>CM059418.1:15002500-16252500 GCA_030378225.1 Knoxia roxburghii
TTTTCTAGTTTTAACATGCAATTAACTAACCCTATGTTATATGCAACCATAAAACCAACATGCTTTAAAAACCATGCATCTAAAATACAACATAAAAATAAAGCATAAAATCAAAACAATAAATACGGGGAAAAAATACGAAAAATAAATTTCCTGACTATTATGGTTTTAATCGCTTCCATCTTCTGCCTTGATCTCGTGTCCAGTCACGCAACTCGATGGAGTGAGTCTTAAACTTCAAAAAATGAAAATTAGAGGAAAAACGGGCCAAAACGCAGCCCGAATGGGCTGCATATTCGCAGCACGGCCGAAAGGGCGCGCTGTTGTCGCCTGCTGCTGCCGCGGCTAGCCCAGCCTCCTGCTGCGCCATGCGGCAGCGATGGCGACTGCTGCCGGCGAGTAGTCACCGGCGCTGCCCCCTGCCGCCATTCTCTCATTCGCTTCTTCGCACGCTATTTGGTCTTCTTGTAATTCGTTCTGGGTTTTCCTGGGTTTCTATGAATTAACGATAACCCAAACCCCATGAATTCAAGTTGCCCACCATAACGCCTTCGATTACAAAAAAAAAAAATAATTCTTCTACTACAAGGCTTTCTAGGAAATTAAATAGTCGGAATTACATATAAAAAGTCCTACTACAGATTTGATCTAATCCTACATGGCTTCCAACACGTGGTTATACTATTACAAACATTCATAATAGAATCAAATCCGGACATGTTCCGGAGTTTAATTGAAACCCATACAAATGTAACCATAATAGTCGAGATTTCTTAACCACCTGCAAATAGAACCATGTAATAAATCGAACAAGCACAAAACCCAAAACCAGGCTTTGATACCAATTGAAATATTATCTGCCTGGGCCTAGCCAGAAACTCACTTTCGTGCTATGCATTCCAGAATCAGAATCTCTGGCCAGGCCTAGACGCTAGCACAATCGCTATTCCAACCCTTTTGAAATAACATTGCGCAGGATCTGGGTTTGCACATATTTAATTTACCATGCAACATAAATTCTAATTAAAAGTGGAACTTTAGAAAATACCTTTGAAGCGTGCACTCAGGTGATTCTCTTGTATGCCTCAAGACTTTGATTTTACGCTATGTGGGCAACTATCTAGAAACCAATTTGATCAGCTAATCACCAAAATCCACATGCTAGAAAATTCCAGCACCGTTGCACCTGGAACGTACGGTAAATACACCGCCCGGAGAGAGAGAAATCTACACACGCAGCTGGTATAAATAGGCCAAGAATTTTGGCCAAAAGAAGGAAAAACCCAGCAGCAAATTTGCTCTAAAAATCCTACTTTGAGATAGAATGTTATTTCTCTCTCTAGGATTTTATCTCTCTAGTTTTCTTGTCTTGAAAACTTATGAATTGTATATTGAATTGTGTGTCTTGAATAGCTAATCCCTTGTCTATATATAGAGTTACAATAAAGACCCTAAGTTGGTTTAGGATTAGCCTTCCTACTGGGATTTTGTTCCCTTCAATCCTGTTCCTGGACTAATACAAATCCAACTGATACAGGGATTCACTTATCCCAATCCAGTTCTTGGTATGATTCACAACCAACTAATATAGGGATTCACTTATCCCAAGCCAGTTCCTGGTATGTTTCACAACCAACTGATACAAGGATTAATTAATTACTTAATTAATTAAATCTACCTTTGTCAATAACCCAATACATAATTAACCGTACCACTAACGGATTAATTATAGAACTACCATTCTATACCAAAATTGCTTTCGGAACAACTTAATTAATTTATATTCATAATCTCTCCACATCAAAGATATAGTGCTTGTTAATATATTAATTTACTGATAAATTAATTAATTAACTTCTTTAATTTTGAGACTAGTACCACTCGACCTTTTTACTATACCGGACATAAGTCCACCGGCTGGGTTTAGTATAATAAACTTTACGAGCTCTTCTCGGGAGCACCATCACCCTGGACGCACCGGTACCTTGTTTCCTTTCAACAAGCATCAGCACACCAAGCAACTAAACACGTGCACCCAACCTCCCGAGACTATTGGCCACAATTGACCTCACCATTTAGCAGATCAAAGTACACTATGTCTAATCCTCATGCCCGCTCGAGTTTAGGGATTAAGAGATAGAATACCAAGAATGATTTATCTATTAAATCAGTAAAAGAAAAATCATTCCTAATGGTAAAGTTCAATACGCCATGGGCATATCTACATGATTCGATTATTTTAGACAAACCAATTATTCGAATCACATAATAACCTAAACTGACAGTTTGTCCAAAGCTGTCTCTGTTACGAACCTCATTTATATATTATGTCTTTCAACCAATGATGAGATCTACTGTGTCACACAAGACACCTCATCATCTACTTACATAATATAAATGGAAATATTATGCGCAACAAAATATAACCAAAACATAAATCGATATATTACTGGGAAAATGTACAATACAAGCATAGCTTATGTATTCAACTCCAACAGCTAGCACAATCGCTATTCCAACCCTTTTGAAATAACGTTACGCAGGATCTAGGTTTGAACTTATTCGATTTACCACGCAACAAAAATTCTTAATTAAACGAAAACATAAGAATTACCTATTGAAGCGTACACTCAGGTGATTCTCTTGTATGCCTCAAGACTTTGCTTGTATGCTGTGTGGGCAGCAATCTAACTAGCAATTTGATCAGCTTATCACCACAATCCACCTGCTAGAAAATTCCAGAATCACCACACCTGGCACGTACAATTAATGCACTGCTGGGAGAGAGAGAAAGCTACACGTTGCTGCCAAAATTAAAGAGAATTTCGGCTACTATAGCTTATGGAAAATCCAAAATTTCTTGAGAGAATTTTCTATCTCCAAGTTTTCTTGTCTTGAAAACTTATGAATTGTATATTGTAGAATAGCTAATCCCTTGTCTATATATAGAGTTACAAGAGAAACCCCAAGTTGGTTTAGGATTGGTCTTCCCAATGGGTTTAGGTAATTAATTAGTTTCCAAATCCAATTAGGTAACCAATCTTATAGGATAAAACCAAATCCAATTAGATTTCCTAATCTCTAGGATTTTCTAATTCTAATTGAAACTTAAGACTTAATCAATTAATTAATTTTACTTTTTCAATTAACCCATTACAAAATTAATCGTACCACTAACGGATTAATTTTGGTACTACCATCGTACACCAGAATTGCTTCTGGAACAACTTAATTAATTTATATTCATAATCTCCCCACATCAAAGATATAGTGCTCGTTAATTTATTAATTTACTGATAAATTAATTAATTAAATTCTTTAATTCCGAGATTAGTACCATTCGACCTTTTTACTATATCGGACATAAGTCCACTGGCCGGGTTTAGTATAATAAACATTACGAGCTCATCTCGGGAGCACCATCACCCCGGACGCACTGGTACATGGTTTCCTTTCGACAAGCAGCAACATCCCAAGTAACTAAACACGCGCACCTAACCTACCTAGACTATTGGTCACAATTGACCTCACCCATTGGCAGATCAAAGTACACTATGTCTAATCCTCATGCCCGCTCGAGTCTAGGGATTAAGAGGTAGAATACCAAGAACGATTTGTCTATTAAATCACTACAAGACAAATCATTCCTATTGGTCAAGTTCAATATGCCCCGGGCATATCTGTATGATTCAATTAGTTTAGACAAACAAATTATCCGAATCACATAATAACCTAAATCGACAGTTTGTCCAAAGCTGTCCCGGCTACGAACCTCCTTTATATTTTATGTCTTTTAACCAATGATGAGATCTACTGTGTCACACAAGACACCTTATCATATAACTACATAATATAAATGGACAAATAATGCACAAAAATATATAACCAAAACATAAATCGATATATTAATTGGGAAAATGTACAATACAAGCATAGCTTATGTATTCAACTCCAACATTTCTTCAACTAGCAACGACACACAAAGAAGCTAAACACCGCAGACCTAACTTACTGAAATTTAGGCCTCAAATTGACCGCACCCATTGGCAAATCAAACATACGATATCCAATTCTCATGCCCGCTCGAATCGTAGGATTAATATATTAGAATACTAGGATCGAATTAACTACAATGATCAATACAAGTTAATTCAATCCAAATTGGTCGTGCTCAATATACCCCGGGCACATCTGTATGATTTAATTAGTCTAAACAAACTAATTTCCAAATCACACGATAACCTATACCGATAGTATGTTTAGACTATCTCAGTTACGAGCATTCTTTTTATATATCAATACTTTAACCAATAACGAGATCTACTATGTCTTTCCACACCTCGTTATCTAGTTCTATGATATAATGGAACAAATTTAATACTGAAACAAAATGATATGTCAACTGGGAATTAGTTTTTGATACAAGCAAATAGTTTTCTAGTATTCAAAACTAACAATCTCTCACTAATACTCAAAGCTATGCTCTGAAGTACAAAAACACTATCCAATCCACTTATTACACTGCTGTCATAATGAAAGCTGCAAAACACTCTTAAAGCTCACACAGATGGCTCCATTAAGAATCTGACTCCCATGCCTTCCATATGTCTCTCAAAGAACTTTGGGGTTAATAGCTTTGTGAAAGGATCTGTAAGGTTGTCTCTTGATACTATCTTGGCCACAGTCATGTCTCCCCTCTTTACGATCTTTTGTATCCGGTGGTACTTGTGTTTTATTGTTTACTCGCCTCGTGGGCTCATGGTTCCTTTGAGTTAGCAACTGCACCATTTTTATCACAATAAATTGTGATATACTTCGGCAACTCAGGGACCAATCTAAGCCCACTAGGAAGTTCCTGAGCCATACAGCTTCTTTCGCTGCCTCTGATGCAACAACGTACTCAGCCTCCATGGTGGAGTCTGCCACGCATTTCTGCTTGACACTACGCCATACTATGGCTCCACCTCCTAGAGTAAACACTAACTCATAGGTAGACTTACTCTTGTCCATATCACCTTGAAAGTCTGAATCTGTGTAACCCAATGGTACTAGCTCCCGCGCTCTATAAAATAGGATATGATCTCTCGTCCTGCATAAGTACTTGAGAATGCATTTTAGTGCCTCCCAATGAGCCTTCCTAGGGTTACTCTGATATCTGCTGACCATGCCAATGACAAAAAAAAAAATATCAGGCCTAGTACATAACATAGCATACATGAGACTACCCACTGCAGATGCATAGGGTACCGCCTTTATGGCATCTATCTCCTCAGCAGTCTTGGGACACTGCTCATTTGATAAATGTACTCCATGTCTGAAAGGTAGTGAATCCTTCTTGGAGTTTTGTATGTTAAAACAAAATAGAATCATGTCTATGTATGAACGTCTCCTACGATCTAAAATAATCTTAATCCCAAGGATATGTCTAACTTCTTCCAAGTCCTTCATATCAAACTGCCTGGATAACCATGCCTTTACTTTTGACAACACCTTCTTACTGTTGCCTATCAGAAGGATGTCATCTACAAAAAATACGAGGAATACCACAAAATCACCATCACGCCTGCGGTATACACACTGCTTATCCGGACACTAAGTGAATTTATAGGACTGGATAACCGCGTCAAAACGGAGATTCCAAGATCTGGAAGCCTGCTTAAGTCCATAAATGGACCTCTTGAGCCTGCATAACTTGTGCTCTTGGCCCTGAACAATGAAACCCTCTGGTTGCTGCATAAAGATGGTCCCATCAAGACTTTCATTTAGGAAAATTGTCTTGACGTCCATGGCTAAGAGAATCCAGATTGACTTAAGCATAGCTATCGGGGAAAAGGTCTCCTCATAATCGATACCGTCTTTCTGAGTATACCCTTTCGCCACAAGCCTGGCCTTGAAGGTCTCAACCCTCCCATCAGATCCTCCCTTTCGCTTGCAAACCCATTTGCACCCAATAGGTCGAAACCCATCAGGAAGGTCTGCCAGCTCCCATACCTGATTTGAGTTCGTAGAACCCATCTCAGCTACCATTGCCCTTTACCATGAATCTGTATCTTTATCCTAGAAAGCCTCATTATAGATAACTGGGTCTGGTTTATGGGTGCCAGGGATAAAGTTCGAAGACTCACCCAAACCCATGTACCTCTTGGGCTGTCTTGCAACCCTCCCACTACGACGAGGTGCAGCCTGTGTAAGAGCATCATCTGTGATAGTGTGCAGTATCATGTGGTGTGTCATCCTTTACTTGTGCATCTGGAATACTCGACCGATCCATAAGCTCTTCCAATACTGCCTTGCTCATTGACTTGTGATCTAAAATATAGTCCTCCTCAAGAAATCTAGCATTGGTGCTAACCACCACCTTCCGATCCCGATGACTATAAAATAGACCATCTTTCGTTCCTTTGGGATAGCTTATAAAAAGCATAACCTCAGACCTCGCATCTAGCTTGACAGCATCAGCTTTAAGCACGTGTGCTGGGCAACCCCAAATCCTGAGATGTATCAGACTAGGCTTTCTCCCAGTCCACAACACTACAGGGGTCGAAGGCACAGACTTAGATGGTACAAGGTTAAGGATGTAACACGTTGTCTCCAAAGCATAACCCCAAAACGAATTGGGCAATTCACTACAACTCATCATCGATCTAATCATATCTATAAGAGTCCTATTCCTTCTCTCTGCTACACCGTTCTGATGGGGTGTGCAAGGTGCAGACAACTGGGAATGAATACCCTCATCTGACAAATAGGTCCTAAATTCACTAGAGAGGTATTCACCATCACGATCAGATCATAGGGTCTTAATACTCTTACTGTGATGCTTTTCCACATCTACCTTAAACTCTTGAACTTGTCAAAGCATTCAGACTTGTGGGACATCAGGTATATGTATCCAAATCTAGAGTAAACATCCGTGAATGTCACGAAATACTCATAACCACCTTTAGTCTGAACAGACAAAGGTCCACACAAGTCATAATAAACCAACTCTAAAACCTCCTTGGCCCTATACCCCCTTCGCCTTAAAAGACCTCTTGGTCATTTTACCCTCAAAGCAGGATTCACAGGTTGATTTGACCTAGTCTTAGTTGCCAAAGATAAGTTTGGTTCAGAGGGGAAGACTCATTTCTCTAACTATGATTCAATGAAGGGTAATAATTTCTGTGTTTTGCATTTCTTGGGAGTTAGTTTTAATCAGAAACAAATTATAAACCAATGCACCAG
Organism: Knoxia roxburghii; assembly: GCA_030378225.1. Taxonomy (NCBI): domain Eukaryota; kingdom Viridiplantae; phylum Streptophyta; class Magnoliopsida; order Gentianales; family Rubiaceae; genus Knoxia; species Knoxia roxburghii. The sequence goes on from CM059418.1 coordinate 15,009,725, forward strand.
AATATATAAGTTTCTTGTTCTTTCTAATAAAAACAGAGTCATCAGAAAAACAAACTTATAACCATCTCAAAGTAGCTTAGAAACCGAAAGCAAGTTCTTTCTAAAGTTGGGTACATAAAGACAATGTCTCAAAATCAAAACAACAACATCTAGAAAATAATGACGAATAACTCCTACTGCAGCAACAAAAACTCAGGTAGTATCCCCAAGGTAGACCTGCAACTCACCTAATGGGATCGAAGGCAAACTTTTCAAAAATTTTACGCAGCGGATTCATGCCAATTTTAATTATAGTGTTCTAATCCTATGTTCAAAACAAGTAAACCATACCCTTGAAGTGTAATTGGTAGTCGCGTCTGGATCCTAAATTGATGTTGGTCTAAACCTTCTGCTCCGATTACGTTTGTCACCACCAAAATCCTTCCTTGAAGGACTCTCTACTTTCAAGCACTGAAGTTCTTCGCAGATCCGGTGCTAGCCGTTTTTGCCTACGGAGAGAGTTTGGCATTTTTCGTGTATCTTGCTTGTTCTGATTTTCTGATTGAAATCATCATCCCCCTACCATAATATCCCTAGGATATTTGTAGAGTTGAAATTTCCAAAATCAGTATTGTAATCAATCAATTATTACTTAACTGATTTAATCATATTCCAAATCAGTATTATTACCAAATATTATTTTGCTGATTCCAAATTAGTATTAAATAATACTTTAAATATTTGGGTTATACACTAAGCCCATGGATCAACCCATGACCCATGGATCAGGCTGATGGATTAAGAACGTCAATTGCAATTAGTTCCCTCGATTTATCAGCCCATCCCAATTGTTCCCAGGTAATTAATTAACTCTTAATTAATACCATAGAACTTTTCCATAATATTTAATTAAACCATTTAATTAAATCTTATTTATTTAAGTATAATAATTATACTTATTGTAGGCAAGAATACTTATTCTGCATCATCGAACTTTCTTATGTGTGATCCTGTAGGCCCATTCTAAATTGGCAATGGATAACTCAATCTCATTGATTAATCCATAAGTCATTAGTGGTCTCTAGCAAGACATAATGACTACCCAATTCGTAATGAAGGGTCGAATGGTGATTCAACACAACATTTTCGAGCAAACTGCGTACGATCATCTACATTGATATCCTGTTTAGCATAAGGCATGGAACCATCATCCTTATATAGCTAAATGTTTAGTTGATCTCTTAGTGACGCTGAATTCATCAAGCAAATGATAACGCTTATCATTCCTTAGGCATGGCCATGCACTTTTCAGTTCACTATCAAGTGGCCAAGATATCATCTCTCACTTAAGAGAGATTTTTAGTCTCATCACTTCACCTATATATCTTAGCGTGACTCATAGTGTACCCAATCATACCCGTACTTGGCAACCTATTACGGTCCCGTTAGGCGTATGTCGTAGCACACTACAATTCGCCTAAGACCATGTAGTGATTTTTGATCTAAGGATCATCGTACGAGTACTAGTCAAAAGAATCACTCATGATCTAAGGTCCACGGAGTGTTTCTTTTAACGGATCGATTTCATGAAATTAAATATGCACAAGAATATTACTATCATGAAATTAACTCATCTGATTATAACATCAATCAAAATGACAAATATCTATATAGCCCTTAAAAAGGGCACATACACCAACAAATATCAAGCACGTCACATCATCAGAATCGCTTTTTAGCTTATCCCATGCTCGCTGAACAGAGGCCATGGCATTCTGTGGTGGTTCAGGTAAAACAGTCTCTAAGACATGTAGCTTCCTTTCTTGTTTGAGAACTATGCTCAAGTTTCTTTCCCAATCAAAGAAGTTTGGTCCAACCAATTTATCCTTATCCAATATACATCTTAGAGTAAAGTTTGAGATGACATTAGTGCTAGATGATGCCATTTCTACAAAGAATAAATGCAAAATATTAGAATGAGTTTTAAAATCATTTTCCTCAATAGCCAAAATTGAAATCCCGAATAATTTTGTGTTGGTGCTAGATTGTGGGCCAAAAATCCACAAAGAGTTAACCTCATTCTTGCTTTGGCAAGTATCGTAGGGATCGGGCTCTTTTGGTAGGTAACGTTCAAATTACATTCCATGTAATCTAACGCTTTCCAATTACATACCATGCAACTTTTCAGTGATAGGATGAACATTCCAAATGTTTGACACCATCCCATCTTTGCAAAATTAATCCCTAGTCAACTTATCGGGTCAAGCTAGGATTAATTTTCCCAAGTCAAACCATCCCTTGAGACATCACATCAATAAATATCCAAACAGTTTTTTCACATAATGGTAGTGAGTAAAGTTGGGCACCTATTATGTGACAACCCACCGCACGAAGAAAACCTGAGGCCCTTGGGCTCTCCAAGTTCACAGACGTTCGACGCTCTGACAAGCCCCTAAGTATGGAAGCAAAATCAACTCGGGTTTTTGGGATTTTAGTTTGATCGGCTTAACATGCATTTTTTGTTTTAACATTCATTTGGTATATCAAATAAATAAAATGAATAAAAGCAATGAATTGGGCTATAGTCTATTATAGAGCCTTTTAAAATTCTTCATATTTGGGCATTCATTGTTGGGCTTCTGTTCCTGAGCTCCACCATGGACTCCTCTTGGAAACTCCTCTTGGGCCTAACTATTACATAAAATTTTAATAGGCACACAGGCCCAAATTCAAATGGCTCGCAGGCCCCAACCTTTAAAACATTAATAAGCCCAATTCATGCTTTAAAACACATAAATGCATATGCTCATACAAGCCCGTTTTAATTTAAACCGATTAAATTTAAGGATTGTGTAACTATTACAAAATTAAAATTGATCGTGTCATGATCAATTTTAATCAATCCCTTTTTGTTCATTTTTCATTTAACCAAAATGATGCATGAACATGCTCGTCATAATTATGATGTTTCACACACATAATTTAAACAATTTAAATTAAAAACATCATAAAATAAATAAATAAATAAATAATTCAAAATTAAACAAATTAATTAATCTATTTAATTAATTAATTATTATTTTATTTATATATTTATTTTTATTTAATCTAATTATCTTAATCTTATTAAGATTTGCTAGGATAATAATTTTAAGTCAAAATTTAAACCTATCTCTAATCTGATAAGATATTTAATTTTATGCTAAATTAAAATAAATCTTATCAAATTAAATTAAAATTTTAGAAAAACCCTTTTTTCTGAAAATTTAGAGGCATTTTGATAATTAACCAAAGTTCTGGGCTTCGGGTTTTAGGAACAAAACTGCTGGGACTAATTAAAACAATTTTAAAAGTTGCTGGCCGTTTTAGGTATAAAGGGGCAAGATGGTAATTTTAAAACTATTTTAAAATTAGGGTTTATAGTTAAGGGAGTGCGACAGGGGCATTTTGGTAGTTTTACCGTTTAGGGCTTCTTACCCCAGCCGCCATCAGCCCTTCCTCGAATTTTCCGTCAGGCATCCTCGACTGCCCGGCGTCTCACGCCGGTCGTCTCTTCCGGCGATGTTTCTGCCTTTTTCCTGGTGTTATTCGCCTCTTCTGGACATCACCTTCCTAACCACAGCCTTTTCATCCAACGAAGAAGACTCAATCGGTGATGGCGAAGCCGCGGCGATTGACAATCTGATGGTCACCTAGTTCCAGTCCGACACACCGGTGACCAAAACTAAGCAACAACCAACACGCCTAGAACGTTTCCGACCTTCGTCGACTATCAGCATGTGAAAAATCAGAAACTATTGAACCCAACAAATTTCGTTTAAAAAACCAAAAAATAAATGAAACTTCGGCGGAGTATTTTAGAAAAACCCAGATCTTTAAACCCAGTTTTGAACCCAGATTTGAAACCCCAATTGTGCCGAAAACATTTCTGGGATAATAAGGAACAAAACCCACAACTCTTAAGGCCAAAAATACGAAGATCCGGCGACCCTCGATTTTCCGGCGAGGCATTAGAACCCAGAAACAACCAAACATTTAGCCCCCCTTTCCATTTTGAAAATCCGGCCAAAATGGTCAAAATTATTTTTCCAATCCAACAAAAACCATAAACAGCCCAGAAAATAATTTCCAATTTGAAACCAAAATCTCGTTTATCCGGTGAGGGTTTCCAAAACCCCAGATTCCGGCAAGGAACCCTGACTCCGGCAAGGAAGTACAACCAATGCAGCCCAAGAAAACCTTTTTCCATCAAAACGCAAAGAAGAGAAAAGAAAAATTATTTCCCGACGTAACTTTCAAAACAACCCAGAAAAAAAAAAATTTCATTCCGTTGGAACAATTTCCAACCCAGCCAATCAATAAAATAATTTTCTTAAAACAACCATTCCTTTCAATCAATTAATTTTTAATCAACACTAAAATTGAGCCTAGCTTTGATACCACTGTTGGGATCGAAGGCATATTTTTCAAAAATTTTACGCAGCGGATTCATGCCAATTTTAATTATAGTGTTCTAATCCTATGTTCAAAACAAGTAAACCATACCCTTGAAGTGTAATTGGTAGCCGCGTCTGGATCCTAGATTCATGTTGGTCCAAACCTTCTACTCCGATTACATTTGTCACCACCAAAATCCTTCCTTGAAGGACTCTCTACTTTCAAGCACTGAAGTTCTTCGCAGATTCGGTGCTAGTCGTTTTTGCCTACGGAGAGAGTTTGAGATTTTTCGTGTATCTTGCTTGTTCTGATTTTCTGATTGAAAATCATCATCCCCTACCATAATATCCCTAGGATATTTGTAGAGTTGAAATTTCAAAAATCAGTATTGTAATCAATCAATTATTACTTAACTGATTTAATCATATTCCAAATCAGTATTATTACAAAATATTATTTTGCTGATTCCAAATCAGTATTAAATAATATTTGCTGATTCCAAATCAGTATTAAATAATACCTTAATGATTTGGGTGATACACCAAGCCCATGGATCAACCCATGACCCATGGATCAGGCTGATGGATCAAGAACCTCATTGCAATTAGGTCCCTTGATTTATCAGCCCATCCCAATTATTCCCAGGTAATTAATTAACTCTTAATTAATACCACAGAACTTTTCAATAATATTTAATTAAACCATTTAATTAAATCTTATTTATTTAAGTATAACAATTATATTTATTGTAGGCAAGAATACTTATTCTGCATCATCGAACTTTCTTAAGAGCGATCCTGTAGGCCCATTCTAAATTGGCAATGGATAACTCAATCTCATTGATTAATCCATAAGTCATTAGTGGTCTCTATCAAGATATAATGACTACCCAATTCATAATAGAATGGTGATTCAACACAACCTTTCCGAGCAAACTGCGTACGATCCTCTACATTGATATCCCGTTTAGCATAAGGCATGGAACCATCATCCTTATATAGCTAAACGTTTACTTGATCTCTTAGTGACACTGAATTCATCAAGCAAATAATAACGCTTATCATTCCTTAGGCATGGCCATGTACTTTTCAGTTCACTATCAAGTGGCCAAGATATCATCTCTCACTTAAGAGAGATTTGTAGTCCCATCAGTTCATCTACATTTCTTAGCGTGACTCATAGTGTACCAAATCATACCCGTACTTGGCAACCTGTTATGGTCCCGTTAGGCGTATGTCAAAACACACTACAATTCACCTAAGACTATGTAGTGATTTCTGGTCTAAGGATCCTCGTACGAGTACTACTCAAAAGAATCACTCATGATCTAAAGGTCCATCGAGTATTTCTTTTGGCGGATCGATTTCATGAAATTAAATATGCACATGAATATTACTGTCATGAAATTAACTCATCTGATTATAACATCAATCAAAACGGCAAATATCTATATAGCCCTTAGAAAGGACACATACACCAACATCACCCTCTCTAAGTAGTTGGGTCACTTGGAACCCCTGCAAAGAATTACAAACAAGATCAAGTATCTGTGGGAATTGCCCTAAACATGTTTTAGTAACAAGGGTAAAATTACACATACCTTGAGTCTTTGGGCAATCTTTCTTCCATTGTCCTACTTTGCCACATCTGAAGCACTTGTCTTTCGGCTTGTGCTTCTTGGCAATGCCTCACTTGGTTCGATAATCACCAGCTGCCTTCTGGCCCTTCTTCCTCTTGTGCTTCCTAGCTTTGGGCCCAGAAGAGGAACCTAAAAGTCCAACAGTAGGTAAAGTTTTCTTCTTCTCAAAGAAGAGGCCTTCATCAGACACCAATGCAGTCATGAGCTTGGGTAAAGTATACTGAAGCTTGTTCATGTTATAGTTCAGCTGAAACGACTCAAAACTGTGAGGTAAGCTCTGAAGGATGATATCCCACTATGACTCACAATCAATCTATCCTCTCAATACCTCAATCTCATTGATGTTGCTAATCATCTCCAGCACGTGATCCCTCATTGAGCCACCTTCAGCCATCCTGGCATTCATGAGTTTCCTCATAGCTGACTGCCTGACATCCCTGTTGTTAACGATAAACTTGTCGGCTAAACTTATCTCTTGTTATTTACTAACTTGTGTGTTCATATGAAATGCATATTTAGCTTTGCTTTGATGGATTGGCCAAGAATTAATTCATGTTGGCCGAGGGAAAATGAACGGAGGGGCTTGAGATATGAGAGTCTATGTTTATGGCTAAGGAAATATGCACAAGGATATTAGATGTCAAGAATTTATGGACATGACCGAAAGATGTTTGAGATGTGCAAAAAAATTCGCACAAGGCTTGGCGGGATGGTCTTCAGTTGCAAGGAATGCACAGCAGGCTGAGCTGGCTGGTCTTCGGTTGTGAGAAGTTGCGCACAACTTTGAACAAACTGGTCTTCAGTTGCGGGAAATGAGGGAATTGTTACAATGCGTGAGAGCTGAAGTGGAGCTAAGGCTTGTATGACAGTTAGGCAGTTGAGAATGTGAGCTGAACTTGCTGGAAACGTGTGGAGTTGGCCAAGAACGTGGGATGGTCTGCCGGAATGTGTGGTCATTGTAGAATAGTTAGGCAGTAGAGAATGTGAGCTGAACTTGCTGGAAACGTGCGGAGTTGGCCAAGAACGTGGGATGGTTGACCGAAAAGTGCGGGTAGTTTCTTCAAGCGTGGGTTGTAACCGTTTGTAACTGTTTCATAGGGCTTTAGTTAGGCCTAGCACTTGGGGCTGTCAAGCACATATTTGTGAGCCTATAAATAGGCCGAACCTCACTGATTTGTGAATGTGGAGAGCTCAAGTTATTGTAAGGAATTCCAGAAATCGGGTTGGGACTAGTTTAGCTTCGGGAGGGAGTTAGGCTAGTTTGTTCAGGTTTTTGGCTAAGTGTGGGCTGAAACCTTCAACGAAAATTCATTGTAACTAGTTAAGGGATTTTTCAATAAAGTTGCACTAAGTTTTGGGGCACTTGCCCGATAAAAAACACTTGCATTGAGTTGTTCTTTAAGTTCAACTCTAGTTGCTGCCTTAGAGAAATTTTCACTAAATCTTTGGCTAGTGTTTGGGGGTGTCACAATTTTTGGTATCAGAGCCGCAGGTTGGTTAGTTCGAGTTGTTATACCTTCGTTACTGTTGCAAATACATTGTGCGTGTTGAAGATTTCAACATGGTGAATCCGCTGGGGGATCGTGTGGGCCGAATAGAGTCTCAGATTGAGAGTTTGCTTCGTCTTTTGGGCACTGATGATGAAGCGGCGAATTTCTTTGCTTCAATGAATGAGTTGCGATGGTTTCTTCAGTCTTTAGAGATTAGAACTCGGGAGCTTGAAAGAAAAGTTTCAGTTGGTGTGGTTTCTTCAAGTTCTTCTCAGTCTTCATCGTTTGGTGATGCTTTGAAGTCGGTTAAGCAGGACATAGTTGTCTTGACGAGAAGATTGGATGTCACGATTTCAAGAAAAGAGCTAGAGTGTGATCTTTTCGAGTTACAAAGGGTGACGGAAGACGTGGGCTTGCTGAAGAAGGCTGTCGGATCTGGTTCAACTGACGGTGGGGCTTCTTCATTTGGTCAAAAATTTAAAGTTCCAGAACCAAAGGGCTTCGGAGGAGTTCGAAGAGCTGAGGAACTTGAGAATTTCGTGTGGAATATGGAGCAGTATTTTGTGGCTGGACATGTGCCCGAAATGGAATGGGTTATAATTGCTAGCATGTACCTCGATAGAGATGCGAAGCTCTGGTGGAGGACAAGGGCTAAGGATCATAGTCGGCCAGGAATCCAGACTTGGGATGGGTTGAAGAAGGAGTTACAGGCTCATTTTTTACCATCAAATGCGGGTTGGATGGCTCGAGAGTCTTTGAGAAAGCTCAAAAAAGTAAGTTCCATTCGTGCTTATGTTAAAGAATTTTCTTCTTTAATGTTGGATGTTGAAGGCATGTAAGAGGGGGACAAGATCTTCAACTTCGTGGTGGGATTGCAACCATGGACGCAAGCGGAGTTGCGTTGCTCCAATGTGAGGAAGTTAACTCAAGCACTTCAGGTGGCGGAATTGCAGGCACCAATGGGTGGTGATGCGACCAAGATACCTAAGAAGGACAAGGCATCGGTGAAGGAGAAAGTTGTTGTTGAGAATCCAAGCAAAGGCAACATCCCTACTCCGGCTACAAGTGAGAAACCGAGGGGAACAAGTTATTTCAAATTTGGCAAATAGGGGCATCGGGTTTGAGGCTGTCCATTGAGGGAACAAGTAGCTAATGCAACCTCAGTTTGATTAGAAAATGCTTCGGATGAGATTGCACGTGTTGGAGAAATTCAGTTGCTTGAGTAGCCTTCGGGCGTGGGTAAGGTTTCTTTCAGTTCTATCTTTGGAATCGTTATGGGAGGCCGCTAACCATTGAGTCAATTTCTTAGTAGTATGGGATGCATGAAGTGGGGAATTGGAAGATGCCTTGGAGTTGTGCTAGTTGGTTCGAGGAAACTAGTACGAACGATTATCTACCCGGGTCTAGCCAAAAAGTCACTTTCGTGCTACGCATTGCAGAATCGGAATCTGGCCAGGCCTAGACGCTAGCACAATCGCTATTCCAACCCTTGCTTGAAATAACATTCCGGAGGATCTTGGTTTGTATTTATTCGATTTATCACGCAACAAAATAAATTCTAATAAAAAGCGAAATCATAGAATATACCTCTTGAAGCGTGTTAACTCAGGTGATCGCTTGTATGACTCAAGACTTTGATTGCACATTGTGTGGGCAATGATCTAGCAACCAATTGATCAGCAATCAACACAACTATGTTGTCAGGAAAATTCAGCAGCTCGTCGCTGCCGGAAAAATTCACCCACAGCCGCCAGAAACCACTTGCCGCCCCCGCCTGTCGGAATTTTCAACCAAGCCACCTTGGGACAAATTTTGGCTGCCCAAAATTATGCTAGAGAGAAAATTTTTTCTCTCTCTAGTTTTCTTGTCTTGAAAACTTATGACTTGTGTATTGTGGAATAGCTAATCCCTTGTCTATATATAGAGTTACAAGAGAGACCTTACGTTGGTTTAGGATTGGTCTTCCTAATAGGTTTAGGTAATTAATTAGTTTCCAAATCTAATTAGGTAACTAATCTAATAGGATAAAACAAATCCAATTAGATTTCCTAATCTCTAGGATTTCCTAATTCTAATTGAAACTTAAGAGTTAATTAATTAATTAAATAATTCCACTTTGTTAATTACTTAATTAACCCTTAGGAATAATTAATCAATTTATTAATTCTACCAATTCAATTAACCCATTACAAAATTAATCGTACCACTAACGGATTAATTTTGGCACTACCATCCTACACCAGAATTGCTTCCGGAACAACTTAATTAATTTATATTCATAATCTCCCCACATCAAAGATATAGCGCTCGTTAATTTATTAATTTACTGATAAATTAATTAATTAACTTCTTTAATTCCTAGACTAGTACCACTTGACCTTTTTACTATACCGGACATAAGTCCACCGGTCGGGTTTAGTATAATAAATATTACGAGCTCATCCGGGAGCACCATCACCCCGAACGCACCGGTACATGCTTTCCTTTCTACAAGCAGCAGTACACCAAGTAACTAAACACGCGCACCCAACCTACCGAGACTATTGGCCATAATTGACCTCACCCATTGGCAGATCAAAGTACACTATGTCTAATTCTCTTGCCCGCTCGAGTCTAGGGATTAAGAGATAGAATACTAGGAACGATTTGTCTATTAAATCATTCTAAATGATCAAGTTCAATACACCTCGGGCATATTTATATGATTTAAACCATTTATCCGAATCACATAATAACTTAAACCGATAGTTTGTCCAAATCTATCTCGGTTACGAACCTCATTTAAATATTATGTCTTTTAACCAATGATGAGATCTACTGTGTCACACAAGACACCTAATCTTCTAACTACATACTATTAATGGACAAATAATGCACAACAAAATATAACCAAAACATAAATCGATATATTAACTGGGAAAATGTACAATACAAGCATAGTTTATGTATTCAGCCCCAACATCTTCAAGCTGAGTTAGAGAGATGTTGTTGAACAGAAAAATTAAGTTCAATGTCCTCGAGGACCCATGGGGTGTGGAGCAGTTCAGAGGTTGAATTGTCGGTTTCTTCTTCAGATAGTCGAATGAATGCTTAAGTGTTTGGTTTCAGTTGGGATCAAACGGAGTTCAGTGATTCGAGATTGTTGGACCGGCTTAAAATTTGATGAGGCATCAAATCTTTAAGTGGGGAAGGATTGTTAGTCGTAAACTTCTCGGCTAAACTTATCTCTTGTTATTTACTAACTTGTGTGTTCATATGGAATGCATAATTATCTTGGCTTCAGTTGATTGGCTGAGAATTAATTCATGTTGGCCTAGGGAAAATGAACAAAAGGGCTTTAGGTGCGAGAGTCTATGTTCATGGCCGAGAAAATGTGCACAAGGGCATTGGATGTCGAGAATTTGTGGGCAGGACCAAAAGATGTTCGAGATGTGTGGTAAAATCCACACAAGGCTAGGTGGGCTGGTCTTCAGTTGCGAGGAATGCACAGCAGGCTGAGCGGGCTGGTCTTCGGTTATGAAAAGTTACGCACAACTTCGAACGGGCTGGTATTCAGTTGCGAAAAATGAGGGAATTGTTGCAACACGAGCGAGCTGAAGTGGAGCTAAGGCTTGAAGGACAGTTAGGAGGTTGAGAACGTAAGCTAAACTTGCTAGAAACGTGCGGAGCAGTTTCTTCAAATGTGGGGTTGTAACCGTTTATAACCGTTTCCTGGAGCTTTAGTTGGGTCTAGTGTTTGGGGCTGTCAAGCAAATATTTGTGAGCGTATAAATAGGCTGAACCTCATTTGTGAAGGTGGAGAGCTCGAGTTTTTGTAAGGGAATTCCAGATATCGGGTTGGAACTAGTTTAGCTTCGGGAGGGAGTTAGGCTAGTTAGTTCAGGTTTTTGGCTAAGTGTGGGCTGAAACCTTGAATGGAAATTCATTGTAACTAGTTAAGGGATTGTTCAATAAAGTTGCACTAGGTTTTGGGGCTCTTGCTCGTTAAAAATCACTTGTGTTGAGTTGTTCTTTAAGTTCAATTCTAGTTGCTGCCTTAGAGAAATTTTCACTAAATCTTTGGCTAGCGTTTGGGGGTGTGACACCTGCCATGATGCCCAAACATCTTCTTGAGGTTAGTCACCATATCGTAGAATGAGGTAAACAACTGTTGCTGGTGCTAGAGTACACTCGACATAGAAGCCAATATGTAGCACCTGGTCATCTCATCAGCCTTCTGCCACCTCGTATATGGTTGCTTTTGTTCAGGGGTGGCATCATCACTGGGTTTCGGGGGCACTCTTCAGTGAGCACATACTTGTAACCCTCAGCAGTAAAGACAATGTCCAGGTTACATTTCCAATTAATGTAATTAGGACCACTGAGTTTGTTTTGATTCAAAATGATAGCAAGTGGATTGAACGACATATCGACAATTGAAAAAAAATAAACAGTCAAGTTTCAGTATCCTTTTTCAAAAATATTGATATCCTCAAAAATAATATAATCCCATTGACATCTCTCATACCGGGATTAACGCAGGTCACGTGGGTGAACGTCTACGCTAAGCCATATTCGTTCGAGAAGAACCGAAGTTCATTAATTTCACTATCTGACCAACGATCTTATGATCAATGAAATTAATAGTCAATGATTTTAGTCGTACACATAAATAGCGTAACCTCCTAGAGGGATACTATAAATAATACACTAAGTGTTTGCCATTATGTGACTTCTAAGTTTGTTACTTAGGAGGTAGAGCGCCTTAGCGGAGAGGGTGTCGCAATCCTCCAATTAAACTCACTATAGTCATCCCTTTAGAAATTCAATCCAGTGATCTCATGATTGAAGACTCATCCGAATGAAGGAAGACCCTAATATCAATGCACAAGTCTAACCACATCACATATGAATTCGTAATGGAGGCCATGGGGATATATATCAACCCGCTCCCACTTAGATTTTTACATTTGAGGATTTTTACGTTTTAACATGCAATATCTTAACTATGGATATTCGCACCCATAAAACCATTGGAATTTTAATATACGAATAATCTACCTTAGTTAATTGCACGTACTTTTAAAAATGGTTTGTTTTCGCTCATGCAATAAAACAAAAACATGCAATCAATGAAAAGACATAAAAATTGGAAATACATAGTTAAACATTTTCCGACTATTATGGCCTTCTCTATCGTTGATTTCTTTGACTCCTCGTTAACACATCCCGTCATTTCACTCCTACTCATTATTTGGATTCTTCTCAATTCATTCAGGTTTTCTCAATTTTCTATGTAATTAGGAATCACCCAAAATTATGAGAAACCAAAACCCACGAATATGAGTTACCCAAAATAACATCTTTGTCATAATACATAAATTCCTATATACAAAGGTGTATTTCTATTGATTTAAAGATGACAACATTAGATTAAATTCTACAACAAGATTAATCTAATCCTACACGGCTTTCAGCTCGTGGTTATTACTATTACACACATTTCCATTCAAAAACAAAATGAGCCCGGACATGTCCTGGGGATTATGAATGAAAAACAAATCTACCATAATAGCCGGGAATTAATAACCACTTGTTCAATGTATTGACAAAGCAAAAATAACAAAGCCAAAACAAAGCTGTGAAATAAATCGAACAAGTATAAGGCCAAAACACTCGCTCTGATACCAATTTGAAAGAAGCAGAACTAGCCCGAGCTAAATAAAAAATCTCACTTTCGTGCAATGCATTCTTGAATCGGAGACTTTCGATCTGGCCCAGGCTAAAATTCATTTCCCCTAAACGGATCTAAGCTTATATTAGTTCGATCTATTAGTATGACACGTAAAAATTAAATCTTTAAACTAAAGCGGAATTGTTCAAAGATTATACCTTTGTAGCGTGCCCCAAGCAAAAAATAGCAAAACTCCGGGAAAGTGAAATCCACTCGAAATCCCAAGAATAACTCCAAACGATCTCAAAATTGGGTGGAAAAGTCACTACGAGGTAGCCAAAAACACTAATGAATAAATCCAAAGAAACACACTTCAAAAAACTCACAAATCTGAAAAACAGATTTAGCCCGGGAACTGCTAATCTGAAAACCCACTTCAGGAATAACCTGTTGTTGGGATATGTTTAGGCATTTAATCTAATTAAATGGCGGAACAAATCCCAACAGTGGTATCAGAGCTTTTCCAACTTATTACACCGCCATTCAGACTAAACACGTAGCCTGATTGTGACTTCATGTCATCTTGATCTGTTTGGAAAGCAGCATCAGCGTAACCTTGTACAATGAGCTGTTCTTGTCCTCCATACACTAGCATTAATCCTTTAGTTCTTCGTAAGTACTTCAGGATTGCTTTAACTGTAGTCCAATGATCCATCCCTGGATCTTGTTGGTATCTGCTAGTCATGCTAAGTGCATGTGCAACATCCGGACTGGTACACAACATGGCATACATGATAGATCCTATTGCCGAAGCATATGGGACTCTACTCATTGTATCCCTCTCCTGTCTTGTTGAAGGACCTTGGTTCTTCTTCAAGAGAAGGCCATGTCTAAATGAACCCGTAATGGAGGCCATGGGGATATTAACCAACCCACTCCCACTTCGATTTTTAAGCTTGAGGATTTTTACGTTTTAACATGCAATATCTTAACTATGGATATTCGCACCCATAAAACCGTTGGAGTTTTAATATGCGAATAATCTACCTTAGTTAATTGCACATTACTTTTTAAAACTTTGGTTTGGTTTTCGTTCATGCAAAATAAAACAAAAATCACACAATCAACGAAAAAACATAAATACGGGAAATTAAAATTAAATAAAATTTCCCGACTATTATGGCCTTCTCTATCGTTGGTTCCTTGATGCCTCGGTGACACGTCCCGTCAAGTCGCTCCCACTCGTTATTTGGATTCCTCTCGATTCTCCCGGGTTTTCTCGGTTTTCTACATAATTAGAAATCACCCAAAATTACTAGAAACCAAAACCCGCGAATATAAGTTACCCAAAATAACGTCTTCGTCATAGTACATAAACTCCTATATACAAAGGCATTTTTTAGGAATTTAAAGACGACATGATGAGATCAAATCCTACTACAAGATTTTTCTAATCCTACACGGCTTCCAGCTCGTGGTTATTACTATTACAGAAATTTCCATTCAAAAATAAAACAAGCCCGGACATGTCCCGGGGTTTATGAATGAAAATTAAATTTCTACCATAATAGCTGGGAAATCAATAGCCACCTGTTTAAGCATTTCGACAAAAATAATAATGCCAAAATAAAGCCGTGTAATAAATCAAACAAGTATAAGACCGAAACCAACGCTCCGATACCAATTTGAAGGAATACTGAACAAGCCCGGGCTAAATCGAAAACCTCACTTTCGTGCAATGCATTCAAGAATCGGAAGCTTTCGACCAAGCTCAGGCTCAAATTAGTTTACCCATGAATGGGCATGTATCAAAAAGCTATGGCTTGTATCAAAAACTAATAGTATTCTATCTCTTAATCCCAAGATTCGAGTGGGCATGAGGATTAGACATAGTGTACTTTGATATGCCAATGGGTGAGGTCAATTGTGGCCAATAGTCTTGATAGGTTTGGTGCGCGTGTTTAGTTACTTGGTGTGCTACTGCTTGTCGAAAGGAAACCATGTACCAGTGCGTCCGTGGTGATGGTGCTCCCAAGATGAGCTCGTAATGGTTATTATACTAAACCCGGCCAGTAGACTTATGTCCTGTATAGTAAAAAGGTCGAGTGGTACTAGTCTCGGAATTAAAGAAGTTAATTAATTAATTTATCAGTAAATTAATAAATTAACCTGCACTATATCTTTGTTGTGGGGAGATTATGAATAAATTAATTCTAGAAGCAATTCTGGTGCAGAATGGTAGTGCCAAAATTAATCCATTAGTGGTACGATTAATTTTGTAATCGGTTAATTGAATAGGTAGAATTATTTAATTGATTAATTATTTCTAAGGGTTAATTGAGTAATTAACAAAGTGAAATTAATTAATTAATTAATTAAGTCTTAAGTTTCAATTAGAATTAGGAAATCCTAGAGATTGGGAAATCTAATTTGGATTTGGTTTATCCTATCAGATTAGTTACCTAATTGGATTTAGAAACTAATTAATTACGTAAACCCATTAGGAAGACCAATCCTAAACCAACTTGGGGTCTCTCTTGTTGTTGGAATAGAATACATAAGCTATGCTTGTATTGTACAGTTTCCCAGATTAATATATCAATTTGTGTTTCAGTCATAACTTGTTGTGCATTAATTGTCCATTTATATTATGTAAGTAGATGATGAGGTGTCTGGTGTCAAACAGTAGATCTCATCATTGGTTAAAAGACATAATATATAAATGAGGTTCGTAACCGAGACAGTTTTGGACAAACTGTCGGTTTAGGTTATTTTGTGATTCGGATAATTGGTTTGTCTAAACTAATTGAATCATATAGATATGCCAGGGGCATATTGAACTTGACTTTTAGGAATGATTTGTCTTGTACTGATTTAATAGACAAATCGATCCTTGTATTCTATCTCTTAATCCCCAGACTCGAGCGGGCATGAGGATTAGACATAGTGTACTTTGATCTGCCAATGGGTGAGGTCAATTGTGGCCAATAGTTTCGGTAGGTTGGGTGCGCGTGTTTAGTTGCTTGGTGTGCTGCTGCTTGTCATAAGGAAACCATGTACCGGTGAATCCGGGGTGATGGTGCTCCCGAGATGAGCTCGAAATGTTTATTATACTAAACCCGGCCGGTGGACTTATGTCCGGTATAGTAAAAAGGTCGAGTGGTACTAGTCTCAGAATTAAAGAAGTTAATTAATTAATTTATAATTAAAGAGCACTATATCTTTGATGTGGGGAGATTAATGAATATAATTTAATTAAGTTGTTCCGGAAGCAATTCTGGTGTAGGATGGTAGTGCCAAAATTAATCCGTTAGTGGTACGATTAATTTTGTAATGGGTTAATTGAATAGGTAGATTTAATTAATTAATTGGTTAATTATTCCTAAGAGTTAATTCAGTAATTAACAAAGTGGAATTATTTAATTAATTCCTAAGGGTTAATTAAGTAATTGACAAAGTGGAATTATTTAATTAATTAATTAAGTCTTAAGTTTCAATTGAAATTAGGAAATCCTAGAGATTAGGAAATCTAGTAGGATTTGATTTATCCTATCAGATTGGTTGCCTAATTGGATTTGGAAACTAATTCATTACCTAAACCCATTAGGAAGACCAATCCTAAACTAACTTAGGGTCTCTATTGTAACTCTATAAATAGACAAGAGATTAGCTATTCAAGACACACAATTCAATAGATTCATAATTCAAGAATCTAGAGAGAGAAAATGTTTCTCTCTCCAAGTAAGATTTTCAAGAAAGTGTGCGACTGGTTTTTTGGTTTCTTGTGCCCGAAATTTTGGCCTTGGTTTATACCAGCTACGCGTAGCTTTCTTTCTCTGCGGGCGGTGTGTTTATAGTACGTGCCAGGTGCTACGGCGCTAGAGTTTTCTAGCAGCTGGATTGTAGTGATTGGTTGATCAATTGGCTTTTAGTTCGTTGCCCACACAACGTGAAGTCATAGTCTTGAGACATACAAGAGAATCACCAGGTGCACGCTTCAAAGGTATTTTTCTAAGGTTCCGCTTTAATTAAAAATTTTTGTTGCATGGTAAATCGAGCAAGTGCAAACCCAGATCCTATATGGCAGTTCTTTCAATTGAAATCAGAGCCTGGTTTAGGGGGTTTTGGTACTTGTTTGATTTATTACATGGTTTTATTTGCAGGTGGTTTAGAATCCCGACTATTATGGTTACATTTGTATGGGTTTTAATCAAACTCCGGGACATGTTCGGATTTAATTTTATTATGAATGTTTGTAATAGTATAACCACGTGTTGGAAGCCGTGTAGGATTAGATTAAATCTGTAGTAGGATTTTTTCTATGTAATTTTGATTATTTAATTTTCCTAGAAAGCCTTGTAGTAGGAAAATTGATTTTTGTAATCGAAGGCGTTATGGTGGGCAACTTGAATTCGGGGGTTTTGGGTTATCGTTAATTCTTAGAAACCCAGGAATACCCAAAACGAATTGCAAGAAGACCAAATAGCATGGGAAAAAGCGAAGGAGGAATTGGCGGCAGACGGTGACGCCGGCAACGACCGCTGGCAGCAGTCGCGCAGGCCAGGTGGTGCTGCAGCATGTAGCAGCAGCAGCAACTGCTACGCTGCTGTTGGGCGCGCGCAGGGCCGCGTGCGCACGGCCCGTGCGGGCGGTGCGCACGGGCGGTGCGGCCTTCGGGCCGTGCTACGGCACGGGCGGCCCGTTCGGGCTGTTCGGGCTGTTTTTGGCCCGTTTTCCCTCCAATTTTTGTTTTTGAAGTTCAAGACTCTCTCCATCGAGTGACGTGATGGGACACAAGATCAAGGCAAATGATAGAAGCAATTAAAACCATAATAGTCGAGAAATTTATTTTTCGTATTTATTTCCGGTATTTATCATTTTAATTTTATATGCTTTATTTTTATGCTGTATATTAGATGCATGATTTAAAGCATGACTGGTTTTATGGTTGCACATAACTTAGGTTAGTTAATTGCATGTTAAAATCGGAAAAACCCTCAATTTGGAAATCTAAGTGGGAGCGGGTTGGTTTAATATCCCCATGGTCACCATTACGGGTTCATATGCGATGTGGTGGGCTTGCACGTTGGCATTAGGGCCTTTCTCCATTCGGATGAGTCCAGCCCCCAGATCGCTAGACTATGAACTTCTGAGTAAGATGACTAGAGCGAGTTTAACTTGGAGAAATGCGACACCCTCTCCATCTGAGGTGCACTATCCTGAGGTAACAAACTCAGAAGTCACGTAATGGCACACACTTAGTGTACGATCTGCAGTATTCCTCCCGCGAGGTTACACTGCTTACTTGTACGGCTAAAAGCACCGACTATTAGATACATTGATCAAAAGATTGTTGGTCAGATAGTGTAGTTAATGAACTTGGTTCTTCTCAAATAAATGTGGGTTAGCGTAAACGTCCACACTGCGTGGCTTGCGAGAATCCCGGTGGATAAGATGTTGGTGGATTATAATTTTTGTTTTGAGGGAAGTCAATAATTAATAGAATTTCATGTTTTTGAAATTCTAAGCATATATAACTGAAACATTGTTTGTTTACTTTCCAGTTTAAATCGATATGGCCTTCAACCCCTTAGCTGCTATTTTGAAAAATAACAATTTAACTTGAACTAATAATGTTGATGGAAGTCGTAACTTTGACATTGTCCTTAGGGCTGAGAGCATTCCTGTGAGAGATCATGTCATTGACATGATTAGTAACATCAGCAAGGTTGAGGTAGTGGGAGGCGAAATCGTTGGTGAAACCAAAGCTGATATTGTCCTCTGGAGCTTGCCTCAAAGCAATGAGCGGATTTGGTTAAACTACAAAATAAGTAAGATGTTGTGGAGTTCATCCGAGCTCTTCGCAGAGTTGGTGGCGGCTAAAAGTCTTCTTCAAGAGAAGAAGCGAGCTTTAGTCGCAGTTGAAGCTTCAAAATCTTCTTCTGAGCCTGAGGCTAGAAAGAAGAAGAGGAAGCTTTAGGGAATAGCTCAATTGGCGCAAATTGTGCCTAAACTACGTATTACAAATAAGAAGTCGAAAGACAAGTGCTTCAAGTGCAATAAGACGGGACATTGGAAAGCGGATTGTCCAAAGCTTATAAGTACGACAAATTCTGCCTTAATTACTGAGACATGTTTACCGGCGATTCCCACAGATACTTGGTGTGTGGATTCAGGTGCCACTGACCATGTTTGTAATTCTTTGCAAGGGTTCCAAGTAACCCAGAAGCTTAGAGAAGGCGAATTGGATATCTACTTGGGTGACACTACAAGAGTGTCAGTAGAAGCAGTAAGAGTAGTTAAGTTGAATTTCGAAAATTCTAGCTTAGGGTTAGTTAATTGTCTTTATGTACCAAGTTTTAGAAAGAACTTGATTTCGGTTTCTAAACTCTTGAAGAACGGGTATAAGTTTATTTTTTCTGATGACTGTGTTGTTATTAGAAGAAATGGAAAACTTATTTTTTCTGGTTCATTGGCGGACAATTTGTTTGTGGTTAACTCTAACTCCCCTGTTGCGCAAAACATATAAATAGATAGCTCAATATCTAACATTAATAAGATGAAGAAGCCTTCTGAAATGAATCAAACCTATCTTTGGCATCTCAGGTTAGGTCATATAAACCTTAGTAGGATTTAGAGGTTGGTAAATGATGGACCTTTAGGTTCATTAGAGATTGACAGTTATGCAACCTGCGAATCTTGCTTGGAAGGTAAGATGACCAAGAGACCTTTTAAGGCAAAAGGTCATAGAGTAAAAGAAGTATTAGAGTTGATTCATTCTGACTTATGTGGACCTATGACGGTCCAGGCACTAGGGGGATATGAGTATTTCGTGACGTTCACAGATGACAACTCTAGGTACGAGTACATTTACCTAATGTGCCACAAGTCCGAATGTTTTGGCAAGTTCAAAGAGTTTTGGGTAGATGTGGAGAAGCATCATGGTAAGAGTATCAAGACACTGCGTTCAGATCGTGGTGGGGAGTACCTGTCCCATGAATTTTAAGATTACCTCACAGAGGTAGGAATTCAGTCTCAGTTGTCTGCACCTGGCACGCCACAGCAGAATGGTGTAGCAGAAAGGAGGAATCGAACTCTTATGGAAATGGTTAGGTCCATGATGAGCTATAGTGATTTGCCAAGTTCGTTATGGGGATATGCCTTGGAAATGGCAATGTATATTATTAATCTTGTACCATCTAAAACCGTGCCTTCAACCCCAGTAGAGTTGTGGAATAGACGCAAGCCAAGTCTAAGACATCTCAGAATTTCGGGCTGCCCAGCACATGTGCTTAAGGTAGATACGGCTAAGTTAGATGCGAGAACAGAATTAATGTTGTTTGTAGGATATCCTAGGGGAACGAAAGGTGGTCTATTCTATAGTCCTAAAGATCAGAAGGTGGTGGTAAGTACCAACACTAGATTTTTGGAAGAGGACTATGTCTTAGACTACAAGCCCAAGAGTAAGATAGTATTAGAAGAGCTTAGACGACAAACTACTAATCCTGATGCACCAGCACAAATAGATACACCACACACTGCACATGAGATCATAGATGATGCGCTTACACAGATGGTGCCTCATCGTAGTGGGAGGGTTGTGAGACAGCCCGACAGGTTCGTTGGCATGGGAGAGGCCTCGGACCTAGTCCCAGGTGCGCCTGAACCTGACCCGGTTAACTACAATGAGGCACTTCGAGATAAAGATGCAGAATCTTGGCGTAACCCCGGGAAAGCTCATTGGGAGGTAGTAAAATGCATTCTCAAGTATTTACGTAGAACGAGGGACAAAGTTATGGTCTATCAAGCGCCTGAGTTTGTACCCCGAGGTTACACAGATTAAGATTTCCAAGGAGACAGGGACAAGAGCAATTCTACCTCAGGGTATGTGTTTACTCTAGGAGGTGGAGCCATAGTTTTGCAGAGTGTCAAGCAGAAATGCGTGGCGGACTCTACCATGAAGGCTGAGTACGTTGCCGCATCAGAGGCAGTGAAAGAAGCAGTATGGCTCAAGAACTTTCTAGTGGACTTAGATGTGATTCCTGGTTTGCCGAAGTCTATCATGGTTTATTGTGATAACAACGTGCAGTAGCAAACTCGAAGGAACCACGAGCCCACAAGGAGAGTAAACATATACAGCGCAAGTACCACCTGATACGAGACATCGTGAAGAGGGTAGACGTGGTCTTGGCTAAGATAGCATCAAAGGATAACCTTGCAGATCCATTCACGAAAACATTAACTTCAAAAGTCTTTGAGGCTCACGTGAAGAGCATAGGGATCAGATGCTTAAAAGAGCCTTAACAGTTTTTCTAGATAGATAGCAGCAGATTATATAGGGATTGTATGTAGATGTATACTTAAAGCATAGCTTAAGTGTTAGTGGGAGATTGTTGGAATAGAATACATAAGCTATGCTTGTATTGTACAGTTTCCCAGATTAATATATCGATTTGTGTTTCAGTCATATCTTGTTGTGCATTAATTGTCCATTTATATTATATAAGTAGATGATGAGGTGTCTGGTGTGACACAGTAGATCTCATCATTGGTTGAAAGACATAATATATAAATGAGGTTCGTAACCGAGACAGTTTTGGACAAACTGTCGGTTTAGGTTATTATGCGATTCGGATAATTGGTTTGTCTAAACTAATTCAATCATATAGCTATGCCCGGGGCATATTGAACTTGACCTTTAGGAATGATTTGTCTTGTACTGATTTAATAGACAAATCGATCCTTGTATTCTATCTCTTAATCCCTAGACTCGAGCGGGCATGAGGATTAGACATAGTATACTTTGATCAGCCAATGGGTGAGGTCAATTGTGGCCAATAGTCTCGGTAGGTTGGGTGCGCGTGTTAAGTTACTTGGTGTGCTGCTGCTTGTCGAAAGGAAACCATGTACCGGTGAATCTGGGTGAGGGTGCTCCCGAGATGAGCTCGAAATGTTTATTATACTAAATCTGACCGGTGGACTTATGTCCGGTATAGTAAAAAGGTCGAGTGGTACTAGTCTCAGAATTAAAGAAGTTAATTAAATAATTTATCAGTAAATTAATTTATAATTAAAGAGCACTATATCTTTGATGTGGGGATATTAATGAATATAGTTTAATCAAGTTGTTTCGGAAGCAATTCTGGTGTAGGATGGCAGTGCCAAAATTAATCCGTTAGTGGTACGATTAATTTTTTAATGGGTTAATTGAATAGGTAGATTTAATTTAGTTAATTGGTTAATTCAGTAATTAACAAAGTGGAATTATTTAATTAATTCTTTAGGGTTAATTAAGTAATTAACAAAGTACAATTATTTAATTAATTAATTAAGTCTTAAGTTTCAATTGGAATTAGGAAATTCTAGAGACTAGAAAATCTAGTAGGATTTGATTTATCCTATCAGATTGGTTGCCTAATTAGATTTGGAAACTAATTCATTACCTAAACCCATTAGGAAGACCAATCCTAAACCAATTTGGGATCTCTCTTGTAACTCTATAAATAGACAAGGGATTAGCTATTCAAGACACACAATTCAATAGATTCATAATTCAAGAATCTAGAGAGAGAAAACGTTTCTCTCTCCAAGTCGGATTTTCAAGAAAGTGTGCGACTGGCGACTGGTTTTTTGGTTTCTTGTGGCCAAAATTTTGGCCTTGGTTTATACCAGCTGCGCATAGCTTTCTCTCTCTGCGGGCGATGCGTTTATAGTACGTGCCAGGTACTGCGGCGCTAGAGTTTTCTAGCAGGTGGATTGTGGTGATTGCTTGATCAATTGGCTTCTAGTTCGTTGCCCACACAACGTGAAGTCATAGTCTTGAGGCATACAAGATAATCACCAGGTGCACGCTTCAAAGGTATTTTTCTAAGGTTCCGCTTTAATTAGAAATTTTTGTTGCGTGGTAAATCGAGCAAGTGCAAACCCAGATCCTATGTGGCAAATCTTTCACTTGTAACTCTATATATAGACAAGGGATTAGCTATTACACATAGACAATTCAATATATTCATAATTCAAGAATCTAGAGAGAGAAAATCCTAGAGGGAGAAAATTTTCTCTCTAAAAGTTGGATTTCCCAAGCTTTTTTAGCTGGCCGAATTTTTCCAATTTTTGGCAGCAGGCTGTGCGTGATTTGTACGCGCCAGGTGCAGCGGTGCTGGAATTTTCTGGCAGGTGGATTGTGATGTTTAGCTGATCAAATTGCTAGTTAGATTGCTGCCCACACAGCATACAAGCAAAGTCTTGAGGCATACAAAAGAATCACCAAAGTATACGATTCAATAGGTAATTCTTATTCTTCCTCTTTTAATTAAGAATTTTTGTTGCGTGATAAATCGAATGGGTTCAAACCCAGATCCTGCGCAATGTTATTTCAAAAGGGTTGGAATAGCGATTGTGCTAGCGTCTAGGCCTGGCCAGAGATTCTGATTTTGGAATGTATAGCACGAAAGTGAGTTTCTGGCTAGGCCTGGGCAGATAATCTTTCAATTGGTATCAGAGCATGGTTTTGGGTTTTGTGCTTGTTCCATTTATTACATGGTTTTATTTACAGGTGGTTAAGAAATCCCGACTATTATGGTTACGTTTGTTTGGATTTTAATTAAACTCCAGGACATGTCCAGATTTTATTTTATTATGAATGTTTGTAATAGTATAACCACGTGCTGGAAGCCGTGTAGGATTAGATCAAATCTGTAGTAGGATTTTTTCTATGTAATTTTGATTCTTTAATTTTTCTAGAAAGCCTTGTAGTAGAAGAATTAATTTTTGTAATCAAAGGCGTTATAGTGGGCAACTTGAATTCGTATCATTAATTCATAGAAACCCAGGAAAACCCAAAACGAATTGTAAGAAGAACAAATAGCGTAGAAGAAGTGATGGAGGGATTGGTGGCAGGGGGCAGCACCGGCGACGACTCGTCGGCGGTAACCGCCGCCGACAACCATCGGAGCACGGCAGGACTGCTTCCGCGCGGTGCAACAGGATTGCTACGTGAGAACGTGGCCTGTTCGGGGCGTGTTTTGCCCTATTTTTCCTCCAGTTTTCATTTTTTGAAGTTCAAGACTCTTTCCATCGAGATCAAGGCAGAAGATGGAAGCGATTAAAACCATAATAGGTGGGAAATTTATTTTTCACATTTATTTCTCGTATTTATTATTTTAATTTTTGTGCTTTAATTGTTATGTTGTATTTTAGATGCATGATTTTAAAGCATGTTGGTTTTATGGTTGCATATAACTTAGGGTTAGTTAATTACATGTTAAAATCGGAAAAACCCTGAATTTAGAAATCCAAGTGGGAGGGGGTTGGTTTAATATCCCCACGGCCATCATTACGAGTTCATATGCGATATGGGTGGGCTTGAGTGTTGGCATTAGGGCTTTCTTCCATTCGGATGAGTCCAATCACGAGATCGCTAGATTATGAATTTCTGAGTAAGATGACTAGAGTAAGTTTAACTAGGACAAATACGACACCCTCTCCATCTGAGGCGCACTATCCTGAGGTAACAAACTCAGAAGTCACATAATGGCACACACTTAGTGTATGATCTGCAGTATCCCTCCCATCGAGGTTACGTTGCTTATTTGTACGGCTTAAAGCACTGACTATTAGCTACCTTGATTAATAGATGATTTGGTCAGATAGTGTCGTTAATGAACTTGGTTTTTCTCAAACAAATGTGGGTTAGCGTAAACGTCCACACTATCGTGGTGGATTAAAATTATTGTTTTGAGGGAAGTCAATAACTGTTAGAATTTCCTTGTTTTCGAAATTCTAGATTTAGATAACTAAAACATTGTCTGTTTATTTTACAATTTTTTCGATATGGCATTCAACCCCTTAGCTGCTACATTGAAAGATGATAAGTTAACTGGAACTAATTATGTCAACTGGAGTCGTAACTTGGACATTGTCTTGACGGCAAAGCAGTATAAGTTTGTGATCACCGAAGTATGTCTAGATGTGCCTTACGAGGACTCTCCTCAAGAGGATAGGGATGCCTATGCTAGGTGAAGAAAAACAGATGAGATGGTGCGGTGCTATATTTTGGCCTCTGTGTCAAATGTGCTGCAACATCAGCTTCATCCCATGGTCTCTACCTTCAACATGATGGCTCACCTGAGGGAGATGTTCACTCATCAAGGCAAGACTGCTAGGCAAGTAGCCATGAAAAAGTTGATGAATACTAAGATGGCTGAGGGCGGATCGGTGAGAGATCATGTGCTTCACATGATCAATAACATCAACGAGATAGAGGTGTTGGGAGGTGAAATCGACCCAGAAAGTCAGATAGATATCATCCTCCAGATATTACCCTCTTGTTTTGAGCAGTTTTGGGTCAACTATAACATGAATCAAAGAGTTTACAATCTACCCAATCTCTTAACTGATTTGGTGTCAGCCCAAGGCATCTTCCACGAGACTAAGCAAGCTTTGGTCAAAGTGAAGGCTTCAATTTCTTCGTACGTGCCTAAAGGCAAGAAGAATAAGAAGAAGAAAAAGGCCAAGAAACTTGCTGCAAAGCCTGATATCGCAAAGAAGAGCAAGCCCAAAGGCAAGTGCTTCAGGTGCGGGAAAACGGGACACTGGAAAGCAGATTATCCAAAGCCTAAAGGTACGATAGTTTTTGCTATAATTAATGATACATGTTTAGCGGTGATTTCCACAGATACTTCGTGTGTGGATTCAGACACCACTGATCATGTTTGTAATTCTTTCAAGGGGTTCCAAGTAACCCGGAAGCTTAGAGAGGGTGAGCTGGACATCCACATTGGCAACACTACAAGAGTGTCAGTAGAAGCAGTGGGAGTAGTCATTCTGAATTTCAAAAATTCTATATTAAAGTTATTTAATTTTCTTTATATACCGAGTTTCAGAAAGATCTTGACCGGAGTTGAAGTGGGTTCGATTTTATTGGCGAGAAAAGTAGTAGGCAGTAGTTTTTTGGGTTAAAGATTTGATCTTTTTGGTAGATTTAATCTAATTGAGGGGTTTTCTTTGTGGATTTCTCGTGGGCTTTGTAGCACACTTCGATAGATTATTACCCATGCAATATTCAAAGTTTCCTTGGAGTCATCTATTGGATTTCTCGTGGAATTCGCAATTAAAGATTTGGGTTTTCTTATTGCGTTAGACTTTGCTTCAAAGGTATAACCTTTAATCTTTCTGCTTTTAATTAAAGGTGTAATCTTTTTGCATTAGATGTTTAATAATTTAAATAAGTATAAGCCTAGATCCGTTCGTGGGTAAATGAATTTGAACCTGAGCTTTGTCGAATGCTTCCGATTCAGGAATGCATTGCACGAAAGTGAGGTTTTCGATTTAGCCCAGGCTTGTTCTGTTTTCCTTCAAAATGGTATCAGAGCGTAGGTTTTGGTCTTATACTTGTTTGATTTATTACATGGCTTTATTTTGACATTATTATTTTTTTCGAAATGTTTAAACAGGCGGTTATCGGTTTCCTGGCTATTATGGTAGAATTTTATTTTTCATTCATAAACCCTGGGACATGTTTGGGCTCGTATTGTTTTTGAATGAAAATGTCTGTAATAGTAATAACCACGAGCTGGAAGCCGTGTAGGATTAGACAAATCTTGTAGTAGGATTTGATCTAATCGTGTCGTCTTTAAATTCCTAGAAAAAACGCCTTTGTATATAGGAATTTATGTATTATGACAAAGACGTTATTTTGGGTAACTTATATTCGCGGGTTTTGGTTTCTCATAATTTTGGGTGATTCCTAATTACGTAGTAAACAGAGAAAACCCAGGCGAATCGAGAGGAATCCAAATAACGAGTGGGAGCGACATGACTGGACGTGTCACCTAGGCGTCAAGGAATCAACGATAGAGAAGACCATAATAGTCATGAAATTTTATTTCTTTAATTTCCCGTATTTATGTCTTTTTGTTGATTATGTGTTTTCGATTTATTTTGCATGAACGAAAACCAAACCAAATTGTTTTAAAAAGTAAAGTGCAATTAACTAAGGTAGATTATTCGCATATTAAAACTCCAACGGTTTTATGGGTGCGAATATCCATAGTTAAGATATTGCATGTTAAAACGTAAAAATCCTCAAACTTAAAAATCTAAGTGGGAGCGGGTTGGTAAATATCCCCATGGCCTCCATTACGGGTTCACTGGTGATGTGGTTATTCTTGCGAGTTTGTATTATGGTCTTCCTCCATGCGGACAAGTCTTCAATCACAGATATCATCGGAATGAATTTCTGAAGGGATGACTATAGTGAGTTTAATTGGAGAAAGTTGTGACACCCTCTCTGCTGAGGCGCATTAGTATCCTAAGTAACAAACTTAGAAGTCACGTAATGGTATATGCTTAGTGTACTATTTAGAGTATTCCTCCCGCGAGGTTACGCTATTTAT
The DNA here is from genome assembly GCA_030378225.1 of Knoxia roxburghii. NCBI lineage: Eukaryota > Viridiplantae > Streptophyta > Magnoliopsida > Gentianales > Rubiaceae > Knoxia > Knoxia roxburghii. The sequence continues at coordinate 15,037,319 of CM059418.1, forward strand.
GTGTACGGCTAAAAGCATTGACTATTAATTTCATTGATCATAAGATCATTGGTCAGATAATGAAATTAATGAGCTTCGGTTCTTCTCGAACGAATATGGGTTGGCGTAGACGTTCACCCGCGTGACCTGTTTTAATCCCGGTGTGAGAGATGTCGATGGAGATTATATTGTTTTTGAGGATTTCAATAATTTCGAAAAAGTATACTGAAACTTGACTGTTTATTTTTCAGTTGTTGATATGTCGTTCAACCCGCTAGCTGTCATTTTGAACTAGAACAAACTTATGGGTCCAAATTATATTGACTGGAAACGTAACCTGGACATTGTCCTTACTGCTGAGGGTTATAGGTACGTGCTCACTGAGGAGTGCCCTCATAAGCCCAGCAATGATGCCACCCCTGAGCAGCGAGAGCCATATAAGAGGTGAAAAAGGCTGATGAGATGACCCGATGCTACATTTTGGCTTCTATGTCCAGTGTACTACAGCACCAGCATCAGTTGTTTACCTCAGCCTACGATATGATGCTCAAACTCAGGGAGATGTTTGGACACCAGGGCAGGGCAGCCAAGCAGTCAGCTATGAGGAAACTCATGAATGCTAAGATGGTTGAAGGCACTTCAGTGAGGGATCATGTGCTGGACATGATGAGCTGCATCAATGAGATTGAGGTATTGGGAGGTGACATTAATGGGGAGGCCCAGGTCGATATCATCCTCTAGAGCTTGCCCCCCAGTTTTGAGTAGTTTCGGTTAAACTATAATATGGGCCAGCTCTCATATTGAGGTCATGACTGTATTGGTGTCTGCTGAGGGCCTATTCGCAGAGAAGAAGCAAGCCTTGGATACTGTTAGTCCCTTAGGTTCCTTTGTTGGGCCCAAAGCCAGGAAGCAAAAGAGGAAGAGAGGCCAGAAAGCAGGAGCTGATCATGGACCCAAGGCGGGCATTGCCAAAAAGCACAAGCCGAAAGGCAAATGCTTCAGATGTGGTAAAGCAGGACATTGGAAGAAGGATTGCCCAAAGCCTCGAGGTATGTGTAAATTTTCCTAGTTACTGAGAGGTGTTTAGCGGCGATTCCCACAGATACTTGGTGTGTGGATTCAGGAGCCACTGATCACGTTTGTAATTCTTTGCAGGGGTTCCAAGTGACCTGACTGCTTAGAGAGGGAGAGTTGCAGGTCTACCTTGGGGATACTACCAGAGTTTGTGTTGTTGCAGTGGGAGTTCTTTGTGTTTATTTTTCAGACTCAGTTTTACATTTAAGAGATTGTTTATATGTACCCTGTTTTCGGAAGAATTTAGTTTCAGTTTGTAAACTTATTTTGGATGGTAATAAGTGTGTTTTTTATGATGGATCTGTTTTTATTAGAAAAGGCCAGAAGCTTATATGTTCTGGTACATTAGTTGACAATCTGTTTTTAATCAAGACATACTCCTCAGTAGTGTAAAACACAGAAACTAGTAACTCATCACTGAATCATAGTAAGAGAAAGGAGTCTTCCCCTCTGATTCAAACTTATCTTTGGCACCTGAGACTCTATCACATCAACCTTGGTAAGATTCAAAGGTTAGTCAATAATGGGTCTTTGGACTCATTGGATATTCACAGTTATCCAACCTGTGAGTCCTGCTTGGAGGGTAAGATGACCAAGAGGCCTTTCAAGGCAAAGGGGTATAGGGCCAAGGAGGTTTTAGAGTTGATTTATTCTGACTTGTGTGGGCCTATGTCAGTTCAGGCTATAGGTGGTTATGAGTATTTCGTGACTTTCACGGATGATTACTCTAGATATGGATACATATACCTGATGCGCCACAAGTCTGAATGCTTTGGCAAGTTCAAAGAGTTTAAGGCTGAGGTGGAGAACCATCTGGGTAAGAGTATAAAGGCCTTGCGATCTGATCGCGGTGGCGAATACCTCTCTAGTGAATTTAGGTCCTATTTGTCGGAGGAGGGTATTCAGACCCAGTTGTCTGCACCTAGCACACCCCAGCAGAATGGTGTAGCAGAGAGGAAGAATAGGACTCTTATGGATATGGTTAGATCGATGATGAGTTATAGCAAATTGCCTATGTCATTTTGGGGTTTAGCTTTGGAGTCAGCGTGTTATCTCCTTAATCTCGTACCATCTAAGTCTGTGCCTTCGACTTCACTAGAGCTATGGATTGGACGAAAGCCTAGTCTGTGACATCTCAAGATTTGGGGTTGTCCAACATTTGTGCTTAAGGTAGACACAACCAAACTAGATGTGAGATCTGAGATTTGCTTTTTGTAGGCTATCCCAAAGGAACGAAAGGTGGTCTGTTTTATAGTCCTCAGGATCAGAAGGTGGTGGTGAGCACCAATGCCAGATTTCTTGAGGAGGACTATGTTTTAGATCACAAGGAAAATAGCAAGATAGCACTATTCCAGATGCTCGATTACAGGAAGATACACCACAAGAGACTGCACACACTATCACAGATGATGCTCTTGCACAGGCTGCTCCTCGTCGTAGTGAGAGGGTTTTCAAACAGCCTGAGAGGTACATGGGTTTGGGTGAGTCTTCAAACTTTATCCCTGGCGCTCATGAACCAGACCCAGTTAGCTACAATGAGGCTCTCCCGGATAAAGATGTAGATTCTTGGTAGAGAGCGATGATTGCTGAGATGGGTTCTATGGACTCAAATCAGGTCTGGGAGCTGGTAGACCTTCCTGATGGGTTTTGGCCTATTGGGTGCAAATGGGTCTACAAGTGAAAGAGAGGATCTGACGGGAGGGTTGACACCTTCAAGCTAGGCTTGTGGCGAAGGGGTATACTCAGAAAGAGGGTATCGATTATGAGGAGACCTTTTCCCCGGTAGCTATGCTTAAGTCGGTCCGGATTCTCTTGGCCATAGCTGCTCATATGGACTATGAGATTTGGCAGATGGACATCAGGACAGCTTTCCTTAATGGAAGTCTTGAGGAGACCATATTCATGCAGCAACCAGACGGTTTCATTGTTTAGGGCCAAGAGCACAAGGTATGCAGGCTTAGGAGGTCTATTTATGGACTTAAGCAAGCATCCAGATCTTGGAACATCCGTTTTGACGAGGTTATCCAGTCCTATGGATTCACTCAGTGTCCGGATGAGCAGTGTGTTTATCATAAGCGTGATGGTGATACGGTGGCGTTCCTCGTACTTTACGTAGATGACATCCTTCTGATTGGCAACAGTAAGAAGGTGTTGTCAGACGTAAAGGCATGGTTGTCCAGGCAATTTGATATGAAGGATTTGGGAGAGGCTGGACATATCCTTGGGATCAAGATTATTCGAGATCGTAGGAGACGTTCTCAGACACTTTCCCAGGCATACTACATAGATATGATTCAGGCTCGTTTTAACATGCAGAACTCTAAGAAGGGTTCACTACCTTTCCGGCATGGGGTGCATTTGTCTAAGGAGCAGTGTCCCAAGACTCGTGAGGAGATAGATGTCATGAAGGCGGTACCTTATGCTTCTGCAGTGAGTAGCCTCATGTATGTTATGTTATGTACGAGGTCTGATATTTACTTTGTCGTTGGCATGGTTAGCAGATATCAGAGTAACCCTTGGAAGGCTCACTGGGAGGCAGTAAAATGCATTCTCAAATACTTGCTCAGGACGAGAGATTATGTCCTAGTTTATAGAGCACATGAGCTTGTACCGTTGGGTTACACATATTCGGACATTCAAGGTGATTTGGACAAGAGTAAGTCTACCTCTGGGTTTGTGTTTACTCTAGGAGGTGGAGCCATAGTATGGCGGAGTGTCAAGCAGAAATGCGTGGCGGACTCTACCATAGAGGCTGAGTACTTTGCCGCATCAGAGGCAGCGAAAGAAGCTGTATGGCTTCGGAGCTTCCTGATGGACTTAGATGTGGTTCCTGAGTTGCCTAGGTCTATCACAGTTTACTGTGATAACAATAATGCAGTTGCTAACTCGAGGGAACCCAGAGCCCATAAGGTAAGTAAACACATAGAGCGCAAGTACCACCTGATACGAGAGATCGTAAAGAGGGGAGACGTGATCGTGGCCAAGATAGCATTAGATGACAAACTTGCAGATCCTTTCACAAAACCATTGACCCCAAAGGTCTTTGAGAGACATGTGGAGGGCATGGGAGTCAGATTCTTGAAGGAGCCATGCGAGTGAGCTTAAAGGTGTTCTGGAGATTTCATTGTGACAACAGTGTAATAGCGGGTTGGACAGTTTTTTGTACTTCTTAGCATAGCTTTGAGTATTAATGGGAGATTGTTAGTTTTGAATACAGAAAAGCTATAGTTTGTATCAAAAACTAATATCCACAGATGACATATCATTTTGTTTCAGTATTAAATTGTTTCATTATATCATAGAAGTAGATAACGGGGTGTGTGAAAGACACAGTAGATACCGTTATTGGTTAAAGTATTGATATATAAAAAGTATGCTCGTAACTGAGACAGTCTAAATATACTATCGGTATAGGTTATCGTGTGATTTGGAAATTAGTTTATCTAGACTAGTTTAAATCACGCGGATATGCCCAGGGCATATTGAGCACGACCAGTTTGGATAGAATTGACTTATATTGATCGGCGTAGTCAATTCGGTCCTAGTATTCGGTCTCTCAATCCCGAGATTGGGACGGGCATGAGAGTTGGATATTGTATGCTTTGATTGGCTAAATAGTGCGGTCAATTGAGGCCTATACCTCGGTAGGTTGGGTATGCAGTGTTTAGCTTCTTATGTGCCGTTGCTAGTTAGAGGAATCCACGTACTGGTTCACTGGGTTGATGGTGCTCCCGAGATGAGCTCGTAAGGTCTATTATCCTAAACCCGACCGGTGGACTTTATGTCCGATATAATAAAAGGTCGAGTGGTACTAATCTCGGATACCAAGAAGTCAATGAATTAGTTTGTCAGTAAATTGATAAACTGAAGAGTGCTAGATCTTTAATTTAGGGAGATAGAAGAAAAATAGCGACGCGATGTAAAGTAGTTTTTGAGCGGTAGTTTCATAGTTATTCTGATAGTGGTACGACTAATTATGTATTTGACTAATCGATAAAGTGAATTAATTAATCCTAAAGGTTTAATTAATATTTAATCGACAAAGTGAATTAAGAAATTATTTCTATTTGAATTAATTAATTCTAAGGGTTCGATTAAATTAAATTAACGAAATGGGTTAAGAAATTAATTCAAATGGGTCGATTGGAGTTGATTGGTTGGGAAAGACTAAGCGGTCAACGAAAGTCAAATTAAAAGGCCCAACTCAAAAGCCCATTAGGTCTCCATTAGAGCTCCCTATAAATAGAAAGCTTAAGGCCAAAGATAATTAGGAAAATCTTGCAAGGCATTTATGTCTTCCTTAGAGTGAGAAAGTTCTAGAAAGAAACTCTCTTCCCTTTTGAGTTTTCTTTCAAAAACAAACTTGGATTCTCACTTCTCGATTTAGATTAAGCTTGAAAGATTAAACTTTTAGATAGCCCATCGATTTTTGGAGTTGCCCACTACTGGAATTACTGTTCACGGGTACTGTTCACGGTTGCTGTTCACGGGTTATGTTCACCGGTTACTATTCATCATTTTCTTGGTGAGATGGCAGCCACTTCTAATCACTCCGAGGTGCTTGATCCAGCTGGGTTTGTGTTGATCTCTTCCTTGGGTTGGTGATCCACAATCCCGGTTGTCCAGATCATGACCGGAGTTGAAGTGAGTTCGATTTTATTGGCGAGAAAAGTAGTGGGCAACAGTTTTTTGGGTTAAAGGTTTGATCTTTTGGGTAGATTTAATCTAATTAAGGGATTTTCTTTGTGGATTTCTCGTGGGCTTTGGTAGCACACATATATAGATTATTGGCTACGCAATATTCAAAGTTTTCTTGGAGTCATCTATTGGATTTCTCGTGGAATTCGCAATTAAAGATTTGGGTTTTCATATTGCATCGGACTTCGCTTCAAAGGTATAACCTTTAATCTTTCCACTTTTAATTAAAGGTGTAATCTTTATGCGTTAGATGTCGATTTAATAAATTAAATAAGTATAAGCCTAGATCCGTTCGTGGGTAAACGAATTTGAGCATGAGTTTTGTTGAAAGCTTCTGATTCTGGAATGCATTGCACGAAAGTGAGGTTTTCGATTTAGCCCGGGCTTGTTCTATTTTCCTTCAGTCCAGATGTACCTAACGAGGACTCTCCTCAAGAGGATAGGGATTCCTATGCTAGGTGGAGAAAAACAGATGAGATGGTGTGGTGATATATTTTGGCCTCTGTGTCAAATGTGCTACCACATCAGCTTCATCCCATGGTCTCTGCCTTCAACATGATGGCTCACCTGAGGGAGATGTTCGCTCATCAAGGCAGGACTGCTAGGCAAGTAGCCATGAGAAAATTGATGAACACTAAGATGGCTGGGGGCAGATCGGTGAGAGATCATGTGCTTCACATGATCAATAACATCAACGAGATAGAGGTGTTGGGAGGTGAAATTGACCCAGAAAGTCAGATAGATATCATCCTCCAGATATTACCCTCTTGTTTTGAGCAGTTTCGGGTCAACTATAACATGAATCAAAGAGTTTACACTCTACCCGAGCTTTTAACTGATTTGGTGTCGGCCGAAAGCATCTTCTACGAGAATAAGCAAGCTTTGGTCATAGTGAAGGCTTCAAGTTCTTCGTCTGTGCCTAAAGGCAACAAGAATAAGAAGAAGAAGAAGAAGGCCAAGAAACGTGTTGCAAAGCCTGATATCGCAAAGAAGAGCAAGCCAAAAGGCAAGTGCTTCAGGTGCGGGAAAATGGGACACTGTAAAGTAGATTGTCCAAAACCTAAAGGTACGATAGTTTTTGCTATAATTACTGACACATGTTTAGTGGTGATTCTCACAGATACTTGGTGTGTGGATTCAGGCGCCACTGATCATGTTTGTAATTCTTTGCAGGGGTTCCAAGTAACCTGGAAGTTTAGAGAGGGTGAGCTGGACATCTACATGGGCGACATTACAAGAGTGTCAGCAGAAGCAGTGGGAGTAGTCATTCTGATTTTCAAAAATTCTATATTAATGTAAGTTAATTGTCTTTATGTACCGAGTTTTAGAAAGAACCTTATTTTGGTTTCTAAACACTTAAAGAACGGTTATAAGTTTATTTTTTCTGAAGATTCTATACTTATTTAAAAAATGGAAAACTTATTTGTTCTGGTTCATTGGCTGACAATTTGTTTGTGGTTAATTCTAACTCCCATGTTGTACAAAACATAGGAAGAGATAGCTCTTTATCTAACATTAATAAGATGAAGAAACCTTCTGAAATGAATCAAACCTATCTTTGGCATCTCAGGCTAGGTTATATAAACCTTAGTAGGATTTAGAGGTTGGTCAATGATGGACCTTTAGATTCATTAGAGATTGACAGTTATTCAACCTGCGAATCTTGCTTGGAGGGTAAGATGACCAAGAAACCTTTTAAAGCAAAAGGTTATAGAGCCAAAGATGTACTAGAGTTGATTTATTCTGACTTGTGTGGACCAATGTTAGTCCAAGCATGAGGTGGGTTGAGTATTTCGTGACACTCACAGATGACTACTCAAGGTACGGTACATTTACCTATTGCATCACAAGTCCGAGTGCTTTGGCAAGTTCAAAGAGTTTCGGGCAGATGTGGAGAAGTATCATTGTAAGAGTATCTAGACACTGCGATAAGATCATGGTGGACCTGTCCCACGAATTTTGAGAATACCCGAGTGAGGTAGGAATTCAGTCTCAGTTGTCTGCACCTGGCATGCCACAGCAGAACAGTGTAGCAGAAAGAATGAATCGAACTCTCATGGGAATGGTTAGGTCGATGATGAGCTATAGTGATTTGCTGAGTTCGTTAGGGGGATATACCTTAGAAACAGCAGTGTATATTCTTAATCTTGTACCATCTAAAACTGTGCCATCAACCCCAGTAAAGTTGTGGAACGGGCGAAAGCCTAGTCTAAGACATCTCATAATTTGGGGTTGCCCAGCATATGTGTTTAAGGCAGATGCGGCTAAGTTAGATACAATAACTGAATTGATGCTGTTTGTAGGATATCCTAGGGGAACGAAAGGTGGTCTGTTTTATAGTCCTAAAGATCAGAAGGTGGTGGTTAGTACCAATGCTAGATTTTTGGAGGAAGACTATATTCTAGATTACAAGCTCAAGAGTAAGATACTACTATAAGAACTTAGGAGACAAACTAATAATCCTGATGCACCAGCACAAGTAGACACACCACACACTGCACAAGAGATCACAGGTGATGCGCCTACAGAGATGGTGCCCCGTCGTAGTGGGAGGGTTGTAAAACAGCCAGACAGGTTCAATGGTGTGGGAGAGGCATCGGACCTAGTCAAAGGCGCGCCTGAACCTGACCCGATAAACTACAATGAGGCTCTTAGAGATAAAGATTCAGAATCTTGGCATAAGGTAATGATATCCTAGATTGGGTCAATGGACCACAATCAAGTCCAAGAGCTTGTTGACCTACCCGATGGGTTTAAACCCATTCGATGCAAGTGGGTCTACAACCTGACAGAAAGGTGAAAGCCTTTAAAGTTAGGCTGGTGGCGAAGGGGTATACTCAGAAAGAGGGAATCGATAATGAGAAAACCTTCTTCCTGGTAGCCATGCTTAAGTCAATCCGGATTCTCTTGTCCATAGCTGCTCATTTAGATAATGAGATATGGCATATGGATGTCAAGACAGCTTTCCTAAACGGAAGTCTTGAGGAAACCATCTTCATGCAGCAACCAGAGGGATTCGTTGAAAAAGGCCGAGAGCATAAGGTTTGCAGGCTTAAGAGGTCCATTTACGGACTTTAGTATGAACCCAGATCTTGGAACATCCGGTTTGATGAGGTAATCCAGTCATACGGATTTACTCAGTGTTCGGATGAGCAATGTGTGTACCGCAGACGTGATAGAAACTTAGTGGTGTTTTTTGTGCTTTACGTATATGACATTTTATTGATTGGCAACAAAAAAAAGTGTTATCAGATGTAAAGGCATGGCTGTCCAAGATGTTTAATACGAAGGACTTAGGGGAAGCGGGACATATCCTTGGGATCAATATAGTTTGAGATCGTAGGAAATGTTCGTTAACGCTCTCCCAAGCTTCATACATAGATACGATTGTGGCCCATTTTAACATGCAGAACTCCAAGAAAGGTTTTCTACCTTTCAGACACAGAGTGCATCTGTCTAAAGAACAGTCTCCCAAGACTGTTGAGGGGATAGAGGCCATGAAGATAGTTCCTTATTCTTCGGCAGTAGGAAGTCTCATATATGCCATGTTGTGTACGAGGCCTGATATCTGTTATGCCGTTGGCACTGTAAGCAGATACAAGAGTAACCCCGGGAAAGCTCATTGGGAGGCAGTAAAATGCATTCTCAAGTATTTGCGCAGAACAAGAGATCAAGTGTCGGTCTATCAGGCCCTTGAGCTCGTACCCTAAGGTTACACAGATTCAGATTTCAAAGGCGACAAGGACAAGAGCAAGTCTACATCAGGGTATGTGTTTACTCTAGGAGGTGGAGCCATAGTTTGGCTGAGTATTCAGAAGAAATGCGTGGCAGACTTTACCATGGAGGCTGAATACGTTGTCACATCAAAGACATCGAAAGAAGCAGTATGGCTCAAGAACTTCCTAGTGAACTTAGATGTGATTCCTGGTTTCCAAAAGTCTATCACAGTGTATTGTGATAACAATGGTGCAGTAGCAAACTCGATGGAACCACGAGCCCACAAGGCGAGTAAACATATACAGCGCAAGTACCACCTGATACGAGATATCGTAAAGAGGGAAGGCGTGGTCGTCACTGAGATAACATCAGAGGATAACCTTGCTGATCCGTTCACAACGACATTGACTTTAAAAGTCTTTGAGGCTCACGTGAAGGGCATGGGAATCAGATACTTAGGAGAGCCATGACAATTTTTCTAGATATATAGTAGCAGAGTGTATAGGAGTTGAATGTAGATGTATACTTAAAGCACAACTTAAGTATTAGTGGGAGATTGTTGGAGTTGAATACATAAGCTATGCTTGTATTGTACTTTTTCCCAGTTAATATATCGATTAATGTTTTGGTTAAATTTAGTTGTGCATTATTTGTCCACTTATATTATGTAATTAGATGATGAGGTGTCTTGTGTGACACAGTAGATCTCATCATTGGTTAAAAGACATAATGTATAAATGAGGTTTGTAACCGAGATAGCTTTGGACAAACTGTCGGTTTAGGTTATTATGTGATTCGGATAATTGGTTTGTCTAAACTAATTAAATCATGTAGATATGCCTGGGGCATATTAAACTTGACCATTTTGAATGATTTGTCTTATACTGATTTAATAGACAAATCGTTCTTAGTATTCTATATCTTAATCCCTAGACTCGAGCGGGCATGAGGATTAGACATAGTGTACTTTGATCTGCCAATGGGTGAGGTCAATTATGGCCAATAGTCTCGGTAGGTTGGGTGCGCATGTTTAGTTACTTGGTGTGCTACTGCTTGTCGAAAGAAAACCATGTACCGGTGCGTCCGGGGTGATGGTGCTCCCGAGATGAGCTCGTAATGTTTATTATACTAAACCCGGTAGGTGGACTTATGTCCTGTATAGTAAAAAGGTTGAGTGGTACTAGTCTCGGAATTAAAGAAGTTAATTAATTAATTTATCAGTAAATTAATAAATTAACGAGCACTATACCTTTGATGTGGGGAGATTATGAATAAATTAATTAAGTTGTTCCGGAAGCAATTCTGGTGTAGGATGGTAGTGCCAGAATTAATCCGTTAGTCGTACGATTAATTTTGTAATGGGTTAATTGAATAGGTAGAATTAATTAATTAATTAATTTTTTCTAAGGGTTAATTGAGTAATTAACAAAGTGGAATTATTTAATTAATTAATTAAGTCTTAAGTTTCAAATAGAATTAGGAAATCCTAGAGATTGGGAATTCTAATTTGGATTTGGTTTATCCTATCAGATTGGTTACCTAATTGGATTTGGAAACTAATTAATTACCTAAACACATTAGGAAGACCAATCCTAAACCAACTTGGGGTCTCTCTTATAAATCCATATATAGACAAGGGATTAGCTATTACAAGTATACAATTCAATAGATTCATAATTCAAGAATCTAGAGAGAGAAAATCCTAGAGAAAGAAAATTTTCTCTCTCTAAAAATCGAATTTCCCAAGCTTTTTTAGCTGGCCGAATTTTTCCAATTTTTGGCAGCAGCGCGTGAATTTTTCTCTCTCTCCGGGCGGTGCGTGATTTGTACACGTCAGGTGCAGCGGTGTTGGAATTTTCTGGCAGGTGGATTGTGGTGATTAGCTGATCAAATTGCTAGTTAGATTGCTTCCCACACAGCATACAAGCAAAGTCTTGAGGCATACAAGAGAATCACCTAAGTATACGCTTCAATTGGTAATTCTTATTCCTCCATTTTTAATTAAGAATTTTTGTTGCGTGATAAATCGAATGACTGCAAACCCAGATCCTGCGCAATGTTATTTTAAAAGGGTTGGAATTGTGATTGTGCTACGTCTAGGGCTGGCCAGAGATTCTGATTATAGAATGTATAGTACGAAAGTGAGTTTCTGGCTAGGCCCTGGCAGATAATCATTCATAAAGTACTGTTTTCTCATATAAAGTCCCTTTTTTGGTTGTAGAGTGGTGTTCCTAAGACTAGAATACTCATAATTTGTGTTTAATCATCATCTGATATGCTTATGTAAACTACTGGTTGTTTATGTAAAGTGCTGAGTTGCTTGTGTAAAGTACTGTTTTCTCATATAAAGTCACTTTTTTGGTTGTAGAGTGGTGTTCCTAAGACTAGAATACTCATAATTCGTGTTTAATCATCGTCTGATATGCTTATGTAAACTAAAGGTTGTTTATGTAAAGTGCTGAATGCTTGTTTAAAGTACTGTTTTCTCATCTAAAGTCTCTTTTTTTGGTTGTAAATTGGTGTTCCTAAGACTAGAATGCTCATAATTCAGTAAAATCATCGTCTGATATGCTTATGTAAACTACTGGTTGCTTATGTAAAGTGCTGACATGCTTGTGTAAAGTATTGTTTTCTCATGTAAAGTCCCTTTACAAGACAGCCCACCACGGCTCAGAACACTAGCACCACGTCAAAAACAACTAGCACCACGTCTGACATGCTTGTGTAAAGTACTATTTTCTCACGTACAGTCCCTTTGTTGGTTGTAAATTGGTGTTCCTAAGACTTGATGCTTATAATTCGTGTTTAATCATCGTCTGATATGCTTATATAAACTACTGGTTGTTTATGTAAAGTGCTGACATGCTTGTGTAAAGTAATGTTTTCTCATGTAAAGTCCCTTTACATGACAACCCACCACGTCTCAGAACACTAGCACCATGTAAAAAACAACTAGCACCATGTCTGACATGCTTGCGTAAAGTACTGTTTTCTCATATAAAGTCCCTTTATTGGGTGTAAATTGGTGTTCCTAAGGTTTTTGCAGATCAGTCAGTGTTTTGCAGTTCATCTTTGTGTAAACTACTGTTTTCTCATGAAAAGTCCCTTTTTTTGTTTTCTCAGTAAATTCGGGTAAAATCATCGTCTGATCTGCTAATGTAACTACTGGTTGTTTAAGTAAAGTGCTGAGTTGCTTATGTAAAGTACTGTTGTCTTATGTAAAGTCCCTTTTTTTGGCTGTAAAGTAGTTTTTGACATACTAGAATGCTCATAATTCGTGTTTAATCATTGTCTGGTATGTTTATGTAAACTACTGGTTGTTTATCTAAAGTGCTGATATGCTTGTGTAAAGTATTGTTTTCTCATATAAAGTCACTTTTTTGGTTGTAGAGTGGTGTTCCTAAGACTAGAATGCTCATAATTCGTGTTTAATCAGCGTCTGATACGGTTATGTAAACTAATGGTTGTTTATGTAAAGTGCTGAGTTGCTTGTTTAAAGTACTGTTTTCTCATCTAAAGTCCCTTTTTTTGGTTGTAAATTGGTGTTCCTAAGACTAGGATGCTCATAATTCGGGTAAAATCATCGTCTGATATGCTTATGTAAACTACTGGTTGCTTATGTAAAGTGCTGACATGCTTGTGTAAAGTACTGTTTTCTCATGTAAAGTCCCTTTACATGACAGCCCACCACGTCTCAAAACACTAGCACCACGTTAAAAACAACTAGCACCATGTATGACATGCTTGTGTAAAAGTATTGTTCTCTCATGTAAAGTCCCTTTGTTGGTTGTAAATTGGTGTTCATAAGACTAGAATGCTAATAATTCGTGTTTAATCATCGTCTGATATGCTTATGTAAACTACTGGTTGTTTAAGTAAAGTGTTGACATGCTTGTGTACAGTACTGTTTTCTAATGTAAAGTCCCTTTACATGACAACCCACCACGTATCAAAACACTAGCACGACGTCTGACATGCTTGTGTAAAATACTGTTTTCTCATGTAAAGTCCATTTTTTGGTTGTAAATTGGTGTTCCTAAGAATAGAATGCTCATAATTCGAGTAAAATCATCGTCTGATATGCTTATATAAACTACAGTTGCTTATGTAAAGTGCTGACATGCATGTGTAAAGTACTATTTTCTCATTTAAAGTCCCTTTACATGACAGCCCACCACGTCTCAGAATATTAGAACCATGTCAAAAACAACTAGCACCACGTCTGACATACTTGTGTACTGTTTTTTCATGTAAAGTCCCTTTGTTGGTTGTAAATTGGTGTTCCTAAGACTAGAATGCTCATAATTCATATTTAATCATCGTCTGATATGTTTATGTAAACTACTGGTTGTTTATGTAGAGTGCTGACATGCTTGTGTAAAGTACTGTTTTCTCATGTAAAGTCCCTTTACATGACAGCCCACCACTTCTCAGAACACTAGCACCACGTAAAAAACAACTAGCACCACGTCAGACATGCTTGTGTAAAGTACTGTTTTCTCATGAAAAGTCCCTTTGTTGGTTGTAAATTGGTATTCCTAAGAGTAGAATGCTCATAATTCGTATTTAATCATCGTCTGATCTGCTTATGTAAACTACTGGTTGTTTATGTAAAGTGCTAATTTGCTTGTTTAAAGTACTGTTTTTTCATGTGAATTCCCTTTTTTGGGTTGTAGAGTGGTGTTCCTAAGTACTGTTAGTTTACATAATGAGATTAGAACTATCAGTTTACATAAACGGTTAGTTTACATAAAGACAACTAGCACCACGTCTCAAAACAACATGAACCACGTCAAAAACAACTAACACCACGTCTAGCTACATCCACATCAATGCGTGTGAATTTAACCTATTTTTTTCACAAAGACAACTAGCACCACGTCTCAGAACAATAAGAACCACATCAAAAACAACTAACACCACGTCCAGATACGTCCACATCCATGCGTGTGAATTTAAGCTATTTTTTTCACAAAGACAACTAGCACCACGTCTCGGGACACCAGAACCACGTAAAAAACTACCAGCACCACGTCCAGAAATGTCTTCATCCATGCGTGTGAATTTGAACTGATTTTTTCCACAAAGACAACTAGCACCACATCTCAAAAAAACTAGCACCGCGTCAAAATAACTAGCACCTAGTCCAGAAACATCTTCATCCATGCGTGTGAATTTAATCTAGTTTTTTCCACAAAGACAACTAGCACCACGTCTCAAAACAAAAAATACCACGTAAAAAACAACTAGCAAAACGTCTCAGAACAACTAGCACCAAGTCAAAAATAACAATCAACACGTCCAAAAAGTCTTCTTCTATGCGTGTGAATTTAAGTTTACATAACGAGATCAGAACTCTCATATTTCATGAAGAGATCAGAACTCTCAGTTTATATAACAAGATCAGAACTCTTAGATTACATAAAGAGATCAGAACTTTAAGTTTACATAACGAGATCAGAACTGTCAGTTTACATAAGGAGATTATAATTGTAAGTTTACATAACGAGATCAGAACTTTCATATTATATAAAGAGATTAGAACTTCAAGTTTACATAACGAGGTTAGAACTGTCACCACGTCTAGGAACACCAGCACCACGTCAAAAACAACCAACACCATGTCCAGGAAGTTCTGATAAACCAACCAACATCATTATAAACCAAGAAGACACTACTTTACACCAACAATCATGATTTTACATAAACAAAACAGTACTGTACACAAGCAAATCATGAAACATCAGTACCTTATACAAAAAAAAGCAACGGTGTCCATACACGAACCGTGCTATACAAAAAACATTTTACATCTAAGTTACAATATTTTGTATCATAAAATATTGTTAACAAAAATCCTTCTTTTTCCTTTGATGTTTCAATTTGGCTTTGTGCACCCTCTTTTCTCAACTGTACTTTTAAAACGAACATTCTGCACACCTCTTGCGCCCTCCTAGAAGTGGGGTCTCTAATCTTCTTCGATGAAGGCAATTCAAAATTCTCATCCAAAATATCAGCTTGGGCAGCAAGTACATCTTTGGCTTTCACATAGTACTCATCCAAAATACTGCGACCAATCTCACTGGTATGCGATAATCTAATTAAATCAAAATACCTTCAAAATACATAAACTATCGTGCCCTTAAACACACATTCCAGTTTACATAAGTACACAGTCGAGTTTACATAAACACACAGTCGAATTTACATAAGCACAAAAGGCGAGTTTACATAAACTATCGTGCCCTTAAACACACATCCGAGTTTACATAAGCACACAGTTAAGTTTACCTAAGCACAAAGGTGAGTTTACATAAACTGTCGTACCCTTAAGACTTCTTGAAATGGATACCACAATGATCAGAATTTTAAAATTTGCAACATTCTCAAGATGAACTTGATGATATATACCAAATTTGAATCACGAAAATCACCGCTCGTCGTCATTATATGTCCACTGGGCAACAAAATGGAGGAAAAAAATCAACCTTTCAAAGATGCTCCCATTTTATCGAACGAAGGTGAAGATGGCTCCCGGCTTGTCGAACGCGTGTGAACCATTCTTTCCCTCCAGGAGCATTAAATGCGCCTAAAGGAAGAAAGCAACTAAAGAAACCCGGTTAAATTCCGGTTTTGGGGTCATTAAACCGGTTTTTTAGCAAAAATTGGGTGGGTGTATAAATGAGACTTTACTCCTAGGAGTATTATATAATTTGCCTCATAGTTAAGTGGGTAAAATGCAATTTACAAGTTATTTTATTGAAAGAGAAATTTGTCTAAATACTTATATTTCAATTAAAAAATATCAGCATGATAATTATTTAATTATTAAGAGGGTGTTTGATTTATAAGTAAATCATAGGAGGTTTTTATATTAACCCAACAACAACATCAACAAATCAATAACAAACTAATTACAATTCCAAGACAAAATTAATAAATCCAAGCAATAACAAATCAATATAATTTACCATATTGAATTAATCAACTTAGAACATAATTAAAGTAGGCTTTAAATTTATAAATTGAATCTCATAACACATTTGTTAAAAAAATATTAATTATATTAATAAAACTAAATATTCCAATATACAATTAATTAATAACTCCAGTAAAAATAAAATCATAAATAACAAAACTTTACTTTAAAAATGTTTAAAAACTTTACCGTGACTATAATTTCCTTCAAAGTACATGTTATGCTCTTCTCTCAAAATTTTTCCTCTCCAATCTCTAAATTTTTTTTTTCTTGCAGAATATACTATAAAATTTCTGAAAATGCAATACTTTCCCGTTCTCCAAATGAAGAATTGAATTCACAAAAATGCATTCATCTTTTCATAGAACTTTTCATGTGTAAAAGGTTTTCAATATTCCTCGAAACCATATAAAATATGATTCAATAGTGTTTAATTTTTACCTGTAAAATGTATAACAAGCAACATGTGTGATGTAACATCCCTGCAAGTAGGTAAATATTCTTAAAGAGATTATCGAGTTAATCTAAGAAAAATAAACTGGATTTTAAATAAATTTAAATAAATGATTAGCTAAGGGAAAGATTAATTAGTAAATGGTAGAATAAATTAATAATTAGGCCTAAATTGAGAGAATAGGAATCAATTAAGGGTAAGAGAGATGGAGGCTAAACTAGGAGGACTAAAGGAGAAATTTATGGAAACTTAAACTTAAAAGACTTTTCTTTTTCTTTCTTTTCTTTTCTTTTCTCTTCTTTCCTTTTTTCTTCTTCTCTTTTCTTTTTCTCCC
Source organism: Knoxia roxburghii (assembly GCA_030378225.1). NCBI lineage: Eukaryota > Viridiplantae > Streptophyta > Magnoliopsida > Gentianales > Rubiaceae > Knoxia > Knoxia roxburghii. The sequence goes on from CM059418.1 coordinate 15,054,554, forward strand.
TCCCGCCGGACTCCACCTTCACCCGCCATGGCTGCCGTCCGTGTCCACCTTCTCCGGCGCCGATTCGTTCACATAAACCCATGAAAGGAATCCTCTTCATGCGAGGAACAAAACCCAGCCTTCATTTGCCTCTTCCTCTCGCATTTTCTCTCTCCCAGTCAAGCCCCGCCGCGATTCAGCCTCCTCCGGCGTCGTTTGGGTCGCACAACACCACGAAAAGAACCCCCATCTTGCAAGGAACAAAACCCACCCTTCATTGCACTCTTTTCTCACGAATTCTCTCTCCCCAAAACCCTTTCCCCGCCACCCGACCGCTGCCGATTTGGCCATTTCTGGCCATGCATGTGGTCGATTCTCACACCAAAAATACTCCCCACCCTCTCTAGAACAAAATCCTTCAAGTTATTTCCCATTTTCATGGTTGGAACACCACCCTAGGATCGCCGCCGCCACCGGGCCGCCGCCGGACCACTGTCTCGCTGGTTCTCCCTTTCTCTAATCGCCGGCCAGAGCTTTCTCTAGTTGATTCCGGCTTGGCTCCAACATGTTTGGCGGTAAATCCTTAAAATCTATCTTTAATCCATTATTTTCTTATTTATGTTTATGCATTTTAAGATTTAATAGTATAAATAAGTTCTTAAATATTCGAAAATCAATTAAAGAGAGTATGACTTGGTAAGTAGTAAAATTGATTTCATTAAAATCAGCATTTTGTGTGAGTTGAGAAGTTGGCTCCTAATAACTCAAGATTAGTCACTAATCATTTGTCCACTCTTCCCAAAAGATAGTTAATACCTAGGTTGATAAGCTTAAATTGGTTTAGGGGGTAGATATAGGAACATAAAATATCCAGGAGCTGGGTTTAGAAACCAGAGGTGATGGGCTTATGGCTATTCATGAAATGTGGAACTCACTTAAGTTACCAAAGTTTAATAATGAGTGATTTAAAAGTAATGCTAGATATCATATAAGAGAGTTAATAGAACTAATCTAATAAAGGAATAGAAATGCATGTGACTTTAATTAATCTGAGATTAAAAGGATGTAAAAAATCCACTTGGGGTTCACGAGCTTTGTGGAATCTTATCCCCTTCAATCGTGGAATTGGTTTTGAGACACAATTGGAATAGGATTAGGTTAGTTTTCATTTAGAGAATCTTAGGACATATGCATATAAATATCATTTTTATATGAGAAATTGAGTAGTGTTTCGTGTATGTTATTTTTAATAGGAGAAGCTCGTAATAAGGTGATGGTTGGCATTTTCGTGTCAATTGAGGTTCGATAGGTAAAATGCGATAAGGTGAGTGTCTCCCCTTAGATGTGCTTGTTGTTCTGACTAGAAGTACACTGGTATGTTCTATGGACATACAGGCGTAACCTAGGAAGGACCTGGATTACATTCAAAGTTTTATTATGCTTGTGTTTGGTTTATATTCTGTATAGAGGATTATGGCCTTGCCGGCACATAGGTTTCAGTCATGTATATTATGTTGTGTTGTTGGTTGACAATGTGGCTGTTTGGAATGATTTTGTGCTATTTGGGTTTGTTGTATTTTCAGTCGTTATGCTGTCAAAATTTCTGTAGAGTATATGGCACGACCGTATAATTATTTGTACTAATTGTTGTATGGTTTATTTAAGAGTCATGGTTGTGTTTGCATCTTTTGGGGCCCCGCCCTTTTCGCGTCGACCTACTAGGTAGGGGCCGGATTGAGGCTTAGTACATAGGACAGGTATGGCCCGGGGTACCTTTGGTGGCTCGGTGGATAACGGGTGGGATGCCCGTTTCCGTTGGTTGGTACAGATCCAGGTTTGTTGGTTATCTTGGGTGCGCATTATGTGGTTAGTTGGTATAACATTGGCATGCTAGTTGAGTTACGTTTTGAATACATGATTTACGTTGTACGCTTTCCTGCTGTTTGTTGTTTTTCATTTTGCTTTGTTGGGTCCAGGAGGTGACCCTCACTAGGTATGCGTTTTCGCATACTTATGTTTATTTTATCTTAGAATGTGATCCAGGTAGGAGATTACCGGATACAAGTCTAGGAGAAGCTTGGTAGTGGTTGGGATGTCATAAGCTTTGAAAATACTTAAATGTAATAGCTCGTTAATTGGAATTTTGTAGGTTGTAATTAGTTTAAATTAGCTTTATCATGCTTTGTTACGAGTTTAGGAAATCAGGTGCTTTCGGGGCCTGACATGTGATGACCAGAAAGATTCTCCCAGCGTATCACACGACGGCCGTGCAGATAACATGGCCGTAACTATAGTTGCTCTCAAAAATTCACTCACATACACACGCAAATTGTACAATATACCTATTAATATATTTGAAAATTTGTTGAGTCGTCGGCACTTTTAATATAGTAATAGATATATACCTAGGATATATAGTATAATTTGCCACATACACACCTCTACACCAAGGCTTCCCTTTTGCCTAGGAAGTAAAACTTATGGTTTATAAAAAAAGAATTTCAAACAATCAGAAAAGTTGCCTTTGGTAAATAGCAAATTATGTAGTACTCTTAGGTGTACAAGGGCATTGTACCTAGGAGAAATTTGGTAACAAATGGGCTAAAAATGAGCATTAAATGCCCTAGTCCCCACTTGTACTTATGCTTCTGCCTCACGCGCCTCACACCCGACTTGCACAACACCTTATATACTCCACCTAAGGACAAAACATCATCAGCCGTATTTTTTTTTCTTGAAACCATACTCCAGCGGTTTTGTTTATAGAACCTCGAACAATTAATGATGACAGGAGCTGCTAATCGAGGTTTAAAATTTAGACAAGATATCATCTTCATCTTCATCGATGTTCAAAATTCGGATTCCAGCAGATCGATTTATCTATTTTTGGTTTTGTTTTATTTCAGTGCTCGCTTCATAAATTTTGATGTAAAATTGCAATTGATTAATGTAAAATCGTGATTTAACATCAAGATTTCTTCATGGTCCACTCATTTTCATCTATTTTGCTATGGTGGAAATCATTTCTTTGATTGAAGACAATGGTTTAGGTAATTGCAAAACTGCCGAAAATTGTTCTAATGTGCAAGTTATATGTTATAGTAACTTTCTGCTTATATTTTTATTTACTTAATGAAGATGCATTTGATGTAAAATGGTTCCTTCTGTATTTGTTTTGGATTCGGAACCAGGCGATGATTTAACTATGACTTCTCTTGTTGGTAGAACTGCCGAGAGTGATAAGAAAGCTTATGAACTTTATAATTCTTATGCTTGGGAGCTTGGTTTGGTTTTTGTCTAGAAAAAAATCGAAAAGGAAATGATAGAACACGGTATTTCAGGAGAATTGTTTGTTGTAAACATGGTAAGAAGAGGGAGAATTCTAACGTGGACCAATTGTACACGAAGATTGATACTCATTGTGATTGTTTGGTGATGCCAATTGATTTAGTGTCGTGTACCGCTTAGAATTAGTAATTTATAACAGAATACAACGAATAAACATAGTAAACTGGTCGATCCACAGGGAACAGAGGGTAGAATCTTATTGCCTAGTTAGAAATATCAACAAACAGAACAAGTATAAAGTAGTCCAGTAAGCAGATTGGTGAGGTACGTAAAATAAGGATGAAAAAATGAATTATATGAATAGAGAAACAGAGGATGAAGGTTGAGACTTTTACTTCCCTATAAGAATAAAGGCTCTTATTATGGATTGTAGTTGATGAGAAAGGTTAAAGTTTCCCAGCAGCGAGGATCAAGAATGTGATGAAGAGCACCCAATTCTGACTCAACTCGAACAACACCCGAATCACGTACTCCACGATCGCTCTACCAATCGACCATGTAGTCCCCGGTCACTCTTGTGTACGGCCTAGCACCAGTCCAACCAACCCAGGGGACTGGACCTCCTCACCATATATATATCATACTAGGACTTGAATGAACAGAGTATATAGTTTCTAAGGTGTCATCAATTAAGATCTCTCTACAAGCATTCCGGCTTTTGTTCATTCTCAAGCTTCACAAAATAAGTGAGTACTGAGGTACAGTCAATTAAAATTCCCTAAAAGGATTCCTATTATGCTATACTTATGAGCTTCACAGAGTATATAGTTGCTAAGGTATTGTCAATGAAGACTTCCTAAAAGCATTTTGACTCTGATAGGTTCGGGGTAGCACACTATCATTGGTTACTACAATATTATCAATTAAGATTTCCTGACAAGTATTCCGATCCTGTGCTACCACAGCCCCTTAGAGTGTATGATACTGCCATGGCTCAGACTTCTGTGACATCATCACACCACTCTCTACTCACACTTTTGATTTAACTAGAGAACTTATACTAAAACACTCACCATAAATAGAATCAGTGAAAGCTCAAATAAAATGGTGTGCTTAGCAGGTTTTGATAGCGTATACTCCACTCATCAGTCGGCAGAGAGGCTTAAGAGTGTGGTTCAGCGCTACCAAACCCGTTTCAGTTCACATTTTGTAAGTGATGTTTTCACCTTTCCTCTACCTCATTAGAGGAATAAAAGTCCCAGTAAAGACTTAGAACCTCATCGGTTCCAAATCAACACTCAAACGCTAAGAAGAACATGAATAAAGATAAAATAAAATGAGTTTTGGATAAAACAACCCAAGTAAAGAATTACAAGGGAAAAACCTCTAAACACATACTACTATTCCTTACTCCATACTGTTTCCTGTTAATCAGTTCGGAGTTGGCTACTGCTATTTATAAAAGAAATATAGTCAATAAAAATGTTGAATGGCTAACATGGGAATTTTTAGATTGCTTGGTAGCTAAGGATTGCAAGCTGGCTTCTTGGCATCTTTTAGGGGGCAAACGCTAACACCCAGCCGTAAAAACATCCCTACATAGTTCAAAAATGGTTAAAGTATCCTGCAACACTATTTTGGGTGTACTTCAAACGTGTGATTCCTACGCCGGTGTACTTCTTGTCTTATAGGGCAGGGAACATTAGCTATAATGTTGTACTTCTTGTCTCCTGTGGTCCTGCCCTTAGCTGGCGCAGGCGTACTAGCTATACCTATGGAATCTGCCGGCTTCCCATGCCAGTGATGGTGGTTAGACACTCGGCTGATGGTGGCTTCAGCTGAGTGTCACTTGGAAGTGTTTTATCTCAATCACTGTACACTGAAATGTTGAACTTGGCTTCACTAGATGCTGCAGTTTCGATCATCATCTTCCCACCTTCTCCTGACACTGGTGTTTGGTGATTTTCACATTGGAACTCTCTGAGGACGCTGTCATAGAAAGGACATGATCTTCTCCTTAAACTTTCGTCACTTCAATTCAGCGTTACTGCTCCTTTTCTGGGTCACGTCCAGTGAATGGTGTCATGAACTGGACGTCTTTAGCTCATGATCGTCAAACGCTGGACTTTCACTGGACTCAATGGACTTCACGCTCACGTGAAGCTATCGTCTGTTGGCCGTGTCTTCCTTCTAACTTGAAAATCCTCAGTTCTGTTCCAACTTCTAAGTCAAAAGTGTGGTTTTCTATAGTCTCATTCCATGAATATTGAACCTACAACTAGCTCAAGTAAATCTTTAACTAGTATTTTTACCATACAAACATATTCAGAATATTTCTGTAGGCAACTTAAAACCAAGCTAAAAACATGTAAAAAATGTATAAAATGAATCGAATCATTTGTCTTACGTTGAATTTAAAATGAGGCCTAAAGATGGTTTATAGGTTGTGATAAAGCATTTTCGAAAGCATAATCACGTCATGTATGCGGATAATGAAAGGCATTTGTTATCTCATAGGAACCTTTCGAAAGTATCTGTTGAGTTTTTTCAGATAATGAAATCTGCTCGAATATCAGTTTGTGATAGTTATAAGCTTTTGTCCAAAGAGGTAAGTTTTTTTCTCCTCCATGCTTCGCTTCAAGAATTTTGATGTCAAATCCGAGATAAAATGATGTAAAATCGATGTTTATTGAAAACTTTTACATTTTCTGATGTAAAATGTCATTTTTACATCATTTTGATGTACAATGTCACTTGACATCATTTTTTTATGTAAAATATCATTTTACATCAGTTTTAATGTAATATGTCATTTTACATCACTATTGATGTTTAATGTAATTTTACATAATTTTTTATGTTTGATATAAAATGTTATTATGATGAATTCTGATGTTAAATCTCATTTTTTATGTCATTTCGATTAATTTTATGTAGTTTTGTGGTCCATCAAATGTTAGTTTTACATCAAGAGATGCATACAATGAACTGGAAATTGCAAAAACGAGATTTATTGATGGCGGTGATTTGAATGCTTTGATGGACATATTGAAATTCAAGGCTTCTCACGATGAAGGTTTTTTTTTCTTTGATTTCGAATTGGATAATGAGTCATCTCTACAAAATATTTTTTGGAGAGATAGTCAAATGAAGACTGATTACAATATTTTTGGTGATTTATTAATCCTTCATACCACGTATCGTACTAATAAATATGATATGATATGTGGTCCATTTGTCGGATTTGAAAACCACAGAAAAAATGTCATGTTTGGAATTGGTTTTTTGAGGTACGAGAAATTTGTATAATTTGTTTGGTTGATTTCTGTATCTTGAAGTCAATGGACAATAAGTATCCTATAACTATAATAACTGTTCACTTAGTCTCAATGGAAAAGGGAATTAAACAGATATTTGTTCATTCATGCCATCATCTATGCATTTGGTAAATCATTAAAAACTCTGAGAGCAATATTGGGTTTTAGAGTTGTTTTATAGATTGCTCGCCAAAGTGGACACCGAAGGTGAATTTAATTTCCACTGGAAGAGGCAAGTTTAGGTTACTATGTATTTTTTGTTTTTGATGTAAAATCAAATGTTTTTCATGTAAAATCCTGTATCTTGAATATATATTGTCTATTTTACAATATCTGATGTTATATCATATATTTTGATGTAAAATCGTATATTTTTGTCAGAACTGTATTGAAGATATATTATGTGTTTTCAGAATGGAAGAATATATGGCTGCCAAGACAATGAGTGGTTGAAACAAACTTATGATACACGCAAGAGGTGGTGCTCTACTTTCAGCAATGAGTACTTTTCTGGGGAACATTATCTTTCTAAGAGGAGTGAAAGTACTAATGAATCTATTTCTCGAAAATTGTCTAAGACTTCAACATTATGTAAGTTTTACCAACAATTTGTTGATGTTGTTCTTAATTGGTGATACAAAGATGCTTGTGAAGACAATTAGTGCTTCTATGGCAATGTTGATGTGACTGTTAAACATTCTCTAATGTTGAAGCATGCCCGTGAAGTGTACACATTTTTGATAAGCAATATGTTAATATGCTGTCTTTAAAGCTGGAACAAACGTCCCAATCAAATGGTTTATATGTGTTTGAACTTTGGATTCCTGACGAAGATGCATTCCATCATGTTGTTATTTATGATGAAAATGATTATTATGTAAAGTGCACCTGCAAAAAATTTTCCGAAGTTGGTATTGTATGTTCTCATTGTTTTCGTGTCCTTTATCAGAACAATTTTCAGGTATGTTGCTATTCTGTTTTCATTGATGTCAAATGATTTAAATCTAATGTAAAATACTTAAATATGATGTAAAATGTCACTTTTTTTTTATCATTTTTTATGTACAATGTCATTTGATATCATTTTTTATGTAAAATATCATTTTACATCATTGATGTCAACTGATATAAATCTGATGTAAAATATTGAAAACTAGTTGTATCACACACTGTTTACTTCTTTTTGTAATTTTATATGGTACCTGATGGAAACTACTTGTTTTTTAAACCCCTTTGCAGAAAATTCCACAACTTTATGTTTTGGATAGGTGGACAAAAGCTGCTTCAGTTTCCCGTAATGAAAAGTTAAATGCTTCCCAAGAGTCAAACTGTTCTTTAAGTTTTTCACCATCTTTGTGGAAGGCAGGTGCCAGTAGAAAGTATATGGATTGGATTAGATATCTCATACCAGTGAGATTGGTTGGCTTATTTTGGATGAGTACTATGTGAAAGCTAAAGATGCACTTGCTGCCGAAACTGATATTTTGGATAAGAATTTGGATATCCTTTCGTCCAAGAAGATTAGAGATCCCACTTCTCGGAGGGTAAAAGGAGTCCAGAATATTCATTTCAAGAGTACAGTTGAGAATCAAATTAATAAAGCCAAATTCAAACATCACGGAAAAAAAGTCTGTTGCTGCTTCTTCAAGATCCAGGAATGTTGTTATTGATATTTTGAAAGAAAAGTTTGGAAATTTAGATGGAATTTTTGTAAATTCATTTTCATAGAAAGTATAAACATTTTGATGTATTATGATATAAACTTGTTTTTTGTGATTTTGGTTCTAAACTGTTTTGTGGAATTAGTGCATTTCGACTGAAACAGTGTTTGCATGTATTTTACATCAAATTCTGGAAGATTTTTACATCAAAATTCTATGTCGAAAATTCCAAGTATTTATCATCAGAAATTTTAATTATTTTACATCAGATTTGCAAGTATTTTACATGATGAATTCCACTGATTCCACAAAAAACAGTTTAGAACCAAATTTATCAAAATGCCTTGTATTCCAATTATTTTATATCAAAACTATTATTATTTTACATCAACTTCAGATATACCATCAAATTCTTGCTGAATTCTTTACTTTCCATCTTTTTTTTATTAAGTTTCGAGAAATATCACCAGAACAAACATACCTAATAATCATTCAAAACAGTTAATCAAGAAGAAACAACGTTGTTTTACATCAAAAAAGATGATTTTACCTCAAAATCCTACCTTTTATTGTAAAAATTGGATATTTTTGTCTTCAGTTCATCCTTGAACATATTGCATGGAGACATGAGCAAGTTATATACATATTTTACCCTCAATTTCCTCAATGTATCAGAATTCTTCACCACAACAATCATGTCATTGTCATAGTCAAAAACATATTGCCCCTTGTAAAGCTCCACGTGCCTCAATACGTAAAGGTCACAATTGAATCTGTCAGGGTTTTTCCATTTCAGTTTGGCATAGACCCACTTCCATTGGTAGCACTTTTCATATATTTTAGAGCCTTTTGTATCTTTCACCCAGCTTCGAAGTACAACACCTGTAGTAGTATTTACTTTTGTTGAAATCAAAATTTACATAAAAAATTCATCAAAAAATAAAAGTTTTGATGTACAATGTCATTTGACATCATTTTTTGGTGTAAAATGTCATTTTACATCATTTTTTATGTTCCAAATGTCATTTTCGATCACTTTTTTTGTGCCAACCATCATATGATGCCGGTGGTTCACAATAGTTGTCCATCATGTCAACTGCTTTGATTTGTTGTTGATGCACAATACCACAAAGTGTTTCCCTAGGTGAATTGGGAAGAATACCTGCATTATGTATAAAGAAGTATCAGTTGTTTTCTTAAAATTGATGTAAACTATGAAAAATGCACTGGCAATAATGAGAATTCATTACCATGGACGGCTGGAAATTTTCAATTTTTTTTTGATCAACCATAACTCCATTGTCATTTGGTCATCGAATCTCTGTACAACCACACTGTCCAATACGATGAGGTTGACTTCTTTGGCTCTCAAAATGTTCTTTAATATTTTCAGTTCACATCAGTCAGGTTATGAACAAACAGTAGCATGCATAAATTAAAATTGATGTAAACTAGTTGGTAACTATTCACTTACCAAAAATGCCAAAGTGAAGAAAAATCTTGAAGGATTTTCACTTTTTGGCACGTTTCTTGTATAATTCATGTGGTGTGCCCAATAATCAATTAGAACGTTATCCAACCATAGTGGCCACTCTATGCATGCTATTTGTTCCCTATCGACACTAAGAGATTGTGCCGCACCAAAATGTTTCTCGCTGCAAAGTGTTTAAAGCATAATGTTTATGCATCAGTTGATGCAAAATAGATTGATGTAAAAACATAGTGGTATACTGACTTATTTGATATGCTTTTCTTTTTATCTGCATGTAGCATTGCGTAATCATTGACTAGTATCTCCTTCTCTCAGACCTTAAGTCTTTCTCTGGGCTAACTGCTGATATAAGGAAACATCAGTTTTCTTGATTTTTTGGGCACTCTATGCGCATTATTCTGGACAAATGCAGCTACCTCTAGACTATTGTCCTCATCTTCATGAATTACGCTGAAAGGTACAATTCAAATAAGTCATTTGATATTCAATATCATATTACATCAAGCGGGACATAATAAAATTACTTACTCATAGTTTTCCCCGGCTGGATTCAATGAGGGAGTATTGTAGCCCAGTTTCCTTGCCAACCCTACATCACCTTCTTTAATGGAGGCTTCAACCAATCCTATCGCTATAGCCACGTCAGGAGTTTTCTCTATTGCATCTTCCTGAAATTTTTTAATCAAGCACGCTGATGTTAGTTGTGAAATGCCTAGATCAAACGATGGAGCATTTGGTGTTCTATTATTCATAGTAATGCCCGTCAACCCTAATTGTCTTTCTACCACATCATCCATCAGGCACATTTGTTTTAAGAATTGCCTGTTTGGTGTCTCTGTTGGCTGCAAATTGTTATTACATAAGTACTCTACATCAATTTTATGATTATCATAATTTTACATTAAAAGTCACATTATTTTACATCATTACCTCTCCCTCTGCTATTTTAGGGTGTTTCTGCTATTTCTGCAGCTTTAAACACCACATCTTCTCATGCTTTTTTGTTTCCCTCGGTAGGTACATTTGCATCCTGATTTTCCTTCTCCAAACATAAGCTAGACATTATATGATAGTCGAGCGCTTTACATAAAAATTTATAAGAATTTTACATCAAGTAGAGATGAACCATCCTTACCTCTTACTCTGCACTCTCATCATTCTTTATTTCCTTCTTCACTTCTTCCAACAGGCCGTTTACATCATCGAGGATATCATTTGATATCCCCATATCTTAATCTTTTGAACCACATAATGATGCTAAGTCCTGTAAGAATGTTGTTGTTGATGTCTTCATTGCAATTACCCAATCTATGAGCTTCTCCATGTAGTTGATTTTAGGCTGTGAACATATTATATGTAAACAATTTTATTCTGTGACACTAATATATAATGGAATGAAATATTAAGATTTTTGTTTTTGTCCAGATTTACCTCTTCATCCTGTTCTTTACCCGTATCAAAGTTCCCCTCTTCCATTTCTGATATTATCATTGTTCCATCAATTGGTCCTCTGTTAGCATCACCTTCATCGTCCATGATTTCGGGTGTGTCTGCAGCCTCAACCATCACTACTGCTTGTTTGTTTTCCTATTTTACATCAGAACAATAACAATTTTACATCAGATTTCATCAATTTTTATCATAATTTTTTATAAATTTTCATTATAATTTAACATTACCTCTCCTGGAAATTCTGCTCCATTTTTCTTCCATAATTCGTCTTCAGCTCTATCTGCTGTTTCCGCAGCCTGAACCATCACATCCTCGGCTGCTATTTTGTCATCCTATTTTACATCAAAATTATAACAATTTTACACAAAATTTCATCCTATTTACATAATAATATTTTATAACTTTTCATCATAATTGAACATTACCTCTTATGAAAATTCAACTCGATCTTTCTCCCATGATTCATCTTGAGCTTCATCTCTTGTTTCTGCAGCCTGAACCATCATATTCTTGGCTGCTGTCTTGTCATCCTATTTTATATCATAATAATATCAATTTTACATCAAATTTCATCTTATTTATATCATAATTTTTTATAACTTTTCATCATTATTGAAATTATCTCTCCTCCAACTTGAGCTTCATCTGTCACCTCTCCACTTGCCTTCTTCAACTCCTTTTCAGGTTCACCTACCTCATATTCAGCTTCTACTTCCTCTCCTGATTGCTCTTCTAGTTGCTACCCTGATTCTTCCCCGGCCTCTTCCCCTGATTCCTCCCCTCCATCCTCCCCTAATTCCTCCCCTGATTCACCTTCCTTCTCCTGCCAACACAATGTTAACCGTTACAGTTTCCCTCAAAATTAATGTATTTTGACATCAAATTAAATGCTAACATCATCTTCCTCTTCTGAGCATTCTCTAATTTTGCCCTTTCTAAATACTTTGTTTCTTCTATCTTCAAAAAGAACGGCCATCAGCTTTCTCTGCAGCCAGTTTTGAATTGTTAGTATAACTCGACCATCAGTATTGACCTTTCCATACCCAACCCTATCAACGTACAACAATTGTGATAGTACAAAAAACAACAAAACCAATTTAGTAACAAATGTAATATTTTGATGTGAAATGTCAGTTTACATCATTTCTCATGTATGATGCAAAATGTCATTATGATGAAATTCTGACGTAAAATTCTAACAAAATAAAATTTGCCACAGTGAATGCAAGAGGCCCTGTGAATTGGCTTTTTTTCACTTTCCAGGCCTTTGTGTTTTCCATCAAGCGATCTAGCACGTACTTCCCCCAATTCAACTTCTTGATGTTCTCCACTGAACTGAATGATTTCAGAAGTTGGTATCTAATTTGGTTGCTTCCATAGCTATGCTACAGTGTCGATACCATGAATATCAAGAAGTCTTGAAGGAATTCTAGGCCAGAAAGTTCTTCTTGTTCATAATGTGATCTACTAAGGCAGTTGCTGATACCATAGGCATGTTTTTTTACTATGTGTCTTGCATTGAATATTTGTTGGTCTGCTTTGTACCTCTTTGAACTTTGGTCCTTCCGAGAATACTCCTCAATAGGTAGTTCCCTAAAAGGGAATCTTTACCAGTTCTAAATCAACTTCCTCAATTGGAATTGAACCTCTATCCAACTCAACTTTGTTTCTGTGTTGATTTTGGTTATCAAATATTATCCTAGAGCATTTGGAAACCTTTCGTATTTTATGTGGAACAGGTAGCCCAGTCCCACATCTCTCAATGCTTGCTGCTGTGATTCACCGAGGGATTTGATCAATGATGATATACCATTAGGGGAAGTTCTAGATAAGAATCTTCCCCTTATATCCTCCCCTTTCTCTTCCGATTCTTTCTTCTTTTCCTGTTGTTCCTTATCTTGCTTTTTTTTTTTCCGGTTCTCTAATATTTGTACCCAGTGCTTTGCTTCCTTCATTTGATGCTATGTTCTTTTTTTATCAGCTTTCTTCATTTGTTGTCGAAGTGTTTCTAAAGGTATGTTGTCTTCAAAATCATCATTAGACTCTTCTGAATTTGTTTTCTTTCTTTTGCCTGCAAGCACATGAGGAGAACACCAGTTTGCATCATATTAGTCTTCATTTTGCATCATTTTACATCAAATTTCAACATATTTTACATAAATTTTCACCATATTTTACATCAATTTCAGCCGAACAGGCAACATTTAATACCTAACTTATTATACATCAATATCAACATATTTAACATCATTTTTCATTCAACCAAAAGATATGGTATATCCGTACCACTATTATACATCAAAACACATATTTAACATCAATATCACCCCAAAAACATATGATGCAGAAGATTTCTTCAATTTATAACATTTTGCATCACTTTTCATATGAACAGTGAACATTTAACATCACCTATCTTATTATACTTCAGTAACTTATTATACATTAATATAAAAGATTTAACATCATTTTTTATTCAACCAAAACATATGGTTGATCCGTAGCACGATTATACATCAAAACACATATTGAACATCAATATCACACCAAAACATATGATGCAGAAGTTTCCTTCAGTTTACAGCATTTTACATCAATTTTCATCGAATTTACATCATTTAACTATTATATAATTGGCGGATGTAAGTATTGACTTTTGGTCATCCACTATGCATTCAGTTTTGGTTGTCCATCACGTATTGACCACCAGCTCACTTGAGTTTTTCTCCACTACATATTCTTTCTTTGTTTTTCAGTTTTCATTTTTGGACAGAATTTCAAAGGTCTCTACTTCTTTACTTCTCTTACTTCTTCGTTTGCAACGTTTCTTCTTCTTTTGGCCGTCGCTATTGTTTATTCCCACTACAAAGACCCGATAATCAAAATCATGGAGGACATCTCTCGTTACCCAATTAATAAACCCCAACTCTCAAACTCCTTGTCTTCTTCACTCTCAGTGGACACTTAAAGTCTGTAGAAACAGGTATGCAAAAGGAATACAAGACATAAAGTTCTCTTTTTTGTCTTCTAAGTTTTTTTTTTTAAAGTTCTTTCTCCCGTTCAAAGATTGTATTCTGATTTTGTGGGTACTTGATATTTTCCAATTCCGGTTTAGAACTTTGATGCCAACTCTATTCAATTTGTTCATAAAGGACCTTATTGTTATTGGGTTGAATATTATTATTTTCCATCTTGTGTTGTTTTCTAGAGATTGCTTTTCTGAACTGCAGCTCACTATCGATAGTCTTTCTTTAAAAGGGATGATTTTTAGATATGACATTTTAAAGATTGGAAGATGGTCTGTTTGGTTCTACAGTTCAAAATTTATGATTATCTTTGGTTTTGTAAACCAAATAGGAAAAAACATTTACACTGGAAGGTGTGTGGGCATAGGATATTTTTATCTATCCCTGTTTCATTTGAACACTCTGAGATTAAATATTGCAAAATTCCCATTTCAATAGAGGACTTAAATATGAAGTTTAAATGTCTTTAGAATTGTAATGTTTTTTTATTAAGTAAGACATTTCATACTTTTGGCTTAAGTGATAGGTAATAGCTGCAGGTGCTTAACTTTTGTTAGATTACTTTAAGAGACATCACTTCTGGAGCTGACAACTCTTAGGATTAAAAAGGTTTTAGTACTAAACACTTTGTACAGGTGTTGCTATAAAGTCTCTGTATTTAGCTCAAAATCCTACATTACGAACATTATAATGTCTTTGTTTAACTACTGAAATTTCAATGTACTTTTGTTATAACTGAATTAATGTAGTTCAAATTTTACTAATGCATTCCTTAATGTGCTCTGGTTAGAATTTGTACCAATTTAAGGTAGGTTATTATAATTTTTTTGTTCCAATCAATAGATTGGGACTTGTTATATAAATTAGTTGTAGATTGTTTGACATCTTAAATACCCCATCTGATTGAAATTAACTGTCCATGTGCACATCAATGTTTGGGCAAATAATTTTAAATGGGGGAAATATTCTTTACACTTCTTTTGATAATGTTTTCCTATTGTTTTTTCTCTTTTTGTTGTGAGATTATATAATCTGTTTGAGTATGATTGCTGATATCAGATACCATGTTCATATGCACAATGAAATTAATATCACCTCTAGAGATTGATTTTCTCAAAGTTATGCTCAGTGAAAGTAGTCTCACATAATTGAGAATGAAAAGGCCAGAAGTTCATATAAATCAATTAAGTGGAATTTACTGTGGAAGTGTGTAAGGAAGATGAGCAAAGAAACTATAAGAAGGCTTGAAAAAACATACTATAATTGTCGTATTTTTTATTTGAACATTGTTTGTCACGGGTGTTTTTAGACACCGATCTGGATGGATGTGTAAATTTGGCCATCTTTACTTGTCAAAACTATGATCTGAGTGTTCTGTTTTATGCTTTGGATGCTAAAAGTGCAAAAAATGAAAATAATTTCCAGCTTTTAGTGTCTTTGCTCACTTTATATTATAATAGATGCAGACTAACATTGTAAAGATGTAAGTTGGGATATTTCAAAGAATTCTCATACTAAATCTTCATCTAATCAGTTTTTACCATACACCTTTTGTCATGGTAATAAGATAGATGCTAAATTCTCAGAATATTGAAATTGATCTGAGCACACTAGACAAGATAAGAAGATTAATAAAGGCATTAGAAACTTGTCAGCATCTCCAATATATGGAACTTATAGAGAAACGCTTAAGTTGGTTTGGACATGTTTGTAAGTGACTTCTATATATCCCAATATAGCATGTAGAAAGTAGAATGCCTAAAAAGACTTGAAAAGATCCAATGTATTTGATATCAATCAGAATATGTGTTTTGACGGAACACAATGGCGAGAGATGATTTATATAGTTGGCCTCTCATAGTGGGATGGTAACTTAATTATTGTTATTACATTTTATTCTTCGAAACATATACAATCCCCTTCAGTTATGTATTGTGGTAGTTTTAATAAACAACCCTTTTTTAACAGCTTCTTATCAGCATATGCATCACTTTCTATGTCAATGATGATAACTGCACTTCGCCTTTTGAATTAGGTTTTTAAAGCAATCAATCTGTTCCGTTATTTCATATTGTTGTCTTTTTTGGTTTTGGGTAAACATGATAATTCTGTTCTGTACTGTAATACATATTAAGTATTGTTTATGTGTCATAGTAATACTTTCATTATATATGAAATCATAGGTACTGAGGGTTACAAAATTTTCTATCCCTTTTACATGTCTATGTCCAACCTCTTTTTCTTGTCAGTTTTCAAAAAAGCATTTGCACTCGTGTAAGTTGCTTAGGCCTGAACTATATTGGAAACTAGAGAACCTCATCGGTTTTGAGCTTTGAGATATCATTGTCCTTACTAAAGGAATTATCTGCCCGAGTCCAGTCAAAAATCTTTATTTCGTGCTATGCATTCCAAAATCAGAGATTCTCAACCAGACCCGAAAGCTCGTGTAATACAATTCAAACCCTTTTGAAATACCACACAAGTACCAGATCTTAGTTTTAATTTATTCGATTTATCACGCATATAAATTTACGATAACTGATAAAAACGGAAAGATATAAATTGACCTCTTGAAGTGTGTCCCTTAAGAATTCGCTTGTATGACTCTGAGACACGTCTGTAAACTGTGTGGGCAATTGTCTACCAAACGAAAGGATCAGCAAAACGGAATCCACACAAAAGCTCTCCAAAGCAAACAACCCATTGCCGTCGTTCCGCGCTTGTACTTCACGCACCGCCGATCCAAGTTCACCGTCCTGCTACCAGGAGAAATTAACGCTGGCCCCCACTAGAGGGAACTACCGTCGTCACTGTTTTTGGGAAAAAAACCAACTTCGAGAGAAAAGTCTTTTGATTTATCTCTCTAAGTTTCATGAATTATGAAACTTGTAAATTGTGTATTGATTATTGCTAATGAGTTATGGATTAATCAATGAGATTGAGTTACCCATTGCCAATTTGGAATGGGCCTACAGGATCGCACATAAGAAAGTTCGATGATGCAGAATAAGTAGTCTTGCCTACAATAAGTATAATTGTTATACTTAAATAAAGAAGATTTAATTAAATGGTTTAATTAAATATTATTGAAAAGTTCTGTGGTATTAATTAATAGTTAATTAATTACCTGAGAACAATTGGGATGGGCTGATAAATCAAGGGACTTAATTGCAATTGAAGTTCTTGACCCATCAGCCTGATCCATGGGTCATGGGTTAATCCATGGGGTTGGTGTATAACCCAAATCATTAAGGTATTATTTAATACTGATTTGGAATCAGTAAATATTATTTAAATACTGATTTGGAATCAGTAAAATAATATTTGGTAATAATACTGATTTGGAATATGACTAAAATTAGTTAAGTAATAATTGGATGATTACAATACTAATTTTGGAAATTTGATCTCTACAAATATCCTAGGGATATTAATGTAGGATGATGATGATTTTGAATTAAAAAAAAATCAGATCAGACAAAAATACACAAAATTCGCAAATTCTCTCTGTAGGCAAGATCTGCTAGCACCAGATCTGCGTAGGCTTTCGTGCTTGAAAGTAGAGAGTCCTTCAAGTAAGGATTTTTGGTGGTGGCAAACGTAACCGGAGCAGAAGGCTTGGACCAACATCAAACAAGGATCCAGGTGTGGCAACTGATTATGCTTCATGGGTAAGCTTTAGAAGCTTTAAACGTAGGATTAATTAAACATTAAATTAAAATAGGCATGAATCCGCTGCGTAAATTTTTGAAAATCATGCCTCCGATCCCAACAGTGGTATTAGAGCTAGGCTCAAGATTTTAGTGTTAAAATGAAATTAAAATTAATTTTGATAAGAACAAAAATGTTTGTTTGTTCGAAATTAATTGAATGGTGGCAAAGTTTTTTTTTTTTTTTCTTTTCTGGTTGTCTTCAAAGCTTCGTCGGAAATAAAAATTGAATCACTAGGTTTTGGAAAAAGAATTTCCTATTGGTCGGTTTCAAAAGGGGTTCTTTTCTTCGGGAGTATCGCTAGAATGGTTCCGGTTGGAGTACCTATTGAAAATTTGATTTCACAATTGGTGTTAAACTGGGTTTTTGAATCTTGACCGGAAAACCGATTTGGCAAAAAGGGAAAGCTTATGGTTTTGGTTTAGAACTCAAATATGATTTTGGTTTGTTTTAAACTGGGCTAAGTCATCGGAAAAACACGACTATCTGGGTTTTGGTTTTCAAATCTTTACGGCCTAATTTGTTTTGAAATCCTTGCTGCAAATTCTTTTTTCTTGGTTTTGCTCACCAGAAAAATGGAGAAGGGAAGGGTTCCGTTTGTTTTTTTTTTTTTTTTTGGATTATTGGATTTTACTACTGAAAAAACGATTTCCGTTTCTGGGTTTTAAACTTTTCAGTCGGAAAAATGAGAAAAACTTTTCTGGGGTGTTTGGATATCACCAGGAAAACGGGCAATGCTGTGATGGTCCTGGATTTGGATCTTTTTTTTTTTTTTTTCTAGATTTTGGTTATTGCTTCACCGGGAAAACGAATCAGCCGGAAATGGTTTTTAGGCTGGTTTGTTTTTCTCTCAAAGCACATTCGATTTTCCATGGTTGAGGCTGCCGGTGCGTGGTCTCGGTCGGATGAGAATGAGCAACGACGAGTGTTGCCGCTGTGCTTCTCTAGTCGGGACGACCAGAGATCTTGACTCCCAATGCGTTCTTCAAACGACGATCTCCGTCACTTGGGAGGCCGTGATCGGGAAGGTCACTGCCAGGAAAGGCTATTGGCGCCGGAAGAGATGACTGTCGAATGTCGCCGGGAGTCGAGGAGGCCGGCGGGAGGCCGAAGAGGATAAAGAGGGTTGGCGGCGGCTTGGGGGTGAAGCCCTAATAGGCCATATTTACTAAAATACCCCCAATGCCCCAAGAAACCCTAATTGGTTAAAGAAGAGGGGCGGCAGGGGCTGAAGCCCTAATGGGCGAATGTACTATATTGTCCATGCCGCTTCCTCTAATTACCAAAAAGGGGACAGCTGCTTTTAAAATAGTTTTAATTGCAAACATGGTCCCTGAACTTTATGTCCTCCTCAAATCCTACCTCAAATCCTAAGCCCAGAATTTTAAGTAAATTACCAAATAACCTTAAAATTTTCAGAAAAATAGTTTCCTGAATTTTTTACTTTTGATATGATTTTCGTTTAGATTTTATTAGATAAAATTAAATCTTATCAGATTTTATTTAAAATTTTAAGATAAGATTTTAAAATATATAAAATTTAATTAATTATATTAATTAGATTAATGATAATTAGTTAAGTTTTGTTGAAAACTAGGATTAGATTTGGTTTAAAATTCTTATCTTGTTTTAATATTTAAAATTTTAAATTTTAGATAATTATCTTAATTAGATCAGGATAATTAAGAAATGTTTGAAATTTTAAATTTAAATAATTATCTTAATTAGATTAGGATAATTAAATAATAATAATAAATTAATTAATTAATTAATTAGATTAGTTAATTAATTTATTTGTTTAGTATTTATTTATTTATTTTATGATTTTTTTATATATATTTAAATTGTTTAAATTTTATATGTGAAACATCATAATTATGACAAGCATGTTCATGCATCATTTTGGCTGAATGAAAAATGAACAAAAGGGATTGATTAAAATTGATCATGACACGATCAATTTAATTTTGTAATAGTTACGCAATCCTTATATTTAATCGGTTTAAATTAAAACGGGCTTGTATTAGCATATGTATTTATGTGTTTTAAAGCATGAATTGGGCTTATTAAAGTTTTAAAAGTTGGGGCCTGCGAGCCATTTGAATTTGGGCCTGCGTGCCTATTAAAATGATTATGTAATAGTTAGGCCCAAGAGAAATTTCTAAGAGGAGTCCATAGTGGAGCCCAACACGGAAGGCCAGAACATGAAGTTTTAGTATTTTAAAAGGCCCTGTAATAGACTAGAGCCCAATTCATTGCTTTTATTCATTTTTATTTATTTGATATGCAAATGAATATTAAAACGAAAATACATGTTAAGCCGATCAAACTAAAATCCCAAAAATCCGAGTTGATTTTGCTTCCATACTTGGGGGACCGCTAGAGCGTCGAACGTCTGTGGACTTGGAGAGCCCAAGGGCCTCAGGTTTTCTTCATGTGGCGAGCTGTCACATAATAGGTGCCCAACTTTACTCACTACCACTATGTGGAAAAACTGTTTGGGTATTTATTGATGTGATGCCTCGAGGGATGGTTTGACTTGCGAGAATTAATCCTAGCTTGACCCGATAAGTTGACTAGAGATTAATTTTGCAAAGATAGGATGGTGTCAAACATTTGGAATTTTCATCCTATCACCGAAAAGTTGCATGGTATGCAATTGGAAAGCGTTAGATTACATGGAATGTAATTTGAACGTTGCCTACTAAAAGAGCCCGATCCCTACGATACTTGCCAAAACAAGACTGAGGTTAACTCTTTGTGGATTTTTGGCCCACAATCTAGCACAAACACAAAATTATTTGGGATTTCAATTTTGGCTATTGTGGAAAATGATTTTAAAACTCATCCTAATATTTTGCATTTATTCTTTGTAGAAATGGCATCATCTAGCACTAATGTCATCTCAAACTTTACTCTAAGAAGTATATTGGATAAGGATAAATTGGTTGGACCAAACTTCTTAGACTGGGAAAGAAACTTGAGAATAGTTCTCAAGCAAGAAAGAAAGTTACATGTCTTAGAGACTATTTTACCTGAACCACCACAGAATGCCACGACATCTGTTCAGCGAGCATGGGATAAGCTGAAAAGCGATTCTGATGATGTGACATGCTTGATGCTCGCGTCTATGACAGGCGAGCTTCAAAAGCAATTCATGAATTTGGAAGCGTTCCGGATTTATGAGTCACTGACAAAAATGTTTCGTGAACAAGCCCTTATCTTTGTTATCAAAATAAATCTTTCTATGTCCACCTCATAGGTATTAGATATCGGATGTGGGGCTCACATTTGTACTAATGTACAAGGACTCAGAAATAGAAGGATGACAAGGAAAGGGGAAGTTGATCTCCGAGTGGGCAACGGAGCAAGGGTTGCTGCTGTTGAAGTGGGAGATTACACTTTATCTTTACCTTCCGATTTAAACATTGAACTTGAGAATTGTTATTATGTACCTGCTTTGAGCAGGAATATTATTTCAATTTCTTTTTTGGATATTAAAGGATTTCATTTTATTATTGGTAATAATTCGTTATCTTTATATCGGAATGATGTTTTATATGGAGTTGGAAATTTGTGCAACGGCCTATATGTCTTGGATTTGAGCTAAGAAAGACCGGTCTATAACATTGAAAAGAAGGCTAAATCAATTAAGTTTGATATGAGTCCAACTTACCTTTGGCATTGTCGATTAGGCCATACAAATGAAAAGCGAGTTCAAAAGCTTCACAAGGATTGAGTGCTTGGGTCGTTTGATTTTGAATCATATGATACCTGTGAACCCTGCTTGCAAGGCAAAATGACAAAGAGTCCTTTCAACAAGAATGGTGAAAGAACAAGTGAGCTATTGACTCTAGTACACCGGATGTATGTGGACCAATGAGCACACAATCCAGAGGTGGATTTGAATACTTCGTCACTTTTACTGATGACTATAGTAGATATGGTTATGTCTACTTAATGAGGTATAAACGTGAAACTTTTGAAAGCTTCAAAGAGTTTAAAAACAAAGTAGAAAATCAGTTGGATAGAAGGATTAAGGTTATTCGCACCGATCGAGGAGGTGAATACCTAAGTGATGAGTTTAATGGCTATCTAAAACAGTGTGGAATTGTTTCACAGCTGACTCCACCGGGAACACCTCAATGGAATGGTGTATCAGAAAGAAGGAATCAGACCTTATTAGATATGGTTCGATCAATGATGGGCCAAACGACTCTCCCTACATCTTTTTGGGGTTATGCTCTCCTTTTTACTGTCTACTTATTGAATCGTATTCCATCTAAGGCAGTAGATAAAACTCCATATGAGATATGGATGGGTCGGAAGACCTATATGTCCTATGTGCGAGTTTGGGGTTGTCAAACTCATGTAAAGCGTTTACAAAGTAATAAGCTTGAACCCAAAACTGACAAATGCCTATTTGTGGGATATCCTAAGGAAACCAAAAGATATCAATTCTACAACCCAAATGAGAACAAAGTGTTTGTTGCTCGAGGAGGTACTTTCTTAGAGAAAGATTTTCTGTACAAGAAAGACAGTGGGAGTAGAATAGAACTCGGAGAAGTTCAAGAACCATAAGAAAATGTAGAACGATCTACAGAAACTCAGATGGAAGTTGGCATGGAAACTCATTAAGATGAGCAACCTGAGCTAACAACACAAGAACCTAGAAGATCTAGTAGATCTGGTAAATCTCGTCACCAACCTGAGAGACACGGATTTCTTATGACTGACGATCAATATTTGATCTTGGTGAACTCTAATGAGCCCGTGAACTACAAACAGGTTTTAGAAAGTCCAGATTCGGATAAATGGCTGCAAGCCTGGAATCTAAAATGCAATCCATGAGGGACAATAAAGTGTGGACTTTGATTGACCCTCCTGTTCAGCCAAAAGTTGTCGATTGCAAGTGGATTTTCAAGTTAAAACCTGGCGAGATCTTCAAGGCATGACTAGTGGCTAAAGGTTTCAGACAGACTCATAGTATTAACTATGATGAAACTTTTTCCCCTGTCGTGATGCTCAAGTCCATTAGGACAATGCTTGCCATAGCAGTATATTTTGACTATGAGGTATGGCTGATGGATGTTAAGACGGCTTTCCTGAATGGAAACCTACTCGATGATGATTATATAAAACAACCCGAGGGATACATCGATCAAAAGCATCCTAATCGAGTATGTAAGCTTCAGAGGTCGATCTATGGACTAAAGCAAGCATCTCAAAGTTAGAATCTTTGTTTTGATGAGGAAGTAAAAGGTTAAGGTTTCATCAAGAACGAAGATGAGCCTTGTGTTTACAAGAAAGTTAGTGGGAGCAAGATTGTTTTCCTTGTCCTATATGTGAACGACATCCTGCTCATAGAAAATGACATTCCCTTGAAGAAAGACATCAAACAATGGTTGGGGAGTGTATTTTCTATGAAAGACTTAGGAGAAGGCGAAATGATACTAGGTATCAAGATCTATAGAGATAGGTCTAAAAGGCTTCTAGGACTAAGTCAAGAAGGGTATATAGACAAGATATTGAAGAGGTTCAATATGTCTAATTCTAAGAATGGTATGGTACCATTCAGGCATGGCCTCCTTTTAAAGAAGAACCAATGTCCTTCTAATAAAGAGGAGAGGGATGCGACGAGTAGAGTCCCATATGCTTCGGTAATAGGATCTATCATGTATGCCATGTTATGTACCCGCTCAGATGTCGCACATGCACTGAGCATGACTAGTAGATACCAACAAGATCCAGGAATGGATCATTGGACTGCAGTCAAGGCAATCATGAAGTACTTGCGAAGAACAAAAGGATTAATGCTAGTGTACGGAGGACAAGAATAGCTCATCGTATAAGGTTACGCTGATGCTGCTTTCTAGACTGATCAAGACGACATGAAGTCACAATCAGGCTATGTTTTTAGCCTGAATGGCGGTGCGGTGAGTTGGAAAAGCTCGAAGCAAGATACCAAAGCCGACTCTACAACAGAATCTGAGTATATTGCTGCATCAGATGCTGCAAAGGAAGCTGTTTGGTTGAGGATGTTTGTGTCAGACATCGGAGTGATACCGAGTATCCAAGATCCGATAGACCTCTTCTGTGATAATAACAGGGCCATTGCACAAGCAAAGGAGCCCCGGTCACACCAGAAGACAAAACACATACTCAGACGTTATCACCTCATTCGAGAGATCGTCGATCGAGGAGATGTTAAAGTATGCAAAATAGGGTCAGACGACAATATAACAGATCCTCTCACAAAAGCTCTACCACAGTCAAAGTTTGAGAGACATGTAACAGAGCTTGGTCTTAAACAGTTTAGGACATAGCCCTTCAACGGGCAAGTGGGAGATTGTTGGTGTATGTGCCCTAATGAGGGCTATTTATGTAAATAAACTTTGAGGGTTATTTATGTAAATAAGATATATGTCGTTTGTTTGATAATTTATCAAATGAGTTAATTGCATGATAATTATATTCTTGTGCATATTTAATTTCATGAAATCGATCCGCCAAAAGAAACACTCCATGGACTTTTAGATCATGAGTGATTCTTTTGAGTAGTACTCGTACAAAGATCCTTAGACCAGAAATCACTACATTGTCTTAGGTGAATTGTAGTGTGCTTTGACATACACCTAAAGGGACCGTAACAGGTTGCCAAGTACGGGTATGATTGGGTACACTATGAGTCATGCTTAGATATGTAGGTGAAGTGATGGAACTACAAATCTCTCTTAAGTGAGAGATGATATATTGGCCACTTGATAGTGAACTGAAAAGTGCATGGCCATGCCCAAGGAATGATAGGCGTTAGCATTTGCTTGATGGATTCAGTGTCACTAAGAGATAAAGTGAACGTTTAGCTATATAAGGATGATGGTTCCATGCCTTATGCTAAACGGGATATCAATGTAGAGGATCGTACACAGTTTGCTCGAAAAGGTTATGTTAAATTACCATTCGACCCTCCATTCTGAATTGGGTAGTCACTATGTCTTGCTAGAGACCACTAATGACTTATGGATTAATCAATGAGATTGAGTTACCCATTGCCAATTTGGAATGGGCCTACAGGATCGCACATAAGAAAGTTCAATGATGCAGAATAAGTAGTCTTGCCTACAATAAGTATAATTGTTATACTTAAATAAAGAAGATTTCATTAAACGGTTTAATTAAATATTATTGAAAAGTTCTGTGGTATTAATTAATAGTTAATTAATTACCTGGGAACAATTGGGATGGGCTAATAAATCAAGAGACTTAATTGCAATTGAAGTTCTTGACCCATCAGCGTGATCCATGGGTCATGGGTTGATCAATGGGCTTGGTGTATAACCCAAATCATTAAGGTATTATTTAATACTGATTTGGAATCAGTAAATATTATTTAAATACTGATTTAGAATCAGTAAAATAATATTTGGTAATAATACTGATTTGGAATATGACTAAAATCAGTTAAGTAATAATTGGATTATTACAATACTGATTTTGGAAATTTGATCTCTACAAATATCCTAGGGATATTAATGTAGGATGATGATGATTTTGAATTAAAAAAAAATCAAATCAGACAAAAATACACAAAATTCCCAAATTCTCTCTGTAGGCAAGATCGGCTAGCACCAGATCTGCGTAGGCTTTCATGCTCGAAAGTAGAGAGTCCTTCAAGGAAGGATTTTTTGTGGTGACAAACATAACTGGAGCAGAAGGCTTGGACCAACATCAAACAAGGATCCAGGTGTGGCAACCGATTACGCTACAAGGGTAAGCTTTAGAAGCTTTAAACGTAGGATTAATTAAACACTAAATTGGAATAGGCATGAATCCGCTGTGTAAATTTTTGAAAATCATGCCTCCGATCCCAACACTTCACGCACCGCTGATCCAAGTTCACCGTCCTGCTGCCGGGAGAAATTAACGCTGGCCCCCACTAGCGGGAACTACCGTCGTCGCCGTTTTTGGAAAAAAACCAACTTCGAGAGAAAAGTCTTTTGATTTATCTCTTTAGATTTTCTCTCTCTAAATTTCTTGAATTATGAAACTTGTAAATTGTGTATGGATTATTGCTAATCCCTTATCTATTTATAGAGTTACAAGGGAGACCTTAAGTGGGTTTAAGTTAAGCCTTTTTGTTGGGCTTTGACTTATTAGTTTTTGAAATCCAATTAGATTTCCTAATTCTTGGATTTCTTAATTCTCATTTAACCAAAAGACTTAATTAATAAATTTCACTTTGTCAATTTACTAATTGACCCTTAGGATTAATGATGAGTTCCAAGGAAGTAATGCTAAAGATGTCAAAGATGATGATGGCGAAGGCATGACCGAACCACTCTCAACTCCAAATAATTCTGCACATATCATTCCACCAAATCCACTTGAAGGGATGACGGGCCCAATGACTCGTTGGAGGAAGAAAATGATGCAAAAAGCCTTGAACATTTTGATTCTTGAAGTCTATTCAAAAGAGGATCCAACGGCTACCTCAATTCATGCCAAATATTACAACATTTTGCAAGTCTTGGATCTTGATCCAAATGGTGTGGGAAGCACTTTTTTATGAAGATTCCAGAAGTGAACATTTCCTCCGACATGCCCATGTCGCCTGAGGAAGGTTGGGCAGAATAGAACTTTTCCTCTGACATGCCCATGTCGCCTGAAGAAAGTTGAAAGTCGCATTTATGAGCTGAATTTGTGGACGAATTTCAACAGCATTTGGGTGATATTTTCAAGTTGTTTTCTGCAATTTTTTTTAGTATTTAGAATATTAGAATTAAGTGCAAGAGTCTTCTAGGTCAAAGAGCTTTTCTAGGTCAAAGAGCTTTTCTTGGTCAAAGAGAAGTGTTAATGCTAGTCTTGACTAGAAGATTTAGAATTTATACTTTAATCCTTTTGTAATTTTCAACCTTGGTCCCTCTTGAAAGTCTATAAATAGGGGCCTTGGTTAACTATTAGAATTCAAGATTCGATGATATAAACTTTAAGGAATTTTCCTTTCTTTGCTAGTTTCTTAGTGAGCTAGTTTTAGTCTTGCAAGTATGCTTGCAAAACTTATTTGGCTTAGCAACTAAAACTCTTCCTTTTAGTTGTGGCGCCTTCTACTCTTCTTTTCTAATTCATTTCATAATCCAAAGGTGTTAGGTTTATCCTAGTGTTGTTGGGTTTGAAAATTAGAGGGGTTGGGAATAGTAATTTCAAAACTACCATTTTATGATTCAAAGGTGATAGGTTTCATCCTATTGCTGTTGGGTCTATTTTGGTTTGGGTTGTTTTTGCTTGGAAGATTTCAAGACATCTTTCAATATAGTGTGATTCAAAGGTGTTGAGTTCATTAATACTCAATATTGTTGAATCCACTTGAGCTAGTTGTTTTGCTCAAAAGATCAATCGAGGACGATTCTACAATTCATGGGAATTCGTACCTTGGATTCACATCAGTTTGGTATCGGAGCTCAGTTTCCATGATTTGATCATATCATTTTTTTTTTTATCTTGCATCTTATTTTTATCATAGTTACCTTGTTTCTATTTGAAGGTTCAAGTTTGCAAGAAGAAAAAAAAAAAAAAAAAAGATAGTCAAAAAAAAAAAAAAAAGAAAGAAAGAGTACGTTAAAAAAAAAAAAAAAAAAAAAAAAGAGAAGAAACTGTCTTTCTAGCTTCTTAAATTAATATTGCAGGGATTTGTGATTCCAAGTGTGGGAAAAGTTTTGAGGAAAAGGTATCATCATTATTTTCTTTCTACTCTTATAATTTCTTTCTAAATCTTATTCTTGTTTCTTTTACCTAATCATTGCATACTATCCTTTTTTTGACCTCTAAACTTTCTTTGTTGCCAAGTAAGAACTTTGAGTAGCATCTTGTAAGGGTTTAACGATTCTCACAAGAACTTGTAGGAGGAAAAGAGTGGTAAAATCTGAGTGCAACTTACCCCTACTAGATTGGTCTTAAACATGAGTGAAAATTTCTTTTCATTTGGGTTGAGACATATTAGGGAAAGGGGAAAAGGGGTGCGAGGTACTTTTATCTTTTTTGTTTGTTCTAATGGTAGATCAAACCGGTGAAACACCTGAACAAAAAGCATGGAAGGAACACACCACAAGGCGATTGGAACAAATCATTGATAGGGTCACCACCCGAATGGACCAACTAGAACTTGCTTTTCAGCAAAGAGAAGAAAGGCAAGGAAGTCAACAAGATGACGAGGAAGATGATAGGAGGTCCGAGGAAGAAATGTCTGAAGTATCCCGAAATGGGAGGAGAAGGAATGGATTTGGAGTTGATAGCAACCTTAATGGTCTCAAAATGAAGATTCCTAAATTTGATGGAAAAGGAGATCCCGAGGCATATTTTGATTGGGAAATGAAGGTGGAAAAGATATTTTCTATCAACAATTATTCGGAAGAAAAGAAGGTAAAAATTGCTTCCCTTGAATTTCACGGTTATGCATTAACATGGTGGGATTGATTGATTGTTTCTAGAAGAAGGAATAGAGAGAGGCCAATTGCAACTTGGGAAGACATGAAGGCTGTTTTGAGGAAACGATTCATTCCCCCTCATTACTATAGAGATCTTTACAACAAGTTGCATAGTATCACTCAAGGAGCAAAGACCGTGGCAGAATATTACCAAGAGATGGATTTAGCAATGACAAGAGCAAGCATTGAGGAAGATCCCGAAGCTACTATGGCACGGTTTTTGGGTGGTTTAAGAAGAAAAATTGCTGATATTGTTGAATTACAACATTACTTGGATTTGGAAGAAATGATGCATGTGGCAGAAAAGGTGGAAAGACAATTGAAAAGAAAGAGTGGTTCAAGTAAGTTTCTTTCTAACCAATCCTCTTGGAAAAGCAATAATGGAAACAAAAGGGATTTTGGTAAAAAGAAAGATGAACCAAAGAAGCATGATTTTAAAAGGTTTGAAAAGGGTGAATCAAGTAAAAGTTCTTCTTTTACTTCTAAACTCACTTGTTTTAAGTGTTTGGGAAAGGGACATATAGCTTCCCAATGTCCTAACTCTAGGACTATGGTAATGCGAGAAGATGGTTCTTGTTTAAGCCAAAGTGAAGGAGAAGAAAATGAGGAGGATCCGGATGTTGAAGATGAAGGTGAACAATTTGAAACAAGTAGTGATGAGGTTTTGGTCACTTTGAGAGTATTGAATACTCAAGTTGGATCTTTTGATGAAGAGCAAAGGAGTACTATCTTTCACACAAGATGCAAAGTACAAGATAAGGTATGCATGCTCATCATTGATAGTGGGAGTTGTACTAATTGTGTTAGCTCTTATCTTGTAGACAAATTGGGTCTATCCATGACTGTTCATCCCAATCCTTACCGTTTGCAATGGCTCAATGATAGTGGAGAACTAAGGGTGAATCAGCAAGCAAAGGTAAAATTTTCAATTGGGAAATATGAGGATGAAGTTTTTGTGTGATGTAGTACCAATGCAAGCTGGCCATATTCTTCTTGGCCGACCATGGGAGTTTGATCATGGTGCTAATCATGAGGGAAAATCTAACAAGTATCATATTGTTCATAATCGTAAAGCTTTTACTCTTGTTCCACTTTCTCCTCAACAGGTGCACAAAGAACAAATGAGAATGAGAGAGAAAAGGCTAAAAGAGGAGAGTGAGTTGAAAAAGCCAAAAGAGTGTGAAAAAGCAAGATATGTGAGTGCTAAAAGCAAAGTGAGTGAAGAAAAAGCAAGAGATGGAAAGGCAAAAAGCAAAGTGAGTGAGAGGGAAAAACCAAAGGCAAGTGAGACAAAAGGTGTCTTCTTTGCGAGCATGAGAGATGTAGATAGAGCCCTCAATTCTCACCAACCAATTGTTATGCTCTTGTTCCATGAAGAATGTCTTGTTATTGATGAGCTTCCTAACAATTTGCCTTTAGAAATTGTGGCTGTTTTGAATGAATTTGCAGATGTGCTACCCGAGAAAGTGCCTAAGGGGTTACCTACAATTCCAGGAATTGAGCATCAAATTGACATTCTACCCGGAGCTTCCATTCCAAATAGGCCAGCCTATCGTGCAAATCCAGAAGAAACAAAAGAACTTCAAAGGCAAGTTGAAGAATTGCTAAGCATGGGATATATTCGAATTGGAATAGGTGTTGTGTTGCTTCAAGGAGGCCGCCCCATTGCCTACTTTAGTGAGAAGCAGAATGGAGCAACATTGAACTACCCAACATATGACAAAGAGCTCTATGCAGTGGTGAGAGCATTGGAAACTTGGCAGCACTACCTTATGCCGAGAGAGATTGTGATTCACACCGATCATGAATCCATCAAGTATCTCAAAGGACAAAAGAATTTGCACAAGAGGCATGCAAAATGGATCTCATTCATTGAAACTTTCCCATATGTGGTAAAGTACAAAAAAGGTAAAGAGAACATTGTCGCTAATGCACTCTCTCGAAGGTATGCCTTGATTACTACTGTTAATGCTACAATCATGGGATTTGAGTATATTAAGGAGTTGTATGCTAAGGATCATGATTTTGCTGACATATTTAATGCATGTGAAAAGCGTGCTTTCAATAAGTTTTATCAATGTGAATGGTTTTTGTTCAAAGAAAACAAATTATGTATTCTTTCTTGTTCACTTAGAGAGCTTTTAATTCGTGAATCTCATTGTGGAGGTTTAATGGGACATTTTGGTGTTCTAAAAACTTTAGATATTTTGAATAAACACTTTTATTGACCAAACATGAAAAAGGATGTTGTGAAAATTTTTGCTACATGTCTTGACTGCAAGAAAGCTAAATCTAAGTCTCTTCCCCATGGATTGTATACTCCACTCCCTGTCCCTCAATCTCCTTGGACTGACATTTCTATTGACTTTGTTCTTGGTTTGCCTAGATCTCAAAGAGGCATGGACTCTATTTTTGTTGTTGTTGACAGATTCTCCAAAATGGCTCACTTTATTGCTTGTAGGAAAGCCGACAATGCAAAACATGTGGCTGATCTCTTCTTCAAAGAAATTTTTCGTCTACATGGTGTTCCTAGGACTATTGTGTCCGATAGGGATGTAAAGTTTTTGAGTTATTTCTGGAAAACTCTTTGGGGAAATTGGGAACAAAACTTTTATTTTCAACCACAAGTCACCCACAAACAGATGGCCAAATGGAAGTAACAAATAGGACTTTGGGTGTTTTGTTAAGGGCCATAATTAAAAAGAATTTGAAAAGTTAGGAGGAGTGTTTGCCAATTGCTGAATTTGCATACAATCACACATTACACACTTCTACTAATTTTTCTCCTTTTGAGTTGGTTTATGGCTTCTATCCTCTAACTCCTTTAGACTTATCTCCTTTACCTTTACAGGATCAAGTGAGTTTGGATGGCAAGAAGAAAGTTGAAACCGTGAAGAAATTGTCTGAGCAAGCCCGTGCAAACATTGAGAAGAAAAATGAGTAATATGCAAAGAATGCAAATAAAGGCCGTAAGAAAATTGTGTTTGAACCCGGTGATTGGGTTTGGGTACACATGAGGAAAGAGAGGTTTCCAGCCTCAAGGAGAACTAAGTTACACCCCCCGTGGTGATGGACCATTTCAAGTTATGGCACGAGTCAATGATAATGCTTACAAGCTTGATCTTCCTGGAGACTATGGTATAAGTGCTACTTTTAATATTTCTGACTTATCTCCTTTTGATTTTGATGTAGATCCAATGGATTCGAGGACGAATCCTTTTCAAGGGAGAGGGGATGATGAGTTCCAAGGAAGTAATGCTAAAGATGTCAAAGATGATGATAGCGAAGGCATGACCGAACCACCCTCAACTCCAAATAATTATGCACATATCATTCCACCAAATCCACTTGAAGGGATGACGGGCCCAATGACTCGTTTGAGAAAGAAAAGGATGCAAGAAGCCTTGAACATTTTGATTCTTGAAGTCTATTCAAAAGAGGATCCAACGGCTACCTCAATTCATGCCAAATATTACAACATTTTGCAAGTCTTGGATCTTGATCCAAATGGTGTGGGAAGCACTTTTTTATGAAGATTCCAGAAGTGAACATTTCCTCCGACATGTCCATGTCGCCTGAGGAAGGTTGGGCAGAATAGAACTTTTCCTCTGACATACCCATGTCACCTGAGGAATGTTTGGCAGAATAGAACTTTTCCTCTGACATGCCCATGTCGCTTGCCCATGTCGCCTGAGGAAGGTTGGGATAGAACTTTTCCTCTGACATGCCCATGTCGCCTGAAGAAGGTTGAAAGTCGCATTTATGAGCTGAATTTGTGGACGAATTTCAACAGCATTTGGGTGATATTTTCAAGTTGTTTTCTGCAATTTTTTTTAGTATTTAGAATATTAGAATTAAGTGCAAGAGTCTTCTAGGTCAAAGAGCTTTTCTAGTTCAAAGAGCTTTTCTTGGTCAAAGAGAAGTGTCAATGCTAGTCTTGACTAGAAGATTTAGAATTGCTACTTTAATCCTTTTGTAATTTTCAACCTTGGTCCCTCTTGAAACTCTATAAATAGGGGCCTTGGTTAACTATTAGAATTCAAGATTCGAAGATATAAACTTTAAGGAATTTTCCTTTCTTTGCTAGTTTCTTAGTGAGCTAGTTTTAGTCTTGCAAGTATGCTTGCAAAACTTATTTGGCTTATCAACTAAAACTCTTCCTTTTAGTTGTGGCGCCTTCTACTCTTCTTTTCTAATTCATTTCATAATCCAAAGGTGTTAGGTTTATCCTAGTGTTGTTGGGTTTGAAAATTAGAGGGGTTGGGAATAGTAATTTCAAAACTGCCATTTTATGATTCAAAGGTGATAGGTTTCATCCTATTGTTGTTGGGTCTATTTTGGTTTGGGTTGTTTTTGCTTGGAAGATTTCAAGACATCTTTCAATATAGTGTGATTCAAAGGTGTTGAGTTCATTAATACTCAATATTGTTGAATCCACTTGAGCTAGTTGTTTTGCTCAAAAGATCAATCGAGGACGATTCTACAATTCACGTGAATTCGTACCTTGGATTCACATCAATTAATTAATTAATTCTACTTTATTAATTAACCCAACACATAATTACTCGTACCACTAACGGATTAATTATGGAATCACCACTCAAACCGAAATTGCTTCCAAAAACACTAAACTTATTATTCTTTATTTTCCCCATGTCGAAGATATAGTGCTCGTCAATTTATCAATTTACTGATAAATTAATTAATTGACTTCTTATTATCCGAGACTAGTACTACTTGACTTTATTGCTATACCGGACATAAAGTCCACCGGCCAGGTATAGTCTAATAAACCTTTCAAGTTCATCTCGAGAGCACCATCACCCCAGATGCACCGGTACATTGTTTCCTTTCGACAATCAATGGCACACTAAGCAATCAAACACGCGCACCCAACCTACCGAGAATATAAGTCTCAAGTGACCGCACTCATTGCCAAATTAAAGTACACTATGTCTAGTCCTCATTCCCATTCAAGTCTAGAAATTAAAAGATAGAATACTATGATTGAATAGTCTACTAAATCAGTACAAGTTTATTCAATCCAAATTGGTCATGCTCAATACGCCCCGGGCATATCTATATGATTTAATTAGTTTAGACAAACCAATCTCAGAATCACATAATGACTTAAACCGGCAGTGTGTCTAAACTTTCTCAGTCACCAGCCTAATTTATATATCAAGACCTCAACCAATTATGAGATCTACTGTGCTATACCCGACACCTCATCATCTAGTCATATGATATCATTTGATTACATATGTAAAACATAAAGTATTTAACTGAAATATTTAACTCGATATATAAACTGAGAAAATAGTTTTCATACAAGCAAAACATTCAGTACTCTAACTAACACTTACTTATCCTGACTGTCTCCTGTAGTGTAACTTGTTTGTCGATTAAATGATTGCTGAGAACTGATCACTAATATAATATAGCTTATGTTGTTATCTTGCTAAACTTGATACTTGTAGTCCCTTAATGCGTTCATGCTATGATGATCTGAGTTTTTGTGCACCATCAGTAGAGTACAAAGACATTATACTTTGTACTAAACTTGAGGAAGATTGACTGGTGGGAAGATAGAAATGTTACTTAAGAGCATATTTTTGTGTCTATTGTTCTTTCTCTTTCGTTTCAAAGTAATAACCTGTCTGAAGAAATGCGCTTATGTGTTTTGGTTGAGAAAGTTACATAGTATCTCTTTATTTTTTCTTAAAAGTCTGGTATGTTGCAACGATAACATTCCTTAATGCTTCAATCCATACCTTGGTAGATTTGATTGGAAAGTGTGCTTGAAAACCAAACTATGGCTCACAAAATTTTGTATTTTAAAATTGCAAACTTACTTTGCTTCATTTCTGAAATTAAACTGCTTTATTCTTGTACCATATTAGCTCTTTAATTATTAGTCTCTGCTTAATATTTAATATTTTTGTCACTTGAATCCCTTACAAGAGATAAAATGAATGAGCACTTTCCCGTGAATAAGTGCCAGTTGATTCTTTTAGTGGGTGGACAAGGTACAAATGTCCTGTAAGCCTTACCAGCACCTATTTTCTTTAAGCAACGAGAGTATTTCTGAGTGCAATAGTAACAGTCACCTAGTAATGTAAATACTGCATTTTTTTCATGCCTTGGATTTTTTTAGGTTTCTAAGTATGATGATTATGATATTGGTTTTTTTGCCGCTAATGACTGGTAATTCATAATATTAATAAGAACATATCTGTTGCCCATTATTCTAACTAATTATGATGGTTGGGTTACCTGCAGGATTTTGATTTCTGAGCATCCTATATTTGGATTCAAGTGTAAATGAACTTCTATTATGGTTTTGGTCTTATTGATATGGTTAGAGTTGAATACATAAGCTATGCTTGTGTAGTACTTTTT
This sequence comes from Knoxia roxburghii, assembly GCA_030378225.1. Taxonomy (NCBI): domain Eukaryota; kingdom Viridiplantae; phylum Streptophyta; class Magnoliopsida; order Gentianales; family Rubiaceae; genus Knoxia; species Knoxia roxburghii. Next base: position 15,089,363 of record CM059418.1, read on the forward strand.
CCCAGTTAATATATCGATTTATGTTTTGATTATATTTTGTTGTGCATTATTTCTCCATTTATATTATGTAGTTAGATAATGAGGTGTCTTGTGTGACACAGTAGATCTCATAATTGGTTAAAAGACATAATATATAAATGAGGTTCGTAACCGAGATAGCTTTGGATAAACTGTCGGTTTAGGTTATTTTGTGATTTGGATAATTGGTTTGTCTAAACTAATTGAATCATATAGATATGTCCGGGGCGTATTGAACTTGACCAATAGGAATGATGTGTCGTGTACTGATTTAATAGACAAATCGTTCTTGGTATTCTATCTCTTAATCCCTAGACTCGAGTGGGTATGAGGATTAGATATAGTGTACTTTGATCTGCCAATGGGTGAGGTCAATTGTGGCCAATAGTCTCGATAGGTTGGGTGTGCTGCTGCCTGTCGAAAGGAAACCATGTACCGGTATGTCCGGGGTGATGGTGCTCTTGAGATGAGCTCGTAATGTTTATTATACTAAACCTGGCCGGTGGACTTATGTCTGGTATAGTAAAAAGGTCGAGTGGTACTAGTCTCAGAATTAAAGAAGTTAATTAATTAATTTATCAGTAAATTAATAAATTAACGAGCCCTATATCTTTGATGTGGGGAGATTATGAATATAAATTAATTAAGTTGTTCCGGAAGCAATTCTGGTGTAGGATGATAGTGCCAAAATTAATCCGTTAGTGGTACGATTAATTTTGTAATGGGTTAATTGAATAGGTAGAATTAATTAATTGATTAATTATTCCTAAGGGTTAATTGAGTAATTAACAACGTGGAATTATTTAATTAATTAATTAAGTCTTAAGTTTCAATTAGAATTAGGAAATCCTAGAGATTAGGAAATCTAGTAGGATTTGGTTTATCCTATCAGATTGGCTACCTAATTGGATTTGCAAACTAATTAATTACCTAAACCCATTAGGAAGACCAATGCTAAACCAACTTGTGGTCTCTCTTGTAACTCTATATATAGACAAGGGATTAGCTATTCCACAATATACAATTCATAAGTTTTCAAGACAAGAAAACAAGAGAGATAAAATCCTAGAGAGAGAAATATTTTCTTCTCTCTCCAAGTCAGATTTATATAGCTTTGTGCGGCCTCTCTCTCTACAAACTAGCTAAATTTCTCTCTCCTTTCGGCAGCGCATGGTTTTCAAGGTGGCAGCTCGTTTAGCTCTCTCTCTCTCCGGGCGGTGCATTAATTGTACGTGCCAGGTGCAGCGGTGCTGGAATTTTCTGGCAGGTGGATTGTGGTGATTAGCTGATCAAATTTCTAGTCAGATTGCTGCCCACACAGCATACAAGCAAAGTCTTGAGGCATACAAGAGAATCACAAAAGTATACGCTTCAATAGGTAATTCTTATTCTTCCGCTTTTTATTAAGAATTTTTGTTGCGTGGTAAATTGAATAAGTGCAAACCCAGATCATGCGCAATGTTATTTCAAAAGGGTTATAATAGTAATTGTGCTAGCATCTAGGCCTGCCAGAGATTCTGATTCTGGAATGCATAGCACGAAATTGAGTTTCTGGCTAGGCCCGATAATCTTTCAATTGGTATCAGAGCCTGGTTTTGGGTTTTGTGCTTGTTCGATTTATTACATGGTTTTATTTGCAGGTGGTTAAGAAATCCCAACTATTATCGTTACGTTTGTATGGATTTTAATTAAACTCTGGGACATGTCCAGATTTGATTTTATTATGAATGTTTGTAATAGTATAACCACGTGCTGGAAGCCGTGTAGGATTAGATCAAATTTGTAGTAGGATTTTTCCTATGTAATTTTGATTATTTAATTTTCCTAGAAAGCCTTGTAGAAGGAGAATTAATTTTTTAGTAATCGAAGGCGTTATGGTGGGCAACTTGAATTCGTGTTTTAGGTTATCGTTAATTCGTAGAAACCCAGGAAAACCCAGAACGAATTGAAAGAAGTCCAAATAGCGTAGAAGAAGCGAGTGAGGGATTGGTGGCAGGTGGCGGCGCCGGCAACCGCCGGTAACTACAGCACTGCTGTCCCACGGCGCAGCACTTGCTCCGCGCAGCAACTGTTGCGCACTGCTGGGCCACGCGCACGGCCCATTGTGGCTGTGCGCGCGGCACGCCTTAGGCATTCTACGTGCGCGGCCTGTTCGGGGGGCGTTTTGGCCGGTTTTTTCCTCCAATTTGTTTTTTGAAGTTCAAGACTCTTTCCATTAAGTTACATGGCGGGACATGAGATCATGGCAGAAGATGGAAGTGATTAAAATCATAATAGTTGGGAAATTTAATTTTTGTATTTATTTCCCGTATTTATTGTTTTAATTTTTATGATGTATTTTAGAAGCATGATTTTAAAGCATGTTGATTTTATGGTTGCATATAACTTAGGGTTAGTTAATTGCATGTTAAATAACCATCAATTTAGAAATCTAAGAGGGAGTGGGTTGGTTTAATATCCCTATGAACACCATTACGAGTTCATATGCGATGTGAGTGGGCTTACGCGTTGGCATTAGGGCCTTTCTCCATTCGGATGAGTCCGACCACGAGATCGCTAGATTATGAATTTCTGAGTAAGATGACTAGAGTAAGTTAACAAGGAGAAATGTGAGACCCTCTTCATCTGAGGTGCACTATCCTGAGGTAACAAGCTCAGAAGTCACGTAATGGCACACACTTAGCGTACAATCTGCAGCATTCCTCCCATCGAGGTTACGCTGCTTATTTGTAACGCTGAAAGCACTTACTATTAGCTACATTGATCAATAGATCATTTGGTCAGATAGTGTAGTTAATGAACTTGGTTCTTCTCAAACGAATGTGGATTAGCGTAAACGTCACACTATCATGGCTTGCGAAAATCCCTGTGAATGAGATGTTGGTGGATTAAAATTATTGTTTTGAGGGAAGTCAATAATTGTTAGAATTTTCTTATTTTCAAAATCCTAGATTTGAACACTAAAACATTGTCTGTTTATTTAATTTACAGTATTCAATATGGCATTCAACCCTTTAGCTGCTATATTGAAAGACAATAAGTTAACTGGAACTAATTATGTCGACTGGAGTCCTAACTTGGATATTTTCCTGACAGCAGAGCAGTATAAGTTTGTACTCGCCGAAGTATATCCAGATGTGCCTAACGAGGACTCTCCTCAAGAGGATAAGGATGCCGATGCCAGGTGGAGAAAAGCGGATGAGATGGCACGGTGCTATATTTTGGCCTATGTGTCAAATGTGCTGCAATATTAGCTTTATTCCATGATCTCTGCCTTCAACATGATGGCTCACCTGAGGGAGATGTTCGTTTATTAAGGCAGGACTGCTAGGCAATCAGCCATGAGAAAGTTGATGAACACTAAAATTGCTGAGGGCGGATCGGTGAGAGATCATGTGCTTCACATGATCAGTAATATCAATGAGATAGAGGTGTTGAGAGGTGAAATCAACCCAGAAAGTCAGATAGATATCATCCTCCAGAGCTTACCCTCTTGTTTTGAGTAGTTTCGGGTCGATTATAACATGAACCAAAGAGTTTACACTCTACCCGAGCTCTTAACTGATTTGGTGGCGGCCGAAGGTATCTTCTACGAGAAGAAGCAAGCTTTGGCCAGAGCGAAGACTTCAAGTTCTTCTTCTGAGCCAAAAGGCAAGAAGAATAAGAAGAAGAAGAATGCTAAGAAACTTACTGCTAAGCCTAAAATCGCAAAGAAGAGCAAGCCCAAAGGCAAATGCTTCAGGTGCAGGAAAACGGGACATTGGAAAGCGGATTGTCCAAAGCCTAACGGTACGATAGTTTATGCCCAAATTACTGAGACATGTTTAGCGGTGATTCCCACAGATACTTGGTGTGTGGATTCAGGCCCCACTGATCATGTTTGTAATTCTTTGTAGGGGTTCAAAGTAACCCGGAAGCTTAGAGAGGGTGAGCTGGACATCTACATGGGCGACACTATAAGAGTGTCAGTATAAGCAGTGGGAGTTTTTACTTTAAATTTCGAAAGTTCTAGATTAGAGTTAGTTAATTGTCTTTATGTACCGAGTTTTAGAAAGAACCTTATTTCGGTTTCTAAACTCTTAAAGAACGGCTATAAGTTTTTTTTTTTTTATGATTCTGTATTTATTAGAAGAAATGGAAAACTTATTTGTTCTGGTTCATTGGCTTGCAATTTGTTTGTGGTTAACTCTAATGCCCCTGTTGTGCAAAACATAGAAATAGATAGCTCTTTATCTAACATTAATAAGAGAAAGAAACCTTCCGAAATGAATCAAATCTATCTTTGGCATCTCAGGATAGGTCATGTAAACCTTAATAGGATTCAGAGGTTGGTCAATGATGGACCTTTAGGTTCATTAGAGATTGGCAGTTATTCAACCTACGAATCTTGCTTGGAAGGTAAGATGACCAAGAGACCTTTTAAACAAAAGGTTATAGAGCTAAAGAAGTACTAGAGTTGATTTATTCTTACTTGTGTGGACCAATTTCGGTCCAAGCATGAGGTGGGTTTGAGTATTTCGTGACGTTCACGGATGACTACTCAAGGTACGGGTACATATACCTAATGCATCACAAGTCCAAGTGCCTTGGAAAGTTCAAAGAGTTTCAAGCAGATGTGGAGAAGTATCATGGTAAGAGTATCAAGACACTGCGATCAGATCGTGGTGGGGAGTACCTGTCCCATAAATTTTGAGAATACCTCAGTGAGGTCAGAATTAAGTCTCACTTGTCTTCACCTGGCACGCCACAGCAGAACGGGGTAACAAAAAGAAGGACTCAAACTCTCATGGAAATGGTTAGGTCAATGATGAGCTATAGTGATTTGCCGAGTTCGTTCTGGGGATATGCCTTAGAAACAGTTTTGTATATTCTTAATCTTGTACCATCAAAAATCGTGCCTTCAACCCCAGTAGAGTTGTGGAATGGGCGTAAGCCAGTCTAAGACATCTCAGAGTTTGGGGTTGCCCAGCACATGTGCTTAAGGCGATGCGGCTAAGTTAGATGCTAGAACTGAATTAATGTTGTTTGTAGGATATCCTAGGGGAACTAAAGGTGGTCTATTTTATAGTCCTAAAGATCAGAAGGTGGTGGTTAGTACCAACGCTAGATCTTTAGAGGAAAACTATATTCTAGATCACAAGCCCAAGAGTAAGATAGTACTAGAAGAGCTTAGAAGACAAACTAATAATCCTGATGCACCAACACAAGTAGATACACCACACACCGCACAAGAGATCACAGATGATGCGCCTCAACAGGTGGTGCCTCGTCATAGTTGGAGGGTTGTAAGACTGCCCGACAGGTTTATTGGCGTGGGAGAGGCCTCACACCTAGTCCCAGGCGCGCCTGAACCTGACCCAGTGAACTACAATGAGGCTCTCTGAGATAAAGATGCAGAATCTTGGCGTAAAGCAATGATATCCGAGATGGAGTCAATGGACCATAATCAAGTATGGGAGCTTGTGGACCTGCCTGATGGATTTAAGCCCATTGGATGCAAGTGAGTCTACAAACGTAAGAGAGGACCTGACGGAAAGGTGGAAACCTTTAAAGCTAGGCTGGTGACGAAGGGGTATACTCAGAAAGAAGGAATCGATTATGAGGAAACCTTCTTCTCGGTAGCCATGATTAAGTTGATCCGGATTCTCTTGGCCATATCTGCTCATTTAGATTATGAGATATGACAGATGGATATAAAGACAACTTTCCTAAACGAAAGTCTTGAGGAAACCATCTTTACGCAGCAACCAGAGGGATTCATTGAAAAAGGCCAAGAGCGTAAGGTTTACAAGCTTAAGAGGTCAATTTACGGACTTAAGCAAACATCCAAATCTTGGAACATCCGGTTTGATGAGGTAATCCAGTCCTACAGATTTACTCAGTGTCCGAATGAGCAATGTGTGTACCGCAGACGTGATGAAAACTCAGTGGTGTTTCTTGTACATTACGTAGATGACATTCTATTGGTTGACAACAACAAGAAAATGTTATCAGATGTAAAGGTATGGTTGTTCAAGCAGTTTGATATGAAGGACTTAGGGGAAGCCGGACATATCCTTGGGATCAAGATAATACGAGATCGTAGGAAACGTTCGTTAACGCTCTCCCAAGCTTCATACATAGATACGATTCCGGCCCGTTTTAACATGCAAAACTCCAAGAAAGGTTTTCTACCTTTCAGACACGGAGTGCATCTGTCTAAAGAACAGTCTCCCAAGACTGCTGAGGAGATCGAGGCTATGAAGACAGTTCATTATGCTTCGACAGTAGGAAGTCTCATATATGCCATATTGTGTACGAGACCTGATATCTTTTATACTGTTGGCATGGTAAGCAGATATCAAAATAACCCCGAGAAAGCTCATTGGGAGACAGTAAAATGCATTCTTAAGTATTTGCACAGAATGAGAGACTAAGTGTTTGTCTATCAGGCGGCAGAGCTGGTACCCCGAGGTTACACAGATTCAGATTTCCAAGACGACAGGGACAAGAGCAAGTCTACCTCAGGGTATGTGTTTACTCTAGGAGGTGGAGCCATAGTTTGGCTGAGTGTCAAGCAGAAATGCATGGTGAACTCTCCCATGGAGGCTGAATACGTTGCCGCATCAGAGGCAATGAAAGAAGCAGTATGACTCAAGAACTTCCTAGTGGACTTAGATGTGATTCCCGGTTTGCAGAAGGCTATCACGGTGTATTGTGATAACAACGGTGCAGTAGTAAACTCGAAAGAACCACGAGCCCACAAAGCGAGTAAACATATACAGGACAAGTACCACCTGATACGAGATATCGTAAAGAGAAAAGACGTGGTCGTGGCTAAGATAGCATCAGAGGATAACCTTGCAGATCCGTTCACGAAGACATTGACTTCAAAAGTCTTTGAGGCTCACGTGGAGGGCATGGGAATCAGATACTTAGGAGAGCCATAATAGTTTTTCTAGATATATAGTAGCAAAGTGTATAGGAGTTGAATGTTGTTGTATACTTAAAGCACAGCTTACGTATTAGTGGGAGATTGTTGGAGTTGAATACATAAGCTATGCTTGTATTGTACATTTTCCCTGTTAATATATCAATTTATGTTTTAGTTATATTTTGTTGTGCATTAGTTGTCCATTTATATTATGTAGTTCAATGATGAGGTGTCTTGTGTGACACAGTAGATCTCATCATTGGTTAAAAGACATAATATATAAAGGAGGTTCATAACCGAGATAGCTTTGGACAAACTGTCAGTTTAGGTTGTTATGTGATTCGGATAATTAGTTTTCTAGACTATTGAATCATATAGATATGCCCGGGGCGTATTGAACTTGACCATTTAGAACGATTTGTCTTGTACTGATTTAATAGACAAATCGTTCTTAGCATTCTATGTATTCACTCAGTATGTGTTGGAATTTTTCGGCAAGTGGATTATGGTAATTAGCTGATAAAATTGCTCGTTAGATTGCTGCCCACGCAGCATACAAGCAAAGTCTTAAGGCATACTAGAGAATCACCTGAGTACTTCAAAGGTATAATTATTATATTTCTGCTTAATTAATAATTTTTGTTGATTGATAAATCGATTAAGTGCAAACCCAGAATCTGCGCAATGTTATTTCAAGCAAGGATTGGAATAGCAATTGTGCTAGAGTCTAAGCCTGACCAAAGATTCCGATTCTTGAATGCATAGCATGAAAGTAAGTTTTTGGCTAGGCCTGTGTAGATAATCTTTCAATATCGATGGGGAGACCCAGGTTGATATAATTCTCCAGAGCTTCTTCCCAGTTTTGAGCAGTTTCGGTTGAACTATAATATGGGCAAGCTCTCATATTCACTTCCCGAACTCATGACTGCATTGGTGTCTGCTGAAGGCCTCTTCGCTGAGAAGAAGCAAGCTTTGGATACTATTTGACCTTCAGGTTCCTCTGGTGGGCCCAAAGTCAGGAAGCAAAAGAGGAAGAAGAGCCAGAAGGCAGGAGCTGATCATGGACCCAAAGGTGGTGTTGCCAAGAAGCAAAAGTCAAAGGCAAGTGTTTTACATGTGGCAAGTCAGGACACAGGAAAAAAGACTGCCCAAAGCCTCGAGGTATGAGTAATTTCACCCTAGTTACTGAGATATGTTTAGCAGTGATTCCCATAGATACTTGGTGTGTGGATTTAGGAGCCACTGATCATATTTGTAATTCTTTGCAGGGGTTCCAAGTGACCCAGCTGCTTAGCGAGGGTGATTTGTAGGTCTACCTTGGGGATACTACCAGAGTTTCAGTTGCTGCAGTGAGAGTAGTTTGTCTTTATTTTTCAGACTCTGATTTACATTTGAGAGATTGTCTTTATGTACCCAGTTTTAGAAAGAACTTGCTTTTGGTTTCTAAACTGCTTTTAGATGGTTATAAGTGTGTTTTTTCTGATAATTCTGTTTTTATTAGAAAGAACCAGAAACTTATATGTTCCGGTGCATTGGTTGACAATTTGTTTTTAATTAAGACGAACTCCCCAGTAGTGCAAAATACAGAAATTAATGACACATCATCGAATCAGAATAAGAGAAAGAAGTCTTCCCCTTTGAACTAAACTTATCTTTGGCACCTGAGACTAGATCATATCAACCTTAGTAGGATCCAGAGGTTGGTCAATGATGGGTCTTTAGACTCATTGGACATTGACAGTTTTCCTACCCGTGAGTCCTGCTTAGAGGGTAAAATGACCAAGAGGCCTTTCAAGGCAAAGGGGTATAGGGCCAAAGAGGTGTTAGCGTTGGTTCATTCTGACTTGTGTGGGCCTATGTCAGTTCGGGCTAGAGGAGGTTATGAGTATTTCGTGATATTCACAGATGACTACTCTAGATATGGATACATATACATGATGCACCACAAGTCTGAATGCTTTAGCAAGTTCAAAGAGTTTAAGGCTGAGGTGGAGAAACATATGGGTAAGAGTATTAAGACCCTACGATTTGATCATGGTGGTGAATACCTCTCTAGTGAATTTAGGTCCTATTTGTCAAAGGAAGGTATTCAGTCCCAGTTGTCTGCACCTGGCACACTCCAGCAGAATAGTGTATCAGAGAGGAGGAACAAGACTCATATGGATATTGTTAGATTGGTGATGAGTTATAGTGAGTTTCCCAGCTCATTTTTGGGTTATGTCTTAAACACGTGTTATCTCCTTAATCTCGTACCATCTAAATATGTGCCTACGATACCCCTAGAGTTATGGACTAGGCGAAAGCCTAGTCTGAGACATCTCAGGATTTGGGGTTGTCCAGCACATGTGCTCGAGACAGATGCAAGTAAGTTAGATGCTAGATTAAAGGTTATGCTATTTGTAGACTACCCCAAAGGAACGATAGGTGGTTTATTTTACAGTCCTAAGGATCAGAAGGTGGTGGTCAGCACCAATGCTAGATTTCTTGAGGAGGATTATATTTTAGATCACAATTCAAGCAGAAAGGCAGTATTGGAAGAGCTTAGGAGTCAGTCGAGTATTCCAGATGCACAAGTACAGGATGGCACACCACAGAGTACTGCATACACTATCACAAATGATGCATCTACACAGGCTGTGCCTTGTCGTAGTAGGAGAGTTGTCAGATAGCCCGAGAGGTACATGGGTTTGGATGAGTCTTCAGACCTTATCCCTGGCGCCCATCAACCAGACCCAGTTAGTTACAATGAGGCTCTCTAGGATAAATATGCAAATTCTTGGCAGAGAGCGATGATTGCTGAGATGGGTTCTATGGACTCAAATCAAATCTGGAAGCTGGTAGACGTTCCTGATGGGTTTTGACCTATTGGGGTCTACAAGAGAAAGAGATGATCTAACGGGAGGGTTGAGACCTTCATGGCAAGGCTTGCGGTGAAAAGGTATACCCAGAAATAGGGTATCGATTATAAGGAGACCTTTTCCCCGGTAGCTGTGCTTGAGTCGATCCGGATTCTCTTGGCCATAGCTGCTCATATGGATTATGAGATTTGGCAGATGGACGTTAAGACAGCTTTCCTTAATGGAAGTCTTGAGGAGACCATCTTTATGTATCAACCAGATGGTTTCATTGTTGAGGGCTAAGAGCACAAGGTATGTAGGCTTAAGAGGTCCATTTATTGACTTAAGTAGGCATCCAGATCTTGGAACATCCATTTTGACAAGGTTATCCAGTCCTATGTATTCACTCAGTATCTGGATGAGTAGTGTGTATATTAGTGGTGTTCCTTGTACTTTATGTAGATGACATCCTTCCGATTGGCAATAGTAAGAAGGTGTTGTTAGACGTAAAGGCATGGTTGTCCAGTCAGTTTGATATGATGGACTTGGGAGTGGCTGGACATATCCTTGGGATCAAGATTATTCGAGATCGTAGGAGGTGTTCACTGACGCTCTCTCAGGCTTCATACATAGACACGATTTTGGCCCGTTTTAACATGCAGAACTCCAATAAGGGTTCGATACCTTTCAGGCATGGAGTGCATTTATCAAAGGAGCAGTGTCCTACGACTGCCAATGAGATAGATGCCATGAAGGCAGTACCCTATATATTTGCAGTGGGTAGTCTCATGTATGCTATGTTATGTACTAAGCCTGATATTGGCTTTGTCGTTGGCATGGTTAGCAGATATAAGAGTAACCCTACAAAGGCTCATTGGGAGGTAGTAAAATACATTCTCAAATACTTATGTAGGACGAGAGATCAAGTCTTGATTTATCGAGCGCAGAAGCTAGTTCCATTGGGTTACACAAATTTGGACTTTCAAGGTGATATGGACAAGAGTAAGTCTACCTCTGGGTTTGTGTTTACTCTAGGTGGTGGAGCCATAGTGTGGTGGAGTGTCAAGCTGAAATGCGTGGCAGACTCCACCATGGAGATTGAGTACGTTGTCGCATCAGAGGCAGCGAAAGAAGCTGTATGGCTCAGGAACTTCTTGGTGGATTTAGATGTGGTCCCTGAGTTGTCGAGGTCTATCACAATCTATTGTGATAACAATGGTGCAGTTGCTAACTCAAGGGAACCATGAGCCCACAAAGCGAGTAAACACATGGAGCGCAAGGACCACTTGATACGAGAGATCGTAAAGAGTGGAGACGTGACCGTGGCCAATATAGCATCAGGAGACAACCTTGCAGATCCTTTCACTAAGTCATTGACCCCAAAGGTCTTTGAGAGACATGTGGAGGGCATGAGAGTCAGATTCTTAAGGGAGCCATGTGAGTGACTTTAAGAGTGTTTTGTAGTTTTCTTTATGACAGTAGTGAAAGATTATCTGCCCGGGCCTAGCCAGAAACTCACTTTCGTGCTATGCATTCCATAATCATAACTCTGACCAAGCCTAGATGCTAGCACAATCGCTATTCCAACCCCTTTAAAATAACATTGCGTAAGATCTGAGGCAAGATCTGAGTTTGCATTCATTCGATATATCACGCAACAAAAATTCTTAATTAAATCGAAAACATAACAATCACCTATTGAAGCGTATACTCATGTGATTCTCTTGTATGCCTCAAGACTTTGCTTGTATGGTGTGTGGGCAGCAATCTAACGAGCAATTGATCAGCTAATCACCACAATCCACCTGCTGGAAAATTCCAGCACCACCTCACCTGGAACGTGTACTACAAGCGCCGCCTGGGGGGAGAGAGAAAGCCACACGTGCCAGCCAAAATTAGGAAAAAATGGCCAACTATTTGGCTTGAGAAATCCAAAATTTAAAGAGAGAAAATCCTAGGATGGAATAGTTAATCCCTTGTCTATATATAGAGTTACAAGAGAGACCCCAAGTTGGTTTAGGATGGTCTTCTTAATGGGTTTAGGTAATTAATTAGTTTCCAAATCCAATTAGGTAACCAATCTGATAGGATAAATCAAATCCTACTAGATTCATAATCTCTAGGATTTCCAAATTCTAATTGAAACTTAAGATTTAATTAATTAATTAAATAATTCCACTTTGTTAATTACTTAATTAACCCTTAGGAATAATTAATCAATTAATCAATTCTACCTATTCTATAAACCCATTACAAAATTAATCGTACCACTAGCGGATTATTTGGCACTACCATCCTACACCAGAATTGCTTCCGGAACAACTTAATTAATTTATATTCATAATCTCCCCACATCAAAGATATAGTGCTCGTTAATTTATTAATTTACTGATAAATAAATTAATTAACTTCTTTAATTCCGAGACTAGTACCACTCGACCTTTTTACTATGTTGGACATAAGTCCACCAGCTTGGTTTAGTATAATAAACATTACGAGCTCATCTCGGGAGCACATCACCCCTGATGCACCGGTACATGGTTTCCTTTCGACAAGCATCAACACACCAAGCAACTAAACACGCGCACCCAACCTACCGAGACTATTGGCCACAATTGACCTCACCCATTGGCAAATGAAAGTACACTATGTCTAATCCTCATGCCAGCTTGAGTTTAGGGATTAAGAGATAGAATACTAAGAATGATGTATCTATTAAATCAGTACAAGACAAATCATTCCAAATGGTCAAGTTCAATGCGCCCCGGGTGTTAGTTTTGAATACAGAAAAGCTATGCCTTGTATCAAAAACTAATATCCACAGTTGACATATCATTTTGTTTCAGTATAAATTTGTTCCTTTATATCATAGAACTAGATAACGGGGTGTGGACAGACACAGTAGATACCGTTATTGGTTAAAGTATTGATATATAAAAAGTATGCTCGTAACTGAGATAGTCTGAACATACTATCGGTATAGGTTATTGTGTGGTTTGGAAATTAGTTTATCTAAACTAGTTTAAATCACACGGATATGCCCGGGGCATATTGAGCACGACCAGTTTGGATAGAATTGACTTATACTGATCGGCGTAGACAATTCAGTCCTAGTATTCTGTCTCTCAATCCCGAGATTGGGACGGGCGTGAGGGTTGGATATCGTATGCTTTGATTTGCCAAAGAGTGCGGTCGATTGAGGCCTATACCTCGGTAGGTTGGGTATGCGTTGATTAGCTTCTTACGTACCGTTGCTAGTCGGAGAAATCCACGTACCGGTTCGCCGGGTTGATGGTGCTCCCGAGATGAGCTCGTAAGGTTATTATACTAAACCTGGCCGGTGAACTTTATGTTCGGTATAATAAAAGGACGAGTGGTACTAATCTCGGAAACCAAGAAGTTGGTGAATTAATTTGTCAGTAAATTGATAAACCGAGGAGCGCTAAATCTTTAATGTGGGGAGATAGAATAAAATATAATGGCGCGATTTAAGTCATTTTCGAGCGGTAGTTCCATAATTGGTCCGTTAGTGGTACGGCCGATTATGCATTTGACTAATCGACAAGGTAAATTAATTAATCCAAAAGGTTTAATTAATATTTAATCGATAAAGTGAATTTAGAAATTAATTCTATTTTGAATTAATTATTTCTAAGGGTTCGATTAAATTAAATTAACAAAGTGGATTAAATAAATTAATTTAAATGGGTCGATTGGAGTTGATTAGTCGGGAAGACTTAGCGTCAACGAAAGTCAAATTAAAAGGCCTAACTCGAGAGCCCATTAGGTCTCCAATCGAGCTCCTATAAATAGAAGACTTGATGCCCAAGAAAACCTAAGGAAATTCTTGCAAGACAATTTTTCTTGCTTTCTTGAGTGAGAAGGTTTAAGAGAGAGAATTTTTTCCTTCAAGAATTCTTTCTCAAAAACAAACCAAATATCTCACTTCTTGAATTGAAACAAGCTCAAAGATCAAAACTTTTCATCTTGGTTTTTCATGTTTATTAGCCGACAGTTTTTAGTGGGTTGAAAACCCTGTTTTGCGCAGCTGCTGTCCTGGACTTGTGCCGCTGCTGTGCTCATTTTTCTGGCAGTTTTTGGGCAGTCTTTGGGGTGCTTGATCCAGGTCTTGTTGCGTCTTGATCTCTCATTGGTGATCCGCAACAAGGCTTGTGCAGATCGTGGCCAAAGGCTGAACCTTGGAGCTTGATCGGACTTCATCCTGCAATGGGGCTGGGCGACATCAGGCAACGGACAACAGTGCTAGCGGCTGGGCAGTTTTGATGAGATTTTGGGCTGGTTGTGTTTCGATTCATGTGATTTCCTTGTGGGCTAAGCAAGTAGACTTTGATAGATTATTGCCCACGCAATATTCAAAGTTTCTACGGAGATATCAATTGGATTTCTTGTGGAAATTGCGCGAAAGATTGGATTTTTCTTTAGGCAAAGGACTTCGATACAAAAGGTCGAATCTTTAAATTCTGCTTTTATTAAAGATCTAATTTTTTTTGTGTCCCAATTAATAAATTAAATAAGTATAAGCCTATATCCGTTCATGGGTAAACTAATTTGAGCCTGAGTTTGGTCGAAAGCTTCCGATTCTGGAATGCATTGCACGAAAGTGAGGTTTTCGATTTAGCCCGGGCTTGTTCAGTTTTCCTTCACCGGGCATATCTATATGATTCAATTAGTTTAGACAAACCAATTATCCGAATCACATAACAACCTAAACTGACAGTTTGTCCAAAGCTGTCTCGGTTACGAACCTCATTTGTACATTATGTCTTTTAACCAATGATGAGATCTACTATGTCACACAAGACACCTCATCATCTAACTACAATAATATAAGTGGAAAAATAATGCACAACTAAATTTAAACAAAACATTAATCGATATATTAACTAGGAAAAAGTACAATACAAGTATAGCTTATGTATTCAACTCCAACAAGCAGTGTAATAAGTGGGTTGAAAAGTGTTTTTCAACTTCAGAGCATAGCTTTGGGTATTAGTGGGAGATTGTTAGTTTTGACTACTAGAAAGCTATTTTGCTTGTATCAAAAACTAATACCCAGTTGACATATATTTATGTTTCAGTATTAAATTTGTTCTATTATATCATATAACTAGATAACGAGGTGTATAAAAGCACAGTAGATCTCGTTATTGGTTAAAATATTGATATATAAACATATGCTTGTAACTGAGATAGTTTGAACATACTATCACTATAGGTTATCGTGTGATTTGAAAATTAGTTTGTCTAGACTAATTAAATCATACGGATGTGCCTGGGCATATTGAGCACGACCAGTTCGGAATTGAATTAACTTGTACTGATCAGCGTAGTTAATTCGATCCTAGTATTCTAATCTCTTGATCCCTAGATTGGGACGGGCATGAGAGTTTGATATTGTATGCTTTGATTTGCCAAAGGGTGCGATCAATTGAGGCCTAAATCTCGATAAGTTGGGTATGTGGTGTTTGGCTTCTTGTGTGCTGTTGCTAGTCGAAGGAATCCATGTACCGGTTTGCTGGGTTGATGGTGCTCCCGAGATGAGCTCGTAAGGTTTATTATACTAAATCTGGCCAGTGGACTTTACGTCCAGTATAATAAGAAAGTCAAGTGGTACTAATCTCGGATACCAAGAAGTCGATAAATTAGTTTGTCAGTAAATTGATGAATCGACGAGCACTAGATCTTTGATGTGGGGAGATAGAAGAATAATAAAGTGAGCGCGAAAAAAATTCATTTTTGAGCGGTAGTTCCATAATTGGTACGTTAATGGTACGGCTAATTATGCGTTTGACTAATCGACTAAGTGGGTTATTCAAAAGAATCCTAAGGGTTTGATTAAATTTAATTAACGAAGTGGGTTAAGACATTAATTCGAAAGGCTCGATTGGAGTTGATTAGTCTAGGTAAGACTAAGGGGTCAACGAAAGTCAAACACTAAGGCCCAACTCAAAAACCCACTAGGTCTTATTTGGAACTCCCTATAAATAGAAAGCTTAAGGCCAAAGAAAACTAAGTTTGGCCTCTTAGAGTGAGAAAGTTCTAGAGAGAGAAGTTCTTCTTCTTCTTGAAGTTTTCTTTCAAAGTCAAACTTGAAATCTCACTTGCTAGTTTTAGATTCAAAGCCCAAGATCAGATCTTTAATTTTTTTGGCTCACCGATTTCGCCCCTCGCCGGATCGCCGGACCGCGTCGTGGTACTCACCGGACCGCCACACCTGTTTTTCATTTGATTATGTCCAAAAACCATTTCGTGCTCTCAATCCCTGGCTTGTTCCTTTGGGGTTTGCCATAGTGTAGATCGGTGGCAGAAATGGTGATCAGATTTTTCATTTTTCGACCGGTGGGTGGAGTTTCCGGAGGCTAGGCGGCGGGTTTTGGGGCTGGGTGATTGCGCATGTTTTTCGGTAGTTTTTAAATCTTTTCGAGAGGTTTTCCTAGCGGGTCTTTCATGGGCTTTGATAGCACATCCCGATGGAGTATTGCCCACACAGTGTTCGGGATTTCTTGGAGGTATCCAAAGGATTTCGATGGTTTTTGCAAGTTTCTGATTTTGGTTTTCTTATTGCGAGGGACACGCTCCAAAGGTAAAATCATTAAAGGTTTTCGTTTTAATTTAAAGATTTAATTTTTAAGCTGTCAATTTAATAAATTGAACCAGTATAAGCCTAGATCCATTCAGGGAAAATGAATTTTAGCCTGAGCTGAATCGAAAGTCTCCGATTCTGGAATGCATTGCACGAAAGTGAGATTATCGGTTTAGCCCGGGCTAGTTCTGTTTCCTTCACTAATGGCAATCAAGTATAAATTCAAACAATTTCATGAGCTGGAAGACTATGGAAACCAGAAAAATGCTCTTGCTGGTAAGAAATTACTTATTACATCTCATATATTCCTATTCTTTAATAACAAGTCACTTATAGATTACATTTTTTGCAGATGTTCTTGGAATGATTGTTGAAGCCCTGCCTTGATGAACAAAAAATGGACCAGCTGAAATACAAAAATTTATTCTTGTGGATAAAAAGTAAGATTTTTTATCGTATAAATTATTCTTATAGATGTTTTTATTGTTGATTTTTGGTCAACTTTTTTTTGTTCTGATCGTAAAGTTTTAATATTTTTATTTCTTTAGTGTAGCCCGAATAAGATGATGATGCAATTTTGGTTAGAAGTATAAAAATCTGGTTATTTATCCATAGCATACATGAACTTTTGCTATGATTTTACACCGTAGCGATGAAATATATATATATATATGTGAATCCTAATCCGGTATTAGGAAATACGAATAGCTTTTAATACTTAGTATCTACTATGTAATGTCACGTAAGTTTCCTTGTACTTCAATTTGGTGATTATTCAAAGTGAAAAGGTTTCATAATTCTTACAGTGACTATCACCAGAAAATTGACAATGGTTGAACATTGTTGGGTGTTTAGACTGATTATAGATAAGTAGCTACTATTACGTAGATCTTATTTCAGTGATTTTTTGAATTTGGTGAAAAAATTTTCACTGTATCCTCACTCTTGAACCCACATTATTGTTAGTATCCTCACTCTTCAAAAAATTTTACGCAGTGAATTCATGCTAATTTCGATTTAACGTTTTAATCTACGTTCAAAACTTCTAAAGCCTTTTTCTTTCCTGCAGAGAAAATTGGGAGTTTTTTGGTTTTTTTCACAAAACGTATTTTGTTGTTCTGTGTTGTGTTGTGTATTTGACTAAAAAATATCCCTGGAAATATATTAGTTACTTACACCAAATCAGTAACTTAATATTTAATAATATTATTTTGCTGATTTGGGTTTTACCAAAACCATGGATCAGGCTGATGGGTCAAGAACATCAATTGCAATTAGGTCCCTTGATTTGTCAGTATATCCAATTGTTCCTAGGTACTTAATTAACTCTTAGTCAATACCACAAAACTTTTCATTAATATTTAATTAAACTATTTAATTAAATATAATTTATCTAAGTATAACAATTACACTTACTGCATGCAAGATTATTTATTCTGAATCATCGAACTCTCTTATGTGCGATCTTGTAGGCCCATTCTAAATTGGCAATAGATAACTCAATCCAATTGATTAATCTACAAGTCATTAGTGGTCTCTAGTAATACATAATGACTACCAAATTTAGAATGGAGGGTCGAATGGTGATTCAAGACAACCTTCCGAGCATACTACGTACGATTCTCTACACTGATATCCCATCTAGTATAAGGCATGGAACCATTATCCTTATTTAGCTAAACGTTTACTTGATCTCTTAGCGACACTGAATTTCATCAAGCAAATTATAACACTTATCATTTCTTGGGCATGACCATGCACTTCTCAGTTCACTATCAAGTGGCCTAGATATCATCTCTCACTTAAGAGAGACTTGTAGTCCCATCACTTCACTTGAAGGAAAACTGAACAAGCCTGGGCTAAATCGAAAACCTCACCTTCGTGCAATGCATTCCAGAATCGGAAGCTATTGACCAAGCTCAGGCTCAAATTAGTTTACCCATGAATGGATCTAGGCTTATACTTATTTAATTTATTAATCGGGACACAAAAATTAAATCTTTAATTAAAGCGGAATATTAAAGATTGTACCTTTTGTAACGAAGTCCCTTGCCTAAAGAAAAAATCCAATCTTTGTTGCGATTACCACAAGAAATTCGAAGAATGACTCCGATCCAACTCCGAAATAGTGTGGGCTATTATCTATGGAGTTACCCATGGCAAAATAAAGAAAACCCAAGAAACTTGCTTCGGAAGAAAACTCAAAAAAACTCGGAAATGGAACAGCCCAGAATTCTTTGAAACTCGCTGCACAAGCCGTCGGAAAACCTATTGCGCAACCCGCTGGAAATGCCCAATCCAGTCCCGATCTGTACAATCGGTTTCACAGATCACACAGCAAAAAGATCAACGTGAAAACCGATCGGCTCAGGGCACTGGACAGAGCAGTCGCCGGGTTTTTAGAATCGGGAAAGCTAGCTGCGCAGCCTATTTTGAAATCTGACCAGCGACTGGTTTATAGAACAGTCTGGGCAAAAATAAAAATGAGTCTTCTGAAGGAGAAAGCTTTCTTAGCTGACTTCGAGAAGAAGTTTCGATGAGGAAGACGAACTTCTCACTCTAAGCTAAACTTTCTCTCTCTAGCCTTTTCTTGGCTGCCAAGTTTCTTGGTTCTTTTCTTGCCCAATAAGTTGTATTTATAAGGAGCTTCTAAGAAGACCTAATGGGCTCTCGAGTTAGGCCTTTTAATTTGACTTTCGTTGACCGCTAAGTCTTTCCCGACTAGTCAACTCCAATCGACCCATTTGAATTAATTTATTAAACCCACTTTGTTAATTTAATTTAATCGAACCCTTAGAATTAATTAATTCATATAGAATTAATTTCTTAATTCACTTTGTCAATTAAATATTAATTAAACCTTTAGGATTAATTAATTCACCTTGTCGATTAGTCAAATGCATAATTAGTCATACAACTAACGGACCAATTATGGAACTAGCGCTGGTTGGTTTATCAATTTACTGATAAATTAATTCACCGACTTCTTGGTATCCGATATTAGTACCACTCGTCCTTTTATTATACCGAACATAAAGTTCACTGGTCGGGTTTAGTATAATAGACTTTACGAGCTCATCTCGGGAGCACCATCAACCCGGCGAACCGGTACGTGGATTCCTCCGACTAGCAACGGCACGTAAAAAGCTAAACACCGCATTGTTAGGATCTTAGGCATGCATAATTTCCTAAATTATGCTACGGAATAGCCTAAATTCTATGGAATCAGGTCTTACCCTCGACGCGTAATCGGTTGCGCTTGTCGCCTGGAACCCTTGGGAAGATTGCATTCACCACCAAAATAATTCACACGAATTGCCTCTACGTTCTTGCACTGGAGTCTCTCAGAACCGGTGCTAGCCAAAATTACCTGTAAAAGAGAAAACGTTTTTCTCTGGAAGCATTTTGGAAGAGAGAGAGAGAGAGAAGTTTTTCTCAAAAAAAATCTTTTCACGTGTTTCAAAACTGAATTGGTTAAAAAAAATTCTCTTTACACAGATACTTCTCAGCTCTTTTTATAAAATAGTTGAGACTTGTCTGTTAATAATAATTAATTTAATAATAATTAATTATTTACTGTGTTGGGTTTAACCAACACCATGGATCAACCCATTAACCCATGGATCAGGCTGATGGGTCAAGACCTTAATTCACAATTAGGTCCCTTGATTTGTCAGCCCAACTCAATTCTTCCCAGGTAATTAATTAACTTTTAATTAATACCATAAAACTCTTCAATAATATTTAATTAAACCATTTAATTAAATATTATGTATTTAAGCATAACTCTTATACTTATTACAGGCAATTTAATTCTGAATCATCAACTCTCTTATGTGCGATCTTGTAGGCCCATTCCAAATTGACAATGAATAAATTAATCTCATTAATTAATCCATAAATCATTAGTGGTCTCTAGCAAGACATAATGACTACACAATTCAAAATGGAGGGTCGAATGGTGATTCAACACAACCTTTCGAGTAAACTACGTACTGTCCTCTACATTGATATCCAGTTTAGCATAAGGCATGGAACCAATCATCCTTATATAGCTAAACGTTTTACTTGATCTCTTAGTGACACTGAACTTAATCAAGCAAATGATACCCCTTATCATTTCTTGGTCACGGCCATGCACTTCTCAGTTCACTATCAAGTGGCCAAGATATCATCTCTCATTTAAGAGAGACTTGTAGTCCCATCACTTCACCTACATACCTTAGCGTGACTCATAGTGTACCCAATCATACCCGTACTTGGCAACCTGTTACGGTCCCGTTAGGCATATGTCAAAGCATACTATAATTCACCTAAAACTATGCAATGATTTCTGGTCTAAGGATCCTTGTACGAGTACTACTCAAAAGAATCACTCATGATCTAACAGTCTATGGAGTGTTTCTTTTGGCGGATCGATTTCATGAAATTCAATATGCACAAGAATATAATTACATGAAATTAACTCATCAGATAAATTAGCAATCAAACGACAAATGTCTTAATTACATAAATAACCCTCAAAGTTTATTTACATAAATAGCCCTCAAAAGGGCACATACACCAACACGCATACCCAACCTACCGAGGTATTCGCCTCAATTGACCGCACTTTTTGGCAAATCAAAGCATACAATATCCAACCTTCACGCCCGTCCCAATCTTGGGATTGAAAGACAGAATACTATGACCGAATTGACTACGCTGATCAGTATAAGTCAATTCTATCCAAACTGGTCGTGCTCAATATGCCCCGGGCATATCCGTATGATTTAAACTAGTTTAGATAAACTAATTTCCAAACCACATGATAACCTATACCGATAGTATGTTCAGACTATCTCGGTTACGAGCATACTTTTACTATCAATACTTTAACCAATAACGGTATCTACTGTGTCTTTCCACACCCCGTTATCTAGTTCTATGATATAAAGGAACAAATTTATACCAAAACAAAATGATATGTCAACTGTGGATATTAGTTTTTGATACAAGCCATAGCTTTTCTGTATTCAAAACTAACAATCTCCCACTAATACTCAAAGCTATGCTAAGAAGTACAAAAACTGTCAAACCCACTATTACACTGCTGTCATAATGAAATCTCCAGAACACCTTTAAGCTCACTCACATGGCTCCCTCAAGAATATGACTCCCATGCCCTCCACATGTCTCTCAAAGACCTTTTGGGTTAATGGCTTGGTGAAAGGATCTACAAGGTCGTCATCTGATGCTATCTTGGCCACGATCACGTCTTCCCTCTTTACGATCTCTCGTATCAGGTGGTACTTGCGCTCTATGTGTTTACTCGCCTTATGGGCTCGTGGTTCCCTCGAGTTAGCAACTGTACCATTGTTATCACAATAAACTGTGATAGAGCTAGGTAACTCAGGAACCACATCTAAGTCCATCAGGAAGCTCCGGAGCCATACAGCCTCTTTCGCTACCTCTGAAGCGGCAACGTACTCAGCCTCCATGGTAAAGTCCGCCACGCATTTCTGCTTGACACTCCTCCATACTATGGCTCCACCTCCTAGAGTAAACGCAAACCCAAAGGTAGACTTACTCTTGTCCAAATCACCTTGAAATTCCAAATCTGTGTAACCCAATGGTATAAGCTCCTGCGCTCTATAAAATAGGACATAATCTCTCGTCCTGCGCAAGTACTTGAGAATGCATTTTACTGCCTCCCAGTGAGCCTTCCCAGGGTTACTCTGATATCTGCTAACCATGCCAACGGCAAAGCAAATATCAGGTCTCGTACACAACATAGCATACATGAGGCTACCCACTGCAGAAGCATAGGGTACCGCCTTCATGGCATCTATCTCCTCAACAATCTTAGGACACTGCTCCTTAGACAAATGCACTCCATGCCTGAAAGGTAGTGAACCCTTCTTGGAGTTCTGCTTATTAAAATGAGCCAGAATCGTGTCTATGTAGGATACCTGAGAGAGAGTCAGAGAACGTCTCCTACGATCTCGAATAATCTTAATCCCAAGGATATATCCAGCCTCTCCCAAATCTTCATATCGAATTGCCTGGACAACCATGCCTTTACGTCTGACAACACCTTATTACTGTTGCCAATAAGAAGAATGTCATCTATGTAAAGTACGAGGAACACCACCATATCACCATCACGCCTGCGAAAAACACACTACTCATCCGGACACTGAGTGAATCCATAGGACTGGATAACCTCTTCAAAATGGATGTTCCAAGATCTGGATGCTTGCTTAAGTCCATAAATGGACCTCCTAAGCCTGCATACCTTGAGCTCTGGGCCCTTAACAATGAAGCCCTCTGGTTGCTGCATAAAAATGGTCTCCTCAAGACTTCCATTAAGGAAAGCTGTCTTGACGTCCATCTGCCAAATCTCATAATCCATATGAGCAGCTATGGCCAAGAGAACCCGGATTAACTTAAGCATAGCTACTGGGGAAAAGGTCTCATCATAATCGATCCCTTCTTTTTGAGTATACCCCTTCACCACAAGCCTAGCCTTGAAGGTCTCAACCCTCCCATCAGATCCTCTCTTTCGCTTGTAAACCCATTTGCACCCAATAGGCCTAAACCCATCAGGAAGGTCTACCAGCTCCCAGACTTGATTTGAGTCCATAGAACCCATCTCAGCAATCATCGCTCTCTGCCAAGAATCTGCATCTTTATCCTGGAGAGCCTCATTGTAGTTAACTGGGCCTGGTTCATGAGCACCAGGGATAAAGTCCGAAGACTCACCCAAACCCATGTACCTCTCGAGCTGTCTCACAACCCTCCCACTACGACAAGGCACAGCCTGTGTAAGATTATCATCTGTGATAGTGTGTGCAGTCTCTTGTGTTGTGTATTCCTGTACTTGTGCATCTGGAATAATGGACTGACTTTTAAGCTCTTCCAATACTACCTTGCTGCTTGACTTGTGATCTAAAATATAGTCCTCCTCAAGAAATCTGGCATTGGTGCTGATCACCACCTTCTGATCCTGACTATAAAATAAACCACCTCTCGTTCTTTTGGGGTAGCCAATAAACAGCATAGCCTTGGATCTCGCCTCTAATTTTCCTGCATCTGCCTCGAGCACATGTGCTGGACAATCCCATATTCTGAGATGTCTCAGACTAGGCTTTCGCCCATTCCATAACTCTGATGGGGTCGAAGGCACAGAATTAGATGACACAAGGTTGAGGATAAAACATGCTGTCTCCAAGGCATAACCCCAAAATGAGATAGGCAACTCACTGTAACTCATCATCGATCTAACCATCTCCATAAGAGTCATGTTCCTCCTCTCTGCTACACCATTCTGCTGGGGTGTGCCAGGTGCAGACAACTGGGTTTGAATACCCTCCTCTGACAAATAGAATCTAAATTCACTAGAGATGTATTCGCCACCACGATCAGATCACAGGGCCTTGATACTCTTACCCAGATGGTTCTCCACCTCAGCCTTGAATTCTCTGAACTTGCCAAAGCATTCAGACTTGTGGCGCATCAGGTATATGTATCCATATCTAGAGTAATCATCCGTGAAAATCACGAAATAATCATAACCACCTCTAGCCTGAACTGACATAGGCCCTCACACATCAGAATAAATCAGCTCTAAAACCTCCTTGGCCCTATACCCCTTTGCCTTAAAAGGCCTCTTGGTCATTTTACCCTCCAAGCAGGACTCACAGGTCGAATAGCTGTCAATATCTAGTAAGTCCAAAGACCCACTCTTGACCAACCTTTGAATCCTACTAAGGTTGATGTGACCTAGTCTCAGGTGCCAAAGATAAGTCTGATTCAAAGGGGAAGACTCTTTTCTCTTATTATGATTCGGTGATGAGCTACTAGTTTCTGTGTTTTGTATTACTGGAGAGTATGTCTTAATTAAAAACAAATTTTCAACCAATGTACCGGAATATATAAGTTTCTGGCCTTTTCTAATAAATATAGATCTATCAGAAAAAACACACTTATAACCATCGAAAACAAGTTTAGAAACTGAAAGTAAGTTCTTGCGAAAACTGGGTACATAAAGGCAATCTCTCAACAATAAAGTAGAGTCTGAAAAATAAAGACAAACAACTCCCACTGCAGCAACAGAAACTCTGGTAGTATACCCAAGGTAGACCTGCAACTCTCCCACTCTAAGCAGCTGGGTCACTTAGAACCCCTGCAAAGAATTACAAACATGATCAGTGGCTCCTGAATCCACACACCAAGTATCTGTGGGAATCGTCACTAAACACGTCTCAGTGACTAGGGAAAATTTACACATACCTCGAGGCTTTGGGCAGTCCTTCTTCCAATGTCCCGCTTTGCCACATCTAAAGCATTTGCCTTTCGGCTTCTGCTTCTTGGCAATGCCCGCCTTGGGTCCATGAGTAGCTCCTGCTTTCTGGCCTCTCTTCCTCTTTTGCTTCCTGGCTTTGGGCCCAGCAGAGGAACCTGAGAGACCAACAGTAACCAAGGTTTGCTTCTTCTCTACGAATAGGCTCTTAGCAGACACCAATGCAGTCATGAGCTCGGAAAGTGAATATGAGAGATTCCCCATATTATAGTTCAACCGAAACTGCTCAAAACTAGGAGGCAAGCTCTGAAGGATGATATCGACCTGGGTTTCCCCATCGATGTCACCTGCCAATACCTCAATCTCATTTATGCAGCTAATCATCTCCAGCACGTGGTCTCTCACTGAAGTGCCCTCAGCCATTCTAGCATTCATGAGTTTCCTCATAGCTGACTGCTTGGCCACCCTGCCCTGATGTCCAAACATCTCCCTGAGGTTGAGCATCATATCGTAGGCTGAGGTCATCTGCTGATGCTGGTACTGCAATACACTTGACATAGAAGCCAAGATGTAGCACTGGCCATCTCATCAGCCTTCTGTCACCTCGTATATGGCTCTCGCTGCTCAGAGGTGGCATCATCTCTGGGCTTAGGGAGACACTCCTCAGTAAGCACGTACTTGTAACCCTCAGCGGTAAGGACAATGTCCAGGTTATGTTTCCAGTCAATATAGTTTGGACCGGTGAGTTTGTTTTGGTTCAGAATGACAGCTAGCGGGTTGAACGACATATCAACTGAAAATAAACAATTCAAGTTTCAGTATACTTTTTCAAAAATATTGAAAATCCTCTAAAAACCAATATAATCTTCTACCGACATCTCTCACACTGGGATTAACGCATGTCACGATGGGTGAACGTCTACGCTAACCCACATTCATTCGAGAAGAACCGAAGTTCATTAATTTCATTATCTGACCAATGATCTTATGATCAATGAAATTAATAGTCGATAATTTTAGCCGTACCTGAAAATAGAATAACCTCGATGGGAGGGATACTAAAAATGGTACACTAAGTGTATACCATTACGTGACTTCTAAGTTTGTTACTTAGGATACTAATGCGCCTCGGATGGCGAGGGTGTCGCAACTTTCTCCAATTAAACTCACTATAGTCATCCCTTTAGAAATTCATTCCGGTGATATCCATGGTTGAAAACCCATCCGATAGGGAGGAAGGTCTAAGCCAGCACGCAAGTTTAACCACATCACCAATGAACCCGTAATGGAGGCCATGGGGATATTTACCAACCCGCTCCCACTTAGATTTTTAAGTTTGAGGATTTTTACGTTTTAACATGCAATATCTTAACTATGTATATTCGCACCCATAAAATCGTTGGAGTTTTAATATGCGAATAATCTACCTTAGTTAATTGCACATTACCTTTTAAAACATTTTGGTTTGGTTTTCGTTCATGCAAAATAAAACGAAAATCACACAATCAACGAAAAGACATAAATATGGGAAATTAAACAAATAAAATTTCCTGACTATTATGGCCTTCTCTATCGTTGATTCCTTGATGCCTCGGTGACACGTCCCGTCATGTCGCTCCCACTCGTTATTTGGATTCCTCTTGATTCGCCCAGGTTTTCTCGGTTTACTACGTAATTAGGAATCATCCAAAATTACTAGAAACCAAAACCCGCGAATATAAGTTACCCAAAATAACGTCTTCGTCATAATACATAAATTCCAATATACAAAGGCATTTTTTTAGGAATTTAAAGACGACATGATTAGATCAAATCCTACTACAAGATTTTTCTAATCCTACACGGCTTCCAGCTCATGGTTATTACTATTACAGACATTTCCATTCAAAAACAATACAAGCCCGGACATGTCCCGGGGTTTATGAATGAAAATTAAATTTCTACCATAATAGCTGGGAAATCAATAACCACCTGTTTAAGTATTTCGACAAAAATAATAATGCCAAAATAAAGTCGTTAATAAATCAAACAAGTATAAGACCGAAACCAATGCTCTGATACCAATTTGAAGGAAAACTGAACAAGCCCGGGCTAAATCGAAAACCTCAATTTCGTGCAATGCATTCCAGAATCGGAAGCTTTCGACCAAGTTCAGGCTCAAATTAGTTTACCCATGAACGGATCTAGGCATATACTTATTTAATTTATTAATCGGGACACAAAAATTAAATCTTTAATTAAAGCGGAATATTAAAGATTCTACCTTTTGTAGCGAAGTCCCTTGCCGAAAGAAAAAATCCAATCTTTGTTGCGATTACCACAAGATATCCAAAGAATGACTCCGATCCAACTCCAAAATAGTGCGGGCTATTATCTACGAAGTTACCCACGGAAAAATAAAGAAAACCCAAGAAACTTGCTTCGGAAGAAAACTCAAAAAAACTCAGAAATGGAACTGCCCAGAATTCTTTGAAACTCGCTGCACAAGCCGTCGGAAACCTGCTGCGCAACTCGCTGGAAAAACTGGAAAACAGTCCGCCAAAAATGCCCAATCCAGTCCCAATCTGTACAATCGATTTCACGGATCACTCAGCAAGAAGATCAACGTGAAAAGCGATCGGCTCAGGGCACTGGACAGAGTAGTCGCCGGGGTTTTTAGAATCGGGAAAGCTAGCTGTGCAACCTATTTTGAAATCTGACTAGCGGCTGGTTTATAGAACAGTCCAGGCAAAAATAAAAATGAGTCTTCCGAAGGAGAAAGCTTTCTTAGCTGACTTTGAGAAGAAGTTTCGACGAGGAAGACGAACTTCTCACTCTAAGCCAAACTTTCTCTCTCTAGCCTTTTCTTGGCTGCCAAGTTTCTTGGTTCTTTTCTTGCCCAATAAGTTGTATTTATAAGGAGCTTCTAAGGAGACCTAATGGGCTCTCGAGTGAGGCCTTTTAATTTGACTTTCGTTGACCGCTAAGTTTTTCCCGACTAGTCAACTCCAATCGACCCATTTGAATTAATTTATTAAACCCACTTTGTTAATTTAATTTAATCGAACCCTTAGAATTAATTAATTCATATAGAATTAATTTCTTAATTCACTTTGTCGATTAAATATTAATTAAACCTTTAGGATTAATTAATTCACCTTGTTGATTATTCAAATTCATAATTAGTCGTACCACTAACGGACCAATTATGGAACTATCGCTAGAAAACGATTTTACATCGCGCCATTATATTTTATTCTATCTCCCCACATTAAAGATCTAGCGCTCGTCGGTTTATCAATTTGCTGATAACTTAATTCACCGACTTCTTGATATCCGAGATTAGTACCACTCGTCCTTTTATTATACCGAACATAAAGTTCACCGGCCGGGTTTAGTATAATAGACTTTACGAGCTCATCTCGGGAGCACCATCAACCCGGCGAACCGGTACGTGGATTCCTCCGACTAGCAACGGCACGTAAAAAGCTAAACACCTCATACCCAACCTACTGAGGTATAGGCCTCAATTGATTGCACTCTTTGGCAAATCAAAGCATACAATATCCAACCTTCACGCCCGTCCCAATCTCGGGATTGAGAGACAGAATACTGGGACCGAATTGACTACGCCGATCAGTATAAGTCAATTCTATCTAAATTGGTCGTGCTCAATATGCCCCGGGCATATTTGTATGATTTAAACTAGTTTAGATAAACTAATTTCCAAACCACACGATAACCTATACTGATAGTATGTTCAGACTATCTCGGTTACGAGCATACTTTTAATATATCAATACTTTAACCAATAACGGTATCTACTGTGTCTTTCCATACCCCGTTGTCTAGTTCTATGATATAAAAGAACAAATTTATACCGAAACAAAATGATATGTCAATTGTGGATATTAGTTTTTGATACAAGCCATAGCTTTTCTGTATTCAAAACTAACATCACTCACATACCTTAGCGTGATTCATAGTATACCCAATCATACCCATACTTGGCAGCCTGTTACGAACCCATTAGGCGTACGTCAAAGTACACCACTCTTCACCTAAGACCATACAGTGATTTCTGGTCTGAGGATTCTAGTACAAGTACTACTCAAAAGAATCACTCATGATCTAAGTAGTCCATGGAGTGTTTCTTTTGGCGGATCGATTTCATGAATTTAAACATGCACAAGAACATTACATTCATGAAATTAACTCATCTGATAAATCATCAATCAAATGACAAATGTCTATTTACATACATAGTAAAGGACATATACACCAATAATTTCTCACTTGCCCGTTGAAGGGCTATGTCCTAAACAATGTAAGACCAAACTCTATTAAATGTCTTTCAAATTTTGACATTGGTAGAGCTTTTGTGAGAGGATCTGCTACATTTTCGTCTGACCCTGTTTTGCATACTTTCATATCCCCTCAATTGACGATCTCTCGAATGAGGTGAATTTTCTGAGTATGTGTTTGGTATTTTTGTGTGATCAAAGCTTCTTACCTTATGCGATGGCCCCATTGCCAGGAGAGGTCTATCGGATCTTGGCTACTCAGTATCACTCCAATGTCTGACACGAACTTCCTCAACCAAACAGCTTCCTTTGCAGCACTTGATACAGAAATATACTCAGATTCTGTTGTAGAGTCGGTTGTGGCATCTTGCTTCGAGCTTTTCTAACTCACTGCACTGCCATTCAGGCTAAACATGTAACCTAATTGTGACTTCATATCATCTTGATCTATTTGTAAAGCAACATCGGTGTAACCTTGTACAACAAGTTATTCTTCTCCTCCATACACTAGCATCAATCTTTTAGTCCTTCATAAGTACTTAAGGATTGCCTTAACTGCAGTCCAATGAGCTATTCCTGGATCTTGTTGGTATCTTCTAGTCATGCTAAGTGCATGTGCGACATCCCGGCGGGTACATAACATGGCATACATGATAGATCGTATCGCCGAAGCATATGGGACTTTACTCATTGCTTTACTTTGCAAAATTGAATCAATGTTGTATTGGGTACTGATCAGAATTAAAGTAATGAACTGTAACTTATTGAGTATAAATTGTAAATGGTAATGTTTGGATGGAGCAATGATAGTAATTTTGCTTAATTAGTACTTATGTACCAAAAGGACAAAAACAGATAATAATTGGGACAACATTGATTGAGTTATTAGGGCAGTTTGAACAAACATGAACAATGATTATAATTTTCTTTCTAAAATGTTCTTTTTAAATTTTAATTATTCTGAGGACCCGTATGCTATATATGGTTATTTTAGTTTCAAGGAAACAAATATTTGGACTGTTAAGATGATGTCAACTGCTATCAACCTAATAAAGCTATTTTGTTCATCTAAATCCTTATTGTTTACTCACCATGATCATAACCATATTTAATATGTAAGTGCTCTAAAAAAATGTTTCTCTTTATATGTTTCATAATTTCAACTCTTACTTTCTATTTATTGGCCAATCAATATTGTCAAAGTATAATAATGTGTTATTGATTTTGTATTTTAAAATTTAAAATAATCTTTTTTATAACTTCATTTCTTTTGTTTCAATTATATTATTTAAATAAAATAATTTCATAACAATAATTTTATATAAGAGTATTAACCACATAAAGTAATTTAAATTTTACATTAGTATATTTAATATATTTTTATTCATATTTTAATAACATAAAATTAAAATTATATTTTTATATTAACAAATTAACAAATTAATTTACTAAATAAATCATGAACCCGTGCGAATGGCTATATAGAAAGAGAAAGGGGCGGTATGTAGAAAAAAAAAAAAAAAAAGCTATATATCTATTAGGCTTAAATCCATTTTTTGTCCCTTATAACATGGGTCATTCCAGTTTTGGTCCCCCATATGTTTTAGTCACCAATTTTAGTCCCACTTATTTTTAGTCCCACTTAAATTTTTTTTTACCAATTATGGTCCCTTTTAACAGAAAAATTTAGAAGATAACGGATTAACTCATTTGATCGCTAGTCAAACATATTTTTTTTCAAAATAATTTGTACCATGATGTTTTCAATCCATTTTATGACTTGGTTCCTCATGGATGTTCAACCCATTTAGATCGACTCACAATCCAAAATGACGGTCGAAACCCTAAATGGGTTGAATATTCATGAGGATCTGAATTATAAAATTGGTTGAAAACATCACGGTACAAATCATTTTGAAGAAAAAAAATTAGGTTTGACTAGCAATCAAATGAGATAATCCGTTATCTTCTAAACTTTTCCGTTGAAAGGGACCATAATTGGTAAAAAAAATTTAAATGGGACTAAAATTGGTGACTAAAACATATGAGGGACCAAAACTGAAATAACCCATGTTATGAGGGACCAAAAATCGATTTAAGCCTATCTGTTAATACTATTCAATATTATATTAGCAGCTGGTTAGGATATATAGAGGGGTCGTATATATGCTTAATTTAGTATTAATACCATATTTAAACCATATATTAATATGGTATAGTCAATGTATTATTACCGTATTAATAGCATATTATTTAGAACAATATTACCGTTCTGTTATATATGCTTAATTTATACTCGTATTAATACCAGATATTAATAGTATTCATGCCAAATATTTCATTTTTATTAATAGCATATATTTTTTGTACAACTATTGGGACTTGCTATTTGTATGACAAAAAAAGTAGGAAGATTACAAAAATAGCCCTTGAGGCAAAACATTCCAAAAATTCAAAACAACACTCCAAAAATCCAATCCAAACAAATCCTTCACTACAAAAACGTTCTGGCAATCGTTCTGTTGAAGTCCATAGAAGAATTAGCACTAGAATCATCACAAAATGGTAAGTTTTTGCTTCGTAATGTAAAATTTGTTTGAAAGTCATACTGTAAAACACACAAAATTGACATTCGCAATAAGTAGAAACGCTGCACTTTAGCTATTTGTCCATGGCTTGCTCATTTTTTTGCTGCATTTCTTATTGTTATTATGTAAAAATCAATGCATTTTTTATATACGTAATATAAAAAGTGATGCATTTTATGTACCATGAATGTAAAATTCCAAGCGTTTCCATGTAATGAAATAGTGAAATTTTTTGCGTTTATGCATATACGAAACTAAATCTGGCAGCGTTTCAAATGTGTTAAAGTTAATATTTTTAGTGTTTCTTGATGATAGTATGTAAACATATTTGCGTTTTTTACAAGTGTAATATAAAATTCGCTGCATTTTATATGTTGTGAATGTCAAATTTGTAGCATTTTCGCATACATAAATGTAAGTATTCGTGTGTTTTATATATAATGCATGTAAAATTTGAAGCATTCGTGACATTTGAAATTTAACACTTGTGGCATTTATTACGTTGTGCATCGTTAAAGTGTTGCGTTTTTGCTATGAAAAATTTAAATTTGTGTCCGTTTTTGTCTATGAGAATCGTTAAAGTGTTGCATTTATACTATTACCTATGTAAATTTGAGTGCGTTTTTGTCAATGAGAATCCTTAAAGTGTTACGTTTAAATTTATGTGTGTATTTATATACAGGATGATGATGATGAGTACGAGCAGGAGGATGAGGAAGTTTATCAGGAGCAGGAGCATGAAGAGGATGATGAGGTGGAGGAGGCTCAGGAAGAGGCTGTGGAACTTGAGGTTGGAGCATATTTGAGTGGTTATTTTCAGATTGATCAAGAGTTTCGCACTATTAGTGCTGCTTTGAAATATTGTCAGAAAATAGCTAAACGCCTTATGTTCCTCCTTACAAAGCGAAAGGGCAATCAAGGCTTTGTCACGAATTACTTTTCATGCAAGCGATGGAGAGATCCATTGAAAACCCGTCTTCCAAACAAACGGAAAAATACCAGAAGGAGCGGATATAATTGCCCCTTCAGTTTGACTTGTAAGAAAATTGACTTGGGATGTCACAAGGTGTATACAAATCCAGAAGCACCGTCAACGCACAATCATACTGTTATTACATTATTCGTGTGTCATAGTAATTAAGTTTATTGATGTTTAGCATTTATGTTTATTAATGTTATACAAATTTCAGGTATAGTGCATCCATATGGGCACAGACAGCTGAGCCATTTTACTAAATATTCAAAGGTTGTTGCTGAATTTATGTTTGGGGCGAATATGAAGCAAAAGTGTGTTTGGGAAGCTGTTAATAAACAGTTTCCCAATACCCAGGTACCAATCAAATCCATATACAATTTGAAAGAAGAGATGAAGATAGATGGGTTGGAGAGTAGAAATATTGGGCAGCAATTTTTGCACTTGGCTGAGGAGAAGTGGTATTATGTCAATATTCTCAAGGATGCGAACACTAATGAGATCACACGTCTTCTTTGCGCATCCAACATCAATTCAGATATTTCACAGATGGGGTGGTCGGGATTGATTCAACATACAATACCAACAAGTATCAAATGCCCGTCGTCGAGATGGTAGGTATGACTCATACCAATAAGAATTTCAATATTGCATTTGCTATTGTTAGAAATGAGACAAAAGATACCTACAATTGGGTGATGAGGAACTTGAGGTTTTTGCTGCTTGTTAGTTTGGTACCTAGTGTAATTGTGACAGATAGGGAGCTTGTTTTATTGCAGCCAATTAAGGATCATTTTCCAACTTCACACCACTTGTTATGTGGTGGCATATTGCGCGTGATGTCAATGCTTGGTTGGAAAGAAATATTGGGAGAAGAAATAAAAACTTAGCATGTGATATCCATGAAAACTTGTGGAAGAAAATTATTAAGGCCTCAACTGTAGAAGAGTACAACCTCTTATTGTAGCAGTTCAAGGTTAAATACTCTCTAATGGAGCCTTTGGCTGTTGATTATTTTTATACCACATGGCTCATTCACAAGGAGAAATTTGCCCGGGTTTGGACAAATCAATTCCCCACTTTGGGAATACTGCCACTAATAGGATTGAGGCTTCTCATACTGCAATGAAAGATTGGCTGAATTCTTTCACCAATTCTCTTGACACTTTGTTCACTAAGATTTAATAACTGAAACATTGTCTGTTTATTTAATTTACAGTATTCGATATGGCATTCAATCCCTTAGCTACTATATTGGAAAACAACAAACTAATTATTCCGAACCATGTCGATTGGATTTGTAATTTGGACATTGTCCTTATGGCTGAGAGCACTCCTGTGAGAGATCATGTCATTGACATGATTAGTAACATCGACAAGGTTGAGGTAGTGGGAGGCGAAATCGTTGGTGAAACCAAAGTCGATATTGTCCTCCAAAGCTTGCCTCAAAGCTATGAGCAGGTTCGGTTGAACTACAACATAAGTAAGATGTTGTGTACTTTATCCGAGCTCTTGATAGAGTTGGTGGTGGCTAAAAGTCTTCTTCAAGAGAAGAAGCGAGCTTTAGTCGCAGTCAAAGCTTCAGAATATTCTTTTGAGCCTGAGGCTAGAAAGAAGAAGAGAAAGCTCAAGGGAATAGCTCAAAAGGCGCGAATTGCGCCTAAGCCAGATATTGCAAAGAATAAGTCGAAAGACAAGTGCTTCAAGTGCAATCAGACGGGACATTGGAAATCGAATTGTCCAAAGCTTAAACGTACGATAGTTTCTTCCTTAATTACTGAGACATGCTTAGCGGTGATTCCCACAGATACTTGGTGTGTGGATTCAGGTGCCACTGACCATGTTTGTAATTCTTTGCAAGGGTTCCAAGTAACCCGGAGAGAATGCGAGCTATCTACTTGGGCGACACTATAAGAGTGTCAGTAGAAGCAGTGGGAGTAGTTACTCTGAATTTTGAGACTTCTGGATTAGAATTATTTATTTGTCTTTATGTACCAAGTTTTATAAAGAACCTTATTTTTGTTTCTAAACTCTTGAAGAACGGTTATAAGTTTTTTTTTTTTGATGATTCTGTATTTATTAGAAGAAATGGAAAACTTATTTGTTCTGGTTCATTGGCTGACAATTTGTTTGTGGTTAATTCTAATTCCCCTGTTGTGCAAAACATAGAAACAGATAGCTCTTTATCTAACATTAATAAAAGGAAGAAACCTTCTGAAATGAATCAAACCTGTTAGATTTGAATACAGAAAAGCTATGGCTTGTATCAAAAACTAATATCCACAGATGACATATCATTTTGTTTCAGTATAAAATTGTTCCATTATATCATAGAACTAGATAACGGGGTGTGTGAAAGACACAGTAGATACCGTTATTGGTTAAAGTATTGATATATAAAAAGTATGCTCGTAACTGCGATAGTCTGAACATACTATCGGTATAGGTTATCATGTGATTTGGAAATTAGTTTATCTAGACTAGTTTAAATCGTGCGGATATGCCCGGGGCATATTGAGCACGACCAGTTTGGATAGAATTGACTTATACTGATCAGCGTAGTCAATTCGGTCCTAGTATTCAGTCTCTCAATTCCGAGAATGGGACGGGCGTGAGAGTTGGATATCGTATGCTTTGATTTGCCAAAGAGTGCGGTTAATTGACGCCTATACCTCGGTAGGTTGGGTATGCGGTGTTTAGCTTCCTACGTGCCATTGCTAGTCGGAGGAATCCACGTACCGGTTCGCGGGGTTGATGGTGCTCCCGAGATGAACTCGTAAGGTCTATTATACTAAATCCGGCCGGTGGACTTTATGTCCGGTATAATAAAAAGGTCGAGTGGTACTAATCTCGGATACCAAGAAGTCGGTGAATTAGTTTGTCAGTAAATTGATAAACCGATGAACACTAGATCTTTAATGTGGGGAGATAGAAGAAAAATAGTGGCGCGATGTAAAATTATTTCTGAGCGGTAGTTCCATAGTTAGTCCGATACTGGTCGACTAATTATGCATTTGACTGATCGACAAAGTGAATTAATTAATCCTAAAGGTTTAATTAATATTTAATTGACAAAATAGATTAAGGAATTAATTCTATTTGAATTAATTAATCCTAAGGGTTCGATTAAATTAAATTAACGAAGTGGGTTAAGAAATTAATTCGAATAGGTCGATTGGAGTTTATTAGTCTAGGAAAGACTAAGCGGTCAACGAAAGTCAAATTAAAAGGCCCAACTCAAAAGCTCACTAGGTCTCTATTGGAGCTCCCTATAAATAGAAAGCTTATGCCCTAAGAAACTTAAGAAAATCTTGCAAGATATTTTGTCTTCCTTAGAGTGAGAAAGTTCTAGAGAGAAACTCTCTTCCCTTTTGAATTTTCTTTCAAAACGAACTTGGATTCTCACTTCTCAATTTAGATTAAGCTTGAAATATTAAACTTTTAGATAGCCCATCGATTTTTGGAGTTGCCCACTGCTGGATTTTATAATTTTTGTTCGGAATTCACTGTACACAGAATTCACTGTTCACGGAATTTATTGTTCACCGTTTTCTTGGTAAGATGGCAGCCACTTCTAATCACTCCGAGGTGCTTGATCCAGTTGGGTTTGTGTTGATCTCTTTTTTGGGTTGGTGATCCACAATCCCGTTTGTCCAGATCGTGACCGGAGTTGAAGTGGGTTCGATTTTATCGGCGAGAAAAGTAGTGGGCAGCAGTTTTTTGGGTTAAAGGTTTGATCTTTTGGGCAAATTTAATCTAATTGAGGGATTTTCTTAGTGGGTTTCTTGTGGGATTGATAGTACACCTCGATAGATTATTGCCCACGCAATATTCGAGGCTTCTTGGAGTAATCCATTGGATTTCGGTGGTGATCGCGAATTAAAGATTCAGTTTTCTTATTTGCGTTGGACTTCGCTTCAAAGGTATAACCTTTATAGTTTTCACTTTTAATTAAAGGTTGAATCTTTGCATGTCGATTTACATTTTAATAAATTAAATTAGTATAAGCCTGGATCCATTCATAGGAAAATGAATTTGAGCCTGAGCTTTGTCGAAAGTTTCCGATTCTGGAATGCATTGCACGAAAGTGAGATTTTTTATTTAGCCTGGGCTTTGTCGAAAGTTTCCGATTCTGGAATGCATTGCACGAAAGTGAGATTTTTTATTTAGCCTGGGCTTATTCTGTTTTCCTTCAAAATGGTATCAGAGCGTAGGTTTCGATCTTATATTTGTTTGATTTATTACACGGCTTTATTTTGGCATTATTATTTTTGTCAAAATGTTTAAACAGGTGGTTATTAGTTTTCCAGCTATTATGGTATAATTTTATTTTTCATTCATAAACCCCGGGACATGTTCGGGCTCGTATTGTTTTTGAATGGAAATGTCTGTAATAGTAATAACCACGAGCTGGAAGCCGTGTAGGATTAGAAAAATCTTGTAGTAGGATTTGATCTAATCATGTCGTCTTTAAATTCCTAGAAAAAAAATGCCTTTGTAAATAGGAATTTATGTATTATGACGAAGACGTTATTTTGGATAACTTATATTCGCGGGTTTTGGTTTCTCATAATTTTGGGTGATCCTAATTACGTAGTAAACCGAGAAAACCCGGCCGAATCGAGAGGAATCCAAATAACGAGGGGGAGCGACATGGCGGGACATGTCACCGAGGCGTCAAGGAATCAACGATAGAGAAGACATAATAGTCGGGAAATTTTATTTCTTTAATTTCACGTATTTATGTCTTTTTGTTGATTGTGTGTTTTTGATTTATTTTGCATGAACGAAAACCAAAACAAACTGTTTGAAAAAAAATAAAGTGTAATTAACTAAGGTAGATTATTCGCATATTAAAACTCCAACGGTTTTATGGGTGCGAATATCCATAGTTAAGATATTGCATGTTCAAATGTAAAAATCCTCAAACTTAAAAATCTAAGTGGGAGCGGGTTGGTAAATATCCCCACGGCCTCCATTACGGGTTCATTGGTGATGTGGTTATTCTTGCGAGTTGGTATTATGGCCATCCTCCATGCGGACAAGTCTTCAATCACAGATATCACCGGAATGAATTTCCTAAGGGATGACAAGAGTGAGTTTAATTGGAGAAAGTTGCGACACCCTCTCTGTTGAGGCGCATTAGTATCCTAAGTAACAAACTTAGAAGTCACGTAATGACATACGCTTAGTGTAGTATTTATCGTATTCCTCTCGCGAGGTTACTCTATTTATGTGTACGGCTAAAAGCATTGACTATTAATGTCATTGATCATAAGATCGTTAGTCAGATAATGAAATTAATGAACTTCGGTTCTTCTCGAACGAATGTGGGTTGGCGTACACGTTCACCCACGTGACCTGTATTAATCCCGGGGTGAGAGATGTCGATGGAGATTATATTGTTTTTGAGGATTTCAATATTTTCAGAAAAGTATGTTGAAACTTGACTGTTTATTTTTCAGTTGTTGATATGTCGTTCAACCCGCTAGATGTCATTTTGAACCAGAACAAACTTACGGGTCCAAATTATATTGACTGGAAACGTAACCTGGACATTGTCCTTACCGCTAAGGGTTACAAGTACGTCCTCACTGAGGAGTGCCCCCCTAAGCCCAGCGATGATGCCACCCCTGAGCAGCGAGAGCCATATACGAGGTGGTAGAAGGCTGATGAGATGACCCGGTGCTACATCATGGCTTCTATGTCGAGTGTACTGCAGCACCAGCATCAGTTGTTTACCTCAGCCTATGATATGATGCTCAACCTCAGGGAGATGTTTGGACATCAGGGCAGGGCAGCCAAGCAGTCAGCTATGAGGAAACTCATGAATGCTAGGATGGCTGAGGGTACTTCAGTAAGGGATCACGTGCTAGACATGATGAGCTGCATCAATGAGATTGAGGTATTGGGAGGTGACATTGATGGGGAGACCCAGGTCGATATCATTCTCCAGAGCTTACCCCCCAGTTTTGAGCAGTTTTGGTTGAACTACAATATGGGCAAGCTCTCATATTCACTTCCCGAGCTCATGACTGCATTGGTGTCTGCTGAGGGCCTATTCGCAGAGAATAAGCAAGCCTTGGCTACTGTTGGTCCTTCAGGTTCCTCTGCTGGGCCCAAAGCCAGAAAGCAAAAGAGGAAGAGAGGCTAGAAACCAAGAGCTGATCATGGACCCAAGGCGGGCATTGCCAAGAAGCAAAAGCTGAAAGGCAAATGCTTCAGATACGACAAAACAGGACATTGGAAGAAGGATTGCCCAAAGCCTCGAGGTATGTGTAAATTTTCCCTAGTTACTGAGACTTATTTAGCGGCGATTCCCACAGATACTTGGTGTGTGGATTCAAGAGCCACTGATCATGTGTGTAATTCTTTGCAGGGGTTCCAAGTGACTCGGCTGCTTAGAGAGCGAGAGTTGCAGGTTTACCTTGGGGATACTACCAGAGTTTCTGTCAATGCAGTAGGAGTTCTTTGTCTTTATTTTTCAGACTCAGTTTTACATTTGAGAGATTGTTTATATGTACCCAGTTTTCGCAAGAATTTACTTTCAGTTTCTAAACTTATTTTGGATGGTTATAAGTGAGCTTTTTCTGATGGATCTATTTTTATTAGAAAATGCCAGAAGCTTATATGTTCCGGTACATTAATTGATAATCTTTTTTTAATCAAGACATACTCCCCAGTATTGCAAAACACAGAAACTAGTAACTCATCACCGAATCGTAGTAAGAGAAAGGAGTCTTCCCCTTTGAATCAAACTTATCGTTGGCACCTGAGACTCTGTCACATCAACCTTAGTAGGATTCAAAGGTTGGTCAATAATGGGTCTTTGGACTTATTGGATATTGACAGCTATCCAACCTGTGAGTCCTGCTTGGAGGGTAAGATGACCAAGAGGCCTTTTAAGGCAATGGGGTGTAGGGCTAAGGAGGTTTTAGAGTTGATTCATTCTGACTTGTGTGGGCCTATGTCAATTTATGCTAGAGGTGGTTATGAGTATTTCGTGACTTTCACGAATGATTACTATAGATATGGATACATATAACTGATGCGCCACAAGTCTGAATGCTTTGGCAAGTTCAAAGAGTTTAAGGCTGAGGTAGAGAACCATCTGGATAAGTGTATCAAGGCCTTGCGATCTGATCACGGTGGCGAATACCTCTCTAGTGAATTTAGGTCCTATTTGTCGAAGGAGGGTATTCAGACCCAGTTGTCTGCACCTGGCACACCCCAACAGAATAGTGTAGCAGAGAGGAGGAACAGGACTCTTATGGATATGGTAAGATCGATGATGAGTTATAGCAAATTGCCTATATCATTTTGGGGTTTAGCCTTGGAGTCAGCGTGTTATCTCTTTAATCTCGTACCATCTAAGTCTGTGCCTTCTACTCCAGTAGAGCTGTGGACTGGGCAAAAGCCTAGTATGAGACATCTCAGAATTTGGGGTTGTTCAGCATATGTGCTTAAGGTAGACACAGCCAAGCTAGATGCGAGATCTGAGATTATGCTTTTTGTAGGCTACCCCAAAGGAACGAAAGGTGGACTGTTTTATAGTCCTCAAGATCAGAAGGTGGTGGTGAGCACCAATGCCAGATTTCTTGAGGAGGACTATGTTTTAGATCACAAGGCAAAGAGCAAGGTAGTATTGGAAGAGCTTAGGGGTGAGTCCACTATTCCAGATGCACGAGTACAGGAAGACACACCATAAGAGACTGCACACACTAGCACAGATGATGCTCTTGCACAGGCTGCGCCTCATCGTAGTGAGAGGGTTGTCAGACAGTCCGAGAGGTATATGGGTTTGGGTGAGTCTTCGGACTTTATCCCTGGCGCTCATGAACCAGACCCAGTTAGCTACAATGAGGCTCTCCAGGATAAAGATGCAGATTCTTAGCAGAGAGCAATGATTGTTGAGATGGGTTCTATGGACTCAACTCAGGTCTGGAAGCTGGTAGACCTTCCTGATGGGTTTCGGCCTATTGGGTGCAAATGGGTCTACAAGCGAAAGAGAGGATCTGACAGGAGGGTTGAGACCTTCAAGGCTATGATTTTGGCGAAGGGGTATACTCAGAAAGAGGGTATCAATTATGAGGAGACCTTTTCCCCGGTAGCTATGCTTAAGTCGATCCGGATTCTCTTGGTCATAGCTGCTCATATGGACTATGAGATTCGGCAGATGGACGTCAAGACAGCTTTCCTTAATGGAAGTCTTGAGGAGACCATCTTTACCAGAGAGTTTCATTGTTCAGGGCCAAGAGCACAAGGTATGCAGGCTTAAGAGGTCCATTTATGGACTTAAGCTAGCATCCAGATCTTGGAACATCCGTTTTGACGAGGTTATCCAATCCTATGGATTCACTCAGTGTCCGAATGAGCAATGTGTTTATCGCAGGCGTGATGGTGATACTGTGGTGTTCCTCGTACTTTACATAGATGACATCCTTCTGATTGGCAACAGTAAGAAGGTGTTGTCAGACGTAAAGGCATGGTTGTCCAGGCAATTTGATATGAATGATTTGGGAGAGGCTGGACATATCATTAGGATCAAGATTATTCGAGATCGTAGGAGACGTTCTCTGACACTTTCCCAGGCATCCTACATAGATACGATTCTGGCTCGTGTTAACATGCAGAACTCCAAGAAGGGTTCACTACCTTTCAGGCATGGTGTGCATTTGGCTAAGGAGCAGTGTCCCAAGACTGCTGATGAGATAGATGCCATGAAGGTGATACCCTATGCTTCTACAGTGGGTAGCCTCATGTATGCTATGTTATGTACGATGCCTGATATTTGCTTTACCGTTGGCATGGTTAGCAGATATTAGAGTAACCATGGGAAGGCTCACTGGGAGGCAGTAAAATGCAGTCTCAAGTACTTGCGCAGGACGAGAGATTATGTCCTAGTTTATAGAGCACAGGAGCTTGTACCGTTGGGTTACACAGATTCAGACTTTCAAGGTGATTTGGACAAGAGTAAGTCTACCTCTGGGTTTGTGTTTACTCTAGGAGGTAGAGCCATAGTATGGTGGAGTGTCAAGCAGAAATGCGTGGCAGACTCCACCATGGAGGCTGAGTACGTTGCCGCATCAGAGGCAGCGAAAGAAGCTGTATAGCTCCGAAGCTTCCTGATGAACTTAGATGTGGTTCCTGAGTTGCCTAGGTCTATCACAATTTACTGTGATAACAATGGTGCAGTTGCTAACTCGAGGGAACCACAGCCCATAAGGCGAGTAAACACATAGAGCCCAATTACCACCTGATACGAAAGATCGTAAAGAGGGGAGAAGTGATCGTGGCCAATATAGCATCAGATAACAACCTTGCAGATCCTTTCACAAAGCCATTGACCCCAAAGGTCTTTGAGAGACATGTGGAGGGCATGGGAGTCTGATTCTTGAGGGAGCCATGTGAGTGAGCTTAAAGGTGCTATGGAGATTTCATTGTGACAGCAGTGTAATAGCGGGTTGGACAGTTTTTGTACTTCTTAGCATAGCTTTGAGTATTAGTGGGAGATTGTTAGATTTGAATACAGAAAAGCTATGGCTTGTATCAAAAACTAATATCCACAGATGACATATCATTTTGTTTCAGTATTAAATTGTTCCATTATATCATAGAACTAGATAACGGGGTGTGTGAAAGACACAGTAGATACCGTTATTGGTTAAAGTATTGATATATAAAAAGTATGCTCGTAACTGAGATAGTCTGAACATACTATCGGTATAGGTTATCGTGTGATTTGGAAATTAGTTTATCTAGACTAGTTTAAATCATGCAGATATGCCTGGGGCACATTGAGCACGACCAGCTTGGATAGAATTGACTTATACTGATCAGCATAGTCAATTCGGTCCTAGTATTCAGTCTCTCAAACCCGAGATTGGGACTGGCGTGAGAATTGGATATCGTATGCTTTGATTTGCCAAAGAGTGCGGTCAATTGACGCCTATACCTCGGTAGGTTGGGTATGCGGTGTTTAGCTTCTTACGTGCCGTTGCTAGTCAGAGGAATCCACGTACCGGTTCGCCGGGTTGATGGTGCTCCCGAGATGAGCTCGTAAGGTCTATTATACTAATCCCGGCCGGTGGACTTTATGTCTGGTATAATAAAAAGATCGAGTGGTACTAATCTCGGATACCAAGAAGTCGATGAATTAGTTTGTCAGTAAGTTGATAAACCGATGAGCACTAGATCTTTAATGTGGGGAGATAGAAGAAAAATAGTGGCGCGATGTAAAATCATTTTTGAGTGGTAGTTCCATAGTTAGTCCGATAGTGGTACGACTAATTATGCATTTGACTGATCGACAAAGTGAATTAATTAATCCTAAAGGTTTAACTAATATTTAATTGACAAAGTGGATTAAGGAATTAATTCTATTTGAATTAATTAATCCTAAGAGTTCGATTAAATTAAATTAACGAAGTGGGTTAAGAAATTAATTCGAAGGTCGATTGGAGTTGATTCCTCTATGAAAGACTAAGCGGTCAATGAAAGTCAAAATTAAAAGGCCCAACTCAAAAGCCCACTAGGTCTCCATTGGAGCTCCCTATAAATATAAAGCTTATGCCTTAAGAAACTTAAGAAAATCTTGCTAGACATTTTGTCTTCCTTAGAGTGAGAAAGTTCTAGAGATAAACTCTCTTCCCTTTTGAGTTTTGTTTCAAAAACGAACTTAGATTCTCACTTCTCGATTTAGATTAAGCTTGAAAGATTAAACTTTTAGATAGCCCATCGATTTTTGGAGTTGCCCACTGCATGATTTTATAATTTTTGCCCGGAATTCACTGTTCACGGAATTCACTGTTCACAGAATTTACTGTTCACCATTTTCTTGGTGAGATGGCAGCCACTTCTAATCACTCCGGGGTGCTTGATCCAACTGGGTTTGTGTTGATCTCTTCTTTGGGTTGGTGATCCACAATCCCGGTTGTCCAAATCGTGACCGGAGTTGAAGTGGGTTCGATTTTATTGGCCAGAAAAGTAGTGGGCAGCAGTTTTTTAGGTTAAAGGTTTGATCTTTTGGGCAAATTTAATTTAATTGAGGGATTTTCTTAGTGGGTTTCTCATGCGCTTGATAGTACACCTCGATAGATTATTGCCCACGCAATATTCGAGGCTTCTTGGAGTAATCTATTGGATTTAGGTCGTGATCGCAAATTAAAGATTTTGTTTTCTTATTTGCGTTGGACTTCACTTCAAAAGTATAACCTTTATAGTTTTCGCTTTTAATTAAAGGTTGAATCTTTGCATGTTGATTTATGCTTTAATAAATTAAATAAGTCTAAGCCTAGATCCGTTCATGGGAAAATGAATTTGAGCCTGAGCTTTGTCGAACGTTTCTGATTTTGGAATGCATTGCACGAAAGTGAGATTTTCAATTTAGCCCGGGCTTGTTCTATTTTCCTTCAAAACCTACCTTTGGCATCTCAAGCTAGGTTA
Organism: Knoxia roxburghii; assembly: GCA_030378225.1. NCBI lineage: Eukaryota > Viridiplantae > Streptophyta > Magnoliopsida > Gentianales > Rubiaceae > Knoxia > Knoxia roxburghii. Next base: position 15,133,308 of record CM059418.1, read on the forward strand.
TATAAACCTTAGTAGGATTCAGAGGTTGGTCAATGATGGACCTTTAGGTTCATTAGAGATTGACAGTTATTTAACCTGCGAATCTTGCTTGGAGGGTAAGTTGACCAAGAGACCTTTTAAAGCAAAAGGTTATAGAGCCAATGAAGTACTAGAGTTGATTCATTATGACTTGTGTGGACCGATGTCGGTCCAAGCATGAGGTGGGTTTGAGTATTTCGTGATGTTCACGGATGACTACTCAAGGTACGGGTACATTTACCTAATGCGTCACAAGTCCGGGTGCTTTGGCAAGTTCAAAGACTTTCGGCCTGATGTGGAGAAGCATCATGGTAAGAGTATCAAGACACTGCGATCAGATAGTGGTGGGGAGTACCTTTCCCATGAATTTTGAGAATACCTCAGTGAGGTAGGAATTCAGTCTCAGTTGTCTGCACCTGGCACGCCACAGTAGAACGATGTAGCAGAAAGAAGGAATCCAAGTCTCATGGAAATGGTTAGGTCAATGATGAGTTATAGTGATTTGCCGAGCTCGTTCTGGGGTAATCCTTAGAAACAGCGATGTATATTCTTAATCTTGTACCATCTAAAATCGTGCCTTCAACCCCAGTAGAGTTGTGGAACGGGTGAAAGCCTAGTCTAAGACATCTCAGAATTTGGGGTTGCCCAGCACATGTGCTTAAAGCAGATGCGGCTAAGTTAGATGCAAGAACAAAATTAATGTTGTTTGTAGGATATCCTAGGGGAATGAAAGGTGGTCTGTTTTACAGTCCTAAAGATCAGAAGGTGATGGTTAGTACCAACGCTAGATTTTTGGAGGAAGACTATATCCTAGATTATAAGAACAAGAGTAAGATAGTACTAGAAGAGCTTAGAAGACAAACTAATAATCCTGATGCACCAGCACAAGTAGATACACCACACACTGCACAAGAGATCACAGATGATGAGCCTACACAGGTGGTGCCTCGTCTTAGTGGGGGGGGTTGTTAGACAGCCCTACAGGTTCATTGGCGTGGGAGAGGCCTCAGACCTAGTCCCAGGCGCGCCTGAGCCTGACCCAGTAAATTAAAATGAGGCTCTTCGATATAAAGATGCAGAATCTTGGCGTAAAGGCAATGATATCCGAGATGGGGTCAAAGGACCACAATCAAGTCTGGGAGCTTGTGGACCTGCCTGATGGTTTTAAGCCCATTGGATGTAATTGGGTCTACAAACGTAAGAAATGACCTGACGGAAAAGTGGAAACCTTTAAAGCTAGGCTGGTGGCGAAGGGGTATACTCAGAAAGAGGGAATCGATTATGAGGAAACCTTCTCCCCGGTAGCCATGCTTAAGTCGATCCGGATTCTCTTGGCCATAGCTGCTCATTTAGATTATGAGATATGGTAGATGGATATCAAGACAACTTTCCTAAACGGAAGTCTTGAAGAAACCATCTTCATGCAGCAACCAGAGGGATTCGTTGAAAAAGGCCAATCGCATAAGGTTTACAGGCTTAAGAGGTCCATTTACGGACTTAAGTAGGCATCCAGATCTTGGAACATCCGGTTTGATGAGTTAATCCAGTCCTATGGATTCACTCAGTGTCCAGATGAGCAATGTGTGTACCGCAAACATGATGGAAACTCAGTGGTGTTTCTTGTACTTTACGTAGATGACATTCTATTGATTGGCAACAACAAGAAAGTGTTATCAGGCGTAAAGGCATGGTTGTCCAAGAAGTTTAATATAAAGGACTTAGGGGAAGCGGGACATATCCTTGGGATCAAGATAATTCGAGATTGTAGGAAACATTCTTTAACGCTCTCGCAAGCTTCATACATAGATACGATTCTAGCCCGTTTTAACATGCAGAACTCCAAGAAAGGTTTTCTACCTTTCAGACATGGAGTGCATCTATCTAAGGAACAGTCACCCAAGAATGTTGAGGAGATAGAGACCATGAAAACAGTTCCTTATGCTTCTGCAGTAGGAAGTATAATGTATGTCATGTTGTATACGAGACCTGATATCTGTTATGCCGTTGGCATTGTAAGTAGATATCAGAGTAACACTGGGAAAGCTCATTGGCAGGCAGTAAAATGCATTTTCAATTATTTATGAATAACAAGAGACCAAGTGTTGGTTTATCAGGCGCCTGAGCTGGTACCCCGAGGTTACACAGATTCAGATTTCCAAGGAGAATGGGACAAGAGCAAGTCTACCTCAGGGTATGTGTTTACTCTAGGAGGTGGAGCCATAGTTTGGCGGAGTGTCAAGCAGAAATGCGTGGTGGACTCCACCATGGAGGCTGAATAAGTTGCCACATCAGAGGCAGCGAAGGAAGTAGTGTGGCTCAAGAACTTCTTAGTGGAATTAGATGTGATTCCTGGTTTGCAGAAGTCTATCACGGTGTATTGTGATACCAACGGTCCAGTAGCAAACTCGAAGGAATGACGAGCCCACAAGGTGAGTAAACATATACAACGCAAGTACCACCTGATACGAGATATCGTAAAGAGTGAAGACGTGGTCGTGGCTAAGATAGCATCAGAGGATAACCTTGTAGATCCGTTCACGAAGACATTGACTTCAAAAGTCCTTGAGGCTCACATGGAGGGCATGGGAATCAGATACTTAGGGGAGCCATGAAAGTTTTTCTAGATATATAGTAGTATAGTGTATAGGAGTTGAATGTAGATATATACTTAAAGCACTGCTTAAGTATTAGTGGGAGATTGTTGGAGATGAATACATAAGCTATGCTTGTACTGTCCATTTTCCCAGATAATATATCGATTAATGTTTTGGTTATATTTTTGTTGTGCATTATTTGTCCATTTATACTATGTAGTTAGATGATGAGGTGTCTTGTGTTACACAGTAGATCTCATCATTGGTTAAAAGACATAATATATAAATGAGGTTCGTAACCGAGACAGCTTTGGACAAACTGTTGGTTTAGGTTATTATGTGATTCGGATAATTAGTTTGTCTAAACTGATTGAATCATATAGATATGTCCGGCGTATTGAACTTGACCATTTAGAATGATTTGTCTTGTACTTATTTAATAGACAAATCGTTCTTAGTATTCTATCTCTTAACCCCTAGACTTGAGCGGGCATGAGGATTAGACATAGTGTACTTTGATCTGCCAATGAGTGAGGTCAATTGTGGTCAATAGTCTCGATAGGTTGGGTACGCGTGTTTAGTTGCTTGATGTGCTGCTACTTGTCGATAGGAAACCATGTACCGGTGCGTCCAGGGTGATTGTGCTACCGAGATGGGCTCGTTATGTTTATTATACTAAACTCAGCTGGTGGACTTATGTCCGGTATAGTAAAAAGGTCGAGTGGTACTAGTCTCGAAATTAAAGAAGTTATTTAATTAATTTATCAGTAAATTAATAAATTAACGAGCACTATATCTTTGATGTGGGGAGATTATGAATAAATTAATTAAGTTGTTCCGGAAGCAATTCTGGTGTAGGATGGTAGTGCCAAAATTAATCCGTTAGTGGTACGATTAATTTTGTAATGGGTTAATTGAATAGGTATAATTAATTAATTGATTAATTATTCATATGGGTTAATTAAGTAATTAACAAAGTGAAATTATTTAATTAATTAATCAAGTCTTAAGTTTCAATTATAATTAGGAAATCCTAGAGATTAGAAATCTAGTAGGATTTGGGTTATCCTATCAGATTGGTCACCTAATTGGATTTGGAAACTAATTAATTACCTAAACTCATTAGGAAGACCAATTCTAAACCAACTTGGGGTCTCTCTTGTAACTCTATATATAGACAAGGGATCAGCTATTCCACAATATACAATTCATAAGTTTTCAAGACAAGAAACCTAAAGAGAAAAAATTCTAGAGAGAAAATTTTTCTCACTCTAAGGACCGAATTTTAAGGCTATTGGCGGCTGGGATTTTTCCCAATTTTTTCCCGGCGGCGCATGTAGCTTTCTCTCTTCTCTCAGACGGCGCATGTAGTACATGTTCCAAGTGCGGTGGTGCTGGAATTTTGTTCGACAGATGGATTGTAGTGATTAGCTGATCAATTGCTCGTTAGATTGCTGCCCACACAGCATACAAGAAAAATCTTGAGGCATACAAGAGAATGACCTGAGTTCACGCTTCAAGAGGTACTTTTCTAAGATTCCGCTTTTAATTAAAAAATTATTATTGCGTGATAAATCGAATAAGTACAAACCAAGATCCTGCGCAAATGTTATTTCAAGCAATGGTTGGAATAGCGATTGTGCTAGCGTCTAGGCCTGGCCAGAGATTCCGATTCTGGAATGCATAGCACGAAAGTGAATTTCTGGCTAGGCCCGGGCAGATAATCTTTCAGTAAGTGCTCCACAAAAATTGTTTCTCTTTATATGTTTCATAATTTCAATTCTTACTTTCTATTTATTGGCAAATCAATATCGTCAAAGTACAATAACGTATTATTGATTCTGTATTTTAACAATTTAAAATAATCCTATTTATAGCTTCATTTCTTTTAATTAATTATATTATTTAAATAAAATAATTTCATAATAATAGTTTTATCTAAAAGTGTTAACCTCATAAAAGTAATTTAAAGAACTATGTTAAATTTGAGATATAAGAACATAAGTTACTAGATATAATAAAATAATTAAATAAATAAAAGAAATGGGAAAAAATTCATATTAGAACGTTCAATTGTACATCTCTTAGCGCAAAAAAATGTTCCCATAGCCAATTCAATGATTGTTTGAGTTTAAGAGAAACCAACATTTCCATCAGGATTTCGTTCTTTTGCTTCCTTAAATAGCCTTATCCCTACAAAAATTACACCATATTAATATCACAGGTATAAGCTCAAAACAGCAAATATAATACGACATCAAAAGCCAACCATTTGACAACTAAATATATTCCATGATATGGTAAAGGTGCAAGGACATCATATGACAAAGAAGTTTAGATAAACACAACACAAGCAAAAGTTGCTTCCCACACTTGCCTAAACATCCACAACCAAACTTAAGAGAATCTTTACACAAAGGAAACAGTCATGCAACATGATAAGCTAGCATAACATAATTTCACAACCTACTGAATTTATACAAACAGTCAATGTCGTGGGAAACATTTTAGTTCAATAATGTGTTCAAAACAAAAATGTTGAAATCAATCTAATTCTAGATTCCAAGTAGTCGTGATTAATAAATAATTCAGAAAAATATTCTAAATCTATCTGCGAGTAACTATGGATTGCTAACTACTTACCAAAAGATTTAAAATTTGTTACTTCAAACTTACATAACCTTAAAACAAATAATATTTTTGCAAGATCAATGCAACATAGTAAGTTACCTGAACACCTACCAATTTCATCTAAGAGTGTTAACCTCATAAAAGTAATTTTAATTTTACATCATTATATTTTATATATTTTTATTGATTATTTTAATTATCTAAAATTAAAATTTATTTTTATGTTTAACAAATTAATTTACTAAATAAATCATGAACCCATGCGAAGCACGGGTACTTCCACTAGTTATGAACAGACAACATTTAACATCAGTACTACGATTATACATCAAAACACATATTGAACATCAATATCACACCAAAACATATGATGTAGAAGTTTCCTTCAGTTTACAGAATTTTACATCTATTTTTATCGTATTTTACATCATTTTCATATGAACAGACAACATTTAACATCAGTACCACGATCATACATCAAAACTCATATTTAACATCAATATCAAACCAAAACATATGATACAGAAGTTTCCTTCAGTTTATAGCATTTTACATTTTCATCGTATTTTACATCATTTTCATAACAACAATAAACATTTAACATCATTGCCACGATTATACATCAAAGCACATATTTAACATCAATATGAACCAAAACATATAAAACATACCTTCTGTTCGTTTTGTATCTACTTCCAAGCTGGCGTTTTTTGTCCTCAGCCTCTTTTTCCCTTGTACTTTATCGATCTTTTGCGTTGGCTGAACTATTTTTTTTCCCTTTTTAACATCAAAATATAAATTATTATACATCAGTTTTCTAAAAATTAAAGTTCAGTTTAACATCAATATAACCCTAAGTCAAAAAATTTGTTATAAACATACCTGTCATTCCTTCTTCAATTCGTTTTTCTTGTGCATCACTTGTAAAGTGTTTAACCCTCACCATCTTTGTCTGCTTTCCTCAAAGTTTTTTTTTCGCCCACTGAACTGGAGACTTTTCTTTGTTTGCTTCTTCAAAACTGATGTGCAATCGTCTGCTGTTCGATGTGGGTTTTATAGATGATGGTTGCTGATGTCAAATCGCAGGTTGTTATATGTCTTTTCGTGCGGAACGGAAGTGAAGTGGGTCGATTTCGCCGTAGAACGTGGGTTTATTACTGTTTTCTGTTCCGTTGTTGCCGAAAGTCGTGGGTCGCGTCAAGAGATGAACGAGGGCTTCAGCTTTTTCAAATGGAAAATGAAACCCGAAAATAGGCCTTTCCATTGGTTTTGTTTCAAATTTGATGTCTTTTCCAATTTTTCTGATTTCCCCAAAAAAAAAAAATGATAATTGATGTCTTGGGTCTCGCTTGATGTAAAATCAGAGTCTAGTTCGACTAACGTTTTTGGATTTCCAAGGTGCGTGTAAACACCTTCCCATCTTCATATTTTGCAGCTACCAATTTTGATTTATTTTTGGCTATATAAAAACTGCTAGGTAAATAATCAATGTAGTTAACATAATATGCTATTAAAGCTCTAGTTCCATCAGCCTGGCGAGAATAATTGTACAAAAATAAAAATTGAATCATCAACCTAATTCATACAATTCACAAGTAAATTTAGAATAATTCAGAATCACTTTTCTAGAGCCTGATTTCATAAGCAATTCAAAACACAATGACAAAGCGCATCAATATTTCGTTCAACTCCAATGATGAAATCCTGCTGAATTACAAAAATTATGACGATCCCAAAAATACACATGCAAAATTAAGGGCTTTTGTTAGTCCATTTTCTCCCAAAAGTAGTGTAAATAATGACAAAGTCAAGTCCTATTATTACCAGAATAGAACCAAAACAATAACTAAACAAAGTCGGCCGAGGTAGAAAATGATCAAATTTATAATAGCTAACTGCTTTGTAAGTCCAAATGCACTAAGGGAATTCCTTGTCATACACCACACTAAACTCTTAGATGCACTACTTATGATGCCAACTTCAAGCTTTTCAAGGTGGCAGTAAGCAGATCATATTTGCTTGAGTTCCTCTGTTTATACTCTTTTTCTAATGCCAATGCAGAAAGAGATTGCAGCTCTGAGTTTTCCTTATCTTCCTTGTTCCGGCCTTTCGTGAGCTGACCAATTGCGAATGAACACTACAGAGCAAAAAAGGAAAGTAATTGAATGCCTAGTGTTTCCCAGCGCCGATGCACAAATGTGAGAGAATAAAGAATGGTCCAGCCAGTGATATTAGAGGTTCTCACCAGGCATATACCAAAAAGGGCTCTTGTATTCTTTCCACCAGTCAAGTCTACAGTCGAACTGTAATATTTCTTAGCTGTCTGAAGATTTTCTAGGCCACCAAGAGTGTAGAGTACCTGTTTCAACCAAACAAACAAGAAGATACTAACCATCAAATCCATTTATCACTCTTTATAAAATGGATGAATAGTACAATATATCAAATATATCAACATCTGTAACTATTTCGATTCATCAGTAAACTTTTGCAGGGAGCTATAATCCAACTTCCAACTCCATGGAGATACAAGAAAAATTCTCAACAGTCTTTTAACATTGCACTCTTGATCAATGGATGTACTATGGAAAAGAGAATCTTGGTGGTAGTTACATCAGCATAGGCCAGATGATATAATGGAACGGTTGGTTGGGATAAAATGAGCTCTTCATAGCAGAAAGCGGCTTGCTTATACCTACAAAATTAAAACAGTCCCCATGTATGAATTGTAAAATCAAGACCAATTCATGTCTAGTTCAGTTCTCCAGCACTCCCAAAGCAGAATTAAACTAATCAATTAAAAGGGCTAACAAATCTCACATTTGCAGGGACACATAGATTTCAGCAAGTTCTCTCCAGGCATCATGATCTGCCATGAATCTGGAGAAGCAAACTAATAAACCACAGATATATTCATAAATGAAGAAACCATCAAAAAGTCTTGAATGCATCTTACATTTCAAGATATTTATTGAGACATTCAATTGCCAGAGGAATATACCCCTGTGCTTTTGCCATAGCTGCCTTCCTCTTGTGTATTGCCTGTATAATTCGATTAGGATAAACAAACTTAAATTGCTTCACTGTCTACCATGATCGTAATGAAGGATATGAGATTTACTCCAGAAAGACCTCAAAAAATTGACTGCTCTCCAAGTAGCAACTATAGCCACATGACTGAACCAGATTATGGCAAGAGAAAGAGGATAAATGCTCCGGAAAGATTTAGCTCACTAGTGGAAAAAACATAGACCTGATCAAGAGGATTTTCCTCCAACAGACTCGAGTAAGCCTTTTCTGCCTCTGCCCATAATCCCTGTGCTTCTAGCAACATTGCTTCGAGCCTACCTGAAAATTACACATTAACATTAAATGACAGCTATCACCTACTTTAAGTAGAGCATATATTTTCACTAATACGCAGGTATAGTTTTATTTTCCCCTAAGCAGGATCAAATTCATAGACTCCCCATCCCTAAACCCAGACATAGTTAACAACAATTCCAAGTTCGGGAAAATGGAATTCAATCTTATTGAACACATCATCCAAACATGTACCAGCAGAAAGTAATACAATTAGAATTTGCTACGAAGCAGGATACTTTTAAATTCAACCTGAGACAATGCCAGATATGATTTTTTCCTTTGGAGAGTGAAACAACATTTTGTTGGCACATAAAATTTTCGACACATTGCAGACACATCAAACTTTTGTAAATTCTTGTTATAGAAAGTTTCACACACAAATTTTCATAAGTTCTTGGAGCTTTTATGGGGACATTGATTTAATAGACCAATTTTAGATACAAGATACAAAATGTAACCAAAGCATGTGTGCATGTGTGTGTGTGTATACACATGCATGTTAAATATTTGCTCTAAAGGTTAAAATAATTTGCAAAATAAAAATAATTTTAATAGTTGATAAGCAAATCAAAAGTACCCCAGTAAATTCCATTTCCAACTATGCATAAACTGTGCATTTCCACATAACACAACTTACAAAACAAAATCTTGGTTACACATCAGCCAGGCTTTTGGAAACAAAGCAACAAAGTCAGAGAATGAAAATATAAAGTAAAATGTGATAAGCTGCAAGGCAAGTTAGGATACTTTTGTTGATCTACTTAGCAAACCCAAAGGGTAGCAAGATTTATGAGCTTGAGTCTAGGTAATTTTTAATTATATGAATTTTTTTGTCTGCATAAATTGACCCAACAGCAGCAAGAGACATGGGAGAATTGGAGGCAGATAAACTTTATTTCCCCAACTTTGGCTGGATGGATAGTTAGAAGTTTGAACTTTCCCATTAACAAGTGTAGAGAATCTTCCAAAATTCATTTCTAGAGCTAACATTCCATGCTTTCCGGAGGCCTGCCTCCTAGCACCCTGACTCCCCAAATGGTCTGCTGTTTACCTGGAAACATGGACTATCCACAATACTTGCACGCTATTTTTATATAAATAAATAATTCTTTCATATCCAACTTCAATCTAGATGATTCCTACATCATAATTGATTTTTGAGCTTTTTCAACAAAATTAGTTTGAGTAGACCTGTCTTAATTTACTCCAACTTCATCTTTTTCATAGCAAATGCAGGGTTATAGTATAAAGTGATTCCAGTTTAAATGAACAAAACATGAAATTAGTGCAACAGAATTGAGATCAACATGACTCACACACTCACTTCACAATCAGAGATCGCATTTCTGCAAGGTGAAAAAATCCATGTGGACATCAACTTCAAAGAAATAGAAATTCTCTGGGCATTGGAGCAGGAAATTTTCCAAATGCTAGTTGTTTACATAGAAGAAGATGATAATATTTACTCAATGCGATTCTAAGTGTAGCACATACCATAATGGACCACGTTATGCATGCATTACTAATTCCTGTACATACAGAAAAAATAACTATGTACTATCTCTAAAGCACGCATATACAAAGCATAGGGACGAAAACATGGCCATTCAGTGTAACTCACCTACCCTTTTGCTTCCAGGAAACTTCTTCTGCAAAACCTTGGTACTTTCCTACACAAATTCCAACCAAAGGTACACAAAATTCAGCTACAGATCAAGAATAACTGAAAGATGCAAAAAAAAGATATCAACATATGCATTGAAGTTTATACCCTTAAGCCATTTTATATGCAAAGGCTATTTCATCAAAATAGTAACTAGTACTACATAACAGAGCTGTCCAAAACAATAACCCTGTAGTTCTGGAATTTTGTGAAACAAAGGAAACCAATATTCTAAGATATGGAGTCCGCTGTAATGATCATATAGAAGTAATAGGGTATGATGAATAAGTTAGAGGGCATGAAATTTGAGGTATCAAAAAGTTCAAAATCAGATCTATCTTCCCAGAAAATGGCAGAATTCATAAAGATTACACAGAATTCAAATAGGTTGAAGCAAAAGAAGAATAGCATCCTCTCCACTTAGTGGTGGTAAAGTACTGCTGAAATTGAAAAAATAAAATCAAACAACCATGTATGAAGCTTCATGGATCATAGTGTATAAAATTAACTATGAAAAAAAAAAATTGAGGATAGCAAGAAGTGAGAATGTCAAGATGGTGTACGGACAACACTAGACTAATGGAACAAGTAATTATGAATTAGAAAGAAAGTGAAGAAATTACGAGAAAGATGCTTAAGGTAGCTTGGACATGTGCTTATCAGACCTTTAATTGTACCAGTATTGTATACAGAAAATATATCATTGTTAATGCAGGGAATTGAAAGACGAGATTTTGGAACTAATAAAAGGGCATGATACATCTAAACTTAAATGATAATCTTTAATTAGAACGCAATTGTGAGATATGATCCGCATAGCCAACCTCACTAGTGGGATAATGTTTAATTGTTGTTTCTCCAGGCACAGCAAAATTATTGATATTTCCATAACGAAAAATCAGCTCAGAACAAAGCTACAGATTGTTAGACTCCAATCTTTGATGAACAAATTAACTCCTCTCACTACAAATATACACGAGTAGCAAATAAACAAATCCTTCTTCTTCTAGAGAAAGGTTTAGAATGGGTATTTATTTTCAAAAACAGTTGCGGGGAGCACTAATGTACTGGTCTCTCTATCCAGTCAACATGTAAAGAGCAGTAGGGAGATTCTACAGTTTTTTATTAAACGAGTAATCAATTCTACATCACTCCATGTGCAATGTAGTAGTATTGAACAGTTCACTGGAATAATAAATAGCATACGGGGGTTCCTTAGTCCTACGCAGTTTTTAATTCAAAGAATAACAGTACTACTATTTGATTGATTTATCAAAGAAAGAAAATCATTTACAATGCAACTAACTATCGGATGAGAAAGTCATGAGGAAGAATGCAGAAAGTCATGCAGCTGCATAAGAAAGGATATAACAGAAACACTCAATCAACCATGCTGAAAAAACCTTCTTTTTCTGGCAAAAAGAAGAATGCAGCTATACCTTTGCCACATCAAGACACTGGCAGTCCATAGCTGCGACAGCAACTTCTTCATATAGCGTCCATTCTACATCGATACATAAATTATACAAAGAAAGGTTACATTGACAGTTTTATCCAATAAAAAGATGTGCAAAGATTAGGAGAAATATAAGAAATGACCAAAATGCAGAAGACAGATTGAGGTAAAATATCTGAGAAGAGAATGCCACATTCTTTTTTGGATACAGTTCACCAAATAAACCTCAGACATGGATAGAACTTAAAACAGACTGTGGAACACATATAAAAGAAGAAACTCCTTTTGCTTTCTTGAACAGTACTTGCAACATGCAAAATAGGAGAAAGATATAAAAGCATTCAATTGTAGCAGTACCAAAGGAAATAAAACAGATGCATGGGGTAGGATGGGGTAGGAGAAGATTATACCATAAGTTCCCTCATAACCAGTTAACTTGAGTTTTGTTTCTTCTTGACTGAAGAAATTATAATAGTTTGTTTTATCATCAATTACATCAGCAATATTAACAAATATAGAAAGACTGAGAGGCAGATGGTTAATAGGATACAATCTCCTTGAAAGACAAAGACAGACCACTTTAGTAAGGAGGATATTGATCCATAAAGCCTTGTGGAGACCGCAAAAGTCTTTCTTAGATATAAACGGTCAACAGATGAGCTTTATTATGCGATACAAAGTTTCGAGGTATAGGCTCCCTAGGTCACTTCAGGGCTGTAGACTATCTAACAAAGTTAGAATATGGACTTAGGCTTTTTGCAATTGTAGCCAAATTTAAGTCTCTTGAATAACAAATCCAAGTTTTTTTAGATCTCCGGTTTCTTCAGTATTTTATGTTCTAGCAAAACAAAAGTATTCTTTGGTCTTAAGGATTGCTTGCAATATGGACGAGTGAATCGTTTAATCCCGTCAAAGAGCTGCGAGGATTCTTCTCTGACCCCGATACCTTATATCTACTGCAGAAATTTCTTACCAATTTATTCCATCATCATTTTCCACTTCCACGACTAAAATTTCATAACATATCTGATCCAGTCTCAATTTGGATGTACAAATCATTAACATGCAATCACGATTTTCATCTATCTATTGGAGATAGAAGCAGTCATCAGCATAGATATCTCATTTATAACATTTGTGTAACTATCACTTGCAAATCTTATGGTGTGATATCCATTACATAACAATCTTTCAAACAAGAAGAATAGCATGTGAGTTGAAAAATCAAACAGAAACATGCTAGAGAGAATAAAGGGTGCAAGAGTATCAAACTATTCCTAAATGCAACATCCGGTTTAGCCTGATCACACACCAGCCTTATTTAACTTATACCATGCAGCATAATTAGCTCCTATTCATCTTCTTCTCCTTTTGCTAGATGTCAATTCTATTCCCACCTTACCCTCTTCAAAATCAACTGATCCCCCTCAAAATCACCCAATTTCTCAGCTAGATCAATGACTTAAAATAGGGCATAATGCATTGCCACAATTAGAAGAGTACAGGCAGAAAACTTTTTAAATGTACTTAAAAAGGACTTAACGGCATTCTACGAGTAACTATCAGAAACCACCCTCAGTAGTTAAAAGTTCTTAATTATGCATTGTGTGTGTGAATATTTTGCAGGAAATGTCCTTTAATGTAGCACTGGCCAGGCAGATCACATAAATAAACAAAATTTCCTAGGGCTCATCAAAGAAATCCATTGATGGTCATTCCAAGCATGACTAGATACCAGCAAGGCCTCTTTCCACCAACAAAAATTAGAAGGTACAATATGATCTTGAAATATAAGCTGTTGATTTCTGAAATGGTATATAAAGATATATCATTTGAAATGCTTTTGCCATATTATTCCTGTACTTAATGTGTTCCTCTCACAATGATGAATACCTATCAAATCCAGTTGCTCAATCGACTCTTCCCAGTAAGTTTAAATATGTGGCCGTAGTTTTCAAGAAATATAAACCAAAATGATTTATCTTTCATGTCCTCTAATTTCTGGGAGTGAGGATCCATCTCTTGCAGGATGAGCAACAAAAGAAAGAAACGTCAATGATAAGTATATTTTCAAGGTCCTGTTATCACTCCCTGTCACTAGTAACACATTCAAATTCACTCCCTACACCTAAAGCAAAGAGGAAAGCCATGATGGTAACAATCTCACTAACATCCCTAGCCTCAACCAATCATTCAACCTGTACATTGTCTAATGCTTTATCCAATGTTTCCTTATATATTTCAGCTTCAATACTTCTACGCATTACAGGACAGCGTATAATGTTCTGGTTTTCAACAGAATTACTACATAACAGTCGAGGAACCGTATACTTTGACAAGCCTTTTAATAGGAATTCCAACACTCAAGTCCAGTTGATGATTTAGCCCCGTGCATTTATTTTATCGAAATTCCACTACAGTAACGATTTTATGCAATCATAATAATATTGATGGATATAAACTATTGATATTCAGCTGTTTGAATCATAATAATATTGATGGATATAAACTACTGATATTCAGCTGCAAACAGCGCTCCCTTGTTCCCCTTTCCTTGCCCCGTTAAATGGTAGCATCAGCCTGCTCTGTAACCTCATAGAAAAATGAAATGGACAATTCCCATTAATCTGACCCAAAATTGCAGTAACCAAAATGCAGCACAACTAATACTTATGCTGACATAGAGCCATCCAATAATACAATGGAAAGGTACAGTTTGCAGTTGAAAATGAGTTCCACAAGTTTTTTCTGAACTCCAGAATGCTGAAGCTACCCATAAACGTTTCAGATTGTCCATCAACACCATCACATTACAAAATAAAATGAATTCACAGAACTTGGCTAGCACCAATTTTTCACCTACACTCTGGTTACCTCAAGGTATTTCGCTTCATAACCCATCTACATAACAAGGGCAACCAAAAGTAGATATGATGCATAACAGAGAAACCAATGCAGAAAGGAAAAACAAAAAAAAAAAAAAAAAAAAAAAACAAACTTGGATGTGGAATAACAGTAATCAAGTCCACACTCAATGGCCGAGAAATTCACCACCAGATAGCATGATATGCACTCCTATCTCATTTAAAACCTAACGAAGCATGAAGATGTAAAGAAATCGCAGAAAAACACCCAGCAAACAGCTAGTTATCCTCTCTAAAAAAAATTGGGGCCAAAACCAGCACATGAATTTAAAGAGTCAAGAAAACTACATCCCAGATTCAAAAGTTTCGATCTTCAAGTTACCCCCATAAAATTTAAGGACGGAAAATTTCTAGGCTTCAAATAAACTAACAAATAACATCAACGAACAAAATTAAATTAAAAACCGGTGGGTACAGTAAAATTTTAATAGATAATATACCTTCAGGGCCAAGAGCAGATCTTTTCTTGGGGTCATTAAGGATGGATAATCCAAACTTTAGAACTTTATCAGAGCGTCTAAGTTTGAGCTTTCTGACGAGGCAGAGGTATTCCCAAGCACCTCCTCCTCCATTCTCCACTTGACTCTCCAACCTATTCACTTGCTCTTCCTCTGTTTTACTCACCATCTTCTTTTACTGCGCCCTGAAGATGGTGTTGATGATAACACTTTCTCTTCGCAATGAACTAGCTATATTGTCGATGCCGATTACGATGCTGATACAAGTCCCGCCGGATTCAGTGTCGCCTGCGCTTCGTTTTGGTTTATCCTTTGGACTTTCTGCGCATCCGGGGTTTGCCTGGGAGTTTTTACTTTTATATTTTAATATTTTTTACCAAAAAAATTAAACCATATTTTGGCTTATTTAAATTGGACCAAATAATAATTTTTTTATGTCTTACAGTTAAAATATATATTATTTTGTAACTATTCTTGATTCGGTCTAAATTATATCAACTCTATTCATATACATCTACAAGGGTGATTTATATGGTGGTTACTCCTACCTCCTAATATAGTAGTAGTTTCTATTTTAGTCCCCAATTGTATTACTAGTTTCTTTTTTAAAAAACTCGGGCACGCGGCTACTTACCCGAAAGTTATATAAGTTTCTTTTTTTTTTCTTTTTTCTGCGTGTTTGTTGACGATCTTTTGCTGCCGTTTTTCATCTTCGTCTTTCGTTTGGATTCTTTTGCTTCCAATTTTGATTACGGTATGTATTTGATGATGGTGATTGATTTATGTTTAAGAATTTGTTGTTTCTCTATTTTTCGTCTTTATTTTTCGCTTAGTTTGTTGTTCTGTTTAGCTCTGTTTTATCTTACGATGGAGTTTTTGCTTCAAATTTGATAATTAAGGTATTTATTCATGTGTTTTGATCCTTTCGATTGATTTATGTGTTTGAATTTGTTGTTTCTACGGTTCTGTTCTTGTTCACATTTTGTTTTTGTTCGAAAATTGTTGCTTAACATCTGTTTTTTTTGTTGATAGATCATTCTGGATTGAAGAAATTGCAATGGAACGGCTGGTGATATAGTTGATTTCTTTTGCGAAGAAGATGCTCCTAAATTGTTTGATTTTGATAAACAACAAGAATCCGTGGTATCTATGTTGGAAAGTAATTCATGATGTGATATTAGTTTTGCATTGATTTGATATTACGTTTGTATTGATCTGATATTAGTTCTATGTTGATATGATATGTTTTCAGTATATTGTTTTGGATCTATATGTATTGTGGTATGATATTAGTTTTTAGTTGATGTGATATTAGTTATGCATTGATCTGATATTGCGTATGTGCTGATCTGATATTAGTTATATGTTGATGTGATACGTTTTTAAGATATTGTTCTGAATATATTAGATGATAATAGAATTTAGATCAACGGAGTATGGATATCAGATCACAGAATAGTAGACATCAGATCAACGTACTATAGATATCAGATCAATAATATTAAACAAATCATACAATAGAACAAAACATACTGAACAAGGAGGATTACAATTATAGACATCAGATCAACGACTATAGATATCAGATCAACTGACTATATATATATCAGATCAACTAACTAAATATATCAGATCAAGCATATAAAAGAAAATAATACAATAGAACTCAAATATAATTAACAGTGTATAAAGTCATTGTCTGGATGATATGATATTACTTTTTTGTTGATCTGATATTAATTTGGAGTTGATCTGATACTATTATGATATTGTTATGTATTTTATGTTTAAACTAATATGATATTATTATTTTTTATATAGGTTCAGATGATGAATCTATGCAATCTTTGTGTAAATCAGTGGTTGAAAATGAAGAAACAGCATATAACTTATATAATGATTATGCTTTTAGGTTAGGATTTAGTGTGAGGAAAGGTAAAGATTGTAAAAAATAAAACTACTGAAATCAGGTATTTGAGAATATATCTTTGTAATAGAGAAGGAGCTAAACAATGCAAGGAGAATTTGAAGAAGATTTATACGAAAGTTGATATGCGATCTGGATGTAAAGCTTTTATTGAATTTAAGAAAAGAGAATATGAGAGTTGGATTATCCAAAAGCATTTCAGGAAACATAATCATGAACTGTGTCCTGTAGCTGAGAGGAAGTTTGATGATTCTGCATTACAGTATTTTGAGGAATTGAAAAGTTCAGATGTTCGTCTAACCGATGGTTATCATATATTGTCCAAAGAGGTTATTTATATTTTCAGTTTATTTTTTATGAATCTACATAAATGTGATATTTTTTATGATCTGATATTATGTTTGAGTTGATCTGATATTACGTTTCTGTTGATATGATATTTTGTTTGTGTTGATCTGATATTATGTTTCTATTGATCTGATATGTGTATTTTTCAGTCTAGAGTGTCAGCAAATGTTGGTTATACCATGCGAGATGTATATAATCATTTGGAACAAGAGAAGAGGGGGAAGATTGATGGTTGTGATAGTAATGCTTTGATCAATATGTTAAAATAGATGTCTACGGATGAGAAGGATTTTTATTATGATTTTGATTTGGATAAGGAGTCTTCATTATGTAGTGTATTTTGGAGAGATCAGAAGATGAAGGAGGATTATAGTAGATTTAGGGATTTGTTGGTTTATGATACAACTTGTCGGACAAACAAATACGATATGATCTGCGAATCTTTTGTTGGTATGGACAACCATTGTCGTAATGTTATGTTTGGTACAGGTTTCATAAAAAATGAGAAGGTGGAGTCGTTTATTTGGTTGTTTAGTACATTTTTTAGATCGATGGAGAGTAAGCAACCAGTGACATTTATGACAGACCAGGATTTTTTGATGGCAACTGCTGTGAGTGTGGTTTTTCCAAATGTTCGTCATCGTCTTTGCATTTGGCACATTGCAAAGAATGCTCGTAGTAATAAACCTCATTTGATGAGTCAAAAAGGTTTTTCAGATGCCTTTCAATTCTTGCTTAATCAAGTTTGCACAGAAGCTGAATTTAATCACTTCTGGAACAGGTGTGTGCTTTTTCTGTATTTTATATATATGTAATGCGATATGATATTAGTTGTTAGGTGATCTGAAATTAGTTATGTATTGATATGATATTAAGTTTGAGTTGATCTGATATATTATTATGTTACTACTTTATTCTTTTTTAGTTGTAAGCTGATCTGATATTAGTTATGGTTTGATCTGATATATTAATCTGTTACTTTTTTATTCTATCAGTTTGTTGAAGGATTACAATTGCAAAGGCAACACTTGGTTGAAGAAATTAGATGAGATAAAAGAGAAGTGGTGTCCTGCATTTAGTAAACAATATTTTTCTAGAGGGGCAGTTTCTTCCCAAAGATGTGAGACAACCAATGGTTCGGTTTCAATGAAGTTGTCGAAAACTTCTACTTTGTGTGAATTCTATCAGCAGTTTCTTGATGTTGTGACTGAGTAGAGAAACAATGGCATTGCAGAAGATTTTAGATGTAGAGGAAGGGTTGATTCTGTTGTTGGAGATTCATTAATGTTTTAACATGCTGCTGAGGTTTATACGATAGAGGTGTTTGTAAGATTTCAGGAGCTGTATATCAAGATGTTATCATATAATCACTTGCAGACCAGTAGCAATAATGGTGTTTATGAATATCAGGTTTGGCGTACCAAACTTGATTTGTTTCGACACGTAGTTCGTTTTGATGAGAATGACTATACAGTGAGCTGCACTTGCAATCTTATTTCTGAGGCTGGGTTGTTATGCTCGCATACTCTTCGTGTGCTAAATCTGAATAATTACTCAATATGTATTTATTGCAACTTCAGAATTTTTTTTGAGTTGATCTGATATTAGGTTTAATTTGATCTGATATTATATTTGAGTTGATATGATATTACAATTGAGTGATGTGATGTTTTTTTTTAGTTTGCTGATATGATTCTCTATGTAATGTGAGTGATCTGATATTAGTTGCTAGTTGATATGATATTAGTTATTATTTGATCTGATATGATTAACTTTATTTTTTATATACTGTAGAGAATCCCTAAGAAAGAAGATTGTTTATTGACATCAAGTAGCTGCGAGAAAGATTCAGATTCTATTTGGAGAGTTGAAGCAAGCAGAAAGTATTTGGATATAATTAGACATGCACAGTCTAGTTCTGTTGCACGTTCTATTCTTGATAAGCACTTCAATTTGGCTAGAGTTTCTATTAAATCAGAGGTTGGTTCATCTTATGTTGGTGAAAAAGAAGAAGGTTCAAACATTGTTGAAATTAGAGATCCAAAGAGAAGAAGAGAAAAAGGTGTTAGAAACATTCATCCAAAAAGCGTTGTGGAGAAAATGTGCAATAGAGCAAGAGGAAAGAAGAAGAAGGCAGCATATGCATTGCGTACTAGAGAACAGGTCGCATCAATAGGGATTGAAAATTGTGGAGTTGTTGATGGAAATTTTTTCAATCCTGTGGTGGAGAAGTTGTAGTTGTAGTTGATACAAAACATTAAATGACTTCCTGTTATTAGGAGAGATTGTATGTTATATGATTTTTTTTTTTTTTTTGTGAGTTGATAGTTATTTTATATGATTTCTTTTTACTGTACTTAGTTCTTTCATAACAATGACTAGAAGATATCAGATCATTGAATTATAGACATCAGATTAGAGTATTACAGATATCAGGTCAGAATATTACGATATCAGATCAGAGGTCTATAGACATCAGATCAGAGGACTATAGACATCAGATCAGAGGTATATAGAGATCAGATCAGAGAACTATAAACATTATATCAGAGGTCCATAGAGATCATATCAGAGTACTATAGATATCATATCAATAATGTGATATGATATTAGTTATTATTTGATGTGATATTAGTTATAATTTAATCTGATATTATGTTTTGAGTTGATTTGATATATTATAACTTTCATTACAATAGAAATATGAATAAAAAATGGTGATCTAGATAATAACTTTCATATAATTTGGAATTAAAGTATGAGAATACAAAATAGACAATTGGGAAATTTACAAAAAAAAAAAAAACTAATATAAAGTTTATAGACAATTGGGAAATGTCAACATTGTCAATGTACAATCAATCTAAAGTCTAAACTAGAGTCAAGTCAAGTATCTATTACAATTTTGTACTGTAAAACTTCTCAGTTTTGGCATTGAACTCATCTTTCATTGTATTTGTTTGAGAGCCATTATAGTATAACCATACTTGACTCTAAGAATTTGTATAGCTCTGTTGAGAGCAGCTTTGCTCTTGCGTGCTTCTCTTGTGAGCTCTGGATCTCAAGTTTGCGTTGTTTGTCCTCTGTAAAGCTCTATGTGTCTCATTGTAAGAATGCAACAATTAGTGTGGTTCTTGTTATCTTGCCAGGCCAATTTTGGATACTCCACGTTATACTCTCTGGCATCTCTATAAATTTTCTCTGCTGGTATCCCCTTTATTATCTCAACAAAATATTGCAGCTACATTAATGATGAAAAAAGATGTCAGATCAAAGGAAAGAAGATATCAGATCAAGGCAAAGAAGATATCAGATCAAGGGAAAGAAGATATCAGATCAAGGTAAAAAAGATATCAGATCAAGGGAAACAAGATATTAGATTAAGGGAAACAAGATATCAGATCAAGGGAAACAAGATATCATATCAAGGGAAATAAGATATCAGATCACGGGAAAGAAGTCATTAGATTATTGTAAAGAATATATGAGATATGAAACATGTACTTACCATGAGTTCTGGAATTGCAGTGTACCAAGTGTTTTCTGGGATTTTGTTATTCAGTACGACTACTTTTCTTGCCGTTGCCTTTATACACAATGTATAGTAATTTCATGCTGAAATATTGGGAAGAAGACCTGCACAAAGTATAATACTAATTAGAAGTTGATATTTGATATATTGAATTCACTGAATGGAGGAATTCAAATTACACTTACCATTTTTATATTTAATGTGTCCATGTTTTTGTTGGCTCGTGTGACATCATCTATGAATTGACTTTTCATGATGTGCAGAATCTCAGGTTTGACCTCATAGTTACAAATACTAGTTTGGTATTAGGGGGGTACGTGAAGGAAAACAGAACAAGCTCGGGCTAAATCGAAAACCTCACTTTCGTGCAATGCATTCCAGAATCGGAAGCTTTCGACAAAGCTTAGGCTTAAATTCATTTTCCCATGAACGGATCTAGGCTTATACTTAGTTAATTTATTAAATCGACATCTAACGCATAAAGATTAAATCTTTAAAAGCGGAAGGATTAAAGGTTATACCTTTGAAGCGAAGTCCAACGCAATAAGAAAAACCAAATCTTTGCTTGCAATTACCACCGAAATCCGAAAGATAACTCCAAGAAATCCCGAATATTGCGTGGGCAATAATCTAACGGGATGTGCTATCAAAGCCCACGAAAACCCACAAAGAAAATCTCCCGAAAAGATTAAATCTGCCCAAAAGATCAAACCTTTAACCCAGAAAACTACTGCCAACTCCGGTCACGATCTGGACAACCGGGATTGTGGATCACCAACCCAAAGGAGAGATCAACACAAACCCAGCTGGATCAAACACCCCGGAGTGATTAGAAGTAGCTGCCGAACTGCCCAAGTGAAGAACTAAAAATTCGGCCAACACAAAAAAAAATACTGGGCAGAATTTCGGCAAAAAATGTGAAGAATCCGGTGAAAAGAAATGAAATCCAGCAGTGGGCAAACTCAAAAATTGATGGGCTATCTAAAAGTTTGATCTTTGAACTTAATCTAAATCGAGAAGTGAGATTCCAAGTTCGTTTTTTAAATAAACCCAAGAAGGAAGGAGAGTCTCTCTAGAACTTTCTCACTCAAGGAATACAAAGTTGTCTTGCAAGATTTTCTTAAGTTTCTTTGGCCTTAAGCTTTCTATTTATAGGGAGCTCTTAAGGAGACCTAGTGGGTTTTTGAGTTAGGCCTTTTAATTTGACTTTCGTTGACCGCTTAGTCTTTCCTAGACTAATCAACTCCAATCGACCCATTTGAATTAATTTCTTAACCCACTTCGTTAATTTAATTTAATTTAATCGAACCCTTAGGATTAATTAATTCATATAGAATTAATTTCTTAATCCACTTTGTCAATTAAATATTAATTAAACCCTTAGGATTAATTAATTCACTTTGTCGATTAGTCAAATACATAATTAGTCGTACCACTATCGGACTAACTATGGAACTACCGCTCAAAAATGACTTTACATTGCGCCACTATTTATTCTTCTATCTCCCCATATTAAAGATCTAGTGCTTGTCGGTTTATCAATTTACTGACAAACTAATTTACTGATTTCTTGGTATCCGAGATTAGTACCACTCGACCTTCTTATTATACCGGACATAAAGTCCACCGGCCGGGTTTAGTATAATAAACCTTACGAGCTCATCTCGGGAGCACCATCAACCCGGCGAATCGGTACGTGGATTCCTCTGACTAGCAACGGCACGTAAGTAGCTAAACATCTCATACCCAACCTACCGAGGTATAGGCTTCAATTGACCGCACTCTTTGGCACATCAAAGCATACGATATCCAACTCGCATGCCCGTCCCAATCTTGGGATTGAGAGACTGAATACTAGGACCGAATTGACTAAGCCAATCAGTATAAGTCAATTATATCCAAACTGGTCGTGCTCAATATGCCCCGGGCATATCCATGTGATTTAATTATTCTAGATAAATTAATTTCCAAACCACACGATAACCTATACCGATAGTATGTTCAAACTATCTCAGTTACGAGCATACTTTTATATATCAATACTTTAACTAATAACGGTATCTACTATGTCTTTCCACACCCCGTTATCTAGTTCTATGATATAATGGAACAATTTAATATTGAAACAAAATGATATGTTATCTGGGGATATTAGTTTTTGATACAAGCCATAGCTTTTCTGTATTCATAACTAACAGTACGACGGATGCCTAACTTCTTGGTAGCATCATGTGTTTTCTTGGAATTGTTGTAATCATCCATCGCTGATATGAACTCCAGACGTTGATGTTGTGTATCTTCCATTAGTGAAAGCTAAAAACATAATGAATTAAATTCATATTAGATGGAATAATATTTACATATTTTTGAAAATGAATTTCATATTAAAATGATTAGGGATTCATATCATACACAAAATTGTTAAGATATGAACAGCCTTGTTAGATCTTTGAAGTTTATATGTACGATCAATGCATTTAGTACTGATATTGTTATCCATTCTCCTGGATGCCTTATTTGGTCAATGCTGTTGAGGGATTTTAGGAGCTGATATCTGATGTTGTTTAAGGAAATCCTGGACGAAGTTAATGTCACTGTAGTCCTGATTGTTGACAATGTACTTCTCAAGTTGCTTGATGATTGGTCTTTTAGTGGGTGGCATGCCAAATCTTTGACAGTAGCGTTTGACATTTTGTTCATAATCTTCACCCTTTGACTCAGCAGCTATATATTCTTCAACTTCAATTGGACCTCTTGGAAGCCAAGAATCAATTCCACATCTTCTTCAGCTATGAGAATAATTGTATATTGTTCCAGCTCCAGTCTCAACTTGAGAGAGTTGAATTTTTTGAGCAGGTATTGTCCTAATTTGTTTGGCATCTTGGTGTAGTTGATACTGTGGAAGCTGCCAAAGCCTATATCCCTCACAACATTTCTTTGTGGTTCTGAGAGTCTAGAAACCACAAAACTTATAACGTTTGGAGATGTACTGTAACTGAATCTTTTGCTTATCTCATTATCAACATCATCATCATTATCCTTTCTCTTTTCTCTTTTTTTTTTTTTTTTTATTTAGACATCCACATCGCCCTGTTTCTTTTCCTTGTTGACTATGACATTAGTCTTCTTCTGTTGCTGCTGCTGCACACTCTTCTTCTGCAACTTTTGAAAAATTTCTTCATTTGTCTTCTTCTTTGCATGTAATTTAATCCTTTTACTTGTTGTCTCCTTTTGGGATGGTTGAACAACTTCCTGTTGTTTTCTTTTCTTGTCCGATTTATGTTTGTATGTATGTTGTAACACGGGCACATTGGGATTGCTAGGTGGTTGTTGAAAATCTGAACTATCATCTTGTGCTTGAACAACTTGCTTGATTTTATCAGCCATTATGTATATATTGTTGTTTCTTGAAATCTGTCAGTAAAAGAATGTTAGAAAAAATAAGTTGATATGAGATTAGAAGAGAGTAGATATCAGATCAGAAGATATAAGACATCAGATCACAACATGAACACATCAGCTTAGCATATAACAGACATCAGATCAACTGAATACACACATCAGATCAACTGAATACACACATCATATCAACTTAATACACACATCAGATCACGGAAAACACAAATTAGATCAAGTAAATACACACATCAGATCAACACAAAATTAACATCAGATCAGTAATTTTTATAGAAAATCATTTTACAGAACTTAAAGAAACTTAACAATGAATATCAAATCAGAATACAAAAGACATCAGATCAACTGAATACATACATCAGATCAAAACAAAACAGAGATCAGATCAAAAGAATAAAGACATCAGATCAATAATTTTGATAGAAATTCATTTCAAACAACTAAAACAAAATTAACAGCATATAACAGACTTCAGATCAATTGAAAATATATATCAGACCAAAAGAATACAGACATCAGATCACAAAGTATTGAAGGCACATATTTCACTGAACTAAAACAGACATCAGATCACGATATTACAGAGATTAGATCAACATATAATAGAGATCAGATCACGAAAATATAGACATCATATCATTAATTTTGACAGAAATTCATTTCAAAGAACAAAAACAAAATTAACAACACATAACAGACATCAGATCAATTGAAAACATGTATCAGATTACAAGAATAAAAACATTAGAACACTAATTATTGAAAGAAAACAACGGTTATAAAATTGAAATCCAATGATATGTATGTCTAATGGTTAAAAAATTAGGGTTTTTGTAACTGTAGATAAATGTCGAAGTCGGAAAAATGTTGGTTTGAGAAAAAAAACAAGTTTTTCTTCCAATTTGGAGACTTTTTGTAACGTTTGATTTGAACAGCAAATTTTTCTTCGCGCAGATGATGGTTATGGTATTTTCTGAATCGGAAGAACAGCAGAAATTCAAAAAGCGGTGGTCTCTGAACGTATTTGAGGTTAGAAATTTAGATTGTGGTGATCTAATGTTGTTAATCGAAAGTTGAAGATCGTGGGGATGATATCGTTTTCAGAGTGCGAAGGAAGGGTTTTAGATTTTTAGTTTCAGAGCTGGAAAAAGGAAAGTGTTAGGGTTTAATTAAGTCGCGTGTTTACACGCGTGCTAGTGCGACTGGAGTTGCGCGTAGGCTGCAGTAGGAGTAATATTCACCGTAGGCCTATAGGCCTACGGTATACGAATCCATCTACAAGACATTCCAACATAAATAACATAATATTCTAAATATTAATTTAACTATTAAAAAAATTTAAAAATTTAAATCAGACGATTAAAATTTATAAATAACTCACCTGAAATTTACTAAATAGAGACGAACCGTTTCAATTTTCATAACTGACTTAAATTTTAATGTATACATTGATTTTTAAACTTCAATGAAATATTTTTGTATATTATTAAAATAGACATTACGAGACTAAATAATACATTTGTAAAATGTAAGGGACCAAATAATACATATTTTATATGTAAAAGACCAAAAAATTTATTTTAAAATGTAAGGGACTAAAAACATTATTTGTCAAATATAAAGGACCAAAAATATGATTTAATTAAAAAAATTTGTTATAAGTTAATTAATAAAAGATGTCAAATACAAAAGTTTGAAAAAGCCACTAATTATACAAATTACCATCGTCTCTTAGTCAACCAAAATTATAACTAGCTAACTGAAAGTAATGATGTTAGTTGTCTTGCTCATTTCTTTCAGGTTGATTTTGGGGGTTCCGTATATTATAGTCATGTAGGAGTAATTTTGCTCCTATAAGACTGTAGTGTTATTGTAAAAAAAATGTTTTTTTTTTAGTTTTTCCAATCAACATACTATAAAATAAAATCATCTTATATAACTAAAAAAATACTTAACAGGGGGATCAAATCATGCATTTTATACACATCATATCACAAGACAGTAGACATCAGATCAACGGGCAATAGATATCATATCACAAATATATAAAAACTCATACAATAGAACTAAAATATATTTAACAGGGGGATCAAATTATGCATTCTATGCACATCATATCACAAAACAGTAGGCATCAGATCAGCAGACAACAGATATCATATCACAATTATAAAAGTTATCATACAATAAAACTAAAACATACTTAACAGAGATATAAAATTATGCATTCTATAAACATCACATCACAAAACAGTAGAAATCAGATCAGCAGACTATAGATATCATATCACAGCTATAAAATAAATTATCTCATTTAACAAAAACATACTTAACATGGGGATCAAGTCATGATTCTATATACATCACATCACAAGACAGTAGACATCAGATCAGCGGACTATAGATATCATATAACAACTATAAAATAAATCATTTCATAGAACTGAAACATACTTAACAGGGGATCAAGTCATGATTCTATAGACATCACATCACAAGACAGTAGATATCAGATCAGTGAACTATAGATATCATATCACAACTATAAAAGAAATCATTTCATAGAATTAAAGTATACTTAACAGGGGGATCAATTATAATTCTATAGACATCACATTACATCACAAGACAGTAGACATCAGATTAGCGGACTATAAATATCATATCACAACTGTAACATAAATCATCCCAAAGATCTAAAACATACTTAACAGGGGAATTAAGTCATGATTCTATAGGCATCACATCACAAGACAATAGACATCAGATCAGCGGACTATAGATATCATATCACAACTATAAAAGAAATCATCTTATCAAATTAAAACATACTTATCCGGGGGATCAAGTCCTGATTCTATAGACATCACATCACAGGACAGTAGACATCAGATCAGCGGATTATAAATATCATATCACAACTATAAAATAAATCATCTCATAGAACTAATAAAGGAAACAGATCTAACCCGGGCTAAACCGAAAATCTCACTTTCGTGCTATGCATTTTAGAATCAGAGATTTTTGATTCGGCTCAGGCTTAAAATCATTTTCCCTGAACGGATCAAGGCTTTTACTAGTTCAACTTATTAAAATGACACGCAAAAATCGTATTTTTAATTAAAGCGAAAAGTATAAAGATTATACCTTTGAAGCGTGTCCATCGCAATAAGAAAACCCAAAGCGAATACCACCAAAAAGCCTTTGGATGCCTCCAAGAAAACCTGAATCTGTGGGCGATAAACTATCGAGTAGTGCTCACAAAGCCCAATAAAAAACCTTAAGAAAATTTGAAGGAAAACAGAACAAGCCCGGGCTAAATCGAAAACCTCACTTTCGTGCAATGCATTCCAGAATCGGAAGCTTTCGAAAAAGCTCAGGCCCAAATTCATTTACCCACGAACGGATCTAGGCTTATACTTATTTAATTTATTAAATCGACATCTAACGCACAAAGATTACACCTTTAATTAAAAGTAGAAAGATTAAAGTTATACCTTTGAAGCGAAGTCCAACGCAATAAGAAGACCGAAATCTTTATTTGCGAATTCTACGAGAAATCCAATAGATGACTCTGAGAAAACTTCGAATATTGCGTGGGCGATAATCTATCGAAGTGTGCTACCAAAGCCCACGAGAAATCCACAAAGAAAATCCCTCAATTAGATTAAATCTGCCCAAAAGATCAAACCTTTAACCCAAAAAACTGCTGCCCACTACTTTTCTCGCTAATAAAATCAAACCCACTTCAACTCCGGTCATGATCTGGACAACCGGGATTGTAGATCACCAACCCAAGGAAGAGATCAACACAAACCCAGCTGGATCAAGCACACCGGAATGATTATAAATGGCTGCTATCTCACCAAGAAACTAGTGAACAGTAACCCGTGAACAGTAATCGTGAACAGTAACCGGTGAACAGTCCGGTGAACAGTACCGTGAACAGTTATTCCAACAGTGGGCAACTCCAAAAATCGATGGGTTATCTAATAGTTTAATCTTTCAAACTTAATCTAAATCGAGAAGTGAGAATCCAAGTTCGTTTTTGAAAGAAAACTCAAAAGGGAAGAGAGTTTCTCTCTAGAACTTTCTCACTCTAAGGAAGACATAAATGTCTTGCAAGATTTTCTTAATTATCTTCGGCCTTAAGCTTTCTATTTATAGGGATCTATAATAGAGACCTAATGAACTTTTGAGTTGCTCCTTTTAATTTGACTTTCGTTGACCGCTTAGTCTTTCCCGACTAATCAACTCCAATCGACCAATTCGAATTAATTTCTTAACCCACTTCGTTAATTTAATTTAATCGAACCCTTAGAATTAATTAATTCAAAAAGAATTAATTCTTAATTCACTTTGTTGATTAAATATTAATTAAACCTTTAGGATTAATTAATTCACTTTGTCGATTAGTCAAATACATAATTAGTCGTACCACTATCGGACTAACTATGGAACTACCGCTCAAAAACGACTTTACATCGCGCCACTATTTTTCTTCTATCTCCCCACATTAAAGATCTAGCGCTCGTCGGTTTATCAATTTACTGCCAAACTAATTACCGACTTCTTGGTATCCGAGATTAGTACCACTCGACCTTTTATTATACCGGACATAAAGTCTACCGGCCGGGTTTAGTATAATAGACCTTACGAGCTCATCTCAGGAGCATCATCTACCCGGCGAACTGATACATGGATTCATCCAACTAGCAACCGCACATAAGAAGCTAAACACCGCATACCCAACCTACCAAGGTATAAGCCTCAATTGACCGCACTCTTTGGCAAATCAAAGCATATGATATCCAACTCTCACGGCCGTCCCGATCTCAGGATTAAGAGACTGAATACTAGGACCGAATTGACTACGCCGATCAGTATAAGTCAATTCTATCCAAACTGGTCGTGCTCAATATGCCCCGGGCATATCCGCGTGATTTAAACTGGTCTAGATAAACTAATTTTCAAATCACACGATAACCTGTACTGATAGTATGTTCAGACTATCTCAGTTACGAGCAAACTTTTTATCTATCAATACTTTAACCAATAACGGTATCTACTGTGTTTTTCACACACCCCGTTATCTAGTTCTATGATATAATGGAACAATTTAATACTGAAACAAAATGATATGTCATCTGTGGATATTAGTTTTTGATACAATCCATAGCTTTTCTGTATTCAAAACTAACAATCTCCCACTAATACTCAAAGCTATGCTAAGAAGTACAAAAATTGTCCAACCCGCTATTACACTGCTGTCACAATGAAATCTCCAGAACACCTTTAAGCTCACTCACATGGCTCCCTCAAGAATCTGACTCCCATGCCCTTCAAATGTCTCTCAAAGACCTTTGGGGTCAATGGCTTTGTGAAAGGATCTGTAAGGTTATCATCTGATGCTATCTTGGCCACGATCATGTCTTCCATCTTTACGATCTCTCGTATCAGGTGGTACTTGCGCTCTATGTGTTTACTCGCCTTATGGGCTTGCGGTTCCCTCGAGTTAGCAACTGCACCATTGTTATCACAGTAAACTGTGATAAACTTAGGCAACTCAGGAACCACATCTAAGTTCATCAGGAAGCTCCGGAGCCATACAGCTTCTTTCGCTGCCTCTGATGTAGCAACGTACTCAGCCTCCATGGTAAAGTCTGCCACACATTTCTGCTTGACACTCTGCCATACTATGGCTCCACCTCTTAGAGTAAACACAAACCCAGAGGTAGACTTACTCTTGTCCAAATCACCTTGAAAGTCTAAATCTGTATAACCCAACGGTACAAGCTCCTACGCTCTATAAACTAGGACATAATCTACCGTCCTACGCAAGTACTTGAGAATGCATTTTACTGCCTCACAATGAGCCTTCCCAGGGTTACTCTGATATCTGCTAACCATGCCAACGACAAAGCAAATATCAGACCTCGTACATAACATAGCATATATGAGGCTACCCATTGCAGAAGCATAGAGTACCACCTTCATGACATCTATCTCCTAAGCAGTCTTGGGACACTGCTCCTTAGACAAATGCACCCCATGCTTGAAAGGTAGTGAACCCTTCTTGGAGTTCTGCATATTAAAACGAGCCAGAATCGTATCTATGTAGGATGCCTGGGAAAGTGTCAGAGAACGTCTCCTACGATCTCGAATAATCTTGATCCCAAGAATATGTCCAGTCTCTCCCAAATTCTTCATATCAAATTTCCTGGACAACCGTGCCTTTACGTCTGACAACACCTTCTTACTGTTGCCAATCAGAAGGATGTCATCTACGTAAAGTACGAGGAACACCACCGTATCACCATCACGCTTGCGATAAACACACTGCTCATCCAGACATTGAGTGAATCCACAGGATTGGATAACCTCGGCCAAGAGAATCCATAGGATTGCACCCAATAGGCCGAAACCCATCAGGAAGGTCTACCAGCTCCCAGACCTGATTTGAGTCCATAAAACCTATCTCAGCAATCATCGCTCTCTGCCAAGAATCTGTATCTTTATCCTGGAGAGCCTCATTGTAGCTAATTGGGTCTGGTTCACGAGCGCTAGGTATAAAGTCCGAAGACTCACTCAAACCCATGTACCTCTCGGGCTGTCTGACAACCCTCCCACTACGATGAGGCGCAGCCTGTGCAAGAGCATCATCTGTGATAGTATGTGCAGTCTCTTGTGATGTATCTTCCTGTACTCGTGCATCTGGAATAGTGGACTCACCTCTAAGCTCTTCCAATACTACCTTGCTCTTTGTCTTGTGATCTCAAACATAGTCATCCTCAAGAACCACCTTCTGATCTTGAGAACTATAAAACAGACCACTTTTCATTCCTTTGGGGTAGCCTACAAAAAGCATAATCTCAGATCTCGCATCTAGCTTGGCTGTGTCTGCCTTAAGCACATATACTGGACAACCCCAAATCCTGAGATGTCTCTGACTAGGCTTTTGCCCCTACTGGAGCCGAAGGCACAGACTTAGATGGCATGAGATTAAGGAGATAACACACTGACTCCAAGGCTAAACCCCAAAACGATATAGGCAATTCGCTATAACTCATCATCGATTTAACCATATCTATAAGAGTCATGTTTCTCCTCTCTGCTACACCATTCTGTTGGGGTGTGCTAGGTGCAGACAACTGGGTCTGAATACCCTTCTCTGACAAATAGGACCTGAATTCACTAGATAGGTATTCGCCACCGCAATCAGATCGCAAGGCCGTGATACTTTTACCCAGATGGTTCTCCACCTCAGCCTTAAACTCTCTGAACTTGCCAAAGCATTCAGACTTGTGGCGCATCAGGTATATGTATCCATATCTAGAGTAATCATCCATGAAAGTCACGAGATACTCATACCCACTTCTAGCCTGAACTGACATAGGCCTACACAAGTCAGAATGAATCAACTCTAAAACCTCCTTCCCTTTGCCTTGAAAGGCCTCTTGGTCATCTTACCCTCAAAGCAGGACTCACAGGTTGGATAACTGTCAATATCCAATGAGTCCAAAGACCCATTATTAACCAACCTTTGAATCCTACTAAGGTTAATGTGACAGAGTCTCAGGTGCCAAAGATAAGTTTGATTTAAAGGGGAAGACTCATTTCTCTTACTATGATTCGATGATGAGTTACTAGTTTCTGTGTTTTGCATTACTAGGGAGTATGTCTTGATTAAAAACAGATTGTCAACTAATGTACCGGAACATATAAGCTTTTGGCTTTTTCTAATAAAAATAGATCCATAAAAAAAAACACACTTATAACCATCCAAAACAAGTTTAGAAACTGAAAGTAAATTCTTGCGAAAACTGTGTACATAAAGACAATATCTCAAATGTAAAATAGAGTCTGAAAAATAAAGACAAACAACTCCCACTGCAGCAACATAAACTCTGGTAGTATCCCCAAGGTAGATCTACAACTCTCCCTTTCTAAGCAGCCGGGTCACTTGGAACCCCTGTAAAGAATTACAAACATGATCAGTGGCTCCTGAATCCACACACCAAGTATCTGTGGGAATCGCCACTAAACACGTCTCAATAACTAGGGAAAATTTACACATACCTCGAGGCTTTGGGTAATCCTTCTTCTAATGTCCTGCTTTGCCGCATCTGAAGCATTTGCCTTTCGGCTTGTGTTTCTTGGCAATGCCTTCCTTGGGTCCATGATCAGCTCTTGCTTTCTGGCCTCTCTTCCTCTTTTGCTTCCTGGCTTTGGGCCCAGCAGAGGAACCTGAGGGACCAACAGTAGCCAAGGCTTGCTTCTTCTCTGTGAATAGGCCCTCAGCAGACACCAATGCAGTCATGAGCTCGGGAAGTGAATATGAGAGCTGGCTCATATTATAGTTTAACCAAAATTGCTCAAAACTGGGGGCAAGCTCTGGATGATGATATCAACCTGGGTCTCCCCATCAATATCACCTCCCAATACCTCAATCTCATTGATGCAGCTCATCATATCCAGCATGTGATCCCTCACTGAAGTGCCTTCAGCAATCCTAGCATTTCCTCATAGCTGACTGCTTGGCTGCCCTACCCTGATGTCCAAACATCTCCCTGAGGTTGAGCATCATATCGTAGGTTGAGGTAAACTACTAATGCTGGTGTTGTAGTACACTCGACATAGAAGCCAAGATGTAGCACCGGGTCATCTCATCAGCTTTCTGCCACCTCGTATATGGCTCTCGCTGCTCAGGATTGGCATCATCGCTGGGCTTAAGGGGCAATCCTCAGTGAGCACGTACTTGTAACCTCAGCTGTAAGGACAATGTTCAGGTTACGTTTCTAGTCAATATAATTTGGACACATAAGTTTGTTCTGGTTCAAAATGACAGCTAACGGGTTGAACGATATATCAACAACTAAAAATAAACAGTCAAGTTTCAGTATACTTTTTCAAAAATATTGAAAATCATCAAAAACAATATAATCTCCATCGACATCTCTCACACCGGGATTAACGCAGGTCACGCGGGTGAACGTCTACGCCAACCCACATTCATTCGAGAAGAACCGAAGCTCATTAATTTCATTATCTGAGCAACGGTCTTATGATCAATGAAATTAATAGTCAATGCTTTTAGTCATACACATAAATAGCGTAACCTCACGGGAGGAATACTATAAATAGTACACTAAGCGTTTGCCATTACGTGACTCCTGATTTTGTTACTTAGGATACTAATGCGCCTCAGCATAGAGGGTATCGCAACTTTCTCCAATTAAACTCACTATAGTCATCCCTTCAGAAATTCATTCCGATGATATCTGTGATTGAAGACTTGTCCGCATGGAGGAAGGTCATAATACCAACTCGCACGGATATACCCGGGACATATTGAGCACAACCAGTTTGGATAGAATTGACTTATACTGATCGGCGTAGTTAATTCAGTCCTAGTATTCCGTCTCTCAATCCTGAGATTGGGATAGGCGTGAGAGTTGGATATCGTATGCTTTGATTTGCCAAAGAGTGCGGTCAATTGAGGCCTATACCTCGGTAGGTTGGGTATGCGATGTTTAGCTTCTTACGTGCCATTGCTAGTTGGAGGAATTCACGTACCAGTTAGCCGTGTTGATGGTGCTCCCAAGATGAGCTCGTAAGGTTTATTATACTAAACCCGACCGGTAGACTTTATGTTTGGCATAATAAGAAGATCGAGTGGTACTAATCTCGGATACCAAGAAGTCGGTGAATTAGTTTGTCAGTAAATTGATAAACTGACGAGCACTAGATCTTTAATGTGGGGAGATAGAAGAAAATATAGTGGTGCGATGTAAAGTCATTTTTGAGCGGTAGTTCCATAATTGGTCCGTTAGTGGTACGACTAATTATGCGTTTGACTAATCGATAAAGTGAATTAATTAATCCTAAAGGTTTAATTAATATTTAATTGACAACGTAGATTAAGAAAATTAATTATATATGAATTAATTAATCCAAAGAGTTCGATTAAATTAAATTAACGAAGTGGGTTAAAGATTTAATTCAAAAGGATCGATTGGAGTTGACTAGTCTAGAAAAGACTAAAGAGTTAACGAAAGTTAAACTAAAAGACCCAAATCAAAGGCCCATTAGGTCTCCTTAGAAGCTCCCTATAAATATCCCTTGTTAGGCAACTTACAAGACATTAGAAACCTTAGAGGCATTTGCCTAGTGAGAGAAAGTTAAGTCTAGAAAGAGAAGCTCTCAACTTTCTTAGTAGATTTTATTTCGAAGTCGACTTTGGAGCTTTCTTCTTCAAGAATCCTAAAAGCCCATAACCTAGAGAATCCTAGATCACCAGTTTTGGAGTAAAAAGCTGCTTCATTTGATTGGTTTTCTCGGCCGGCGTTTGGTTTATTTTTGGGGCGGCGGCTTTGCTCATTTTGAAGTGGGTTTGTTTATTCTTGTTCTTTTGATCCTCTAGCTTGATCTTCTTAGATCGCTAGAGTCTAGATCTACGAGTAGGAACACATTCCAGGCACTTTTGGTGTGGATTTTCAGATTGGGTTAAGTTCCCGGGCTAAATCTGTTTTTTCAGATTTGTGTGATTCTTGAAGTGGGTTTCTTGGGATTTCTTCGTTTTGCCTTGGGCTACTCCGTAGACACTAGCCCACACTAGTTCGGAGTCAAATTAGAGTTATTCTTCAGATTTTGAGTGGATTTTGCAGCCATGCGGTAAATAAGTGCAGTAATCTTCGGGCAACGATTTGCTAAGGATCTGACGAGTTTTTGGAAGTGGGTCTCATATGGATCTCTTCCTTAGTGTCTTAGCTACATTTTGGATAGTCGCCCATGCGATTTCGAGGTAGATATGGATTTTTTATCGGGATTCTCTCGTGATTGGTCCCATACGGTAAACATCAGGATTTTCAGCTTTGGTTTTCTTATTGCTAGGGACACACTTCAAATGTATAATCTTTTGAACTTTCCACTTTAATTAAAGATTGTATCTTTTGTGTCTCGATTAATAAATTAAATAAGTATAAGCTTAGATCCGTTCATGGGAAAATGAATTTGAGCCTGAGCTTTGTCGAAAGCTTCCGATTTTGGAATGCATTGCACGAAAGTGAGGTTTTCGATTTAGCCCGGGCTTGTTCTGTTTTCCTTCACAACTGACACAGGGATTCACTTATCCCAAACCAGTTCCTGGTATGATTCACAACCAACTGACACTAGGATTAATTAATTACTTAATTAATTAAATCTACATTTGTCAACAACCAAATACATAATTAATCGTACCACTAACGGATTAATTATGACACTACCATCCTACACCAAAATTGCTTCCAGAATAACTTAATTAATTTATATTCATAATCTCCCCACATCAAAGATATAGTGCTCGTTAATATATTAATTTACTAATAAATTAATTAATTAACCTCTTTAATTCGGAGACTAGTACCACTCGACTTTTTTACTATACCGGACATAAGTCCACCGGCCGAGTTTAGTATATTAAACATTACGAGCTCATCTCGGGAGCACCATCACCCTGGACGCACCGTTACATGGTTTCTTTTCGACAAGCAACAACACACCAAGCAACTAAACACGCGCACCCAACCTACCGAGACTATTGGACACAATTGACCTCACCCATTGGCAGATCAAAGTACACTATGTCTAATCCTCATGCCCGCTCGAGTCTAGGGATTAAGAGATAGAATATCAAGAACGATTTGTCTATTAAATCAGTACAAGACAAAACATTCCTAATGGTCAAGTTCAATACGCCCCGGGCATATCTATATGATTCAATTAGTTTAGACAAACCAATTATCTGAATCACATAATAATCTAAACCTATAGTTTGTCCAAAGTTGTTTCGGTTACGAATCTCATTTATATATTATGTCTTTCAACCAATGATGAGATCTATTGTGTTACACAAGGCACCTCATCATCTACTTACATAATATAAATGGACATATCATGCACAACAAGATATAACCAAAACATAAATCGATATATTACTGGGAAAATGTACAATGCAAGCATAGCTTATGTATTTAACTCCAATAATAACCCACTAATACTTAAGTTGTGCTTTAAAAGCGGAAAGATTAAAGGTTATATCTTTGAAGCGAAGTCCAACGCAATAAGAAAACCCAAATCTTTAATTGCGAATTCCACGAGAAATCCAATAGATGACTCCGAGAAAACTTCGAATATTGCGTGGGCAATAATCTATCGAAGTGTGCTACCAAAGCCCACGAGAAATCTACCAAAAAATCCCTCAATTAGATTAAATCTGCCCAAAAGATCAAACCTTGAACCCAAAAAACTGCTACCCACTACTTTTTTCGCCAATAAAATCGAACCCACTTCAACTCCGGTCACGATCTGGACAACTGGGATTGTGGATCACCAACCCAAGGAAGAGATCAACACAAACCCAGCTGGATCAAGCACCCCAGAGTGATTAGAAGTGGCTGCCATCTCACCAAGAAAATGGTGAACAGTAACCGGTAAACAGTACCGTGAACAGTTATTCCAGCAGTGTGCAACTCCAAAAATCGATGGGTTATCTAATAGTTTAATCTTTCAAACTTAATCTAAATCGAGAAGTGAGAATCCAAGTTCGTTTCTGAAAGAAAAATCAAAAGGGAAGAGAGTTTCTCTTCAGAAATTTCTCACTCTAAGGAAGACATAAATGTCTTGCAAGATTTTCTTAATTATCTTTGGCCTTAAGCTTTCTATTTATAGGGAGCTCTAATGGAGACCTAATGGACTTTTGAGTTGGGCCTTTTAATTTGACTTTCGTTGACCACTTAGTCTTTCCCGACTAATCAACTCCAATCGACCCATTCGAATTAATTTCTTAACCCACTTCGTTAATTTAATTTAATCGAACCCTTAGAATTAATTAATTCAAATAGAATTAATTTCTTAATTCACTTTGTCGATTAAATATAAATTAAACCTTTAGGATTAATTAATTCACTTTTTTGATTAGTCAAATACATAATTAGTGGTACCACTATCGGACTAACTATGAAACTACCCCTCAAAAATGACTTTACATTGCGCCACTATTTTTCTTCTATCTCCCCACATTAAAGATCTAGCGCTATCGGTTTATCAATTTACTCACAAACTAATACACCGACTTCTTGGTATCTGAGATTAGTACCACTCGACCTTTTATTATACTGGACATAAAGTCCACCGGCCGGGTTTAGTATAATAGACCTTACGAGCTCATCTCGGGAGCACCATCAACCCAGCGAACTGGTACGTGGATTCATCCGACTAGTAACGGCACATAAGAGGCTAAACACCGCATACCAAACCTACTGAGGTTAGGCCTCAATTGACCGAACTCTTTGGCAAATCAAAGCATACGATATCCAACTCTCACGCCCGTCCCGATCTCAGGATTAAGAGACTGAATACTAGGACCGAATTGACTACGCCGATCAGTATAAGTCAATTCTATCCAAACTGGTCGTGCTCAATATGCCCCGGGCATATCCGCGTGATTTAAACTAGTCTAGATAAACTAATTTTCATATTACACGATAACCTATACAGATAGTATGTTCAGACTATCTCTGTTACGAGCAAACTTTTGAATTAAATAGAACTAGATAACCCACAATACAAGCATAGCTTATGTATTTAACTCCAATAATCACCCACTAATACTTAAGTTGTGCTTCAAATGTATAACCTTTAATTTTTTTGAGGATTTCTAGTCCGCTTTGGTAGCACACTTCGATAGATTATTGCCCACGCAATATTTGAAGTTTTCTCGGAGTCATCTATTGGATTTCTTGTGGAATTCACAATTAAAGATTTGGGTTTTTTTATTGCGTTGGACTTCGCTTCAAAGGTATAACCTTTAATCTTTCCGCTTTTCTCAGAGTCTGCTGATCTGATGTCTACTGTCTTGTGATATGATGTGATGTCTGTAGACTCATGACTTGATCCCCTTGTTAAGTACGTTTTAGTTGTTAGTTTTGAATACTGAAAAGCTATTGCTTGTATTAAAAACTAATACCCAGATGACATATCATTTCATTTCCTTATTAAATTTGTTCCTTTATATCATATATCTAGATAACGAGGTATAGAAAAGCACAGTAGATCTCGTTATTGGTCAAAGTAATATGATATATGAACAGATACTCGTAACTGAGGTAGTTTGAACATACTATCGGTTTAGGTTATCTTATGATTTGGTAATTAGTTTGTCTAGACTAATCAAATTATACAGATGTGCCCGGGGTATACTGAGCACGACCTGTTCGGGATTGAATTAACTCGTACTAATCGGCATAGCTAATTTGAACCTAGTATTCTAATCTCTTAATCCCTAGATTGGAGAGGTCATGAGAGTTAGATATCTTATACTTTGATTTGCCAAAGGGTGCGGTCAATTGAGGCCTAAATCTCGGTAAGTTGGGTATGCGGTGTTTGACTTCTTTATGTTGGAGTAGAATGCATAAGCTATGCTTGTATTGTACAGTTTCCCAGTTTAATATATCGATTTGTGTTTCAGTCATATCTGGTTGTGCATTTATTGTCCATTTATATTATGTAAGTAGATGATGAGGTGTCTGGTGCGACACAGTAGATCTCATCATTGGTTGAAAGACATAATATATAAATGGGGTTCGTAACCGAGACAGCTTTGGACAAACTGTCAGTCTAGGTTATTATGTGATTCAGATAATTAGTTTATCTAAACTAATTGAATCATATAGATATGCCCGGGGCATATTGAACTTGACTCTTAGGAATGATTTGTCTTGTACTGATTTAATAGACAAATCGATCCTTGTATTCTATCTCTAAATCCCTAGACTCGAGTGGGCATGAGGATTAGACATAGTGTACTTTGATCTGCCAATGGGTGAGGTCAAATGTGGCCAATAATCTCGGTAGGTTGGGTGCGCGTGTTTAGTTACTTGGTGTGCTGCTGCTTGTCGAAAGGAAACCATGTACCGGTGCGTCCGGGGTGATGGTGCTCCCGAGATGAGCTCGAAATGTTTATTATACAAACCCGGCCGGTGGACTTATGTCCGGTATAGTAAAAAGGTCGAGTGGTAATAGTCTCGGAATTAAAGAAGTTGATGAATTAATTTATCAGTAAATTAATGAATTAACGAGCACTATATCTTTGATGTGGGGAGATTATGAATATAATTTAATTAAGTTGTTCCGGAAGCAATTCTGGTGTAGGGTGGTAGTGCCATAATTAATCCGTTAGTGGTACGATTAATTATGTACTGGGTTAATGACAAAGGTAGATTTAATTAATTGAGAAATTAATTAATCCTTGTGTCAGTTGGTTGTGAATCATCCCAGGAACTGGTTTGGGATAAGTGAATCCCTGTGTCAGTTGGGAGTGATTCATCCCAGGAACTGGATTGGGATAAGTGAATCCCTGTGACAGTTGGGAGTGTATCAGTCCAGGAACAGGATTGAAGGAAACAGAATCTGTATCAGTCCAGAAACAGGATTGAAGGAAAACAGAAACCCAGTAGGAAGACCAATCCTAAACCAACTTGGAGTCTCTCTTGTAACTTTATAAATAGACAAGGGATCAGTCATTCAGAGGACAACAATAACACAATTAATCCACAGGATTTCTAGAGAGAGAAAATTTTAGAGAGAGAAAACGTTTCTCTCTCCAAGTCAAATTTTCAAGAAAGTGTGCAGCTGGTTTTTGGGTTTCTAGTGGCTGAAATTTTGGCCTTGGTCTATACCAGCTGCGCGTAGCTTTCTCTCTCTGCGGGCGGTGCGTTTATAGTACGTGCCAGGTGCTGCGGGGCTAGAGTTTTCTAGCAGGTGGATTGTGGTGATAGCTGATCAATTGACTTCTAGTTCATTGCCCACACAACGTGAAGTCATAATCTTGAGGCATACAAGAGAATCACCAGGTGCACGCTTCAAAGGTACTTTTTTAAGATTCCGCTTTAATAGAAATTTTTGTTGCGTGGTAAATCGAGCAAGTGCAAACCCATATCCTACCAAAATCTTTCACTTTGTGTGCCATTGCTAGTTGAAGGAATCCATGTACCGGTTCGGCGGGTTGATGGTGCTCTCGAGGTGAGTTCGAAAGGTTTATTATACTAAACTCGGCTGGTGGATTTTATGTCTGATATAATAAGAAAGTCAAGTGGTACTAATCTCGGATACCAAGAAGTCGATGAATTAATTTGTCAGTAAATTTATGAATCGACGAGCACTAGATCTTTGATGTGGGGAAATAGAAGAATAATGAAGTGAGCGTGAAGTAATTTGTTTTTGAGCGGTAGTTTCATAATTGGTCCATTAGTGGTACGACTAATTATGCATTGGACTAATATACAAAGTGAATTAATCAATCCTAAAGGTTTAATTAATATTCAATTGACAAAGTGGGTTATACGAAATAATCCTAAGGGTTCGATTAAATTTAATTAACAAAGTGCGTTAAGAAATTAATTTAAAAAGATCGATTGGAGTTGATTAGTCTAGGGAAGACTAAGAGGTCAACGAAAGTCAAACACCAATGAAAGTCAAACCCGTTATCTAGTTCTATGATATAATGGAACAATTTAATACTGAAACAAAATGATATGTCATCTGTGGATATTAGTTTTTGATACAAGCCATAGCTTTTCTGTATTCAAAACTAACAAAATCCCTCAAAAACAATTCAATCTGGCCAAAAACTGATTGAATAGGTAGTCAAGAAGTTCGCCACGCCGGTCGCTGCTAAAAGAGAATCGCCGGCCGCCGCTAGAGTAACCACCACCAACTCCGAACGGTTTTTGACCACGATCTGCACAGATCAATCGGTGGATCACCAAGCTGAGATTAAAATACTGAAGATCCGAATCACGTGTGTCAAAATCACTGCCTGGAGTTGCCAGGAAAACACGTCGGGACTTGTAGAAAAAAGAGACCTTCGACGACCAAAAATGGAACTCGGGACTGCTCAAGTTATGATCTTTTTGGGCTGAATCTAATTCGAGAAAAGTGAGATCTCTAGTTCGACTTTGAAAGAAAACTTCGAGAAGAAGAAGTTCTCTCTCTAGAACTTTCTCACTCTAAGAGGCAAGACTTGTCTTGTAAGATTTTTCTATCTTTCTTAAGGCTTAAGTTTTCTATTTATAGGGAGTTCAAAAGAGACCTAGTGGGTTTTTGAGTTTGGCCTTTGTGTTTGACTTTCGTTGACCTCTTAGTCTTCCCTAGACTAATAAACTCCAATCGATCTTTTTAAATTAATTTTTAACCCACTTTGTTAATTAAATTTAATCGAACCCTTAGGATTATTTCGTATAACCCACTTTGTCAATTAAATATTAATTAAACCTTTAGGATTGATTAATTCACTTTGTATATTAGTCCAATGCATAATTAGTCGTACCACTAACGGACCAATTATGAAACTACCGCTCAAAAACAAATTACTTCGCGCTCACTTCATTATTCTTCTATTTTCCCACATCAAAGATCTAGTGCTCGTCGATTCATAAATTTACTGACAAATTAATTCATCGACTTCTTGGTATCCGAGATTAGTACCACTTGACTTTCTTATTATACCAGACATAAAATCCACCAGCCGAGTTTAGTATAATAAACCTTTCGAACTCACCTCGGGAGCACCATCAACCCGCCGAACCGGTACATGGATTCCTTCGACTAGCAATGGCACACAAAGAAGTCAAACACCGCATACCCAACTTATCGAGATTTAGGCCTCAATTGACCGCACCTTTTGGCAAATCAAAGTATAAGATATCTAAATCTCATGACCTCTCCAATCTAGGGATTAAGAGATTAGAATACTAGGTTCAAATTAGCTATGCCGATTAGTACGAGTTAATTCAATCCCGAACAGGTCGTGCTCAATATGCCCCGGGCACATCCGTATAATTTAATTAGTCTAGACAAACTAATTACCAAATCACAAGATAACCTAAACCGATAGTATGTTCAAACTACCTCAGTTACGAGTATTTGTTCATATATCATATTAGTTTGACCAATAACGAGATCAACTGTGCTTACCTCGTTATCTAGATGTATGATATAAAGGAACAAATTTAATACTGAAACGAAATGATATGTCATCTGGTATTAGTTTTTGATACAAGCAATAGCTTTTCAGTATTCAAAACTAACAACTAAAACATACTTAACAAGAGGATCAAGTCATGATTTTATAGACATCACATCATATCACAAGACAGTAGACATCAGATCAGCAGACTATAGATATCATATCACAACTATAAAATAAATCATCTCATAAAACTAAAACATACTTAACAGTGGGATCAAGTCATAATTTTATAGACATCATATCTCATGACAATAGACATCAGATCAGCGGACAATGGATATCATATCACAACTATAAAAGAAATCATCTCATAGAACTAAAACATACTTAACAGGGGGATCAAGTCATGATTCTATAGACATCAATCACATTACAAGATAGTAGACATCAGATCAGCGGACTATAAATATCATATCATAACTATAAAATAAATCATCCCAGAGAACTAAAGCATACTTAACATAGGAATTAAGTCATGATTTCATAGGCATCACATTACAAGACAGTAGACATCAGATCACCAGACTATAGATATCATATTACAACTATAAAAGAAATCATCTCATCGAACTAAAACATACTTAACAGGGGGATCAAGTTATGATTATATAGACCTCACATCACATCACAAGACAGTAGACATCATATCAGCGGACTATAGATATCATATCACAACTATAAAATAAATCATCTCATAGAACTAAAACATACTTAACAAGGGCATCAAGTCATGATTCTATAGACATCACATCATAAGATAGTAGACATCAGATCAGCGGACTATAGATATCATATCACAACTATAAAAGAAATCATCTCATAGAACTAAAACA
The DNA here is from genome assembly GCA_030378225.1 of Knoxia roxburghii. Lineage (NCBI taxonomy): Eukaryota > Viridiplantae > Streptophyta > Magnoliopsida > Gentianales > Rubiaceae > Knoxia > Knoxia roxburghii. The sequence continues at coordinate 15,176,545 of CM059418.1, forward strand.
TACTTAACAGTGGGATCTAGTCATGATTCCATAGACATCATATCTCAAGACAGTAAATATCAGATCAGCGGACAATGGATATCATATCACAACTATAAAAGAAATCATCTCATAGAACTAAAACATACTTAACAGGAGGATCAAGTCATGATTCTATAACCATCACATTACATGACAGTAAACATCAGATCAGCGGACAACATATATCATATCAAGAATATAAGAGAAATAATCTCATATAACTAAAACATACTTAATACGAGTATAAAATTATGCATTCTATAGACATCATATCTCAAGACAGTAAACATCAGATCATTGGACAATAGATATCATATCACTACTATAAAAGAATCATCTCATAGAACTAAAACATACTTAACAGGGGGATCAAATCATGCATTTTATAGACATCATATCACAAAACAGTAGATATCAGATCAACGAACAACATATATCATATCAAGAATATAAAATAAATCATATCATATAACAAAAATGACCATAACATGTATTCATTGCTGCAGACGTAGAAAATCATATCACAAGATAAAATAAATCATATCATAATATATAATATTATTTAATTATAAAATAAATAAAATAATAATTAAAAAATATTTTTTAATAATTTTTTTAAAAAATAAAAAATATAAAAAAATACTGAATTATTTAAAAACATATAAAAAAAAGACTCACGGAATAAAGAAAAATAACCCATGCTCATGATAAAAGAAGGAAAGAAAAAGAAAAGAGAAAAAAAAAAGAAACTAAGCACATACACGAAATGGAGAGAGAAAAAGAAAAAGAAAAAAAAAACAAAAACATCACATGCGAGCAGGAGGAGGAGTGAAGAAAAAGAAAGGAAAAAAAAGAAAAAATTCCCCCCATCCCGCGCCTGTCTTGCACAGCTCTATCCCCAAAATAGTAACTAAGAGTAAAATTACATGATACCAACATATAAATTATCGATTTTGGGTCCCTTTGGCACAAAATAGGATTTCACATGCTATTGCATATTATACTAAATCTCTTGTAAAAATAGTTCATCCTAACCCATGAGACCTGATTTTCTCCCCCACTTGATTCTGGACTGTTCTTGTGATTTTCATTTTAATATAAATATTATTTGGTTTTCAAAAAGAAAAAAATAAAAGAGATGATGTTGCCAAATATCTTGAAGCAAATTAGGGTAGTATTAAATAAGACTCATTTTTTTTATTTACTGTCCATTTTCTACTAAAGGGCATTTTTATAAAAAAAAATAAATAAAAGGGTAATTTAGCAGGCGGTAAATAAAAATATGGTATTTAGGCAAAAATTATATTGCACACACAAAGGGCCCCACTATTTACCAATTACAACACCACTTTATAAATCCAGCTATTGTACTTCACGCGCCCACGATACACACGTTCCCTCATATTCATCTCGTTTAAACGATCGAGCACCCAAGTATTCATCTCATGCACCCACGTATTCCATCACCCAAGTATTAATGTATACTGTTGTTCTATGTAACGTACTCTGCTAGTATAAATGTCGTATTCATGTTTGTGTGGGAATTCATCAATTTTTAGTCACTTATTATTTTATTATTTATGACGCATTCTCCTCATATAAATAACATATTCATGTTTCTGAGTGCATTCTTCGACTATTAGTCATGTATTATGCTGTTTTTGGTGACGTATTCATATTTGTGTGTGAATTCCACACTTTTAATTCAATTATTTTTGTTGTTACGTGTGACGTATTCTTCTAGTATAAATGACATAATTATGTTTGTGTGTGAATTTCACAATTTGGATTCAATTGTTTTTGCTGTTGTGTGTGACGAATTCTGATGGTATAAACAACGTATTCATGTTTATGTGGGAATCCCAAACTTTTTAACCACGGCTATTGTGTGTGATGTATCTGTAATACCCCTTATTTTTAGGGTATTATTTAATTAATTATAAATATAGTATTTATATTAAAAATATATATAATAAGGAAGGAAGGGTGATTATTAGGGACTTATTGGGAATTTTCTAGAAGCATAGTTATGCACTCCTACGTCACTTCTACTTCATTTTCATCCAAGCAACTTTTGATCAGCCGTCTCACAAACTTCTCACTGGAAAATTCAGTTATCCACATTTAGTCATTATTTTTATAATTTCAGCATTGGGTTTTAGCATCTATATTTCTAGATTACTTCTATAAATTTTCAGCAAAATCCATGATCGTTTAGGCGTTGATCAAGCCAACTTTTCACAGGCATGCAATCTGAAATTCGCAGACTTGAAGTATGTGTTCAAAATTTCATATCTCAATTTACATTGATGTATTTGATATTCTCACTATTGGATATTATCTCTTATATGTCTAGAATACACTGTAGAAATTTCGAATTATTTGGATATCGTTTGATAGTCGATCAATATTGAAACTTCTTGGCACTCAATTCTGTAATTTTATTGGTTTTTAGAAAAAAAATTGTTATAGCAATTTTATTCATTGGAAATTCATGAACATTGGTATCTAAATGTTTTAAGGTGTTTTGAAACCAATGGTGAAATTATATTTTTGATTTGATAACTGCAAATATATTATTTTAATTATTTTCCATTCTGCCCAGAATTTCAGTTTTATGTAATTGAGTATTAAAGATTTTTAGGTCATTCTAATGCAAGTTTTTGGCTCCCAAAAATATTTTTAAGTATTTATGAATTTTATTTTGAAGTTTAAGTATAGTAATTGGAGTACTTGGGCAGGAAAGTGTGTTGGTGTATGTGCCATTTTAAGGGCTATATAGATATTTGTCGTTTGATTGATAATTTATCAGATGAGTTAGTTTCATGAATATAATATTCTTATGCATATTTGAATTCATGAAATCGATCTGCCAAAAGAAACACTCAGTGGATTGATTAGATCATGAAGGATTCTTTTGAGTAGTACTCGTACGAGAATCCTTAGATCAGAAATCACTGCATGGTTTTAGGTGAATTGTAATGTGCTTTGACATACGCCTAATGGGGCCATAATAGGTTACCAAGTACGGGTATGATTGGGTACTCTATGAGTCACGCAAATGTATGTAGGTGAAGTGATGAGACTACAGGTCTCTCTTAAGTGAGAGATGATATCTTGGCCACTTGATAGTGAACTGAGAAGTGCATAGCCATTCCTGAGAAATGATAAGTGTTATCATTTACTCGAATAGAATCAGTGTCACTAAGAGATCAAGTAAACGTTCAGATAAATAAGGATGATGGTTTCATGCCTTATGCTAAACGGGATATCAATGTAGAGGACCGTACATAGTATGCTCGAAAGGTTGTGTTGAATCACCATTCGACCCTCCATTCTGAATTGGGTCATTATGTCTTGCTAGAGACTACTAATGACTTATGGATTAATTAATTAGATTTAATTATCCATTGCCAATTTGGAATGGGTCTACAGGATCACACATAAGAGAGTTCAATGATACATAATTACCTGCACTAAGTATAATTGTTATACTTAGACAAATAGTATTTAATTAAATAATTTAATTAGATATTATTGAGAAGTATTGTGGTATTAATTAAGAGTTAATTAAGTATCTAGGAACAATTGGGATAGACTGAGAAATCAAGGGACCTAAATGCAATTAAGGTTCTTGACCCATCAGCCTGATCCATGGGTCAATAGGTTGATCCATGGTTTTGGTAAAAACCTAGGTCAGTAAAAATAATAGTAATAATAATAATAATAATAATATTATTAATATTAATATTAATATTTTTTATTTTACTGACTGAGTATCTGATTCTTATATATCCCGGGGATATTGAGTCAGATACTCAATTCATATTCTGAGAAAAAAAAAAGGTTTTACTAAATTAGAAAACTAATCCCAAAATTCTCTTTTTACAGACAGGCTAGCAACCACTCTGTGAGAATCCCGGTGGTTGAGAGTAGAGAATTTCTTCAAAGGAAGAAATTTTTGGTGGTGATCAGCGTAATCGGAATAAAAGGATTGGACTAACATCAAACAAGGATCTAGGTGCGGCAATCGATTACGCTACGAGTGTAAGCTTTAGAAGTTTTAAATGTAAGTGATGAGCTTAAAATTCATAATTATATTTCATATGAATTTAGGGCGATTTGGAGGCATTGCAAAGTTTAATGGGGTATTTTTGCACTTGCAGAAAGGAGATTGAGCTTGGAGCATAATGGGCTATTTTGGGTGTTTTGGAAGAAGTGGAAGCTATGAAGAAGAGAAGTTAGTGGGCTGGAAGAAAGGCGAGCTGGGTTTGAGTGAGGAATTCAAGCTGTTATTGAGGCTTGGAACTTAATTATGTTATAAGGGATTTTATTTATTAATTAGCAATTGGGCTGTAATTAATTATTGTAAGATTTTAGTTGGAAAAGGAGTGTGGACCCAATAAGGGAAAAGGAAAGTTTAATTAGGTTTTTGTGGCTACAGTGGGAGACTTATGTTTTGGTGGGGAGGCTAACTGCGGGAAAAAGAAATTGGAGGAGGTCTGCTCTTGGGTTTTGGAGGAATTGTGAGGAGAATCCTTTGGATGCAATTTTGGGGAGCTGGACCTTTGCCAAGGATTTCATGCGCAGCCAGTACTACACATTAGTACCTAGTTCTATTCCTTTATTTTTAATTTAAATTCATGACATACAATTTCTATTTAGTTTTTAGAATTGCAATTATGAGAAGCTAATTTCTTTAGTCTAGCAAAAGGAATCAAACCCCTCGATGCTACTTTAATCGTGAGATCGAATTGTTTTCATATTAATTAATTGCTGGTTTCTTATTTATTCTTGTGAATTGTTTGAGGATTATTTGACACTGTTTGTATAGCTGGTAGTATGCAAGCTTTCTTAGGTAGTCCAATCAACTAGAATACACGAGGTTCGGTATTCCCTAGAGTCAACACAACTAATCACGTGGTACGTAGGTTAGCGTGTAAAAAAGAATAAATAATCAAGTGCAATTAAACTAATTTGATTAATTGTAGTTGAACTGAGTTCTTGGCTATCGTCATCTAGATTCTTGGAGATTCCAGAATTGGTCATCGATTATAGACGCAATTAACCGAGGTTCCTTAATTGCTAGCTTAAACTAATAGGACTGAATTGTTAGGAGGTTCCAGCAATGAAAACCGGTGTAACCAGTAGTTAATTAATACATTATTGCATCAAGGATCGATTAGTGCATCGAGGTGGTCCAATTCCCTTGACTAGATATTTTTCCAAATTTGATTTTACAATTTGTTTAATTTCTTGTCGTTAATTTTAATTTAATTTTCGTTAGTAGTTTTAAGTAACAACCACCCATCCCCTTTTTGGTTACTCATTTTGAACTGAATTTATTTTACTCTAAAGCTCCCTGTGGATACAATCATACTCGCATTATACTAATTTTAATAGCTTATAAAGTAGGTTTATTTTTGATGGGTCTGACAACCTATCAAATTTTGTCCCCCACACCTAAACAATGCTTGTCCCCAAGCATGACTCAAATAAGCACAAAACAACAAAAGACACATGGATCTTTAATATGCAACATACGATCAAGCAAGATTCGCAATCCACATAAGAAACTTTCATAGTATCATGCATTTGTAACGACCATACCATTCCTCATAACTCTCCAAACTCAAATAACCAGCACGAATGACACCCACCTCTCAAGTAATTCACTCATGCACTCCAAGTGTTTAAAGGATCACTCAAGTTCACCACATAGAATTGTTATTACTATATGCTTGCAAAATTATCACATTACTATCACTCAAATGAATCAAAGTACAAATCAAAAGGTCTTCGTCAAGGGTCATCATGGGGCTTAGGACAAGGTAGGATAAACAAGGATTAAACAAAGGCGAAAGTCACGAAAGAAAGAACACACTTGATTGTTAACTTTCAACCATCTTACTGAGGATAACCCATGCAAGACACTATTAACCCACAAAAGATTCCGAACTTGGTTCTTTCCACAATCCCTTTTTTTTTTCTTTTTCTCTTTTTTTCCTAGCTACACAAATTCATTTGAATTTGTTTATATTGGCTCATTTTCTTTCTTGTCTTCTTTTTTTTTTTTTTTTTTTCATTTTTTCTTTCTTTTTCCTTTTTTTTTCAACAGCCTTGATCAGAGCACAACTTATCTTTAATGAGTTACTATTGCCTTACAATGTTCGCCTTCAAACCACAAACCCAAGTTAACAACCAAGTATGTACTTCTTTCAATAACTAGGCAAAAAGAGCAAGCTAAACACAGGCCTATGTTTAATTTAGTGGCTTTAAAATCAAAGAATCAGGTCCAAGCTTCAAAAATGTTAACTAAGGGTAAGCATTGAAGGTTGGATTTTTTTTTTTTGCAAGCCAAATTTGGTTATCCTATTTCCTTTATCCTTTTTGTACTTCAAATTCACAAGCAACGGTAACACACATAATAAAACAAGTTCTGAAATATGCAACCTATGTGTGAAACACTCTTAAAAAAAAAATTGAGTACCCGAAAGAATTGTTGCTCATTTAAGGCTCAAAAGCTCACATTTCTAGTTTTTTTGGGTGTCACTCACACAAGTATCATCATTAGAATTATCATAAGGGACAATTATAGCCATCCAACACACAATACTACTAATATTCCCTACATTTCATCCTTACCTTACTATATCACACATTGCATATCAATTTTCCAACACAAAACACATAACATCTTCATCTCCCCCACACCTAGACTCTAAACACAATAAACACAAAACATCCCCAAAACAATAATCATACAAAATAATCCCCCCACACCCAAAACTCTACATTGTCCCCAATGTAGAAAAAAATAGGCATAAACAGGATCGCAAAAACAAACACCAGCAAGATAGAATTAAAATAAATAAAATAAATAACTAAAACAAACAAAAGTTAGTAAGGGGAAGAGAAACTTCTCTATGGTGAAGGAATTGGTGGTTTCAAGCCCACATGTGCGCAAAAAGCATGGAGATTGGAGTTCACTTCTCGAATGATTTTTTTGAAGGCCATTGAGCTAATCGTTCCTCCTCTAGTGAGCCTCTTGGCTTTGGCCTGCGTTCTCACCACTAATCAACTGCAAAAATAATTAAATCAGCACCCAAAAAGGTCAATACTCTCAAAGTAAATGAAATTAACAAGAGAAAGATAAGGGAAGAAAAATTTTAGCCCAGGGAAAATGGAAAAGATGAGGTTGACAGTGGTGAGTGGTCGGGGTTGCGTGACTACGCCGGTAGTGGAAGTCGGGAAATGAAGATCGGTGGCTGAGTAATTGGAGGCTGGTGGTGGTGTGAAGATGGTTTTGAGAATATTTGCCCAAGACTGGGGTGTTGCGATTATTATGTCCAAGAGGGGAAGAAAAGAAACCCTAAGTAGGGTGGAAAAAAAATAGAAAAGAAAAGAGTGTTTTTTTTTTTTGGTTATATAGAAGTGACATGGGCATGTCGGAGAAAGACTTGTAATCTGCCCAAATTCATTAAAAAAAAAATCAAAGAAATGTTGACTTGGGTATGTAGGGGGAAAAGTTCTATTCTGCCCAAACTCTTTTAAAAATCAAAGAAACCTGACCTGGGCATGTCGGAGGAAAAATTCTATTATGCCCCCACTTATTTAAAAATCAAAGAAAAACTCACCTGGGCATGTCAGAGGAACTTTTGTATTCTATCCAACCCTTCATAAAATAGAGAATAAAAATTCGACCTTTGACCTGGGCATGTCGGAGGAAAACTTCTATTCTGCCCAGCCTTCTTTAAAAATCAAAAGAACACTGACCTGGGTATGTCAGGGGAATACTTGTATTCTACCCAAGCCCTTTATTCCTCTCGAAAATCTCTGCTAAAAATCATTTAAAAATAACAATTAAATGACTAAAATTAATACAAAAACTTGGAAAAAATTTGGGTTGCCTCCCACAAGCGCCTTTCTTTAATGTCTGGCTAGACACAGACCTACTTCTAATTAATCTTCATAAATAAGCAGAAATAACCAAATTTCATTATTAGAAGTAGTGCTACCATTCACAAGAAAAGATTTAAGTCGATGACCATTCAAAACCCATATTTTTCCAGACTCTAAATCTTTAATTTCAACTATATGAGAAGAAGAAGTACTTACCTCAATATAGGGTTTGTGCCGTCTTGATTTGAACTTATCAGGCATTAATTTCCATTTGCAGTATGAGAAAAATACCTTCTGCCCAATCACACATTCCTTCCTCCGTAGCAGCTCATCCTGAATAGTTTTTGTCCTTTCCTTGCACACCGATTTTGATTCAGGCTCTAACAGAAAATGTTTCAGATGATCATGGAACAACTTGAACTCCAATTTAGGTGCCTGTACCAAAGAAGGTAAAATATTTTCAGAACTAATAGGCAATCCCAAGTAATGGTTTGCAAACCTCAATGGCGGTTCAGGATTGGCATAAAATGCCATGATTGCTTCAATGATCACTTCACTCACATTGCTATGAGCATCAATTTCCTGCACACTATGCTGTAACACAAAGTTAAGCTCATCAAGCGTCAAATTAAATTCAACCCCTTCTTTCACAATAGAGTCAACCAGGCTAACACTGACAAAGTATTTAAAGTCCGGTGGATACTTCATAGCTTCATACATATTAAACTGTACTTTTTCACCATCAAACTCAAAAGTAAACACACCAGCATCTACATCAATTTTTGTCTTAGCCGTTTTAATAAATGACCTACCCAGCAGAAGAATATCAGAATTTGTCACATGCTCATCATTCATATCAAGGATGTAGAAATCAACATGAAAAATCAACTTATCACATTTAACTAATACATCCTCAACTACCCACTCTGGATAAATCATCGACCTATTGGCTAACTGGACAATCACATTTGTATTTTTAAGAGCCCTAATTTTCAACTTGTTAAACAAAGACAAAGACATCACATTAATTGAAGCTCCTAAATCTAGCATGGCTGCTTTTATAACACATGACCCTATAACACAAGATATGGCAAAAATACCTGGATCAATACACTTTTGAGGTAACTTACGCTGAAGAACTGAGGATACATTCTCGTTCACATAGACCTTACCTTCAGGTCTTCTCTCATTGGTCAGCAACGACTTCAAAAACTTTGCATATCTTGGAATCTGCACAATGGCCTCCATCAGTGGTATGTTGATTGCCACCTTGCAAAATACCTCCAGCACCTCATCGTCACTGTACTCCTTCCTCACTTGGACTAACCTGCCAGGAAAAGGTGGTGGAATTACACTTTCTGTTTTCCTCACAATAAATTTAGAAGTTACCTATGTTTCTGGCAACTCCTCCACTTCCTCTTCCTTTTCTGACTTATGAGAAGCTTCCCTTGAGCTCTATCTCTCTGATTAACTTGAGTGGCTAACTGCGAAATTTGCTTCTCCAAATTTTTTATTGCAGCTTGTGATTGCTGCTCTATTGTTTGTTGTTGCTGTTCTCTTGCTGCTTGTTGCCTCTCAACAAAACCTTGCATAGCAACTGTCAATCCTCTAATCATCGATTCGACTGACGAACCTAAAGCCTCTGCTGGTGGAGGTACTGGGTTTCTAACTGGGGTTGGAAACTGGATTGCTGAGGTTGAGGTTGAAAACCAGGCTACTTGTAGCTGAAGTTGGGGTGATTCCTCCACCCTAGGTTGTAGGTATTAGAATAGGGGTCATATCTTCTCTGGGGTGGGGCCTGAAATCCTCTCAAAATATTCATTTGTGTACCTTCTTGCATGGCTGGACAACCATCTGAGGTGTGTACTTGAATTGAGCATATCCTACAAATCTTAACTACCTGCAACTGTCCCACAGCAAGCTGGCACACCAAATCTGTAAGTTGCTTAATCTTACTTTCTATATTAGAAATACTAACCTTGTTAACTCTTTTGGTGGGAATGTTCGCTCGCCTATGGAATTGCTGGGATGTCTCAGCCATCACGGAAATCAGCCTCATTGCCTCTGCAGGAGTCTTGTTCATAAGTGCTCCTCCACTTGTAGAATCAATCCTGTCCCTGTCCAACTCAGATAGACCCTCATAGAAATACTGAATTAAAAGTTGCTCGGGAATCTGGTGTTGAGGACAGCTTCTGCAAAGATCACTAAACCATTCCCAATACTCATACAAACTCTCACCAGTTGCTTGCCTGACACCGCAGATATCCTTCCTGATATTAGAAGCACGAGAAGCTGGGAAAAATTTCTCCAAAAACCTATTCTTTAGCTCGTTCCACGTGGTAATGGATCCTACTGGTAGCCCAAAGAGCCAGTGTTTTGCCTTATCCTCCAAGGAAAATGGAAATGCCCTGAGCTTGACCCGCGCCTCTGTCACTCCTTGGTAACTCACTGCCGAGCATACTTTGTGGAACTCCATCACGTGCTTGTGGGGGTCCTCACCTGTCAAACCCTGAAACTTAGGCAGTAAGTGGATAGTTCTAGATTTTAATTCGATCCTAGGAGTATCATCAGGAAGAGTAATGCAAAAAGAGTGCTGGTTTTCATGAGGAGTTGCGAACTCCCTGAGAGTTCTGTCAGCTATTGGTGTTGCCCCGGCAACGGCGCCAAAATTTGATAGGTTGTCAGACCAATAAAAAATAAACCTACTTTATAAGCTGTTAAAAATAGTATCATGCGAGTAGGATCGTATCCACAGGGAGCTTTAGAGTGAAATAAATTTAGTTAAAAGTGAGTAACCAAAAAAAAGGGGGGGGGGGGTTGTTTTTAATTAAACTAACTAACGAAAATCAAATTAAATTAAAGACATAAAATTTAACAATTTATCAAAGCCAAATTCAGGAAATGTCTAGTCAAGGGAATTGGACCACCTCGATGCACTAACCGATCCTTGATGAAAAAATGTATTAATCAACTACTGGTTACACCGGTTTTCGTTGTTGGAACTTCCTAACAATTCAGTCCTATTAGTTTAAGCCATCAATTAAGGAACCTTCGTTAATTTCGTCTATAATCTATGATCAATTCTGGAACCTCCTAAAACCTAGATCACGATAGCCAAAGACCCTGTTCAACTACAATTAACCTAATTAGCTTAATTGCAATTGATTACCTATTCTTTTCAACTCACTAATCCTCAAAAAGTGCACAAAAATAAATAAGAAAACTAGTAATCAATTAATATGAAAATCAATTCGATCTTATGATTAAAGTAACATCGAGGGGTTTGATTCTCTTGGCTAGACTAAAAGATTTAGCTACTCATAATTAAACTATTAAAAATAATATTAAAATTGTATGCCATGAATTGAAATTAAAAACAAGGGAATGAAATTAAATACTATGCATAATGGATGTGCAGCCACCTAACTCCCAAAAGCCTCGTGTTGGACGCACTCCAAATTGTTGCCAAAAAAAATCCCTCTCAAAGTTGGTGTCTCCAGGCTTTTCCACTGCGATTTTTTGTTAATTAGTTCTAATCGATCCAACAGTGGTATGAGAGCGAGGCTCGTTTTAGTGTTAATATTAAAATTAATATTAAAAACAAATCATTTGTTTGAAATTAATTTTAATAACCATTTGGAAAATGCAAGCTTTTGGAAAGCAAGAAAAGAATAATTTTTTCCATTGAAAACCGTCTCTAGGATTGAAAGAATTTTTTTTTGAAAAACTATTTTCAAGCCCGCCGGAGAAGGTGTTGTAGACCGGGTGGAATAGCTCCGGTCGACCGAAATCTCTCCCGAAAATCGCGAGCTCTGACCTGGCAGATTTCATGGCTTTTAGGTTCGAAATTTTGGGGGTTTTGTTTTCTTTTCCTTCCCAAAAATATTTCCAAATGAATTTGGTTTCAAAAATCGTATTAGATTTTGAATTTTGTTGAATGGTTTTCTTGGTTTTGCAAAAGAACTTGCTGGGAATTTTTCTTTGGGTTTTTTTTTGATAGGAAAAACGGGGAGAAGTAAAGATCATTTTGGATTTGGGGTTTGGCTTTTCGGTCAGCAAAAGGGAAGTCAGAATGGTTCTGAAAAGGTTTCCTTTGTTTTCGAAGATTTTAAGAAACATTTTTGTTTGGTTTGAATTCTTCTCCACCTGGAAAACGAAGGCACCGGAATTTTCTTTTTTGGGCTGCTCGTTTTTGCTCATCGGTGAGGTTGCCGGTCTCTGTTACGGTCAAAGAGGCTGTATTCGAACGGCTACGACAACGGACAATATGACAGGTGAGTTCGCTGTTCATTAATGACGCCGGAAAGCTTGTCGAAAAAAAACCGAATACTCGTCGGGAATACAAGGAAAGGTGCAGCGGGTGGCTGAAGCCTTAAGGGCTAAAATTACCATTATGCCCCCACCGCAGCCCTCAAACCTAAGCCTGCCAGAATTTATCTTTTTAAAATTATAAATAAGCCCCATTAGTTTTGTTTCTTCAAAATCCTAAGTCCAAAATTTTTGGTTAATTATGAAATCGCCCCAGAATTTCAGGAAAAATTACTTTATGAATTTTTGTATTTTTTGGAGGGAAAAGGTATTTAATTAAAAATTATTGGAAAACATCCCGTACTAAGTGAGAAAGAAAATCTGGCGCAAAAGGCCAGTCCCGTACATATTCTACGTTTTCCTTAACAAAATTCGCTATCCCATGAGCATACATATTCTGAGCTCCTGGAATTCAATAAACTCTATCTAGCATTGTAGCATCCACTAAATTCTGACAATCATCAATTACTGGAAGGATAACATGTGAACTTTCCTCAAAATATCTCATGGCTAAGATGACACTTGATGAATCCCCAAGCAGTGAGAAGACTGCAATGTGAAGCCGCTGACAGAGAAAAATGACTTCACGCAAAGCAAGAGCCTCATCAGCTTCAGGCTCTAGGATTGCCAGAAAGAAACGGCCAAAACCATACATAAACAGCCCATCTGCGCCTGCAATATATACGCCTACCGCCGCTCCTTGGCACCACTGCGAAACAGCTCTATCAAAATAAACACATATGCCCTCAACACTGGCAGGTGGAACTGGCAAAGGCGTGTACCCCATAACATGTTGCAACTGCTGGGAAGCTTTGGCCGACTAGTAAGCATGCAAAATCGTAGCAGCAGACAACGCCACTTCAAATGGCCTAGAAGAAACCTGCGCATAAATTTTTTTGTTCCTCGCATGCCAAATAGCAGACAAAGCCATAACTACTTTCTCAGCATCCTGAATTGATAAATTCAGCAACATATCTTGCACCCATAATTTCACATTCTGGACCTGAGACACATCTGGTAGAGTGTGAATGCCTTGAAGGCGCCAAACCTCTGTAGAGAAAGAGCATGAAAAAAGGAGGTGTGTGTGGGAAGCATCGACCTGATCACACATTGGGCAAACTGATGAAATCCCAATATGCTTTTGTGCCAAATTTTCTGGAGTAGGAAGCGTACCCTTGACAAGTCTCCAACAGTGGTACAAAAGTCACGGTGTACCCGGAGCTTCCAAAGTTTGCACCATACTTGGTCCTGCGCGCCTGAAGCTACCACAACAGAGGGGGTGGTACCCGGCTGAGAGGCAAAGAAGGCATGATAAGCCGATTTTACAGTGAAGTGACCTTTAATATGGTAGCACCAATACCATCGATCACTCCCTTCAGAAGATCCTAGAGGGATAGAAAGAATACTGTCTGCAATCCCTGGGGAGAACAACCTCCGAATAAGCCCCATATTCCACTGATCGGCTGATGACTTGAGTGCCAATACCGTGGCTAGCTCTGGTAATTCCAGTGAAGGATGAAAGCCACAATAGGGAGAAGGTCTAGAGAGCCACAGATCGAGCCATATCATAGTTTGCTGCCCAGAAATAACGCGATGCTGTACTCCTGACTGCAATCTTCGGATCCCCTGCAGTATACTGCTCCAAGTAGAAGATGGGCGCACTCCTGAGTTGGCGTCAAAAAGTGAACAATTAGGATAATACTTTGCCTTCAAAACTCTCATCAGAATAGACATCGGTTGGGTGAGCAAGCGCCAAGCTTGCTTAGCCAATAGTGCTAAATTAAAAGTTTTAAGGTCTCTAAAACCTAACCCACCCTCAGACTTCTTCTTTGTCAGAGATTTCCATGCAACCCAATGAATTTTTCTCTTCTCCAAATTTGAACTCCACCAATACTGGGCAATTAAACTCTGAATTTCAGCAATAATGCCATCTAGAATCAAGAAACAAGACATGGCATATGAGGGATACACTTGCAAAACTGATTTGATCAAGATTTCCTTGCTAGCCTTGGAAAGTGCCTTCTCCGACCAACCTTGAATCCGGATGACCACTCTATCCCTAATACTGGCAAAGACTTCTTATTCGTTTCTTCCAATGGCACCTGGTAACCCAAGATATTTCCCATTCGATGCAACTTCTAGAATTCTCATGACCCCACAGATTTCCTCCCTCTGTGAATGGGGAAGTATTCGGACTGAACACAATTCCCGACTTGTCCAAATTGATACTTTGACCAGAAATCTCCTCATATGTCTGAAAGATTATCTGCCTGGGCCTAGCCAGAAACTCACTTTCATGCTATGCATTCTAGAATCAGAATCTCTGGCCAGGCCTAGACGCTAGCACAATCGCTATTCCAACCCTTTTGAAATAACATTGCGCAGGATCTGGGTTTGAACTTATTCGATTTACCACGCAACAATGCTGTGTGGGCAGCAATCTAATGAGCAATTGATCAGCTAATCACCACAACTGGGTTGCCTGAAAAAATTCTGCAACCACCTGTCCCTAGTGCATGAAGATCACGCTCCACCTGGGACTCCGAGCGAGAGCTTCACTCGCCGCCACACACTACCTTTGAGCCACCTGAGAAAGACAAAAAATCCGGCCACTTCTATAGTTTGTGTCCAGCCGCCAACAAGCTTATAAAATCCAACTTTAGGGAGAAAAAAATATTTCTCTCTAGGATTTTCTCTCTCTAGTTTTCTTGTCTTGAAAACTATTGAATTGTGTTTGTGGAATAGCTAATCCCTTGTCTATATATAGAGTTACAAGAGAGACCCCAAGTTGGTTTAGGATTGGCCTTCCTACTGGGTTTCTATTCCTAGACTGATATACATCCAACTGATACAGGGATTCACTTATCCCAATCCAATTCCAGGGATTCACTTATTCCAAACCAGTTCCTGGTATGATTCACAACCAACTGATACATGGATTCACTTATCCCAAACCAGTTTCTGGTATGATTCACAACCAACTGACACAAGGATTAATTAATTACTTAATTAATTAAATCTACCTTTGTCAATAGTACATAATTAATCGTACCACTAACGGATTAATTATGGTACTACCATCCTACACCAGAATTGCTTTCGGAACAACTCAATTAATTTATATTCATACTCTCCCCACATCAAAGATATAGTGCTCGTTAATTTATTAATTTACTAATAAATTAATTAATTAACTTCTTTAATTCCGAGACTAGTACCACTCGACCTTTTTACTATACCAGACATAAATCCACCGGCCAGGTTTAGTATAATAAACATTACAAGCTCATCTCGGGAGCACCATCACCCTGGACGCACCTGTACATGGTTTCCTTTCGACAAGTAGCAGCACACCATGTAACCAAACATGCGCACCCAACCTACCGAGACAATTGGCCACAATTGACCTCACCCATTGGCAGATCAAAGTACACTATGTCTAATATAAATGGACAAATCATGCACAACAAAATATAGCTAAAACATAAATCAATATATTAACTGGGAAAGTGTAAAATACAAGCATAGCTTATGTATTCAACTCCAACAACCTCCCATTAAAACTTAAGCTGTGCTTTAAGTATACAACTACATTCAACTCCTATACACTTTACTACTATATATCTAGAAAAACTATCATGGCTCTCTTAAGTATCTGATTCCCATGCCCTCCACGTGAGCCTCAAAGACTTTTGAAGTCAATGTCTTCGTGAATGGATCTGCAAGGTTATCCTTTAATGCTATCTTAGCCACGACCACGTCTTCCCTCTTTACGATATCTCATATCAGGTGGTACTTGCGCTGTATATATTTACTCACATTGTGGGCTCATGGTTCCTTCGAGTTTGCTACTGCACCATTGTTATCACAATATACCGTGATAGACTTCTGCAAATCAGGAATCATATCTAAGTCCACTAGGAAGTTCTTGAGCCACACTGCTTCCTTCGCTGCCTCTGATGCGGCAACGTATTCAGTCTCCATGGTAGAGTCCGCTACACATTTCTCCTTGACACTATGCCAAACTATGGCTCCACCTCCCAGAGTAAACACATACCCTGAGGTAGACTTACTCTTGTCCCTGTCACCTTGGAAATATGAATCTGTGCAACTCGGGGTACCAGCTCTGGCGCCTGATAAACCAAGACTTAGTCTCTCGTTCTGTGCAAATACTTGAGAATGAATTTTGCTGCCTCCCAATGAGCTTTCCCGGGTTTACTCTGGTATCTACTTACAATACCAACGGCATAACAGATATCAAGCCTCATACACAACATGGCATACATGAGACTTCCTACTGCCAAAGCATAAGGAACTGTCTTTATGTCCTCTATCTCCTCAACAGTCTTGGGAGACTGTTCTTTAGACAGATGCACTCCGTGTCTGAAAGGTAGAAACCTTTCTTGGAGTTCTGCATGTTAAAACGGGCCAGAATCGTATCTATGTATGAAGCTTGAGAGAGTGTTAACAAACGTTTCCTACGATCTCGAATTATCTTGATCCCAAGGATATATCCTGCTTCCCCTAAGTTCTTCATATCAAACTACTTGGACAGCCATGTCTTGACGTCTGAAAACACTTTATTGTTGTTGCCAATCAATAGAATGTCATCTACGTAAAGCACAAGAATCACCACTGAGTTTTCATCACGTCTGCGGTACACACATTGTTCATCCAGACACTGAGTAAATCCATAAGACTGGATTACCTCATCAAACTGGATGTTCTAAGATTTGAATGCCTGCTTAAGTCCGTAAATGGACCTCCTAAGCCTGCAAACCTTATGCTCTTGGCATTTTTCAACGAATCCCTCTGGTAGCTGCATGAAGACGGTTTCCTCAAGACTTTCATTTAGGAAAGCTGTCTTGATATCCATCTGCCATATCTCATAAACTAAATGAGCAGCTATGGCCAAGAGAATCCAGATCGACTTAAGCATGGCTACCGGGGAGAAGGTTTCCTCATAATCGATTCCTTCTTTCTGAGTATACCCCTTCGCCACCAGCCTAGCTTTAAAGGTTTCTACCTTGCCGTCAGGTCCTTTCTTACGTTTATAGACCCACTTGTATGCAATGGGCTTAAACCCATCAGGAAGGTCTACAAGCTCCCAGACTTGATTGTGGTCCATTGACCCTATCTCGGATATAATTTCCTTATACCCAGATTCTGCATCTTTATCTCAGAGAGCCTCATTGTAGTTTACTGGGTCAGGTTCAGGCACGCCTGGGACTAGGTCTGAAGCCTCTCCCACGCCAATTAACCTGTCAGGCTATCTTACAACCCTCCTATTCATACGAGGCACCACCTGTGTAGGCTCATCATCTGCTATCTCTTGTATAGTGTGTGATGTATCTACTTGTGCTGGTGCATCAGGATTATTTGTTTGTCTCATTTGCTCTTCTAATGCTATCTTACTCTTGGGCTTGTGATATAGGATATAGTCTTCGTCCAAAAATCTAGCGTTGGTACTAACCACCACCTTCCAATCTTTAGGACTATAAAACAAACCACTTTTCGTTCCCCTAGGATATCCTACAAACAGCATTAATTCAGTTCTTGTATCTAACTTAGCAGCATCTGCCTTAAGCACATGTGTTGGGCAACCCCAAACTCTAAGATGTCTTAGACTGGGCTTGCGCCCGTTCCACAACTCTACTGGGGTTGAAAGCACGATTTTAGATGGTACAAGGTTAAGAATATACATCATTGTTTCTAAGGCATATCCTCAGAACGAACTCAGAAAATCACTATAGCTCATTATTGACCTAACCATTTCCATGAGAGTTCGATTCATTCTTTCTGCTACACCGTTCTGCCGTGGCTTGCCAGGTGCAGACAACTGAGACTGAATTCTGACCTCATTGAGGTATTCTCGAAATTCATGGGACAGGTACTCCCTACCACGATCTGACCACAGTTTCTTGATACTCTTACCATGATGCTTCTTAATATCTGCCCGAAACTCTTTGAACTTGCCAAAACACGACGCATTAGGTAAATGTACCCGTACCTTGAGTAGTCATCCGTGAACGTCACGAAATACTCGAACCCACCTCGTGCTTGGACCGACATTGGTCCATACAAGTCAGAAATGAATTAACTCTATAACTTTTTGCTTTAAAAGGTCTCTTGGTCATCTTACCCTCCAAGCAAGATTCGCAGGTTGAATAACTGTCAATCTCTAATGAACCTAAAGGTCCATCATTGACCAACCTATGAATCCTACTAAGGTTTATATGGCCTAGCCTGAGATGCCAAAGATAGGTTTGATTCATTTCAGAAGGTTTCTTCCTCTTATTAATGTTAGATAAAGAGCTATCTGTTTCTATGTTTTGCACAACAGGGGAGTTAGAGTTAACCACAAACAAATTGTAAGCCAATGAACCAGAACAAATAAGTTTTCCATTTCTTCTAATAACAACATAATCATCAGAAAAAATAAACTTATAACCGTTCTTTAAGAGTTTAGAAACCGAAATAAGGTTCTTTCTAAAACTCGATACATAAAGACAATTATTTAACTTTAAACTAGAATTCTCGAAATTCAGAGTAACTACTCCCACTGCTTCTACTGACACTCTTGTAGTGTTACCCAAGTAGATATCCAGCTCGCCCTATCTAAGCTTCCGGGTCACTTGGAACCCTTGCAAATAATTACAAATATGGTCAGTGGCACCTGAATCCACACACCAAGTATCTGTGGGACAAATTATGCACAACAAAATATAACTAAAACATAAATCGATATATTAACTTGGAAAATGTACAATACAAGCATAGCTTATGTATTCAACTCCACCAATATCGACAACACACACTTCATATGGCCAGCATCCTCCAAAGTAGCATTACCAAATAGAAGAGTATCATCAGCAAAAAATAGGTGTGAAATTGCTGGAGCGCCCCGAGCTATGGAAATACCCCCAATCCGGCCACGCTTTTGCAAGTCATGAAGCAAAGATGAAAGTACCTCACTACAAATAATAAACAAGTAGGGCGATAAAGGATCACCCTGCCTGATGCCCCCTGTTTGGAACTACCTCACCGGCCTGCTGACCATTTAAAAGGAAGAAAAACTTGACAGTGGTTAAAAATTGCTGAATAAGAGCAACAAAATTGTTACTAAAACCCAAGGTTTTCAGTGTAGCAGTGATGAAGCTCCACTCCAACATGTCGAAAGCTTTACTCATGTCAAGCTTAACGCTCATCTACCCTCTAGTCCCCGCTGTGTTCAGCTTCATGGTATGATGGGTTTCATAGGCCACTAGCACATTATCAGTGATTAAACGACCCAGCACAAAAGCTGACTGAGACATAGAGATTACACTAGGTAAAACCTACCTCAGTCGATTTGAAACCGCTTTCGATGCCAATTTATACACAATATTACAGGGACTAATAGGCCTGAATTGTGTGACTAACTCAGGCTTATTAACCTTAGGGATAAGCACAATGCGTGTGAGGTTCAAAACCGGATCAAGCTGCCTATTGTTCAGAATATTAAAGACAAAAGACAAAATGTCAGCCCCGATAACATGCCAATACTTCTTAAAAAAGATGGGGCTCATACCATCAGGACCTGGTGACTTGTAAGGGTGTATATCTTTGAGGGCACAAACCACATCCTGTTTCGTCTACAAACTATCAAGAAATCCATTGAATTCAACCGACACTCTGGGTGCAATCCTATCTAAAACCCACCGCATTGTGGCCGTGACTGCGTTAGAGGATGTAAAAATACTCTTGAAATAATCCTGCATGATAGATTCAACTTCCCCTGGTTCAGTGCGCAATGCCTCCGCATTATCTCTCATACAATGAATCATGTTGTTCGACTTTCGACGACTGGCTGCTTGGTGAAAATATCGCGTATTTCCATCCACATGATGATACCAAAAGAGCTTTTAACGCTGCTGCCATTTTACTGTTAACTGGTCTTGCAACATTTCTAACTCAACCTCAAGGGACCGTAATTTTCCTTTCACCTCTACTGTAATTCGCCCCTGACAAAGGAACTGAATTTCATCTTTCAACTTTTGCATATTTCTTTCCAAATTTTTGAACGGTCTACCACCCTATCTAATCAAACCCAGAGAATAGTTCTAAATATTATTGAGAACACCATCTGTAGAATTCCAAGCCTCCTTAGTTACTTGTTCATATTCGTTGGACTTCATCCAAAATGCCTCAAATTTAAAACATCTTCGTCGTTCCCTTATTACTGGCGGATCTGGGAAATACCGTACGAGTGTTGCATGATCAGAAGCATATATTGACATGCTCCTAGAGGTGGTTGTTGGAAACAGATCAAACAAAGTCCGATTTAAGGTAGCACGGTCAAGTCTAGCCCTTTACGTAAAATGGGTGCTGAAGGAGACTTGATCATGTAAAATGGAGCCCAAAATCTAGCACTTCCATCAGGTCACAATATTCCAATGCCTCCCTAAAAGTTTGCAACTACCAGTTTTGACGAGGTCCACTGCCCTGGAACTCATGTTGGTGCAGCACCTCGTTAAAGTCAACTAAACACATCCAAGGCTCGTGCGGGTTATTGTAAAGTGCACAAAAATTCAACCAAGATGCCCGTCTTGGAGTAACGACGGGGTGTCCATAGTAACCTGTAATTCGAACGGACTGTTGGTGTATGTGCTCTTTTGAAGGGCTATATATAGACATTTTTCGTTTGATTGTTGATTTATCAGATGAGTTAATTTTATGAATATTATATTCTTGTGTATATTTAATTTTATGAAATCGATCCACCAAAAGAAACACTCCATGGACTTTTAGATCATGCGTGATTCTTTTGAGTAGTACTCATACGAGGATCCTTAGACCAGAAATCACTGCATAGTCTTAGGTGAATTGTAGTGTGCTTTGACATACACCTAACGGGGCCATAACAGGTTGCCAAGTACGGGTATGATTGGGTACACTATGAGTCACGCTAATATATGTAGGTGAAGTGATAGGACTACAAATCTCTCTTAAGTGAGAGATGATATCTTGGCCACTTGATAGTGAACTGAGAAGTGCATGGCCATGCCCGAGAAATGGTAAGTGTTATCATTTGCTCAAATAGAATCAGTGTCACTAAGAGATCAAGTAAACGTTTAGCTATATAAGGATGATGGTTCCATACCTTAAGCTAAACAGGATATGAATGTAGAGAATCGTACACAGTTTGCTCAGAAAGTTTGTGTTGAATCACCATTCGACCATCCATTCTGATTTGGGTAGTCATTATGTCTTGCTAGTGACCACTAATGACTTATAGATTAATCAATGAGATTGAGTTATCCATTGCCAATTTAGAATGGGCCTACAGGATCGCACATGAGAAAGTTCGATGATGCAGAATGAGTATTCTTGCCTATAATAAGTATAATTTTTATACTTAAATAAATAAGATTTAATTAAATGGTTTAATTAAATAGTATTAAAAAGTTCTGTGGTATTAATTAAGAGTTAATTAATTACCTGGGAATAATTGGGATGGGCTGATAAATCAAGGGACCTAATTGCAATTGAGGTTCTTGATCCATCAGCCCGATCCATGGTCATGGGTTGATCCATGTGAAGGAAAACAGAACAAGCGCGGGCTAAATCGAAAACCTCACTTTCGTGCAATGCATTCCAAAATCGGAAGCTTTCGACCAAGCTCAGGCTCAAATTCATTTACCCACGAACGGATCTTGGCTTATACTTATTTAATTTATTAAATCGACACAAAAGATGCAATCTTTATTTAAAGCGGAATATTCAAAGATTATACCTTTTGTAGCGAAGTCCCTTGCAATAAGAAAAATCCGATATTTGAGCGAATTCCAATAGAAATCCACTAGATATCTCCGAGAAAACTTCGAATATTGCATGAGCAATAATCTATCGAAGCTAACTTGTTTAGCCCACAAGGAAATCACTCAAATCGGACTCAAAGAAAACAAAATTTGATCACTAACTTGAGCCACAAACTACCCACTGCTGCCGAAAAAGAAAGGTGCTGCCTTTCATGAAAACCGCCACTCCTTCTACCAAAAATCAAACTACCCACTTGTGATCTAGACAGCCTAAGCCTCGGATCACCAAAGAGAGATCAACGAGACTTAGGCCGAATCACACGCAGCAGGCAGCAGCAAAATCGGTAGCAGGAAATCGAAGAAAACCCACGCAGCAGTCCCTTTTGTGACCTTAAGAAAACCGCGGCAGTAGAAGGGTTTTACTGCTCGAAAATCTGACCGAAATTGTCTGTGAATTAAGAAAGGAGTGATCTTTTGATCGAATCCAATCCGAAGAGTAAGAAATCTAGTTCGTTTTTGAAAGAAAACTTCGAAAGGAAGAAGTTCTCTCTCTAGAACTTTCTCACTCTAAAATGGGCAAGACTTGTCTTACAAGATTTCCTTATGTTTCTTGAGCTTCAAGTATTCTATTTATAGGAGCTCTAATGGAGACCTAATGGGCTCTCGAGTTAGGCCTTTTAATTTGACTTTCGTTGACCGCTAAGTCTTTCCCGACTAATCAACTCCAATCGATCCATTAGAATTAATTTCTTAACCCACTTTGTTAATTTAATTTAATCAAACCCTTAGAATTAATTAATTCAAATAGAATTAATTTCTTAATTCACTTTGTCAATTAAATATTAATTATACCTTTAGGATTAATTAATTCACCTTGTCGATTAGTCAAACGCATAATTAGTCGTACCACTATCGACCAATTATGGAACTACCGCTCGAAAATGACTTTACATCGCGCCATTATATTTTATTCTATCTCCCTACATTAAAGATCTAGTGCTCGTCGGTTTATCAATTTACTGACAAATTAATTCATCGACTTCTTGGCATCCGAGATTAGTACCACTCGTCCTTTTATTATACCGGATATAAAGTCCACTGGCTGGGTTCAGTATAATAAACCTTACGAGCTCATCTCAGGAGCACCATCAACCCGGCGAACCGGTACGTGGATTCCTCCGACTAGCAACGACACGTAAGAAGCTAAACATCGCATACCCAACCTACCGAGGTATAGCCTCAATTGACCGCACTCTTTGGCAAATCAAAGCATACGATATCCAACTCTCTCGCCCATCCCAATCTCAGGATTGAGAGACTGAATACTTGGACCGAATTGACTACGCCGATCAGTATAAGTCAATTCTATCCAAACTGGTCGTGCTCAATATGCCCCGGGTATATCCGTGTGATTTAAACTAGTTTAGATAAACTAATTTCCAAACCATACGATAACCTATACCGATAGTATGTTTAGACTAACTCGGTTATGAGCATACTTTTAATATATCAATACTTTAACCAATAACGGTATCTACTGTGTCTTTCCACACCCCGTTATCTAGTTCTATGATATAAAGGAACAAATTTATACCGAAACAAAATGATATGTCAACTGTGAATATTAGTTTTTGATACAAGCCATAGCTTTTCTGTATTCAAAACTAACAATCTCCCACTAATACTCAAAGCTATGCTAAGAAGTACAAAAACTGTCCAACCCGCTATTACACTGCTGTCATAGTTAAATCTCCAGAACGCCTTTAAGCTCACTCACATGGCTCCCTCAAGAATCTGACTCCCATGCCCTCTACATGTCTCTCAAAGACCTTTGGGGTCAATGTTTTGGTGAAAGGATCTACAAGGTTGTCATCTGATGCTATCTTGGCCACGATCACGTCTCCCCTCTTTACGATCTCTCGTATCAGGTGGTACTTGCACTCTATGTGTTTACTCGCCTTATGGGCTCGTGGTTCCCTCGAGTTAGCAACTGCACCATTGTTATCACAATAAACTGTGATAAACCTAGGCAACTCAGGAACCACATCTAAGTCCATCAGGAAGCTCTGGAGCCATATAGCCTCTTTCGCTGCCTCTGAAGCGGCAACGTACTCACCTCCATGTTGGAGTCCGCCACGCATTTCTGCTTGAAACTCCGCCATACTATGGCTCTACCTCCTAGAGTAAACACAAACCCAGAGGTAGACTTACTCTTGTCCAAATTACCTTGAAAGTCCGAATCTGTATAACCCAATGGTACAAGCTCCTGAGCTCTATAAACTAGGACATAATCTCTCGTCCTGCGCAAGTACTTGAGAATGTATTTTACTGCCTCCCAGTGACCTTCCCAGGGTTACTGTGATATCTGCTAACCATGCCAACGGCAAAGCAAATATCAGGCCTCGTACACAACATAGCATACATGAGGCTACCCACTGCAGAAGCATAGGGTACCGCCTTCATGGCATCTATCTCCTCAGTAGTCTTAGGACACTTCTCCTTAGACAAATGCACCCCATGCCTGAAAGGTAGTGAACCCTTTTTGGAGTTCTGCATGTTAAAACGGGCCAGAATCGTGTCTATGTAGGATGCCTGAGAGAGAGTCAGAGAACGTCTCCTACGATCTCGAATAATCTTAATCCCAAGGATATGTCCAGCCTCTCCCAAATCCTTCATATCGAATTGCCTGGACAACCATGCCTTTACATCTGACAACACCTTCTTACTGTTTCCAATAAGAAGGATGTCATCTACGTAAAGTACGAGGAACACCACCGTATCACCATCACGCCTGCGATAAACACACTGCTCATCCGGATACTGAGTGAATTTATAGGACTGGATAACCTCGTCAAAATAGATATTCCAATATCTGGATGCTTGCTTAAGTCCATAAATGGACCTCCTAAGCCTGCATACCTTGTGCTCTTGGCCTTTAACAATGAAGCCCTCTAGTTGCTGCATAAAGATGGTCTCCTCAAGACTTCCATAAAGGAAAGCTGTCTTGACGTCCATCTGCCAAATCTCATAGTCCATATGAGCAGCTATGGCTAAGAGAATCCGGATCGATTTAAGCATAGCTACCGGGGAAAAGGTATCGTCATAATCGATACCCTCTTTCTGAGTATACCCCTTCGCCACAAGCCCTGCCTTGAAGGTCTCAACCTTCCCATCAGATCCTCTCTTTCGCTTGTAGACCCATTTGCACCCAATAGGCCTAAACCCATCAGGAAGGTCTACCAGCTCCCAGACTTGATTTGAGTCCATAGAACCCATCTCAATCAGCATCGCTCTTTGCCAAGAATGTGCATCTTTATCCTGAAGAGCCTCATTGTAGTTAACTGGGTTTGGTTCATGAGCGCCAGGGATAAAGTCCGAAGACTCACCCAAACCCATGTACCTCTCGGGCTGTCTAATAACCCTCCCACTACGACGAGACGCAGCCTGTGCAAGAGCATAATCTGTGATAGTGTGTGTAGTCTCTTGTGGTGTGTCTTCCTGTACTTGTGCATCTAGAATAATGGACTGACTTCTAAGCTCTTCCAATACTACCTTGCTGCTTGACTTGTGATCTAAAATATAGTCATCCTCAAGAAATCTGGCATTGGTGCTGATCACCACCTTCTGATCCCGAAGACTATAAAATAGACCACCTCTCGTTCCTTTGGGGTAACCTATAAACAGCATAGCCTTGGTTCTTGCCTCTAACTTGCCTGCATCTGCCTCGAGCACATGTGCTGGACAACCCCATATTCTGAGATGTCTCAGACTAGGCTTTCGCCCATTCCAAAACTCTGATGGGGTCGAAGGCACATACTTAGATGGCACAAGGTTGAGGATAAAACATGCTGTCTCCAAGGCATAATCCCAAAATGAGATAGGCAAGTCACTGTGACTCATCATCGATCTAACCATAAGAGTCCTGTTCCTCCTCTCTGCTACACCATTCTGCTGGGGTGTGCCAGGTGCAGACAACTGGGTCTGAATACCCTCCTCTGACAAATAGGACCTAAATTCACTAGAGAGGTATTCGCCACCATGATCAGATCGCAAGGCCTTGATACTCTTACCCAGATGGTTCTCCACCTTAGCCTTGAACTCTCTGAACTTGCCAAAGCATTTAGACTTGTGGCGTATCAGGTATATGTATCCATATCTAGAGTAATCATCCGTGAAAGTCACGAAATACTCATAACCACCTCTAGCCTGAACTGACATAGGCCCACACACATCAGAATGAATCAACTCTAAAACCTCATTGGCCCTATACCCCTTTGCCTTGAAAGGCCTCTTTGTCATTTTACCCTCCAAGCAGGACTCACAGGTCGAATAGCTGTCAATATCTCGTAAGTCCAAAGACCCACTATTGACCAACCTTTGAATCCTACTAAGGTTGATGTGACCTAGTCTCAGGTGCCAAAGATAAGTCTGATTCAAAGGGGAAGACTCTTTTCTCTTATTATGATTCGGTGATGAGCTACTAGTTTCTATGTTTTGCATTACTGGGGAGTATGTCTTAATTAAAAACAAATTGTCAACCAATGTACCGGAACATATAAGTTTCTGACTTTTTCTAATAAAAACAGATCCATTAGAAAAAGCACACTTATAACCATCCAAAATAAGTTTAGAAACAGAAAGTAAATTTTTACGAAAACTGGGTACATAAATACAATCTTTCAACAATAAAGTAGAGTCCGAAAAATAAAGACAAATAGCTCCCACTGCAGCAACAGAAACTCTGGTAGTATCTCCAAGGTAGACCTGCAACTCTCCCTCCCTAAGCAGCTGAAAGATTTTTGGTAGGATCTGGGTTTGCACTTGCTCGATTTACCACGCAACAAAAATTTCTATTAAAGCGGAATCTTAGAAAAGTACCTTTGAAGCGTGCACTTGGTGATTCTCTTGTATGCCTCAAGACTATGACTTCACGTTGTGTAGGCAACGAACTAGAAGTCAATTGATCAGCTACTCACCACAATCCACCTGCTAGAAAACTCTAGCCCCGCAGCACCTGGCACGTACTATAAACGCACCGCCCGCAGAGAGAGAAAGCTACGCGCAGCTGGTATAGACCAAGGCCAAAATTTCAGCCACTAGAAACCCAAAAACCAGCTGCACACTTTCTTGAAAATTCGACTTGGAGAGAGAAACGTTTTCTCTCTCTAGAATTTTCTCTCTCTAGAAATCCTGTGGATTAATTGTGTTATTGTTTTATTCTGAATGACTGATCCCTTGTCTATTTATAGAGTTACAAGAGAGACTCCAAGTTGGTTTAGGATTGGTCTTCCTACTGGGTTTCTGTTTTCCTTCAATCCTGTTTCTGGACTGATACAGATTCTGTTTCCTTCAATCCTGTTCCTGGACTGATACACTCCCAACTGTCACAGGGATTCACTTATCCCAATCCAGTTCCTGGGATAAATCACTCCCAACTGACACAGGGATTCACTTATCCCAAACCAGTTCCTGGGATGATTCACAACCAACTGACACAAGGATTAATTAATTTCTCAATTAATTAAATCTACCTTTGTCAATAACCCAGTACATAATTAATCGTACCACTAACGGATTAATTATGGCACTACCAACCTACACCAGAATTGCTTCCGGAACAACTTAATTAAATTATATTCATAATCTCCCCACATCAAAGATATAGTGCTCGTTAATTCATTAATTTACTGATAAATTAATTCATCAACTTCTTAATATTCCGAGACTAGTACCACTCGACCTTTTTACTATACCGGACATAAGTCCACCGGCCGAGTTTAGTATAATAAAAATTTCGAGCTCATCTCGGGAGCACCATCACCCCGGACGCACCGGTACATGGTTTCCTTTCGACAAGCAGCAGCACACCAAGTAACTAAACATGCGCACCCAACCTACCGAGATTATTGGCCACAATTGACCTCACCCTTTGGCAGATCAAAGTACACTATGTCTAATCCTCATGCCCGCTCGAGTCTAGGGATTTAGAGATAGAATACAAGGATCGATTTGTCTATTAAATCAGTACAAGACAAATCATTCCTAAGAGTCAAGTTCAATATGCCCCGGGCATATCTATATGATTCAATTAGTTTAGACAAACTAATTATCTGAATCACATAATAACCTAGACCGACAGTTTATCCAAAGCTGTCTCGGTTACGAACCTCATTTATATATTATGTCTTTCAACCAATGATGAGATCTACTGTGTCGCACCAGACACCTCATCATCTACTTACATAATATAAATGGACGATTAATGCACAACTAGATATGACTGAAACACAAATCGATATATTAAACTGGGAAACTGTACAATACAAGCATAGCTTATGTATTCTACTCCAACAGCAGCAGGGTCACTTGGAACCCCTGCAAAGAATTACAAACGTGATCAGTGGCTCCTGAATCTGCACACCAAGTATCTGTGGGAATCGCCGCTAAACACGTTTCAGTGACTAGGGAAAATTTACACATACCTCGAGGCTTTGAGCAGTCCTTCTTCCAATGTCCTGCTTTGCCACACCTAAAACATTTGCCTTTCGGCTTTTGCTTCTTGGCAATGCCCGCCTTGGGTCCATGATCAGTTCCTGCTTTCCGGCCTCTCTTCCTTTTTTGCTTCCTGGCTTTGGGCCCAGCAGAGGAACCTGAGGGACCAATAGTAGCCAAGGCTTGCTTCTTCTCTGCGAATAGGTTTTCAGCAGACACCAATGCAGTCATGAGCTAAATCGAAAAACAGAACAAGCCCGGGCTAAATCGAAAACCTCACTTTCGTGCAATGCATTCCAGAATCGGAAGCTTTCGATCAAGCTCAGGCTCAAATTTATTTACCCACGAACGGATCTTGGCTTATACTTATTTAATTTATTAAATCGACACAAAAGATGCAATCTTTATTTAAAGCGGAATATTCAAAGATTATACATTTTGTAGCGAAGTCCCTTGCAATAAGAAAAATCTGATCTTTGAGCGAATTCCAATAGAAATCCACTAGATATCTCCGAG
Source organism: Knoxia roxburghii (assembly GCA_030378225.1). NCBI lineage: Eukaryota > Viridiplantae > Streptophyta > Magnoliopsida > Gentianales > Rubiaceae > Knoxia > Knoxia roxburghii. The sequence continues at coordinate 15,205,584 of CM059418.1, forward strand.
AAAACTTCGAATATTGCGTGGGCAATAATCTATCGAAGCTTACTTGTTTAGCCCACAAGGAAATCACTCAAATCGAACTCAAAAAAAACAAAATCTGATCACTAACTTGAGCCACAAACTACCCACTACTGCCGAAAAAGAAAGGTGCTGCCTTTCATGAAAACCGCCACTCCTTCTACCAAAAATCGAACTACCCACTTGTGATCTAGATAGCCCAAGCCTCGGATCACCAAAGAGAGATTAATGAGACTTAGGCTGAATCAAACGCAGCAGGCAGCAGCGAAATTGGTAGCAAAAAATCGAAGAAAACCCGCGCAGCAGTCCCTTTCGCGACCTTAAGAAAACCGCGACAGCAGCAGGGTTTTCCTGCTCAAAAATCTGACCGAAATTGTCTTTGAATTAAGAAAGGAGTGATCTTTTGTTCGAATCCAATCCGAAGAGTAAGAAATCTAGTTCATTTTTGAAAGAAAACTTCGAAAGAAAGAAGTTCTCTCTCTAGGACTTTCTCACTCTAAAATGGGCAAGACTTGTCTTGCAAGATTTCCTTATTTTTCTTGAGCTTCAAGTATTCTATTTATAGGAGCTCTAATGGCGACCTAATGGGCTCTCGAGTTTGGCCTTTTAATTTGAATTTCATTGACTGCTAAGTCTTTCCCGACTAATCAACTCCAATCGACCCATTAGAATTAATTTCTTAACCCACTTTATTAATTTAATTTAATCGAACCCTTAGAATTAATTAATTCAAATAGAATTAATTTCTTAATTCACTTTGTCAATTAAATATTAATTAAACCTTTAGGATTAATTAATTCACCTTGTCGATTAGTCAAACGCATAATTAGTCGTACCACTATCGGACCCATTATGGAACTACCGCTCGAAAACGACTTTACATTGCGCCATTATATTTTATTCTATCTCCCCACATTAAAGATCTAGTGCTCGTCGATTTATCAATTTACTGACAAATTAATTCATCGACTTCTTGGTATCTGAGATTAGTACCACTCGTCCTTTTATTATACCAGACATAAAGTCCACTGGCCGGGTTTAGTATAATAAACCTTACGAGCTCATCTCGGGAGCACATCAACCCGGAGAACCGGTACGTGGATTCCTCCGACTAGCAACGGCACGCAAGAAGCTAAACACCGCATACCCAACCTACCGAGGTATAGGCCTTAATTGACCGCACTCTTTCGCAAATCAAAGCATACGATATCCAACTCTCACGCCCGTCCCAATCTCGGGATTGAGAGACTGAATACTCAGACCGAATTGACAACGCCGATCAGTATAAGTCAATTCTATCCAAACTGGTCGTGCTCAATATGCCCCGGGCATATCCGTGTGATGTAAACTAGTTTAGATAAAGTAATTTTCAAACCACACGATAACCTATACCGATAGTACGTTCAGACTATCTCGATTATGAGCTTACTTTTAATATATCAATACTTTAACCAATAATGGTATTTACTGTGTTTTTCCACACCCCGTTATCTAGTTCTATGATATAAAAGAACAAATTTATACCGAAACAAAATGATATGTCAACTGTTGATATTAGTTTTTTATACAAGCCATTGCTTCTCTGTATTCAAAACTAACACCATGGGCTTGGTGTATAACCCAAATCATTAAGGTATTATTTAATACTGATTTGGAATCAGTAAATATTATTTAATACTGACTTGGAATCAGTAAAATAATATTTGGTAATAATACTGATTTAGAATATGATTAAATTAGTTAAGTAATAATTGATTGATTACAATATTGATTTTGGAAATTTCAACTCTACAAATATCCTAGGGATATAATTGTAGTAGGATGATGATTTCAATCAGAAAAATAGAACAAGCAAAAATATACACAAAATCCCAATTCTCTCTGTAGGCAAAAAATGGCTAGCACCGAATCTGCAAAGTCTTTCGTGCTTGAAAGTAGAGAGTCCTTCAAGGAAGGATTTTGGTGGTGACAAACGTAACCAGAGCAGAAGGTTTGGATCAACATCAAACAAGGATCCAGACGTGCCAACCGATTACGCTACGAGGGTAAGCTTTAGAAGCTTTGAACGTAGTTTTTAATTAACACTAAAACAATCAATTAGGCTTTTCCGCTGCGAGTTTTTGAAAAAATTGGCCTTCCCAACAGTTGTATCAGAGCTAGGCTCGATTTTAGTGTTAAAACTATAATTAATTAATTAAAAAAATTGGTTTATTTTTGGAAAAATCAATTCTTTATTGTTGATAGCCGAATTGGAAATTGTTTTCTTGTTTTTGGCTTGGTCTTGGTTTTTTTTTTTTTTTATTGTGATCGTTGGTATTGGCCGGACTTGAAATGGTTTCAAAAAAAAAAAAAAAGAATTGTTCTGGGTTTTTGTAAATTTTATCACCGAAAAGTGGGTTTCTTTTTCGGGCTGTTATAATTATTTTCCGGGATGCTGGGTTCTCTCACCAGAACGTACTCCGAATGGTTCCGTGGTTGAAATATTTCGAAAGATCCATGGAAGAGTTCCATGTTAGTTGGTTTTTGAAACTGATTTTATTTTTCTGTTTCTGGGCTTTGTTTTACCGGAACTGATTTTCGAAACAAACACTGCTTGGGTTTGAAAGTTTTGGTTTCAAATTGAAAATTATTTCTAGGTATTAAACAATTCGCCGGAATATAGATTTCATAAGTCTGGGTTTCTAAATTTTGGCCTGAAACCCACACCAGAAGAACGATTTTTTACCAAAGCTCATGGTTTCCTTGCTGGAAATATAAATTTTGAAATCTGGTCTATTGTTATTTTTCCGTTATATTTTAAAACGATTTGGCATCTGGGGTTTAGAAACATCTCCTGAGAAATGATTTTTGCTGGACGAAATTCATTCTTGGATTTTTTGTTCATGGGCTTTTGTTTGTTGCTGTTTCGCCAAAAAAACGAGCACTCCAGAAAGGGGTTGCTTCGTCAGGAAAATGCTAATGCCAGAAAGTTTCTGGGCGTGTCGTTTTTCCAATGTCGGTGCTCGACGAAGGATGGAAATGATCTGGCCTAAATGCGGTTGTTGTTTTGGTTTTGGTTTCCAATGTGTCGGACTGGAATCAGGCGACGATTGGTTCGTCGATCGCCACTTCTTCGACATCTCCAATCGAGTCTTCTTCGTTTGATGCGAAGGCTGCGATCAGGATGGTGATGTCCGGAAGTTGCGAAGTTTTCACCGGGAAATTGAACGTAACTGGTCGGTGGCTAGTTTGGGGAAGAAGATGGCGGCTGGGGCAAGAAACCCTAATGGGTGAAATGACCGAAATACCCCGCAGCCCAAGAACCCTAATTGGCTGAGAAGGCAGCAGTGGTATAAACCCTATAAAGGGTGAATTTACCAAATTGCCCCGCTGCAACCTCTAATTACCAAAATGGAAAGCTGAGTTTTAAAATGGTTTTAAAATTACAAAATGGCCCCTGGACTTTGAGTCCTCCTCAAAACATAGCCCAGAATTTCATTTAAATTACCAAACTACCCCATAATTTAAGGAAAATTGTTTTTTGATTTTATTTTGGTAAGATTTTAAATTTTAATTTTGGAACAAAATCAAATCTTATCAGATATTAGTTTTAAAATTGGATTTTAAAATTTTAAAATATACTAAATCAATTATCTTAATGAGATTAGGATAATTAGCTAATAAATAGAATAATTAATTTTATTCTTTATTTATGCTTTCGAATATGGTATGATTTATTTAAATGGTTTAAATATTTGCATACATATTTGGTATGTTCATACGAAATATTGATTAAAATTGATTATGACACGATCAATTTTAATAGTGTAGAATATTTTGGAAATATTGAATTATACAATCTTTTATTGGCTTAATTAAAATGGCCTTGTATGAAGCACTTGCATTTTATGTGTTTTTCATGCATGAATTGGGCTTTATTTATTTTGTTTTAATTTGGGGCCTGCGAGCTATTTAAATTGGGCCTACGAGCCTATTAAAATTTATTGTAATAGAATAGATTAGAAATTAGGCCCAATAAATTCCAATAAACCAAGACGGAGTCATGGAGTTGGAGCCGAATAATGAAGGCCCAAATGAAGACAAAGTTTTAAAAGCATTGTAATAGACTAGAGCCCAATTCATTGCATTTTATTCGCTTTAAATATTTTTGATATATGTTATTGTGAATGACAAAAACAAAATGTATGTTAAGCCACTCAAACAAAATCCCCTAAAAACCTAAGTCGTAAATTGCTTCCATACTTGGGGGCTCGCCAGAGCATCGAATGTCTGTGGACTTGGAGAGCACAAGGTCCACAGGTTTTCTTCATGAGGTGAGTTGTTACATAATAGGTGCCAAACTTTACCCACTACCACTATGTGGAAAAACTGTTTGGGTATTTATTGATGTGATGCTTCGATGGATGGTTTGAATTAGGGAAATTGGTCTAGTTTAACCCGATAAGTTGACTAGGACTGGTTTTGTAATGATAGAATGGTGTCAAACATTTGGAATGTTCATCCTATCACCGAAAAGTTACACGGTGATGCAATTGGAAAGCATTAAATTGCATGAGATGTGATTTGAAGGTTGTCTACCAAAAGGGCGCGATCCCTACGATACTTGCCAAAGCAAGACTGGGGTTTGGTTCTTTGTGGATTTTTGGTCCAAAATCTAGCACCAACACAAAATTGTATGGGATCTCAATTTTGGCTACTGTGGAAATGATTTTATTAAAACTCATTCTAATATTTTGCATTATTCTTTTGTGGATGGCATTATCTTGCACTTAAATTTCAAATCACTGTTTATAAGAAACATTTTAAAATATGAAATGAAGCGTTATTGTTATTGTCTTAGAAGCTATTTTGCCCGAAATACCCAAAAAATGCTACAAAGGTTGCTTGAAAGGCCTTTAGAAGGCAAAAGGAACAAATCCAGTTATGTGACTTGTTTTGAGGACTACTTAAAAAACATGAATATGGAAGCATTCCATTTTTATGCATCACTAAGGAAAAGTGTTCTAAGAGCAGGTTCGTAACGAATGGTTCGTTACATTAATAACATTTATTTCCTACAAGATGACGAAGGGTTCGTCTGTGAGTACTTGCCTAGTCAATATAAAAGGGTATACTGATACTCTAGAGAGACTAGGTGTACCTTGGTTCAGGAAATTAGACATTGATGTCATCTTAGCTTCAATGCTAGATGAGTACAATGACTTCGTGGTAAATTTCAACATGCATGAGATGCTGAAAAACATTGAACAGGCCCTTGAGAAGGGTACTCAAGTGTTAGTGGTTCAAAAAGGCAAAGTGAACAAGAGAAAGTTCAAAGGCAAGGCAAAATTGTTGGGAACAAGGAGGCACGCAGTAAGATTGGTGTTAAGGCCAAGCCAGATTCTAAGACAAAACCCGGAAATGACACTACATTTTTCTATTACAATGAATGTCATTGGAAGAGAAAATGTAAAGTGTGTCAACATACCTATGGCACTGTCATTAGCGAGAAACGTGTTCAAAGACTTCATAAGATGGAGTCATTGGGTCATTTTATTATGAATCTCATGACAGATGTGAAATGTGCTTGCAAGGAAAAATGACAAAGAGTCAATTTCATGAAATGGGAAAGGACTAGTGAGCTATTGGCTCTAATACATACAGATGTATGTGGACCAATGAGCACACAAGCCAGAGGTGGATTTGAATACTTCGTGACTTTTACTGATGACTATAGTAGATATGGTTATGTCTACTTAATGAGGTATAAAAGTAAAACCTTTGAAAAGTTCAAAGAGTTCAAAAACGAAGTAGAAAATCAGTTAGATAGAAGGATTAAGGCTATTCGCTCCGATCGGGGAGGTGAATACCTAAGTGAGGAGTTCGATGGCTATCTAAAACAATGCGAAATTGTTTCATAGCTAACTCCACCGGGAACAGCTCAATGGAATGGTGTATCTAAAAGGAGGAATATGACCCTATTAGATATGGTTCGATCAGTGATGGGCCAAACGACTCTGCCTATGTCCTTTTGGGGTTATGCTCTCCTTTCTGCTGCCTACTTACTAAACCGTATTGCATCTAAGGCAGTAGATAAGACTCCATATGAGATATGGATGGGCAAAAAGCCTTATATGTCCTATCTATGAGTTTGGGGTTGTCAAGCTCATGTAAAGCGTTTACAAAGTAATAAGCTTGAACCTAAAACTGACAAATGCCTATTTGTGGGGTATCCTAAGGAAACCAAAGGATATCAATTCTACTTCCCAACTGAGAACAAAATGTTTGTTGCTTGAGGAGCTACTTTCTTAGAGAAAGACTTTCTGTACAAGAAAGACACAGGGAGTATAATAGAACTCGAAGAGGTTCGAGACCCACAAGAGAGTGTAGAACCATCTACAGAAACTCAGATGCAAGTTGGTGTGGAAACTCATGAGATGAGCAACCTGAGCCAACAACACAAGAACCAAGAAGGTCTAGTAAATCTCGTCAATAACCTAAGAGATATGGTTTTCTCGTGACTGACGATCAAGATTTGATCTTGGTGGACTCTAATGAGCCCGCGAACTACAAACAGGTTTTAGAAAGTCCAAATTCAGATAAGTGGCTACAAGCCATGGAATCTGAAATTCAATCCATGAGGGACAATAAGGTTTGGACTTTGATTGACCCTCCTGTTCAGGCAAAGGTTATCGATTGCAAGTGGATTTTCAAGTTAAAACTTGACGGGATCTTTAAAAGCACAACTAGTGGCTAAAGGTTTCAGATAGACTCATGGTATTGACTATGATGAAACCTTCTCCCCTGTCATGATGCTCAAGTCCATTAGGACTATGCTCGCCATAGCTGCATATTATGATTATGAGATATGGCAGATGGATGTTAAGACAGTTTTCCTGAATAGAAACCTACTCAAGGATGTTTACTTGAAACAACCCGAGGGATACATTGATCAGGAGCATCCTGCTTGAGTATGCAAGCTTTAGAGGTCCATCTACGGACTAAAGCAGGCATCTCGAAGTTGGAATCTTCGTTTCAATGAGGCAGTAATGGTTATGATTTCATAAAGAACGAAGATGAGCCTTGTGTTTACAAGAAGGTTAGTGGGAGCAAGAATGTTTTTCTTGTTCTATATGTGGAAGACATCCTACTCATAGGAAATGACATCCCTATGGTGTTAGATATCAAATAACGGTTCGGGAGTGTATTTTCTATAAAAGACTTAAGAGAAGCCGAGACGATACTAGGTATCAAGATCTATAGAGATAGGTCCAAGAGGCTTCTAGGACTAAGTCTAGAAGGTTACATAGATAAGATATTGATGAGGTTCAATATGTCTAACTCTAAGAATGGTATGGTACTATTCAGACATGGCCTCCTCTTGAAGAAGAACCAATATCCTTCAACTAAAGAGGAGAGGAAAAAAATGAGTAGAGTTCCATATGCATTGGCAATAAGATCTATCATGTATGCCATGTTATGTAACTGTCTGGATGTCACACATGCACTAAACATGACTAGCATATACCAACAAGATCCATGATTGGCTCATTGCACTGCTGTCAAGGCAATGCTTAAGTACTTACAAAGAACTAAAGGATTGATGCTAGTGTACGGAGGACAAGAACAAATCGTTGTAAAAGGCTACACCGATGATGCTTTTCAGACAGATTAAGATGACATGAAATCACAATCAGGCTACGTGTTTAACCTGAATAGTGGTGGAATGAGTTAGAAAAACTCAAAGCAGGATAAAATGGCCGACTCTACAACAGAATCTGAGTACTTTGCTGCATGAGATGTTGCAATGGGAGTGCCTAGTTGAGGGAAGTTTGTGTCTAACATCGGAGTGATACCGGGTATCCAGGTTTCGATAGACCTCTTCTGTAACAACAACGGGGCCGTCGTACAAGCTCAGGTGCCCCGGTCACACCAAAAGACCAAACACATACTCAGAAGGTTTCACCTCATTCGAGAAAATGTCGGTCGAAGAGATGTGAAAGTGTGCAAAATAGGGTCAGACGACACTATTGCAGATCCTCTCACAAAAGCTCTACCACAGTCAATGTTTGAGAGACATGCAATAGAGTTTGGTCTTAAAATGTTTAGGACATAGCCCTTCAACGGGCAAGTGGAAGATTGTTGGTGTATGTGCCCTTTTGAAGGGCTATATATAGACATTTGTCATTTGATTGATGATTTATCAGATGATTTAATTTCATGAATATTATACTCTTGTGCATATTTAATTTAATGAAATCGATTCGCCAAAAGAAACCTTCCATGGACTTTTAGATGATGAGTGATTCTTTTGAGTAGTACTCGTACGAGGATCCTTAGACCATAAATCACTGCATAGTCTTAGGTAAATTGTAGTGTGGTTTGATATACACCTAATGGGGCCGTAACAGGTTGCCAAGTATGGGTATGATTGGGTACACTATGAGTCACGCTAAGATATGTAGGTGAAGTGATGAGACTACAAATCTCTCTTAAGTGAGAGATGATATCTTGGCCAATTGATAGTGAACTGAGAAGTGCATAGACATGCCCGAGAAATGGTAAGTGTTATCATTTGCTCGAATAGAATCTGTGTCACTAAGATATCAAGTAAACATTTAGCTATATAAGGATGATGGTTCGATGCCTTATGCTAATGTAGAGGATCGTACGCAGTTTGCTCAGAAAGGTTGTGTTGAATCACTATTTGACCCTCCATTCTGAATTGGGTAGTCATTATGTCTTGCTATAGACCACTAATGACTTATGGATTAATTAATGAGATTGAGTTATCCATTGCCAATTTAGAATGGGCCTACAGGATCGCACATATGAAAGTTCAATGATGCAGAATAAGTATTCTTGCCTACAATAAGTATAATTGTTATACTTAAATAAATAAGATTTAATTAAATATTATTGAAAAGTTCTGTGGTATTAATTAAGAGTTAATTAATTACCTGAGAACAATTGTGATGGACTGATAAATCAAGGGACCTAATTATAATTGAGGTCTATCAGCCTGATCCATGGTCATGGGTTGATCTATGGGCTTCGTGTATAACCTAAATCATTAAGGTATTATTTAATACTGATTCGAAATCAGTAAAAGAATATTTGGTAATAATACTGATTTGGAATATGATTCAATCAGTTAAGTAAGAATTGATTGATTACAATACTGATTTTGGAAATTTCAACTCTACAAATATCATAGGGATATTATTGTAGTAGGATGATGATTTCAATTAGAAAAACAGAACAAGAAAAAATATTCACAAAATCTCAATTCTCTCTGTAGGCAGAAAACGGCTAGCACCGAATTTGCAAAGGCTTTAGTGCTTGAAAGTAGAGAGTCCTTCAAGGAAGGATTTTGGTGGTGACAAATGTAACCGGAGCAAAAGGTTTAGACCAACATCAAACAATGATCCAAACACGGCAACCGATTACGCTACGAGGGTAAGTTTTAGAAGCTTTGAACGTAGTTTTTAATTAACACTAAAACAATCAATTAGGCTTTTCCACTGTGAGTTTTTGAAAAATAGGCCTAATCGATCCCAACATGGACAACCCTGAAAAGAAACCAAAACATCGATAAAACGATCAGACGAATTCCTGAGTGTAACTTGTACATCCCTTTCCCACAATAAACAAAGACCACCACTTCTCCTACTTGCTTCATAACTGATGCCAAGCAAACCCAATTGGTTTATGATATTGGTGAAAGTAGATTGGTTGCATTTCATTTCACTTAGGAATATAAGGTGAGGATGATGAGTGCGGATAAGACCCCGCAATTTTTGAATTGTGCGGGAGTTCAACAGCCCATTGTAATTCCAACTCAACAGATTCATTGAGCTGGGCGGGACTGGCCATTACTACCAGCCAATGCCTCATCGCCATCCATAGAAGAAGTCACCACATTATTCACATCTCTAGTAAAAACCAAGTCACTTTTCTGCCTTTATCAAGACGCTCCACGGGTATGTCAAGAACAGTAGATAAAGAGGAAGTGTCTGAAATAAGCTTTCGCTTGACCCCAGAGCTAGACATCAAACGAACCAGAACGATCACAGGAGGAGTTCATTTCGGCTTAGAAAACTTACGAACAGCCACTCGCGCTGGGGTATCCAAATTCATCAGAGCTGTAACTAGCATGCAGGAGATTAAACCCGAGCTCGCAATATCTGAAAAGGGGCTTGAAGTGGGTTTACTAGAATGATTCGGAGAGCCCAAACCCACCACAGTCGAGACCAGTTCAAGAGGAAGGACCGTATCCTACTGTCCATCCAATGGCGTAGCATCCTGAGGCGGCACTGACTGTGAATACACTGTTAATTTTAACATGATAAAACATGACATTAAACAATCATGCCCGAAGATCTGGAATATAATAATAACCACTAATAAGACATATAAACATACCTTGAGCGGAATTAGTCATTATGCAGTAAATCACCAGATCAGCGGAAAATCCCAACAGTCTCTATAAACCAGTTTCTTCCCCTTGACCCTCTTGATAGTAGACAACCAGATGGAGAGCCCACTTAATTCTACTGACACAATATTTGTTGTTGTTATCTTGTAGGGCAGGGGAATGACTGGTTTATATACTCATAACCCTTTAATCTAGTACGTCCATCAAATACTAGTTTAATGGACCAGATATAATCTTATTATTAAACTAATCAGGAAACCCAAACCAATTGTAAATGAGTTTTATTAAATAATGTAGGCCATAACATCCAGGCCACATTCTTACATTATAATGTGGGCTATAACATCCATGCCACATTCTTACATTCTCCCAATTGGCCGGATGTTCCACTGTCCTATTTAATAATATATCATAAGGCCAGCAAAAAAAAAAAAAAAATAAATCTGTCAACCATTAACATCACAAATACCTTAACATGACAAACCACACAACGTGAGTTATGGCGGTCATACACAGTATAGTCATATACTCCCTTCCATACACCACAACATTAAGCGTTTATCATGTCAGGTTCATAAATTGTATATAAACATCATACAGTCCACATACTGTTATGAAAAAAAACATACGAATTTCTTATTCAAACAATTATGCATGCATAAGCATAAAGAATAAGAAATAAAATCAGAAACAATTTATTATCGAGTTCAAAAGTGTTAGAACATCATCATTAATACATCAATCATCAATACAACCAAGACCCATCTTAAGTACATGTTCTTTAAAAGCCTTTGGTTATAATCCTTTAGTTAACGAATCTGCTATCATGAGATCTGTGCTAATATGTTCTAAACACACTCTTTGTTTCTGAATCTCATCTTTAATGATAATGAACTTTAAATCCATGTGTTTTGCACCTTTGGAATACCTATCGTTCTTAGAGAAGAATACTGCGGTAGTATTATCACAATAAATTTTCAGCGGCTTGCTTATAGTGTCGACAACTCCAAGCCCTGAAATAAAGTTCCGCAGCCATAATGCATGAATTGTAACCTCATAACAAGCCACAAATTCTGCTTCCATGGTAGATGCAACAATGACAGACTGTTTGGCACTTTTCCAAGAGATTGCTCTTTCAGCTAAGAAGAACAAATTGCCAAACGTCGACTTTGCACTATCAGTACAACCATGAAAGTCTGAATCTGAATATCCAATCGCTTCCAAATGATTGGACCTCTTATAAGTGAGCATGTAATCCTTTGTTCCTTGAAGGTATCTCATCACCTTCTTTGCAGCTCTCCAATGATCGATACCCGGATTACTCAGAAATCTTCCCAACATTCCTAAGGCAAAACTGATATCGGGTCTGGTGCAGGTTTGTAAGTACATCAGACTACCAACAACTGAAGCATATGGGATTGATTCCATTTCTTTACGCTCCACATCATTCTTTGGACATTGTTTAAGACTATACTTATCTCCCTTTTGAATAGGGACTACACCTGCAGCGCAGTTATTCATATTGAATTTCTTAAGAATTTTTTCAATATAGGCTTTCTGAGACAATTCTAATATACCTTGTGATCTGTCACGGAATATTGAAATTCCTATCACATAGGACGCCTCTCCTATATCTTTCTTTTCAAAATTCTCAGAAAGAAATTCTTTAGTCTTACGTAACAAAGCCAAATCATTAGCAGCAAGTAAAATATCATCAACATACAAAACTAGAAAAATAAACTTGCTCCCACTGATCTTCCGATAAACGCATCTATCAACAGCGATTTCCTCAAAATCGAAAGAAGTAATGGTATCATTGAACTTAATATACCACTGTCTGGAAGCTTGTCTAAGTCCGTATATTGACTTCCTTAATCTACACACCATTTTTTCTTTACCTTCAATGGAGAAACCTTCAGGTTGCTCCATATAAACTTCCTCCTCAAGATTCCCATTCAGAAAGGCTGTTTTCACATCCATTTGATGTAACTCTAAATCAAAATGAGCTACAAGTGCCAAAATTATTCTCAATGAATCTTTCTTTGACACAGGTGAAAAAGTCTCTTTATAATCAATGTCGTCCTTTTGAGTGAAACCTTTGGCCACAAGTCTAGTTTTGTATCTTTCAACATTGCCTTTCGAGTCGCGTTTGGTCTTAAAGACCCATTTACACCCAACTCGTTTAGAACCTTCTAGCAAGTCTGCAAGATCCCAAACTTTATTTCGAGCCATTGATTTCAACTCATTTTTCATAGCATCAATCCACATTTCAGACTTATCACTTCCTATGGCTTGTGAAAATGAAACAGCATAATTATCAATGCCAAAATCGAAATCAATCTCTTACAAATAAACCATGTATTCATCAGAAATAGCTGGCTTTCTAACCCTTACAGGTTTATTTAAGGCTATTCCAATAGGTTCAATTGCTCGAGCTCGAGTTCGAGCTGGTGATAAGTTAGGTTCTTCATGGGGTGTTTCTTCATCATCCATATGTTGTCCTTCATTATTTTGTTCTTGCAATACAGGAACAACATTTGAAGTAGTTGTGGATTTGAGAACATTTGTGGGTGATGGAACACCAACCCTGATTTCATTAATATCCACAATCTGATTTTTAGTACTCCCACTAACTTCACCTTTCTCCAAAAATTTGGCATTTCCAGTTTCAACAATTCTTGGACTATAGTTTGGACAGTAAAACCTATACCCTTTCGACTTCTCTGGGTAACCAATGAAGTAACCACTAACAGTTCGAGAGTCCAATTTTCTTTCATGTGGATTATAAATTCGTGCTTCTGCAGGACAACCCCAAACATGTAGGTGTCTCAAACTAGGTTTCCTACCAGTCCACAACTCCAAAGGAGTTTTGGGAACTGACTTACTGGGAACCTTATTCAGCAGATATGCAGCAGTTTTTAATGCATACATCCACAAATTTTTGGGTAAAGAAGAATTACACATCATACTCCTAACCATATCCATTAATGTCCTATTTCTCCTTTCTGTCACACCATTTTGTTGTGGTGTGCCTGGCATAGTATACTGTGCACATATGCCATGACTTTCGAGGAACTTAGCAAAAGGACCAGGACACTGTCCAGATTCATCATACTTTCCATAAAACTCACCACCTCTATCAGATCTTACAATTTTCACTTTTCTATCTAATTGCCTCTCAACCTCTTTCACAAACACCTCAAGGGCATTTATTGATTGAGATTTCTCATGCAGCAAATAGATATAACCATACCGTGAAAAATCATCTATGAAGGTGATAAAGTATTTTTCTCCATTTAAGGACAAAGTGTCAACAGGTCCACATATGTCAGTGTGTATTATCTCAAGAAGTTGCTTGCTTCTTGTGGCTCCTTTCTTGCTATGTTTGGTTTGCTTTCCTTTAATGCATTCCACACATAAGCCTAGATCAGTAAAATCTAGATTCGTTAGAATCTCATCCTTTACCAACCTTTCTAATCTTTCTTTGGATATGTGACCCAAACGCTTATGCCACACATAAGCCTAGATCAGTAAAATCTAGATTCGTTAGAATCTCATCCTTTACCAACCTTTCTAATCCTTCTTTGGATATGTGACCCAAACGCTTATGCCACAAGTAAGCAGAATTTTCATTCACCAAAGTACGCTTTATTCCAATATTATAATTCACATTAAATAGAGATTCAACAAAATTATTATCAAGTTTTAATTTATACAATCCATCAATTAGCACAACATGGCCATAGACAGAATAATTCTTATATAAATCAAAACATCCATGTCCAATCACAAATTCAAATCCACTAGCATCAAGTCTAGAAACAGAAATTAAATTTCTAGAAATCGAAGGTACATAGAGAGTGTTTGTCAGATCCAGGCAAAAACCAGTATCTAACTTTATTCTATAAGTCCCTATGCCTTCAATTGGGGCCTTCATTCGGTTCCCCACAAACAGAAAGTTGTTAGGTGGATGTATGGTTCGGATCGTAAGGAATCCCTGCATAATATTGGAAACATGAGTAGTAGCACCAGAATCAAACCACCAAGTATTGGAAGGAACTTCAGATAAATTTGATTCAAAGGATACAGAAACATAATGTATACCTTTCTTTTCGAACCAAGCTTTACGTTTATGACAATCCTTTTGATAATGCCCCTCCTTTTTACAGAAGTGACATTTATCTTTCTTTTGTCCTTTCCTTCCATCATCAGCAACCTGTGGCACCTTAGTAGGTTGTTTCTTCTTAAAATTTCTGGCCTTTGGTTTAAACTTCTTTCCAACTCCTTGACCCACTAGGTTTACAGAATGACCTCCCATCTTTTTCAATCTTGCTTCTTCCTGAATCAGCTTACTGGACAATTCATCAATATTCCACTTATCCTTTAATGTGTTATAATTGATGTGAAACGGTCTATATTCAGCAGGAAGTGAATTCATAATGAACTGAACCAAGAAGGAGTCTTCCACATTCATACCCAGTGTCTTAAGTCTTGCTGCAATGTTAGTCATGTCAAGGACATGTTGCTGCATACTCTTTGACCCATCAAACTTCATGGTCGTGAGTTCAACCATAAGTGTCCCTGCAAGTGACTTATCAGCAGAGCGAAATTTCTCCTCCACAAGTTTAAGAAAATCTTTAGCATTCTGATTTTCGTTCTTGGGAAGATTAGACTTAATGTTGTTGGCAATCGTCATTCGCATAAGGTTCAAGCATAATCTGTTAGACCTTTCCCAAGCCTTATGGTGTGCATTTTCTGCCACTGTACTAGTGTCAGTAAGGTCAGCAGGCTTATCCTCTATTAGCGCCAAGTCAAGATCTAATGCACCTAAGTGGAAACTGACTTGTTCGCTCCATTCAGAGAAATTCACACCAGTAAATAGGGTAACAGATGAAGCTTGAGAGTGAAGAGAAATAGCTGCAAAATAATTAAACATAATTGCTCACTCATTAAACCTTTAAACAAAATACATTCATATTGTAGGCTTCCTTTGGGTAAACATACAATATATCAAAAGTTGCATTAGATTGCCAATAGATTTATGAGAAATTAATTCAACAAATATACATAGCATCTTTGGATAACCACGTATATATATAAAATATTAATTTTCTCCCTTATATATTGATTACAGATATTGATTTCCTTTGGGAAATCCAGAATTCCCATTAACCAATAAATTTCATAAGATACAAGTAAATTATGAAATTATCAAATACATACTATTATATGACCAAAGTCAAAATTGATTTGGCCACTTTGGTGACTAACAAAACAATTTTCTCTCAATGTCATATAATCAAACACTTATGATTCTTTTAACAGTAATAGAATCGAAATACATATATCACATATATTTATAATATAAAACCTTAGAGAAAACATTAATTAAAACCGACTGAGTTTTCTGCAGCATCTGTATGTATGAGAATATAGAAGGCAAAATGAAAACCCTTCGCAGCCTGTAACTATTTACGCAACCCAATTCCTTATGGTTGACGAAACCCAAGCTGAGGAACTCACAATTAGTTACGAAAACCAAGCTTACATATATGTATACTTAATGTTAATTAAAAACATAAGGTAACAACAACCCACTTAATATATGACATAAGCTACTTAATATTAATAACATCAGCCAACAACTTAATATATATAACATAACTTGCCTTTTATTAGATAATGAAGTAAACTGACCCCAGGCTTTAATCATTAATGATCACGAAAACATCAAGAAATTGCGGCGGAAACATTAGGGCAATAGAAAATTGCGGCGGCTTCAATCTTTCATGAAAAACAATAAAGTTCCCTTATGAAGATTTCATATTATACATAAAATCCGGCCGTTCCGATATATATACTTCCATCCGTATAATCATATAAAGCGAAATTATTATACCATTTAATAAATTTTAGTTTTATTAATTTTAGGGTTATTATCTATTCAAAAACTAGGCTCTGATACCACATGTTAATTTTAACATGATAAAACATGACATTAAACAATCATGCCCAAAGATCTTGAATATAATAATAACCACTATTAAGACATATAAACATACCTTGAGCGGAATTAGTCATTATGCAGTAAATCACCAGATCAGTGGAAAATCCCAGCAGTCTCTATAAACCAGTTTCTTCCCTTGACCCTCTTGATAGTAGACAACCAGATGGAGAGCCCACTTAATTCTACTGACACAATATATTTGTTGTTGTTGTCTTGTAGGGCAGGGGAAGGACTGGTTTATATACTCATAACCCTTTAATCTAGTACGTCCATCGAATACTAGTTTAATGGACCAGATCTAATCTTATTATTAAACTAATCAGGAAACCCAAACCAATTGTAAATGAGTTTTATTAAATAATGTGGGCCATAACATCCAGGCCACATTCTTACATTCTCCCACTTGGCCGGATGTTCCACAGTTCTGTTTAATAATATATCATCAGGCCAGCAAAAAATAAAAAAATAAATAAATAAATCTGTCAACCATTAACATCATAAATACGTTAAAATGACATACCACAAAACTTAAGTTAGGGCGGTCATACACAGTATAGTCATATACTCCCTTCCATACACCACAACATTATATACTCCCTTCCATACACCACAACATTAAGCGTTTATCATGTCAGGTTCATAAATTGTATATACACATCATACAGTCCACATATTGTTATGAAAAAAAAAAAATTACGAATTTCTTATTCAAACAATTATGCATGCATAAGCATAAAGAATAAGAAATAAAATCAGAAACAATTTATTACCGAGTTCAAAAGTGTTAGAACATCATCATTAATACATCAATCATCAATACAACTAAGACCCATCTTAAGTACATGTTCTTTAAAAGCCTTTGGTTGTAATCCTTCAGTCAACGGATCTGCTATCATGAGATCTGTGCTAATATGTTCTAAACACACTCTTTGTTTCCAAATCTCATCTTTAACGATAAGGAACTTTAAATCCATGTGTTTTGCACCTTTGGAATACCTATCGTTTTTAGAGAAGAATACTGCGGCAGTATTATCACAATAAATTTTCAGCGGCTTGCTTATAATGTTGACAACTCCAAGCCATGAAATAAAGTTCCGCAGCCATAACGCATGAATTGTAGCCTCGTAACAAGCCACAAATTCTGCTTCCATGGTAGATGCAGTAATGACACAGCTGCAGTAATCAGAGGCTGGCCAGTAATTACCAACTCGCGATGTGGTTCATCAGAAGAAACAGTATTCATTAATGGCTTATGGGCATAGCATCATCATCCTGTGCAGCAAAAGATACCATTCAAATTAGCATTTGGTCGGGCTGGAGAGGCACGAGGGGGTGACGAGGTGCTACCGAAAGTCCCGTATCGCGGCCTCCCTGAATAGAAAGGCCTCGTATTCGACAGAACTCTTAGCCAAGGGTCAAACGATGGAGGTGAGTCCCCAAAAATATCAGCTGTCATCCTCTGAAGGCAGTCTTTGTTGGTGTGACCAATCATCCAACATTGGAAACAATAATCTGGAAAATTTTCATAGCGCAGCGGCAACCGATGTTTCCGCTATCCGTAATCTGCAGCAAGCGATGCAAAGGCTTCAACAAATTGACAGAAACCTTAATACGTAGAAACTTCCCTATGCATGACCCCTCTGCATCCTTATCCACCTCTACAAATTGACCAATGATATTACCCAAAACTTCCGCATAACGAGAATTCATCCGTCCCAATGAAAGAATATAAACATGCACCCAAAAAGGGCTATCCGATGGCGACACCTGTGTTCCTACCATATTCTCCATTGCCTCCGTGAGGTACAGAAGGTTACGATCAAATAGCCAATGCCTGCCGCCATAACCCTAACTTTATCCGACTCATGCTGAAATTGAAACAACATTGTATTCTCAGCAAGAGATTTCATTGTCAATATCTCTACTGGTCGCCAAAGCCGACGGAACAAGGAAAGGACGTGTTCTGGCTGAATCACATGTGGAGTGAGAATTTTCCGGATGAGAGCATACGCTGACTCGAGTCGGATATCCAGGAACGAAGTAACCGGCGAGCAAATACCTCCGCATCAGCCAAAGAAAGCTTGTCGTACAGGGTGACAAGCGAGTCCTCCATTACTTCCGGTCACAAACAGTTAACAAAAGATGCCTGAAAACAAACAGTTTATGTAAAGAACGGATCCAAACACAGAACACAAGAAAACAATCCACAAAATCCCAAAAAACATACGACGAAGAGGGAAACTTGAAGCGCAAGAAGGAGGGCACAGAGAGAACTAGCAGGGTTT
This sequence comes from Knoxia roxburghii, assembly GCA_030378225.1. Classification (NCBI taxonomy): domain Eukaryota; kingdom Viridiplantae; phylum Streptophyta; class Magnoliopsida; order Gentianales; family Rubiaceae; genus Knoxia; species Knoxia roxburghii. Next base: position 15,224,308 of record CM059418.1, read on the forward strand.
CTCCCGAGACTTAAATTTATTTTTCCATTTAGATAAGATTTTGAATTTTTGTTATTGTTGATAAAATAATATCTTATCAGATTAGATTAGAATATTTTTTGATAAGATTTAGATTATTTAGGATAAATGAAAAAATCTTATCAAATTAGAGATAAGATTAAAATTTGATTTAAAATTATTATCCTATCAAAATATTTAAAATTCAAAATTTTAGATAATTATCTTAATTAGATTAGGATGACTAGGAAATATTTAAAATTTTAAATTTAAAAGAATTATCTTAATTAGATTTGGATAATTAGAAGTATTTTAAATTTAAATAATTATCTTAATTAGATTAGATAATTAGAAAAATAAATAATAATCATAATAATAATAAAATTAATTAATTAATGAGATTAGTTAATTAATTAATGAGATTAATTAATTAATTATTTATTTATTTTCATGATTTATTTATGATTTCAAATTTAAATTGTTTAAATTGTGAAATGCATACATAATCATGTGAAAAATGTTCATGCATCATTTTGACCAAATGAATGAACATGGGATTGATTAAAATTAATCATGACACGATCAATTTTAATAGTGTAATAGTTACACAATCCTTTAAAATTATTCGGCTAAATTAAAATGGGCTTGTATGAAGTATTTGCATTATTATGTGTTTTTCATGCATGAATTGGGCTTTAAATTATTTTAATTTGGGGCCTGCGAGCCAATTAAATTCTATGTAAAAGAATAGAATTAGATAGGCACAAATTTATGTAATTTCAAAGGAGTCCAAGGTGGAGCCTAGGAACAGAATCGCAATAATGAAGGCCCAAATGAAGGCAAAGTATTTAAAAGGCTTGTAATAGACTAGAGCCAATTCATTGCATTTTATTCGTTTTAAATATATTTGATATATGTTAATGTCAATGATAACGAAATGCATGTTAAGACGCTCAAACTAAATTCCTAAAAAATCTAAGTCATAAAATTTTTTCCATACTTGGGGGACTCGCCAGAGCGTCGAACGTCTGATGGGCTTGGAGAGCCTAAGGGCCTCAGGTTTACTTCGTGAGGCGAGTTGTCACATAATAGGTGCCCAACTTTACTCACTACCACCATGTGAAAAAACTGTTTGGGTATTTAGGTGCCCAACTTTACTCACTACCACTATGTGAAAAAACTGTTTGGGTATTTATTGATGTGATGCTTCGAGGGATGGTTTGACTTAGGGAAATTGATCATAGTTTAACCCGATAAGTTGACTAGGATTGGTTTTGCAATGATAGGATGGTGTCAAACATTTGGAATATTCATCCTATCACCGCAAGTTGCATGGCGATGCAATTGGAAAGTGTTAAGTTGCATGAGATGTGATTTGAACGTTGCCTACCAAAAGAGCCCGATCCATACAATACTTGCCAAAATTGTTTGGAATTTTAATTTTGGCTATATTGGAAAATGTTTTAAAAACTCATCCTAATATTTTGCATTTATTCTTTTGTAGAAATGACATCATCTAGCACTAATGTTCTCTCAAACTTTACTCTAAGAAGTATTTTGGATAAAGACCAACTTGTTGGTCCAAATTTCTTAGACTGGGAAAGAAATTTTAGAATTGTTATTAAACAAAAAAGAAAGCTACATGTCTTGGAGACAGTTTTACCTGAACCACCACAAAATGCCACAACAACTGTTTAGCGAGCATGGGATAAGCTGAAAAGTGATTCCGATGATGTGACGTGTTTGATGCTCGCGTCTATGATAGGCGAGCTTCAAAAGCAGTTCATGAATTCGAAGCGTTCCGGATTTATAAGTCACTGACGGAGATGTTCCATGAACAAGCCTGTAACGAAAGATTCGTTAAGATCAAAACATTAATCTCGTGCAAGATGGCGAAAGGTTCATCAGTAAGCACACATTTAATCAAGATAAAAGGGTATATTGATACCCTAGAGCTATTAAATGTGCTTCTTGCTAGAGAGTTAGCCATTCATATCATCTTGGCCTCACTGCCTGATGAATACAACGACTTTGTGGTGAACTACAACATGCACAACATGGAGAGGAGCATTCCTAAGCTTCATGGGATGCTGAAAACTACTGAGCAAACTCTTCGGAAGGTCACGTCAGTAATGGTTGTAGAGAAAGGTAAAGGGAACAAGAGGAATTTTAAAGTAAATCCAAATTTGGGCAAAACAAGAAAGCTCGTGGTAAGACTGCTGCCTAACCTCAAGCTCCTCAACCTGCTAAGAAAAAGTCTTGAAAGGATGATACATGTCTCTTCTGCAAACAAAAGGGTCACTGGAAGAGAGACTATAAACTGTTTCTTGAGAGTAAGAATCTTTCAGCTTCAGGTATCTTTGTTATTGAAATAAATCTTTCTATGTCCACCTCATGGGTATTAGATACCGGATATGGGGCTCACATTTGTACTAATGCGTAGGGACTCAGAAATAGAAGGATGACAAGGAAAGGTGAAGTTGATCTCCACATGGGCAACAGGGCAAGAGTTGTTGCTGTTGAAGTGAGAGATTGTACTTTATCTTTACCATCCGGTTTAAACATTGAACTTGAGAATTGTTATTATGTGCCTGCTTTGAGCAGAAATATTATTTCAATTTTTTCTTTAGATATTAAAGGTTTTCTTATTATTATTGGTAATAATTTGTTATCTTTATATCGGAATAATGCTTTATACGGAGTTGCAAATTTGTGCAGCGGTATATATATCTTGGATTTAAACCAAGAAAAACCGGTCTATAACATTGAAAAGAAAGCTAAATTAACTAAATCTGATTTAAGTCCAGCATATCTTTGGCATTGTCGTTTAGGCCATGCAAATGAGACAAGAGTTCAAAGACTTCATAAAGATAGAGTGCTTGGGTTATTTGATTTCGAATCATATGACACATGTGAACCTTGTTTGCAAAGCAAAATGACAAAGAGTCATTTCAACAAGAAAGCGGAAAGGACTAGTGAGCTATTATCTCTAATACATACAGATGTATGTGGACCAATGAGCACACAAGCCAGAGGTGAATTTGAATACTTCGTGACTTTTACTGCTTAATGAGGTATAATAGTGAAACTTTTGAAAAGTTCAAAGAGTTCAAAAACGAAGTTGAAAATCAGTTGGATAGAAACATTAAGGCTATTCGCCCCGATCGGGGAGGAGAATACCTAAGTGATAAGTTCGATGGCTATCTAAAATAGTGTGGAATTGTTTCACAGCTGACTACACCAGGAACATCTCAATGGAATGGTGTATCTGAAATGAGGAATCAGACCCTATTAGATATGGTTCGATCAATGATGGACCAAACGACTCTGCCTATGTCCTTTTAGGGTTATACTCTCCTTTCTGCTACCTACTTACTGAACCGTATTCCATCTAAGGCAGTAGATAAGACTCCATATGAGATATGGATGGGCCAAAACCCTATATCTCATATCTACAAGTTTGGAGTTGTCAATCTCATGTCAAGCGTTTACAAAGTAATAAACTTGAACCTAAAACTGACAAATGCCTATTTGTAGGAAACCAAAGGATATCAATTCAACCTCCCAACTGAGAACAAAGTGTTTGTTGCTCAATGAGCTACTTTATTAGAGAAAGACTTTCTGTACAAGAAAGACAGTGGCAGTAGAATAGAACCCCAAAAGGTTCAAGACCCACAAGAGAGTGTAGAACCATCTACAGAAACTCAGATGGAAGTTGGCATGGAAACTCATGAAGATGAGCAACCTAAGCCAATGACACAAGAACCTAGAAGATCTATTAGATCTTGTCAACAATACGAGAGATACGGATTTCTCATGACTGACGATCAAGATTTGATCTTGGTAGACTCTGATGAGTCCACGACCTACATACAGGTTTTAGAAAGTCCAGATTCAGATAAATGGCTGCAAGCCATGGAGTCTGAAATGTAATCCATGAGGGACAATAAAGTGTGGACTTTGATTAACCCTCCTGTTCAGGCAAAGGTTGTCGATTGCAAGTGGATTTTCAAGTTGAAACCTGACGGGATCTTCAAGGCACGACTAGTGGCTAAAGGTTTCAGACAGACTCATGGTATTGACTATGATAAAACCTTTTCCCCTGTCGTGATGCTCAAGTCCATTCGGACTATGCTCGCCGTAGCTGCATATTATGACAGATGGATGTTAAGATGGCTTTCCTGAATGGAAACCTACTCGAGGAAGTTTACATGAAACAACCCAGAGATACATTGATCAGGAGCATCCTAATCGAGTATGCAAGCTTTAAAGGTCCATCTACGGAATAAAGTAGGCATCTCGAAGTTGGAATCTTCGTTTTGACGAGGCAGTAAAAGGTTACGGCTTTATAAAGAACGAAGATGAGCCTTGTGTTAAAAGAGGTTAGTGGGAGTAGGAATTTTTTCTTGTCCTATATGTAGACGATATCATACTCATAAGAAATGCTTCCCCATGTTGAAAGATATCAAACAATGGTTGAGGAATGTATTTTCTTAGAAAGACTTAGGAGAAGCCGAAATGATAATTGGTATCAAGATCTATAGAGATAGGTCTAAAAGGCTTCTGGGTATGTAGATAAGATATTGAAGAGATTCAATATGTCTAACTCTAAGAATGGTATGGTACCATTCAGACATGGCCTCCTCTTGAAGAATAACCAATGTTCTTCAACTAAAGAGAAGAGAGAAACAATGAGTAGAGTTCCATATACTTCGACAATAGAAACTATCATGTATGCCATGTTATGTACCCACCCGAATGTTGCACATGCACTGAGCATAACTAGCAGATACCAACAAGATCTAGGAATGGCTCATTGGACTGCAGTTAAGAAAATCCTAAAGTACTTACAAAGGACTAAAGGATTTATGCCAGTGTATGGAGGACAAGAATAGCTCATCGTATAAGGTTGTGCCGATGCTGCTTTCTAAACAGATCAAGTGACATGAAGTCACAATCAGGTTTTGTGTTTAGCCTGCATGGCAATACAGTGAGTTAGAAAAGCTCAAAGTAAGATACCCAGCCGACTCTACAACAGAATCTGAGTACATTGCTGCATCATATTATGCAAAGGAAGCTGTTTGGTTGAGGAAGTTCGTGCCAGACATCAGAGTGATACCAAGTATCCAAGATCTGATAGACATGTTCTTTGATAATAACGGGGCGGTTATCGCACAAGAAAAAGAGCCTCGGTCACAATAGAAGACCAAACACATGCTCAGACATTATCATCTCATTCGAGAGATCATCGATCGAGGAGATGTGAAGGTGTGCAAAATAGGGTCAGACGATAATGTAGCAGATCCTCTCACAAAAGCTGTACCACAAACAAAGTTTAAGAGACATGTAATAGAGTTTGGTCTTAAAATGTTTAGGACATAGCCCTTCAACGGGCAAGTGGGAGATTGTTGGTGTATGTGCCTTTTTAAGGGCTATATAGACATTTTTTGTTTGATTGATGATTTATCAGATGAGTTAATTTCATGAATATAATATTCTTGTGCATATTTGAATTCATGAAATCAATCCGTCAAAAGAAACACTATGTGGATTGATTAGATCATGAGTGATTCGTGCGAGGATCCTTAGTCTAAAAATCACTACATGGTCTTAGGTGAATTATAGTGTAATTTGACATATGCCTAATGGGGCCATAACAGGTTGCCAAGTACAGGTATGATTGGGTACACTATGAGTCACGCTAAGGTATGTAGGTGAAGTGATGAGACTACAGGTCTCTCTTAAGTGAGAGATGATATCTTGGCCACTTGATAGTGAACTGAGAAGTGCATGGCCATGCCCGAGAAATGATAAGTGTTATCATTTGCTCGAATGGAATCGGTGTCAGTAAGAGATCAAGTAAACGTTCAGCTAAATAAGGATGATGGTTCCATGCCTTATGCTAAACGGGATATCAATGTAGAGGACCGTACGTAGTATCCTCAGAAGGTTGTGTTGAATCACCATTTGACCCTCTATTCTGAATTAGGTAGTCAATATGTCTTGCTAGAGACCACTAATGACTTATGGATTAATTAGTTAGATTTAATTATCTATTGCCAATTTGGAATGGGCCTACAGGATCACACATAAGAGAGTTCGATGATACAGAATTACCTGCACTAAGTATAATTGTTATACTTAGACAAATATTACTTAATTAGATATTATTGAGAAGTTTTGTGGTATTAATTAATAGTTAATTAAGTACCTAAGAACAATTGGGATAGGTTGACAAATCAAGGGACCTAAGTGCAATTGAGGTTCTTGACCCATCAGCCTGATCCATGGGTCAATAGGTTAATCCATGGTTGTCGTAAAAACCCAGGTCAGTAAAAATAATAATATTAATTAATATTAATATTAATATTTTTTATTTTACTGACTGAGTATCTGACACTTATATATCCCTGGGATATTGAGTCAGATACTCAATTCATATTTTGAGAAAAAAATGATTTTACCAAATTAGAAAACTATTCCCAAAATTCTCTCTCTGCAGACGGGCTAGCAACCACTCTGTGAGAACCCTGGTACTTGAGAGTAGAGAATTTTTTCAAAGGAAGAAATTTTTGGTGGTGATCAGCGTAATCAGAGCAAAGATTGGACTAACATCAAATAAGTATTCAGGTGCGATAACCGATTATGCTACGAGGGTAAGTTTTAGAAGTTTTAAACGTATGTTTTAATTAAACACTAAAACAATCAATTAGGCTTTTCCGCTGTGTTTTTTTGTTAATCAGGCCTAATCGATTCTAGCAAAATGGTTTTAGATATATTTTATATATGTAATTCAGCTTTTGATAAATATGAATTTCATGGTGCACCTAGTAATTTAGCAAATTTAATTGTTTTATGCAGAAATTTTGTTGAATGAGCGTTCTAGTGATTCTTAGAAATATTTTGTTGGAAACTTTTGGAAGTGCTGTAAGGTATGTACATGCACTAGCTAAAATATTATTAATTCTTGTAAGCTTTTGGAACTTAGTATTATGTCTAAAGGTCCGAAACTCAAATACTTGATTGGTTCTTTGTGGTTAAAGTGCTGTGAATTGCTAGATAGTAATGAAAACTTCAAGAACATGGAAAATGTGAATTTGTTTAGAAGCTTATTTGAATCATGTTTATGAACATTACATTATGTTTGACACGTGGTGCTTAGATGAGAAAGATAACAATTATGTCAAGTTATATTTGCATATTATCTCAAGTACATGAAGTGTTAAGTGATCATGTCAAGTATCTTTCAAGGATCTACGAATATTAAGATCATATTTTGATGCAAAGGTGTGTAAAAGAACTGATCTTATAAGGGCAAAGTATTTTACAAAGTAAGTTGATGCCTAAGTGCGTAAAGGAAACCAAAATAGGTAAATATTAATTGTTGCATTATTTATTTGTGCTATTTGCATGCTTTCTTTTATTGGACATACGCGTGGTCTGATCAACCATGGGAAGTGAATTCATGGTGGAGCCTTTATGGTAAGCACATTGGTGTCCTACACTAGGATTCTGATTAGCAGTTTTTGAGGATGTAAAACAAACTTTGTTGGGTAGTTTACAAATATCTTTATACGTGGTGGTGTAGTGTGTGTTATTTGAGTGTGAATGGGGAGATCCTCATCACACTAGCATTTAAAAAAAATGTTGTTTAAGTAGCCCGTATAATTCTTATGATGACGGTGCCTAATTCACGTGTCCAATAATCAAAAGCTTATTTTCGAAAAACTATTATTATATTTAACATACATGATGAGCATATTCATCATTTAATTAAGTGATGTAAACTTGTTACTGTCTAGTGTACGGATATACTCAGCCTAGTTGACATGTATTGTGTTTTGTTGTTTGGTCATTCCCCCTTCTTGATGACCCTGCTACGACGCATTCGACATTTGGTCTTATGTTGAAAAGCATGGGAAGTCAAGTAGGCTTGCAGGTCTATGAAATTATCTTGTTAAGCATAGGACTATCTATGTGGGGAGGGTGTTCTTGTGTGAGCACAAACTTTATTTCCTATTGATAAACTTCTTCCAAACGTTTTCACATTTCTTTTTAATATTTCCGCTGCAGAAACTTTGACTTTTGTATTTTGACCTAAGCCTTGCGTTATCATGTGGCGGTAGCTCTCCTATATTTCTTCATATTTGTTATTATTTTGTTGATCTAAAATAGAGAAATATGGGGGTGTTACAAAGTGGTATCAAAGCTTTCAGATTAATTGTGAAAATGATTTTTCAAAGGTTTTGAAAATGGTTTTAAACTCGCGGGTGAGAATGGGTAGAATTCAGGGCAATGTTATGATGTTTGAATATTTGGGTATAGTCATTGTTTTAATTTTTATTCTGTTTCTCTTTTTCAAGCAAGATGGTGTGCTAAGTTGTAATATCCAATTATACAGATGATTAACTTTCCTGAAGCCATTAATTGAAGTACGTATTGCATTATTAACTTTCTTGTAGCATTAATTGAAGTACGTATTGCATTATATTTGCACTGGTTTATGGAATCATGGAAAGCTTGAGTTGGCTTTTAAGTCTAATGACTGTTCAAAATGCTTGCATCATGCTCATGGGAGCAAAGAAAAGAAATTATTTGTGCTGGAAATGAGATACTTATGCAATTTCTTGACAAAATTGATGTTGTCATGTGAAAATTTGAAATGTGCATAGTTTTGCTTATTAGAAATGATGGAAATTTTGATGTTATATCCTTTTGAGATCAAGTATAGTAGAAACATAGAGCATCAGGTGAGAAACATCTCTAATGGACTTATTGAAAGATTATCTGCTCGGGCCTAGCCAGAAACTCACTTTCGTGCTATGCATTCCAGAATCGGAATCTCTGGCCAGGCCTAGACTCTAGCACAATCGCTATTCCAACCCTTGCTTGAAATACCATTGCGCAGGATCTGGGTTTATACTTATTCGATTTATCACGCAACAAAAATTCTTAATTAAGCGGAAACATAAGAATTATACCTTTGGAGCTTGTACTCAGGTGATTCTCTAGTATGCCTCAAGACTTTGCTTGTATGCTGTGTGAGCAGCAATCTAACGAGCAATTTGATCAGCTAATCACCACAATCCACCTGCCGGAAAATTCCAGCACCACCGCACCCGAAATGTGTACTACACGTACCGCCTGGGAGGAGAGAGAAAGCCACACGAGCCGCCAAAAATTTGAAGAAAAAAAGGCAGCCACAATGCTTATAAAATCTGAATTTAGAGAGAGAGAATTTTTCTCTCTCTAGTTTTCTTGTCGTGAAAACTTGTGAATTGTATATTGTGGAATAGCTAATCCCTTGTCTATATATAGAGTTACAAGAGAGACCCCAAGTTGGTTTAGGATTGGTCTTCCTAATGAGTTTAGGTAATTAATTTGTTTCCAAATCCGATTAGGTTACCAATCTAATAGGGATAGGGTAAACTAAATCCAATTATATTTCCTAATATCTAGAATTTCCTCAGTCTAATTGAAACTTAAGACTTAGTTAATTAATTAAATAATTCCACTTTGTTAATTACTTAATTAACCCTTAGGAATAATTAATCAATTAATTAATTCTACCTATTCAATTAACCCATTACAAAATTAATCGTACCACTAACGGATTAATTTTGGCACTACCATCCTACACCAGAATTACTTCCGGAACAACTTAATTAATTTATTCATAATCTTCCCACATCAAAGATATGGTGCTCATTAATTTATTAATTTACTGATAAATTAATTTATTAACTTCTTTAATTTCGAGACTAGTACCACTCGACCTTTTTACTATACCGAACATAAGTCCACCAGCTGGGTTTAGTATAATAAACATAACGAGCTCATCTCGGGAGCACCATCACTCAGCACGCATCAGTACATGGTTTCTTTTTGACAAACAGCAGCACACCAAGCAACTAAACACTCCCACCTAACCTACCAAGATTATTGGCCACAATAGACCTCACCCATTGGCAGATCAAAGTACACTATGTCCAATCCTTATGCCCACCCGAGTCTAGGGATTAAGAGATAGAATACCAAGAATGATTTGTCTATTAAATCAGTATAAGACAAATTATTCCTAATGGTCAAGTTCAATACACCCCGGGCATATCTGTATGATTCAATTAGTTTAGACAAACCAATTATCCGAATCACATAATAACCTAAACCGATAGTTTGTCCAAAGCTGTCTCGGTTACGAACATCATTTATATATTATGTTTTTCAACCAATGATGAAATCTACTGCGTCACACAAGACACCTCATCATCTACTTACATAATATAAATGGATAAATCATGCACAACCAAATATAACTAAAACATAAATCGATATATTAACTGGGAAAATGTACAATACAAGCATAGCTTATGTATTCAACTCCAACACTTATAGTTCCCATAAATGAAGATTTAGGAATATTAAAATTTGAAATTATAGTACCCTATATTAACGCAAGGTCATTAAAAAAAAACAACTAGGGAATGTTTGTAACAAAATAATTGCTTAGAGACGAAGAGATTGGGGAAGTAAGGAAAAAAGATTTTGTCTTATGGGATTTACTAATGTGAAATTCTGTTGTATGACAAAATTATTAATGTTATCACCTTAATTAGCTACCTAAGGCATTCAAATCTTTGATGATTTAAGGAAATGGCTAGAGAACAAGCGACTCATGGTACTGGGGGTGGCAGTAGTGAAAGCTTTGACCCTAGTTAGATGTTAAGAAAACTACTCTAGATAACCCATAATTTAGTGCAAGATTGACAAGCTAATGGTTATAATCCTGCAAATGAGGTGTTCAAAATGATTGCCCAAAGCGAAACCCCTATATACGATGGGAGTGCTGACCCAGTTCAAGTTAAAAATTGGATTAGGGAGTTTGAGAAGTTGTTTAGGGTAATAGACTGTCTTGAAGAGTTTAAGGTGGACAATGTTGCGTACTACCTTAGGGATCAAGCTTATTTATGGCGACAAAAATCTAGTGCTACTATTACCACTCAACCTGAGTTTGATTGGGCGAAGTTTACTAGTGAAGGAAAACTGAACAAGCCCGGGCTAAATCGAAAACCTCACTTTCGTGCTATGCATTCCAGAATTGGAAGCTTTCGACCAAGCTCAAGCTCAAATTAGTTTACCCATAAACGGATCTAGGCTTATACTTATTTAATTTATTAATCGGGACACAAAAAATTAAATATTTAATTAAAGCGGAATTTAAAGATTATACCTTTTGTAGCGAAGTCCCTCGCTTAAAGAAAACCAAATCTTTTAGCGCAAATTCCACAAGAAATCCGAAGAATTCTCCAATACGAACTCCGAGATAGTGTGGGCTATCGTCTACGGAGCTACCCTTGGCAATTCGACTGAAAACCCAAGAAACTTGCTTCTCAAGAAACTCAAATTGAGGCTGCCCAGAATTTCTTTCTCAAAAATAAACTGCCCATAATTTTTTTTAACAAAATTGAAGCTGCCCAGAATTTTCTTTCTCAAATTGAAGCTGCCCGGAAAACCCTCTAACCCTTTGCTGTCCTTGATCACCGACCAGCCAGGCGGACAGCACGGAAGTCAACCGCCCAGTCCCGATCTGGACAGCGCTGCCGGCGGATCACCAACCTGAAGAGGAAGAGATCAACGTCGGCAGGCTGGTTCTGGGCACCGAGCTGCTGGCTGCCTCGCGCGATCTACCGCCTGGACAAAAGACTGCAGCGAATGTTCGCAGCAAAATCTGGGCGAGGAAACACTGCCGCCTGGGCGAGGAAACCAGCGGATGTTCACAAAATAAAACTGGGCAAAATTTTAATCGAAGAAGAAAAATCCTTTTTTTTTTTTGTGAAGAAGATGACCGGGCTGCTCTAAAACAGTGGGCTGAGTTTCTTGACAAAGAAGAAAGCTTTCTTGATCGACTTCGAGAGAAAATTTGACGATGAAGACACCGTTTTCTCTCTAGACCAAACTTTCTCTTTCTAGCCTAACTTGGCTGCCAAGTTTCTTCTTAGGGTTTTCTTGCCTATTATGTTGTATTTATAGGAGCTTCTAAGGAGACCTAATGGGCTCTCGAGTTAGGCCTTAAAATTTGACTTTCATTGACCGCTAAGTCTTCCCGACTAATCAACTCCAATCGACCCTTTTAAATTAATTTATTTAATCCACTTTGTTAATTTAATTTAATCGAACCCTTAGAATTAATTAATTCAAAATAGAATTAATTTCTAAATTCACTTCATCGATCAAATATTAATTAAACCCTTCGGATTAATTAATTTACCTTGTCGATTAGTCAAACGCATAATCGGTCGTACCACTAACGGACCAATTATGGAACTACCGCTCGAAAATGACTTTACATCGCGCCATTATTATTTTTTCTATCTCCCCACATTAAAGATCTAGTGCTCGTCGATTTATCAATTTACTGACAAATTAATTCACCGACTTCTTGGTTTCCGAGATTAGTACCACTCAACCTTTTATTATACCGAACATAAAGTTCACTGGCCAGGTTTAGTATAATAACCTTACGAGCTCATCTCGGGAGCACCATCAACTCGGCGAACCGGTACGTGGATTCCTCCGACCAGCAACGGCACGCAAGAAGCTAAACACCGCATACCCAACTTACCGAGGTATTGGCCTCAATTGACCTCACTCTTTGGCAAATCAAAGCACACGACACCCAACCCTCACGCCCGTCCCAATCTCGGGATTGAGAGACGGAATACTAGGACCGAATTGACTACGTCGATCAGTACAAGTCAATTCTATCCAAACTGGTCGTGCTTAATATGCCCCGGGCATATCTGTGTGATTTAAACTAGTCTAGATAAACCAATTTCCAAACCACACAATAACCTATACCGATAGTATGTTCAGACTATCTCGGTTACGAGCATACTTTTTATATATCAATACTTTAACCAATAACGGTATCTACTGTGTTTGTCGACACCCCGTTATCTAGTTCTATGATATAAAGGAACAGATTTATACTGAAACAAATGATATGTCATCTGTGGATATTAGTTTTTGATACAAGCCATAGCTTTTCTGTATTCAAAACTAACAATCTCCCACTAATACTCAAAGATATGCTAAGAAGTACAAAAACTGTCCAACCCGCTACTACACTGCTGTCATAATGAAATCTCCAGAACACCTTTAAGCGCACTCACATGGCTCTCTCAAGAATCTGACTCCCATGCCCTTCACATGCCTCTCAAAAACCTTTAGGGTCAGTGGCTTTGTGAAAGGATCTTGGCCACGGTCACGTCTCCCCTCTTTACGATCTCTCGTATCAGGTGGTACTTGCGCTCTATGTGTTTACTCGCCTTATGAGCTCGTGGTTCCCTTGAGTTAGCAACTGCACCATTGTTATCACAATAAACTGTGATAGACCTAGGCAACTCTGGAACCACATCTAAGTCCATCAGGAAGCTCCTGAGCCACACAGCCTCTTTAGCTGCCTCTGAAGCGGCAACGTACTCGGCCTCCATAGTAGAGTCCGCCACGCATTTCTGCTTGACACTCTTCCATACTATGACTCCACCTCCTAGAGTAAACACAAACCCAGAGGTAGACTTACTCCTGTCCAAATCACCTTGAAAGTCTGAATCTGTGTAACCCAAAGGTACAAGCTCCTGCGCTCTATAAACTTGGACATAATCTCTCGTCCTGCGCAAGTACTTGAGAATGCATTCTACTGCCTCCCAGTGAGCCTTCCCAGGATTACTCTGATATCTGCTAACCATGCCAACGGCAAAGCAAATATCAGGCCTCGTGCACAACATAGCATACATGAGGCTACCCATTGCAGAAGCATAGGGTACCGCCTTCATGGCATCTATCTCCTCAGCAGTCTTAGGGCACTGCTCCTTAGACAAATGCACCCCATGCCTGAAAAGTAGTGAACCCTTCTTGGAGTTCCGCATGTTAAAACGGGCTAGAATCGTGTCTATGTAGGATGCCTGAGAGAGAGTCAGAGAACGTCTCCTACGATCTCGAATAATTTTAATCCCAAGGATATGTCCAGCCTCTCTCAAATCCTTCATATCGAATTGCCTGGACAGCCATGCCTTTACATCTGACAACACCTTCTTACTGTTGCCAATAAGAATAATGTCATCTACGTAAAGTACTAGGAACACCACCATATCACCATCACGCCTGCGATAAACACACTGCTCATCCGGACACCGAGTGAATCCATAGGACTGGATAACCTTGTCAAAATGGATGTTCCAAGATCTCGATGCTTGCATCTCTATCCTGGAGAACCTCATTGTAGTTAACTGGGTCTGGTTCATGAGCACCAGGGATAAAGTCCGAAGACTCACCCAAACCCATGTACCTCTCGGGCTGTCTCACAACCCTCCCACTACGACGAGGCGCAGCCTGTGTAAGAGCATCATCTGTGATAGTGTGTGCAGTCTCTTGTGGTGTATCTTCCTGTACGTGTGCATCTGGAATAGTGGACTGACTTCTAAGCTCTTCCAATACTACCTTGCTGCTTGACTTGTGATCTAAAATATAGTCCTCCATAAGAAATCTGGCATTGGTGCTGATCACCACCTTCTGATCCTAAGGACTATAAAATAAACCACCTCTCGTTCCTTTGGGGTAGCCTACAAACAGCATAACCTTAGATCTCGCCTCTAACTTGCCTGCATCTGCCTCGAGCACATGTGCTGGACAACCCCAAATCCTGAGATATCTCAGACTAGGCTTGCGCCCACTCCACAACTCTACTGGGGTCGTAGGCACAGACTTAGATGGCACAAGGTTGAGTATAAAACATGTTGTATCCAAGGCATAACCCCAAAACGAGGTAGGCAACTCACTGTAACTCTTCATCGATCTAACCATCTCCATAAGAGACCTGTTCCCCCTCTCTGCCACACCATTCTGCTGGGGTGTGCCAGGTGCAGACAACTGGGTCTGAATACCCTCCTCTGACAAATAGGTCCTAAATTCACTAGAGAGGTATTCACCACCTCTAGCCTGAACTGACATAGGTCCACACACGTCAGAATGAATCAACTCTAAAACCTCCTTGGCCCTATACCCCTTCGCCTTAAAAGGCCTCTTGGTCATTTTACCCTCCAAGCAGGACTCACAGGTCGAATAGCTGTCAATATCTAGTAAGTCCAAAGACCCACTCTTGACCAACCTTTGAATCCTACTAAGGTTGATATGACCTAGTCTCAGGTGCCAAAGACAAGTCTGATTCAAAGGGGAAGATTCTTTTCTCTTATTATGATTCGGTGATGAGTTACTAGTTTCTGTGTTTTGCATAACTGTGGAGTAAGTCTTAATTAAAAACAGATTGTCAACCAATGTATCGGAACATATAAGTTTCTGGCATTTTCTTATAAAATCGAACCGTCAGAAAATACACACTTATAACCATCCAAAACAAGTTTCGAAACCGAAAGCAAGTTCTTTCGAAAACTAGGTACATAAAGACAATCCTTTAAAAGTAAAATTGAGTCTGAAAAATAAAGACTAATCACTCCCACTGCAGCCACAGAAACTCTGGTAGTATCCCCAAGGTAGACTTGCAACTCTCCCTCTCTAAGCAGCCGGGTCACTTGGAACCCCTGCAAAGAATTACAAACGTGATCAGTGGCTCCCGAATCCACACACCAAGTATCCGTGGGATTCGCCACTAAACACGTCTCAGTGACTAGGGAAAATTTACACATACCTCGAGGCTTTGGGCAATCCTTCTTCCAATGTCCTGCTTTGCCACACCTTAATCATTTGCCTTTCGGCTTCTGTTTCTTGGCAATGCCTGCCTTGGGTCCATGATTAGTTCCTGCTTTCTGGCCTCTCTTCCTCTCTTGCTTCCTGGCTTTGGGCCCAGCAGAGGAACCTGAGGGACCAACAGTAGCCAAGACTTGCTTCTTCTCAGCGAATAGGCCCTCGACTGACACCAATGTAGTCATGAACTCGGGGAGTGAATATGAGAGCTTGCCCATATTATAGTTCAACCGAAACTGCTCAAAACTGGGAGGCAAGCTCTGGAGAATGATATCGAGCTGGGTCTCCCCATCAATATCACTTCCCAGTACCTCGATCTCATTGATGCAACTGATCATGTCCAGCACGTGATCCCTCACTGAAGTACCCTCAGCCATTCTAGCATTCATGAGTTTTCTCATAGCTGACTGCTTGGCTGCCCTGCTTAAGGGGACACTCCTCAGTAAGCACGTACTTGTAACCCTCAGCGGTAAGGACAATGTCCAGGTTACGTTTCCAGTCAATATAGTTTGGACTCGTGAGTTTGTTTTGGTTAAAAATGACAGCTAGCGGGTTGAACGACATATCAACTGAAAATAATGAAAAAACATGTCTCAGTATACTTTTCGAAAATATTGAAAAATCCTCAGAAAAGAAATATAATCTTCTACCGACATCTCTCTCACCGGGATTAACCCAGGTCACGATGGGTGAACGTCTACGCCAACCCACATTCGTTCGAGAAGGACCGAAGTCCATTAATCTCATTATCTGACCAACGATCTTATGATCAATGAAATTAATAGTCGATAATTTTAGCCGTACACGTAAATAGTGTTACCTCGATAGGGGGGATACTATAAACAGTACACTAAGTGTATGCCATTACGTGACTTCTAAGTTTGTTACTTAGGGTACTAATGCGCCTCGGATGGCGAGGGTGTCGCAACTTTTCCCAATTAAACGCACTATAGTCATCCCTTTAGAAATTCATTCCAGCGATATTTGTGATTGAAAACTCATCCGATGGGGAAGCCGTTTAACCACATCGCCAATGAACCCGTAATGGAGGCCATGGGCCTATTAACCAACCCGCTCCCACTTAGATTTTTAAAATAATTTCAATTCGCCCTAGTTTTCTCGGTTTTCCATTTCGGTTTTCTACGTAATTAGGAATCACCCAAAAATTACGATAAACCAAAATCCGGGTTTTCTCGGTTTTCTACGTAATTAGGAATCACCCAAAATTACGATAAACCAAAACCCCACGTAATTAGGAATCACCCAAAATTACGATTAAACCAAAACTTGCGAATATAATTATGTTTGAGGATTTTTACGTTTTAACATGCAATATCTTAACTATGGATATTCGCACCCATAAAACCGTTGGAGTTTTAATATGCGAATAATCTACCTTAGTTAATTGCACATTACCTTTTTGAAAAAACTTTTTTTTTGGATTTCGTTCATGCAAAATAAAACGAAAATCACACAATCAACGAAAAATCATAAATACGGGAAATTAAATAAAATAAAATTTCTCGACTATTATGGCCTTCTCTATCGTTGATTCCTTGACGCCTCGGTGACACCTCCCGTCGTGTCGCTCCCACTCGTTATTTGGATTCCTCTCGATTCGCCCGGGTTTTCTCGGTTTATTCCATAATTAGGAATCACCAAAAATTACAATAAACCAAAACCCGCGAATACAAGTTACCAAAAATAACGTCTTCGTCATAGTACAAAAATTCCTATATACAAAGGCGTTTTTCTAGGAATTTAAAGACGACATGATTAGATCAAATCCTACTACAAGATTTTTCTAATCCTACACGGCTTCCAGATCGTGGTTATTACTATTACAGAAATTTCCATTCAAAAATAAAACGAGCCCAGACATGTCCCGGGGTTTATGAATGAAAATTAAATTTCTACCATAATAGCCGGGAAACCAATAACCACCTGTTTATACATTTCGACAAAAATAATAATGCCAAAATAAAGCCGTGTAATAAATCAAACAAGTATAAGACCGAAACCAACGCTTTGATACCAATTTGAAGGAAAACTGAACAAGCCCGGGCTAAATCGAAAACCTCACTTTCGTGCTATGCATTCCAGAATCGGAAGCTTTCGACCAAGCTCAAGCTCAAATTAGTTTACCCATGAACGGATCTAGGCTTATACTTATTTAATTTATTAATCGGGACACAAAAAATTAAATCTTTAATTAAAGCGGAATTTAAAGATTATACCTTTTGTAGCGAAGTCCCTCGCTTAAAGAAAACCAAATCTTTTAGCGCAAATTCCACAAGAAATCCGAAGAATTCTCCAATACGAACTCCGAGATAGTGTGGGCTATCGTCTACGGAGCTACCCTCGGCAATTCGACTGAAAACCCAAGAAACTTGCTTCTCAAGAAACTCAAATTGAGGCTGCCCAGAATTTTTTTCTCAAAAATAAACTGCCCAGAATTTTTTTTAACAGAATTGAAGCTGCCCAGAATTTTCTTTCTCAAATTGAAGCTGCCCGGAAAACCCTCTAACCCTTTGCTGTCCTTGATCACCAACCAGCCAGGCGGACAGCACGGAAGTCAACCGCCCAGTCCCGATCTGGACAGCACTGCCGGCGGATCACCAACCTGAATAGGAAGAGATCAACGTCGGCAGGCTGGTTCTGGGCACCGAGCTGCTGGCTGCCTCACGCGATCTACCGCCTGGACGAAAGACTGCAGCGAATGTTCGCAGCAAAATTTGGGCGAGGAAACACTGTCGCCTGGGCGAGGAAACCAGCGGATGTTCACAAAATAAAACTGGGCAAAATTTTAATCGAATAAGAAAAATCCTTTTTTTTTTTTGTGAAGAAGATGACCGGGCTGCTCTAAAATAGTGGGCTGAGTTTCTTAACAAAGAAGAAAGCTGTCTTGATCGACTTCGAGAGAAAATTTGACGATGAAGACACCGTTTTCTCTCTAGACCAAACTTTCTCTTTCTAGCCTAACTTGGCTGCCAAGTTTCTTCTTAGGGTTTTCTTGCCTATTATGTTGTATTTATAGGAGCTTCTAAGGAGAGCTAATGGGCTCTCGAGTTAGGCCTTAAAATTTGACTTTCATTGACCGCTAAGTCTTCCCGACTAATCAACTCCAATCGACCCTTTTAAATTAATTTATTTAATCCACTTTGTTAATTTAATTTAATCGAACCCTTAGAATTAATTAATTCAAAATAGAATTAATTTCTAAATTCACTTCGTCGATCAAATATTAATTAAACCCTTCGGATTAATTAATTTACCTTGTCGATTAGTCAAACGCATAATCGGTCGTACCACTAACGGACCAATTATGGAACTACCGCTCGAAAACGACTTTACATCGCGCCATTATTATTTTTTCTATCTCCCCACATTAAAGATCTAGTGCTCGTCGATTTATCAATTTACTGACAAATTAATTCACCGACTTCTTGGTTTCCGAGATTAGTACCACTCGACCTTTTATTATACCGAACATAAAGTTCATTGGCCAGGTTTAGTATAATAACCTTACGAGCTCATCTCGGGAGCACCATCAACTCGGCGAACTGGTACGTGGATTCCTCCGACCAGCAACGGCACGCAAGAAGCTAAACACCGCATACCCAACTTACCGAGGTATTGGCCTCAATTGACCTCACTCTTTGGCAAATCAAAGCACACGACACCCAACCCTCACGCCCGTCCCAATCTCGGGATTGAGAGACGGAATACTAGGACCGAATTGACTACGCCGATCAGTACAAATCAATTCTATCCAAACTGGTCGTGCTCAATATGCCCCGGGCATATCTGTGTGATTTAAACTAGTCTAGATAAACCAATTTCCAAACCACACAATAACCTATACCGATAGTATGTTCAGACTATCTCGGTTACGAGCATACTTTTATTTATCAATACTTTAACCAATAACGGTATCTACTGTGTTTGTCGACACCCCGTTATCTAGTTCTATGATATAAAGGAACAGATTTATATTGAAACAAATGATATGTCATCTGTGGATATTAGTTTTTGATACAAGCCATAGCTTTTCTGTATTCAAAACTAACAACTAGTGCTTTATGTAATAAATTCTATCCACAATTTCTAAAGAAGAAAAAAGCTCAAGAGTATGATCAGTTTAGAATAAAGGATATGTCAATGGATGAGTACTACAAAAACATTATGGAATTGGTTGGTTTTGCGCCAGGTGGGAGTGCCTTGACTGAGGAAATAAAAGCTCAGAAGTTATGAACTATTCCATGTTATTCACAAAATCAACAATTGGTGTTCCGTACTCTGCACCTATATCACTTCTCAAATTCTTAATCTGTTTCCCAAGTTGATTCTCAACTTCGATCTTATAGAGAATAAATTAATCGAATGTCTCATCTTTCCTTTTAAGTAAATAAACATAGCAATACTTGGTACTATCATCTATAAAGGTGATAGCATAGCAATACACATAGCAATACTTAGGTAAAGGGATTTAGTGTTTCTTTCAAGAGTTTGGAACGATGACATTTTTAATTTTACTTTAGTGCAAATTTCACATTTGTGACTTGAGTCAATTTGGAATTTCGGGATATGGTTCAAATTAATTAATTAACACTTCGAATCAACACTAATGTGACCTAGTCTACAATACGCATAAACTAAAAGATTCAATCAAATAAATAAAAGATGTATTTGTATTATTATCAATGATGGTCATTACATTCATTTTGATCAACCCCTCGATTGCATACCCCTTCCTCACATACATTTTCGATTTTGAAAGGATAACTTTGTTTGACTCTATTACAACACAGAATCCATACTTATTCAACATGAACCTAAAAATAAATATGAAAATAGATCAGATGTTGAAGTTCAAAATAGATTTATATCCAGGATTTCACCCGCAGGTTTGAGTAAACTGCTTCTAAAACTCAGTGACCAACAAAGGAAGATATTTATAGATATAGGACCGGGGTCACTGTTAAGACTAAACTACCTTATAGTCCCTAATACACTTGGACATGATCTACTGAAACGTCTTGATCCATCAACCCTAGAGTTGAAGTTAGAGACTAGTACTATCAAAATTGAAGAGATTGATGTGAATCTAGTGTTGGGATTGCCTAGCGGTGACATTTGTATTGGAGAATTTGAGGTAGATGAAGAGAGGCAAACATAATACAAAATATAAGTTAGGGAGTTTAAGTGTAGACATGGAAAAACTAGTACATTAGTGACTAAGATATCTTCCTATATGGTTGAAAACAAGAAAAATGGGGAGTATGTAGAATGTGCATTCATCAAAGACTTCCTGGTATTCATGATTTCAACATTATTGAACACTTATGGTGTAAGTTTTGAGAAATACCAATTTTTAAAGACTTTACAAGTATGGATTAAATTAAAAAATTAGAATGGTGTAAGTTTATCGTGAAGAGTCTAGCTGATACAACGACTGAATGGAAGAAACGCAATGGGAAAACATAGTTCATGTGTCCTCTTTTGTTCCTTATGGTAAGTGTTAATTGCTTTAAAATTTTAGTTTTGAAGCCAAATATTTATCAATAGTTAACATTCGTGCAAAATATGTTGTAGCTATTATATGCGAACAGAGTTGTGCACAACAATGTCGAAAATGAGATTCGTCTTGTTCCTACACTTTGAAATTGGGACGGTGACAGTTTGTGGAAAAGAGCCACTAATGAAAAGTCGAAAGATGCGGTTGGCAAAGGCAGAGTACGACCAAGGCTTGGTGAAAGTGATTCCTCAATTACTGGTGGTGAAAAGGAAAAACAAGAAAATGAAAGCATCAACAAACACAGAGGTAAACAACAAAAACTGCTTTTCATATACAACAATGGTTTAAAAGTTTGATCACTTGATTGATTCGATTTATTATAAATATTGTTGGAAACATGAAACATTTGAAGTAAAATATATGCAAATTTTTATTATCGTTATATATACAATATGCATTCTGTTGAACAACGGGTTTTTTTGTTGAAACCTTAAATGCTGAATATTTTATTATATTTTTTGAAACCCGTGTTACTCGCTCAAATGAAAAACAAGATATGCCTACAAAGTTGTAGAAGTTGAATGATAGTATATTATACCTAGAGAAGCTATCAAATAATGTATTTGATGATCAGGATGAACTTAGATATGCTGAAGATGTGGAATGTTCAAAAATCAAAGAAATTAAAGAAATACTTGCAACCATAATACATAATATGCAACAAAATATTGAAAGAGAAGAGAAACAAGCAAATGCCTGAATTTTCAACACAATTTACGAATGCACAAGAGTTTAGTCCCCTTCAAAAAATATTTGATGCAATGGACTAAAATCCAGAATTAGAAGAACCTTTAAATAAACAAGCTGTTCCTGAAAAGAATATCAATCAAACACCATCATTCAACTTGTTCTTCACACAAGTCACGCTGTCAGCTTCAGAGGGTCAAATTGATGGCAGTAAGATCACAATAAAGATCAATCAGCAGCTGAACCATCCAAGGTTAAATCACTACAGTTGATTCCATATTTGGGAACAAAAGGAGTTGATAAAATGGCATTTCAAAATTAGCTAATGTCGGCGTTGAGCATATGAATCATCTGCAAGCGTGAGTAATAACTACTACCACTTTCATTACCAAAAAATCATTCATGAAAATTATATTGTGAAACATACATATGTTATTATTACAAGACAATTCTTAAGGATAGTGACAACACTGTTGAGAAAAATACTGACAAACCTATCGGGAAGACCAAGCCGGCTCAATTACCAAGTAAGTTGAGATCACCATTCTTGGTAAGCATACCACAAATCAAGATTGTTGCGTCTGATGAAGAGATGAAGTACGCATAATATGCATTTTTACAGCTAGACGATTCCAAAGGAATTTTACCAAGGTACGTTGTGTAAATCTACTTTAAAATTGTTACTTTATTGGATTCATAAAATATTATCATTCATATTATTAAACATTTAGGGAGCCTCTATTCATAGTCGGTAAAATCTATGGGTTGTACAGATCTGATTTTGTATTGTTAAAGTCTCCAAATTGGTTGTCCAACCACATAATCAATTTTTGGGCTAGTCATCTGAATCATATACAATCCAAATCTCCAAAAGGAAAGCATATGCCAGTTTTTTTCTCAACACAATTTACCGTAAGTACCTAAATTGATAACCATTTTTTGTGCTGCAATATATTCTGTTGATGAATCATATTTTGTGTATGAATTTGTACGTTAATCATTTCTTCTATATGACATTTTATACGTGAATGACATTTGATACAGATTATAGTTGTTCCAAAAGAACATGCTAAGACTAAGGGGTTGAAACAACTAGTAGAGAAAAGATTTGATGATGCAATCACGAAGGAGTTACAAATTATAAACACAACAAAGGATAATTTCAAAGGTACAAAGGTAAAGTCATATATGTTAGTATTTATATGTAATATATTATAAATCTTTTGCATATTGTTGAACTAATCAATAATAAAAAATATTATGCGTCTAGGTTTTTTTCCCATTCCATGTGTCGAATCACTTTGTTTTATATTGTATAAACTCTGATGAACATGGTATTGTGCCATTGCATAATAAGTCATCTTCAAAAGCTCAATATAAGGGGATTCATACAAGGCTGGTAAGTGTTGGTTTTATACAATTCTTTACACTACACCCAATATTCCTAGTATATTTATTAGTAAAGCATAATGGCCATTTCATTGTGTTCAACGATTGTTACAAATTAACAATTTTGGGATATGGGTGAAAAAACAGCTGCATCATCTATCTTTGAAATGTAACTGTCACAAACTACCATGTGGAACTTGCAGATTTAGCTTGGATAAATGATAATAACGACAATGACTGTGGAGTGTATGTGATGCGACATATGAAGATATTTAGAGGACAGGATGTGTATAACTATGATAACGTCCTGATAGCTATGAAGGATGATCCAAACATACTTGCAATACTTAGGATAAAGTATGCTTACCAGCTACTAATGTCTCCAATCAATATTCATGAGGAGGAAGTTATATCAATGGTTATTTCTCACAATAATAAGTAATTTATTTAGGTTTTGAATATATACATTTTGATTGTTATTATGTTTAGATATCAACTAATACTAGTATGGGTATTATATTTTTTTATTTTTGTTATTGTATTGCTGTTTATAATATTATAAAAAAGTGGTTTTCAATATGTTCAGTAGAATTTAAAATTTTGGATAGGAGAAACAAATTTTTGATGAATATAGATATATTTTCTATGAAAATAATTTTTTCTATTTTAATACATAATTTTATTTCGATGAAAATAATAATTTTTAATTAAGAAATGAACCCTAACCTTTTCAATTAAGAAACTGAAACCTAACCTTTTCGATTAAATAACTTAACCTTAACCATTGGATGAGACACAAAACCCTAAAATTTTCAAGTAAAAAAATAATCGTAAAAATTTTGATACAACACTGAACCCTAACCTCATCAATTAAAGAAATTGACCCTTACCTTTTCGATGAAATGCTGAAAACTAACTTTTTTAATTAAAAAAACTAACCCTAACCCTTGTTGATGAAACGCTGAACCCTAACTTTTTTTATTAATAAACTGAGCCTAACATATTCGATTAAACAACTGAACCCTAACCATTAGCATGAAACGTTGAACCCTAAAATTTTAAAGTAAAAAAATAACCCTAACCTTTGTGATGAAACGTTGAACCCTAACCTTATCAAATAAAAACCTGAACCCTTACCTTTTTTGATGAAACATTGAAAACTAACTATTTGAATTAAAAAATTGAACCCTTACATTTATTTATGAAATGTTGAAAACTAACTTTTTCAATTAAAAAACTGAACCCTAATCGTTGTTGATGAAATGCTAAACCATAACCTTTTGCATTAAGAAACTGAACCATAACCTTTTTTTATGAAAAAATGAACCTTATCCTTATCAAATAAAATAGTGAACCCTAACCTTTTCGAATAAAAAACTGAACCCGACCTTTTCGATTAAAAAAACTGAACCCTAAACTTATCCATAAAAAAACTGAACCCTAACCTTATCAATTAAAAAACTTGACCTTTACCTTCGCGACGTTGAAAACTAACCAAACCTTGGTTGATGAAACGCTGAACCATAACCTTTTGCATTAAGAAACAGAACCCTAACCTATTCGATTAAACACTAACCATTAGGATGAAACGATGTACCCTAAAATTTTCCAATAAAAAAATAACCCTAACCTTTGTGATGAAACGCTGAACCCTAACCTTATCAATTAAAAAATTGAACCCTTTCCTTGTTTATGAAACACTGAAAACTAACTTTTTCAATTATAAAACTTAACCCTAACCTTGTTCATGAAACGATTAATTATAACCTTTTGCATTAAGAAACTGAACCCTAACTTTTCTTATGAAATAATTGAAAACTAACTTTTTCACTTGTATGCTGAAACGCTGGACTCTAACCTTTTCAATTAAGAAACTGAACCCTAACATTTTTGATTAATTAACTGAACCCACCCTTATCAATTAAAAAACTAAACCTTTTCGTTTAAAACCTAAACCCTAACCCCTTTAATGAAAAACTAAACCCTAACCCCTAACCCTTAAAACCCTAAATACTACACTCTAAACCCTATTCGATTAGGGTTTATTTATTCAGAAATAAGTAAACCCTAACTAAACCCTAACCACGTAATAAGTAAACCCTCACCCCTAACGATTAAAACCGTCAACCCCAAACCCTAAACCAAACTATAAACCCTAAACCCTTAAAACCCTAAATGGTTAGGGATTTAGCTAATCATCAAATGAGTTAAAGGTTCAGCGTTTCATCAATAAGTTTATGGTTCAGTTTTTAAGCGAAAAAGGTAGTGTTCAATGTTTCATCAGAACCAAAACGGTTCAATTTTGTTGATGAATCAATGAACCTGAACCTTTTCGATTAAAAACTAATAAATAACATTTTTGTTCTAAACAAAAAATTGTACCCGATTTGCTGAAAAACAAAACCCTAACCCCTAACCCTAAAAACCCTAACCCTAAACCCTAAATCCTAAAAACCCTAAAAGGTTAGTGGTTCAGTTATTCATCCAATGAGTTAGGTGTTCAGCGATTCATCAATAAGTGTAGGGTTCAGTTTTTTTAAGCAAAAAAGGTAGTGTTCAACATTTCATCAAAATCGAAACGGTTCAATTTTGTTGACAAATCATTGAACCCGAACTTTTTCGATTGAAAACTAAATACTAACCTTTTCGTTTAAAACCTAAACCCTAACCCCTAACACTTAAAACCCTAAATCCTACACCCTAAACCCTAAACGATTAGGGTTCATTTATTCCCCTAAGCTTTTAGATTAAAAACATAAACCCTTACCTTTTCGATTTAAAAAATGAATCCTAACATATTTGATTAAAAAACTGAACCCTAACAATTTGAATGAACGCTTAACCGTAAAATTTTTCATTACAAAAATACCAGCAACCGTTTTGATCAAATAATGAACCCTAACCTTATCAATTAAAAAACTGGATCCTTACCTTTTTTATGAAACGCTGAAAACTAACTTTTTCGATTAAAAATTGAACCCTAACATTGGTTGATGAAACACACAACCCTAACCTCTTCAATTAAGAAGTTGAACACAACATTTTCTATTAAAAACTGATCCCTAACCATTTCGATGAAACCCTGAACCCTAACCATTTTTGATTACAAAACTAAACCCTAACCTTTTCGTTTAAAATATAAATCCAAACTTTTTTGATAAAACTTGGAACCCTAACCTTTTTGATTAAAAAATTGAACCACAACCTTATTGATGAATCATTGAACCCCTAACTCATTTGATGAATAAATGGACCCTAACCGTTTAGGGTTTAGGGTGTAGGATTTAGGGTTTTAAGGGTTAGGGGTTAGGGTTTAATTATTTAAAGGTTTGGGTTTAGTTTTTTATTAAAGGGGTTAGGGTTAAAGTTTTAAACGAAATGGTTAGTATTTAGTTTTCAATCGAAAAGGTTAGGGTTAACTGATTCGTAAAAAAAAAAGAACCCTAATATTATTGACGAAACATTGAACCCTTACCTTTTCGCTTAAAAAACTAAACGCTACACTTATTGATGAAATGCTAAACCCCTAAATCGTTTGATGAACAACTGAACTCCTAACCATTTAAGGTTTTTAGGGTTTAGTGTTTAGGGGTTAGTGTTTGGGGTTTACTATTTTAAGTGTTAGGGTTTAGGGTTTTAAGGGTTAGGGGTTAGGGTTTAGTTTTTCATCAAATGGGATAGGGTTTAGGTTTTCATCAAATGTTAGTTATTATTTTTTAATTGAAAAGGTTCGGGTTCATTGATTCATCGAAAAAACTAAACCATTTTGGTTTTTGATGAAACGTTGAACCCTACCCTTTTCGCTTAAAAAACTGAACCATAAACTTATTAATGAAATGCTGAACCCCCAACAATTTTTTATTAATTAATAAGAACTAACGTTTTTGATGAATGATGAAAACAATAACTGGAGATTAAAAAAATAGCATAAAACAGCTAACAGTATTGTTTATGGGTTAATGACAACAATAATTCAATTTATAAGTTTATGATATAGTTATAAACGTAAAACCACGACATTACCACTTCATAAGCATTTTAAACAAAAATCTTTCATGGACAAAAATTGAAAATTAGACATAATGTTGAATAAAATAACACATCTACCTAATTGTTTTTTTCTAAAACTGGGTTAACTTAGTTTCCATCTACAACTCAACACTTAGTCCTTGCAATATCAACAATCTCCTTTGTAGATCGCAATGAGGCTGCAACTGAATTTTTCACCCAACCTTTATTTTTCGATTTATTAATATGCTGTTCAACAACACTTTTTATACGTACATTTCTAACACCTTTCTTGTGTCTTGTCGTTAGATCCTTGATCTTTGTAATATCCCCACAATCACCATTTTCATCAACTTTAGCATATACAGCTCCTTCCTCATATACAATTTCATATTTAGCCATTGATGTGCAAAAAATACACGTACTTATAATACCGTTTTTTACACACTTTAGGACTACAAATCCTACCGCATAGTAGCAAGGGTGTCAAACCACAGAGAACACTAAACACTTGTGTATTGAAACAATTTGAAACATGCAAACAACAAATTCCCAACTGTGTTTGATTTCATAAAACAAAGAGCAAATTTATAGAAAAGATAAATTGATATGATTTGGGAAGGGATAATTTAACCATCATAAATCTTAGCTAGTATTCCTTTTATATTGATTTCTTAAATTCCTTTGGACTCTTAGCCAATCCGTTATTCAGTCCAGCCTCAACTCACTCTACTACCCCTGGTTCAGAACCACCTGGAGTAATACTAAAGTAGATAACTCAACTTCCAGTTCAACGAAAGAAAATAGCACATATCCTTGAATCACAAAAATGAAGCCGGTATATTAATAAAGCTAAAAGCATCACACAAGGAAAGTAATACACCAATATATACAGAATCAAAGGAATTCGGATACAACTACACTCAGAGTATAACAAACACAATACACCTCTGAAGGAAAACTGAACAAGCCGGGCAAAATCGAAAACCTCACTTTCGTGCAATGCATTCCAGAATCAGAAGCTTTCGACCAAGCTCAGGCTCAAATTAGTTTACCCATGAACGGATCTAGGCTTATACCTATTTAATTTATTAATCGGGACACAAAAAATTAAATCTTTAATTAAAGCAAAATTTTAAAGATTTTACCTTTTGTAGCGAAGTCCCTTGCCTAAAGAAAAAATCCAATCTTAACGGGAATTCCACAAGAAATCCGAAGAATATCTCCAATATGAACTCCGAAATAGTGTGGGCTATCGTCTACGGAGTTACCCACGGCAATACGAAAAATCCAAGAAACTTGTTTTGGAAGAAAACTCAAAAATCTACTTGCCCAGAATTTTTTTTTGAAAATTAAATGCTGCTGCGCAAGTAAGGTTGACCGAACTAGATAAAAAAAAATTCGCTGGAGCTGCTCGATCGATCCAGTCCAGATCTGTACAACCAGTTTCACGGATCACTCAAGATGAAGATCAACGTGAAACTAGTCGGCTCAGGGCACTGATTGAAGAGCAGCGCCGGGTTCAAAAACTCGGAAAACCCATCTGCGCATTATACTGATTGAAATAAACAATCTACGTGGGTTCTTCTTCAGAAATCCAATCGGCCACCTACTTAAATAATAATCCACGCAATATACTGAAGAGTGCCGCCGGGTTTAAAAAAACAGAAATACCCATCTGCGCATTATACTGATTGAAATAAACAATCTGCGCGGGTCCCTTATGAAAAATCCGACCGATCACTTGTTTAAAATAATCTGGGCAAGATAAAGAATTAATCTTCCAAAAAAGAAAGCTATCTTAGCTGACTTCAAGAAGGAACTTCGATGAGGAAGACGAAGTTCTCTCTCTAAGCTAAACTTCCTCACTCTAGCCTTTTCTTGGCTGCCAAGTTTCTTCTCTTAGGTTTTTCTTGCCCCTTTAAGTTGTATTTATATGGAGCTTCTAAGGAGACCTAATGGGCTCTCGAGTTAGGCCTTAAAATTTGACTTTCGTTGACCGCTAAGTCTTCCCGACTAATCAACTCCAATCGACCCATTTAAATTAATTTATTTAATCCACTTTGTTAATTTAATTTAATCGAACAATTAGAATTAATTAATTCAAAATCGAATTAATTTCTAAATTCACTTTGTCGATTAAATATTAATTAAACCTTTTGGATTAATTAATTTACCTTGTCGATTAGTCAAATGCATAATCAGTCGTACCACTAACGGACCAATTATGGAACTACCGCTCGAAAACGACTTTACATCGCGCCATTATATTTTATTCTATCTCCCTACATTAAAGATCTAGTGCTCGTCGATTTATCAATTTACTGACAAATTAATGCACCGACTTCTTCGTTTTCGAGATTAGTACCACTCGTCCTTTTATTATACCGAACATAAAGTTCACCGACCGGGTTTAGTATAATAACCTTACGAGCTCATCTCGAGAGCACCATCAACCCGGCGACCTGGTACATGGATTCCTCCGACTAGCAACGGCACGTAAGAAGCCAAACACCGCATACCCAACTTACCGAGGTATTGGCCTCAATTGACCTCACTCTTTGGCAAATCAAAGCATACGATATCCAACCCTCACGCCCGTCCTAATCTCGGGATTGAGAGACGGAATACTAGGACCGAATTGACTACGCCGATCAGTATAAATCAATTCTATCCAAACTGGTCGTGCTCAATATGCCCCGGGCACATCTGTGTGATTTAAACTAGTTTAGATAAACCAATTTCCAAACCACACAATAACCTATACCGATAGTATGTTCAGACTATCTCGGTTACGAGCATACTTTTTATATATCAATACTTTAACCAATAACGGTATCTACTGTGTTTGTCGACACCCCGTTATCTAGTTCTATGATATAAAGGAACAAATTTATACTGAAACAAAATGATATGTCATCTGTGGATATTAGTTTTTGATACAAGCCATAGCTTTTCTGTATTCAAAACTAACAATCTCCCACTAATACTCAAAGCTATGCTAAGAAGTACTAAAACTGTCCAACCCGCTATTACACAGCTGTCATAATGAAATCTCCAGAACACCTTTAAGCTCACTCACATGGCTCTCTCAAGAATCTGACTCCCATGCCCTCCACATGCCTCTCAAAGACCTTTGGGGTTAATGGCTTGGTGAATGGATCTGCAAGGTTGTCCTCTGAAGCTATATTGGCCACGATCACGTCTCCCCTCTTTACGATCTCTCGTATCAGGTGGTACTTGTGCTCTATGTGTTTACTCGCCTTATGGGCTCGTGGTTCCCTTGAGTTAGCAACTGCACCATTGTTGTCACAATAAACTGTGATAGACCTAGGCAACTCAGGAACCACATCTAAGTCCATCAGGAAGCTCCTGAGCCATACAGCCTCTTTCACTGCCTCTGAAGCGGCAACGTACTCGGCCTCCATGGCAGAGTCCGCCACGCATTTCTGCTTGACACTCTTCCATACTATGGCTCCACCTCCTAGAGTAAACACAAACCCAGATGTAGACTTGCTCTTGTCCAAATCTCCTTGAAAGTCCGAATCTGTGTAACCCAATGGTACAAGCTCCTGCGCTCTATAAACTAGGACATAATCTCTCGTCCTGAGCAAATACTTGAGAATGCATTTTACTGCCTCCCAGTGAGCCTTCCCAGGGTTACTCTGATATCTGCTAACCATGCCAACGGCAAAGCAAATATCAGGCCTCGTGCACAACAAAACATACATGAGGCTACCCACTGCAGAAGCATAGGGTACCCCGCCTTCATGGCATCTATCTCCTCAGTAGTCTTAGGACACTGCTCCTTAGACAAATGCACTCCATGCCTGAAAGGTAGTGAACCCTTCTTGGAGTTCTGCATGTTAAAACGGGCCAGAATCGTGTCTATGTAGGATGCCTGAGAGAGAGTCAGAGAACGTCTTCTACGATCTCGAATAATCTTGATCCCAAGGATATGTCCAGCCTCTCCCAAATCCTTCATATCGAATTGCCTGGACAACCATGCCTTTACGTCTGACAACACCTTTTTACTGTTGCTAATAAGAAGAATGCCATCTACGTAAAGTACGAGGAACACCACCATATCACCATCACGCCTGCGATAAACACACTGCTCATCCGGAGACTGAGTGAATCCATAGGACTGAATAACCTCATAAAAACGGATGTTCCAATATCTGGATGCTTGCTTAAGTCCATAAATAGACCTCCTAAGCCTGCATACCTTGTGCTCTTGGCCCTTAACAATGAAGCCCTCTGGTTGCTGCATAAAGATGGTCTCCTCAAGACTTCCATTACGGAAAGCTGTCTTGACGTCCATCTGCCAAATCTTATAATCCATATGAGCAACTATGGCCAAGAGAATCCGGATCGACTTAAGCATAGCTACCGGGGAAAAGGTCTCCTCATAATCGATCCCTTCTTTCTGAGTATACCCCTTCGCCACAAGCCTAGCCTTGAAGGTCTCAACCATCCCGTCAGATCCTCTATTTCGCTTGTAAACCCATTTGCACCCAATAGGCCTAAACCCATCAAGAAGGTCTACCGGCTCCCAGACTTGATTTGAGTCCATAGAACCCATCTCAGCAATCATCGCTCTCTGCCAAGAATCTGCATCTTTATCCTGGAGAGCCTCATTATAGTTAACTGGGTCTGGTTTATGAGGGCCAGGGATAAAGTCTGAAGACTCACCCAAACCCATGTACCTCTCGGGCTGTCTCACAACCCTCCAATTACGACGAGGCGCAACCTGTGCAAGAGCATCATCTGTGATAGTGTGTGCAGTCTCTTGTGGTGTGTCTTCCTGTACGTGTGCATCTGGAATAGTGGACTGACTTCTAAGCTCTTCCAATACTACCTTGCTGCTTGACTTGTGATCTAAAATATAGTCCTCCTCAAGAAATCTGGCATTGGTGCTGACCACCACCTTCTGATCCTGAGGACTATAAAATAAACCACCTCTCGTTCCTTTGGGGTAGCCTATAAACAACATAACCTTGGATCTCGCTTCTAACTTGCCTGCATCTACCTCGAGCACATGTGCTGGACAACCCCAAATCCTGAGATGTCTCAGACTAGGCTTTCGCCCACTCCACAACTCTACTGGGGTCGTAGGCACAGACTTAGATGGCACAAGGTTGAGGATAAAACATGTTGTATCCAAGGCATAACCCCAAAATGAGGTAGACAACTCACTGTAGCTCATCATCGATCTAACCATCTCCATAAGAGTCCTGTTCCTCCACTCTGCTACACCATTCTGCTGGGGTGTGCCAGGTGCAGACAACTGGGTCTGAATACCCTCCTCTGACAAATAGGTCCTAAATTCACTAGAGAGGTATTCGCCATCGCGATCAGACCGCAGTGACTTGATACTCTTACCCAGATGGTTCTCCACCTCTGCCTTGAATTCTCTGAACTTGCCAAAGCATTCAGACTTGTGGCGCATCAGGTATATGTATCCATATCTAGAGTAATCATCCGTGAAAGTCACGAAATACTCATAACCACCTCTAGCCTGAACTGACATAGGCCCACACACGTCAGAATGAATCAGCTCTAAAACCTCCTTGGCCCTATACCCCTTCGCCTTAAAAGGCCTCTTGGTCATTTTACCCTCCAAGCAGGACTCACAGGTCGAATAGCTGTCAATATCTAGTAAGTCCAAAGACCCACTCTTGACCAACCTTTGAATCCTACTAAGGTTGATATGACCTAGTCTCAGGTGCCAAAGATAACTCTGATTCAAAGGGAAAGACTCTTTTCTCTTATTATGATTCGGTGATGAGTTACTAGTCTCTGTGTTTTGCATAATTGGGGAGTAAGTCTTAATTAAAAACAAATTGTCAACCAATGTACCGGAACATATAAGTTTCTGGCATTTTCTAATAAAAACCGAACCATCAGAAAATACACACTTATAACCATCCAAAACAAGTTTCGAAACTGAAAGCAAGTTCTTTCGAAAACTAGGTACATAAAGACAATCCTTTAAATGTAAAATAGAGTCTGAAAAATAAAGACATAAAACTCCCACTGCAACAACAGAAACTCTGGTAGTATCCCCAAGGTAGACCTGCAACTCTCCCTCTCTAAGCAGCCGGGTCACTTGGAACCCCTGCAAAGAATTACGAACATGATCAGTGGCTCCTGAATCCACACACCAAGTATCTGTGGGAATCGCCGCTAAACATGTCTCAGTGACTAGGGAAAATTTACACATACCTCGAGGCTTTGGGCAGTCCTTCTTCCAATGTCCCGCTTTGCCACATCTGAAGCATTTGCCTCTCGGCTTCTGCTTCTTGGCAATGCCCGCCTTGGGTCCATGACTGGCTCCTGCTTTCTGGCCTCTCTTCCTCTTTTGCTTCCTGGCTTTGGGCCCAACAGAGGAACCTGAGGGACCAACAGTAGCCAAGGCTTGCTTATTCTCTGCGAAGAGGCTCTCAGCAGACACCAATGCAGTCATGAGCTCAGAAAGTGAATATAAGAAATTCCCCATATTATAGTTCAATCGAAACTGCTCAAAACTGGGAGGCAAGCTCTGAAGGATGATATCGACCTAGGTTTCCCCATCAATGTCACCTCCCAATACCTCAATCTCATTGATGCAAGCAATCATGCCCACTACATGATCTCTCACTGAAGTGCCCTCAGCCATCTTAGCATTCATGAGTTTCCTCATAGCTGACTGCTTGGCTGCCCTGCCCTGATGTCCAAACATCTCCCTGAGGTTGAGCATCATATCGTAGGCTGAGGTCATCTGCTGATGCTGGTGATGCAGTACACTCGACATAGAAGCCAAGATATAGCACCGGGTCATCTCATCAGCCTTCTGCCACCTCGTATATGGCTCTCGCTACTCAGGGGTGGCATCATCGCTGGGCTTAGGGGGACACTCCTCAGTAAGCACATACTTATAACCCTCAGCGGTAAGGACAATGTCCAGGTTACATTTCCAATCAATGTAATTTGGACCGGTGAGTTTGTTTTGGTTCAGAATGATAGCTAGCGGGTTGAACGACATATCAACTGAAAATAAACAAACAAGTTTCAGTATACTTTTTCGAAAATATTGAAAAATCCTCAGAAAATAAATATAATCTTCTACCGACTTCTCTCACCCCGGGATTAATGCAGGTCACGATGGGTGAACGTCTACGCCAACCCACATTCCTTCAAGAAGAACCGAAGTTCATTAATTTCATTATCTGACCAACGATCTTATGATCAATGAAATTAATAGTCGATAATTTTAGCCGTACACGTAGATAGCGTAACCTTGATAGGAGGGATACTATAAACAGTACCCTAAGTGTATGCCATTACGTGACTTCTAAGTTTGTTACTTAGGATACTAATGCGCCTCGGATGGTGAAGGTGTCGCAACTTTCTCCAATTAAACGCACTATAGTCATCCCTTTAGAAATTCATTCCGGTGATATCTGTGATTGAAAACTCATCCGATAGGGAGGAAGGTCTAAGCCAGCATGCAAGTTTAACCACATCACCAATGAACCCGTAATGGAGGCCATGGGGCTATTTACCAACCTGCTCCCACTTAGATTTTTAATTAATTTCGATTCGCCCGGGTTTTCTCAGTTTTCTACGTAATTAGGAATCACCCAAAATGACGATTAAACCAAAACCCGCGAATTTTATTAATTTGAGGATTTTTACGTTTTAACATGCAATATCTTAACTATGGATATTCGCACCCATAAAACCGTTGGAGTTTTAATATGCGAATAATCTACCTTAGTTAATTGCACATTACTTTTTAAAACTTTGGTTTGGTTTTCTTCATGCAAAATAAAACGAAAATCACACAATCAACGAAAAGACATAAATACGGGAAATTAAACAAATAAAATTTCCCGACTAATATGGCCTTCTCTATCGTTGATTCTTTGACGCCTCGGTGACACTTCCCGTCGTGTCGCTCCCACTCGTTATTTGGATTCCTCTCGATTCGCCCGGGTTTTCTTGGTTTTTTACGTAATTAAGAATCACCCAAAATTACGATAAACCAAAATCCGCGAATATAAGTTACCCAAAATAACGTCTTCGTCATAGTAATAAATTCCTATATACAAAGGCTTTTTTCTAGGAATTTAAAGACAACATGATTAGATCAAATCCTACTACAAGATTTTTCTAATCCTACACGGCTTCCAGCTCGTGGTTATTACTATTACAGAAATTTCCATTCAAAAATAAAACAAGCCCGGACATGTCCCGGGGTTTATGAATGAAAATTAAATTTCTACCATAATAGCCGGGAAATCAATAACCACCTGTTTAGGCATTTCGACAAAAAATAATAATGCCAAAATAAAGCCGTGTAATAAATCAAACAAGTATAAGACCGAAACCAACGCTCTGATACCAATTTGAAGGAAAACTGAACAAGCCCGCACTAAATCGAAAACCTCACTTTCGTGCAATGCATTCCAGAATCGGAAGCTTTCGACCAAGCTCAGGCTCAAATTAGTTTACCCATGAACGGATCTAGGCTTATACCTATTTAATTTATTAATCGGGACACAAAAATTAAATCTTTAATTAAAGCGGAATTTTAAAGATTTTACCTTTTGTAGCGAAGTCCCTTGCCTAAAGAAAAAATCCAATCTTTACGCGAATTCCACAAGAAATCCGAAGAATATCTCCAATACGAACTCTGAAATAGTGTGGGCTATCGTCTACGGAGTTACCCACGGCAATACGAAAAATCCAAGAAACTTGTTTTGGAAGAAAACTCAAAAATCTACATGCCCAGAATTTTTTTTCGAAAATTAAATGCTGCTGCGCAAGTAAGGTTGACCGAACTGGATAAAAAAAAAATTCGCTGGAGCTGCTCGATCGATCCAGTCCCGATCTGTACAACCAGTTTCACGGATCACTCAAGATGAAGATCAACGTGAAACTAGACGGCTCAGGGCACTGGTTGAAGAGCAGCGCCGGGTTCAAAAACTCGGAAAACCCATCTGCGTATTATACTGATTGACATAAACAATCTGCGCGGGTTCAAAAACTCAGAAAACCCATCTGCGCATTATACTGATTGACATAAACAATCTGTGCGGGTTCTTTTTCAAAAATCCAATCAGCCACCTACTTAAATAATAATCCACGCAATATACTGAAGAGTGGCGCCGGGTTTAAAAAAACAGAAAAACCCATCTGCGCATTATACTGATTGAAATAAACAATCTGCGCGGGTTCCTTATGAAAAATCCGACCGACCACTTGTTTAAAATAATCTGGGCAAGATAAAGAATTAATCTTCCAAAAAGAAAGTTATCTTAGCTGACTTCAAGAAGGAACTTCGATGAGGAAGACGAAGTTCTCTCTCTAAGCTAAACTTCCTCACTCTAGCCTTTTCTTGGCTGCCAAGTTTCTTCTCTTAGGTTTTTCTTTCCCCTTTAAGTTGTATTTATATGGAGCTTCTAAGGAGACCTAATGGGCTCTCGAGTTAGGCCTTAAAATTTGACTTTTGTTGACCGCTAAGTCTTCCCGACTAATCAACTCCAATCGACCCATTTAAATTAATTTATTTAATCCACTTTGTTAATTTAATTTAATCGAACCCTTAGAATTAATTAATTCAAAATCGAATTAATTTCTAAATTCACTTTGTCGATTAAATATTAATTAAACCTTTTGGATTAATTAATTTATCTTGTCGATTAGTCAAATGCATAATCGGTCGTACCACTAACGGACCAATTATGGAACTACCGCTCGAAAATGACTTTACATCGCGCCATTATATTTTATTCTATCTCCCCACATTAAAAATCTAGTGCTCGTCGATTTATCAATTTACTGATAAATTAATTCACCGACTTCTTGCTTTCCGAGATTAGTACCACTCGTCCTTTTATTATACCGAACATAAAGTTCACCGGCCGGGTTTAGTATAATAACCTTACAAGCTCATCTCGGGAGCACCATCAACCCGGCGATCCGGTACGTGGATTCCTCCGACTAGCAACGGCACGTAAGAAGACAAACACCGCATACCCAACTTACCGAGGTATTGGCCTCAATTGACCTCAATCTTTGGCAAATCAAAGCATACAATATCCAACCCTCACGCCCGTCCCAATCTCGGGATTGAGAGACGGAATACTAGGACCGAATTGACTACGGTGATCAGTATAAATCAATTCTATCCAAACTGGTCGTGCTCAATATGCCCCGGGCACATCTGTGTGATTTAAACTAGTTTAGATAAACCAATTTCCAAACCACACAATAACCTATACCGATAGTATGTTCAGACTATCTCGGTTACGAGCATACTTTTTATATATCAATACTTTAACCAATAACGGTATCTACTGTGTTTGTCGACACCCCGTTATCTAGTTCTATGATATAAAGGAACAAATTTATACTGAAAGAAAATGATATGTCATCTGTGGATATTAGTTTTTGATACAAGCCATAGCTTTTCTGTATTCAAAACTAACAACCTCGTGGATTCCCGCAACGCGAGACCTTTCACACCTCTAAGGGGAAAGGGCTATGCACCGATTCAACTTGATCGAGTGTAATAGCACCCGATTCCACTTGATCTAAAGAGATCTAGGGCTAAATCCCCATAAACTGCCTAGAACTACATAGTTCTAAGCTCACTCGCAATTTTGATGAAAACCCTAGCTCTAACGACGAAGGGGAAATACTGTCCGCTAACCAGAATAAAGACGAAGCAAAAGTTACCTGTAGAACTTGTCCATTATCTATTTATACTATTACAATGACTAGGGTTGTGAATATATAGAATCAGTAGGGTTAAAATAGTCATATCAGTAGCAATGCACTCTTCAAATTGACTTCCAAGACTTCATTTTGACTAGTATTTGTAGCTCTAAATTTTTATGCATTTTTTGATAACATTTTAGGTGAAAAAGTGCCAAACCCGAACGAATACCTGCAATCCCCACATGACACATTATAAGACATTAAACCACAAAAGAGTAACAAAAACTCTTTCCTATTATCATGAATCATGTGAAAAATTTTATGGAAATAGATGTAACTTCGGGTTACATCACTCCCCCACACTAAAGATCTTGCTTATCCTCAAGCAAAGTCATTAAGAACCAAAATAAATCTATCATAGCTTATTATAATTTTCACTCAAGTTTTTTAGGTTTCAAAGCATCAAAATTTAAAACATGTAAACCGTCAATATCCATACACTGGTTAAATCGAAACATGAGAATTCAGCTACAAGTGAAATAATTAATTGACTGATTTTCTGCCCCAAGTACTCTTACCAATTAGCTCAAGAGAGCTGCCCTCCTTTCAGGTAATGTATAGATATATATAAGCTCTCAAACTTGTGTTAAGATGATACAACCATAGGTTTGGGGGAATACCACACCCCCACACTAATCCTGAACATAAGGTATCAATCCATAGGACTTAAGGCTTAAGGCTTTACAGGTTTAAGGTAAGAAACGGTCAAGGCTTGGATGCTGGAGTTAAAAATCCTCAATGCTTAATCCTGATTCAAGTCTATATAAGTACTTATTCTAGATTCTCCTAATGATAACTACTAAGGGCACATGGCTTAAATATCCCTTACTTTCTCAGGTGATAGTTTTTTTTTTTTTAGGTTTATGAAGGTTCAAGGTTTTAATGTCCCTCACTTCATCACTTACTTTTATTTTACCACTTCTATATTATTGTCTTTAACCATTATGAGTCCATACTAACTGAGAATTTCTACTTAAATCACAATTAAACAACGTGGGGGTCAATAATAGAATCAGTGATAAAAGAGAAAATAAGGTAATAGGCTTATCATGGTTTGCAAGAAAAATTGGCTTAAGGCTAAAGCTGGCTAATCCTAGTGGTCATATTTACCGTGGCTTGCCAAAAAGAATAAAAAAAGGTTTCTAATGCCTACTTCATCTCAACGCTTATTTCCAAAATTAAATGGCAGCATGTATCCTATCCCAAGTTCTAGATTCTCAATCCAAACACAAGTTATTCACATGATAAAACAAAGAGTAAGCTTCAACGATACTTACTATTAGCTCAAATATACTCACTCATGAAAATTGTGTGCTTAACACATAAACTAGAAAATACTTCATCAATCAATTCATAAGCGGCATCAGTTCATCTAAAACAATCTAGTTTATGCAAGATTAACCATTTGCCATAAGATAGATGCTTAAGATTTTCAAAACAATTTAGAAACATCACTGGAGCATTGTAAAGTTTTAAGAGTTTTAAGCATTGGAACAGCTATAAAGATTTCAAAAATTAGTGGTTCAAGAAGACTTATTTGAAGGCCTAAGAAGAATAATCTGCCAACACAATCATGCAAGCAGGAGCCATCAAAAGAGTCATTGAACATGGAAAAACTGACAAAATTAGCCACTGACATAACCCCTCCCCCCCAACATAAGGGTTTCATTGTCCCCAATGAAAATTGCCTATCAGAGTTAAACCTGCCATGTATTTGTCAAAAACTATTAGTAAGTGATTTATCACAAAGAACAATTAAAACGCATAAATGGAAACCCCTGTTTTTGTTCAGTTTCCTCCTATTGTAGGATTCTATCTCCAATACTTTTTGGTCATTCTTCTGATTGCAATCCAAAGATTACCGCATGTCTTGAGTCATTGAATCCTAAAAAAAATTCCTAAAACAAAAATAAAATAAAAGAAAACTTATTTTTGGGTTGCCTCTCAAAAGCGCTCATAGTGTGCCACAAATTTGGCAATGGAATTCTATATCTCAATCAAGATCCCTCAAAATCTCCCAAACACTTTGAGAACATGGTGATAGAATTCCCTGTTATTTGTCTCAACTCTTTCCAACTGCTGGTTGCTTCCTTAATCTTTTTCTTAACCTTTTTCTTTTTTGCTCCCTTCCTGTCCCTTTCTTTCTGCCTTGAACTCATCCCTATATCCATAGGATTTTTCTCGCATTCCTCAGTTTTCGGTTTCCAATTCCTTTCTGGGTGATGGTTTATGACGGATTTTAGTCAACACTTGACAAGGTGTAATAGTTCAACCAAAAACTATAGCCAACAAAAAGGGGTTGTGGGTTTCCTCGCAAGGACAACTCATGATCTCGCAAGACCACTCAAAGAGATTTTAACTGAGTTAATAATTCGCAATTTAGAAATTCAATGGTAAAAACAATATGATTAAATTTGTGTACTAGGGGGCCTATTTATAGGCAATTACAAGATATTTTCCTTTTTTAAAAAGTAATCTCAAATACTAGTGACTTAGAGATTAAGAAAGAAAATCCTACTCCAACTCTAATGGCTAAGTATTTTCAGCCACATAGGGAGAGAAAATACAAGAAAATAAAACTCCATATCAGAAGAAAAAATTCATCTATCCTAGTTGAATTAGAATAGACTTACAAAACCTTCTAATGTAAGAAAGTAAAACAAAAAACCTAATAGGAAGAGTATTTCCTAGCTTCAGTTGGGTGTAGGGAATGGATGGGCTTTGTAGTTAAACCTTTAACTTCTTCAACCCAATCTCACCCTTGAATAAGGGGCTTCAGTCCATATCTACGTTGTATTGGCAAGTTCATTATCGAACAATCGCGTGACGTGGGCATCCTGGATGGTAAATGGATTTGGGCCTGTTGTTGGGCTTCTTCGATCAGCAACTTCAAGGTTTCATCAATACTTTCACATGGTTTTTGTGATAGGTCCAACAATATCTACTGATAGATCTCATTGGCACAGATTGGGATCCACAGCTGGGGTTTTCATGGACTCCATGGGGAAATTCGTAACTAGGCATGTCCCGAAATTTGAACATATATATTGATGTCATGTGACATCTCTTTAGACTCGTTTGAGGGGCTTGACCCATGTATTGCTCCAGATGTGTTTTAACATGATAAAATATTCAATTTCGGCTCATTTTGGGTCTTTTTAGGGCTCCCAAAACGAAAGCTGTGAAAATCCCTTGTCTGTTTAGGGAGATGCTGCGCAGTTTTGATGGGAGTGGAGGAATAGCTCTTGTTGTTCACATCATCCCCTCCCTATAAGAAATGATTCATCCTTAAATCTACATTATCACATAAAGCAACATTAGAAATATTGCAATGAACAGAAGTAGACTTACCGAGCATTCTAGGCTTAGGACGAGTGAAACACATCGACTCAGTTCTCTGAATTCTCTCAAAATTCTTGTTGAGCGTGTTTTCCTGTGCTATACAGATAAGTTAGGATAATAGGGTACATTAAAAATTTTAAATAAACAACTATACTCTCCCCTTTGAAAGACAATACTATTCGCAGGGGGTGCATCCAGCGAGGAGCGACAGTCTCACTGTACTCTCCTTATGGCAAATAAGACTTTTCACAGGGCACATCACTCAGTGAGGAGTGAAAGTCGTTCAAGTTGTCTGGGTTTGTAGTTTAAGTCCCCTTTGTGAACTTTAAACCTGCATAACACTGTAAGCAAGAGGTGGAAAGGTAAATAAAAGGACTTAAGAAGACAACTATTAGCTCCCAGTCAAATGGGTTTTCGCATTTCCTCTGAGAAAGTTGGGCAAAATTCTGCTTGAGCTGTCTAGGGGTTGTACTGCTTTCAATGTTTAGGACTCGATTGCTTGAGCGTTCTTACTAGAAACCTATGCAGGAGACAAAGTAACAAGTTAGCTTTCTTACCATGAGACATAAAAGAAGACCTGGTACTCAGACGGGCGACTCTTCTGTCGAATTCCCAAGTCCTTCATAGGAAAAGATGACAAGCAACCATTGGTATAACATCGTACATGAAGCAAAACAAAACAAGCCCAGGCTAAATCGAAAACCTCACTTTCGTGCAATGCATTCCAGAATCGGAAGCTTTCGACAAATCTCAGGCTCAAATTCATTTCCTATGAACGGATCTAGGCTTATACTTATTTAATTTATTAAATCGACATCTAACGCAAAAAGATTACACATTTAATTAAAAGTGGAAGGATTAAAGGTTATACCTTTGAAGCGAAGTCCAACGCAATAAGAAAAACCGAATCTTTATATGCGAATACCAACAAAATCAAAAAGATGACTACAAGAAAACTTTGAATATTGCGCGGGAAATAATTTATCGAAGTCTACTCGGAAAGCCCACGGAAACCCACAAGAAAGTCTCTCAAAAATTGGATTCAAAACTGCCCAAAAGATCCGATTAAACTACTGCCCCTTTTCGCCAAAACTGCTGCTGCCCACGAAAAGTACATCACCAAAATCGATTTAAAAATCCTTTCTTTGCCGTGATCTTGACAGCCGACATCATGGATCACCAAAAGAGAGATCAACACAATGAAAAAGCCGAATCAGACGTGCAAAGATTGGATTTTTTCTTCATGAAAACCTAGAAAACAAAACTGGGCAGCTTGGGCGAAAAAAACTAGAAAATTCGACCAACAAAAACTGGGCAGCTTGTGTGTTTAATCCATTTGGGCTGAATCCAATCTTCGAGCAAGCGATAAATCTAGTTCGTTTTTGAGAAAGAATTCTTGAAGATGGAGGAATTCTCTCTCTAGAATCTTCTCACTCAAGAAAGCAAGAGTTGTCTTGCAAGACTTCCTTAATGTTTCTTTGGCCTTAAGTTTTCTATTTATAGGGAGCTCTAATGGAAAACTAGTGGGCTTTTGAGTTGGGTCTTTTAATTTGACTTTTTTTGATCGTTTAGTCTTTCCTAGACTAATCAACTCCAATTGACCCATTCGAATTAATTTCTTAACGCACTTCGTTAATTTAATTTAATCGAACCCTTAGGATTAATTAATTCATATAGAATTAATTTCTTAATCCACTTTGTCAATTGAATATTAATTAAACCTTTAGGATTAATTAATTCACATTATCGATTAGTCAAATACATAATTAGTCGTACCACTATCGGACTAACTATGAAACTACCGCTCAAAAATGACTTTACATCGCGCCACTATATTTGCTTCTATCTCCCCACATTAAAGATCTAGTGCTCATTGGTTTATCAATTTAATGAAAAACTAATTCACCGACTTCTTGGTTTCCGAGATTAATACCACTCGACCTTTTTATTATACCGGACAAAAAGTCCACCTGCCGGGTTTAGTATAACAAACCTTTCGAGTGCATCTCGGGAGCACCATCAACCCGGCGAACCGATACATAGATTCCTCTGACTAGCAACGACACGTAAGTAGCTAAACACTGAATACCCAACCTACCGAGGTATAGGCCTCAATTGACCACACTCTTTGGCGCATCAAAGCATACGATATCCAACTCTCACGCCCATCCCAATCTCAGGATTAAGAGACTGAATACTGGAACCGAATTGACTACGCCGATCAGTATAAGTGAATTCTATCCAAACTGGTCGTACTCAATATGCCCCTGGCATATTCGTGTGATTTGATTAGTCTAGATAACTAATTTCCAAATCACACGATAACCTATACAGATAGTATGTTCAGACTATCT
Organism: Knoxia roxburghii; assembly: GCA_030378225.1. NCBI lineage: Eukaryota > Viridiplantae > Streptophyta > Magnoliopsida > Gentianales > Rubiaceae > Knoxia > Knoxia roxburghii. The sequence continues at coordinate 15,268,192 of CM059418.1, forward strand.
CAGTTACGAGAATACTTTTTATATATCAATACTTTAACCAATAACGGGTGTCTTTCCACACCCCGTTCTCTAGTTCTATGATATAATGGAACAATTTAATACTAAAACAAAATGATATCTCATCTGTGGATATTAGTTTTTGATACAAGCCATAGCTTTTCTGTATTCAAAACTAACAATCTCCCACTAATACTCAAAGCTATGCTAAGAAGTACAAAAACTGTCCAACCCGCTATTACACTGCTGATATAATCAAATCTACAGAACACCATCAAGCTCCCTCACATGGCTCCCACAAGAATCTGACTCCCATGCCCTCCACATGTCTCTCAAAGACCTTTGGGGTCAATGGATTTGTGAAAGGATCTACAAGGTTGTCATCTGATGCTATCTTGGCCACTATCACGGCTCCCCTCTTTACAATCTCTCGTATCAGGTGGTACTTGCACTCTATGTGTTTACTCGTTTTGTGGGCTCGTGGTTCCCTCGAGTTAGCAACTGCACCATTGTTATCACAATAGACCTAAGCAACTCAGGAACCACATCTAAATCCACCAGGATATTCCGGTGCCATACAGCTTCTATCGCTGCCTCTGATGAGACAATGTACTCAGCCTCCATGGTGGAGTCCGCCACGTATTTTTGCTTGACACTCCGCCATACTATGGCTTTACCTCCTAAAGTAAACACAAACCCAGAGGTAGACTTACTCTTATCCATATCACCTTGAACGTCCGAATCTGTGTAACCTAATGGTACAAGCTCCTGCACTCTACGAACTAGGACATAATCTCTCGTCCTGCGCAAGTACTTGAGAATGCATTTTACTGCCTCCCAGTGAGCCTTCCCAGGGTTACTCTGATATCTGCTAACCATGCGAATGACAAAGAAAATATCAGGCCTCGTACAAAATATAGCACACATGAGACTATCCACTGCAGAAGCATAGGGTACTGCCTGCATGACATCTATCTCCTTAGCAGACTTGGGACACTGCTCCTTAGACAAATGCACCCTATGCCTGAAAGGTAGTGAACCCTTCTTGGAGTTCTGCATGTTAAAAAGGGCCAGAATCGTGTCTATGTAGGATGCCAGAGAGAGAGTCAGAGAACGCCTCCTACGTTCTCGAATAATCTTGATCCCAAGGATATGTCCAGCCGCTCATAAATCCTTCATATCAAATTGCCTGGGCAACCATGCCTTGACGACTAACAACACCTTCTTACTATTTCCAATTAGAAGGATGTCATCTACGTAAAGTACGAGGAACACCACCGTATCACCATCACGATTGTGATAAACACACTGCTCATCCGGACACTGAGTGAATCCATATGACTGCATAACCTCATCAAAACAGATATTCCAATATCTAGATACTTGCTTAAGTCCATAAATGGACCTCCTAAGCCTGCATACTTTGTGCTCTTGGCCCTGAACAATGAAACCCTCTGGTTGCTGCATAAAGATGGTATCCTCAAGACTTCCATTAAGGAAAGCTATCTTGACGTCCATATGCCAAATCTCATAGTCCATATGAGCAGCTATGGCCAAGAGAATCCAGATCGACTTAAGCATAGCTACCATAATCAATACCCTCTTTCTGAGTATATCCCTTCGCCACAAGCCTAGCCTTGAAGGTCTCAACCCTCCCGTCAGATCCTCTCTTCTGCTTGTAGAACCATTTGCACCCAATAGTTCAAAACCCATCAGGAAGGTCTACCAGCTCCCAGACCTCATTTAAGTCCATAAAACACATCTCAGTAATCATCGCTCTCTGCCAAGAATCTGTGTCTTTATCCTAGAAAGCCTCATTGTAGATAACTGGGCCTGGTTCATGAGCGCCAGGGATAAAGTCTGAAGACTCACCCAAACCCATGTACTTCTCGTGCTGTCTAGCAACCCTTCCACTACGATGAGGCGTAGCCTCATTGTGTGTGCAGTCTCTTGTGTTGTGTCTTCCTATACTTGTGCATCTGGAATAATGGACTGACTTCTAAGCTCTTCCAATACTACCTTGCTTATTAACTTGTGATCTAAAATATAGTCCTCCTCAAGAAATCTGGCATTGGTGCTAACCACCACCTTCTGATCATGAGGACTATAAAATAGACTACCTCTCGTTCCTTTAGGATAGCCTACAAACAGCATAACCTTTGATCTTGAATCTAACTTACCTGTATCTGCCTCGAGCACATGTGCTGGACAACCCCAAATCTTGAGATGTCTTAGATTAGGCTTTCGCCTAGTCTACAACTCTAGGAGTGTTGTAGGCATAGATTTAGATGGCACGAGATTTAGGAGATAACACGCTGTCTCTAAAGCATAACTCCAAAACGAGGTAGGTAAGTCACTATAACTCATCATCGATCTAACCATATCCATAAGAGTCCTGTTCCTCCTCTCTGCTACACCATTCTACAGGGGTGTGCCAGGTGCAGACAACTGGGTCTTAATACCCTCCTCTGACAAATAGGACCTAAATTTATTGGAGAGGTATTCGTCACCGCTATCAGATCGCAAGGCCTTGATACTCTTACCCAGATGGTTCTCCACCTCAGCCTAAAACTCTTTGAACTTGCCAAAACATTCAGACTTGTGGCGTATCAGGTATATGTATTCATATCTAGAGTAATCATCCGTGAAAGTCACAAAATACTCATAACCACCTCTAGCCTGAACTGTCATAGGTTCACACAAGTCAGAATGAATCAACTCTAAAACATCATTGGCCCTATACCTCTTTGCCTTGAAAGGCATCTTGGTCATCTTACCCTCCAAGTAGGACTCACAAGTCGGATAGCTATCAATATCCAATGAGTCCAAAGACCCATTATTGACCAACCTTTGAATCCTACTAAGGTTGATGTGACCGAGTCTCAGGTGCCAAAAAATAAGTTTGATTCAAAGGGGGAGACTCTTTTCTCTTACTATGATTCGGTGATGAGTTATTAGTTTCTATGTTTTGCATTACTGGGGAGTATGTATTGATTAAAAATAGATTGTCAACGAATGTACTGGAACATATAAGCTTCTGGCCTTTTCTAATAAAAATATATCTATCAGAAAAAGCACACTTATAACCATCCAAAATAAGTTTAAAAACTGAAAGCAAATTCTTACGAAAATTGGTTACATATAAATAATCTCTCAAATGTAAAACTGAGTCTGAAAAATAAAGACAATGAACTCCCACTGCAACAATAGAAACTCTGGTAGTATCCCCAAGGTAGACCTGCAACTCTCCCTCTCTAAGCAGTCAGGTCACTTGGAACCCCTGCAAAGAATTACAAATATGATCAATGGCTCCTGAATCCACACACCAAGTATCTGTAGGAATCGCCACTAAACACATCTCAGTAACTAGGGAAAATTTACACATACCTCGAGGCTTTGGGCAGTCCTTCTTCCAATGTCCTGCTTTGCCACATCTGAAGCACTAGCCTTTCGGCTTATGCTTCTTGTCAATGCCCACTTTGGGTCAATGATCAGCAGCTCCTACTTTCTGGTCTCTCTTCCTCTTTTGCTTCCTGGCTTTGGGCCCAGCAGATGAACTAGAGGGAACAACAGTAGCCAAGGCTTGCTTCTTCTCTGCGAAGAGGCCCTCAACAGACACCAATGCAGTCATGAGCTTAGAAATTGAATATGAGATATTTCCCATATTGTAGTTTAACCGAAACTTCTCAAAACTAGAGGGAAAGCTCTAGATGATGATATCAACCTGGGTTTCCCCATCAATGTCACCTCCCAATACCTCGATCTCATTGATGCAGCTCATCATGTCCAGCACGTGATCCCTCACTGAAGTGCCCTCAGCCATCCTAGCATTCATGAGTTTCCTCAAAGCCGACTACTTGGCTGCCCTGCCCTGATGTCCAAACATCTCCCTGAGGTTGAGCAGGCTGAGGTAAACAACTGATGCTGGTGCTGTAGTACACTCGACATTAAAGTCAAGATGTAGCACCGGGTCATCTCATTAGCCATCTGCCACCTCGTATATGGCTCTCGCTGCTCAGGGGTGGCATCATCGCTGGGCTTAGAGGGGCACTCCTCAGTGAGCACGTACTCGTAACCCTCAGCGGTAAGGACAATGTCCAGGTTACGTTTCCAGTCAATGTAATTTGGACCCGTAAGTTTGTTCTGATTCAAAATGACAGCTAGCGGGTTGAATGACATATCAACAACTGAAAAATAAACAGTCAAGTTTCAGTGTACTTTTTCAAAAAATATTGATATCCTCAAAACAATACATTATCCTACCGACATCTCTCACATAGGGATTAACGCAGGTCACGTTAGGTGAACGTCTACGCCAACCCACATTCGTTTGAGAAGAACTGAAGTTCATTAATTCTATTATCTGACCAACGATCTTATGATCAATGAAATCAATAGTCGATAATTTTAGCCGTTCTCAATAAGCAGCGTAACCTCTTAGGAGGAATACTACAAACGGTACACTAAGTGTTTGCCATTACGTGACTTCTAAGCTTGATACTTAGAATACTAATACGCCTCGGTTAGTGAGGGTGTCGCAACTTTCTCCAATTAAACTTGCTATAGTCATCCCTTTAGAAATTCAATCTAATGATATCGCGGGGTTGAAGACTTATCCGTAGGGAAGAAGGCCCTTGGCCAGCTAGTCGTAATGGATCCGTAATGGAGGCCATGGAGGTATTTACCAACTCGCTCCCACTTAGATTTTTAACTTTGAGGATTTTTCCATTTTAACATGCAATATCTTAACAAAGGATATTCGCACCCATAAAACCGTTGGAGTTTTAATATGCGAATAATCTACCTTAGTTAATTGCACTTTACTTTTAAAACATTTTGGTTTGGTTTTCATTCATGAAAAATAAAACGAAAAACACACAATCAACAAAAAGACATAAATACGAGAAATTAAAGAAATAAAATTTCCCAACTATTATGTCTTTCTCTATCGTTGATTCCTTGACGCGTAGGTGACACGTCCTTTCATGTCGCTCCCACTCGTTATTTGGATTCCTCTCGATTCGCCTGGGTTTTCTCGGTTTTCTACGTAATTAGGAATCACCCAAAATTATGAGAAACCAAAACTCGTGAATATAAGTTACCCACTATAACGTCATCGTCATAATACATAAATTCCTATATACAAAGGCGTTTTTCTAGGAATTTAAGGACGACATGATTAGATCAAATCCTACTACAAGATTTTTCTAATCCTACACGGCTTCCAGCTCGTGGTTATTACTATTACAGACATTTCCATTCAAAAACAATACGAGCTCGGACATGTCTCGGGTTTTATGAATGAAAAATAAAATTCTACCATAATAGCCGGGAAACTAATAACCACCTGTTTAAACATTTCGACAAAAATAATAATAAGAAAATAAAGCCGTGTAATAAATCAAACAAGTACAAAGCTGAAATGTTCGCTCTGATACCATTTTGAAGCAAAACAGAACAAGCCCGGGCTAAATCAAAAACCTCACTTTCGTGCAATGCATTCCAGAATCAGAAGCTTTCGACAAAGCTCAGGCTCAAATTCATTTTCCATGAACGTATCTAGGCTTATGCTTATTTAATTTACTAAATCGACATCTAACGCACAAAGATTACACCTTTATTTAAAAGCGGAAGGATTAAAGGTTATACCTTTGAAGCGAAGTCCAACGCAATAAGAAAAACCCAATCTTTATATGCGAATACCACCGAAATCCAAAAGATGACTCCAAGAAAACTTCGAATATTGCATGGGCAATAATCTATCGAAGTCTACTCGGAAAGCCCATGAAAACACACAAGAAAGTCTCTAAAAAATTGGATTCCAAATTGCCCAAAAGATCCGATTAAACTACTCCCCTTTTCGCCAAAACTGCTGCTGCCCACGAAAAGTACATCACCAAAATCGATCTAAAAATCCTTTCTTTGCCGTGACCTAGACAGCCCACATCATGGATCACCAAAAGAGAGATCAACACAATGAAAAAGCCGAATCAAACGCGCAAAGATTGGAGTTTTTCTTCATGAAAACTGAGAAAACAAATCTGGGCAGCTTGGGCGAAAAAACTGGAAAATTCGGCCAACCAAAACTGGGCAGCTTGTGTGTTCAATTCATTTGGGCTAAATCCAATCTTTGAGCAAGCGAGAAATCTAGTTCATTTTTTGAGAAAGAATTCTTGAAGATGGAGGAAATCTCTCTTTAGAACCTTCTCACTCAAGAAAGCAAGAGTTGTATTGCAAGACTTCCTTAATGTTTATTTGGCCTTAAGTTTTCTATTTATAGGTAGCTCTAATGGAGACCTAGTGGGCTTTTGAGTTGGGCTTTTTAATTTGACTTTTGTTGACCGCTTAGTCATTCCTAGACTAATCAACTCCAATCGACCCATTTGAATTAATTTCTTAACCCACTTCATTAATTTAATTTAATCGAACCCATATGATTAATTAATTCATATAGAATTAATTTCTTAATCCACTTTGTCAATTAAATATTAATTAAACCTATAGGATTAATTAATTCACTTTGTCGATTAGTCAAATACATAATTAGTCGTACCACTATCGGACTAACTATGGAACTACCGCTCAAAAATGACTTTATATCGCGCCACCATATTTTCTTCTATCTCCCCACATTAAAGATCTAGTGCTCGTTGGTTTATCAATTTAATGACAAACTAATTAACCGCTTCTTGGTTTCCAAGATTAGTACCACTCGACTTTTTTATTATACCGGACATAAAGTTCACGGCCAGGTTTAGAATAACAAACCTTTCGAGCTCATCTCGGGAGCACTATCAACCCGGCGAACCGGCCTCAATTGACCGCACTCTTTGGCACATCAAAGCATACGATATCCACCTCTCACGCCCATCCCAATCTCGGGATTGAGAAACTGAATACTAGGACTGAATTGACTACGCCGATCAGTATAAGTCAATTCCATCCAAACTGGTCGTGCTCAATATGTCCCGGGCATATCCGTGTAATTTAATTAGTCTAGATAAACTAATTTCCAAACCACACGATAACCTATACAGATAGTATGTTCAGACTATCTCAGTTACGAGCATATTTTTTATATATCAATACTTTAACCAATAACGGTATCTACTCTGTCTTTCCACACCCATTATCTAGTTCTATGATATAATGGAACAATTTAATACTGAAACAAATGATATGTCATCTGTGGATATTAGTTTTTTATACAAGCCATAGCTTTTCTGTATTCAAAACTAATAGTACAGCGCTAGTCTGAGGTATACTGCAGCCATAGCTCACGTCTGCACCTTGGGTTCTGCCAGAACCATCTAACCATTGCAATTCTAGCTCTGAGCTAACATCTGGGGAGGGTTGAATAACACACAACACATGTGGGTGCTCAACTAGTGGACAATCCTGATGTAAGAAAATGAGGGTTTGTCAAGTTTCCTCCTCAACTACTTCACTCGCCTCGCCAATGAAGAGCTCATCATCCTCTTCACTTCTGATCACTAGAGATGGAACAAGAGCATATAACAAGACACATAGGGACTGTGCTTGTGATGCTCAGGGGGCTTGCTTCTGTGGTCTCTTATTTTCTAGTGGGATGTCCTGCATACAACAAAAACAACAACACCAAGAATAGGCGGGAAAACAAGGTATTCGTAATAAAGAAATGATAATACTCAACGTTTCTCCCAACTTCAAATGAAAATGAAGGGGGATATTTTTTTTCAAATAAAATTCAAGAAGAACCCTTTATCACTTATTTCGAAATAATGGAAAGACTCTAAAAAGAAAAATGATATTTACTTTCAAAAATTTCAAGAAAATCAATTTCTTATAACTCTTAGAAATAGTAAAAAGACTCAAGACTCAAAAATAAAAAGATATTTATGTCTCACGTTTTAAGAAATCAAATTCCAAAAATATTACACATAATAAAAGGGCTCAAAAATCAAAAAGGATATTTATTTTAAAAATACAAAAATTAAATTCATAGGTATATCAAATAAAAAAAACACAATCAATAGAAAATTACTAATGAAAAAGAGAAAGAAAGAAACCTACGTACAAAGGAATTACATGCATATTTAATGGCTTACTTCAGCGCCATGCGCGGATGGGTCTGATCAACCCAAAACGAATTTCGCCCCCGCATTGCGCATTTGGTCTTCCCTCATCCAAATACTTTTAGCGATGAACACAAGGTAATGTCGCAAATTCTCTTGGCTGCCATTAGGAACTTGATTTGTTTTTTAGTGACAACCATGGGTGGTCACTATAAGGCTTTCCTTAATTTCTTTCAACCTTTCAACTTGCTTGTTTTTCCACTTGAGCTACACCTATATTATCTTCAATGCCAACCTACAAAACAGGGTAGAACACAAGAGAAAACCAAGTGTAATCTGACACAAAATGAAACAAAACACAAAACTAAAAGAAAACTAAAAGAAAACAAAAGAAAAGTACTACCGTGTCAAGCCGAGCGCGTGGGTTATTGACACAAGGGGATTAGCGACGAAACGGATGTGTCACTAAATCCTTAAGCTGCACAACTTGTGACTAGCGTCCGTGAATTAGCGAGGGTACCATGGGCGACGCTAAAAGGATGGTGCTAGGGTTAGTGCAAGGGTTACCATGCCAGTTTTCAACTTTTCAGTTTGCTCTCAATCGATAACCTGATCCTTTAGGTGCTAACTCAATGGTTTCTCTTCACATAAACTCAAATGCAGAAAGACTCTAAACAAACTAAAAACTCAACAAAACTCAAAACACACAAAAGACACAAAATCAAAATAGTAATCAAAGGGCAAGGATAAGAAAACAGTAAAAATTTGAAACAAAATAAATGTGACAAAAACAAGTAACTATATAGTATAGATGCTTATTCAGTCACACAAAAGCAAAACAAAACCAAAATCAGCAGGTACTCTTTCAAGCCAAATTGTGATTGCTCAAGAACATGAGTTCAACTATCAGGGAAAAGAAAGAGCTTCTATACACACACACCAGGAATATAACCTTAGGGAAATTGATGACCCTATACTCCCTTTGTGCTCAACAAGGTGTAATCACTCCTATCTTCGATTTTGTTTCCTTCCCTACTAACTTCAGAGCACTGTTAACTTTTGTTTACCTTTGACTTTTCTTTTTCTTACATAGCCAGATTTTTGCAAAAAAGCTTTTCTTTTAAAAAATTTTTCAAATTTTTAAGATTGACTTTTTGACTCTTGTCTTTTCTCACTATGTTTAGACTTTTTTCGGGAGTTTAGAACTGCTATTTATTTGCGAGGGGGAATTTCTACCTCAAGTACACAACAAGAGGGTAAGGTTATCGAGCTTCAAGTATTCTCAAGAAAATCACAACTCAACCTTAAAGAACACCCACTAACCTCAAAGTTGTCTAACTCCGTGTTCCTCGTGCACCAATTTGTGAAAATACGTTTCACCCTGCAAGTTCCAAACTCGTATTTCCTGTTAGAAAAATTCAAAAATATATCAAATAGAACAAAAACCACCTTGAAACTAGAAAAAGACGCAAAAAAACTTTTGAAAATCACAATAACTCACGAAAAGGGTATTGTGGTAAATTTTGGCAAGTTTCGAAGGGTATTGACTGGGGATAAAATTGACTTTTCTACCAACAGAACTCGACACTGACAAAAATGAAACCTGGAGGGGGACTTCTAGACTCAAACAAAACAAAAATCACACAAAAAGACTAAAAAATGAAGAAACGCCTGGTTCCCTAAGGGGGTCTTAGACACAACTTCTGACACAACTATTTGGACTGAAAACTGGACTGATTTTCAACCAATTTACTCAAGATATTTTTGAAACTATGGGGATAGTTTCAAAATAAAAAGACACAAAAAAACTCAAAAAATAATAGAAGAATAGGGCGAAAATGACCTTAAGCTACCAATCTGATGGGATATATTCTTCAGAATTCAATTCAACCTGAAAGCAATACTGACAAGCTGAGCTGCTACACGAACAAGACCCGAATGTTGATGGATCTTTCTCATCTACTCATTCTCATTATCTCCACAAGCATGAATTGAAGTGGCGGAATCGCTGAATTCAAGAAAACACACAGTTATTTAAACCTCTTTGTGCGAATATAGGCCTCAGAGGATGGGTGATGGTTTATGATGGATTTTAATCAATACATGACAAGGCGTAATAGTTCAACCAAAAACTATAGCCAATGAAAAGGGGTTGTGAGTTTCCTCGCAAGGACAACTCACAATCTCGCAAAACTACTCAAAGAGATTTTAACTGAATTAACAACTCACAATTTTTTGAAATTCAATGGCGAAAACAATATGATTAAATTCGTGTACTAGGAGGCCTATTTATAGGCATTTACAAGATCTCTTCATTTTCTAAAAAGTAATCTCAAATCCTAGTGACTTGGAGACTAAGAGAGAGTAATCTCAAACCTAGATTCGTGTGCAAAGAGATTGTGTACATACTTACGGTTGGGCGAAATTTTTTTGCGCTTGGTCCCATGTTATACACAAATTTCATGTGGTTGGTTGTTAGACAAGATGAATTGAACTAATTTACAATAAAAATTAAGTCAAAAGTTATCAAAACTTGTCATTTGTTTCTGTCAGTATTGTGGGTATTGAGAATATGATGAGATAAAATTGTATTGATATAATTGGTAATGTATTATTTGAAGGAAAACAGAACAAGCCCGGGCTAAATCGAAAACCTCACTTTCGTGCAATGCATTCCAGAATCGGAAGCTTTCGACCAAGCTCAGGCTCAAATTCATTTACCCACGAACGGATCTTGGCTTATACGTATTTAATTTATTAAATCGACACAAAAGATACAATCTTTAATTAAAGCAGAATATTCAAACATTATACCTTTTGTAGCGAAGTTCCTTGCAATAAGAAAAATACAATCTTTCCTAGCGATAACCACAAGAAATACAAAGAATAACTCCAATCCAACTCCAAAATAGTGTGGGCTATTATCTACAGAGTAACCCACGGAAAATTAAGAAAACCCAAGAAACTTGCTTCGGAATAAAACTCAAAAATCCAAAAACAGCACTGCCCGGACTTCCTAAAGCTTGCTGCGCAAGTCGCCGGAACTGCTAGGAGAAAACCGACCACCGAAGCTGTTCAATCCAGTCCCGATCTGTACAATCAATCCCATGAATCACTCTATCAAGAAGATCAAACGTGAAGATCAATCGGTTCAGGGCACCGAAAAAAAATAGCACCGGGTTATTCCGACCGGAAATCCGATCTGCGCGACTTGAATAAAAATGACCGGCGACTATGATAGAGAACAGTCCGGGCAAAGTGATGACTGAGTTTTCCGAAGGAGAAAGCTTTCTTAGCTAACTTTAAGAAGAAGCTTCGACGTGGAAGACGAAGTTCTCACTCTAAGCTAAACTTTCTCACTCTAGCCCTTTCTTGGCTATCAAGTTTCTTAATGTCTTTCTTGCCCAACAAGGATATTTATATGGAGCTTCTAAGGAGACCTAATGGGCTCTCGAGTTAGGCACTTTAATTTGACTTTCGTTGACCGCTAAGTCTTTCCCGACTAATCAACTCCAATCGACCCATTCGAATTAATTTCTTTAACCCACTTTGTTAATTTAATTTAATCGAACCCTTAGAATTAATTAATTCAAATACAATTAATTTCTTAATTCACTTTGTCGATTAAATATTAATTAAACCTTTAGGATTATTTAATTCACCTTGTCGATTAGTCAAATACATAATTAGTCGTACCACTAACGGACCAATTATGGAACTACCGCTTGAAAATGACTTTACATCGCACCATTAAATTTCCTTCTATCTCCCCACATTAAAGATCTAGCGCTCGTCGGTTTATCAATTTACTGACAAATTAATTCACCAACTTCTTGGTATCCAAAATTAGTACCACTCGTCCTTTTATTATACAGGACGTAAAGTCCACCGGCCGGGTTTAGTATAATAGACCTTACGAGCTTATCTCGGGAACACCATCAACCCGGTGAACCGGTACGCGGATTCCTCCGACTAGCAATGGCACGTAAGAAGCTAAACACCGCATACCCAACCTATCAAGGTATAGGCCTCAATTGATCGCACTCTTTGGCAAATCAAAGCATACGATATCCAACCCTCACGCCCGTCCCAATCTCGGGATTTAGAGATTGAATAACAGGACCGAATTGACTACGCCGATCAGTATAAGTCAATTCTATCTAAACTGGTCATGCTCAATATGCCTCGGGCACATCCGTGTGATTTAAACTAGTTTAGATAAACCAATTTCCAAACCACACGATAACCTATACCGATAGTATGTTCAGACTATCTCGGTTACGAGCATACTTTTTATATATCAATACTTTAACCAATAACGGTATCTACTGTGTCTTTCCACACCCCGTTACCTAGTTCTATGATATAAAGGAAAAAATTTATACCGAAACAAAATGATATGTCAACTGTGGATATTAGTTTTTTTGATACAAGCCATAGCTTTTCTGTATTCAAAACTAACAATCTCCCACTAATACTCAAAGCTATGCTAAGAAGTACAAAAATTATCCAACCCGCTATTACACTGCTGTCATAGTGAAATCTCCATAACGCCTTTAAGCTCACTCACATGGCTCCCTCAATAATCTGACTCTCATGCCCTCCACATGTCTCTTAAAGACCTTTGGGGTTAATGGCTTGGTGAAAGGATCTGCAAGGTTGTCATCTGATGCTATCTTGGCCACAATCACGTCTTCCCTCTTTACGATCTCTCGTATCAGGTGGTACTTGCGCTCTATGTGTTTACTCGCCTTATGGGCTCATGGTTCCCTCGAGTTAGCAACTGCACCATTGTTATCACAATAAACTGTGATAGACCTAGGCAACTTAGGAACCACATCTAAGTCCATCAGGAAGCTCTGGAGCCACACAGCTTCTTTCGCTACCTCTGATGCGGCAACGTACTCAGCCTCCATGGTGGAGTCTGCCACGCATTTCTGCTTGACACTCCACCATACTATGGCTCCACCTCCTAGAGTAAACACAAACCCAGAGGTAGACTTACTCTTGTCCAAATCACCTTGAAAGTCTGAATTTGTGTAACCCAATGGTACAAGCTCCTGCGCTCTATAAACTAGGACATAATCTCTCATCCTACGCAAGTACTTGAGAATGCATTTTACTGCCTCCCAGTGAGCCTTCCCAGGGTTACTCTGATATCTGCTAACCATGCCAACGGCAAAACAAATATCAGGCCTCGTACACAACATAGCATACATGAGGCTACCCACTGCAGAACCATAGGGTACCGCCTTCAATGTATCTATCTACTCAGTAGTTTTAGGACACTGCTCCTTAGACAAATGCAATCCATGCCTGAAAGGTGGTGAACCCTTCTTGGAGTTCTACATGTTAAAACGGGCCAGAATCGTGTCTATGTAGGATGCCTGATAGAGAGTCAGAGAACGTCTCCTACGATCTTGAATAATCTTAATCCCAAGGATATGTCCAGCCTCTCCCAAATCCTTCATATTGAATTGCCTGGACAGCCATGCCTTTACGTCTAACAACACCTTCTTACTGTTGCCAATAAGAAGGATGTCATCTACGTAAAGTACGAGGAACACCACCATATCACCATCACGCCTACGATATACACACTGCTCATCCGGACACTGAGTGAATCCATAGGACTGGATAACCTCCTAAGCTTGCATACCTTGTGCTTTTGGCCCTTAACAATGAAGCCCTCTGGTTGCTGCATAAAAATGGTCTCCTCAAGACTTCCATTAAAGAAAGTTGTCTTGACGTCCATCTGCCAAATCTCATAGTCCATATGAGCAGCTATGGCCAATAGAATCTAGATTGACTTAAGCATAGCTACCGGGGAAAAGGTCTCCTCATAATCGATACCCTCTTTCTGAGTATACCCCTTCGCCACAAGCCTAGCCTTGAAGGTCTCAACCCTCCCGTCAGATCATCTCTTTCGCTTGTAGACCCATTTGCACCCAATAGGCCTAAACCCATCTGGAAGGTTTACCAGCTCCCAGACTTGATTTGAGTCCATAGAACCCATCTCAGCAATCATTGCTCTCTGCCAAGAATCTGCATCTTTATCCTGGAGAGTCTCATTGTAGCTAACTGGGTCTGGTTCATGAGCGCCAGGGATAAAGTCCGAAGACTCACCCAAACCCATGTACCTCTCAGGCTGCCTAGCAACCCTCCCTCTACAACGAGGCGCAGCCTGTGTAAGAGCATCATCTGTGATAGTGTGTGTAGTCTCTTGTGGTGTGTCTTCTTGTACTTGGGCATCTAGAATAATGGATTGATTTCTAAGCTCTTCCAATACTACCTTGCTGCTTGACTTGTGATCTAAAATATAGTCATACTCAAGAAATCTAGCATTGGTGCTGATCACCACCTTCTGATCCTGAGGACTATAAAACAGACCACCTCTCGTTCCTTTGGGGTAGCCTATAAACAGCATAGCCTTGCTTCTTGCCTCTAACTTGCCTGCATCTGCCTCGAGCACATGGGGTAGACAACCCATATTCTGAGATGTCTCAGACTAGGCTTTCGCCCATTCCACAACTCTGATGAGGTCGAAGGCACAGACTTAGATGGCACAAGGTTGAGGATAAAACATGTTGTCTCCAAGGCATAACCCCAAAACGAGAGAGGTATTCACCATTCTGCTGGGGTGTGCCAGGTGCAGACAACTGGGTCTGAATACCCTCCTCTTACAAATAGGACTTAAATTCACTAGAGAGGTATTCGCCACCGTGATCAGATCACAAGGTCTTGATACTCTTACCCAGATGGTTCTCCACCTCAGCCTTGAACTCTCTGAACTTGCCAAAGCATTCAGACTTGTGGTGCATCAGGTATATATATCCATATCTAGAGTAATAATCCGTGAAAGTCATGAAATACTCATAACCACCTCAAGCCTGAACTGACATAGGCCCACACACGTTAGAATGAATCAACTCTAAAACCTCCTTGGCCCTATACCCCTTGGCCCTATACCCCTTGGCCTTGAAAGGCCTCTTGGTCATTTTACCCTTCAAGCAGGGCTCACAGGTCGAATAGCTGTCAATATCCAGTAAGTCCAAAGACCCACTATTGACCAACCTTTGAATCCTACTAAGGTTGATGTGACCGAGTCTCAGGTGCCAAAGATAAGTCTGATTCAAAGGGGAAGATTCTTTTCTCTTATTATGATTCGGTGATGAGTTACTAGTTTTTGTGTTTTGCATTACTGGGGAGTAAGTCTTAATTAAAAACAAATTGTCAACCAATGTACCGGAACATATAAGTTTCTGGCCTTTTCTAATAAAAATAGATCCATCAAAAAAAGCACACTTATAACCATCCAAAACAAGTTTAGAAACTGAAAGTAAGTTCTTGCAAAAACTGTGTACATAAAGACAATCTCTCAAATGTAAAGTAGAGTCTGAAAAATAAAGACAAACAACTCCCACTGCAGCAACAGAAACTCAGGTAGTATCCCCAAGGTAGACCTGCAACTCTCCCTCCTAAAATAGTTGGGTCACTTAGAACCCCTGCAAAGAATTACAAACATGATCAGTGGCTCCTGAATCCACACACCAAGTATCTGTGGGAATCGCCGCTAAACACATCTCAGTGACTAGGGAAAATTCACACATACCTCGAGGCTTTGGGCAGTCCTTCTTCCAATGTCATGCTTTGTCACACTTGAAACATTTGCATTTCGGCTTGTGCTTCTTGGCAATGCCCGCCTTGGGTCCATGATCAGCTCCTACCTTCTGACCTCTCTTCCTCTTTTGCTTCCTGGCTTTGGGCCCAGCAGAGGAACCTGAGGGACCAATAGTAGCCAAGGCTTGCTTCTTCTTTGCGAATAGGCCCTCAGCAGACACCGATGTAGTCATGAGCTCAGGAAGTGAATATGAGAGATTCCACATATTGTAGTTCAACCGAAACTGCTCAAAACTAAGAGACAAGCTCTGGAGGATGATATCGACCTGGGCCTCCCCATCAATGTCACCTCCCAATACCTCAATCTCATTGATGCAGCTTATCATGTCTAGCACGTGATCCCTCACTGAAGTGCCCTCAGCCATCCTAGCATTCATGAGTTTCCTCTTAGCTGACTGTTTGGCGGCCCTACCCTGATGTCCAAACAACCCCCTGAGGTTGAGCATCATATCGTAGGCTGAGGTAAACAACTAATGCTGGTGCTGCAGCACACTCGACATAGAAGCCAAGATGTAGTACCGGGTCATCTCATCAGCCTTCTGCCACCTCGTATATGGCTCTCGCTGCTCAGGGGTGGCATCATCGCTGGGCTTAGGGGGGCACTCCTCAGTGAGCACGTACCTGTAACCCTCAGCGATAAGGACAATGTCCAGGTTACGTTTCCAGTCAATATAGTTTGGACCGGTGAGTTTGTTTTTGTTCAAAATGACAGCTAGCTGGTTGAATGACATATCAACTGAAAAATAAACAATTCAAGTTTCAGTATACTTTTTTGAAAATATTAAAAATCCTCAAAAAACAAATATAATCTTCTACCGACATCTCTCACACCGGGATTAACACAGGTCACGATGGGTGAACGTCTACGCTAACCCACATTCATTCGAGAAGAACTGAAGTTCATTAATTTCATTATCTGACTAATGATCTTATGATCAATGAAATTAATAGTCGATAATTTTAGCCGTACCCAAAAATAGCGTAACCTCAATGGAAGGGATACTAAAAATGGTACACTAAGTGTATAACATTACGTGACTTCTAAGTTTGTTACTTAGGATACTAATGCGCCTCGGATGGCGAGGGTGTCGCAACTTTCTGCAATTAAACTCACTATATCATCCCTTTAGAAATTCATTCCGGTGATATATGTGGTTGAAAACTCATCCGATAGGGGGGAAGGTCTAAGCCACCACGCAAGTTTAACCACATCACCAATGAATCCGTAATGGAGGCCATGGGGATATTTACCAACCCGCTCCCACTTAGATTTTTAAGCTTGAGGATTTTTACGTTTTAACATGCAATATCTTAACTATGGATATTCGCACCCATAAAACCGTTGGAGTTTTAATATGTGAATAATCTACCTTAGTTAATTGCACATTACCTTTTAAAAGCAATTTTGGTTTGGTTTTCGTTCATGCAAAATAAATGAAAAACACACAATCAACGAAAAGTCATAAATACGGGAAATTAAAAGAAATAAAATTTCCCGACTATTATGGCCTTCTCTATCGTTGATTCCTTGACGCCTAGGTGACACGTCCCGTCATGTCGCTCCCACTCGTTATTTGGATTCCTCCCGATTCACCCGGGTTTTCTCAGTTTACTACGTAATTAGGAATCACCCAAAATTACGAGAAACCAAAACCCGCGAATATAAGTTACCCAAAATAACGTCTTCGTCATAATACATAAATTCCTATATACAAAGGCGTTTCTCTAGGAATTTAAAGACGACATGATTAGATCAAATCCTACTACAAGATTTTTCTAATCCTACATGGCTTCCAGCTCGTGGTTATTACTATTACAGACATTTCCATTCAAAAAACAATACTAGCCCGGACATGTCCCGGGGTTTATGAATGAAAAATAAATTTCTACCATAATAGCTGGGAAACCAATAACCACCTGTTTAAGCATTTCGACAAAAATAATAATGCCAAAAAAAGTCGTGTAATAAATCAAACAAGTATAAGACCGAAACCAACGCTCTGATACCAATTTGAAGGAAAACAGAACAAGCCCCAGCTAAATCGAAAATCTCACTTTCGTGCAATGCATTCCAGAATCGGAAGCTTTCGACCAAGCTCTGGCTCAAATTCATTTACCCACAAACGGATCTTGGCTTATACTTATTTAATTTATTAAATCAACACAAAAGATGCAATCTTTAATTAAAGCAAAATATTCAAAGATTATACCTTTTGTAGCGAAGTCCCTTGCAATAAGAAAAATCCAATCTTTCCTAGCGATAACCACAAGAAATCCAAAGAATAACTCCTATCCAACTCTGAAATAGTGTGGGCTATTATCTACGGAGTAACCCACTGCAAAAATAAGAAAACCCAAGAAACTTGCTTCGGAAGAAAACTAAAAAATCTGAAAAAAGCACTGCCCGAACTTCCTGAAGCTTGCTGCGCAATTTGCCGGAATTGCTAGGAGAAAACCGACCACCAAAGCTGTTCAATCCAGTCCCGATCTGTACAATCAATCCCACGGATCACTCTATCAAGTAGATCAAATGTGGAAATCAATCGGTTCAGGGCACCGAAAATAAAACAATGCCGGGTTTTTTCGATCGGAAGTCCGATCTGCGCGACTAGAATAAAAATGGCCAGCGACTATGATAGAGAACAGTCCGGGCAAAGTGATGACTGAGTTTTCCGAGAAAGCTTTCTCAGCTGACTTCGAGAAGAAGCTTAGACGAGGAAGACGAAGTTCTCACTCTAAGCTAAACTTTCTCACTCTCCCTTTCTTGGCTATCAAGTTTCTTAATGTCTTTCTCGCCCAACAAGGATATTTATATGGAGCTTCTAAGGAGACCTAATGGGCTCTCGAGTTAGGCCTTTTAATTTGACTTTCATTGACTGCTAAGTCTTTCCCGACTAATCAACTCCAATCGACCCATTCGAATTAATTTCTTTAACCCACTTTGTTAATTTAATTTAATCGAACCCTTAGAATTAATTAATTCAAATACAATTAATTTCTTAATTCACTTTGTCAATTAAATATTAATTAAACCTTTAGGATTATTTAATTCACCTTGTCGATTACTCAAATACATAATTAGTCGTACCACTAACGGACCAATTATGGAACTACCGCTCGAAAATGACTTTACATCACGCCATTATATCTTCTTCTATCTCTCCACACTAAAGATCTAGCGCTCATCGGTTTATCAATTTACTGACAAATTAATTCACCAACTTCTTGGTATCCGAGATTAGTACCACTCATTTTTTTATTATACCGGACGTAAAGTCCACCGACCGGGTTTAGTATAATAGACCTTACGAGCTTATCTCGGGAGCACCATCAACCTGGCGAACCGGTACTTGAATTCCTCCAACTAGCAACGGCACATAAGAAGCTAAACACCGCATACCCAACCTACAGAGGTATAAGCCTCAATTGACCGTACTCTTCCACAAATCAAAGCATACGATATTCAACCCTCACGCCCGTCCCAATCTCGGGATTTAGAGATTGAATACTAGAACCGAATTGACTACGCCGATCAGTATAAGTCAATTCTATCTAAACTGGTCGTGCTCAATATGCCCCGGGCACATCCGTGTGATTTAAACTGGTTTAGATGAACTAATTTTCAAACACACGATAACCTATACCGATAGTATGCTCAGACTATCTCGGTTACGAGCATACTTTTTATATATCAATACTTTAACCAATAACGGTATCTACTGTGTCTTTCCACACCCCGTTATCTAGTTCTATGATATAAAGGAACAAATTTATACCGAAACAAAATCATATGTCAAATGTAGATATTAGTTTTTTTGATACAAGCCATAGCTTTTCTGTATTCAAAACTAACATTATTAATGTGAAATTGCAAACTCAAAATAACAAAATGATTCGTATATAGATTTTATAAGTAAAACATATATGAAGGACAGAATGTTTTAAAATAGGCGATATAAGTAAAAGGGGGGATGTATATAGCAACAACCGGTGGCCCACAAAAAAAAAACAAGTCCAAAGAATTGGAGCAAAGTTGGTTTTGGCCCAAACAAAAGGAAAGAAAGATCAAAGCATGTTTCAGGTCAGCAAAAGAAGAGGATTGCCAAAGGAATTTGCCATCCAAGGAAAACGTGTTGTTTTCTGCCCAGCCACTGGAAGAAAGAGCAATGTATTTTTGGCCAATTATTCGACTACAAAATAAGAATGACAAACCAAAGATGCTGGATTAATTTGGCTGAAGAACAACTCAATTAACACAATGATGGCAAGCCAAAGATTCTGGACTGATTTGGTTGAAGAATAAGGCAAGCTACACGGGAAAAAAATATTTATTTTAGTTTGAAAAAGTCTAATTAATTAATTATTTATTTTTGTTATTTCAAAGTCATTCCTCCTCCTATAAATAGAGAACCAATTCAGCTTTTTTCGTTCATGATTTGATGATTAGAAAAATTGAGTTTTTACTCCCAAAATTCTCGCTCAGATCATCTTTTTGCATTTATCAAAGTTATGGTAGATTAGCTTTATGGTTTCTTCCTAGGTTCTTCCTTTTGAAAGTCTAAAGCCCTCTACCACCAAAAAATTCCATCCCCATGAAAGCACTAGATTAGGGACCGCTTTTTGATCCTATAAACAGCCTCCAAAATTTAGCCTACTTACCCTCTCCAAACTCCTAAAAATATGAGCTAAACATAGCCTCTACAAGAGGAACCTCTACCGGATTTTCTACTTGTGAGGAAGGATCATATCATTTGCTTCTGGATTCTTTTTGGGAGTACACTTGGATGATTCATGACCCTGCTTACCACAACTGAAATACTTACCTTTGAATTTGTACTTTTGCTTTGAGTCATCTCCCGATGCCCTAAGTTTAGCTTTGCCCTTGTTGGTGGTCTTGGCTTTTATCTTGAAACCTTTGTTTCCATGTTCCACCATATTGAACTTAGCGTCCGCCGAATTTACTAGCTTGATCTCAGATTTCTTGTTGTCTTTTTTATTTCTAGCCTAATAAAGGGATTCTTCAATGTCATCTCCTTATACTTGTGTTTGAGATAATTTTTTAAATCCTTCGAATCACCGCTACCACTTCAAAGGTTGAACCATCCCTTCAGCACTTATGTCATGTAGGATCAATTGCTATATATTCTTGCTCTTCACTTATAACCATTTTTTAGTCAACCATTTTGTAGTCAAGAAATTGGCAAACAACAATTTTTTTTGAGCCAGCATTCTTAGTCTTGTACTTATGGTCTACAAGCTCCCGCAATAGTTTAGTCGTCTTTTACCCTCTAAAAAAATTTTATGAGGAGACATACAACCTATTCCAGATGTAGTTGCAATAAAGGATGTCAGAGTGCTCGTATGCTTGAGTTGCTGAAATGGCTATAGCACCAGTGCCCCTTTCAGGTTGCTTCGAGGGATTCTCCTTAAAAAACCTTGCCAAGTTCAAGGTGGTGAAATAGAAGATAATCTTTTGCTGCCACCTTTTGAAGTTGGTAGAAACTCCCCCAAACTTCTCAGGTTTCTCGTGATGACTACTGGGCATTGTAGTAGGGATAGTTACCGAAGTAGGAACATTATTATCAGAGTTGCTATCACCAAATGGTCGCCAGAAGAAGGACCATAATCTTGAGTATTTTGGTTAAAAGTAGTCATGGTAACACAAATCCGTTTTAGGATTGTTGGTTAAATTTAGGGATCGATGGCTGAAGAAAAACAGAACAAGCCCGGGCTAAGCTCAGGCTAAATAAAAAATCTCACTTTCGTGCAATGCATTTCAGAATCGGAAACTTTTGGCTAAGCTCAGGCTCAACTTCATTTTCCCCTAAACGGATCTAGGCTTATACTTATTTAATTTATTAAACAACAAACAATGATTCAACCTTTAATTAAAAGTAGAAAGTCTAAAGGTTATACCTTTGTAGCGAAGTCCTTAGCAAATAGAAATCCAAAACTTCGGGCAAGCGAAATCCACAAGAAATCCAAAGAATAACTCCAAATCAACTCCGAACTAGTGTGGGTTAGTGTCTACGGAGTAGTCCAGAGCAAAACCAAGAAAACCCAAGAAACTTGCTTCGAAAAACTCAAGATCTGTCGAAACAGATCTAGCCCAGAGCAGCCAAAACCTCCTACCGCCGGTCGCCACTCACCGCCGAACCTCTGGTCACCTGACCATCAACCCCCGGTAATGATCTGGATGGTGGAACTCACGGATCACCAACCGGAGAAAAGATCGATGTAAAGAACCACCAGATCTAGTACCCCGAGAATTCGAATGGTCACCGGAAAAGGAAAATCCACGACGGCGTGCGACAGATCGAGGAAGAAAACTGTGGCGGTAAAAAATAATGAATTCAGGCTGCTCGAAAATCCATCGGCTGAGTTTCTTTTTAAAGAAGAAAGCTTTCCTAGCTGACGTAAAGAAGAAAGCTTTCCTAGCTTTCCAAAGTGGCCTCTGAGTTTCTTATGTCTTCATTAATGCCTAACAAGAGATATTTATAGGGAGCTTCTAAGAAGACCTAGTGGGCCTTTTAGTTTCACTTTCATTGGCTCCTTAGTCTTCCCTATACTAATCAACTCCAATCGATCCTTTCGAATTAATTTCTTAACCCACTTCATTAATTTAATTTAATTGAACTCTTAGGATTAATTAATTCATATAGAATTAATTTTCTTAATCCACTTTTTTAATTAAATATTAATTGGACCTTTAGGATTAATTAATTCACTTTATCGATTAGTCAAACGCATAATTAGTCGTACCACTAACGGACCAATTATGGAACTACCGCTCAAAAATAACTTTACCTCGTGCCACTTTATTTTTCTTCTATCTCTCCACGTCAAAGATCTAGTGCTCGTCAGTTCATCAATTTACTGACAAATTAATTTACTGACTTCTTGGTATCCGAGATTAGTACCACTCCACTTCTTATTATACAAGACTTAAAGTCCACTGGCCAGATTTAGTATAATAAACCTTACGATCTCATCTCGGGAGCACCATCAACTCGGTGAACCGGTATGTGGATTCCTCCGACTAGCAACGGCAAATAAGAAGCTAAACACCGCATACCCAACTTATCGAGGTGTATGCCTCAATTGACCGCACTCTTTGGCAAATCAAAGCATATGATATCTAACTCTCATGCTCGTCCCAATCTCGGGATTGAGAGACTGAATACTAGGAACAAATTAACTACGCCGGTCAGTACAAGTTAATTCTATCCAAACTGGTTGTGCTCAATATGCCCCAGGCATATCCGTGTGATTTAAACTAGTTTAGATAAACTAATTTCCAAACCACACGATAACCTATACCGATAGTATGTTCAGACTATCTTGGTTACGAGCATACTTTTTATATATCAATACTTTCACCAATAACGGTATCTACTGTGTCTTTTCACACCCCGTTATCTAGTTCTATGATATAAAGGAACAAATTTAATAACTGAAACAAAATGATATGTCAACTGTGAATATTAGTTTTTGTTATAAGCCATGGCTTTTCAGTATTCAAAACTAACAATCTCCCCCACTAATATTCAAAGCTATGCTAAGAAGTACAAAAACTGTCCAACCCGCTATTACACTGTTGTCATAATGAAATCTACAGAACACCTTTAAGCTCACTCACATGGCTTCCTTAAGAATCTGACTCCCATGCCCTCCACATGTCTCTCAAAGACCTTTAGGGTCAATGGCTTTGTGAAAGGATCTACAAGGTTGTCATCTGATTCTATCTTAGCACAATCACGTCCCTCCTCTTTACGATCTCTCGTATCAGGTGGTACTTGCGCTCTGTGTGTTTACTCGCTTTGTGGGCTCGTGTTTCCCTCGAGTTTGCAACTGCACCATTGTTATCACAGTAAACTGTGATAGACCTAGGTAACTTAGGAACCACATCTAAGTCTATTAGGAAGCTTCGGAGCCATACGGCTTCTTTCGCTGCCTCTGATGCGACAACGTACTCAGCCTCTATGGTGGAGTCCGCCACGCATTTTTGTTTGACACTCCGCCATACTATGGCTCCACCTCCTAGCGTAAACACAAACCCAGAGGTAGACTTACTCTTGTCCATATCATCTTGAAAGTCCAAATCTCTGTGTAACCCAATGGTAGAAGCTCCTACACTCTATAAACTAGGACATGATCTCTCGTCCTGTGCAAGTACTTGAGAATGCATTTTACTACCTCCTAGTAAGCATTCCTAATGTTACTCTGATATCTGCCAACCATGCCAACGGTAAAGCAAATATCAGGCTTCGTACATAAAATAACATACATGAGGCTACCCACTACAGAAGCATAGGGTACAGTCATACAGCCTGCATGGCATCTATCTCCTCAACAGTATTGGGACACTGCTCCTTTGATAAATGCACCCCATGCCTGAAAGGTAATGATCCCTTCTTGGAGTTTTGCATGTTAAAACGGGCTAGAATTGTGTCTATATAGGATGCCTGGGAGAGTGTCAGAAAACGTCTCCTACGATCTCGAATAATTTTGATCCCAAGTGTTAGTTTTGAATACAGAAAAACTATGGCTTGTATCAAAAAGTAATATCCACAGATGACATATCATTTTATTTCAGTATTAAATTGTTTCATTACATTATAGAACTAGATAACGGGGTGTGTGAAAGACACAGTAGATATCGTTATTGGTTAAAGTATTGATATATAAAAAGTATGCTCGTAACTGAGATAGTCTGAACATACTATCGGTATAGGTTATCGTGTGATTTGGAAATTAGTTTATCTAGACTAGTTTAAATCACGCGGATATGCCCGGGGCATATTGAGCACGACCAGTTTGGATAGAATTGACTTATACTGATCGGCGTAGTCAATTCGGTCATAGTATTCAGTCTCTCAATCCTGAGATTGGGACGGGCGTGAGTGTTGCATATCGTATGCTTTGATTTGCCAAAGAGAGTGGTCAATTGAGGCCTATACCTCGGTAGGTTGGTATGCGGTGTTTAGCTTCTTATGTGCCGTTGCTAGTCGGAGGAATTCACGTACCAGTTCGCCGGGTTGATGGTGCTCCTAAGATGAGCTCGTAAGATCTATTATACTAAACCCGGCCGGCGGACTTTATGTCCGGTATAATAAAAGGTCGAGTAGTACTAATCTCAGATACCAAGAAGTCGGTGAATTAGTTTATCAGTGAATTGATAAACCGACGAGCACTAGATCTTTAATGTGAGGAGATAGAAGAAAAATAGTGGCGGGATGTAAAGTCATTTTTGAGCGGTAGTTCCATAGTTAGTCTGATAGTGGTATGACTAATTATGTATTTGAATAATCGACAAAGTGAATTAATTATTCCTAAAGGTTTCATTAATATTTAATCGACAAAGTGAATTAAGAAATTAATTCTATTTGAATTAATTCTAAGGGTTCGATTAAATTAAATTAACGAAGTGGGTTAAGAAATTAATTCGAATGGGTCGATTGGAGTTGATTAGTCGGAAAAGACTAAGCGGTCAACGAAAGTCAAATTAAAAGGCCCAACTCAAAAGCCCACTAGATCTCCATTAGAGCTCCCTATAAATAGAAAGCTTAAGGCCAAAGAAACTTAAGAAAATATTGCAAGACATTTGTCTTCCTTAGAGTGAGAAAGTTCTAGAGAGAAACTCTCTTCCCTTTTGAGTTTTCTTTCAAAAACGAACTTGGATTCTTACTTCTCGATTTAGATTAAGCTTGAAAGATTAAAATTTTAGATAGCCCATCGATTTTTGGAGTTGCCCACTGCTGGATTTTATAATTTTTGCCTGAAATCACTGTTTACGTTATTGTTCACTTTTTTTTTTGGTGAGATGGCAGCCACTTCTAATCACTGTGGGGTGCTTGATCCAACTTGGTTTGTGTTGATCTCTTCCTTGGGTTGGTGATCCACAATCCCGATTGTCCAGATCATGACCGGAGTTGAAGATTTTATTGGCGAGAAAAGTAGTGGGCAGCAGTTTTTTGGGTTAAAGGTTTGATCTTTTGGGCAGATTTAATCTAATTGAGGGATTTTCTTTGTGGATTTCTCGTGGGCTTTGGTAGCATACTTTGATAGATTATTGCCTACGCAATATTCAAAGTTTTCTCGGAGTCATCTATTGGATGTCTCATGGAATTCGCAATTAAAGATTTGGGTTTTCTTATTGCGTTGGACTTTGCTTCAAAGGTATAACCTTTAATCTTTCTGCTTTTCATTAAAGGTGTAATCTTTGTGCGTTAGATGTCGATTTAATAAATTAAATAAGTATAAGCCTAGATCCGTTCGTGGGTAAATGAATTTGAGCCTGAGCTTTGTCGAAAGTTTCTGATTCTGGAATGCATTGCACGAAAGTGACATTTTCGATTTAGCCCGGGCTTGTTCTGTTTTCCTTCAAAATGTATCAGAGCGTAGGTTTCGGTCTTATACTTGTTTGGTTTATTACACGACTTTATTTTGGCATTATTATTTTTGTCGAAATGTTTAAACAGGTGATTATTGGTTCCCCGGCTATTATGGTTGAATTTTATTTTTTCATCCATAAACCCCGGGACATGTCCGGGCTCGTATTGTTTTTGAATGAAAATGTCTGTAATAGTAATAACCACGAGCTATAATCCATGTAGGATTAGAAAAATCTTGTAGTAGGATTTAATCTAATCATGTCGTCTTTAAATTCCAAGAAAAAACACCTTTGTATATAGGAATTTATGTATTATAATGAAGACGTTATTTTGGGTAACTTATATTCGCGGGTTTTGGTTTCTCGTAATTTTGGGTAATTCCTAATTACGTAGTAAACCGAGAAAACCCGGGCGAATGGAGAGGAATCCAAATAACGAGTGGGATCGACATGACGGGACGTGTCACCGAGGCGTCAAGGAATTAACGATAGAGAAGACCATAATAGTCGGGAAATTTTATTTCTTTAATTTTCCGTATTTATGTCTTTTCGTTGGTTGTGTGTTTTCAATTTATTTTGCATGAACGAAAACCAAACCAAACCATTTTAAAAAAATAAAGTGCAATTAACTAAGGTAGATTATTCGCATATTAAAACTCCAACGATTTTATGGGTGCGAATATCCATAGTTAAGATATTGCATGTTAAAACATAAAAATCCTCAAACTTTAAAATCTAAGTGGGAGCGGGTTGGTAAATATCCCCATGGCCTCCATTACGGGTTCATTGGTGATTGTGGTTATTCTTGCGAGTTGGTTTTATGGCCTTCCTCCATGCAGACAAGTCTTCAATCACAGATATCACCGGAATGAATTTCCGAAGGGATGACTATGGTGAGTTTAATTGGAGAAAGTTGCGACACCCTCTCTGCTGAGGCTCATTAGTATCCTACGTAACAAACTTAGAAGTCACGTAATGGCATACGTTTAGTGTACTATTTATAGTATTCCTCCCGCGAGGTTACGCTATTTATGTGTACGGCTAAAAGCATTGACTATTAATTTCATTGATCATAAGATCGTTGGTCAAATAATAAAATTAATGAACTTCGGTTCTTCTCAAACGAATGTGGGTTGGCGTAAACGTTCACCCGCGAGACCTACGTTAATCCAGGTGTGAGAGATGTCGATGAAGATTATATCGTTTTTGAGGATTTCAATATTTTCGGAAAAGTATGCTGAAACTTGACTGCTTATTTTTCAGTTGTTGATATGTCGTTCAACCCGCTAGCTGTCATTTTAAACCAGAACAAACTTATGGGTCCAAATTATATTGAATAGAAACGTAACCTGGACATTGTCCTTACCGCTGAGGGTTAGAAGTACGTGCTTACTGAGGAGTGCACCCCCTAAGCCCAGCGATGATGCCACCCCTGAGCAGCGAGAGCCATATACGAAGGGGCAGAAGGCTAATGAGATGACCCGGTGCTACATCTTGGCTTATATGTTGAGTGTACTGCAGTACCAGTATCAGTTGTTTACCTCAGCCTACGATATGATGCTCAACCTCGGGGAGATGTTTGGACATCAGGGCAGGGCAGCTAAGCAGTCAGCTATGAGGAAACTCATGAATGCTAGGATGGCTGAAGGCACTTCAGTGAGAGATCACGTGCTGGACATGATGAGCTGAATCAACGAGATTGAGATATTGGGAGGTGACATTGATGGGAGACCCAGGTCTATATCATCCTCCAGAGCTTGCCCCCTAGTTTTGAGCAGTTTCAGTTGAACTATAATATGGGCCAACTATCATACGAGCTCATGACTACATTGGTGTCTACTGAGGGCCTATTCGCAGAAAAGAAGCAAGCCTTGGCTACTTTTGGTCCCTCAGGTTCCTCTGCTAGTCCCAAAGCCAGGAAGCAAAAAGAGGAAGAGAGGCCAGAAAGCAGGAGCTGATCATGGACCCAAGGTGTGCATTGCTAAGAAGCACAAGCCAAAAGGCAAATGCTTTAGATGTGGCAAAGTAGGACATTGGAAGAAGGATTTCCCAAAGCCTCGAGGTATGTGTAAATTTTCCCTAGTTACTGAGACGTGTTTAACGGCGATTCTCACAGATAGTTGGTGTGTGGATTCAGGAGCCACTGATCATGTTTGTAATTCTTTGCAGGGGTTCCAATTAACCCAGCTGCTTAGAGAGAGAGAGTTGCAGGTCCACCTTGGGGATACTACCAGAGTTTCTGTTGTTGTAGTGGGAGTTCTTTGTCTTTATTTTTAATACTCAGTTTTACATTTAAGAGATTGTTTATATGTACCCAATTTTTGGAAGAATTTACTTTCAGTTTCAAAACTTATTTTGGATGGTTATAAGTGTGCTTTTTTTGATGGATCTGTTTTTATTAGAAAAGGCCAGAAGCTTATATGTTTCGGTACATTAGTTGACAATCTGTTTTAAATCAAGACATACTCCCCAGTAATGCAAAACACAGAAACTAGTAACTCATCATCGAATCATAGTAAGAGAAATGAGTCTTCCCCTTTGAATCAAACTTATCTTTGGCACCTGAGACTCGGTCACATCAACCTTAGTAGGATTCAAATGTTGGTCAATAATGTGTCTTTGGACTCATTGGATAGTGACAGTTATCCGACCTGTGAGTCCTGCTTGGAGGGTACTATAACCAAGAGGCCTTTCAAGGCAAAGGGGTATAGGGCCAAGGAGGTTTTAGAGTTGATTCATTCCGACTTGTGTATGCCTATGTCAATTTATGCTAGAGGTGGTTATGAGTATTTCGTGACTTTCATGGATGATTACTCTAGATATGGATACATATACCTGATGCACCACAAGTCTGAATGCTTTGGCAAGTTCAAAGAGTTTAAGGCTGAGGTGGAGAACCATCTGGGTAAGAGTATCAAGGACTTGCGATCTGATTGCGGTGTCGAATACCTCTCTAGTGAATTTAGGTCCTATTTGTCAGAGGAGAGTATTCAGACCCAGTTGTCTACCCCTGGCACGCCCCAGCAGAATGGTGTAACAGGGAACAGGACTCTTATGGATATGGTTAGATCGATGATGAGTTATAGTGAATTGCCTATATCATTTTGGGGTTTAGCCTTGGAGTTAGCTTGTTATCTTCTTAATCTCTTGCCATCTAAGTCTGTGCCTTCGATTCCGGTAGAGCTGTGGACTGGGCGAAAGCTTAGTCTGAGACATCTCAGGATTTGGGGTTTTCCAGCATATGTACTTAAGGCAGACACAGCCAAGCTAGATGTGAGATATGAGATTATGCTTTTTGTAGGCTACTCCAAAGGAACAAAGGGTGGTCTATTTTATAGTCCTCAGGATCAGAAGGGGGTGGTGAGCACCAATGCCAGATTTCCTGAGAAGGACTATATTTTAGATCACAAGGCCAAGAGCAAGGTAGTATTGGAAGAGCTTAGGGGTGAGTCCTCTATTCCAGATGCACGAGTAGAGCAAGATACACCACAAGAGACTGCACACACTATCACAGATGATGCTCTTGCATAGGCTATGCCTCGTCATAGTGGGAGGGTTGTCAGACAGCCCGAGAGGTACTTGGGTTTGGGTGAGTCTTCGGATTTTATCCCTGGCTCTCATGAACCAGACCCAATTAGCTACAATGAGGCTCTCTAGGATAAAGATACAGATTATTGGCAGAGAGCGATGATTGCTGAGATGGGTTCTATGGACTCAAATCAGGTCTGGGAGCTGGTAGACCTTCCTGATGGGTTTCGGCCTATTGGGTGCAAATGGGTCTACAAGCGAAAGAGAGGATCTGACGGGAGGGTTGAGACCTTCAAGGCTAGGCTTGTGGCGAAGGGGTATACTCAGAAAAAAGGTATCGATTATGAGGAGACCTTTTCCCCGGTAGCTATGCTTAAGTCGATCTGAATTCTCTTGGCCATAGCTGCTCTTATGGACTATGAGATTTGGCATATGGACGTCAAGACAGCTTTCCTTAATGGAAGTCTTGAGGAGACCATCTTTATGCAACAACCAGAGGGTTTCATTATTCGGGGCCAAGAGCACAACGTATGCAGGCTTAGGAGCCATTTATGGACTTAAGCAAGCATCTAGATCCTCGAACATCCGTTTTGATGAGGTTATCCAGTCCTATGGATTCACTCAGTGTCCGGATGAGCAGTTTGTTTATCGCAGGCGTGATGGTGATACGGTGGTGTTCGTCGTACTTTACGTAGATGACATCCTTCTAATTGGCAACAGTAAGAAGGTGTTGTCAGACGTAAAGGCATAGTTGTCAGGCAATTTGATATGAAGGATTTGGGATCGGCTTGACATATCTTTGGGATCAAGATTATTCGAGATCGTAGGAGACGCTCTCTGACACTTTCCCAGGCATCCTACATAGATACGATTCTGGCTTGTTTTAACATACAGAACTCCAAGAAGGGTTCACTACCTTTCAGGTATGGGGTGCATTTGTCTAAGGAGCAGTGTCCCAAGACTGCTGAGGAGATAGATGCCATGAAGGTGGTACCCTATGCTTCTGCAGTGGGTAGCCTCATGTATGCTATGTTATGTACGAGGCCTGATATTTGCTATGCCGGTTGCATGGATAGCAAATATCAGAGTAACCATGGGAAGGCTCATTGGGAGGTAGTAAAATACATTCTCAAGTACTTGCGCAGGACGAGAGATTATGTCCTAGTTTATAGAGTGCAGGAGCTTGTACAGTTGGGTTACACAGATTGGACTTTCAAGGTGATTTGGACAAGAGTAAGTCTACCTCTGGGTTTGTGTTTACTCTAGGAGGTGGAGCCATAGTATGGCGGAGTGTCAAGCAGAAATGCATGGCGGACTCCACCATGGAGGTTGAGTACATTGCCACATCAGAGGCAGTGAAAGAAGTTGTATGGCTCCGGAGCTTCCTGATGGACTTAGTTATGGTTCCTGAGTTGCCTAGGTCTATCACAGTTTACTGTGACAACAATGGTGCAGTTGCTAACTCGAGGGAACCACGATCCCATAAGGTGAGAAAACACATAGAGCGCAAGTACCACCTGACACAAGAGATCGTAAAGAGGGGAGACGTGATCGTAGCCAAGATAGCATCAGATGACAAACCTTGCAGATCGTTTCACAAAGCCATTGACCCCAAAGGTCTTTGAGAGACGTGTGGAGGGCATGGGAGTCAGATTCTTGAGGGAGCTATGTGAGTGAGCTTAAAGGTGTTCTGGAGATTTCATTGTGACAGCAGTGTAATAGCGGGTTGGACAGTTTTTGTACTTCTTAGCATAGCATTGAGTATTAGTGGGAGATTGTTAGAAAAGCTATGGCTTGTATAAAAAACTAATATCCACAGATGACATATCATTTTGTTTCAGTATTGTTCCATTATATTATAGAACTAGATAACGGGGTGTGTGAAAGACACAGTAGAAACCGTTATTGGTTAAAGTATTGATATATAAAATGTATGCTCGTAACTGAGATAGTATGAACATACTATAGGTATAGGTTATCGTGTGAATTGAAAATTATTTTATCTAGACTACACGTGGATATGCCCGGGGCATATTGAGCACGACCAGTTTGGATAGAATTGACTTATACTGATCGGCGTAGTCAATTCGGTCCTAGTATTCAGTCTCTCAATCCCGAGATTAGGACGGGCGTGAGAGTTGAATATCGATGCTTTGATTTGCCAAAGAGTGCGGTCAATTAAGGCCTATACCTCAATAGGTTGGGTATGCGGTGTTTAGCTTCTTATGTGTCGTTGCTAGTCGAAGGAATCCACCTACCGGTTCGCCGGATTGATGGTGCTCCCGAGTTGATCTCGTAAGGTCTATTATACTAAACCCGACCGGTCGACTTTATGTCTAGTATAATAAAAGGTCGAGTGGTACTAATCTTGGATACCAAGAAGACGGTGAAGTAGTTTGTCAGTGAATTGATAAACCTACAAGCACTAGATCTTTAATGTGGGGAGATAGAAGAAAAATAGTGGCGCGATGTAAAGTCATTTTTGAGTGGTAGTTCCATAGTTAGTCCGATAGTGGTACGACTAAATATGTATTTGACTAATCGACAAAGTGAATTAATTAATCCTAAAGGTTTAATTAATATTTAATCGACAAAGTGAATTAAGAAATTATTTCTATTTGAATTAATTAATTCTAAGGGTTCGATTAAATTAAATTAACGAAGTGGGTTAAGAAATTAATTCGAATGGGTCGATTGGAGTTGATTAGTCGGGAAAGACTAAGCGGTCAACGAAAGTCAAATTAAAAAGTCCAACTCAAAAGCCCACTAGGTCTTCATTAGAGCTCCCTATAAATAGAAAGCTTAAGGCCAAAGAAACTTAAGAAAATCTTGCAAGACATTTGTCTTCCTTAGAGTGAGAAAGTTCTAGAGAGAAACTCTCTTCCCTTTTGAGTTTTCTTTCAAAAACGAACTTGGATTCTCACTTATAGATTAGATTAAACTTGAAATATTAAACTTTTAGATAGCCCATCAATTTTTGGAGTTGCCCACTGCTGGATTTTACAATTTTTGCCCTGAATCATTGTTCATGTTACTGTTCACGTTACTGTTCACTTTTTTTTTGGTGAGATGGCAGCCACTTCTAATCACTCCGGGGTGCTTGATCCAGCTGGGTTTGTGTTGATATCTTCCTCGGGTTGGTGATCCACAATCCCGGTTGTCCAGATCATGACCGGAGTTGAAGTGGGTTCGATTTTTTTGGCGAGAAAAGTAGTGGGCAACAGTTTTTTGGTTAAAGGTTTGATCTTTTGGGCAGATTTAATCTAATTGAGGGATTTTCTTTGTGGATTTCTCGTGGGCTTTGGTAGCACACTTCGATAGATATTGCCCACGCAATATTCGAAGTTTTCTTGGAGTCCTCTATTGGATTTCTTATGGAATTCGCAATTAAATATTTGGGTTTTCTTATTGCGTTGGACTTCGCTTTAAAGGTATAACCTTTAATCTTTCCGCTTTTAATTAAATGTGTAATCTTTGTGTGTTAGATGTCGATTTAATAAATTAAATAAGTATAAGCCTAGATCCGTTCGTGGGTAAATGAATTTGACCCCGAGCTTTGTCGAAAGTTTTCGATTTTGGAATGCATTGCACGAAAGTGAGATTTTCGATTTAGCCCGGGCATGTTGATTTTTCCATCAAAATGGTTTCAGAGCGTAGGTTTTGGTCTTATACTTGTTTGATTTATTACACAGCTTTATTTTGGCATTATTATTTTTGTCAAAATGTTTAAACAGGTGGTTATTGGTTTCCGACTATTATGGTAGAATTTTAGTTTTCATTCATAAACCCCGGGATATGTCCGGGCTCGTATTGTTTTTTAATGGAAATGTCTGTAATAGTAATAACCAGGAGCTGGAAGCCGTGTAGGAATAGAAAAATCTTGTAGTAGGATTTAATCAAATCATGTCGTCTTTAAATTCCTAGAAAAAACACCTTTGTATATAGGAATTTATGTATTTGTAGTAGGACATGATCTCTCGTCCTGCACAAGTACTTGAGAATGCATTTTACTACCTCCTAGTGAGCCTTCCCAGCGTTACTCTGATATCTTCCAACCATGCCAACGGCAAAGCAAATATCAGGCCTCGTACATAACATAACATACATGAGGCTACCCATTGCAGAAGCATAGGGTACTGCCTGCATGGCATCTATCTCCTCAGCAGTATTGGGACACTGCTCCTTTGATAAATGCACCCCATGCCTGAATGGTAGTGATCCCTTCTTGGAGTTTTGCATGTTAAAACGGGTTAGAATTATGTCTATGTAGGATGCCTGGGAAAGTGTCATACTCGAATAATCTTGATCCCAAGGATATGTCCAGCCTCTCCCAAATCCTTCATATCAAATTGCCTGGACAACCATGCATTTACGTCTGACAACACCTTCTTACTGTTGCCAATCAGAAGGATGTCATCTACGTAAAGTACGAGGAACACCACCATATCACCATCACACCTATGATATACACACTGCTCATCCGGACACTGAGTGAATCCATAGGACTGGATAACCTCGTCAAAATGGATGTTCCAAGATCTGGATGATTGCTTAAGTCCGTAAATGGACCTCTTAGGCCTGCATACCTTGTGCTCTTGGCCCTGGACAGTGAAACTCTCTGGTTTCTGCATGAAGATGGTCTCCTCAAGACTTCCATTAAGGAAAGCTTTCTTGACATCCATCTGTCAAATCTCATAGTTCATATTGAAAGATTATCTGCCCGGGCCTAGCCAAAAACTTATTTTCCTGCTATGCATTCCAGAATCGGAATCTCTAGCCAGGCCTAGACGCTAGCACAATTGCTATTCTGATCCTTGCTTGAAATAAGATTGCGCAGGATCTTGGTATGTACTTATTCGATTTAGCACGCAACAAAATAAATTCTAATAAAAAGTTGAATCATAGAATATACCTCTTGAAGCGTGTTAACTCAGGTGATCACTTGTATGCCTCAAGACATTGATTGCACGTTGTGTCGGCAACAATCTAGCAATCAACACAAATTGCGTCAGAAACCTCACTGAAAAATTTCGCCGTCCGCCACCTGCGCGTGTAGCTTCATGCACCGCCGATTATCCAGCGCCGCCGCCCACTTTGTCCATGCGCCACCAAGAATCGAGGGAAGCAACCGGTCGGCCGATCTATGAGAGAGGCATCAGCTAGGAATTCTCAAAATCTGACTTTGAGGGAGAAAAAATTATTTCTCTCTCTAGTATTTTATCTCTGTAGTTTTCTTGTCTTGAAAACTTATGAATTGTGTATGTGTAATAGTTAATCCCTTATCTATATATAGAGTTCCAAGAGAGACCCCAAGTTGGTTTAGGATTGGTTTTCCTAATGGGTTTAGGTAATTAATTAGTTTCCAAATCTAATTAAGTAACCAATCTAATAGGATAAACCAAATCCAATTAGATTTCCTAATCTCTAGGATTTCCTAATTCTTATTGAAAATTAAGACTTAATTAATTAATTAATTAATTAATTCTACTTTGTTAATTACTTAATCAACCCTTAGAAATAATTAATCAATTAATTAATTCTACCAATTCAATTAACCCATTACAAAATTAATCGTACCACTAACGGATTAATTTTGACACTACAATCCTACACCAGAATTGTTTTCGGAACAACTTAATTAATTAATTCTTAATCTCCACACATCAAAGCTATAGTGCTCATTAATTTATTAATTTACTGATAAATTAATTAATTAATTTCTTTAATTCTGAGACTAACACCACTCGACCTTTTTACTATACTGGATATAAGTCCACCAGCTGGGTTTAGTATAATAAAAATAACGAGCTTATCTCGGGAGCATCATCACCCCGGACGCACCGGTACATGGTTTTCTCTCCATAAGCAGCAACACACCAAGTAACTAAACACGCGCACTCAACCCACCAAGAATATTGGCCACAATTGACCTCACCCATTAGTAAATCAAAGTACACTATGTCTAATCCTCATGCCCGCTCAAGTCTAGGGATTAAGAGATAGAATACTAATAACGATTTGTCTAGTAAATCAGTACAAGACAAATCATTCTAAATGGTCAAGTTCAATACGCCCCGGGCATATCTATATAATTCAATTAGTTTAGACAAACCAATTATCCGAATCACACAATAACCTAAACGGACAGTTTGTCCAAAGCTGTCTCGGTTACGAACCTCATTTATATATTATGTCTTTTAACCAATGATGAGATCTACTGTGTCACACTAGACACCTCATCATCTAACTACATAATATAAATAGACAAATAATGCACCACAAAATATAACCAAAACATAAATCGATATATTAAATGGAGAAATGTACAATACAAGCATAGCTTATGTATTCAACTCCAACACATATGAGCAACTATGGCCAAGAGAATCCGGATCGACTTAAGCATAGCTACAGAGAAAAAGGTCTCCTCATAATCAATACTCTCTTTCTGAGTATACCCCTTCGCCACAAGCCTAGCCTTGAAGGTCTCAACCCTCCCTTCAGATCCTCTCTTTCGCTTGGAGACACATTTGCACCCAATAGGCTGAAACCCATCATGAAGGTCTACCAGCTCCCAGACCTTATTTGAGTCCATAGAACCCATATCAACAATTATCGCCCTCTGCCAAGAATCTGTATCCTTATCCTGGAGAGCCTCATTGTAGCAAACTGGGTCCGGTTTATGAGCGCCAGGGATAAAGTCTGACGACTCACCCAAACCCATTTACCTCTCGGGCTGTTTAACAACCCTCTCACTACGACAAGGCGCAGCCTGTGTAAGTGTATCATCTATGATAGTGTGTAGTCTCTTGTGGTGTGTCTTCCTGTACTTGTGCATCTGGAATACTGGACTGACATTTAAGTTCTTCCAATACTACCTTGCTTATTTGCTTGTGATCTAAAATATAGTCCTCCTCAAAAAATCAGGCATTGGTGTTCACCACCACTTTCCGATCCTGAGGACTATAAAATAAACCACCCTTCATTCCTTTGGGTAGCCTACAAAAGTATAACCTCAGATATCACATCTAGCTTGCCTACATCTGCCTTAAGCACATAAGCTGGACAACCTTAAATTCTGAGATATCTCAGACTAGGCTTTTGCCCAGTCCATAGCTACAGGGGTCGAAGGCACAGACTTAGATGGTACAAGATTAAGGAGATAACACGCTAACTCTAAGGCAAAACCCCAAAATGAATTGGGCAATTCACTATAACTCATCGCTCTAACCATATCCATAAGAGCCATGTTCCTCCTCTCTACTACACTATTCTGATGGGGTGTGCCAGGTGCAGACAACTGGGAATAAATACCCTGCTCTGACAAATAGGCCCTAAATTTACTAGAGAGGTATTCACAACCATGACCAGATCGCAAGGTCTTGATACTCTTACTGTGAAGCTTCTCCACATCTGCTTTAAATTCTTTGAACTTGTCAAAGTATTTAGACTTATGGCACATTAGGTATATGTATCCATATCTAGAGTAATCATCCGTGAAAGTCACGAAATACTCATAACCACCTCTAGCCTGAACTATCATAGGTCCAAACAAGTCAGAAAGAATCAACTTTAAAACCTCTTTGGCCCTATACCTCTTTACCTTGAAAGGCCTCTTGGTCATCTTACCCTCCAAGCAGGATTCACAGGTTGGATAGCAGTCAATGTCCAATGAGTCCAAGGACCCATTATTGACCAACTTTGAATCCTACTAAGGTTGATGTGACCGAGTCTCAAGTGTCAAAGAGAAGTTTGATTCAAAGAGAAAGACTCCTTTATTTTACTATGATTTGGTGATGAGTTATCAATTTTTGTATTTTGCATTACTGGGGAGTATGTCTTGATTAAAAACAGATTGTCTACTAATGTACCGAAACATATAAGTTTCTTGTTCTTCATAATAAAAACAGAATTAGCAGAAAAGACACACTTATAACCATCCAATAAAGGTTTAGAGACTGAATGTAAGTTCTTTCAAAAACTGGGTACATATAAACAATCTCTCAAATGTAAAACTGAGCCTGAAAAGTAAAGACATAAAATTCCCACTGCACCAACAGAAACTCTGGTAGTATCCCCAAGGTATACCTGCAACTCTCCATCTCTAAGTAGTCGGGTCACTTGGAACCCCTGCAAAGAATTACAAATGTGATCAGTGGCTCATGAATCCACACACCAAGTATATGTGGGAATTGCCGCTAAACACGTCTCAGTAACTAAGGAAAATTTACACATACCTCGAGGCTTTGGGTAGTCCTTCTTCCAATGTCCAGCTTTGCCACATCTGAAGCACTTGTCTTTCGGCTTATGCTTCCTGGCAATGCCTGTCGTAGGTCCATGATCAGCTGCTGCTTTCTGGGCTCTCTTCCTATTGTGTTTCCTGGCTTTGGGCCCAGCAGAGGAACCTGAGGGACCAACAGTAACCAATGCTTGCTTTTTCTCTGCGAAGAGGCCCGTAGTAGACACCAATGCAGTCATGAGCTCGGGAAATGAATATGAGAGATTGCCCATATTGTAGTTCAACCGAAACTGCTCAAAACTAGGGGTCACTTCTCTAAGTAAAGAATTACAAACGTGATCAGTGGCTCATGAATCTACACACCAAGTATCCGTGGGAATTGCCGCTAAACACGTCTCAGTAACTAGGGAAAATTTACACATACCTCGAGGCTTTGGGCAGCCCTTCTTCCAATGTCCAGCTTTGCCACATCTAAAGCACTTGTCTTTCGGCTTATGCTTCCTAGTAATGCCCGTCGTAGGTCCATGATCAGCTGCTGCTTTCTGGGCTCTATTCCTATTGTGTTTCCTGGCTTTGGGCCCAGCAGAGGAACCTGAGGGACCAACAGTAGCCGGTGCTTGCTTTTTTTCTGCGAAGAAGCCCTCAGCAGACACCAATGCAGTCATGAGCTCGGGAAATGAATATGAGAGCTTGCCCATATTGTAGTTCAATCGAAACTGCTAAAAACTAGGGGGCAAGCTCTGGAGGATGATATCGACCTGGGTCTCCCCATCAATATCACTACCTCGATCCCATTGATGCAACCAATCATGTCCAATACGTGATCCCTTACTAAGGTGTCTTCAGCCATCCTAGCATTCATGAGTTTCCTCAAAGCTGACAGCTTAGCTGCCCTGCCCTGATGTCCAAACATCTGCCTGAGGTTGAGCATCATATCGTAGGCTGAGGTAAACAACTGATGCTGGTGTTGCAGTACAGTTGACATAGAGGCCAAGATATAGCACCGGGTCATTTCATCAGCCTTCTGCCACCTCGTATATGGCTCTCGCTGCTCAGGAGTGGCATCATCGCTGGGCTTAGGGGGGCACTCCTTAGTGAGCACGTATTTGTAACCCTCAGCAGTAAGGACAATGTCCAGGTTACGTTTCCACTCAATGTAATTAGGACCCGTAAGTTTGTTCTGATTCAGTATGACAGCTAGTGTGTTGAACGACATATCAACAAACTGAAAAATAAACAGTCAAGTTTCAGTATACTTTTTCGAAAATATTGATATCCTCAAAAAAAATATAATCTCCATTGACATCTCTCACACCGAGATTAACGCAGGTCACGCGGGTGAATGTCTACGCTAAGCCACATGCGTTCGAGAAGAGCCAAAGCTCATTAATTTCACTATCTAACCAACGATCTTATGATCAATGAAATTAATAGTCAATGAATTTAGCCGTACACATAAATAATGTAACCTCGCGGAGGAATACTATAAATAGTACACTAAGTGTATGCCATTACGTGACTTCTAAGTTTGTTACTTAGGATACTAATGCACCTCAGCAGAGAGGGTGTCTCAACTTTCTCTAATTGAACTCAGTATAGTCATCCCTTTAGAAATTCAATCTAGTGATATCTGTGATTGAAGACTCATCCGCAAGAAGGGAGGCCCTAATGCCAACTCGCAAGTCTAACCACATCACATATGAATTCATAATGAAGGCCATGGGGATATTTACAAACCCACTCCCACTTATATTTTTAAGTTTGAGGATTTTTACGTTTTAACATGCAATATCTTAACTATGGATATTCGCACCCATAAAACCGTTGGAGTTTAATATGCGAATAATCTACCTTAGTTAATTGCATTTTACCTTTTAAAAACGGTTTGGTTTTCGTTCATGCAAAATAAATAAAAAACACACAATCAATGAAAAGACATAAATCGGGAAATTAAAGAAATAAAATTTCCCTACTATTATGGCATTCTCTATCGTTGTTTCCTTGACGCCTTGGTTACACGTTCCGTCATGTCGCTCCCACTCGTTATTTGGATTCCTCTCGATTCTTCTGGGTTTTCTTGGTTTTCTACGTATTATGAGAAACCAAAACCCACGAATATAAATCACCCAAAATAACGTCTTCGTCATAATACATAAATTCCTATATAAAAATGCATTTTTCTATGAATTTAAAGACGACATAATTATATCAAATCCTACTACAAGATTTATCTAATCCTACACGGCTTTCAGCTCGGGGTTATTACTATTACAGACATTTCCATTCAAAACCAATACGAGCCCGGATATTTCCCGAAGTTTATGAATGAAAAATAAATTCTATTAGAATAGCTGGGAAACTAATTACCACCTGTTTAAACATTTTGACAAAAAATAATAGCCAAAACAAAGCCGTGTAATAAGTTAAACAAGTATAAAGCCATAACACTCTTTCTGATACAAATTTGAAGGAAAACAGAACAAGCCCAGGCTAAATAAAAAATCTCACTTTCGTGCAATGCATTACAGAATCGGAAACTTTCGACTAAGCTCAGGCTCATATTCATTTTTCCCTGAATAGATATAGGCTTATACTTATTTAATTTATTAAAAACCACACAATTCAACACTTAATTAAAAACAGAAAGTCTAAAGGTTATACCTTTGTAGTGAAGTCCTTAGCAAATAGAAATCCAAAAATTCGGGCAAGTGAAATCCACAAGAAATCAGAAGAATAACTCC
Source organism: Knoxia roxburghii (assembly GCA_030378225.1). Classification (NCBI taxonomy): domain Eukaryota; kingdom Viridiplantae; phylum Streptophyta; class Magnoliopsida; order Gentianales; family Rubiaceae; genus Knoxia; species Knoxia roxburghii. Next base: position 15,308,824 of record CM059418.1, read on the forward strand.
AAATCGACTCCGAACTAGTGTGGGCTAGTGTCTAAAGAGTAGCCCAAAGCAAAACGAAGAAAACCCAAGAAACTTGCTTCAAAAAACTCAAGATCTGTCGAAACAGATATTGCCCAAAGCAGCCAAAACCTCCTACCGTCGGTCGCCACTCACCACCGAACCTCTGGTCACCTGATCGTCAACCCCCGGCCACGACCTGGGCAGTGGAACTCACGGATCACCAACCGGAGAAAAGATCGATGTGAAGAACCACCGGATCTAGCACCTCGGGAATTTGAACGGTCACTGGAAAAGGAAAATCCACGGTGGCGTGCGGCAGATTTAGGAAGAAAATGGTGGCGGTAAAAAATAATAAATCCATGCTGCTCGAAAATGGAGTTTCTTTTCGAAGAAGCTGACTTCGAGGAGAGGATTCGAAGAAGAAAGAATTTTCTCACTCTAAGCTAGACTTTCTCTCACTAGGCTAAGTGGCCTCCACGTTTCTTATGTCTTTATTAATTCCTAACAAGGGATATTTATAGGGAGCTTCTAAGGAGACCTAGTGGGCCTTTTAGTTTGACTTTCGTTGATCCCTTAATCTTCCCTAGACTAGTCAACTCCAATCGATCATTTCAAATTAATTTCTTAACTCACTTCGTTAATTTAATTTAATTAAACCCTTAGGATTAATTAATTCATATAGAATTAATTTTCTTAATCCACTTTGTCAATTAAATATTAATTAAACCTTTAGGATTAATTAATTCACTTTATCAATTAGTCAAAAGCATAATTAGTCGTACCACTAACGGACCAATTATGGAACTACCGCTCAAAAATAACTTTACATCGCATCACTTTATTTTTGTTCTATCTCTCCACATCAAAGATCTAGTGCTCGTCGATTTATCAATTTACTGACAAATTTATTCACCGACTCTTGGTATCCGAGATTAGTACCATTCAACTTTCTTATTATATCGAACGTAAAGTCTACTGGCCAGATTTAGTATAATAAACCTTACAAGCTCATCTCGGGAGCACCATCAACCCGGTGAACCGGTACGTGGATTCCTCCGACTAGCAACGGCACATAAGAAGCTAAACACCGCATACCCAACTTACCAAGGCATAGGCCTCAATTGACCGCATTCTTTGGCAAATCAAAGCATATTATATTTAACTCTCACGCCCGTCCCAATCTCGGGATTGAGAGACTGAATACTTGGACAGAATTAACTACGCCGATCAGTACCAGTTAATTCTATCCAAACGGGTCGTGCTCAATGTACCCCGAGCATATCCGTGTGATTTAATTAGTCTAGACAAACTAATTTATAAATCACACGATAACCTATACCGATAGTATATTCAGACTATCTCAGTTACGATCATACTTTTTATATATCAATACTTTAGCCAATAACGAGATCTACTGTGTCTTTCCACACCCCGTTATCTAGTTCTATGATATAATGGAACAAATTTAATACTGAAACAAAATGATATGTCAACTGTGGATATAGTTTTGGATACGAGCCATAACTTTTATGTATTCAAAACTAACAATGGCTAGCTTAGATGAAATGAAAATTTCAAAAATTATGTATCACACAATTTCTTTAAAATAACTTTGTCTCCTCAACAATGTGTTTCCAAATATTAGACAATTATTTCTAAGGATACAATGGAAACGTGAAGTCGATATAACAAAAATATGGTCTCACCAACAAAATAGAATAAAGATTTTTGAATACTTTTTTTTCTAGAATGTGGGGAGGGGTAGAATTTTTGGAACAGAGAGGTTGAGAGGTTCGGTTAAGTGGAGGAAAAATGAGTAAGAAAATATGACTTCTAGGTGAAACATTTTTTTTCAATACAAAGAAGGATACCAAACCTAACTAGTTCCTGACTACTTATCTACGATAAGCCATTCATGTGCGATCCTGCTCAAGCCAATGAAGGAACCTCAGCGGTGGCACCTCTAACCTTATAACCCTTTTCCGGCTCCTCCCTGCTAACGACACCAGACAATCGGCAGCACTGTTAGCTTCTCTCAAGGTGCGAGAGATCCTAAAATTCCATTCCCTTGCCAAAAACTGCTTAATTGAAAGCACAAGGTTCTGATGTTGACTGGTTTTATCAGGTTTCTCCCCACACAACAGCTCCACCACCTCCTTACTATCAACATCCAGCTCCACCATACGCCACCCTACATCCCAGACCAACAACAAACCATGAAAAGCCCCCCAAAGCTCCGCCGCAAGAGCTGTACCATGGCTACCTCTGAGCAGAAAACCTCCCCTCCATTTTGTAGTATGATCTCTCAACACTCCCCCCGCACTCACACATCCACTCCCCCCACCGATCCATCTGAGTTAATCCGAACCCAATCCACATTCGGAGGTCGCCACTGCACCCATTTCTCCACCTTATAGCAGCCCGGGACCTCAACTGCCATAAAGCCAACAGTGAAGCCCGAACCTTCATCATAAGAATGTCTAGACAACCACTCCCGTGGGGTGCATCACCCCCTTAAAAATTCCCCTTGTTCTCTCCTTCCAAAATTTCCACAGAGCTATTCCAAAAACCAGCGGCCAGTTAGAAGATCTGCTCCTTTTATCAATCGAATTCACCAACAGCTATTATTACAGAGGAGTAGAGAAGAAGCGCTGCCTTTTTTCAACCGGCATGATCTCTATTCATACTCTCCGAGCCCAGTCGCAATCCCAAATGACATGAAGGACTATTCTTGCCTGTTGATCACAGAAACTGAAGAGGGCCGAGTCCGTCAAGTGTCTCCTAACCCTCTCCACATTTGTCAACAGCGGTTTCTCGCAACCAGCCATAATGTTTGCTTGATTCTCTGGGGTCCCGGCCATTTCCACACTAGCTTCTATAATTTCAAATTAAACTTTTTCTGCGGCGGACTGAGTGAATTATATGCAGACTTAGTTGAGAACCTTCAATTTGATGCACCTCGCCAACAAATCCGATCCTCTCCCACGCCAGGCTTTGGCGGAACAAGGGTTTGGATGTGATCAGAAACCATGTCAGAAAGCAAAACACCAAACCGATCCTATGCCCATTGTCCATCAACCTCAAAATCAGCCACAAAACAGGCCTTTAAATATGCAGGAACATTATATAGGCTTGTTACATTAAAAACTGGAATTAATTTTGTCAAATTTCTTTTAAGCAAATGTAACAGTCATTTGCATTAAAACTGGAATTAATTCATTGGTTTTTTTTCCTTTAACAAATGTAATAGTCATAAGTTCCAATTGGATTCATTACCCCCAGTTAAAATTGGATTAATTTTGTAAACCCCATTTGGATTAATTTTCTAACCTCCAATTGGATTAATGCAAAACAAATTGATTGAAAAAATCGAATCTATAAGATGCAAAATGCGGGTTGATGAGACCCAAGAATGTGGCTATGAATGGTTTGCTATTCGTATCTGCAGGTCCGAGCTTATACTCGCACATGTGTTCAAGTTATTTTCGATATAGTCGGGCCTTGTTTTTCTTAGTCTAATCAATTTCTTATGGACACTTTTCTACAATCTTAATGTTATCTTCCCACTATTGGATGAAGTACTTTGTAAGATATGTACGAACAATATCAATAACATTGAGATAGAGATTGACTTAAAGATATAGAAGCAGAATATAAAAGGCTAACTTAGTTGTGCGGGAGATGATAGGTTAATGGAGTAAGAGATAGTAACTATGAGCGTAGTTGTAAGTTCTAGAAAAGAATTAAGGGTAAAATATGAAAAGAGAACAATAATCTCATGAACTAGAGAACGATAGATAAAAAAATACTCATAAATTATGCTAAAATGTCACTTAAATTTGGACGAAGAAAGTATATAGATATGCAAATTCTCAGGAACAATCAGCCATGGTTTTTAGCAGGGGATTTCAACACTATTGCTGATTCAAATGAATACAAGGGTAGCTCTAACACCGATCCATTATCTATACAAGATTTTGTGGCCAGAATTGCTTCTTGCTTATTGCATGATATTAATCCATTAGGCAATCTCTATACTTGGGTTGGCCAACGAAGAAATGGAAAAGTTTGGAAACGGCTAGATAGAATTCTTATCAATCAAGAATGGTTACACCCATGCTCAACAGTTCAGCACTTGAATCGGACTACATCAGATCACTCACCTCTTCTTTTTCAATTCACTGAGCTAGTTACTAAATCGAAACCTTCTCGTTTCCAAAATATGTGGCTAATGAGAAAGGATTTTAGAGAACTTGCCAGAACCAGCTAGCAACAATACACTCCTGCAAGGGATTATTGAAATTCACCTCCAAAACTGAAATGCCTCAAATGTCTATTAAGATGTTGGAATAAAGAGGTTTTTGGGAAAATCAAGGATAACATCAAATGTGCTGAGGAGCTAGTGGACAATTTAGAACAAGCCTATGAGTCCTCACGATCAGACACTAGTATGGTTGAGTTAAATAAGTCTAAGGCAGAACTCCTTCGAAAATTAGCAGAAGAAGAGACTTTCTGGAAGTAGGAAACAACACTCCAATGGTTAAAAGATGGAGACAATAATACCAAACTCTTCCATGGATCTTGTATGAAGAAATAAGCTAAGAGAGACATTTATAAAATCAAGAGTATGACGGGAGAATGGTTAACAGCAGCAGATAGCATTGAACAGGAAGCTACATATTTTTACCAGAACCTATTAATGGAGAAAAGTGAGATTTTGAATCAAGAAGCAAAAGAGGACTTTCTTTCTCACATTGATAAGGAAATTACTGAAGAAGAAAACATAAGCCTGCTCTCAATTCCTACTTCTGATGAGATCAAATCAGCAACTCTCGCCCTTAATGCAAACAGTGCTCCAGGACCGGATGGCTTCCCCAATAATTTCTATTCTGAATTTTGGGATATAATAGAGGAAGATCTTATTGAAGGTGTTCATGACTTTTGGCACAATGGATCCCTCCCTAAAGTTGTTGCTAGCACCTTTATAACCCTTATACCTAAGAAATAAGCAATCAGCACTTTCGCAAATTATAGACCAATTAGCTTATGCAATGTGATTAATATGTTAGTTTTGAATACTCAAAAGCTATTGATTGTATCAAAAACTAATACCCAGTTGACATATCGTTTTGTTTCAGTATTAAATTTTTTCCTTTATATCATAGAACTAGATAACGAGGTGTAGAAAAGCACATTAGATTTTGTTATTTGTTAAAGTAATGATATATAAACAAATGCTCGTAACTGAGATAGTTTGAACATACTATCAGTTTAGGTTATCGTGTGATTTAGAAATTAGTTTGTCTAGGCTAATTAAATCATACGGATATGTCTGGGGCATATTGAGCACGACCTATTCGGGATTGAATTAACTTGTACTGATCGACGTAGAAAATTCGAACCTAGTATTCTAATCTCTTAATCCCTAGACTGGAGTGGGTATGAGAGTTAGATATCGTATACTTTGATTTGCCAAAGGATGCGGTCAATTGAGGCCTAGATCTTGGTAAGTTGGGTATGCGGTATTTGGCTTCTTTGTGTGCCGTTGGTAGTCGAAGGAATCATGTACCGATTTGCCGGGTTGATAGTGCTCCCGAGATAAGCTCGAAAGGTTTATTATACTAAATCTAGCCAGTGGACTTTATGTCCGGTATAATAAGAAAGTCGAGTGGTATTAATCTCAGATACTAAGAAGTCAATGAATTAATTTGTCAGTAAATTTATGAATCGACGAGCACCGGATCTTTGATGTAGGGAGATTGAAGAATACTAAAGTGAGCCCGAAGTAAATTCGTTTTTGAGTGGTAGTTCCATAATTGGTCCATTAGTGGTACAACTAATTATGCCTTTGACTAATCGACAAAGTGAATTAATTAATTCTAAATGTTTAATTAATATTTAATTGACTAAGTGGGTTATACGAAATAATCCTAAGGGTTCGATTAAATTTAATTAACGAAGTGGGTTAAGAAATTAATTCGAAAGGTTCGATTGGAGTTGATTAGTCTAGGGAAGACTAAGGGGTCAACGAAAGTCAAACACTAAGGCCCAACTCAAAAGCCCACTAGGTCTCCCTTGAAACTCATATAAATAACTTAAGTTAGGCATTTAGAAGACATTAACAAACTTGTAGGCTAAGTTGTTAGGTTTGAATACATAAGCTATGTTGTATTATACTTTTCCCAGTTAATATATCGATTTAAATGTTTTGGTTTATATGTTTTGCATACGTCATCCATTTTTATTGTGTAATTAGATGATGGGGTATCTGGTGTGACACAGTATATCTCATCATTGGTTAAAAGACATAATATATAAATGAGGTTCGTAATCGAGACAGTTTTGGACACACTGTCGGTTTAGGTTATTATGTGATTCGAAAATTGGTTTGTCTAAACTAATTGAATCATATAAATATACCCGGGGCTTATTGAACTTGAAGATTTAGAATGATATGACTTGTACTAATTTAAAAGACAATTCATACTTAGTATTCTATCTCTTAATCCCTAGACTTGAGCAGACATGATGATTAGAAATAGTGTATTTTGATCTGCCAATGGGTGAGGTCATTTGTGGCCAATAGTCTCGGTAGGTTGGGTGTGCGTGTTTAGTTACTTGGTGTACTGCTGCTTGTAGAACGGAAACCATGTACCGGTGCGTCCGGGGTGATGGTGCTCCCGATATGAGCTCGTTATGTTTATTATACTAAACCCGGCCGGTGGACTTATGTCCGGTATAGTAAAAAGGTCGAGAGGTACTAATCTGAGAATTAAAGAATTTAATTAATAAATTAACGAGCACTAAATCTTTGATGTGGGGAGATTAAAGAATAAATTAATTTAGTTATTCCGGAAGCAATTCTAGTGTAGTATGGTAGTGCCAAAAATTAATCTGTTAGTGGTATGATTAATTTTGTAGTGGGTTAATTGAATAAGTAGAATTAATTATTTAATTAATTATTTCTAAGGGTTAATTAAGTAATTAACAAAGTAGAATTATTTAATTAATTAATTACGTCTTAAGTGTCAATTAGAATTAGAAAATCCTAGATATTAGGAAATCTGATTGGATTTGGATTATCCTATTAGATTAGTTAGCTAATTAGATTTGGAAACTAATTAATTACCTAAAGCCATTATGAAGGTCAATCATAAACCAACTTGGGGTCTTTCTTGTAACTCTATATATAGACAAGAGATTAGCAATTCTATAACACACAATTCATAAGTTTTCAAGGCAAGAAAACTAGAGAGAGAAAATCCAAAACAGAGAATTAATTTTATCTCTCAAGGTTGGAGTTTTTGGTGCTCAAATTTGGTTGCTCTCTTCCATCAAACCTACGGCCGGATTTCTTCACTTCTCAGCGGTGCGTGGTTCTTGGTGCGGCGGCGTGTGATCAGCACGCGCTTGAGGCAGCGGTCTGTTGAATATTCAGGTAAGCTATTCATGGAGATTGTGATGGTTGCTGATCAATTGTTCGTTGGATTATTGCCCACACAACGTACGTTCATAGTCTTGAGTCATACTAGCGATCACCTGAGTTTATGCTTCAAGAGGTATTTCTAAACTTCCACTTTAATTAGAAATTATTTTGTTGCGTGATAAATCAAATAAGTGCAAACCAAGATCCTATGCAATGTTGTTTCAAGCAAGGATTGGAATAGCGATTGTGCTAGAGTCTAGGCTTAGTCAAAAGTTCCGATTCTGGAATGCGTAGCATGAAAGTGAATTTTTGAATGGGCCCGAGCAAATAATCTTTCAATTGGTATTAAAGCCTGGTTTTAGGTTTTGTGCTTGTTCGATTTATTACATGGTTTTCTTTGCAGGTGGTTTAGAAATCCCAACTATTATGGTTGTGTTTGTATGATTTTAATTAAACCCCGGGACATGTCCGAGTTTTGGTTTTTATGAATGCTTGTAATAGTAAAATAACGTGCTGGAAGCCATGTATGATTAGATCAAATCTGTAGTAGGATTTTTTCTATGTAATTTCGATTTTATTTTCCTAGATGCCTTGTAGTAGGAAAATTTATTTTGTAACCGATGTCGTTATGGTGGGCAACTTGAATTCGTGGGTTTTGGTTTATCCTTAATTTGTAGAAAATCCAGAACGAATTGCAAGAAGACCAAGTAGCATAGAAGAAGCGAATGAGGAATTGGAAGGGGCAGCAGCGCCGACAATAGCAGGCCGGTAGGAGGCGGCCACCGCCGCCATCGGTACTGGCAGCGCTGCCATCGCGCAGCGCAGCAATTGCTGCGCGGTGCGGTCGCAGCAGTGGCAGTAGCAGTTGCGCGCGACCCGTTTTTTCTCCGGGGTTCATTTTTTTGGAAATTTTATTTTTCAAGACTCAATCCATCGATTGGCGTGAGGGACACGAGATCAAGGGAAAAAATAGAAGTAACTAAAATCATAATAGTCGAAAAATTTATTCTACGGATTTACTTCCCGAACTTATAGTTTAAATTTTTATGCTTTAATTTTTGTACTGTATTTTAGATGCATAATTTTAAAGCATGCTGGTTTTATGTTTGCACATAACTTATGATTAATTAATTACATGTTAAAACTAGAAAAACCCTCAACTTATAAATCTTAGTGGGAGCGGGTTGGTTTAATATCCCCATAGCCTCCATTATGAATTCATATGTGATGTGGGTGGGCTTACGCGTTGGCATTTGGACCTTCCTCCATATCGGTTGAGTCCAACCATAAGATCACTAGACTATGAATTTCTAAGAAAGATAACTAGGGTAAGTTTAACTGGGAGAAATGCGATACCCTTTCCATCTTTGGTGCACTATCCTGGGGTAACAAGCTCAGAAGTCACGTAATGGCACACACTTAGTGTATGCTTTGTAGTATTCCTCCCATCGAGGTTATGCAGTTTATTTGTATAGCTGAAAGCACTATCTATTAGCTATGTTGATCAATAGATCATTTGGTCAGATAGTTTAGTTAATGAACTTGGTTTTTCTCAAACGAATGTGGGTTATCGTAAACGTCCACACTATCGTGGCTTACGAGAATTCCGGTGAAGGTGTCGGTGGTTTAAATTATTGTTTTGAGGGATATTAATAATTGCATTAATTCGAAAATTCTGTGCTTAATACAAAAACATTGTTGGTTTATTTAATTTACAGTATTTGATATGACATTCAATCCTTTAGCTACAATATTGAAAGAAAACAAACTTACCGGTCCGAATTATGTCGACTGGAGTCAAAATTTGGACATCGTCCTGACGGCTGAGTAGTATAAGTTTGTGCCCACCGATGTCTGTCCAGATATGCCTAACGTTGATTCTTCTCAAAAGGATAGGGATGCCCATGCGAGGTGGAGAAAAGTGGATGATATGGCGCGGTGTTACATTCTGGCTTCTTTGTCGAATGTTTTGAAATATTAGCTTCATCCTATAGTCTCTGCCTTTGATATGATGGCTCACCTGAGAGAGATGTTCGCTCATCAAGGCAGGACAGCTAGGCAAGCAGCCATGAGGAAAATCATGAATACTAAAATGGTCGAGGGCTCATCGGTGAGAGATCACGTGCTTCACATGATCAGTAACATTAATGAGATAGAGGTGTTAGGAGGTGAGATTGATCTGGAGAGTCAGATCGATATCATCCTCCAGAGCTTACCCTCTAGTTTAGAGAAGTTTTGGGTAAACTATAACATGAACAAAAGAGTATATACTCTACCCGAGCTCCCAACAGCATTGTTGTCGGCCGAAAGCATCTTCCACGAGAAGAAGCAAGCTTTGTTCACAGTAAAGGCTTCAAGCTCCTCTTCTGCTCCTAAAGTCTAGAACAAGAAGAAGAAGAATGCCAAGAAATATGCTGCCAAGCAAAAAATCGCAAAGAAGAATAAGCCTAAAAGCAAATTCTTCAAGTGCGGGAAACAGGACATTGGAAATCAGATTGTCCAAAACTTAAAGGAATGATAGTTTCTGCCTTAATTACTGAGACATATTTAGCAGCGATTCCCACAAATACTGGGTGTGTGGATTCCGGCACCACTGACCATGTTTGTAATTTTTTGCAGGGGTTCCAAGTAACCCGAAAGCTTAGAGAAGGCGAGCTGGATATCTACTTGGGTGACACTACAAGAGTGTCAGTAGAAGCAGTGGGAGTAGTTAGCCTTATTTTCGAAATTTTAGGCTAGATTTAGTTAATTGTCTTTATGTACCGAGTTTTAGAAAGAACATTGTTTCAGTTTCTAAACTCTTAAAGAATGGTTGTAAGTTTATTTTTTCTGATGATTTGGTTGTTATTAGAAAAGATGAAAAACTTATTAGTTTTGGTTCATTAGCTGACAATTTGTTTATAATTAAATCAAACTCCCCTGTTGTGCAAAATATAGAGATAAATGGCTCATTGTCTAACACTAATAAGAAGAAAGAACTTTCTGAAATGAATCAAATCTATCTTTGGTATCTCAGGCTGGGTCATATAAACCTTAGTAGGATTCAAACGTTAGTCAATGATGGACCCTTAAGTTCATTAGAAATAGACAGTTATTCAATCTGTGAATTTTGCTTGGAAGGTAAGATGAACGAGAGACATTTTAAGGCAAAAGGTTATAGAGCCAAAGAAGTATTAGAGTTGATTCGTTCTAACTTGTGTGGACCAATGTCTGAAAGATTATCTGCCCAGGCCTAGCCAGAAACTCACTTTTGTGCTATGCATTCCACAATCGAATCTCTGGCCAAGCCAAGACGCTAGCACAATCGCTATTCCAACCTTTGCTTGAAATAACATTGCACAGGATCTTGGTATGTACTTATTCGATCTATCACACAATAAATAAATTCTTAATTAAAAGCAGAAGAATAAGAATTACCTATTGAAGCGTGTACTCAGGTGATTCTCTTATACGCCGCAAGACTTTGTTCGTATGTTGTTTGGGCAACAATCCAACGAATAATTGATCAGCTAATCACCACAATCCACCTACCGGAAAAATCCAACACCAAGCCACCTAGAGCGTGAAGATCATGTGCCAACACCGCCGACAGAGATTGGCCTCACGTGCCGCCTCCCTCAACCACACGTACTGCCGGAATTTTGATAAAGTCGGCTGATTAAAACCGTGAAGAGGGCAGCCACACTCAAGCCTTGAAATCCAATTCTTAAGGGAGAAATTTATTTCTCTCCCTAGGATTTTATCTCTCTAGTTTTCTTGTCTTGAAAACTTATGAATTGTATATTGTGTAATAGCTAATCCCTTGTCTATAAATAGAGTTACAAGAGAGACCCCAAGTTGGTTTAGGATTGGCCTTCCTAATGGGTTTAAGTAACTAATTAGTTTCCAAACCCAATTAGGTAACCAATCTAATAGGATAAATCAAATCCTAATTCTAATTGAAACTTAAGACTTAAGTAATTAATTTCACTTTGTTAATTACTTAATTAACCCTTTGGAATAATAATTTCACTTTGTTAATTACTTAATTAACCGTTAGGAATAATTAATCAATTAATTAATTCCACCTATTCAATTAACCACTACAAAATTAATCGTACCACTAACAGATTAATTTTGGCACTACCATCCTACACCAGAATTGCTTCCGGAACAACTTAATTAATTTATTCTTAATCTCCCCGCATCAAAGGTATAATGCTCGTTAATTTATTAATTTACATATAAATTAATTAATTAACTTCTTTAATTCCGAGACTAGAACCACTCGACCTTTTTACTATACCGGACATAAGTCCACCAGCTGGGTTTAGTATAATAAACATAACATGCTCATCTCTGGAGCACCATCACCCCGGATGCACCGGTATATGGTTTTCTTTCGACAAACAGCAGCACACCAAGTAACTAAACACACGCACCCAACCTACCGAGACTATTGGCCATAATTGACCTCACCCATTGGCAGATCAAAGTACACTATGTCACTCAAGTCTAGGGATTAAGAGATAGAATACCAAGAACGATTTGTCTATTAAATCAATACAAGACAAATCATTCCAAATGGTCAAGTTCAATACGCCCCGAGCGTATCTATATAATTCAATTAGTTTAGACAAACCAATTATCCGAATCACAAAATAACCTAAACCGACAGTTTGTCAAAAACTGTCTCGGTTACGAACCTCATTTATATATTATGTCTTTTAACCAATAATGAGATCTATTGTGTCACACAAGACACCACATCATCTAACTACATAATATAAATGGACAAATAATGCACAACTAAATGTAACCAAAACATTAATCGATATATTCACTGGGAAAAAGTACAATACAAGCATAGCTTATGTATTCAACTCCAACAACCTCCCACTAATACTTAAGTTGTACTTTAAGTATACATCTACATTCAACTCCTATACACTCTGCTACTATATAACTAGAAAAACTGTCATGGCTCTCCTAAGAATCTGATTCCCATACCCTTCATATGAGCCTCAAAGACCTTTGAAGTCAATGTCTTCGTGAACGGATCTGTAAGTTTATCCTCTGATGCTATCTTAGCCACGACCACGTCTTTTCTCTTTACGATGTCTCGTATTAGGTGGTACTTGCGATGTATATGTTTACTCTCCTTGTGGGCTCGTGGTTCATTCGAGTTTGCTACTGCACCATTGTTATCACAATAAACTGTGATAGACTTTTGCAAACCAATAATCACATCTAAGTCCACTAGGAAGTTCTTTAGCCATACTGCTTCTTTCGCTGCCTCTGATGCGGCAATGTATTCAGCCTCCATGGTAGAGTATACTACACATTTCTGCTTGACACTTTGCTAAACTATGGCTCCACCTCCCAGAGTAAACACATACCCTGAGGTAGACTTGCTCTTGTCCCTGTCGCATTGGAAATCTGAATCTGTGTAACCTCGGGATACTAGCTCAGGCGCTTGATAGACCAATACTTGGTCTCTCATTCTGTGCAAATACTTAAGAATGTATTTTACTTCCCAATGAGCTTTTCCAGGATTACTCTGATATCTGGTTACAATGCCAACGGCATAACAGATATCAGGCCTCGTACACAACATAGCATACATGAGACTTTCTACTACAAAAGCATAAGGAACTGTCTTCAGGGCCTCTATCTCCTCAACAGTCTTGGAAGACTGTTCTTTACTTAGATACACTCCATGTCTGAAAGGTAGAAAACCTTTCTTGGAGTTCTGCATGTTAAAACGGGCCAGAATCGTATCTATGTATAAAGCTTGGGAGAGCGTTAACGAACGTTTCCTACAATCTCAAATTATCTTGATCCCAAGGATGTGTCCCGCTTCCCCTAAATCCTTCATATCAAACTGTTTGGACAGCCATGCCTTTACGTCTGATAACACTTTCTTGTTGTTGCCAATCAATAGAATGTCATCTACGTAAAGCACAATAAACACCACTGAGTTTCCATCACGTCTGTGGTACACACATTGCTCATTCAGACACTGAGTAAATCCATAGGACTGGATTACCTCATCAAATCTGATGTTCCAAGATCTGGATGCCTGCTTTATCCGTAAATGGACCTCTTAAGCTTGCATATCTTATGCTCTTGTCCTTTTTTCAATGAATCTCTCTGGTTATGGCATGAAGATGGTTTCCTCAAGACTTCCATTAAGGAAAACTGTCTGGACATCCACCTGCCATATCTCATAATCTAAATGAGCAGCTATGGCCAAAAGAATCCGGATCAACTTAAGTATGGCTACCGGGGAGAAGGTTTTCTCATAATCGATTCCCTCTTTATGAGTATACCCGTTCACCACCAGCCTAACTTTAAAGGTTTCCACCTTTCTGTCAGGTCTTCCCTTACGTTTGTAGACCCACTTGCATCCAATGGGCTTAAACCCATCAGGCAGATCCATAAGCACCCAGACTTGATTGTGGTCCATTGACCCCATCTCAGATATCATCACCTTAAGCCAAGATTCTGCATCTTTATCTCGGAGAGCCTCATTGTAGTTTACTGGGTCCAGTTCAAGCGCGCCTGGGACTAGGTATGAGGCCTTTCCCACGCCAATGAACCTGTCAGGCTATCTAACAATCCTCCCACTACGACAAGGCACTACCTGTGTAGGCGCATAATCTGTGATATCTTATGCAGTATGTGGTGTATCTACTTGTGCTGGTGCATCAGGATTATCAGTTTGTCTCCTAAGCTTTTCTAGTACTATCTTACTATTGGGATTGCGATACAGGAAATAGTCTTCCTCCAAAAATCTAGCGTCGGTACTAACCACCACCTTCTGATCTTTATGACTATAAAATAGACCTCCTTTCGTTCCCCTAGGATATCCTACAAACAGCATTAATTCTGTTCTTGCATCTAACTTAACCGCATCTACCTTAAGCATATGTGCTGGGCAACCCCAAATTCTGAGATGTCTTAGACTAGGCTCTCGCCCGTTCCACAACTCTACTGGGGTTGAAGGCACGATTTTAGATGGTTTAAGATTAAGAATATACATCGCTGTTTCTAAGGCATATCCCCAAAACGAACTCGGAAAATCACAATCGCTCATCTTTGACCTAACCATTTCTATGAGAGTACGATTCCTTCTTTCTGCTACACCGTTCTGCTGTGTGATAGGTGCAGACAACTGAGACTGAATTCTAACCTCACTAAGGTATTTTCAAAATTTGTGGGACAGGTACTCCCTACCACAATCTGATCACAGTGTCCTGATACTCTTACCATGATGCTTCTCCACATCTGCCCAAAACTTTTTGAACTTGTCAAAGCACTCGGACTTGTGGCGCATTAGGTAAATGTACCCGTACCTTCAATAATCATCCGTGAACGTCACGAAATACTCAAACCCACCTCGTGCTTGGACTGTCATTGGTCCACACAATTCGAATTAATCAATTCTAATACTTCTTTGGCTCTATAACTTTTTGCCTTAAAAGGTCTCTTGGTCATTTTAACTTCCAAGCGAGATTCGCAGGTTGAATAACTGTCAATCTCTAATGAACCTAATGGTCTATCATTGACCAACCTCTTAATGCTACTAAGGTTTATATGACCTAGCCTGAGATGCCAAAGATATGTTTGATTCATTTCAGAAGGTTTCTTCCTCTTATTAATATCAGATAAAGAGCTATTTGTTTCTTTGTTTTGCACAATAGGGGAGTTAGAATTAACCACAAACAAATTATCTATCAATGAACCTAAACAAATAAGTTTTCTATTTCTTCTGATAATAACAGAATCATCAAAAAAACTAAACTTATAACCGTTCTTAAAAAGTTTAGAAACCGAAATAAAGTTCTTTCTAAAACTCGGTACATAAAGACAATTAACTAAGTCTAATCTAAAATTTTAAAATATTAGAGTAACCACTCCCACTGCTTCAACTGACACTCTTGTAGACCATGTAGATGTCCAGCTCGGCCTCTCTAAGCTTCCGGGTTATTTGGAACCGTGATCAGTGGTGTCTGAATCCACACTCAAAGTATCTGTAGGAATCACTGCTAAACATGTCTCAGTAATTAGGGCAGAAACTATTATACCTTTAGGCTTTGGACAATCCACTTTCCAATGTCCCGTTTTCCTGCATCTGAAGCACTTGCCTTTGGGCTTGCTCTTCTTCTTTACAGTTTCTAGCTTAGCAGCAAGTTTCGTGGCATTCTTTTTCTTCTAATTCTTCTTGCTTTTAGGCACAGAAAAAGAACTTGAAGCCTTCACTGTGACCGAAGCTTGCTTCTTCTCGTGCAACGAAAGGTGGTCTGTTCTATAGTCCTAAATATCAGAAGGTGGGAGTTAGCACTAACGCCAGATTTTTAGAGGAAGACTATATTCTATATCACAAGCCCAAGAGCAAGATAATACTAGAAGAACATAGGAAAAAATCTGATAATCCTGATGCACCAGCACAAGTAGATACACTACACCCTGCACAAGATATCACAGATGATGCGCCGACACAGGTGGTGCCTCGTCGTATTGGGAGGATAGCCCAACAGGTTCATTGGCATGGGAGAGGCCTCAGACCTAGTCCCAGGCGCGCCTGAGCCTGACCCAGTAAACTACAATGAGGCTCTCTGAGATAAAGATGCAGAATCTTAGCAAAAATAAATAATATACGAGATGGGGTTGATGGACCACAATCAAGTCTGGGACCTGCCTAATGGGTTCAAACCCATTGGATGTAAGTGGGTCTACAAACACAGGGAAAGACCTGACGGAAAGGTTGAAACCTTTAAAGCTAGGCTTGTGGCGAAGAGGTATACTTAGAAAACCTTTCTTGGAGTTCTGCATGTTAAAACGGACCAGAATCATATCTATGTATGAAGCATTTGAGAGAAAACCCAAAACCAGGCTAAAAACTCACTTTCGTGCTACGCATTCCAGAATCAGAATCTATGGCCAGGCCTAGACGCTGGCACAATGGCTATTCCAACCCTTGCTTGAAATAACATTGCACTGGATCTGGGTTTGTACTTATTCAATTTATCACGCCACAAATAAATTCTTAATTAAAAGTGAAAACATAAGAATTACCTATTAAAGCGTATACTCAGGTGATTCTCTTGTATGCCTCACGACTTTGATTGCACGTTGTGTAGGCAACGATCTAGCAACCAATTTATCAGCTCATCTTGGGAGCACCATCACCCCAATTGCACCAGTACATGGTTTCCTTTTGACAAGCAGCAGCACACCAAGCAACTAAAAACGCACACCCAACCTACCGAGACTATTGGTCACAATTGCCAGATCAAAGTACACTATGTCTAATCCTCATGCCCACTCGAGTCTAGAGATTAAGAGATAGAATACTAAGAATGATTTGTCTATTAAATCAGTACAAGACAAATCATTCTAAATGGTCAAGTTCAATACGCCCCGGGCATATCTATATTATTCAATTAGTTTAGACAAACCAATTATCCGAATCACATAATAACCTAAACTGGCAGTTTGTCCAAAGCTTTCTCGGTTACGAACCTCATTTATATATTATGTCTTTTAACCAATGATGATATCTACTGTGTCACACAAGACACTTCATCATCTAACTGCATAATATAAATGGAAAAATAATACACAACAAAATATAACAAAACATAAATCGATATATTAACTGGGGAAAAGTACAATAGAAGCATAGCTTATGTATTCAACTCCAACAGTAACTTGGGTGATTCTAAGAATTATTTAGAAAATCGAGAAAACCCGGATGAATTATAAGGAGTACAAATAATGAGTGGGAGCGACATGACGAGACGCATCAACTGAAGAAAATAGATCTAGCTTGGGCTAAACCAAAAATCTCACTTTCGTGCTATGCATTCCAGAATCGGAGACATTCGATTCGGCTCAAGCTTAAAATTATTTCCTCTGAACGGATCTAGGCTTATACTAGTTCAATCTATTAAAATAACACACAAAAATCGAATCTTTAAATTAAAGTGGAAATCTTTAAAGATTATACCTTTGAAGCGTGTCCCTTACAAATAAAAAAAACCGAGTATTGAGTTGCGAATCCACTAAAGAGTCTAGAGAAAAACTCCAAACGATCTCGAATTTGAGTGGGCAAATTCCACGGGATGGCTAAGGCATGATATGAGAAATCCAAAGAAACCCACTTCAAGAAAACTCAATCTGCCAAAATCTAAAACAGCCCGGAGGCCTAATCCTAATCTAAAAACCCAAACCCGCCTAAATAAAACTTGTTAGGAAAAGCTTTTTGCCCATAGGTCTAGACTTTGGCAAACCCGAAAGAACGAGCCAAAGGATCAACGCGACAAAAGAGCAAGACCCACAACAAAAGGGACCAGCCGATTGGATTCCGGTGCTGAAAACTCGTCGGCGGCAGCACGGCGTAGCGGCAGGATCAAGGCAAAGCGGCGGATCGGATGGGCGGCGATCTTGTGTTTCCTAGGATGAATTGTGGGCTGAGTTCTTGAATAAGAATGAACCTGAAACCAACTTCGAGAAAGAACTAATTAAAGAAGATTAAGTTCTCTCTCTAGGCTCTTCTTTCTCTCTAAGGAGACAACTTAGCCTGTAAGGTTTCTTATGTCTTCTAAATGTCTAACTTAAGCTATTTATAGGAGTTTCAAGGGAGACCTAGTGGACTTTTGAGTTGGGCCTTAATGTTTGACTTTCGTTAACCCCTTAGTCTTCCCTAGACTAATCAACTCCAATCGAGCATTTCGAATTAATTTATTAACCCACTTCATTAATTAAATTTAATCAAACCCTTAGGATTATTTTGTATAACCCACTTAGTCAATTAAATAATAATTAAGCCTTTAGGATTAATTAATTCACTTTGTTGATTAGTCAAACACATAATTAGTCGTACTACTAACGGACCAATTATGGAACTACCGCTCAAAAATGAATTAACTTCGCGCTCACTTTATTATTCTTCTATCTCTCCACATCAAAGATCTAGTGCTCGTCGATTCATAAATTTACTGAGAAATTAATTCATCGACTTTTTGGTATCCGAGATTAGTACCACTTGATTTTCTTATTATACCGAACTTAAATTCCACTGGCCAGGTTTAGTATAATAAACCTTTCGAGCTCATCTCGGGAGCACCATCAACCTGGCAAACCGGTACATGGATTCCTTCGACTAGCAACAGCACACAAAGAAGTCAAACACCGCATACCCAACTTATCAAGATTTAGGTCTCAATTGACCGCACCCTTTGGCAAATCAAAGCATACGATATCTAACTCTCATGCCCGCTCCAATCTAAGGATTAAGAGATTATAATACTAGGATCAAATTAACTACACGGATCGGTACAAGTTAATTCAATCCCAAATAGGCCGTGCTCAATATGCCTCAGGCATATTCGTATGATTTAATTAGTCTAGACAAACTAATTATCCAAATCACACGATAACCTAAACTGATTGTATGTTCAAACTATCCCAGTTATGAGCATCTGTTTATATATTATAAATTTAACCAATGATAAGATCTACTATGCTACACCCGACACCTTATCATCTATGCATATGATATAAAGGAACACTTAATACTGAAACAAAATCGATATGCAAACTGTGGATATTAGTTTTTCATACAAGCAATAGCTTTTCAATATTTAAAACTAACAATCTCCCACTAATACTCAAAGCTATGCTTTGAAGTATAAAAACTGTCCAGTACACTTATTACATTGATGTCATACTGAAATCTCCAAAACACCTTTAAACTCACTCATATGGCTCTCTTAAAAATTTCACTCCCATGCCCTCTACGTGGCTCTCAAAGACCTTTGGGGTCAATGCCTTTGTGAATGGGTCTACAATGTTGTCTGTAGATACTATCTTGGCCATGGTTATGTCTCATCTCTTTACGATCTCTAGTATCAGGTGGTACTTGTGCTTTATGTGTTTACTTGCCTTGTGGGCTCGTGGTTCCCTCGAGTTAATGACTGCACCATTGTTATCACAATAGACAGTGATAGATCTCAGTAATTCAGGGACCACATCTAAGTCCACTAGGAAGTTCCTGAGCCATACAGCTTCTTTCGCTGTCTCTGATGTGGCAACGTACTCAGCCTCCATGATGGAGTCCGTCACCCATTTCTGCTTGACACTCCGCCATACTATTGCTCCACCTCCTAGAGTAAATACAAACCCAGAGGTAGACTTACTCTTGTCCATATCACCTTGAAAATCTAAATCTGTGTAACCCAATGGAACTAGCTCCTGCACTCGAAAAATCAAGAAGTGATCTCTCATCCTACGTAATACTTGAGAATGCATTTAACTACCTTTCAATGAGCCTTCCTAGGGTTACTCTGATATCTGCTGACCATGCCAACGACAAAACAAATATCAGGCCTAGTGCATAACATATCATAGATGAGAGTACCCACTGTAGATGCATAGGGTACTGCCTTCATGGCCTCTATCTCCTCAGCAGTCTTAGGACACTGCTCCTTAGATAGATGCACTCCATGCCTGAAAGGTAATATACCCTTCTTGGAGTTCTGCATGTTAAAACGGGCCAGAATCGTGCTTATGTATGAAGCCTGAGAAAGCGTCAGTGAACGTCTCTTACGATCTTGAATAATCTTGATCCCAAGGATATGTCCAGCCTCTCCCAAGTCCTTCATATCAAACTGCCTGGACAACCATGTCTTTACGTCTGATAATACATTCTTACTGTTGCCAATAAGAAGAATATCATCTACATAAAGTACAAGGAACACCACTTGATCACCATCACGCCTGCTGTATACGCACTTCTCATCCGGACACTGAGTGAATCCATAGGACAGGATAACCTCATCAAAACGGATGTTCCAAGATCTGGATGCCTGCTTATGTCTATAAATGGACCTCTTAAGCCTGCAAATCTCGTCAAATCCTTTCTTTCGCTTGTACCATTTGTACCAATAGGTCGAAACCCATCAGGAAGATCTACCAGCTCCCAGACTTATTTGAGTCCATAAAACCTATCTCAGCAATTATCACTCTCTGCCAAGAATCTGCATCTTTATCCTGGAGAGCCTTATTGTAGCTAACTGGGTCTAGGTTATAAGCTCCAGGAATAAAGTCTCAAGACTCTCCCAAGCCCACGTACCTCTCGGGCTGTCTAACAACCCTTCCACTATGAGGCACAGTCTATGTAGGTGCATCATCTGTGATTGTTCGTGCAGTACTCTGTGGTGTATCATCTTGTACTGGTGCAATTAGAATACTCGACTGACCCCTAAGCTCTTCTAATTATATAACCTTTTTACTGGGCTTGTGATCTAAAATATAGTCCTTCTTAAGAAATCTGGCATTTGGTGCTGATCACCATCTTCTGATCCTGAGGACTATAAAATTGACCACCCTTCATTCCTTTTGGGTTGCCTACAAATAGCATCACCTCTGACCTCGCATCTAACTTGGCTGCATCTGCCTTAAGCACATGTGCTGGGCAACCCCAAATCCTGAAATATCTCAGACTAGGCTTACGCCCAGTCCACAACTCCACAAGGGTCATAGGCACAGACTTAGATAGTACGAGGTTAAAGAGATAAACTGTTGTTTCCAAGGCATATCCCCAAAATGAATTGGGCAACTCACTATAACTCATCATCAATCTAACCATGTCCATAAGAGTCATGTTCCTCCTCTCTGCTACACCGTTCTGCTAGGTTGTGCCTGGTGCAGACAACTGGGACTGAATACCCTCAACTGACAAATAGGTCCTAAATTCACTAGAGAGGTATTCATCACCGTGATCAGATTGTAAGGCCTTGATACTCTTACTATGATACTTCTCCACATCTTCCTTAAACTCTTTGAATTTGCCAAAACATTCAGACTTGTGGCGCATCAAGTAAATTTATCCATATCTAGACTAATCATTTCTGAATGTCACAAAATACTTATAACCACCTCTAGCCTGAACTGACATAGGCCCACACAAGTCAAAGTGAACAACTCTAAATCTTCTTTGGCCCTATACCCCTTTGCCTTAAAAGGCCTCTTGGTCATTTTACCCTCCAAGCAGGACTCACAGGTCAGAAAGTTGTCAATATCTAATGTGTCCAAAGACCCATCATTGCCCAACCTTTGAATCCTATTAAGGTTGATGTGACCTAGTCTTAGGTGACAAAGATAAGTTTGGTTCAAAGGGGATGACTCCTTTCTCTTATTATGATTTAATGATGTGTTATTAATTTCTGTGTTTTTCACTATTGGGGAGTTCGTCTTAATCAAAAACAGATTGTCAACCAGTGCATGAGAATATATAAGTTTATTGTTCTTTCTAATAAAAACATAATCTTCCGAAAAACAAACTTATAACCATCCAAAAGCAGCTTAGAAACTGAAAGTAAGTTCTTTCTAAAGTTGGGTACATAAAGACAATCTCTCAATAATAAAACAGAGTCTGAAAAACAAAGGCGAACTACTCCCACTGCAGTAAATGATACTCTGGTAGTATCGCCCAGGTACACCTGCAACTCGCAATCTCTAAGCAGCCGGGTCACTTGGAACCCCTGCAAACAATTACAAATATGATCAATGGCTCCTAAATCCACACACCAAGTATCTGTGGGAATCACCGCTAAATATGTCTCAGTAACAAAAGCGAAGTTGTTCATACATTTGAGCTTTGGGCAGTCTGGCTTCCAGTGTCCTACTTTGCCACACTTGAAGCGCTTTCTTTTCAGTTTGGGCTTCTTGGCAACACCACCTTTAGGTCCATGATGAACTCCTGCCTTCTGGCCCTTCTTCCTCTTTTGTTTCCTGGCTTTGGGCCCAATAGAGGAACATGAAGGTCCAACAGTAGCCAAAGCTTGCTTCTTCTTAGAGAAGAGACCTTCAGCAGACACCAATGCAGTCATGTGAAAGATTATCTGCCTGGGCCTAGCCAGAAACTCACTTTCGTGCTATGCATTCCAGAATTAGAATCTCTGGCTAGGCCTAGACACTAGCATAATCGCTATTCTAACCCTTTTGAAATAACATTGCGTAGGATCTGGGTTTGACTTATTCAATTTATCACACAACAACAATTATTAATAAAAGCGAAACATAAGAATTACCTATTGAAGCATGCACTTAGGTGATTCTCTTGTATGGCTCAAGACTTTGCTTGTATGCTGTGTGGGAAGCAATCTAACTAGCAATTTAATGAGCTAATCACCACAATCCACCTGCCAAAAAAATTCCAGCACCATTGCACGTGGCGCGTACAATTCACGCACTGCCCGGAGAGAAAGAAAGAATTAAGTTGCCACCAAAATTTGAGGAAAATTTTGACTGCTATAAGCTATTGGAAATCCGAATTTAGAGACAGAATTTTCTCTCTCTAGGATTTTCTCTCTTTAAGTTTTCTTGTCTTAAAAACTTATGAATTGTTTATTGTGGAATAGCTAATCCCTTGTCTATATATATAAAGTTATAAGAGAGACCCCAAGTTTGTTTAGGATTGGTCTTCCTAATGGGTTTAGGTAATTAGTTTCCAAATCAAATAAGGTAACCAATCTGATAGGATAAACCAAATCCTATTAGATTTCCTAATCTCTAGGATTTGCTAATTCTAATTGAAACTTAAGACTTAATTAATTAATTAAATAATTCCACTTTGTTAATTACTCAATTAACCCTTAGGAATAATTAATCAATTAATTAATTCTACCTATTCAATTAATCCATTATAAAATTAATCGTATCACTAACGGATTAATTTTGGCACTACCATCCTACACCAGAATTGTTTCCAGAACAACTTAATTAATTTATATTCATAATCTCCCCACATCAAAGATATAGTGGTCGTTAATCTATTAATCTCCCCACACCAAAGAGGTTTCAGAGTTGATTCATTCTTACTTGTGTGGGCCTATGCCAATTCATGCTAGAGGTGGTTATGAGTATTTCGTGACATTCACGGATGATTACTCTAGATATGGATACATATGCCTGATGCGCCATAAGTCTGAATGCTTGGGCAAGTTCAAAGAGTTTAAGGCTAAGGTGGAGAACCATATGGGTAAGAGTATCAAGGCCTTGCGATCTGATCGTGGTGGCGAATACATCTCTAGTGAATTAAGGTCCTATTTGTCAGAGGTGGGTAGGCACACTCCAGCAGAATGGTGTAGCAGAGAGGAGGAACAAGATTCTTATGGATATGGTTAGATTTATGATGAGTTATAGTGAGTTGCCTACCTCGTTTTGGGGTTATGCCTTAGAGATAGCGTGTTATCTCCTTAATCACGTGTCATCTAAATCTGTGCCTACGATACCCCTAGAGTTGTGGACTGGGCGAAAGCCTAGTCTGAGATATATCAGGATTTGGGGTTGTCCAGCACATGTGCCTGAGGCAGATGCAGGTAAGTTAGATTCATGATCAAAGGCTATGTTGTTTGTAGACTACTCCAAAGGAATGAGAGGTGGTCTATTTTATAGTCTTTAGGATCAGAAGGTGGTGGTGAGCACCAACGCCAGATTTCTTGAAGGGGACTATATTTTAGATCACAAGTCAAGCAGCAAGGTAGTATTGGAAGAGCTTAGAAGTAAGTCCATTATTCCAGATGCACAAGTACAGGAAGACACACCATAAGAGACTGCACACACTATCACAGATGATGCACTTACACAGGCTATGCCTCGTCATAGTGGGAGGGTTGCCAGACAACCCAAGAGGTACATGGGTTTGGGTGAGTATTCGAACTTTATACCTGACACTCATGAACCAGACCCAGTTAGCTATAATGAGGCTCTCCAAGATAAAGATGCAAATTCTTAGCAAAGAGCGATGATTGCTGAGATGGGTTCTATGGACTCAACTCAGGTTTGGGAGCTGGTAGACCTTCCTGATAGGTTTCGACCTATTGGGTGCAAATAGGTCTATAAGCGAAAGAGAGGATCTGACGGGAGGGTTGAGACCTTCAAGGCTAGGCTTGTGGCGAAGGGGTATACTCAGAAATAAGGGATCAATTATAAGGAGACATTTTCCCTGGTAGCCATGCTTAAGTCGATCCAGATTCTCTTGGCCATAGCTGCTCATATGGATTATGAGATTTGGCAGATGGACGTCAAGACAGCTTTCCTTAATGGAAGTCTTGAGAAAACCATCTTTATACAGCACTAGAGGGTTTCATTGTTTAGGGCCAAAAGCACAATGTATGCAGGCTTAGGAGGTCCATTTATGGACTTAAGCAAGCATCCAGATCTTGGAATATCCATTTTGATAAGGTTATCCAGTCCTATGGATTAACTCAGTATCTGGATGAGCAGTGTGTATATCGCAGGTGTGATGGTGATACGGTGGTGTTCCTTGTATTTTACGTAGATGACATCCTTCTGATTGGCAATAGTAAAAAGGTGTTGTCAGACGTAAAGGCATGGTTGTCCAGGCAATTTGATATGAAGGATTTGGGAGAGGCTGGACATATCCTTATGATCAAGATTTTTCGAGATCGTAGGAGACATTCTCTGACTCTCTCTCAGGCATCCTACATAGACACGATTTTGGCCCGTTTTAACATACAGAACTCTAAGAAGGGTTCACTACCTTTTAGGCATGGGGTGCATTTATCTAAGGAGCAGTGTCCCAAGACTGCTGAGGAGATAGATGTCATGTAGGCGGTACCCTATGCTTCTGCAATGGGTAGTCTCATGTATGCTATGTTATGTACTAAGCCTGATATTTGCTTTGCCGTTGGCATGGTTAGCAGATATCAGAGAGGCAGTAAAATATATTCTCAAGTACTTACGCAGGACGAGAGATTATGTCCTAGTTTATAGAGCGCATGAGCTTGTACCTTTGGGTTACACAGATTCGGACTTTCAAGGTGATATGGACAAGAGTAAGTCTACCTCTAGGTTTGTGTTTACTCTGGGAGGTGGAGCCATAGTATGGCGGAGTGTCAAGTAGAAATACATGGTGGACTCCACGATGGAGGCAGAGTATGTTGCCGCATCAGAGGCAGCAAAAGAAGCTGTATGGCTCCGGAACTTCCTGGTGGACTTAGATGTGGTTCCTGAGTTGCCTAGGTCTATCACAGTTTATTGTGATAACAATGGTGCAGTTGCTAACTCGAGTGAACCACGAGCCCACAAGGCGAGTAAACACATAGAGCGCAAGTACCACCTGATACGAGAGATAGTAAAGAGAGGAGACGCGACCGTGGCCAAGACAGCATCAGATGATAACCTTGTAGATCCTTTCACAACCGAAAGGTCTTTGAGAGACATGTGGAGGGTATGGGAGTCAAATTCTTGAGGGAGCCATGTGAGTGAGCTTAAAGGTGTTCTATAGATTTCATTATGACAGCAGCATAATAGCGGGTTGGACAGTTTTTGTACTTCTTAGCATAGCTTTGAGTATTAGTGGGAGATTGTTAGTTTTGAATACAGAAAAGCTATGTCTTGTATCAAAAACTAATATCCGCAAATGATATATCATTTTGTTTTAGTATTAAATTGTTCCATTATATCATAGAACTAGATAACGGGGTGTGGAAAGACACACTAGATACCGTTATTGGTTAAAGTATTGATATATAAAAAGTATGCTCGTAACTGAGATAGTCTGAACACACTATCGGTATCGGTTATCGTGTGGTTTTGAAATTAGTTTATCTAGACTAATTATATCACACGGATATACCCGGGGCATATTGAACATGACCAGTTTGGATAGAATTGATTTGTACTGATCGGCGTAGTCAATTCGGTCCTAGTATTCAGTCTCTCAATCCCGAGATTGGGACGGGCGTGAGAGTTAGATATCATATGCTTTGATGTGCCAAAGAGTGCGGTCAATTGAGGCCTATTCTTTGGTAGGTTAGGTATGCGGTGTTTAGCTTCTTACGTGTCGTTGCTAGTTGGAGGAATCCACGTACTGGTTCACTGGGTTGATGGTGCTCCCGAGATGAGCTCGTAAGGTTTATTGTACTAAAACTGGCCAGTGGACTTTACGTTCAGTATAATAAAAAGGTCGAGTGGTACTTATCTCGGATACTAAGAAGTCGGTGAATTAGTTTGTCAGTAAATTTATAAACCGACGAGCACTAGATCTTTGATGTGGGGAGATAGAAGGAAATATAGTGACGGATATAAAGTCATTTTTAAGCGGTAGTTCCATAGTTAGTCCGATAGTGGTACGACAAATTATGTATTTGACTAATCGACAATGTAAATTAATTAATCCTAAAGGTTTAATTAATATTTAATTGACAAAGTGGATTAAGAAATTAATTCTATTTAAATTAATTAATCCTAAGGGTTCGATTAAATTAAATTAACGAAGTGGGTTAAGAAATTAATTTGAATTGATTGATTGGAGTTAATTAGTCTAGGAAAGACTAAGCGGTCAATGAAAGTCAAATTAAAAGGCCCAACTCAAAAGCCCACTAGGTCTCCATTGGAGCTCCCTATAAATAGAAAGCTTATGCCATAAGAAATTAAGAAAATCTTACAAGACACCTTGTCTTCCTTGAGTGAGAAAGTTCTAGAGAGACTCTCATTCCTTCTTGGGTTTCTTTAAAAAATGAACTTGGAATCTCACTTCTCGATTTAGATTAAGTTCAAAGATCAAGCTTTTAGATAGCCCATCGATTTATTTGAGTTGCCCACTGCTGGATTTTAATTCTTTTGGCCAGATTTATTGATATTATTGGCCGGACTGTTAAGAATTTTTGGCCGAACTTCATGGTTTTCATCTTTGTTAGCGAACTCACTTCTACAGCTCCGGGGTGCTTGATCCAGCTGGGTTTGTGTTGATCTCTCCCTTGGGTTGGTGATCCACAATCCCGGTTGTCCAGATCGTGACCGGAGTTGAAGTGGGTTCGATTTTATTGGCGAGAAAAGTAGTATGTAGTAATTTTTTGGGCTAAAGGTTTGATCTTTTGGGCATATTTGATCTAATTGAGGGATTTTCTTAGTGGATTTCTCGTGAGCTTGGTAGCACACTTCGATAGATTATTGCCCACACAATATTTGAAGTTTCTTGGAGTAATCCATTGGATTTTTGTGGTGATTGCAACATCAAGATTTGGTTTTTCTTATTGCGTTAGACTTCGCTTCAAAGGTATAACCTTTATGTTTTCCGCTTTTAATTAAAGGTTCAATTTTTGTGCATTAGATATCGATTTCATAATTTAAATAAGTATAAGTCTAGATCCATTCATAGGAAAATGAATTTGAGCCTGAGCTTTGTCGGAAGCTTTCGATTCTGGAATGAATTGCACGAAAGTGAGGTTTTCTATTTAGCCCAGACTTGTTCTATTTTCCTTCACTTGCATCCAATGGGCTTAAACCCATCAAGCAGGTCCACAAGCTCCTAGACTTGATTGTGGTCCATTGACCCCATCTCAGATATCATTGCCTTACGCCAAGATTTTGCATCTTTATCTCGGAGAGCCTCATTGTGCTTAACCGGGTCAGGTTCAGGTGCACCTGGGACTAGGTCTGATGCCTCTCCCACGCCAATGAACCTGTCGGGCTATCTTACAACCCTCCCACTAGGACGAGGCACCACCTATGTAGGCTCATCATCAGTGATCTTTTGTGCAGTGTGAGATGTATCTACCTGTGCTGGTGCATCAGGATTATTAGTTTGTCTCCTAAGCTCTTCTAGTACAATCTTACTCTTGGGCTTGTGATCTTGAATATAGTCTTCCTCCAAAAATCTAGCGTTGGTACTAAACACCACCTTCTGATCTTTAGGACTATAAAATAGACCACCTTTTGTTCCTCTGGGATATCCTACAAACAGCATTAATTCAGTTCTCGTATCTAACTTAGCCGCATCTGCCTTAAGCACATGTGCTGGATAACCCCAAATTCTGAGATGTCATAGATTAGGCTTTCGCACGTTCCACAACTCTACTGGGGTTGAAGGCACAATTTTAGATCGTACAAGATTAAGAATATATACAGCTGTTTCTAAGACATTTCCCCATAATGAACTCGGCAAATCATTATAGCTCATCATCGACCTAACCATTTCCATGAGAGTTCGATTCCTTCTTTCTGCTACACCGTTCTGTTGTGGTATGCCAGGTGCAGACAACTGAGACTGAATTCTGATCTCACTGAGGTATTCTCGAAATTTGTGGGACAGGTACTCCCCACCACGATCTGATCACAGTGTCTTGATACTCTTACCATGATGCTTCTCCACATCTGACCGAAACTCTTTGAACTTGCCAAAGCACTCGAACTTGTGACGCATTAGGTAAATGTACCCGTACCGTGAGTAGTCATCCGTGAACGATAGGTTTGATTCAATTCATGAGGTTTCTTCCTCTTATTAATGTTAGATAAAGAGCTATCTATTTCTATGTTTTGCACAACAGGGGAGTTAGAATTAACCACAAACAAATTGTCAACCAATGAACCATAACAAATAATTTTTCCATTTCTTCTAATAAATACAGAATCATCAGAAAAAATAAACTTATAACCATTCTTTAAGAGTTTAGAAATCGAAATAAGGTTCTTTCTAAAACTCAGTACATAAAGACAATTAACTAACTCTAATCTAGAATTTTTGAAATTCAGAATCACTACTCCCACTGCTTTTACTGACACTCTTGTAGTGTCGCTCATGTAGATGTCCAGAGCTCACCCTCTCAAAGCTTTCGGGTTACTTGGAACCCCTGCAAAGAATTACAAACATGATCAGTGGCGCTTGAATCCACACACCAAGTATCTGTGGGAATCACCACTAAACATGTCTCAGTAATTAGGGCAGAAACTATCGTACCTTTAGGCTTTGGACACTCTGCTTTCCAGTGTCCCATTTTCCCGCACCTGAAGCACTTGCATTTGGGCTTGCTCTTCTTTGTGATTCGGGCTTAGCAGCAAGTTTCTTGGCATTCTTCTTCTTCTTATTCTTCTTGCCTTTAGGCGCAGAAGAAGAACATGAAGCCTTCACTATAACCAAAGCTTGTTTCTTCTCGTGAAAGATGCCTTCGGCCGACACCAAATCAATTAAGAGCTCGGGTAAAGTGTAAACTCTATGATTCATGTTATAGTTGACCCGAAACTGCTCAAAACAAGAGGGTAAGCTCTGGAGGATGATATCTATCTGACTTTATGGGTCGATTTCACCTCCCAACACCTCTATCTCATTGATGTTATTGATCATGTGAAGCACGTGATCTCTCACCAATCCGCCCTCAGCCATTTTAGTGTTCATCAACTTTCTCATGGCTGCTTGCCTAGCAGTCCTGCCTTAATGAGGGAGCATCTCCCTCAGGTGAGCCATCATGTTGAAGGCAGAAAATATGGGATGAAGCTGATGTTGCAGCACATTTGACACAAAGGCCAAAATATAGTACTGCGCTATCTCATCCGTTTTTCTCCACCTGGTATAGGCATCCCTATCCTCTTGAGAAGAGTCCTCATTAGGGACATCTGGGCATACTTCGGTGAGCACAAACTTATACTGCTCTGCCGTCAGGACAATGTCCAAGTTACGACTCCAATCGACATAGTTAGTTCCAGTTAACTTATTGTCTTTCAATATAGCAGCTAAGGGGTTGAATGCCATATCAAATACTGTAAAATAAATAAACAGACAATGTTTCAGTTATTAAATCTATAATTTAGAAAATAAGAAAATTCTAACAATTATTGACTTCCCTCAAAACAATAATTTTAATCCACCAACATCTCATTCACCAGGATTCTCGCAAGCCACGATAGTGTGGACGTTTACGCTAACCCACATTCATTTGAGAATAACCAAGTCCATTAACTACACTATCTGACCAAACGATCTATTGATCAATGTAGCTAATAGTCGGTGCTTTCAGTCGTACAAATAAGCATCGTAACCTCGATCGAGAGATACTGCAGATCATACACTAAGTGTGTGCCATTACGTGACTTCTGAGCTTGTTACCTCAGGATAGTGAGCCTCAGACAGAGAGGGTGTCGCATTTCTCCTAGTTAAACTTACTCTAGTCATCTTACTCATAAATTCATAATCTAGCAATCTCGTGGTTGGACTCATCCGAATGGAGGAAGGCCCTAATGCCAAAGCGTAAGCCCACCCACATCGCATATGAACTCATAATGGTGGCCGTGGGGATATTAAACCAACCCGCTCCCACTTATATTTCCAAATTGAGGGTTTTTCGGGTTTTAAAATGTAATTAACTAACCCTAAGTTATATGCAACCACAAAACCAACATGATTTCAAAACCATGCATATAAAATACAGCACAAAAATTAAAGCACAAAAATTAAAACAATAAATACGGGTAAAAAATGCAAAAAATAAATTTCCTGACTATTATGGTTTTAATCGCTTTCATCTTCTGCCTTGATCTCGTGTCCCACCATGTAACTCGATAGAAAGAGTCTTAAACTTCAAAAAACAAAAAACTGGAGAAAAATAGGGCCAAAACGTGACCCGAACGGACCGTACGCGCAAGGCACGCGCCGCGCTTATGGCCTAGCAGCGTGCCTGCTGCGTTATGTACCGTGCGGCAACAGTGCTGCTGTCTCTGGCGATTACCGGCGGCGGCTCCTGCTGGCGAGTCGTTATCGATGCCACCTTTTGCCACCAATCCCTCTTTCGCTTCTTTTACGCTATTTGGTCTTCTTGCAATTCGTTCTGGGTTTTCCTGGGTTTCTACGAATTAACGACAACCCAAAACCCACGAATTCAAGTTGCCCACCAAAACGCCTTCAATTACGAAAAATTAATTCTCCTACTACAAGGCTTTCTAGGAAAACTAAATAATCGAAATTACATAGAAAAAATCCTACTGCAGATTTGATCTAATCCTACACGGCTTCCAGCATGTGGTTATACTCTTACAAACATTCATAATAAAATCAAATCTAGACATGTCCTGGAGTTTAATTAAAACCCATGCAAACGTAACCATAATAGTCAAGATTTCTTAACCACCTGCAAATAAAACCATGTAATAAATCAAACAAGCACAAAACCCAAAACCAAGCTCTGATACCAATTAAAAGATTATCTACCCAGGCCTAGCCAAAAACTTACTTTCGTGCTATGCATTCCAGAATCGTAATCTCTAGCCAGGCCTAGACGCTAGCACAATCACTATTCTAACCCTTTTGAAATAACATTGCGCAGGATCTTAGTTTGCACTTATTCAATTTATCACGCAACAAAAATTCTTAATTAAAAGCAGAAATATAAGAATTACCTATTGAAACGTACACTTAGGTCATTCTCTTGTATGCCTCAAGACTTTGCTTGTATACTGTGTGGGCAGCAATCTAACGAGCAATTTGATCAGCTAATCACCACAATCTACCTGCCGGAATAAACCAGCTACCGCCTGTTGGAGTTGAAGACATAAGCTATGCTTGTATTGTACATTTCCAAGTTAATATATCGATTTATGTTTTGGTTATATTTTGTTGTGCATCATTTTTACATTTATATTATGTAGTTAGATGATGAGGTATCTTGTGTGACACAATAGATCTCATCATTGGTTAAAAGACATAATATATAAATGAGGTTCGTAACCGAGTCAGCTTTGGACAAACTATCGGTTTAGGTTATTATGTGATTCGGATAATTGGTTTGTCTAAACTGATTGAATCATATAGATATGCCAGGGGCATATTGAACTTGACCAATAGGAATGATTTGTCATGTACTGATTTAATAGACAAATTGTTTTTGGTATTCTATCTCTTAATCCCTAGACTCGAGTGGGCATGAGGATTAGACATAGTGTACTTTGATATGCCAATGGGTGAGGTCAATTGTGTCCAATAGTCTCGGTAGGTTAGGTGCGCATGTTTAGTTGTTTGGTGTGCTGCTGCTTGTCGAAAGAAAACCATGTACCGGTGCGTCCTGGGAGATGGTGCTCCCGAGATGAGCTCGTAATGTTTATTATACTAAACCCGGCAGGTGGACTTATGTCCGGTATAGTAAAAAGGTCGAGTGGTACTAGTCTCGGAATTAAAAAAGTTAATTAATTAATTTATCAGTTAATTAATGAATTTATCAGTAAATTAATACATTAACGAGCACTATATCTTTGATATGGGGAGATTATGAATATAAATTATTAAGTTGTTCGAGAAGCAATTCTGCTGTAGGATGGTAGTGCCAAAATTAATCCATTAGTGGTACGATTAATTTTGTAATGGGTTAATTGAATAGGTAGAATTAATTAATTGATTAATTATTCCTAAGGGTTAATTGAGTAATTAAGAAAGTGGAATTAATTAATTAATTAAGTCTTAAGTTTCAATTAGAATTAGGAAATCCTAGAGATTAGGAATCTAGTAAGATTTGATTTATCCTATCAGATTGGTTACCTAATTGAATTTGAAAACTATTTACCTAATCCCATTAGGAAGACCAATCCTAAACAAACTTAGGGTCTCTCCTGTAACTATATATATAGACAAGGGATTAGCTATTCCACAATATACAATTCATAAGTTTTCAAGACAAGAAAACTTTGAGAGAGAAAATCCTAGAGAGAGAAATTTCTCACTCTAAATTTCAGATTTCTTAAGCTTTGGGGCAGCCAAAATTTCTTCAAGTTTTGGCAGCAACGTGTAGCATTCTCTCTCTCCGGGCGGTGCGTGGATTGTACGCGCTAGGTGCAGCGGTGCTGGAATTTTTCTGGCAGGTAGATTATGGTGATTAGCTGATCAAATTGCTCGGTAGATTGCTGCCCACACAGCATACAAGCAAAGTCTTGAGGCATACAAGAGAATCACCTACGTATACACTTCAATAGGTAATTCTTATTCTTCCACTTTTAATTAAGAATTTTTGTTGCGTGATAAATCAAATAAGTGCAAACCGAGATCCTGCGCAATGTTATTTCAAAAGGGTTGGAATAGCGATTGTGCTAGCGTCTAGGCCTGGCAAGAGATTCCGATTCTAGAATGCATAGCACGAAAGTGAGTTTCTGGCTAGGCCCGGGCTGATAATCTTTTAATTGGTATCAGAGCCTGGTTTTGGGTTTTGTGCTTATTCGATTTATTACACAATTTTGTTTGTAGGTGGTTAAGAAATCCCGACTATTATGGTTACGTTTGTATGGGTTTTAATCAAACTTCGGGACATGTCCAGATTTTATTTGATTATGGATGTTTGTAATAGTATAACCACGTGCTGGAAGCCCTGTAGGATTAGATCAAATATGTAGTAGAATTTTTTCTATGTAATTTTGATTATTTAATTTTCCTAGAAAGCCTTATAGTAGGAGAATTAATTTTTTGTAATCGAAGGCGTTATGGTGGGTAACTTGAATTCGTGGGTTTTGGGTTATCGTTAATTCGTAGAAACCCAGGAAAAACAGAACGAATTGCAAGAAGACCAAATAGCGTAGAAGAAACGAATGAGGGATTGGTGGCAAGGGGCTCCACATGCGATGACTCGCCGATGGGAGCCGCTGCCGACAACCACTGCATGGCGGCAGCATCACTGCCGCGCTGCGCAGTAAGCTGCTGCGCCAATGTGTAGCAGTGGGTGCAGCAGCTACTGAGCAAGAGCGGCGTGCCTCATGCGCGTCACGCGTACGCGGCCCGTTTGGGATGCATTTTGGCCCGTTTTTCCTCCAGTTTTTATTTTTTGAAGTTCAATACTCTTTCCATCGAGTTACATAGCGGGACACGAGATCAAGGCAGAAGATGGAAGCGATTAAAATCATAATTGTCATGAAATTTAATTTTTGCATTTATTTCCCGTATTTATTGTTTTAATTCTTGTGCTTTAAATTTTTATGCTGTATTTTAGATGCACGATTTTAAAGCATGTTGGTTTTATGGTTGCATATAACTTAGGGTTAGTTAATTGCATGTTAAAATCGGAAAAACCCTCAATTTAGAAAACTAAGTGGGAGCGGGTTGGTTTAATATCCCCACTGCCACCATTACGAGTTCATATGCGATGTGAGTGGGCTTGCACGTTGGCATTAGGGTTTTCCTCCATTCGGATGAGTCCAACCACGAGATCGCTAGATTATGAATTTCTGGGTAAGATGACTAGAGTAAGTTTAACTAGGAGAAATTCCACACCCTCTTCATCTGAGGCGTACTATCCTGAGGTAACAAACTCAGAAGTCATGTAATGGCATACACTTAGTGTATGATCTGCAGTATCCCTCCCATCAAGGTTACGCTGCTTATTTGTACGGCTGAAAGCACCGACTATTAGTTATATTGATCAATAGATCGATTGGTCAGATAGTGTAGTTAATGAACTTGGTTCTTCTCAAATGAATGTGGGTTAGAGTAAACATCCACACTATCGTGACTTGTGAGAATCCCGGTGAATGAGATGTTGGTGGATTAAAATTATTGTTTTGAAGGAAGTTAATAATTGTTAGAATTTTGTTTTCAAAATTCTAGATTAGATAACTAAAACATTGTATGTTTAATTTACAGTTTTTGATATGGCATTCAACCCCTTAGCTACTATATTGAAAGACAATAAGTTAACCGGACCTAATTATGTTGATTGGAGTCGTAACTTGGACACTGTCCTTATAGCTGAGAGCACTCCTGTGAGACATCATGTCATTGACGTGATTAGTAACATCAACAAGGTTGAGGTAGCGGGAGGCGAAATCGTTGGTGAAACCAAAGTCGATAATGTCCTCCAGAGCTTGCCTCAAAGCTATGAGCAGATTCGGTTGAACTACAACATAAGTAAAATGTGTACTTTATCCGAGCTCTTGGCAGAGTTGGTGGCGGCCTTCAAGAGAAAAAACGAACTTTAGTCACAGTCAAAGCTTCAGAATCTTCTTCTGAGCCTGAAGCTAGAAAGAAGAAGAGAAAGCTCGAGAGAATAGCTCAAAAGGCGTGAATTGCGCCTAAGCCAGATATTGCAAAGAAGAAGTCGAAAGACAAGTGCTTCAAGTATAATAAGATGGGACATTGGAAATCGGATTGTTCAAAGCTTAAACGTACGATAGTTTCTGCCTTAATTACTGAGACATGTTTAGCGGTGATTCCCACAGATACTTAGTGTGTGGATTCAGGTGTCACTGACCATTTTTGTAATTCTTTGCAAGGGTTCCAAGTGACCCGGAAGCTTAGAGAGGGCGAGCTGGATATCTACTTGGGCAACACTACAAGAGTGTCTGTAGAAGTAGTGGGAGTAGTTACTCTGAATTTTGAGAATTCTAGTTTAGAGTTAGTTAATTTTCTTTATGTACCGAGTTTTAGAAAGAACCTTATTTTGGTTTCTAAACTCTTAAAGAACGGTTATAAGTTTATTTTTTCTGATGATTCTGTTATGTTGGATTTTGTTTAGGCATTTAATCTAATTAAATGGCGGAATCCTAAACTATGAGGATCGGGTCTTACCCTTGAAGCGTAATCGGTTGCGCACGTCGCCTGGCTCCTCTGAGAAGATGGCGTTTTGTTGTCTCCAAAATCCTTCCTCGAAGGATCCTCTACTCTCAAGCACGAAAGCCTTCGCAGGTTGGTGCTAGCCAATCTTGCCTACCGGGAGAATTTTGGGAATCCTGTGTATTTTGT
Organism: Knoxia roxburghii; assembly: GCA_030378225.1. Taxonomy (NCBI): domain Eukaryota; kingdom Viridiplantae; phylum Streptophyta; class Magnoliopsida; order Gentianales; family Rubiaceae; genus Knoxia; species Knoxia roxburghii. The sequence continues at coordinate 15,344,748 of CM059418.1, forward strand.
CTGATGAGAATAATTCAAAAATCCTCTACTCTCAATTATATCCCTAGGATATTTGTAGAGAATTAATTTCCAAAATCAGTATTGTAATTTATCCAATTATAACTTAACTGATTTTAGTAATTTCCAAATCAGTATTATTACCAAATATTATTTAACTGATTCCAAGTCAGTATTTAAATAATATTTACTAATTCCAAATCAGCCTTAAATAACACTTTAATGATTTGGGTTATACACCAAGCCCATGGATCAACCCATGACCCATGGATCAGGCTGATGGGTCAAGAACTTCAATTGTAATTAAGTCCCTTGATTTATCAGCCCATCCCAATTGTTCCCAGGTAATTAATTAACTATTAATTAATACCACCGAACTTTCCAATAATATTCAATTAAACCATTTAATTAAATCTTATTTATTTAAGTATAACAAATATACTTATTGTAGGCAAGAATTCTTATTCTGCATCATCGAACTTTCTTAAGTGCGATCCTGTAGGCCCATTCCAAATTGGCAATGGATAACTCAAACCCATTGATTAATCCATAAGTCATTAGTGGTCTCTAGCAAGACATAATGACTACCCAATTTGGAATGGAGGGTCGAATGGAGATTCAACACAACCTTTCCGAGCAAACTGCGTACGATCCTCTACATCGATATCCAGTTTAGCATAAGGCATGGAACCATCATCCTTATGTAGCTAAACGTTTACTTGATCTCTTAGTGACACTGAATCCTTCAAGCAAATGATATCCTATCATTCCTTGGGCATGGCCATGCACTTTTCAGTTCACTATCAAGTGGCCAAGATATCATCTCTCACTTAAGAGAGATTTGTAGTCCCATCACTTCACCTACATACCTTAGCGTGTCTCATAGTGTACCCAATCATACCCGTACTTGGCAACCTGTTACGGCCCCGTTAGGCGTATGTCAAAGCACACTACAATTCACCTAAGACCATGTAGTGATTTCTGGTCTAAGGATCCTAGTACCAGTACTACTCAAAAGAATCACTCATGATCTAATTAGTCCATGGAGTGTTTCTTTTGGCGGATCGATTTCATGAATTTAAATATGCACAAGGATATTACTATCATGAAATTAACTCATTTGATAAACAAACAATCAAGCGACAAATATCTTATTTACATAAATACCCTCAAAGTATATTTACATAAATAGCCCTCATTAGGGCACATTCACCAACAATCTCCCACTTGCCCGATGAAGGGCTATGTCCTAAACTGTTTAAGACCAAGCTCTATTACATGTCTATCAAACTTTGACTGTGGTAGAGCTTTTGTGAGAGGATCTGCTATATTGTCGTCTGACCCTATTTTGCACACTTTCACATCTCCTTGATCAATGATCTCTCGGATGAGGTGAAACCTTCTGAGTATGTGTTTGGTTTTCTGGTGTGACCGAGGCTCCTTAGCTTGTGCGATGGCCCCGTTATTGTCACAGAAAAGTTCTATCGGATCTTGGATACTCGGTATCACTCCGATGTCTGACACGAACTTTCTCAGCCAAACAGCTTCCTTTGCAGCATCTGATGCAGCAATGTACTCAGACTCTGTTGTAGAATCGGCTGTTGTATCTTGCTTTGAGCTTTTCCAACTTATTGCACCGCTATTCAGACTAAACACGTAGCCTGATTGTGACTTCATGTCATCTTGATCTGTTTGGAAAGCAGCATCAGCGTAACCATGTACAATGAGCTGTTCTTGTCCTCTATACACTAGCATTAATCCTTTAGTTCTTCGTAAGTACTTCAGGATTGCTTTGACTGCAGTCCAATTATCCATCCCTGGATCTTGTTGGTATCTACTAGTCATGCTAAGTGCATGTGCAACATCCGGACCGGTACACAACATGGCATACATGATAGATCCTATTGCCGAAGCATATGGGACTCTACTCATTGTATCCCTCTCCTCTCTTGTTGAAGGACCTTGGTTCTTCTTCAAGAGAAGGCCATGTCTAAATGGTACCTTACCATTTTTGGAGTTAGACATATTGAATCTTTTCAATATCTTGTCTATGTACCCTTCTTGACTTAGTCCCAGAAGCTTTTTAGATCTATCCCTATAGATCTTGATACCTAGTATCGTCTCAGCTTCTCCTAAGTCTTTCATAGAAAATACACTCCCCAACCATTGTTTGATGTCTTTCATCAAAGGAATGTCATTTCCTATGAGCAGGATGTCGTCCACATATAGGACAAGGAAAACAATCTTGCTCCCACTAACTTTCTTGTAAACACAAGGCGCATCTTCGTTCTTGATGAATCCGTAACCTTTTACCTCCTCATCAAAACGAAGATTCCAACTTCGAGATGCTTGCTTTAGTCCATAGATGGACCATTGAAGCTTACATACTCGATTAGGATGCTTTTGATCGATGTATCCCTCGGGTTGTTTCATATAAACATCCTCGAGTAGGTTTCCATTCAGGAAAGCGGTCTTAACATCCATCTGCCATACCTCATAGTCAAAATATGATGCTATGGCAAGCATTGTCCTAATGGACTTGAGCATTACGACAGGGGAGAAGGTTTCATCATAGTCTATACCATGAGTCTGTCTGAAACCTTTAGCCACTAGTCGTGCCTTGAAGATCCCGCCAGGTTTTACCTTGAAAATCCACTTGCAATCGACAACCTTTGCCTGAACAGGAGGGTCAATCAAAGTCCACACTTTATTGTCCCTCATGGATTGCATTTCAGATTCCATAGCTTCTAGCCATTTATCGGAATCCGGACTTTCTAAAACCTGTTTGTAGTTCGCGGGCTCATTAGAGTCCACCAAGATCAAATCTTGATCGTCAGTCACGAGAAATCCGTATCTCTCGGGTTGGTGACGAGATCTACTAGACCTTCTAGATTCTTGTGCTGTTGACTAAGGTTGCTCATCTTCATGAGTTTCCATGTCAACTTCCATCTGAGTTTCTGTAGATCGTTCTACATCCTCTTGTGGTTCTTGAACTTCTCCGAGTTCTATTCTACTCCCACTGTCTTTCTTGTACAGAAATTCTTTCTCTAAGAAAGTAGCTCCTCGAGCAACGAACACTTTGTTCTCGGTTGGGTTGTAGAATTGATATCCTTTGGTTTCCTTAGGATATCCCACAAATAGGCATTTGTCAGTTTTGGGTTCAAGCTTATTACTTTGTAAACGCTTTACATGAGCTTGACAACCCCAAACTCGTAGATAGGACATATAGGGCTTCCGACCCATCCATATCTCATATGGAGTCTTATCTACTGCCTTAGATGGAATACGATTCAATAAGTAGGCAGCAGAAAGGAGAGCATAACCCCAAAAGGATGTAGGGAGAGTTTCTAGGCCCATCATTGATCGAACCATATCTAATAAGGTCCGATTTCTCCTCTCGGATACACCATTCCATTGAGGTGTTCCTGGTGGAGTCAGCTGTGAAACAATTCCACACTGTTTTAGATAGCCATCGAACTCATCACTAAGGTATTCACCTCCCCGATCGGAGCGAATAACCTTAATCCTTCTATCCAACTGATTCTCTACTTCGTTTTTATACTCTTTGAACTTTTCAAAAGTTTCACTTTTATACCTCATTAAGTAGACATACCCATATCTACTAAAGTCATCAGTAAAAGTTACGAAGTATTCAAATCCACCTCTGGCTTGTGTGCTCATTGGTCCACATACATCCGTATGTATTAGGGCCAATAGCTCACTTGTTCTTTCACCTTTCTTGTTGAAAGGACTCTTTGTCATTTTACCTTGCAAGCAGGGTTCGCAGGTATCATATGATTCAAAATCAAATGAACCAAGCACTCCATCCTTGTGAAGCTTTTGAACTCGCTTTTCATTTGCATGGCCTAATCGACAATGCCAAAGGTATGTTGGACTTAAATCATCTTTAGTTGATTTAGCTTTCTTTTCTATGTTATAGACTGGTTTTTCTTGGGTCAAATCCAAGACATACAGACCGTTACACATATTTGCAACTCCGTATAAAATATCATTTCGATATAAAGATAACGAGTTATTCTCTATAATAAATTGAAAACCTTTATTATCTAAACTCGAAACTGAAATAATATTTCTGCTCAAAGCAGGTACATAATAACAATTTTCAAGTTCGATATTTAAACCAGAAGGTAAAGACAGAGTGTAATCTCCAACTTCAACAGCAGCAACTCTTGCCCCGTTGCCCACTCGGAGATCTACTTCACCTTTCTTTGTTATCCTTCTATTTCTGAGTCCCTGCACATTGGTACAAATGTGAGCCCCACAACCAGTATCTAATACCCATGAGGTGGACATAGAAAGATTAATTTCTATAACAAAGATACCTGAAGCTGAAGGATTGCTTTCGAGAAACTTCTTGCAGTCTCTCTTCCAATGACCCTTCTGTTTGCAGAAGAGACATGTATCATCCTTTTTGGATTTTGTCTTAGCAGCTGGAGGAGCTTGTGGTTGGGAAGCAGTCTTACTGCGAGCTTTCTTATTCTGCCCAACTTTGGCCTTGCCATTTAGCTTCCTCTTCCCTTTACCTTTCTCTACAACTAACACTGGCGTTGCCTTCCGAAGGGTTTGCTCAGTGTTCTTTAACATGCCATGGAGCTCAGGAATACTCCTCTCCATGTTGTGCATATTGTAGTTCACAACAAAATCATTGTAATCGTCAGGCAGTGAAGCCAAGATGATATCAATGGCCAACTCTCTAGCAAGAGGCGCATTTAATCTCTCTAGGGTATCAATATACCCCTTCATCTTGATCAAATGCGTACTTACCGACGAACCCTTCGCCATCTTGCATGAGATTAATGCTTTTATCGTAATGAACCTTTCATTACGGGCTTGCTCTCGGAACATTTCCGTGAGTGACTCATAAATCCGGAATGCTTCCGAATTCATGAATTGCTTCTGAAGCTCACCTGACATAGTCGCAAGCATCAGGCAAGTCACATCATCGGAATCACTTTTCAGCTTTTCCCACGCTCGTTGAACAGTTGCCGAAGCATTTTGTGGTTGTTCAGGTAAAGCGGTCTCTAAGACATTCAACTTCCTTTCTTGTTTGAGAACTGTTCTCAGGTTTCTTTCCCAATCCAAGAAGTTTGGACCAACAAGTTTTTCTTTGTCCAAACTACTTCTTAGAGTGAGATTTGAAGTGACATTAGTGCTAGAAGATGCCATTTCTACAAAAGAAAATTTGCAAAATATTAGAATGAGTTTTAAAATTATTTTCCACAATAGCCAAAATTGAAATCCCTAACAATTTTGTGTTGGTGCTAGATTGTGGGCCGAAAATCCACAAAGAGTCAACCCCAGTCTTGCTTTGGCAAGTATCGTAGGGATCGGGCTCTTTTGGTAGGCAACGTTCAAATCACATTCCATGTAATTTAACGCTTTCCAATTGCATACCATGCAACTTTTCGGTGATAGGATGAACATTCCAAATGTTTGACACCATCCTATCTTTGCAAAATTAATCCCTAGTCAACTTATCGGGTCAAGCTAGGATTAATTTTCCCAAGTTAAACCATCCCTCAAGGCATCACATCAATAGACACCCACACAGTTTTTCCATAACAAGTGGTAGTGATAAAGTTGAGCATCTAATACCCAAACAGTTTTTCCACTCATTAATGGTAGTGATAAAGTTGGGCACTATTATGTAACAACCCGCGGCACGAAGAAAACCTGAGGCCCTTGGGCTCTCCAAGTCCACCAGACGTTCGACGCTCAAGCGGGCCCTTAAGTATGGAAGCAAAATCTTGGGTTTTTGGGATTTAGGTTTGATCGGCTTAACATGCATTTTCGTTTATCATTCATTCACATAAACAAAAGAATGAAATAAAGCGATGAACTGGGCTCTAGTCTATTACAGTGCCTTTTAAAATCTTCATGTTTGGGCCTCCGCTCCTGGGCTCCACCATGGACTCCTCTTGGAACCTCCTTTTGGGCCTAACTATTACATGATGATTTTATAGGCACGCAGGCCCAAATTCAAAATTGGCTCGCAGGCCCCAACTTTTAAAACGTTAAAATTAAAAGCCCAATTCATGCTTTGAAACACATAAAATGCATATGCTCATACAAGCCGGTTTTAATTTAAGCCGATTAATTTTAAGGATTGTGTAACTATTACAGAATTAAAATTGATCGTGTCATGATCAATTTTAATCAATCCTTCTGTTCATTTTACATTTATCCAAAATGATGCATGAACATGCTTGCATAATTATGATGCTTCAAATAAAATTTAAACAATTTAAACAAGCATCAAAATAAAATAAAATAAATATATAATAATTCAAAATTTAAACTAATTAATTAATCTAATTATTTATTTATTTATTTATTTATTTATTTATCCTTTCTAATTATTTTAATTATCCTAATCTAATTAAGATAATTTATTTCAAAATTTTAAATTTTTACTTATAGGATAAAATTCTAAATTAATCCTATCTTTATCTAATAAGATTATTTAATTAAAACCTTATTAAATAAAATTCAGAAAATTATAAAATTTTAATTTTCTGAAACCCTTGGGGTCATTTCGTAAATAACCAAAATTTCTGGGCTAGGGTTTCATGGAATAAAACTTTTGGGGTCCTTTTTTTTTTGTAATTTTTAAACAATTTTAAAACAGGGGCATCTTTGAGGTTTAATGGTGCGACGGGGGCATTTTAGTCTTTTCAGCCCCTAGGGCTTCATCACCCCCGCCGCCCCTGTTCTTCTTCCCCGGCATCCTTGCCGGTCACCTTCCCCGGTGAAATCTAATTTTCCGGTGAGGAAATTTTTTTTCTTTTCGACGCAACAATTACAACGGTAGCGTTCGATCGGCCTTCCTCGGTCGTCTCCTTCCCGATTTTGGCCACCCATCTAATGGATAATGACCGTCTTTCGAAGAACGTATCAATCGGGATTCGACACCTCTGGCCATCCAGCTTTCCGATCAACGACAAGTAAGAGCAAAACCCAGAAAACCCCAAATTCAAAATCATTTTTCCCGGTCAAAATCAACCAAAGACCCACGATTTTTAAAACCCAAACAAAAATGGAACCATTCTGGTTTTTTTTTTTTCATTCCTTCGATCGAAAAACAAAAACCCCGAAGAGACAAATTGTTTTTCCCGGTGAAGGTTCAAACAGCCCAGCAAATAATGTTTTGAAACCCAGCAAATCAAAATCCCAAAACCAAAATCGTTTTTCCGGTTACTTAGCCCAGTTTTTGGTAGACTCAACAGAAACCAGGGGAAAAAAATTGATGAATAATCTCACCGAAACCATTCCGGCAAGGAAAACCAACACAAGGTTTTGAAAAATCAACAAATTAAAGATTCTCGCTGGAACCTTTTCGTTGTACTCGATTTCCGAAAGCATGAAGAAAATAAGCAAACGGGACTTTCATTGAAATCTTACCCAGAAAATGATTTATCCATTGAAAACTTTAAAGCCCAGCTTCTGACTTCAAAACGTAAAGTTATCGGATGGGACTTTCAATACAAAGACCCAGAAAATTAATTTTCCTTCTCCGAAACTAATTTTCAAATCGTTCATTAACAAAATTAATTTTAAAACAAACAATTTGCTTTAATCTATTAATTTTAATTAGAACACTAAAATTCTAAACCTCGCTCTGATACCACTGTTGGATTTTGTTTAGGCATTTAATCTAATTAAATGGCGGAATCCTAAACTATGAGGATCGGGTCTTACCCTTGAAGCGTAATCGGTTGCGCACGTAGCCTGGCTCCTCTGAGAAGATGGCGTTTTGTTGTCTCCAAAATCCTTCCTCGAAGGATCCTCTACTCTCAAGCACGAAAGCCTTCGCAGGTTGGTGCTAGCCAATCTTGCCTACCGGGAGAATTTTGGGAATCCTGTGTATTTTGTCTGATGAGAATAATTCAAAAATCCTCTACTCTCTATTATATCCCTAGGATATTTGTAGAGAATTAATTTCCAAAATCAGTATTGTAATTTATCCAATTATAACTTAACTGATTTTAGTAATTTCCAAATCAGTATTATTACCAAATATTATTTAACTGATTCCAAGTCAGTATTTAAATAATATTTACTAATTTCAAATCAGCCTTAAATAACACTTTAATGATTTGGGTTATACACCAAGCCCATGGATCAACCCATGACCCATGGATCAGGCTGATGGGTCAAGAACTTCAATTGTAATTAAGTCCCTTGATTTATCAGCCCATCCCAATTATTCCCAGGTAATTAATTAACTATTAATTAATACCACCGAACTTTCCAATAATATTCAATTAAACCATTTAATTAAATCTTATTTATTTAAGTATAACAATTATACTTATTGTAGGCAAGAATTCTTATTCTGCATCATCGAACTTTCTTATGTGCGATTCTGTAGGCCCATTCCAAATTGGCAATGGATAACTCAAACCCATTAATTAATCCATAAGTCATTAGTGGTCTCTAGCAAGACATAATGACTACCCAATTTGGAATGGAGGGTCGAATGGAGATTCAACACAACCTTTCCGAGCAAACTGCGTACGATCCTCTACATCGATATCCAGTTTAGCATAAGGCATGGAACCATCATCCTTATGTAGCTAAACGTTTACTTGATCTCTTAGTGACACTGAATCCTTCAAGCAAATGATATCCTATCATTCCTTGGGCATGGCCATGCACTTTTCAGTTCACTATCAAGTGGCCAAGATATCATCTCTCACTTAAGAGAGATTTGTAGTCCCATCACTTCACCTACATACCTTAGCGTGTCTCATAGTGTACCCAATCATACCCGTACTTGGCAACCTGTTACGGCCCCGTTAGGCGTATGTCAAAGCACACTACAATTCACCTAAGACCATGTAGTGATTTCTGGTCTAAGGATCCTAGTACCAGTACTACTCAAAAGAATCACTCATGATCTAATTAGTCCATGGAGTGTTTCTTTTGGCGGATCGATTTCATGAATTTAAATATGCACAAGGATATTACTATCATGAAATTAACTCATTTGATAAACAAACAATCAAGCGACAAATATCTTATTTACATAAATACCCTCAAAGTATATTTACATAAATAGCCCTCATTAGGGCACATTCACCAACATGTTATTATTAGAAAAAATGGCAAACTTATTTGTTCTGGTTCATTGGCTGACAATTTGTTTGTGGTTAATTCTAACTCCCCTATTGTGCAAAACATAGAAACAGATAGCTCTTTATCTAATATTAATAAGAGTAAGCAACCTTCTGAAATGAATCAAACCTATCTTTGGCATCTCAGGCTAGGTCATATAAACCTTAGTAGGAGTCAGAGGTTGGTCAATGATGGACCTTTAGGTTCATTAGAGATTGACAGTTATTCAACATGCGAATCTTGCTTAGAGGGTAAAATACCAACAGACATTTTAAAGCAAAAGGTTATAGAACCAAAGAAGTACTAGAATTCATTCTAACTTGTGTGGACCAATGTCGGTCCAAGCACGAGGTGGGTTTGAGTATTTCGTGACGTTCATAGATGACTACTCAAGGTACGGGTACATTTACCTAATGCGTCACAAGTCCGAGTGCTTTGGCAAGTTCAAAGAGTTTCGGGTAGATATGGAGAAGCATCATTGTAAGAGTATCAAGACACTGCGGTCAGATCGTGGTGGGGAGTACCTGTCCCACGAATTTCGAGAATACCTTAGTGAGGTCGGAATTTAGTCTCAGTTGTCTTTACCTGGCAAGCCACAGCAGAACAGTGTAGCAGAAAGAAGGAATCGAACCCTCATGGAAATAGTTAGGTCGATGATGAGCTATAGTGATTTGCCATGTTCGTTCTGGGGATATGCCTTAGAAATAGCGGTGTATATTCTTAATCTTGTACTATCTAAAATTGTGCCTTCAACCCTAGTAGAGTTGTGGAACGGGCACAATCCCAGTCTAAGACATCTCAGAATTTGGAGTTGCCCAGCACATGTGCTTAAGGCAGATGCTGCTAAGTTAGATGCGATAACTGAATTAATGTTGTTTGTAAGATATCATAGGGGAACGAAAGGTGGTCTGTTTTATAGTCCTAAAGATCATAAGGTGGTGGTTAGTACCAATGCTAGATTTTTGGAGGAAGACTATATCCTAGATCACAAACCCAAGAGTAAGATAGTACTAGAAGAGCTTATGAGACAAACTAATAATCCTGATGCACCAACACAAGTAGATACACCACACACTGCACAAGATATCAAAGATGATGCGCCTACACAGGTGGTGCCTCGTCGTAGTGGGAGGGTTGTAAGGCAGTCCGACAGGTTCATTGGCATGAGAGAGGCATCAGACCTAGTCCCAGGCACGCCTGAACATGACCCAGTAAACTACAATGAGGCTCTTCGAGATAAAGATGTAGAATTTTGGCATAAGGCAATGATATTCGAGATATGGTCAATGGACCACAATCAAGTCTGAGAGCTTGTGGACTTGCCTGATGGGTTTAAGCCCATTGGATGCAAGTGGGTCTACAAACATAAGAGAGGACCTGACGGAAAGGTGGAAACCTTTAAAGCTAGGCTGGTGGCGAAGGGGTACACTCAGAAAGAGAGAATCGATTATGAGAAAACCTTCTCCCCGGTAGCCATGTTTAAGTCGATCCAGATTCTCTTGGCCATAGCTGCTTATTTAGATTATGGGATATGGCAGATGGATGTCAAGACAACTTTCCTAAATGGAAGTCTTGAGGAAACCATATTCATGCAGCAACCAGAGAGATTCGTTAAAAAAGGCCAAGAGCATAAGGTTTACAGGCTTAAGAGGTCCATTTACGGACTTAAGCAGGCATCCAGATCTTGGAACATCCAGTTTGATGAGGTAATCCAGTCCTACAGATTTACTCAGTGTCCGGATGAATAATGTGTGTACTGTAGACGTGATGGAAACTCAGTGGTGTTTCTTGTGCTTTACGTAGATGACGTTCTATTGATTGGCAACAATAAGAAAGTTTTATCAGATGTAAAGGCATGGTTATCCAAGTAGTTTGATATGAAGGACTTAAGGGAAGCAGTACATATCCTTGGGATCAAAATAATTCGAGATCGTAGGAAACGTTCGTTAACGCTCTCCCAAGCTTCGTACATAGATACGATTCTGACCCGTTTTAACATGCAGAACTCCAAGCAAGATTTTATACCTTTCAGACATAGAGTGCATCTGTCTAAGGAACAGTCTCCCAAGACTGTTGAGGAGATAGAGACCATGAAGACAGTTCCTTATTCTTCAGAAGTAGAAAGTCTCATGTATGCCATGTTGTGTACGGGGCCAGATATCTGTTATGTCATTGGCATTGTAAGCAGATATCAGAGTAACCCTGGGATAGCTCATTGGGAGGCAGTAAAATGCATTCTCAAGTATTTGAGTAGAACGAGAAACCAAGTGTTGGTCTATCAGGGGCCAGAGCTTACACAGATTCAGATTTCTAAAGCGACATGGACAATAGCAAGTCTACCTCAGGGTATGTGTTTACTCTAGGTGGTGGAGCCATAGTTTGGCGGAGTGTCAAACAGAAATACGTGGCGAACTCTACCATGGAGGCTGAATATGTTGCCACATCAGAGGCAGCGAAAGAAGCAGTGTGGCTCAAGAACTTCCTAGTGGACTTAGATGTGATTCCTGGTTTGCAGAAGTCTATCACAGTGTATTGTGACAACAACAGTGCAGTAGCAAACTCGAAGGAACCACAAGCCCACAAGGCGAGTAAACATATACAGCGCAAGTACCACCTGATACGAGATATCGTAAAGAGAGAAGACGTGGTCGTGGCTAAGATAGCATCAGAGGATAACCTTGCATATCCGTTCACGAAGACATTGACTTTAAAAGTCTTTGAGGCTCACGTGGAGGGCATGGGGATCAGATACTTAGGAGAGCTATGACAGTTTTTATAGATATATAATAGCAGAGTATATAAGGGTTGTATATAGATGTATACTTAAAGCACAGCTTAATTATTAGTGGGAGATTATTGGAGTTGAATACATAAGCTATGCTTGTATTGTACATTTTCCCAGTCAATATATTGATTTATGTTTTGGTTATATTTTGTTGTGCATCATTTGTCCATTTATATTATGTAGTTAGATGATGAGGTGTCTTGTGTGACATAGTAGATCCCATCATTGGTTAAAAGACATAATATATAAATGAGGTTCGTAATCGAGTAAGCTTTGGACAAATTGTCGGTTTAGGTTAGTATGTGATTTGGATAATTGGTTTGTCTAAACTGATTGAATCATATAGATATGTCCAGGGCGTATTGAACTTGACCAATAGGAATGATTTGTCTTGTACTGATTTATTAGACAAATCGTTCTTTGTATTCTATCTCTTAATCCCTAGACTCGAGCGGGCATGAGGATTAGACATAGTGTACTTTGATCTGCCAATGGGTGAGGTCAATTGTGTCCAATAGTCTCGGTAGGTTGGGTACGCGTGTTTAGTTGCTTGGTGTGCTGCTGTTTGTAGAAAGGAAACCATGTACCGGTGCGTCCGGAGTGATGGTGCTCCCGAGATGAGCTCTTAATGTTTATTATACTAAACCCGGCCGGTGGACTTATGTCCGGTATAGTAAAAAGGTCGAGTGGTACTAGTATCGGAATTAAAGAAGTTAATTAATTTATTTATTAGTAAATTAATAGATTAACGAGCACTATATCTTTGATATGGGGAGATTATGAATATAAATTAATTAAATTGTTCTGGAAGCAATTATGGTGCAGGATGGTAGTGCCAAAATTAATCCGTTATTGCGATTAATTTTGTAATGGGTTAATTGAATAGGTAGAATTAATTAATTGATTAATTATTCCTAAGGGTTAATTGAGTAATTAACAAAGTGGAATTATTTAATTAATTAAGTAAGTCTTAAGTTTCAATTAGAATTAGGAAATCCAAGAGATTAGGAATCTATTAGAATTTGGTTTATATTATCAGATTAGTTACCTAATTTGATTTAAAAACTAATTATCTAAACCCATTAGGAAGACTAATTCTAAACCAACTTGGGGTCTCTCTTGTAACTCTATATATAGACAAGGGATTAGCTATTCCACAATATACAATTCATAAGTTTTCAAGACAAGAATGAGGGTGTATGTGCCCTAATGAGGGCTATTTATGTAAATAAATTTTGAGGGTTATTTATGTAAATAAGACATATGTCATTTGATTGATTATTTATCTGATGAGTTAATTTCATGAATGTAATATTCTTGTGCATATTTAATTTCGTGAAAACAATCCGCCAAAAGAAACACTCCATGGACTGATAGATCATGAGTGATTTTTTTCGAGTATACTTGTACGAGGATTCTTAGATCAGAAATCACTGCATGGTCTTAGGTGAATTGTGGTGTTCTTTGACATACGCTTAACGGGACTGTAATAGGTTGCCAAGTACGGGTATGATTGGGTACACTATGAGTCACGTTAAGATATGTAGGTGAAGTGATGGGACTACAAATCTCTCTTAAGTGAGAGATGATATCCGGGCCATTTGATAGTGAACTGAGAAGTGCATGGCCATGCCCAAGAATTGATAATAGTTACCATTTGCTCGAATAGAATCAGTGTCACTGAGAGATCAAGTAAACGTTTAGCTTAATAAGGATGATGGTTCCATACCTTATGCTAAATAGGATATCGATATAGAGGACCGTACATAGTATGCTTAGAAAGGTTGCGTTGAATCATCATTCGACCATCCATTCTAAATTGAGTAGTCATCATGTATTGCTAGAGGCCACTGATGATTTATGGATTAATCTATGAGATTAATTTATCCATTGTCAATTTGGAATGGACCTACAGGATTGCTCGTAAGTGAGTTCGAAGATTCTTGACGGTACTAGGTATAATTGTTATACTTAGAAGAATAATATTAAATTAAATAGTTTAATTAAATATTATTAAGAAGTTTTTGGGGTAAGAATTGAGATAGACTGACAAATCAAGGGACCTAGTTGCAATTGAGGTTCTAGACCCATCAGTCTGATCCATGGGTAAATGGTTTGATCCATGGGTCAAGTAATCAAATTTATTTTGGCAGAGAAAGACGAAACGCAATCTTCCCAAAAGGATCCAGGTGCGAGCGCAACCGATTACGCGTCGAGGGTAAGACCTGGTTCTTATAGTTTAGGATATTCCGCGTTAATTTAGAATGAATATGCCTAAACACGATCCAACAGTGGTATCAGGCTCAATATCTTTGCCTCAGTCACCCGTCTGAAATTTTGTTTGAAATGTGTGCCGGAAAGGTTCCGACATTATTTTCTTGGTTTAGGGTCTCGAGAAAGGTGAAAACTTTTAACGAAAGTTTAATTTTTCTTTCGGTTTTCAAATGTCCCATTTCTATTTGGTTCTTGGTTTCTCTGAAATCCTGAAGATTGGGTTTGGCCAGATCTTAAAACTGGGTTTTTTTTTTCCGATTTTGGCTGGATTCTGATTTTGGTTGGGAACCTCGACGGGTGAAATCTGGGATTTTGATTTCAATAATTTGCTGGGCTGATTTGTTTTAAAAAAAAAACTTACCGTAAAGATTGATTTCGAATTTGGGGTTTTGAAGTTTTTAGCCGAAAAGACAAATTGGATGGAAGTGTTCCGTCATTTATCTTTTGATTTTTTGAGTTATCCATCGATTGTTTGGAATTGTTCCGCCGTCATTTTGTTTTAAATCTAATCAGAAAAAAAAAACGAATTGCTTTCTGGGTTACAAAATTTTTAAACCAGAATCTTGGGTTTTGAGAAACCCTCGCCGGGAAAATGAATTTCTTCTCCGGATTTGAAATTGGCTTTTGATATCTGGGTTATTGTTTGCTTCACCGAAAAAGCGTTTCCCGGCAGAAAAGAACAAGGAATGGTTGTTTGATTCATTTTCTGGGTTTTAATCTTTCATCGGGAAAACAAGGATATTAGAAATTCGTTTAATAGGTTATTTGTTTAGGTTTCGGGTTCTTCTCGCTAGAATATAAATGGACGGACGGAGGGGAGTCGAGCTAAGACCGGAATCGTTCTGGTTATGCTTGGAACATTGCTCAGACATTCGTGCCGTTGCAATGGTTGTGGTGGCATCTCCAATCGGCAAAGAACACAACGTCTTGATCGGAGAAAATAATTGTTTGCGTCGTTCTTGGTCGATTCTTCGTCATCGGGATGAAGGATTTGATCAGGACGCTAGGAGCTGGGAGAGATGGCCAGAGAAGACGACCGGATTGGACGTCGAGAGTCGATGATGCCGGAGGCGGGTTTGAGGAAGGAGGTGGGTTGGTGGCGGCTGGCGGTGAAGCCCTAGGGGCTAATTTTACTATAATAACCCCGCCGCCCCAGCAAACCCTAGAATGGAATGGAATGAGGCAGATCCCCAATAGGCTTAAATTACTAAACTGCCCCCACCTGGCCAGATTTTAAAATTGTTTTAATTGCAAAATAGTCCCAACAGTTTTGTTCCTAAAACCCTAAGCCCAGAACTTTGGTTAATTATCAAAATGCCTCTAAATTTTCAGAAAAAAGGTTTTTTTGAAATTTTAATTTAATTTGATAAGATTTTTTTAATTTAGGATAAAATTAAATATCTTATCAGATTAGAGATGGGATTAAAATTTGATTTAAAATGTTATCCTATCAAAAACATTTAAAATTTTAAATTTTACATAATTATCTTAATTAGATTAGAATAATTAGGAAATATTTGAAATTTAAATTTAAAGAATTATCTTAATTAGATTAGGATAATTAGAAATATTTTAAATTTTAAATTTTAAATATTTATCTTAATAAGATTAAGATAATTATATTAAATTAAAAAAAATAAATAAAATAATTAATTAATTTATTTATTTATTTATTTATTTTTAAATTATTTATTTATTTATCTTATGATGTTTTTTATATTTAAATTGTTTAAATTTTATATGTGAAACATCATAATTATCAATTATGACAAGCATGTTCATGCATCATTTTGGCTAAATGAAAAATGAACAAAAGGGATTGATTAAAATTGATCATGACACGATCAATTTTAATTTTGTAATAGTTACACAATCCTTATATTTAATCGGTTTAAATTAAAGCGGGCTTGTATGAGCATATGCATTTATGTGTTTTAAAGCATGAATTGGGCTTATTAAAGTTTTAAAAGTTGGGGCCTGCGAGCCAATTGAATTTGGGCCTGCGTTCCTAATAAAATGATTATGTAATAGTTAGGCCCAAGAGAAGTTTCCAAGAGGAGTCCATAGTGGAGCCCAGGAACGAGAGCCCAACACGGAAGGCCCAAACATGAAGTTTTATTATTTTAAAAGGCCATGTAATAGACTAGAGCCCAATTCATTGCTTTTATTCATTTTATTTATTTGATATGCAAATGAATGTTAAAACGAAAATGCATGTTAAGCCGATCAAACTAAAATCCCAAAAACCCGAGTTGATTTTGCTTCCATACTTGGGGGCCCACCAGAGCGTCGAACGTCTGTGGACTTGGAGAGCCCAAGGGCCTCAGGTTTTCTTTGTGCGACGAGTTGTCACATAATAGGTGCCCAACTTTACTCACTACCACTATGTGGAAAAACTGTTTGGGTATTTATTGATGTGATGCCTCGAGGGATGGTTTGACTTGGGAAAATTAATCCTAGCTTGACCCGATAATTTGACTAGGGATTAATTTTGCAAAGATAGGATGGTGTCAAACATTTGGAATGTTCATCCTATCACCGAAAAGTTGCATGGTATGCAATTGGAAAATGTTAGATTACATGGAATGTAATTTGAACGTTGCCTACCAAAAGAGCCTGATCCCTACGATACTTGCCAAAGCAATACTGGGGTTAACTCTTTGTGGATTTTCGGTCCACAATCTAGCACCAACACAAAATTGTTTGGGATTTCAATTTTGGCTATTGTGGAAAATGATTTTAAAATTCATCCTAATATTTTGCATTTATTATTTGTAGAAATGGCATCATCTAGCACTAATGTCATCTCAAACTTTACTCTAAGAAGTATATTGGATAAGGATAAATTGGTTGGACCAAACTTCTTAGACTGGGAAAGAAACTTGGGAATAGTTCTCAAGCAAGAAAGGAAGTTGCATGTCTTAGAGACTATTTTACCTAAACTACCACAGAATGCCATGGCATCTGTTCAGCGAGCATGGGATAAGCTGAAAACCAATTCCGATGATGTGACGTGCTTGATGCTCGCGTCTATGACAGGCGAGCTTCAAAAGCAGTTCATGAATTTGGAAGCGTTCCGGATTTATGAGTCACAGACGGAAATATTTCGTGAACAAGCCCGTATCTCTTTTATTGAAATAAATCTTTTTATGTCCACCTCATGGGTATTAGATACCGAATGTGGGGCTAACATTTGTACTAAAGTGTAAGGACTCAGAAATAGAAGGATGACAAGAAAAGATGAAGTTGATCTCCGAGTGGGCAACGGGGCAAGGGTTGCTGTTGTTGAAGTGGGAGATTACACTTTATCTTTACCTTCCGATTTAAACATTGACCTTGAGAATTGTTATTATGTACCTGCTTTGAGCAGGAATATTATTTCAATTTCTTGTTTGGATATTAAAGGATTTCGTTTTATTATTGTAATAATTCATTATCTTTATATCGGAATGATGTTTTATACAGAGTTGCAAATTTGTGCAACGGCCTATATGTCTTGGATTTGAGCCAAGAAAGACCGGTCTATAACATTGAAAAGAAGGCTAAATCAATTAAATTTTATATGAGTCCAACTTATCTCTGGCACTGTCGTTTAGGCCATGTAAACGAGAAACGAGTTCAAAGACTTCACAAGGATGGAGTGCTAGGGTCATTTGATTTCAAATCATATGACACGTGTGAACCCTGTTTGCAAGGAAAAATGACAAAGAGTCCTTTCAACAAGAAAGGCGAAAGAACTAGTGAGCTATTGGCCCTAATACACACGGATGTATGTGGACCAATGAGCACACAAGCCAGAGGTGGATTCGTATACTTCGTTACTTTTATCGATAACTATAGTAGATATGGCTATGTCTACTTAATGAGGCATAAAAGTGAAACTTTTGAAAGGTTCAAAGAGTTTAAGAATGAAGTAGAGAATCAGTGGGATAGAAGGATTAAGGCTATTCGCTCCGATCGGGGAGGTGAATATCTTAGTGATGAGTTCGATGGCTATCTAAAACAGTGTGGAATTGTTTCACAGCTAACTCCACCTGGAACACCTCAATGGAATGGTGTATCCAAAAGGAAAAGACGGACCTTATTAGATATGGTTCGATCAATGATGGGCCAAGCAACTCTCCCTACATCCTTTTGGGGTTATGCTCACGTTTCTTCTGCCTACTTATTAAACCATATTCCATCTAAGGCAATAGATAAGACTCCATATGAGATATGGATGGGTCGGAAGCCCTATATGTCCTATCTATGAGTTTGGGGTTGTCAAGCTCATGTAAAACGTTTACAAAGTAACAAGCTTGAACCTAAAACTGACAAATGCCTATTTGTGGGATATCCTAAAGAAACCAAGGGATATCAATTCTACAACCCAACTGAGAACAAAGTGTTCGTAGCTCGAGGAGCTACTTTCTTAGAGAAAGAATTTCTGTACAAGAAAGACAGTGGGAGTAGAATATAACTCAGAGAAGTTCAAGAACCACAAGAGAATGTAGAATGATCTACCAAAACTCAGATGGAAGTTGACATGGAAACTCATGAAAATGAGCAACCTGAGTCAACAACACAAAAACCTAGAAAATCTAGTATATCTCGTCACAAACCTGAGAGATACGGATTTCTCGTGACTGATATTCAAGATTTGATCTTGGTGGACTCTGATGAGCCCACGACCTACAGACAGGTTTTAGAAAGTCCATATTCAGATAAATGGCTACAAGCCATGGAATCTGAAATGCAATCTATGAGGAACAATAAAGTGTGGACTTTGATTGACCCTCCTGTTCAGGCAAAGGTTGTCGATTGCAAGTGGATTTTCAAGTTAAAACCTGGCGGGATCTTCAAGGCACGACTAGTGGCTAAAGGTTTCAGACAGACTCATGGTATAGACTATGATGAAACCTTATCCCTTGTCTTGATGCTCAAGTCCATTCGGACTATGCTTGCCATAGCAGCATATTTTGACTATGAGGTATGACAGATGGATGTTAAAACGGCTTTCCTGAATGGAAACCTACTCGAGGATGTTTATATGAAACAACCGGAGGGATACATCAATCAAAAGCATCCTAATCGAGTATGTAAGCTTCAGAGGTCCATCTATGGACTAAAGCAAGCATCTCGAAGTTAGAATCTTCGTTTTGATGAGGAAGTAAAAGGTTACGGATTCATCAAGAACGAAGATAAGCCTTGTGTTTACAAGAAGGTTAGTGGGAGCAAGATAGTTTTCCTTGTCCTATATGTGGACGACATCCTACTCATAGGAAATGACATTCCCATGATGAATGATATCAAACAATGGTTGGGGAGTGTATTTTCTATGAAAGACTTAGGAGAAGCCGAGACGATACTAGGTATCAAGATCTATAGAGATAGGTCTAAAAGGCTTCTGAGACTAAGTCAAGAAGGGTAGATAGACAAGATATTGAAAAGATTCAATATATCTAACTCGAAAAATGGTAAGATAGACATGGCCTCTCTTGAAGAAGAACCAGGGTCCTTCAACAAGAGAGAAGAGGGATACAGTGAGTAGAGTCCCATATGCTTCGGCAATAGGATCTATCACGTATGCCATGTTATGCACCCGTCTGAATGTTGCACATGTACTTAGCATGATTAGCAGATACCAACAAAATCTAGGAATGGATCATTGGACTGCAGTCAAAGCAATCCTAAACTACTTACGAACAACTAAAGGATTAATGCTAGTGTATGGAGGACAAGAACATCTCATTGTACAAGGTTACGCTGATGCTGCTTTCTGTTGGAGTAAAATACATAAGCTATGCTTGTATTATACAGTTTCCCAGTTTAATATATCGGTTTGTGTTTCAGTCATATATTGTTGTGCATTAATCGTCCATTTATATTATGTAAGTAGATGATGAGGTGTCTGGTGTGACACAGTAGATCTCATCATTGGTTGAAAGACATAATATATAAATGAGGTTCGTAACCGAGACAGCTTTGGACAAACTGTCAGTCTAGGTTATTATGTGATTCAGATAATTAGTTTGTCTAAACTAATTGAATCATATAGATATGCCCGGGGCATATTGAACTTGACTCTTAGGAATGGTTTGTCTTGTACTGATTTAATAGACAAATTAATCCTTGTATTCTATCTCTAAATCCCTAGACTCGAGTGGGCATGAGGATTAGACATAGTGTACTTTCATCTGCCAATGGGTGAGGTCAAATGTGGCCAATAGTCTCGGTAGGTTGGGTGCGCGTGTTTAGTTACTTGGTGTGCTGCTGCTTGTCAAAAGAAAACCATATACCGGTGCGTCCGGGGTGATGGTGCTCCCGAGATGAGCTCGAAATGTTTATTATACTAAACCCGGCCGGTGGACTTATGTCCGGTATAGTAAAAAGGTCGAGTGGTACTAGTCTGGGAATTAAAGAAGTTGATAAATTAATTTATCAGAATATTAATGAATTAACGAGAACTATATCTTTGATGTGGAGAGATTATGAATATAATTTAATTAAGTTATTCCGGAAGCAATTCTGGTGTAGGTTGGTAGTGCCATAATTAATCCGTTAGTGGTACGATTAATTATGTACTGGGTTGTTGACAAAGGTAGATTTAATTAATTTAGAAATTAATTAATCCTTGTGTCAGTTGGTTGTGAATCATCCCAGGAACTGGTTTGGGATAAGTGAATCCCTGTGTCAGTTGGGAGTGATTCATCCCAGGAACTGGATTGGGATAAGTGAATCCCTGTGACAGTTGGGAGTGTATCAGTCCAGGAACAGGATTGAAGGAAACAGAATCTATATCAGTCCAGAAACAGGATTGAAGGAAAATAGAAACCCAGTAGGAAGACCAATCCTAAAACCAACTTGGAGTCTCTCTTGTAACTCTATAAATAGACAAGGGATCAGTTATTCAAAAGATACAATTACACAATTAATCCACAGGATTTCTAGAGAGAGAAAATTCTAGAGAGAGAAAACGTTTCTCTCTCCAAGTCGAATTTTCAAGAAAGTGTGTGGCTGGTTTTTGGGTTTCTAGTGGCTGAAATTTTGGCCTTGGTTTATACCAGCTACGCGTAGCTTTCTCTCTCTACGGGCGGTGCGTTTATAGTACGTGCCAGGTGCTGCGGGGCTAGAGTTTTCTAGCAGGTGGATTGTGGTGAGTAGCTGATCAATTGACTTCTAGTTCGTTGCCCACACAACGTGAAGTCATAAACTTGAGGCATACAAGAGAATCACCAGGTGCACGCTTCAAAGGTACTTTTCTAAGATTCCGCTTTAATAGAAATTTTTGTTACGTGGTAAATCGAGCAAATGCAAACCCAGATCCTACCAAAATCTTTCTATTGGTATCAGAGCCTGGTTTAGGGGGTTCTGTGCTTGTTCGATTTATTACATCGTTTTATTTCCTGATGGTTTAGAATCCCGACTATTATGGTTACGTTTCTATGGGTTTTAATTAAACTCCGGGACATGTCCGGATTTAATTTTATTATGAATGTTTGTAATAGTATAACCACGTGCTGGAAGCCATGTAGGATTAGATCAAATCTGTAGTAGGATTTTTTCAATGTTATTTCGATTATTTAATTTTCCTAGAAAGCCTTGTAGTAGGAAAATTGTTTTTTTTTTTTTTTTTTGTAATCGAAGGCGTTATGGTGGGCGACTTAGATTCGTGGGTTTTGGGTTATCATGAATTTGAAAAAAACCTAGGAAAACCCAGAACGAATTGCAAGAAGATCAAATAGCGTGGGAAAAAGCGAAGGAGGAGTTGGAGGCAGGAGGCGACGCCGGCAACGATTGCTGGCAGCAAAATCGCCGGCCGGCAACCAAAAAACGCAGCAGCAGGCAGCAGCTACTGTGCACTGCTGCAGCAGGGCGCGCGGGCAGCGCGGCCCTCGGGCCGGCTGTGGCCCGGGCGGCCCGTTCGGGCTGTTTAGGCTGTTTTTGGCCCGTTTTTCCTCCAGTTTTCGTTTTTTGAAGTTCAAGACTCTCTCTATCGAGTGACTTGACGGGACACAAAATCAAGGCAAAGGATGGAAGCAATTAAAACCATAATAATCGGGAAATTTATTTTACGTATTTATTTCCTATATTTATTGTTTTAATTTTTATGCTTTATTTTTATGATGTATTTTAGATGCATGAATTAAAGCATGTCTAGTTTTATGGTTGCATATAACTTAGGTTAGTTAATTGCATGTTAAAACCGGAAAAACCCTCAATTTGGAAATCTAAGTGGGAGCGGGTTGTGTTATATTCCCATGGCCACCATTACGGGTTCATATGCGATGTGGGTGGGCTTGCGCGTTGGCATTAGGGCCTTCCTCCATTCGGATGAGTCCAGCCCCGAGATCGCTAGACTATGAGCTTCTGAGTAAGATGACTAGAGCGAGTTTAACTAGGAGAAATACGACACCCTCTCCATCTGAGGCGCACTATCCTGAGGTAACAAACTCAGAAGTCACGTAATGGCACACACTTAGTGTACAATCTGCAGTATTCCTCTCGCGAGGTTACGCTGCTTACTTGTACGGCTGAAAGCACCGACTATTAGCTACATTGATCAAAAGATCGTTGGTCAGATAGTTTAGTTAATGAACTTGGTTCTTCTCAAACGAATGTGGGTTAGCGTAAATGTCCACACTGCGTGGCTTGTGAGAATCCCGGTGGATGAGATGTTGGTGGATTAATATTATTGTTTTGAGGGAAATCAATAATTAAATTGAATTTTCATGTTTAAAAAAATTCTAGCATATATAACTGAAACACTGTTTGTTTACTTTCCAGTTTAAATCGATATGGCATTCAATCCTTTAGCTGCTATTTTGAAAAACAACAATTTAAATGGAACTAATAATGTCGATGGAAGTCGTAACTTGGACATTGTCCTTAGGGCTGAGAGCGCTCCTGTGAGAGATCGTGTTATTGACATGATTAGTAACATCAACAAGGTTGAGGTAGTGGGAGGCGAAATCGTTGGTGAAAACAAAGCCGATATTGTCCTCCAGAGCTTGTCTCAAAGCTATGAGTGGATTCGGTTGAACTACAACATAAGTAAGATGTTGTGGAGTTCATCCGAGCTCTTGGCAGAGTTGATGACGCCTCAAAGCTATGAGCAGATTCGGTTGAACTACAACATAAGTAAAATATTGTGGAGTTCATCCGAGCTCTTGGCAGAGTTGATGGCGGCTCAAAGCTATGAGCGGATTCGGTTGAATTACAACATAAGTAAGATGTTGTGGAGTTCAACCGAGCTCTTGGCAGAGTTGATGGCTGCTAAAAGCCTTCTTCAAGAGAAGAAGCGAGCTTTAGTCACAGTCGAAGCTTTAGAATCTTCTTCTGAGCCTGAGGCTGGAAAGAAGAAGAGAAAGCTCGAGGGAGTAGCTAAAAAGGCACAAATTGTGCCTAAGCCAGATATTGCAAAGAAGAAGTCGAAATACAAGTGCTTCAAGTGCAATAAGACGGGACATTGGAAAGCGGATTGTCCAAAGCTTATAAGTACGATAAATTATGCCTTAATTACTGAGACATGTTTAGCGGCGATTCCCACAGATACTTGGTGTGTGGATTCAGGTGCCACTGACCATGTTTGTAATTCTTTGCAAGGGTTCCAAGTAACCCAGAAGCTTAGAGAAGGCGAATTGGACATCTACTTGGGCGACACTACAAGAGTGTCAGTGGAAGCAGTGGGAGTAGTTAAGTTGAATTTCTAAAATTCTAGTTTAGAGTTAGTTAATTGTCTTTATGTACCGAGTTTTAGAAAGAACTTGATTTCGGTTTCTAAACTCTTAAAGAACGGGTATAAGTTTATTTTTTCTGATGACTGTGTTGTTATTAGAAGAAATGGAAAACTTATTTGTTCTGGTTCATTGGCGGACAATTTATTTGTGGTTAACTCTAACTCCCCTGTTGCGCAAAACATAGAGATAGATAGCTCAGAATCTAACATTAATAAGATGAAGAAACCTTCTGAAATGAATCAAACCTATCTTTGGCATCTAAGGCTAGGTCATATAAACCTTAGTAGGATTCAGAGGTTGGTTAATGATGGACCTTTGGGTTCATTAGATATTGACAGTTATGCAACCTGCGAATCTTGCTTGGAAGGTAAGATGACCAAGAGACCTTTTAAAGCAAAAGGCTATAGAGCTAAAGAAGTATTAGAGTTGATTCATTCTAACTTGTGTGGACCTATGACGGTCCAGGCACGAGGGGGATATGAGTATTTCGTGACGTTCACGGATGACTACTCTAGGTACGGATACATTTACCTAATGCGCCACAAGTCCGAATTTTTTGGCAAGTTCAAAGAGTTTCGGGCAGATGTGAAGAAGCATCACGGTAAGAGTATTAAGACACTGTGTTCAGATCATGGTGGGGAGTACCTGTCCCATGAATTTCGAGATTACCTCACTGAGGTAGAAATTCAGTCTCAGTTGTCTGTACCTGGCACGCCACAGCAGAATGGTGTAGCAGAAAGGAAGAATCGGACTCTTATGGAAATGGTTAGGTCCATGATGAGCTATAGTGATTTGCCAAGTTCATTCTGGGGATATGCCTTGGAAAAGGCAATGTATATTCTTAATCTTGTACCATCTAAAACCGTGCCTTCAACCCCAGTAGAGTTGTGGAACGGGCGAAAGTCCAGTGTAAGACATCTCAGAATTTGGGGCTGCCCAGTACATGTGCTTAAGGCAGATACGGCTAAGTTAGATGCAAGAATAGAATTAATGTTGTTTGTAGGATATCCTAGGGGAACGAAAGGTGGTCTATTCTATAGTCCTAAAGATCAGAAGGTGGTGGTAAGTACCAACGTTAGATTTTAGAAGAGGACTATGTCTTAGATCACAAGCCCAAGAGTAAGATAGTACTAGAAAAGCTTAGACGACAAACTACTAATCCTGATGCACCAGCACAAGTAGATACACCACACACTGCACATGAGATCACAGATGATGCGCCTACACAGGCGGTGCCTCGTCGTAGTGGGAGGGTTGTGAGATAGCCAGACAGGTTCATTGGTGTGGGAGAGTCTTCAGACCTAGTCCCAAGTGTACCTGAACCTGACCCAATTAACTACAATGAGGCGCTTTGAGATAAAGATGCAGAATCTTGGCGTAAGGCAATGATATCCGAGATGGGGTCAATGGACCACAATCAAGTCTGGGAGCTTGTGGACCCGCCTGATGGGTTTAAGCCCATTGGATGCAAGTGGGTCTACAAACGTAAGAGATGACCTGATGGGAAGGTGGAAACCTTTAAAGCTAGGCTGGTGGCGAAGGGGTATACTCAGAAAGAGGGAATCGATTATGAGGAAACCTTCTCCCTGGTAGTCATGCTTAAGTCGATCCGGATTCTCTTGGTCATAGCTGCTCATATGGATTATGAGATTTGGCAGATGGATGTCAAGACAGCTTTCCTAAACGGAAGTCTTGAGGAAACCATTTTTATGCAGCAACCAGAGGGATTCATTGAAAAAGGCCAAGAGCATAAGGTTTGCAGGCTTAAGAGGTCTATTTATGGACTTAAGCAGGCATCCAGATCTTGGAACATCTAGTTTGATGAAGTAATCCAGTCCTTTAGATTTACTCAGTGTCCGGATGAGCAATGTGTATATCGCAGACGTGATGGAAACTCAGTGGTATTTCTTGTGCTTTACGTAGATGACATTCTATTGATTGGCAACAACAAGAAAGTGTTATCAGACATAAAGGCATGGATGTCCAAGCAATTTGATATGAAGGACTTAGGGGAAGCGGGACATATCCTTGGGATCAAAATTATTCGAGATCGTAGGAAACATTCGCTAATACTCTCCCAAGCTTCGTACATAGAAACGATTCTGGCCCGTTTTAACATGCAGAACTCCAAGAAAGGTTTTCTACCTTTCAGGCATGGAGTGTTTCTATCTAAAGAGCAGTCTCCTAAGACTGTTTAGGAAATAGAGACCATGAAGACAATTTCGTATGCTTCGGTAGTAGGAAGTCTCATGTATGCCATGTTGTGTACGAGGCCTGATATCTGTTATGTCGTTGGCATGGTGAGCAGATATCAGAGTAACCCCGAGAAAGCTCATTGGGAGGCAGTAAATTGCATTCTCAAGTATTTGTGCAGAACGAGGGACCAAGTTCTGGTCTATCAGGCGCCTGAGCTGGTACCCCGAGGTTACAGATTCAGATTTCCAAGGCGACAGGGACAAGAGCAAGTCTACATCAGGGTATGTGTTTACTCTAGGAGGTGGAGCCATAGTTTGGCGGAGTGTCAAGCAGAAATGCGTTGCGGACTCTACCATGGAGGCTGAGTATGTTACCGCATCAGAGGCAGCGAAAGAAGCAGTATGGCTCAAGAACTTCCTAGTGGACTTAGATGTGATTCCTGGTTTGCCGAAGTCTATCACGGTTTAATGTGATAACAACAGTGCAGTTGCAAACTCGAAGGAACCACGAGCCCACAAGGCGAGTAAACATATACAGCGCAAGTACCTCCTGATATGAGACATCGTAAAGAGGGTAGACGTGGTCATGGCTAAGATAGCATCAGAGGATAACCTTGCAGATCCTTTCACGAAAACATTGACTTCTAAAGTCTTTGAGGCTCACGTGAAGGGCAAGGGGATCAGATGCTTAGGAGAGCCTTGACAGTTTTTTCTAGATAGATAGCAGCAGATTGGGTAGGATTGTATGTAGTTGTATACTTAAAGCACAACTTAAGTATTAGTGGGAGATTGTTGGAGTAGAATACATAAGCAATGTTTGTATTGTATAGTTTCCCAGTTTAATATATCGATTTGTGTTTCAGTCATATATTGTTGTGCATTAATCGTCCATTTATATTATGTAAGTAGATGATGAGGTGTCTGGTGTGACACAGTAGATCTCATCATTGGTTGAAAGATATAATATATAAATGAGGTTCGTAACCGAGACAGCTTTGGACAAACTGTCAGTCTAGGTTATTATGTGATTCAGATAATTAGTTTGTCTAAACTAAATGAATCATATAGATATGCCCGGGGCATATTGAACTTGACTCTTAGGAATGGTTTGTCCTGTACTGATTTAATAGACAAATTGATCCTTGTATTCTATCTCTAAATCCCTAGACTCAAGTGGGCATGAGGATTAGACATAGTGTACTTTCATCTGCCAATGGGTGAGGTCAAATGTGGCCAATAGTCTCGGTAGGTTGGGTGCGCGTGTTTAGTTACTTGGTGTGCTGCTGCTTGTCGAAAGGAAACCATATACCGGTGCGTCCGGGGTGATTGTGCTCCCGATATGAGCTCGAAATGTTTATTATACTAAACCCGGCCGGTGGACTTATGTCCGGTATAGTGAAAAGGTCGAGTGGTACTAGTCCCAGAAGTAAATAAGTTGATAAATTAATTTATCAGTAAATTAATGAATTAACAAGCACTATATCTTTGATGTGTGGAGATTATGAATATAATTTAATTAAGTTGTTCCGAAAGCAATTCTGGTGTAGGTTGGTAGTGCCATAATTAATCCGTTAGTGGTACGATTAATTATGTATTGGGTTGTTGACAAAGGTAGATTTAATTAATTTATAAATTAATTAATCCTTGTGTCAGTTGGTTGTGAATCATCCCAGGAACTGGTTTGGGATAAGTGAATCCCTGTGTCAGTTGGGAGTGATTCATCCCAGGAACTGGATTGGGATAAGTGAATCCCTGTGACAGTTGGGAGTGTATCAGTCCAGGAACAGGATTGAAGGAAACAGAATCTGTATCAGTCCAGAAACATGATTGAAGGAAAACAGAAACCCAGTAGGAAGACCAATCCTAAACCAACTTGGAGTCTCTCTTGTAACTCTATAAATAGACAAGGGATCAGTTATTCAAGAGATACAATTACACAATTAATCCACAGGATTTCTAGAGAGAGAAAACGTTTCTCTCTCCAAGTCGAATTTTCAAGAAAGTGTACGGCTGGTTTTTGGGTTTCTAGTGGCTGAAATTTTGGCATTGGTTTATACCAGCTGCGCGTAGCTTTCTCTCTCTGCGGGCGGTGCGTTTATAGTACGTGCCAGGTGCTGCGGGGCTAGAGTTTTCTAGCAGGTGGATTGTGGTAAGTAGCTGATCAATTGACTTTTAGTTCGTTGCCCACACAACGTGAAGTCATAGTCTTGAGGCATACAAGAGAATCACCAGGTGCACGCTTCAAAGGTACTTTTCTAAGATTCCGCTTTAATAGAAATTTTTGTTGCGTGGTAAATCGAGCAAGTGCAAACCCAGATCCTACCAAAATCTTTCGCTTTCCAAACAGATCAAGATGACATGAAGTCACAATCAGGCTATGTGTTTAGTCTGAATGGCGGTGCGATAAGTTGGAAAAACTCGAAGCAAGATACCACAGCCGACTTTGCAACAGAATCTGAGTACATTGCTGCATCAGATGCTGCAAAGGAAACTGTTTGGTTGAGGAAGTTCGTGTCAGACATCGAAGTGATACTGAGTATCCAATATCCGATATAACTTTTTTGTGACAATAACGGGGCCATCGCACAAGCTAAGGAGCCTCGGTCACACCAAAAGACCAAACATATACTCAGAAGATATCACCTCATTCGAGAGATCGTCGATCGAGGAGATGTTAAAGTAAGCAAAATAGGGTCAGACGACAATATAGCAGATCCTCTTACAAAAGCTCTACCGCAGTCAAAGTTTGATAGACATGTAATAGAGCTTGGTCTTAAACACAGTTTAGGACATAGCCCTTCAACGGGCAAGTGGGAGATTATTGGTGTATGTGCCCTAATTAGGGCTATTTATGTAAATAAACTTTGAGGGTTATTTATATAAATAAGATATATGTCGTTTGATTGATTATTTATCTGATGAGTTAATTTCATGAATAAAATATTCTTCTACATATTTAATTTCATGAAAACAATCCGCCAAAAGAAACAGTCCATGGACTGATAGATTATGAGTGATTCTTTTTGAGGATACTTGTACGAGGATCCTTAGACCAGAAATCACTGCATGGTCTTAGGTGAATTGTGGTGTTCTTTGACATACGCTTAACGGGACTGTAACAGGTTGCCAAGTACGGGTATGATTGGGTACACTATGAGTCACGTTAAGATATGTAGGTGAAGTGATGGGACTACAAATCTCTCTTAACTGAGAGATGATATCCGGGCCACTTTATAGTGAATTGAGAAGTGCATGACCATGCCCGAGAATTGACAAAAAGAGCTCCAGTGTCTTTCAAAAAGACAAAATTTCTTTATAGGAATTTTCTACTAGCACCAAAGAGCTCCAGTGCCTGATTGTGGAGGACACTTCTGGGAAGTGCCAGAGATAGACGAAACGCCATCTTCCCAAAAGGATTCAGGTGCAAGCGCAACCAATTACGCGTCGAGGGTAAGACCCCGGTTCTTATAGTTTAGGATAATCCGCTGAGTTTATTTTGAATTAAATGCCTAAACACGATCCGACAGTGATATCAGAGCGAGGCTCGAATTATAGTGTTAAAATTAATTTTTGATTAAAACAAAAGGTTTGTTTCTTCAAAAATGAATGGATTGAAAGCTTTGTCGAGAAAAAAAATCAATAATAATAATATTAATTGAATGGCCCAATCGGTTTGGCATTTGGTTTTTGGCCGATTTTAAGATTGGGTTTCTTCATATTATTGTTGGAGAACCAAGATTTTTTTTCCGAGTAAAAAGGTTTCAAAACGAATTTGGTCGTTCGTCAGAAAAACGAGCAAAATGGAAAATTGTTTTATGGGTGTTGATTGAAATGATCGAAATTTTTCTGCTTTTGATTTGGGTTTTTGGTTTTTTGCTTGTTTTAATCTGGGCTGCTGTTATTTCTGGGTTTTGTAAAAGATTCGCCGGAGAAACGGAAATTTTTGGTTTTGGTTTCAAAATGGTTTCTGGGCTGATGAGAGTTCACGGAATGGTTCCGGGATGATCTATTTGGTTTGTTTTGGTTTGAAAACTGGGTTTAAATTTTTCTGCCTGAATTTCTTTTGGGTTTTTCGATCGAAAAAATGGGGAAGCAAAATTGTTTTGGTTTTTGTTGTTTTCAATCGGAAAATGATTCGGGATGGTCTCGAATTCAATTTTGGTTTTCGGCGCGATTCGCTGGATTTCTTTTGGCCGGAAGAGATGAATTATTCATCAATGACGCCGGACGCGATGGTCGGAAAACCGAAGAACCGCCAGAGAAGACAATGAAGGAAGCGACAGGTGGCAAAAGCCCTAGGGGCTAAAATTACCTAAATGCCCCCGCCACAACCTTAAAACCCTAGGCTGCCAAACTTTAAAATTTTAAAAATTATGAAATAACCCCAGCAGTTTTGTTCTTTTTAAACCCTAAGCCCAGAACTTTGGTTAATTTTGAAATTGCCTCTAAATTTTCAAGAAAAATGTTTTTCTGAAATTTTAATTTAATTTGATCATATTTATTTTAATTTAGCATAAAATTAAATATCTTATCAGATTAGAGATAGGATTAAATTTTGACTTAAAATTATTATCCTAGCAAAAACATTTAAAATTTTAAATGTTAGATAATTATCTTAATTAGATTAGGATAATTAGGAAATATTTGAAATTTAAATTTAAAGAATTATCTTAATTAGATTAGGATAATTAGAAATATTTTAAATTTTAAATTTTAAATAATTATCCTAATAAGATTATGATAGTTAGATTAAATAAATAAAAATAAATAAATATAATAATTAATTAGATTAATTAATTAATTTGTTTAATTTTGAATTATTTATTTATTTATTTAATGATGTTTTTAATTTAAATTGTTTAAATTATGTGTGTGAAATATCATAATTATGACAAGCATGTTCATGCATCATTTTGGCTAAATGAAAAATGAACAAAAGGGATTGATTACATGATCAATTTTAATTTTGTAATAGTCACAATCCTTAAATTTAATTGGTTTAAATTAAAACGGGCTTGTATGAGCATATGCATTTATGTGTTTTAAAGCATGAATTGAGCTTATTAATGTTTTAAAAGTTAGGGCCTGCGAGCCATTTGAATTTGGGCCTGCTTGCTTATTAAAATGATTATGTAATAGTTAGGCCCAAGAGGAGTCCATAGTGGAGCCCAGGAACGGGAGCCCAACAATGAAGGCCCGAACATGAAGTTTTATTATTTTAAAAGGCCTTGTAATATAATAGAGCCAAATTCATTGGTTTTATTCATTTTACTTATTTGATATGCAAATGAATGTTAAAACGAAAATGCATGTTAAGCCGATCAAACTAAAATCCCAAAAACCCAAGTTGATTTTGCTTCCATACTTGGGGGCCCGCCAGAGCGTTGAACGTCTGTGGACTTGGAGAGCCCAAGTGCCTCAGGTTTTCTTCGTGCGGCGAGTTGTCACATAATGGTGCCCAACTTTATCACTACCATTAATGAGTGGAAAAACTGTTTGGGTATTAGATGCTCAACTTTATCACTACCACTTGTTATGGAAAAAATGTGTGGGTATCAATTGATGTGATGCCTTGAGGGATGGTTTGACTTGGGAAAATTAATCTTAGCTTGACCCGATAAGTTGACTAGGGATTAATTTTGCAAAGATAGGATGGTGTCAAACATTTGGAATGTTCATCCTATCACCGAAAGGTTACATTGTGTATGCAATTGGAAAGCGTTAGATTACATGGAATGTGATTTGAACGTTGCCTACCAAAAGAGCCCGATCCCTACGAAACTTGCCAAAGCAAGACTGGGGTTAACTCTTTGTGGATTTCCGGCCCACAATCTAGCACCATCACAAAATTGTTAGGGATTTCAATTTTGGCTATTGTGGAAAATATTTTAAAACTCATTCTAATATTTTGCATTTATTCCTTGTAGAAATGGCATCATCTAGCACAAATGTTATCTCAAACTTTACTCTAAGAAGTATATTGGATAAAGATAAATTGGTTGGACCAAACTTCTTAGATTGGGAAAGAAACTTGAGAATAGTTCTCAAGCAAGAAAGGAAGCTACATGTCTTAGAGACCGCTTTACCTGAACCACCAAAAAATGCTTCGACAACTGTTCAACGAGCCTGGGATAAGCTGAAAAGCGACTCCGATGATGTGACTTGCTTGATGCTCGCG
Source organism: Knoxia roxburghii (assembly GCA_030378225.1). Lineage (NCBI taxonomy): Eukaryota > Viridiplantae > Streptophyta > Magnoliopsida > Gentianales > Rubiaceae > Knoxia > Knoxia roxburghii. The sequence goes on from CM059418.1 coordinate 15,377,034, forward strand.
TCTATGATGGGCGAGCTTCAAAAGCAGTTCATGAATTCGAAGGCCTTCCGAATTTACGAGTCACTGATGTAGATGTTCCGTAAACAAGCCCATAACGAAAGGTTCGTTACAATAAAAGGTTTAATTTCGTGCAAAATGGCGAAGGGTTCGTCAGTTAGCACACATTTGATCAAGATGAAAAGGTACATTGATACCCTAGAGCGATTGAATGCACCTCTTCCTAGGGAATTGGCTATTGATATCATCTTGGCATCATTGCCTGATGAATACAATGATTTTGTGGTGAACTACAATATGCACAACATGGATAGGAGCATTCCTGAGCTCTATGGTATGTTGAAGAACACTGAGCAGACCCTTTGGAAGGCAACACCAGTGTTGGTAGCAGAGAAAAGTAAAGGGAAGAGGAAGTTTAAAGGCAAGGCCAAAGTTGGGCAGAACAAGAAAACTCACAGTAAGACTGCTTCCCAACCACAAACTCCTCCAGCTAAGACAAGATCCAAAAATGATGATACATGTCTCTTCTGCAAACAGAAGGGTCATTGGAAGAGTGACTGTAAAAAGTTTCTCGAAAGCAATCCTTCAGCTTCAGGTATCTTTGTTATAGAAATTATTCTTTCTATGTCCACCTCATGGGTATTAGATACTGGTTGTGGGGCTCACATTTGTACTAATGTGCAGGGACTCAGAAATAGAAGGATGACAAAGAAAGGTGAAGTAGATCTTCGAGTGGGCAACGGGGCAAGAGTTGCTGCTGTTGAAGTTGGAGATTACACCTTGTCTTTACCTTCTGGTTTAAATATCAAACTTGAAAATTGTTATTATGTACCTGCTTTGAGCAGAAATATTATTTCAGTTTCTGGTTTAGATAATGAAGGTTTTCGATTTATTATTGAGAATAATTTGTTATCTTTATATCGAAATGATATTTTATACGGAGTTGCAAATATGTGTAACGGTCTGTATGTCTTGGATTTGACCCAAGAAAAACAAGTCTATAACATAGAAAAGAAAGCTAAATCAACTAAAAATGATTTAAGTCCAACATACCTTATGCATTGTCGATTAGGCCATGCAAATGAAAAGCGAGTTCAAAAGCTTCACAAGGACGGAGTGCTTGGGTCGTTTGATTTTGAATCATATAATACCTGTGAACCCTGCTTGCAAGGCAAAATGACAAAGAGTCCTTTCAACAAGAAAGGGGAAAGGACAAGTGAGCTATTGGCTCTAATACATACGGATGTATGTGGACCAATGAGCACACAAGCCAGAGGTGGATTTGAATACTTTTTGACTTTTACTGATGACTATAATAGATATGGTTATGTCTACTTAATGAGGTATAAACGTGAAACTTTTGAAAGGTTCAAAGAGTTTAAAAATGAAGTAGAAAATCAGTTGGATAGAAGGATTAAGGTTATTTGCTCTGATCGAGGAGGTGAATACCTAAGTGATGAGTTCGATGACTATCTAAAACAGTGTGGAATTGTTTCACAATTGACTCCTCCGGGAACACCTCAATGGAATAGTGTATCTGAAAGGAGGAATCGTACCCTATTAGATATGGTTCGATCAATGATGGGCCAAGCAACTCTCCCTACATCATTTTGGGGTTATGCTCTCGTTTCTGCTGCCTACTTATTAAACCGTATTCCATCTACTGCAGTAGATAAGACTCCATATGAGATATGGATGGGTCGGAAGCCCTATATGTCCTATCTATGAGTTTGGGGTTGTCAAGCTCATGTAAAACGTTTACAAAGTAATAAGCTTGAACCTAAAACTGACAAATGCCTATTTGTGGGATATCCTAAGGAAACCAAAGGATATCAATTCTACAACCTAACTGAGAACAAAGTGTTCGTTGCTCGAGGAGCTACTTTCTTAGAGAAAGAATTTCTGTACAAGAAAGACAGTGGGAGTAGAATAGAACTCGGAGAAGTTCAAGAATCACAAGAGAATGTAGAACGATCTATAGAAACTCAGATGGAAGTTGACATGGAAACTCATGAAGATGAGCAACCTGAGTCAACAATATAAGAACTTAGAAGGTCTAGTAAATCTCGTCTTGAACCCGAGAGATACGGATTTCTCATGACTGATGATCAAGATTTAATCTTGGTGGACTCTAATGAGCTCGCGAACTACAAACATGTTTTAGAAAATCCAGATTCAGATAAATGGCTACTAGCAATGGAATCTGAAATGCAATCAATGAGGGACAATAAAGTATAGATTTTGATTGATCCTGCTGTTCAGGCAAAGGCTGTCGATTGCAAGTGGATTTTCAAATTAAAACCTGGCGGGATCTTCAAGGCACGACTAGTGGCTAAAGGTTTCAGACAGACTCATGGTATTGACTATGATGAAACCTTCTCTCGTGTCATGATGCTCAAGTCCATTAGGACAATGCTTGCCATAGCAACATATTTTGACTATGAGGTATGACAGATGGATGTTAAAACGGCTTTCCTGAATGGAAACCTACTCGAGGGTGTTTATATGAAACAACTCGAGGGATACATCGATCAAAAGCATCCTAATTGAGTATGTAAGCTTCAGAGGTCCATCTATGGACTAAAGCAAGCATCTCAAAGTTGGAATCTTCGTTTTGATGAGGAAATAAAAGGTTACGGATTCATCAAAAATGAAGATGAGCCTTGTGTTTACAAGAAGGTTAGTGGGAGCAAGATAGTTTTCCTTGTCCTATATGTGGACGACATCCTACTCATAGGAAATGGCATTCCTATGTTGAAAATTGTCAAACAATAGTTGGGGACTGTATTTTCTATGAAAGACTTAGGAGAAGCCGAGACGATACTAGGTATCAAGATCTATAGAGATAGGTCTAAAAGGCTTCTGGGACTAAGTCAAAAAGGGTACATAGATAAGATATTGAAAAGATTCAATATGTCTAACTTGAAAAATGGTAAGATACCATTTAGACATGGCCTTCTCTTGAAGAAGAACCAGGGTTCTTCAACAAGAGAGGAGAGGGATACAGTGAGTAGAGTCCCATATGCTTCGGCAATAGGATCTATCATGTATGCCATGTTATGTACCCGTCCAGATGTTGCACGTGCACTTAGCATGACTACCAGATACCAACAAGATCTAGGAATGGATCATTGGACTGCAGTCAAAGCAATCCTAAAGTACTTGCGAAGAACTAAAGGATTAATGCTAGTGTATGGAGGACAAGAACAGCTCATTGTACAAGGTTAAGCTGATGCTGCTTTCCAAACAAATCAAGATGACATGAAGTCACAATCAGGCTACGTGTTTAGTCTAAATGGCGGTGCGATAAGTTGGAAAAACTCTAAGTAAGATACCACAGCCGACTCTACAACAAAATCTGAGTACATTGCTGCATCAGATGCTGCAAAGGAAACTGTTTGGTTGAGGAAGTTCGTGTCAGACATCAGAGTGATACCGAGCATCCAAGATCTGATAGAACTTTTTTGTGACAATAACGGGGCCATCACACAAGCTAAGGAGCCTCGGTCACACCAAAAGACCAAACATATACTCAGAAGATATCACCTCATTCGAGAGATCGTCGATCGAGGAGATGTTAAAGTATGCAAAATAGGGTCAGATGACAATGTAGCAGATCCTCTCACAAAAGCTCTACTGCATTCAAAGTTTGATAGACATGTAATAGAGCTTGGTCTTAAATAGTTTAGGACATAGCCCTTCAACGGGTAAGTGGGAGATTGTTGGTGTATGTGCCCTAATGAGGACTATTTATGTAAATAAACTTTGAGGGTTATTTATATAAATAAGACATATGTCATTTGATTGATTATTTATCTGATCAGTTAATTTCATAAATGTAATATTCTTGTGCATATTTAATTTCATAAAAACAATCCGCTAAAAGAAACAGTTCATGGATTGATAGATCATGAGTGAATCTTTTCGAGTATACTCGTACGAGGATCCTTAGACTAAAAATCACTGCATGGTCTTAGGTGAATTGTGGTGTTCTTTGGTATACGCCTAACAGGATTGTAACAGGTTGCCAAGTACGGGTATGATTGGGTACACTATGAGTCAAGTTAAGATATGTAGGTGAAGTGATGGGACTACAAATCTCTCTTAAGTGAGAGATGATATCCGGGCCACTTGACAGTGAACTAAGAAATGCATGACCATGCCCGAGAAATGATAATTGTTATCATTTGCTCGAATAGAATCAGTGTCACTGAGAGATTAAGTAAACGTTTAGCTTAATAAGAATGATGGTTCCATGCCTTATGCTAAACGGGATATCGATGTAGAGGACCGTACATAGTATGCTTAGAAAGGTTGCGTTGAATCATCATTCGACCATCCATTCTAAATTGAGTAGTCATCATGTCTTGCTAGAGGCCACTGATGATTTATGGATTAATCTATGAGATTAATTTATGCATTGTCAATTTGGAATGGACCTACAGGATTGCACGTAAGAGAGTTCGAAGATTCTTGATGGTACTAGGTATAATTGTTATACTTAGAAGAATAATATTAAATTAAATAGTTTAATTAAATATTATTAAGAAGTTTTCGGGTATTAATTAATAGTTAATTAATTACTCAGGAAGAATTGAGATAGAGTGACAAATCAAGTGACCTAGTTGCAATTGAGGTTCTAGACCCATCAGTCTGATCCATGGGTATATGGTTTGATCCATGGGTCAAGTAAAACCCAAATCAGTAAAAGTAAAATATTATATTATTATTATAATATTAAATATTTTATTTTTTTATCAACCCGGTGGTTGTGGGATTGGGTAAAATCAGATTTCTTCTATAAAGAGAATCTGTGAGAGAAAAAGAAGAGAGATTTTAAAAAACAAAAAAATAGTTTTTTGAAAATTTTCTTTTTTTCTCTCTCGTAAAATTCTCTCTCTTCCAAAAAGACAAAATTTCTTTACAGGAATTTTATACTAGCACCAAAGAGCTCCAGTACCTGATTGTGGAGGACACTTCCGGGAAGTGCCAGAGATAGACGAAACGCCATCTTCCCAAAAGGATCCAGGTGCGAGCGCAACCAATTACGCGTCGAGGGTAAGACCCCGGTTCTTATAGTTTAGGATAATTCGCTGCGTTAATTTTGAATTAAATGCCTAAACACGATCCAACAGATGTTAATGAAAAGATTTCATCTAATAGTTTACAATCAATATATAGTATATCTGCTAATTATTTATGTATTAAAAGTTAGTGCATTTAAAGAAAATTTTTAAAAAAAATGTGTGTAAAGGTGTGAGAAAGTGTAATAGCATTGCCAGTTGATGTTGGAAATCTGTATTTTAAAGTATAGATTGGAGATGGTCTAACTAGGAAAGATTATGAGAGAGATGGTAATGGTACTCCTTTTTTTAAACAAAAAACTTTTCATTTAAAACGAAATTACTGGAAATCGCCTAATACCATTTGAACAAGGAAAGAGGCTTCTCATGCCATTCTTCAAATGAAACTACTACAGATTTGATATACTGACTACAGTAGGGGACAAAATATTTTCTGCCCCGGAAATCCAAAAAGCACCAAGGGAATCTATCCGACTAAATAAAGTTCTGCAGTTTTCAATCATTGAGATGCAACTGTGTGTTGGTTCCATTACACATTTTGCCGCCAGCACCACGAGAGAGGAATCTCTCGCAAGGCAAGGCCTTCTGCAATTTCAGGATCAATAATGTTGAGGAAAAGCTTTGCAGAATTGAATTTATATTTTCCATCCGGATCAATAATTACCACTCCACCATTTCGTTGCTCGAATATAGCGCCATCAAAATAAGCCTATTTAAACTATTTGCTTTGATGAATGAACCAAAGAAAATTAATTAGGACAAAATCCAATTTTAGTCATTCAAGTATAACCCCTATCCAAGGTTAGTCCCTAAAAATTTTTAACTTACAAAATTAGTCTTTTTTCTTTATATTAAGTCCTTTCTTATTTACGCCCCCTCATTTCTTATTTATATCCACTATTTTAAAAAAATGTCATCATTTTCTTATTTATCGTCTTGCTTTTCTTATTCATCATTCCCTATTCTTTGCCCGTACCGTCGCCGGGCTCCGCCACCAGACTCATATCTTCGCTGCTGTTAGACTTAAGTGTTTCAATCTTGTTTTAATAATAACAAAACAAATATGTGAAACTAACAATTTCTTAAATTGTCTAAAATTAGTTTTTGTAGAAAGTGCAAAATTTTCATATTGATACATTCATTTTCAAATGAGCATAACTTTCGTTTCACTTAGCCAAAAATTAAAATTTTAGATGTTTTGAAAACCTCTTTCAATTATCTAAACAATGGTGTCTAATAGTCAATGTGAAATTCAAATGGAATTTTGGTGAAAATAGATAAAAATAAAATTATGTCATTACAATACCATAGTTTAATAAATTAGATGTAACTTGAGCTACAAAAGTCCAAATCAACTGATTTTTACGTCCTTGGAAAGATAAGAGAAAGATATACAACATTGATTTGTGACACAAAAGTCAAAAGCAGCTGCAAGAAGTCAAAAAAGTTGAAGGAAGTTCAGACTATGTTAAGTCATCTTTGGAGCCAAAATTCAAGTGTTTGAATTGGAGCCCAAATTTGCCTATAAATAGAGACTATGGGTGAAGACATTCAAGACACACAAGCTATCAAGCCATTCTTATTATTGTCAAAATTCTCTCAAGTTTTCAAGTGCTCATTTTCAAATTTTACTTTCAAGTTCTAGTTATTTTTCAAAGTGTTGTAGTTATTTTTCAAAGTGTCAATCTTATACTAGAACCTTGTCACTTGTAAGCTAAAAACACTTCACACACAAAAAGGTTTTATTGTCCTTGAAAGAAAGAGGTTGCAAGTCAAGAACAATTTAGAGGGTGAGTAGTGAAGAACATCTTAGTAGAGTTACTAAGTTGTCATTGAGAGATTTGTAAATGTTTGAATTCTACCATAAGGAATTTTTGTTTTTTTGAAAAAGAAATAGGAAGGGCCTCAACTTTAGAAGTTGGGGAGTGGATGTAGAGCTTGTAAGGGGGTTACGAGCTTGAACCACTTTAAAAATCTTTTCTCTTTCATTGCATTGAATTTTGCATTCATACTCTCTCTTCTACATTTCTTATAAACCATCACCATTAGAGTTGCTCAATTCAAGAATTACATCTTTAATCTTAAGATTTTATTTAAGACTTGTTCTTATTTCAAGTCTAGCTTTCTTTAGTTAAGTATTTACTTTATCTTAGACTTGTTTTTAATTAAGTCTAGACTTGTCGTTATCAAGTCAAGAACTTGGCCTTAATCAAGTCAATACTTGAGCTTTTTATTTTAAATTATTCAATTTCAAGACTTGTCCATTTCAAGTCAAAGACTTGTCCTTAATCAAGTCAATACTTGAGCTTTATTTTAAATTATTCAATTTCAAGACTTGTCCGTTTCAAGTCACATACTTGACCTTTATTTTAATTTGATTATTATATATTGTGAACTAACAATTTCGTATTTCCTTGTATACTTTTATATTATTGAATAATCTTATTATTCTTGTTTTCATCTTATTTTAATTTAGACTTATTTGTTATTTGTTTCATACACATAGATAGTCATTGTTTATTTTAAAAAGAAATTATTTTAAGATTTGCTCATTTTTAAGTAAATTTTTTAAACAACTTAATTCACCCCCTTTTAGGTTGTGTTGTTAGTTTTCAACTGCCGATTTCTCGCCACCGCTTCTTCTTCTTCTCCCTATCTTCTGACCAGAATTTTGAGGGCGCTCATCACCCGACCGGTCGACGGGAGATGTAACAACCGATCGGGTGATGAGCGCCTTCAAAATTCTGGTCGGAAGATAGGGAGAAGCAAAAGAAGCGGCGGCAGTGATGAGATAAGTGGTGGGATATTAGCGGTGAAGACGAGAGTCCGCGGCGGAGCTCGGCGGCGACAACAGAAGGACAGGTGGAGAATAGGGGGCGGTAAATAAGAAAAGTAGGACGATGAATAGAAAATGAGACAATTTTAGCGAGAGTGATGAAAAATAAGAAAAAAAAGGGCGATAAATAAGAAATAGACTTAAAATATAAAGAAAAAGAACTAATTTTGGAACTTAAAAATTTTTAAGAACTAACTTTGAATAGGGGTTATACTTAAAAGATTAAAATGAGATTTTGTCCAATTAATTATTAAAACTAATGGATTAAATTAAAAGTTTTTAGAAATAAGGTTGAAAATTGAATCTGGTTGAAAATTGAAGGACGAATAGCATTATTTATCTAAAATATTTTGGAAGTGGCCAGCTTTAGATTTTGTAGAGTAGACTTAAACATTACAATGCCCACCAAAACCCAGGAACAGAGTTTGCAGTAACAATAAAAAGCAGTGTTACCATTTGCGCCATTCCGAACCAGCGTAACTTTATCAGCACCCGAAAAGGGTGCCGAAATTTGATCTGAAAAATGAAAACTTTGGATGAATGTGATGTAGGGATATCGTGCTATATCTCTCAGCTTCCGGGCTTTCGTGGAATCCTCAAACAAAGGTTGGTTGTCTCTCTGTGTGTGTGCGTCTGTCAGTTCTTCGGATGCAATGAACACCACAGTTGCAGTTTCGTTGTTTATATTAGTCCTTAAATGTCAATGCTAAGTTCCGTTAAGTAAATAAGTTTTCAATTTTGTGTTCTTTCTCCTAATAATTGTTTTGTGTTGCGGGGTTTTGAATCATGTCTAACGCTTTATTTAGGGGTTCTACCTTCTTGTTCATGTGGAAAGTTCTTTTGGTTTAGTATGTGTGTGTGTGCACACGCGCGCGTGTGCCTTTTTTAAAAAATTTTTTTTTTTTCAAAATTGGGGTGGGTGATATTCGGCTATACTTTTTCGTTGCTTTTCAAGCAAGAACGGAAATGTTTCTGTTTGAGGCGAAAATATGTTAAGAAATTGTGAAGGGGATAGTAATGAAATATAGTCAATGTGATTACGAATGCTTGTGGCCGAGCATAACTAGTGCTGAATGATATATGTTTCAATGTAGAGATGGAAAAGTCTAAATCATGGTCCAAGTTTTAGTTGTCATAGGCATTCAGTCTGATAAATGACATAGTATCTTGATTTTAGTTTTGATACGTTATTCTTAACCCTTGGTGGTAGCAGATGGTTGCGTAATGTTTTCTTCTGTGGTAGTTAGACTTTGTGGGACATTGTACCTTTGTTGGAACGTGTGTTATTAGCTTGCTTTTACTTTTCTGTTTATAAAAATGTACGCCTCTTAGGTCACTTCCTAATTGTGTTCCTTTTCGTAAGAATCTTTCTGGATTGTTTTGCACTGGAATTAAGTACTGGATGAATATGACAATTGCTCTCCTCCGTTTTTGGTTTATTAACGTGTTAGGTATTCAGATTTCATAGTAAATGAAGTGGATTTGGATGGAAATATTGTACATTTGACTTCATTGGAGGTTCCAGCTGAGGTAAATCTAAAATGATGACCTTATAATTTATATCATGCCTTTCCTTTTTCTGGGGTTACATATGTATTGATGATTTTGGAAATAATAAGTTGATCGGTCAGCTTGCAGAAGAAAAAGAAGTTGTGGTATCTGATTTGCCAAACAAAGCCTATGATGGTGAGATAGATTCCTTTAGAGCTCTTGCTGGTGAACAGAATGCTGACACACTGAAAGCTTTTCTGGACCAAATTTGTTCTGCTGGTGCAGTTGATGTGGAGCCTATTTTACTTAATCCAAGTTCTGATAAGGCTCATCGCACGGTTAGCCTGGACATATTCATCTGAACATTTCCTTTTTGTTATGTGCTTGGAATTTTTGTTCTGTTATTTTATCATCTGTAAATGCTTTACAGGCAGTGCATAACTTTTTCAAAGAGCGATTGAAATTCCTTGTTACTGACACAGTAGATGGACCTGATGCTTCATCAAAGCGCATTCGAGTGAGATTAAATGTGGGGAAGAATCAGAAAGGACATAGATCCAAGAAGAGAAAAGATCGAGATGATAATCGGTATGACAGTAGAGGTTCTGCTTATTGGCCAGAGTCCCTTGGTAAATTCCTTAGGTAAAGATTTGTTTTAAATTCTTCAATCCTAATTATGTATTTCTTTTTTATTTTATGCTTCTCTTATGTTCTACAATGGAATCTGGTAAGATATATCTAAGCTGTACATGCGGTTGCTCCATTTCAAAAAGTGATATGGAGGTTTCATGTTGATTGAGAAGAGAAATTGGTTGAAGTGAAGATCATAAGTAACTAGAACTCTCAGAATAAGATAATTGAAGTGCAGCCACAATGGGAAAAGGTGAACTTGGGCTGGCTCAGGTAAGGTACGAGTGGCCATGAGTTAGTTGAATACATAATGTATGAATCTGTACCCCAACAAGAAAAGAAAAGTAACCTAAGCCTCAAAGTACCAGCCTCCCGAAGCACCTAAGCTTGTCTCTAGTGCCTTGGGAAGTCCCCAAATTGGCTGGATTAAGCTTAGCCCAGGCCCTGATCACCATGCTGTTTTTGGATCTGGCCACCTTCTGAAGGAACTTTTCTGCTTTATGTAGACACCATTTGAACAGCAAACTTTTGAAGCTTGCAGTGAGAACAAAAGACAGCACAAGGATCTGTGGCAAGTTGATGAAGCTGCTGGTCAATAAAAAAGTCAGATAAGGGCTTGGATCCTTAATAGTTTGATTTTTAATTAATTAGGAGGATAGAGCTGAAAAGAAGAAAACCTACCTAGAGTCCATGCCTTTCAAATCATTCATGGTGATTATCATCTTTTTTAAAAGTTTCGATTTGAGGGTGAAAGATTTTTCTTCCCTTCAAGAGGTTTTTGCATAAAGGCAACTGACACGCTTTGAGTTTCTGCTATCAGGCAAGGAATTTGGAGAGCCTCAAGATAGCTATGCATCCATTTTTCTCAGCAGATTGAACTTATTTCACTGCATTCGATAGAAAAGAAATAAGAACATAAAATAATGTTGCTACATGATAAAAGCTTTATTATTACAGTATTATTTTTCCCGCTGAAAGTCTATTACATTGTAAGTCAACTTGATGATTTTGAAATAATTGGCAAACGTTTGAGTGAGAATTATCATTTTAAAATCTCAGGTTCCATCTCTACAAGGAGAACAAGGAAACACATGAGGCAATTGGGCTTATTGGAAAGATGCTTGGCATTCAGGTATTGTACTTCCATGTCTTGGATAATTTTCAGATATCTGAGTAGTTAACCAACGAGCAACTCATTGCTTTCACCTATCTAATTTTGTTTTCATTTCGGTAGTGATGCCTGGCAAAGATTTTTGTTGAGTATTTTGCATGTGACGTTTTTTCCAATACACAGTAGTTATGCAAAACTCGTAAGGGTGTTTTTGTTCTTTGTTTTCCATGCGCATCGCTAAATTGTGCATGTCTATATGCCTTATTCTGTTAAATCACTGACAAAAAGTGTATAGAGATTTAACTTCTCACAAGTTATATCAATGAGCACCGGAATCTCAGTCATTTTATATATCTGAGTTGGATTCTTTATTCATTTCAGCCGAGATCCTTTGGATTTGCTGGTACAAAAGATAAGCGCTCCATATCAACTCAAAGGGTAATCTGATCTCTTTTTCCTTCTTTTGTAAGTGTGTCCTTATTTGTTACTGAAGCTTTGTACTTGTAATTTGGTAGTTATGTTGTAGGATGGACGAATGTTTACCTTTTCTTTTTATTTTCCCTGAAAAAAGGTTTTGAGATTTATATGGCTGAACCTGCGTTTGACATATTCTCAAATGGCTACTTCGGAGTTGGAACTATGAATTTGAGTCAAAAGCATGATTAATGCTGCTGCACTTTCTTTCAAGACCTACATGATGATAAACTAAGAGAAAAGTAAAAAGTGCAGTTGTGTGAGCTTCTTATAGAAGTAGTAATATGAAACATACAATATTCTTTCAAAGAGATCAAAAGTGGATGCCATATCCTTTATGTTTCATCAAAAGTCTGTTTACTAGGACAGCTATCTTTCTGTTATTATGGGGTTTGTATTTTATCTTTAACAAAAGAATTGTTGTTCAAATTGCATAAGATCATTATAAGTATTGACATTCTGGAATGCGCTCAATTTGCTTTCTTCTCATTGTAACCTGATATATTGGATAGAGTTTGGCTTGCTTCGCAGTTGCAAGTCTTATGAATGAATATAGGGAGTATTACTTTGGTTGTCATAGAAGTTATTGGGTAAGTTTGAAAATTTGGTTTTGGAGGGGATGCATGAATTATATGTATCTAAATGTTTTATGCTTTTAGGATCCATCCTCCAAGCAAATGAGGAAATTGATGAAGATGTTCCCACTGAAATGAAAAGAAAATAAATAAAACAGCCAAATGACAGGTGATGTTTTATGGGTAGTGTTGGGCAACTACCTATAAACATGAATGGCAAAATGTGCATAGCAAAAATGAGAATGTTGAGATGGACACACTAGACTGGACTAGATAAAAGACATAGGGAATGTATTAGAAAGCTGGTGGAGGTAGTCCAAATAGATGAGAATTTTTGAAAAATAGACGCAAAGGTGGTTTAGATATACACATAGGAGACCTTTAGATTTGCCATGTGGCATGTGGAACTCAAATAAAAAAAGAGAAGGGCAAGATCTCAAAAGATTTGGGAAGAAACTATTGAACATGACATGATACATTTAAACTTAAATGAACATGTATGTTTTACTAGAACATGATTGGAAGATATGATCAACATAATCAACTCTCCACAAAGTGGGGTTGAACTATTCATAGGAAACAGAAACTTTATAAACTCAAATCAATAGGAGAAGGAGAAGGAGAAGGAGAAGGTCTAATAGATTTGGAAAGAAACTATTAGAAAAGATGTGAATTAATATGAACTTAAATGAATTTGTATGTTCTGATAGATAACGATGGTGAGATGTTTTTCCACATGTGGCCATATACTAAGATAAAGACTTGGTTGTTGTTTCCAGCAGCCATTGCCTCATTTAGCATTATCAAAATTCCCAATGGCCATCTTCCTCTAGATTTTCATTAATTTTTCCGTTGTGTTTTTGAAAATTTTCATATTGAGTTGTTTATCTTCATGTTTTTGCATTTCAGGTGACTGTTTTTAAGCAGCGAGCAAGTAGATTAGCTGCTCTTAATGAAAGACTAATTGGTATCAGAGTTGGAGACTTTTGGTGAGAACAAAGATTTGTGGTTTAAATATCTTTTCCCTCTGTTATGGAGTTTGGATGTAACATTTGAAATTTTGTGACAGCCATGTTAATGAAGGGCTTACTCTTGGTCAGCTCCATGGAAATCATTTTACAATTACATTGAGGTAAAAGACATATTGATGTTACTTGAAAGTACTTGGATATAGTAAATAGAACAAAATAAACCCTCATTCATCCTCCCTAGTATGTGGCTTGGTGGTTCTATGTTTATGAAAAATGGATATGGAAAATAAGACATCACCAATATAAATCAATAGAGAACAAGGGGAACAACATTGTTGAAGGAGACTAGTTTCAATGATAGAGTTCAATAAATTGACTGAGCATCATGATGCTGCATAGCATAAAAATATTTGGATCGTTCTTTTTAAACTCAAGAACCTGCCATATGCCTGGTCTGAATATAGATAAACACTATATATAAACTGTGGAGCCTGGAAAAACATAGGGAATCAGACTGAAAAGTCTTTATTTTGGTGGAGAGTTTAAAATACCTTTTCCTTTCCTGAATCATATCTTCATCTCAACATTTGGTTGTTTCAATTTGGAGTTATCTGGATGAACTGAGTGATGATGTTTAGGGTATTTTTGTTCAGCTTTGGGTCAGTTGTGATTTTTTGAGTAGGGTGTTATTTAGATGGATATTCTAGTCTTTATCTGACTACTTGTATGTTAAAAAAAAAAAAAAAAAGAATCTGGATACTTGTATGTTAAAAAGTTTGTGTTATTCATTATGTTAGAATGTTTGTATATTTATTTAATTCCTATTTTAATGATATCATGATGATGGCATCGGGGTTTTATCCTCTTTCTTTAAAAACTATTTGATGACTGGTCAAACCAAATTACTTTCTCGTAGGATTTGTCTGTTTACATTCTGCTCTGAGCTTTAAAGCAATGAGAGCATCCCTCTTGTTTCCTTATTTAGCCTAATACCGAAATAATGTGAATGGAGAGCATTTAAGAAAAGTTAAATCACTCAACCAGAAACAAAATTTTAGTCAGGAAGGGGTATAGAAACGAATTAAGCAGCCACTAGGTTTTGCAGGGAATTCCTTGCACTTCAAGTTTTCCTTCAAATTTTAGTGCATCATCTTCATTTCTTTAAAGATTTTTTCCACCTTCATTTTAGTTATTTGTGAATGAAAACGGTGGAATGTCTTAGAGATGTCAAGGTCATTGGATCTAACTTTTGCAGGGGAGTGGTTGCTGAGTCTGAGGAAACAATAGAAGGATCTGCAAATGCCTTGGGAGAGCTTGGATTCATCAACTACTTCGGTTTGCAGGTGTTATTGAGCTTCTTGCTATTTCTTCTTGATACCTAGCCATACATACCTGTGCATGGTTGCCTGTTCTTTTCCAATCTTTTGTAAAAGTCATTACTTATCATGTCCTACATTGGCTCATATGCTCTTTTTAATTTATTATTATTATTATTATTATTATTATTATTGCTGTTTTTCCATTCAATGTTCGTTTCTACTACTAAAACTAAATAGTTCGCTTCAAGAAATTCATGGTGTATTTAACCTTGATGCCTCTCTGTACAATTTGGAGATTGAATACTATTAAATTGGTAATCTTGGAAACTGGGAATGTAATATATTTATGAGTTTAATAAGTAAGCCTTGCTACTATTATTATTTGGGAATGTAAACTTGCTTTTAGGAAACCTTTAGTGAAGTGTGAGGCATTATATAAATAATTCAGTTATAGTGAATATTACCATTCACAGTCAACAAAATTGTTTTGGAGGCTTTGTGTAAATGATGTTGACCCCATTGGTGTGCTGCTTAATCTTTGTCATATTTGTTTCTTATCGGCTTGACAGCATAGGAGAAAAGTATAAGGCGTATCCATATTTGTAAAGGGCAGTGTTGATTGTTTGCCTGTTAGCTATGCTGCGGCTTTTAATATAATAGAGGATCTTATGTGTCCTTAAAAGGATAAAATTAAATGACATGATCTTTAAAACAATCTTGAATCGTAACCTGGTTTAATGATGCAATGATTATAACTTATTTGGCATATTGAATTATGAACTAGTAAATTTGTAACAATCTTCTTATTTCAGAGATTTGGAAGTGGTTCTGTGCCCACCCATCTTATTGGAGCTACTTTATTACGTGGGGAATGGAAGAATGCAGTTAACTTGATCCTTGATCCAAGAGAAGGAGATATCCTTTACATTATCATTTGAGCAATACTCGCTTCTTTGGCATGTTTAAGTACTTATGTGAACAGTCCATTCTGCCGACTTGTTTTTCTTAGCTTAGATCTTTGTTACAAAAGGAAGATATAAAACGGTTAAGGGAACATTATAAGGAGACTGGTGATGTTGAAGGGACACTGAGGCAACTACCTTCCCATCTTGTTGCTGAAAAGGCAATAGTAAGTTTTATGTTACATGGATTACATATTTCTCTTGGTTTGTGTTAATTTGTCGTGCTTTAATTCATTTGACCTTATTGCTTCTGAGTTCATTAAAAAATATTTAGAAATAGTTTCTTGGGGATGTGTCTTGCTGCATTAACTGACGGAACTTGTTGCCTGTGGTGGTTTCCTTCTGTACATTTACTTCTACTAAGCTTTGCATATTGACTTCTTTTTCCTTATTTTGGGATTTGCATTTTAAGGGAACAAAGTTGGCAGCTCCTTGGTTTAGGATTTCCAATGAAAGAGAACTAGCTTCATTGTCATGGAACAGTGTTGGTTAATAATGAACATATTGCCCTACTGCTCTTATTTTTCTCTCTAATCTTCTGTTAACGGACGGACTAAGTTCTTAAGAATAGGAATAAGTTGTGCTGCTAAGGTGGTACTTGTGATATATTTTTTAAGAATGATGAGTTTTTCCTATTTTTCTTCTTCAAACATTGTCTAATAAAGGTGGTAATTTGTTTCTATTTTCTAATCAGGCTACTATCAACAGGACAAAGAGTAGTATGCAGAGGCCAATTTGCCATGCACTTCTCGTATCCAAAACATGATTGCCAAATATGAGATACTATTTAAGTCATACAAATCTATTTATATGCTGCTGATTGTTGAATATGGCTATCAATATAGGTTCAAGTGAAATGCCAATGTCTCCTTATTCTATATCCAATGGCTTTTTTCCTGATCCTATACCCAATTTTGTATTTAAATTGAGGAATTTTTAAATGCAAAATTGGAGGGATTGGATGTTTATTTTCTTGAACATGGCGTTTCATTTTACTTTCCTATAAGTTTATTACGATAATAATATGCAGAAGGATGGACTTCTTTGTTACTGGGTTAAAGGATTTGGAATAACTATTTCATTTCATGTAAGTTCGAAAAAAATCAATATGGGGAAATGTCAAGCAAACTACTTGGGTTTGTAGTTTGCCTTTGAAGCTATTTCTACTCGAGTTCCTTTTAATAGATGAAGATTGACTGCAATTTTTGTTTTTAATTGATGGACAACCATTACCATTACCCTTTCCTTTTGGTTAAGTTTCCATAGCCATGACCCCATTCACCTTAAATCTTTATTTTGTCTCCATTTGGTTTAAAGGAGATGCCTATTGGGTACTATTCTGGTCATAACCACTTTTATTAAAAACCTTCTATGTTGCATCCTATTATTTTACCATTGTTGATTGTACAAATTTTCTTTTCTTTGGAAGTATTCTAACTACCTACATTTGAAATAATGTTAATTTGCTTCACTTGCATTAACAGCCATTCCTTCTATTTTATCCAGCTTCAAATTTTGAAAAGAAGTCCAGAAAACTACTTACAAGCTCTGAAAGGTATACCAAGGACACTTAGAATGATGTAAGTCATTGTGGCAATAGACTTTCTTTTCCCTGTTTAGTAGATTAAAGAAATCGGTCTTATGCCATCATTGGCCAGTATAATTTCTCTGGGATTTGAACTCTGGGGCATAGACCAACCCCAATCCAACCCCTAAAAGAAGGGGTAAAAAAAACCCCCTTTTGGGGTTTGATTTCACTCCAACCTGCTGACTGGCCCCTTTTTGGGATCTGATGAAAAGTAAGACACCAATTTGGGGTTTTATTATTCACAACCTCAAATCGCTGTCTTATTTTTTGTATAAATATTTTTTAGTTTAGTTTATTTTTGTTTTAACCCCTACTTTCCGATTCCGACAATTTATTGCTTGATATACACAGATTAGGATAAAAATGCGCATTTTGGATTCATGAAATGCATTGATAGAACATTTGTAAGTTCAAATTGTGTTGGGGTGTTTTGTAAATTAATTATAGTAATAAAAAATGAAAGATAAAGAAAAATAAAAGGAGAATATTTGTTTCGGGGTGAAAAGAGGTATTATGGGTTGGGGTTGGAGTTGGAGTTAATGTAGAAAACCCCAAAACCCCAAACAGGGGTTGGAGATGCCCTTGGATATGCTTGCAAGTGTTAGCATCCCAGTGAAGATCCATTTCTGTGTTAGCTCCTTTAAGGGTCCTTGAAATTCAGTGCTTGTTGGTTCAGTTGATCCTGCAATTTTACTCTTACGTTTTTTACTTGCTCCTGATCATTCTGGTATTTACATTGCTCCTGGAGGATACCTATGTCTAGCCTGACTGAAGAAGAACTTTAGGATAGGTTAGCTGAGCTTTTGGGGGAGCTGCAGTCTTAAAAGCCTTGTTACTGGGCATTACAGCTGTTGTAGAGTTTTCTTCATGACCAGTCTTAGGCTGTTACCATGAAACTTCCCTACCTAATGTAGGGAAAGGGTACCATTTTAGTGCAGACATTACACTCTCCTTTCTACAGAGTGAATGGTGTTAACTTTCAGGTGTATATCCTTTTATTTCTACGCATCTTATTAACACAAGCACTGTTTGACCTGAAATTGAATTTGCAAGGTTCCTGATTGAGTAGTTGAGTTTAGGCCAAGTTCATAAGCTTTTCATTAATGGAGAGATATTTCAATGATGCAAACTAAGAATGGATGCTGTCTTGGTTTCAAATTTCTGACAAGGAGGAAAACTATCTTGTGCGTCCTGTTTTATCTCACTTATGTTTCGTATCAGTCAATCTTAAGAATGAATGCTCTCACCTATGTTCCTCCATTTGATATCTGATGGACACTCTGGATTTTCTCAGCTCGATTGTTCTGAAAATTGATTGTGCTGATAGCTGTTTGGCTCTCAGATTGATTTTTTTTTTTAATTCACTTGTATTTAGTTACTTTTGGTAAGCAGAATTGCAAATGTGTTAAGGATGCAGTCTGCCACATTCTTCTCTGTTTTCACTCCTATTTATGAATCACTGCATAGACTACATGTACATCCTGATAATTGATCTGTGAGTAGAATACCCTGTGAGAATATGTATTTTCATCAAAATTCAATAAAGATACTGCAATTCTGTAATGCAGGTATGCACATAGTTACCAAAGCTATATTTGGAACCATGCTGCTAGTATGAGAGTTCAAAAATATGGTATGTGTTTATCCTACAGAAGAGCTACTGGATTTGCTAACTGTTAGAGATTCTATGCACTTCACTATTTTCCTGCTGCAGCTACATGCAATTATGATTCAGGAAAATAATGACAGAATATTTGATGTAGCTATTTAAAACAATAGTTTACCAAATTGCTTGCAATATACAATAAAATTGAGCTTTTCTTTTTCTTTCCTGTGAATTTGCTCATGTTCCAGGAATTGACCATGTTGTGTTGGGAGATCTGGTGTATTGCAAAGAACAATCAATAGACAAGGAAATGGTAGCAAATTATTCTGAATGTGATGGTTCAAATGACACAGATGATTTAAGAAATATGGATGAAATCTCTGAAATTGGTCTCCCTCTAGACAAAGATACTTCTGTAAAGGCAAGTATTTAGATTGTCAATGATGTATTAACCGTCACTTGATTGTCTTTCAACTGATGATTGAAGACTTCTGTGCAAGGTGGGTTGTGTTTGTGCATCCCCCCCCCCCCCCCCCCCCCCCTCCTCTTTTACCCTTGTTATTAACATGTGTTCTGGAAATATGCACTAAGCAACAGAACATCTGTTGATGTTGGGAAACATCTTCCTGTGATAATGGAGATTTTTAAGTCAAGAACTATAGATACTTCTGTAGTTAACTTGGTAAATTGGTTCAAGTTGGAATTTAGATAATATGGAGCTTTTTATATCTAACCGAATTCAATTGATTATATTATCCTTTTATTCTTGCTTCCAAGTTGAAATTCAGATTACTTGATCAGTCAGAAGTGAAGCAGTCTAGTTAGAATCATCTTTAGGGGCTGAATAACCTTGTTTTGCTCTCAATATTGTCTGATATATTTTGAGGTGTTACCTGGGAAATTAAATTAAGGCATCCTGTTTTTTTTTTTTTTGTAAAATTTTATGTCCCTTCAGTATCTTTCTTTCCCTCTCTCTCAATTTTGAATATTGAAGTTTGCTTTTTTTTTTTTTTGGAAATAGAAATTTCACAATTCTTGTATCCTGCAGGCATTGACTGAAGAAGATTTAGCAACTGGAACTTACACAATACATGATGTTGTCCTTCCTTTGCCAGGGTAGGTAGAGAACTTTATCTTTTTTTTTTTTTTAAAACTTGTAACCTTGAGAACCCATGACCTCAAGGTTACGATCCCACACCCCTACCACCTCCTCAAATCTCTCATCCTTGGAGAGAACTTGGTCATTTTGTTGTTCACTAGTGCTGTGGGTCCGTGTTTATTTTGTAGAGTTTATTTGCAGGTCACGGGTTATTTATCCGGTTAATGATATTGGAGAATTCTACCGTGACTTATCAAGTAAGGTGTGTTATGTTTGTCAAATTCATTTGATGATTGATGCCAGAGATGTACTTTTGATGGGTGCATAATGCCGTTTTTGGTCTGTTTGAAAGTTCTTGGACTAATGTAGAAGAACCTATTATTTACACAATATCCATGGAAGGACATAATGATTAATTCAATCATCACTTTAATTAATTTGCCTGAACCAATGTGAAAATTCCTGAAATTATTGCACCTGCCATATATGGTAAAGATTCTAGAGAAGATGATGACGACAATATTGATAAATACATGGATCTCTACCTGTGTTACCTGGACCCTGGTATGCCTGTCAGGTTGTGGTGGGGGGGTCTACATTTGGAGTTGATGATCATTAATTGAGGACACTGCTACATGGATTTAGAGTCAGTTACACGTATAAGATATGTCTTGTGTGCTCAAATATGGATAGTTTATAATCTTTTAGGCCTTACATGTGAAAGTATAACTAGTATGCTCTGGAATTTGTGTTGAAAAATGTTTTACTGTTAGGTATTGACAAATTGAGAAACCAGTATAAATTAGTATTCTAGTAAAGTAATTCTCTCATTAGCATTATATATTTCTTGTACATTCTCAGTAATCTTGTATTTTTTCTTTGAAAGAAATTGAATCCGTAATCATCTTCTTCATGCCTCATCTTTATCTGTAATACTTTTTTGGATTGAAAAGTCAACATACCCACATCAGGTTGTGTCTATATGGGTATTGTCTCCTGAGTAGATGAGTCTGTGTAACGTAGTTCATGCATTCGTCAGGTTATCTTGTCTACTAATATATACTGTTTTTATTGGTCAGGATGCTGTCAGCTTCACAGAGAGTGTGCACAGTGTCAAGTAAGTTATATCTTTAGTTTTGACCTTGATAAGTTCATTGTATCTTACTAGGTAGCTGGGAACTTGTCTCTCATGGAGAGAGCTCTAGATGCTCCAGGCTTTTTTAGAGTCGTAACAGAAGAACCCATAATCTTACATACATGACACCCACCCTTGTAATTATTATCCCACTGCACTACATTTTTTATGCCTATCTGGTTTCTTATAACAATTATTTTTCTTTAGGGAGTTCTCAATAATGAACATGACTGGCGGTTATAGAAGAGTATTTCAGAAGCCAAAGGACTATGAATGGTATGTTAGTCTCTTCATTTATGTTACAGTTATTTGTCTTTAGTGTTCATTTCACACTTGTAAATCTTTCTGGCCGCGTTTTGTACTTTTCTTTATGCAGGGAACTGCTCACATATAGAGATGGAAATGTTCCCTTGGCACAAACAGACATGGATCAAATAGTGAAGTCAATAAAGGCTGGAGAAGAGGAACTTGGGAATGGGAATGACAAAGAAAAATGTCTTATTGATCAAAATGCTCGACCAGGTATATCTGAAAGATCAGTCATTGATTCATTTGAAGCGAAGGAGGTAGCAATTGATGGAACTGGGTCAGACAGAAGTAAAGTATCAGGTGGCACAGACACCCATGGTATTCAAAGAGCTCTCAAATTGAGCTTTACCCTCCCTGCCTCTTGCTATGCAACTATGGCAATAAGGGAGCTGCTGAAGACATCAACATCTGTATGTATTTTTATCGCGTGCACCCTTTTTTGGCTTACAAGTAATTGACATTACTCATTTCTGAGTAATAATGCTAACGTCATTTATACTTGGGGGAGTTTGAATTCCTGGCCCAATGCCAACGTGTGGTGAAAGGGTTTCTATTTTATTCAAGCACGGTTATACGTCGGTTGTGTATGCGTTATATATCTCATGATTGTGGAAGACTGTTTATACATCTGCTCGTGCTTAAACTTGATTGTGTACTTGAATATGAAATTGAACATGTGCCTCATGTTCTTCGTAATGACGCAGGTTGCATTTCACAAAACATTAAATCCATGAAGCAACATTTGTGGAATTGTCTGATTTTGGACTATCAATTTGTGGAGGATGCAAGGATGAAGATGTTTGGTTGCACGGTTTAGGTTATAACTTTTCGAACTGTAATGGCAATATTTATGGGTGTTCAGAGGCTTTGGTTGAGAGGATCAAAAGCAAAACTCAGATTATCAGTAATGGAGCAGAATAGGTGATTGAAGTTGGACGTGTTAGAACTAAACCCTCTCCCCGTTTTGTTCCATACCATCTCTACAACTGAATCATTAACATTTGCATGTTTTTCAATTACAGAGAGTTTTGGTTATATTGGATTGCATGGAGATAGTTGAATTTTTACTAGTTTCAAAAGAAGGTTTTTGCATCCTTGTTATCTTCCTTCCCTGATTAAGGCAAGCGAAATTTCATCCTTCTTTTTCTTTTTTTAGCTGGCTTGGACACTTTATCATTTTTGTTTTTAAAAAGAAGTGTTAGAATTTTATTGTTTTGTAAAATTGGTCTGAAAATAAATGATCTTATATCAGGAAAAAAGAAATGCTAAATCTGTCTGTGTCTGCTACTTGAAATAGCCAATTGAGGAAGTTTTACATTCGACTTTGGGTTAAGGTGCCACCCGAAGCAACATTTGCTAGTTTTACATTTGTTCTATCTATTACTTCTCTCATAACCAAAAGAGTATAGTATATACAATCATTAAATATGTTTTAAAAAGTAGATGCTTTCAATTAAAGCTATTGCTTCTGGAATGGAACGGAACGGAGAGCTGCTCTCTCTCTCTCTCTCTCTCTCTCTCTCTCTCTCTCTCTCTCTTTTTTTATTATAAAAGAGAAATTTATTTTTTCTTATATTTGTTAGTATAGAGTATTTGTCATTTTTAAGATGAATTTATTAAATTTTTAAAATAATTTTTGGCAAATTATATGGTACTACTATAGTAGTACAATGCTATTGTACCCGGTGCAGGTTTTATATAGGAAGCGGATTAATTAGTGATTTTCACGTTTTTTTTTTTTTAATTGAGGCGGTTTGTCTGGATTTTATTTCCTCACGCGTGTTTTGATACCTAACTAATCACATTCTATAAATAAGGCACTTGTTTTTTCGTTTTCAAATACTGCATTCATTCAATTTACCAAATATCGTTTATATTGTTCATTTTTTCTTCTCTCCAAATTGATCTTTAACTACTGTAGATTGTTCGGATTCCAGATATTTCAACTTATAATTGTTATTTTTGTGATCGAATCGCAAGTATCGATCGTTTTTTGTTGTTTTTGTTGCTGAAGTTATTGCTATGTTTTTTTTCCTGATATTTTGCTTTCTCGATCGTTTAGAATGGAGATTTGTGATCTCTTTAGTAAATTTGATCGATCAGATTGTAGGTATGGTGGTTTTTTTCTTGTTTTTGTTGCTGAAGTTATATGTTCTTCGTTCTTTTATTATATTTTGATTTCTCGTTAATATTTCTTTTAGAATGGAGATTTGTGATAACTTTAGTAATGTTAATCGATCGGATGATGATTTGTTCGGAAGCGATTGTAATGTGTTGAACGGAGAAGGTATTTCGACTCGTTCTATGATGATGCGATGATTTTTTATTTGATAATTTGTGGAGATACAATAGAACCTGAATATTTGTCTGTGTTTCGGACGTGCAGTGAATTTTTTTTGGAGGAGATGATAATCGATCGGATGAGAGTTCTGTTTTGAACGATGTTGTTTTTTATGAAGGTTAGTTATGAATTATATAAATGAAAGTGTTAGTTAATATAATATTGAGATATGGTTGATATAAGTGTATCATTATTGATTAGTATGTATAATGTTAGACGTTTTAATGATGTAAGGTAGAGTTATAGTTGATATAAAGTAACGTTTTGTATGATATAAATTTTTTTTTTTTGTTAAATATGTAGGTAAGGAAATATCCAAACTTATTGATAATGCGCTACAAGGAAGTGATGTTATTGCTTCCGATGAAGTTAATAGTTTAAAGTTACGTTAATTGTTATGTTATGTGATTCTATAGTTTTTGCTATATTAACTGTTTTTTGTTCGTAGGTTATAGAGTATTGGTTGATGAGTCAAACAAATCATTGATTGGTGAGATTGTTGAGAACGAGAAAACTACTTTCGATTTATATAATCAGTATGCTTTTAGACTAGGATTTATTATTAGAAAAGGGAGAGATCGTAAATCAAAACTTTCTGGAATTAGATATTGGAGGAGGTATGAATATAGTAGACATCGTTTTATTCAGAGATCGCTTCTGTTTATATGTATATGTATATATACAAAGGAAAGATGATTATATCATTTGAGACATGAGTTTATATAAAGTAGAACATGAGTTTATATCATGTGGAACATGTGTTTATATCAATATAACAAGGGGTTATATCATGTGTACAGTGGTAAAGATTTGATTACATCGTTGAAAAATACAAGTTTATATCAAGTAGAATTTGAGTTTATATCATGTAGAACATGTGTTTATATCAATATAACAATGGTTAATATCATGTATAAAGAGTAAAAATTTGATTATTAGTGTTTGAGTAGAGTTTATATCAACAAAAAATACGAGTTATATCATATAGAATATTATTTTATATCAACCAGAAAAGAGATTATATCAACAAAAAAATACAGTACAGGAGTATTTTATATCAACCATATTCCTGATAAAAATAATAGTATTTTATATCAACTGAAATTGTGTTTATATCAACCAAAATTAAGAATTATATCTACACAATAGAATTTTATATCAACCAAAACACCCAAAAGAGATTTAAAACCATTAAAGATTATCCACTTAGAATTGAGGAAAATGTGAAAAAGATGAAAAATGTAAGAAGTAAAGAATTATATTTTCATAAAACTCATCTGATAGAGTACATGATGTGCTCGTTTTATAGAATGCTACTCTAGGTGATAAATATAAGATATATTGTAGATAAAAAGATTACTTGAGATTCATTATCAAAAAATATATCTAGATAAAACTATGAACATGATAACCTTATCACTCCAATGCATCCTTATCACTCCAAGCATCCTTATTACTCCACATGTTCACTGATCATAGAATTCGAAACACTCTAATAATGTACTAACCACCACCATTAATTATGAAGAACTAAGCCTTGTGATAGCAGAGAATGAAAGATTACGACACCATATATCAAAAAGGTCTTCGGAGAGGAGGCCATTGAGATGCCAATCGAGACGTCGAGATGAGTGGAGATGAGGCACCGAAAATCCCGAAGTCGAAGAAGAGGAGGTGCGACAGAGCTGAAGGAGATCCGAGGGAGGGAGGGTGGCGGCGTGAGAGAGAGAGAGAGAGAGAGAGGGTTGGAGACAAAAGAAAAAATCACGTGTTGCTAATCGCCCGTGCTGCGACTGGTGGAAGGTGGAAAATTAAGGCAGGTACAATAGCATCGTACTACTATAGTAGTACTGTATACGAATTGATTATTTTCTCAGTAATCTCTTTGTTTCTTTATTACCATATAAAATGGATAAAAATAAAAATATCTAATTAATATATACTAATTAATTGATTTTTTTAATTTATAAAAAACAGAATAATCTTTTATAATACAAATGGGAAGGTAGGATTACTCAAATGTTATCTATGAAAACATGCAATAAGCGAATGTTTGATCTTGGATAGAGTTTTTAACGAGATATTAGTGTTTACAACTGTTCGAAACGGGTTCAATTATGAGAATTGATTCCTTTAGGGCGTCCATCCGTAACAACTAGATACTTAGACAAGAACAAAAGTGAGTTAGGTGAAGAAGTACTTTCACTTTCTAAAGCAAAAGCCATTAACCCTTAGACAGTCGAAAATGGGAACCACCTGGAAACCATATCTACAACTGACCAAAAGAAGGAAAAAAGAGCCCTAGCCAAAATGGAAGACGGGCCTCGAAGTGGAGTGCGGAAAACACTACAAAATAAAAACTTAAAATTCCACACTAAGGGATTCCAAGACCCCGTCGTGCAGTAGAATAGGTGTGATCCCACAAAGAACAACTAAGCTTTGTGAAAATTTAATTTTCTTTTGATTAATGAACAGAGAAACATACATAAAACAAGCAAGCAATAATAAAGCACACAATTTTGCAGATTGGTAATAGGGTTAGTTTTGAGGAGGAGATTCGGCCACCATTAGAGTTAGGGTTGAGCTTTAACACAGGAGATGTGAACAAGCTTATTCGGGATCCTTTTCTATTCGGCTACTTATCCTATTTGCAAGTCCGATTGCGACTCAACGTGTCCCCAGAGGGAAATGGAATTCACACTCCAATTGTAACTCACCACTCTCTGGTAAGGGAAGGGAATACACAAACTAGGTCCAACTATGAACATGCAAGGAGTAAGCAACTATGGAACTTGAATGTAACCGTAGATAATATAGCATCAACCATCCGATATATACATAGCTAAAGGAATCAGGCAATATACATATACCCAAGTACTGATAATCGATAAAGAGCTCTACCTTATAGTATCGGGGGATATTGCAGTGGCAAACCAATCAACACAACTCTGCCGACAGGAACTCGATGGCTGGACTACGGTCGCGAGGAAGAGTGCTGCCGTACACTTGATTCACACCAAGACTAAGTCATTTGGGGCTTCCTCTCTAGTATGGAGCTTAGCACTCCATAGATCTGAGCTCACAAACCAGCTGCATAGAAACCCTAGCTCTAAGAGTACAAGAAAAGATTTCTAAGCGGCCGAGATGAAAAACTGAACAAAAGATGCCCTAATGGACTTGTCTCTTGGGTTTTATATCCGCTACAAAATAGGTTTGAAATTAATTAAAAATATGGGGTCAAAATGGTAATTTCAAAGTAGGAAGCTGGTTTTTGGTGTTGGTCAACAGCTGGTTTTTCCCTCCAATTTACTGCTCAAATTCAGTAAGCTTTCATAGTAAGCTTCTTTAGCGGTTTTCCAACTCGAATTGTGCATAGATTCATCACTTTCAGTTCCTAACCTGCAATTCACCATCAACCAACATAAATTGTGGAAATCATAGGAATGAAGAGAATTCCCTATTCAAATGGCTGGATTGTTTTATGAAAAGCTACTATAAATGTGATGAATCCCGTGCACTCCATGAAGTAATTGGGGGAAAGCGACCGACCTTTAGTGCATTCCAGTTTAGTTCAAAGGATAGAGCTCTGACAAACAATGAAATTGTAATTAGTTTCGATTCTAAAAGGCTAAGAAAATGTTTACATTTAAATTGAACACAATTATCATTTTTTTAAAAAAATTTTTATCTTACGATTGTTACTTTTATCATATTACTATCATCAATTTTTATAGAGTTGTATCATAGTACTACCATTTATAGTGTCTGATGCGACTCAAATTCTCATATTTTTAGGAGTCAAAATCATGCACTTTTAGCCTACTATTGTTAGATTTTTAATCTAATTGTGTGATATAAATTGTACTTATGACCGGTTTTGCATGATTTGCAGTGAAATGTATAGATTTGGAGTTGAGAATGATTCATAACGACTTTGGCGTGGAAAAGAGTAGAAAACGTGAAGAAATGAAGTTAACTTGGATAAAAAGTCAAGAAATCCGAAGAAGCGCGAGTAGGCATAGAACTTGGCTAGATTATATATAGCAAGACCATGTACATGTCCATGATATGTCAAAATGAGAAAGGCGCCTAGTGAGCCCTTGATTTTACCCTTTATTTACTTTCCATGACCTGAATTCATCTACACCTAGGATTAACCCCTTGAGCCCCAACATTTTCTTTGACTTAACCTACCCAAATTAGCCCTTCTTAGCCTTCATTTTCGGCCTTTACATTTTAAACCCTTATTTGGAAGTTGTGATTTTTGCTTAAAAAGAAAAATCCAAGATAACCTGGTGTTGTTTTTATAGTAAAATATTAAGTGCTAACTAAAAAAAAAAAAAAAAAAAAAACTGACTGTAGAAGCAAGGAAGTGAATGACTTTTAAGACTTGTATCCTTGCGAAAATTAGAAGTAGAGTGGAAGTAGAGAGTAAGGAAGTGAAGGACTTTTAAGCCTTGTATCCTTACAAAAAATACTGTAAAAATAGGCATGCACAAAAACACACCTTGGAAAGCTTATACATATAATTTAAGTGAAATTGCAACTTCTAGATTTCTAAAACTCTACCTCTAGAACCCTTGACCTTTCTTTACCGTCCTTAGCCCCATTTTACCCAATAAATGACCTTTTGATTTACATGTTGTGGATGCAATAGATTGGTGGCGGAGTGATGTCTAGAAAAGCCTATGGTTGAAGTTTATGCATATAATTGACTTGAGAGTCTCATTTCTTTAAAAACAGCCGAAAGACTTTGAGTGATATTGTGTGAACCTTTTATGTATGAGGGTGACAAGTCAACAGGTGGTAGCTATGGTAAGAAATTCATGTATTATAGTTCTGATTGTTGATCTTATGCTCGTATAATAAGTGTGTGACGTGCTCATATCGTTGTATGAGTTTGAGGTGAAAACTTCAAAATAAATATATAAATAACAAAACAAATATACTAAAACTATAGTACTAAAGGTTTCGTTCCCATGAAATTGCTGTCTTGAATGCAGTGGTTGTTGGGTTCTAGTTCTTACTTAATACAATTTCTAGTAGTTTAGTAGCCTAGCCTAAGAATCTAACAAAACAAAGGATAAAATAGTGATTTGAGAAAAGTCATGCAAGTAACAAAATAAAGAAAAGTAAATATAATATGGATAAAGGCAGAAAATTACATCACAACTAAGATCCAAGGAGCTATTGTCAAGGAATAACACGCAAACCGGCAATGCATATCTCTATTGCCACCCCTATTGCACATATAAAGACCAAAATAGCCAATAATAAAATAGGGTCGTCAATCCTACCTATTATCAATCCTATAAATCACCACATAGATAAGAAATAAAATACCAACTCATGTGCTACTTGCATGTAAGTTGCAAAACAAGACAACCCACATAGCATGCTCACTAAAAGTTAAGTCAAACATTTCCAATCTTAGAGAAATGAAGTAGATTCAACATATACATAACAATATTAAAGCAATTCTATACCTAAAGACTAAAATTACTTCAATCTCATGAAACTCACATGACATTATGCATGAATAACCATAGATGAGAACAATAGAGACATGAAATAATGAAGAATGATAATAAACAACTGGATCCACAAAAAAAGGTAAAACCTTTCAACCATAAAAGAATTGAAATCCCAACTCTTGTAGTCTCATCATTAAAGAACACAACTTCTCCATCTAGATCCATGAATTTGTTCTTCATCACAAGAAAATCTATTACCCCCTATCACTTAGAAGGATAGATTTCCCTAGAAATCTACTTAGAACATAGTAGGTCTAGGAGAATTTATAGTGTGTGTCTGAAAAGGAAAGAAAGTGAGTGTTTCTTCCTCCCTAAGTTACTCTCTCTAAACTATGAAAAACCTACTAAAGTGTAATAGTGTGTGTCTTTACAAGGGGCATTGGCTATTAAGAAAGGTTCCAGAGGGCTAAAATTGGAAAAACATAAGTTGAATCACGCTTAGGGTATTTCTGGACTTTCAACAGTGATTTCTGGGCGATGACCAGGTGGTGGCAGCGGCGGTCAGACGTTGACACTATGTGGATGTCGGGGTTGGCGACGAACAGGCGCTAGCGTCCTGCGAACGCCGGTATCAAAATCTGCATCTTTTTGCACTATTTCCAAATTATTCTCTTTAAGCTTCAATCTTGCATGATTTTTTCCTTTTTCTAACAAAAGTAAGTTTTATCCAAAATCTCCAATATGCCTTCTTACTACAAAATCATGCAAATCCAACTATAAATGCATTAACTCATTAAAGATGTCATATTCATTAAAAAGCAACTAAAAGTAAGCTAAACATGCATGATTTTAGGTCATAAAAAGGTATATTTTGGAGTCACGTCACACCCCCGCACTTAAGACTTTGTTTGTCCTCAAGCAAACTAAACAAGAAAACTAATAGAAAGTGAGTCCAAAATAAAATAATTAGCTCTAAGATGCTCGCCCCCTCAAGCTAAACATAAAAAGTATGCACTCACTTTGCACTCATGATGTCATATAACTTCTACAATCAAGCAAAAATAAATATGATATGAATTCTCTATCAACACCAATTGACCTCATCACCTCACACTCATCAAATATTCACTCAATAATGCTCAAAGTGTATAGGCTTTGAAATATTCAACAACGCTGAAGTCAATTGCATGAAAGATCTTCAACCATAAGCTTGACTTAAGATCACCTCACCACCCGCCTTTGCGAATGCACACATTGATCAAAAGGACTTTTATTAGGTGTAACGGGGCTAAGAAAATTGGCTAAGGACAAGAAAATGTCAAGGCTTGAAAATTGGAGTTATTGTAAAGAGATTAGCATTAATTAGATGTTTAATTAACTACTTCAACTTGGATTCTTCAACTACTAATGGAGGTTTAAGGATTAGACGTCCTTTACTTCCCCATTCTTATTTCTTCAACTTTAAGAAAAATATATTTTTTCTTTTTTTTTTTGAATTTTCTTCTTTTAAAAACTACTAAAAACTGCAAACTAATAACTAAGAATCCATCAATTATTTTTCATTTCCACATCCAATCAAATACAAACTCTTTAACGGTCAAAAAACAAGGCTTAATAAATAAAAAGGCTCAAGTTAGCTTATTGGGATAAAAAGAAAACAAAGAAAAGGATGGGGCTCAACTTGGTTATGCCTAAGGGGATAAAGATGATTACGAGTAATGTAAAGCAAAGAAAAGTTAAAAACAAAAGCTAACTAATTGCTTTCATCACTTCAATGTATCATAAACATGTAAAAGGTCGTGATATGTATGCTAAAGTCAAGTTCTAGATTCAACCATTCATGGCAGACAAATCACACAACCAAAGAAATATGAGCAAACAAATAAGAATTTCTCAATAAGGCTCAAATAATACTCACATAAATCAAGGGTTATATTGTGATTACATCTCAAGATGTCATTTAAGAACTCACATCATACTCATCAATACTCAACCATTTCCACCAATCATTCAATGCATACACAAAACTAGCTTGAAGGGGTCCTTTTGGTTTGGAAAAATTTTAACGAAATCCAAAATAGAGCAAATTTTTGAAAAATAACCACAAAATGGACTCATCTTCACTACTAGTTTCTTACTTAACAAGCTTGAAAACTTATAACAGCTTATGTTTACCCCTCTAACACTTAAGATATACATTGTCATCAATGTATCAAAACAAAACAAAAATGGGATAATGGGGTACCAATTCCATTTTATTTAAATTCATTTATCATAATTAACTCATGCCTATATAATATTAGCCAAATAACTAATGTAAATCACTTACACTTTAATTAAAAACATAAAAATAAACACACCAAAAAAAAAAAAAAAAAAAAACACACCAAATCAAATAAAGATAATTAAATTGCCAAAGTGTCAACAAAATGTAGTAAGAAAGTAATAGTGGTAAGGATTTGTAAACTCTTATTATAAAGGAACTAAATGTGGAGAAAAACCATTAGTGCATCATTCTATAAGATTCCTCTCTTTCCGTTATAGCTCATCTTTCATTTTTCTTACTTGAATTAACCATGTCCTGAAAATTGTAACGAATAAGTGAATTTTCCAAAATAAAGAATAAAAATGGCTTCAACATACCTCAGAGATGGGCGTCCAACAGGTGTTGGCGCCTGGAGAGCGTCCAACAGTTGTTGGCGCCTGGCGGTCGCCAGTAAGGCGGCATGAAGGCGTGGTGCCATCATGTCACCTGGGATAAGGGCCAATAAATGTAAACCAATTCAATTCACTAAAACATCAGTGATAAACATTAAAGCACTATAAGGAATGTTAATTAATCATATGATTAATCTAAACATAAGAACACATGATTTCTCATTCATTTAAGCACAGGTTCTACATGTTCTATACATTAAAGAACCAAGTAATAAAGATTAGAACATATAAAACATATAAAGTTGAAAAATACATACATTCATCCATTATAAACTCATTTAATCATATAAAGCATACATAGCATAGTACTGTAAAGTTTAATAAATCCATTTTTCCAAATTTCAGTACAATGCAGCTCTATACTCTTACCATTGATTCTTGACTTTGTATGATGCTTAAAATCTGTAGAGAATTTAAGTACAACAATGTTATAGGTAAAGTCACGAAGAACGAAGAATTTCAAATCTCAATTTAATGAATTGAATGCATTGGAGGTGTAAATAACTCTCCTTTATGTTCAATGAAGCATTGGAAGTCTTAGGCAAGTAAAATGGAGGTTTTAAACCCCATAATACCTCATTTTCATAATAAACGCAAAACAGGGGATCTGGGCGCTGCGACTGCGTCGCCATGGCGCTACTGATACAGCCCGAAAGATCACGGTGGCACCCTAGTGCTAGAGCCTGGTGGACACCTGCAGCATGGCGGCACAAAGGTTCTGTAGTCTGTTTTTTCTCTATTTTTGCAAAATTGTTTCCATTTGAGTTTTACAAAATCCAACTGCACCAAATCATGTACCTACAACATAGGAATGTGTTTGAAAACATCATACTCAAAAATAATCTTGAAATCCATGACTTATTAGCGATTTAAAATTTTAAAAATCTAAAAACTAGAAAATGAACGAAAAAGTGCTGAAAATGCTTGGGTTACCTCCCACGAAGCACTTTGGACTTTATAGTCTCCGGCAAGGCTTGTCTTGAGGTATAAACTCAAGATCCTTCAAAACTCCTTGAATCTTGTGCAATGGATGAACTTTCCTTGTTTTTTTCCTTTAAACTTGCTTTCATCTCATTGTACTTTTGCTTATACTTGTCTCTTCTTTTCTTTCTCTTATACCGCTCCTTTTTCCTCTTTCGATCCAATTCTTCCAAATCTTTGGAAATGTCACTAGAATCACTAGTCAAATCTATCTCATCCACATTCCTCAAATGTTTTGCCTTGCTATTTGACATCTCCAATATTAATTTCTCCAAAGTTGCTTGCGTTTTGTCAAGTCTACTTTCCAACTCTACATTTTTCTTATAACAAGGTGAATTGGTTTTACACCATACTTCTTTTTAATTCGGAATAAGACTTTCTATTTCTTTTACATCCTTAGCAATCTTTGGTTTCTCGCTAGGTTTATCAACAAAGTTGTTCTCACTTGGTAGAACTAACTCTCTTGACTTCTATTCCACTCTCACCTTTTGTGTCAATATTTTGTTTTTTTTACATTATCATCTCCTTTGAGTAAAAACTTGCTATCTTCATCTTCACTATCACAAATATTTGCTCCCATTATGACATCATAGGGCCTTCTTTGTATTACTTCTATTCCATGGACATACTCTTTTCCTAAAACCTTAAATGCAATCCCCTGGTTCTTTATATGCAAAACCGCATCCTCGGTTGCCAAAAATGGTCTTCCAACAATAATGGGTGCATCCTTATCTTCTTCCATGTCCACAATGATGAATTCCGCCAGTAAAATGATTTGATTCACTTTTACCAATATATTCTTAATAATTCCTTTAGGAATAACCTTAGAATGATCTGCCATTTGTAAAGTGACATTAACCGGTTTCAAATGTCCAAGGAACCCCATGAATCGGCCGTAGAAAGTGACATCAAATTTACTCCGGCTCTAGATCATATAACACCTTAGAAAAAAACCTCAATCCAATCTTACATGCAATGGTGCATATTTCGGGGTCTTTCTCCTTTTTAGGTAAGTCTTGTCAATAAATCCCTTTTATATTCTTGTTATGGGGAGCCAAAGATTCGAAATTAAACCTTTCCTTCTTAGCCAACAATTCCTTCAAAAATCTTTGATATTTAGGCACATTCATGATTAAATCAGCCAAGGATACTCTCATGTCAATCTCCTTGAATTACTCATAAAATCTTTGGTATATTTTCCTATCCACCTCATTCATTTCTTTTCTCCAAGGGAATGGTGGCTCCACATTTCTAGGCTCATTTGCTTTCTCTTCCTCTAATATTTTCCTAAGCCACTTTTCACTCTCCTTTCTTTCTCTTTCATGAGACTCCAAAATTTCCTTTTCTCTCTCTTTTTGCTCCTTTTCAAGTGCTGAATTTTCCTCTTCATGTGGCAATTATTCAATATCAGCTTCTTTATCTATTCCTATTGGAATCTCATATTCCTTAATTTTTTGCTCCTCCTTCTTTTTTTCACAAGCTTTTTCCTACTTCTTAGGTTGACCACCAAGCATTTTTCGGCATCATTGGGCTTTGAATTCACATTTTTGGAAGAGTTTCGTTGACCTTCATTTTGCACATATTGGCAAAATGCATTCTCTATTTCCTTAATGCTCTTTAGGAGTTCTTCTAATACACTAGAATGCATGCCAACTATCCTCACCAAACTCTTCACATGATCCCCCACTTCTACTTGCTTGATTTGTCTCCCCATTTCCTTGCATTCTTGGGTTAAAATTCCTTTGATTATAAGCTTGTCCTTGATTTGTATTAGAAAATTTTTTGTAATTTGGTCTTCATTGATTTTGAAAGTTGCTTCCATAACCATTATATCTCACCCCTTGATTATTGCCAACAAAACCTACATTTTCAAGCCCTTCAATCTCTTGACTTTCTTGGTGAGCTTTTTGATAATTGTTGAAAGCCAATACCGCTCTTTCCTTAGCTTTCAATTGATCTTGAAGCAAAGCTACTTGTTCCTCAAGACTTGAAATTCGATTAGTAACAATTTCTTTCTCCCTCAGTATAGGTTGTGCTTGAGGAGCTTCATTTCTTTCACTTGGTCACCTTCCAAATATAAGTGCCATGTTATCAAACAACTCTTTTACTTGATTTCTAGTCTTGAAATTGATGCAACCACCGACACTTGCAGTCACCATTTGTGATAACTCTCTTGTCAAACCATTGTAAAAGATTTGCAACTCATTTCCCCTATCAAATGGTTGCTTTCGATACTTTCTCAACAAATCTTGGAATCTCTCCCATGCTTTGGCAAATGATTCTCCTATAAGTTGTTTGAATTGTAGAACGTCGTTCCTCAAATTTTCAATCTTGTGAGGAGGGTAATACTTCATCAAAAACTTTCTCCTCAAAAGTTTGAATGTTACTCTCATCCAACGAGTTAAGCCAAGCTCTATTGTCCTTCAAAAAGAATGTGAATAAAATGCTTTTCATTTTATCCCTAGTGAGACCTTGCAATCTTGCCGTATTGCATAACATAAGAAAGTTCTTCACATGAGCATTAGCATATTCACCTTCAAACCCTCTAAATTGTGAACCATTTCGGATTAAATTGATCAAGTGGGGCTGAATTTGATAAGTCTCCTCATCAATCCCTTGTAATTCTGCCGGTTCTTGAAAATGTGGCTCGAAATACCACCCAAAATTCTTCTCTCCTTGGGCAGCTATGTTTCTACTCTCTTCAACTCGATTTCTTCTTCTCCAAAATCTTTCACTACTATCTTCAAGCTCAAGAAGTTCCCCTCTAGCTTGTGATTTAGTAACAACCATACACCAAAACTAATACACCAACACAAACCGAGACACCTACAAACAAGAAAAACTATTAAATACTAACTCAAAACTCACTAAAACAAGAAAATTGTAAAAAGTGCTGCAATACAAAGATTACTTAAAAAGACTCAAAAGCTAATAAAAACTACTAAAAATGCAAAAACAAGTAAACAGCTCAAACTAACAACAGCAATAGTCACTCAAAATAATCCCTACCAACGGCACAAATTTTAACGTGCTCGTATCGTTGTATGAGTTTTAGGTGAATACTTCAAAATAAATTTATAAATAACAAAAAAAAAAAAAAAATACTAAAACTATAGTACTTAAGGTTTCGTTCCCATGAAATTGGTGTCTTGAATGAAGTGGTTGTTGGGTTCGAGTCCTTACTACAATTTCTAGTAGTTTAGTGACCTAAGAATCTAACAGAACAAAAGATAAAATAGTGATTTCAGAAAAGTCATACAAGTAAAAAAAATAAAGAAAAGTAAATATAATATGGGTAAAGGCGGAAATTAACATTACAACCAAGATCCAAGGAGCTATTGTCAACGAATAACATGCAAATCGGCAATACATATCTTCATTGCTACCCCTATTGCACATATAAGGACCAAAATAGCCAATAATAGAATTGGGTCGTCAATCCTACCTATTATCAATCCTATAAATCACCACATAGACAAGAAATAAACTACCAACTCATGTGCTACTTGCATGCAAGATAATGAAACTTGCAAAACAAGACAACCCACATAGCATGCTCACTAAAAGTTAAGTCAAACATTTCCAATCTTAGCGTAATGAAGTAGATTCAACATATACATAACAATATTAAAGCAATTCTATATGTAAAGACTAAAATTACTTCAATCTCATGAAACCCACATGACAATATGCATGAATAACCATAGATGAGAACAATAGAGGCATGAAATAATGAAGAATAATAATAAAAATCTAGATCCACAAAAGAAGGAAAAGCTCCTTGGGCAGCTATGTTTCTACTCTCTTCAACTCGATTTCTTCTTCTCCAAAATCTTTCACTACTATCTCCAAGCTCAAGAAGTTCCCCTCAAGCTTGTGATTTAGTAACAACCATACACCAAAACTAATACACCAACACAAACCGAGACACCTACAAACAAGAAAAACTATTAAATACTAACTCAAAACTCACTAAAACAAGAAAATTGTAAAAAGTGCTGCAATACAAAGATTACTTAAAAAGACTCAAAAGCTAATAAAAACTACTAAAAATGCAAAAACAAGTAAACAGCTCAAACTAACAACAGCAATAGTCACTCAAAATAAACAATCCCTACCAACGGCACAAATTTTGACGTGCTCGTATCGTTGTATGAGTTTTAGGTGAATACTTCAAAATAAATTTATAAATAACAAAAAAAAAAAAAACTAAAACTATAGTACTTAAGGTTTCGTTCCCATGAAATTGGTGTCTTGAATGAAATTGGTGTCTACTTCATTACGCTAAGATTGGAAATGTTTGACTTAACTTTTAGTGAGCATGCTATGTGGGTTGTCTTGTTTTGCAAGTTTCATTATCTTGCATGCAAGTAGCACATGAGTTGGTAGTTTATTTCTTGTCTATGTGGTGATTTAGAGGATTGATAATAGGTAGGATTGACGACCCAATTCTATTATTGGCTATTTTGGTCCTTATATGTGCAATAGGGGTAGCAATGAAGATATGTATTGCCGATTTGCATGTTATTCGTTGACAATAGCTCCTTGGGATTTCAACCATAAAAGAATTGAAATCCCAACTCTTGTAGTCTCATCATTAAAGAACACAACTTCTCCATCTAGATCCATGAATTTGTTCTGCATCACATGGAAATCCATTACCCCCTATCACTTAGAAGGATAGATTTCCATAGAAGGTAAGAAAGTGTGTGTTTCTTCCTCCCTAAGTTACTCTCTCTAAATTACGAAAAACCTACTAAGGTGTAATAGTATGTGTCTTTAAAATGGTCATTGGCCATTAAGAAAGGTTCTAGGGGGCTAAAATTGGAAAAACATAAGTTGAATCACGCATTGACACCATGTGGACGTCGGGCTTGGCGACGAACAGGCGCCAGCGCCCTGGAGACGTCGGTATCAAAATCTGCATCTTTTTGCGCTCTTTCCAAATTCTTCTCTTTAAGCTTCAATCGTGCGTGATTTCTTCATTTTCCAGCAAACGTCTTTAAGTTTTATAGAAAATCTCCAATATGCCTTCTTACTACGAAATCATGAAAATCCAATTGTAAATGCATTGTAAGCTCATAAAAGATGTCATATTCATTGAAAGCAACTAAAAGTAACCTAAACATGCATGATTCTAGGTCATAAAAAGGTATATTTTTGAGTCATGTCAGTGCGTTATTAATGTTTGGTTTTCATGTGCGTCTTAAAGGGGAAAACATTAGAGTATGATATAGTTTTGTGAACTTACTCATCCCTAATTTTGTAATTGATTTTCGTGAGGACAAGCAAAATTTTAAGTGTGAGAGTGTGATGTGAATCACTTCACATATATTTTTATATGTTTTTAGCACAGTTTTAAGCTTACTTTTGATGAATTTTTATCTATACTTGCTGTAAATGTTCAACTTATGGCTTCGATTGTGTTAATTATAGAAGGATAATGGAAGATGTGAAGAATGTTGAAAACCACACTAAGGACTGATCTTTTGGAGCAAAGTTTCAGAATTTTTGAAGAAGTTCAGAGTATCAAATATGTGACATCCTTGGAAGAAGCATGTATAATTTTCTCTTTAGAGTGTCTAGTTTTAAATAAATTAGAATATTATTTAGGCCTTATTGATTATTAGGACTCTTTTAATAAAAGAGGTTAAATTAATTAGGGCAAAGAGTTAAGGAAAGGATTTAAGTTGAAGGAATTAGGAACTGTTTAGGGTGAAACTA
This sequence comes from Knoxia roxburghii, assembly GCA_030378225.1. Lineage (NCBI taxonomy): Eukaryota > Viridiplantae > Streptophyta > Magnoliopsida > Gentianales > Rubiaceae > Knoxia > Knoxia roxburghii. Next base: position 15,415,459 of record CM059418.1, read on the forward strand.
GAAGAACTAAGAACTCTAAGGGCTTAAATATAATTTCTAAAGTTTAGAAACTAAAAAACCTTTTTCCTTTATTTTTCTTTTATTTTTCTCTTCTTTTTCCTTATTCTTTCTTCTTTCTTCTTCTCTCTTTCTCTCCCCGACTCTCCCTCGCCTCATTGGACCACTGCTGCCTCACTCGATTCTGGCCAACCGGCTGCCAAATGGGCTGGCCACCTACCCAAATTTAATCCCCACAACACAAGGAACAAAACTCTACCACCCTTTCCCCATTTTGGTCTCTCTTTCGTTCGCCCCAAACCCTTTTTCCCACGAGCTCTACCCCGATTCCCGCCATTCCGGTCAGAGTTTGGTTGATATCTCACCATAAAAACCTTCCCCTTAGTTTGTAGGACAAACCCTTAAAGAAGGTTTTCATCTTAGAAGCTGTATGTTGATGGATTGAAAACCCTAGATTTCTGCCACTTTCCCGCCACCTACCGCCACAGTCCGACCTCACCTTTGCCTAGCTGCACCACTAAAAGGTTCTCCTAATTGAGGGCTACAAAACCCCTCAAATAATTTGGTTTGGACTTGTCTCTGGATCGCTGCCGCCATCACATCTTTTTTCCTCCATTTTCTAGCCAGAAGTCTCTCCCTTAGTTTCCAACTTCATTACAGCAACTTCAGTGGTAAACCCTTAACAACCCAATTAAACCTTATTATTATAATTACGATTATTAAATCTTTAGTTTTTTTATGAATAGGTTTAGATTAGTTTATATGTTTGGAGTTAGCTTAAATAAAAGGGTTAATTGGTTGATAGTTTAGGGTTGGAGTATTTGGAATCAAGAACTAAGTCTTAACACCGTATTTAGGGTTTAACTAGGAACTTTCCATTATAAGCTAACTACTAGGTTGAACCCCATTAGTAGGTTTATAATCATCTAGAAAAGTAGCTCACAATGTTATACTAATGCTTTGTCCTTTGATTAAGAAGGGGTTAAATGAATGCGAAGGCTATTTGGGTGGCCACGCAAGTAGACTTTCATGCCCCTTAATCTTTAGTTAATCTTTGGTTACAATGCAAGTTGGTGTAATGTTATGTCGGTAGTTTACACATGAGCATTATGCATTCTATAACTTATATTTTATCAGTTAGAAGTCTTATGGGTTGTTTGATATGTACAAATACTCCAGACAAGCTCCAGGAGGACGCAGACCTCTTCCCTGAGTTAGGAGGTTCTTGTTATTGATCTGTTATCAGGTGAGTGTCTCCCCTTTAGATTTGCTTGTTCTCTAACTAGGAGTACACCAATATGTTCTATGGATATGCAGGTATAACCTAGGAAGAACCTGGATTACATTTAGAGTTTATATTATACTTATGGTTGATTTATATTCTGTTTAGAAGATTATGGCCTTGCCGGCACGTTGGTTTCATTTGTATATATTAAGATGTGCTGTTGGATGAATTCGTGGTTGTGTTTGAATGATTCTGTGTTGTTTGGGTATTAGGATAAGTTGAATTCACAGCCGTTATGCTGCCAAAATTTCTATAGATTCCGTTGTACAATCATATAATTATTTGTATTAAATGCTGGTTGCTTAATTACGCGTCATGTATGTGTTTGTACATTTTGGGGGCCCTGCCCTTTTCGCGCCGTCCTACTCGATAGAGGTCGGATTGAGGCTTAGTATTTAGGACAGGTATGACCCGGGGTACCTATTGTATGTATCCTATTATTTCAAACTCCTGAATGGTCTGTGGATTTCTTTTGTAATGCCTATCAGTATGAAAAATCTAATTTTGGATTCAATTCAAAAGAATACCGAGGTGGCTCGGTTGATAGCGGGTAGGATGCCCATTTCAGTTGGTTGGTTGAGATCCAGGTTTGTTGGTTATTTTGGGTGCGCATTATGTGGTTAGCTGGTCTATCGTTGACATGCTAGTTGGTTTACCATTTTGGGTTCATGATTTGTGTTGCGTGTTTGACTGTTGTATTTTCGTCTTTCATTTATTCTTGTTGGGTCAAGGAGGTGACCCTTATTATGTATGCGTTCTCGCATACTTATATTCTTTTTTCTCTTTGAATGTGATCCAGGTAGGAGCTTCCCGTGTAAGACTTGTAAGTAGTTTCGAGAGACAATGGGTTGAACATGTATAACAACTTTTACTAGGTGTAGTAGCTAGATTATGCACTTGATTTGTATGACTTAGGTGTTGAATCAGGATTCGAGTTTTTATGGATTGATTTATGTAGTATTTCCAGATGTTGGGATTGTGGTTTCATCCTTGTTTGGATTTATGAAGTTTGTTAGTGTTTCAATTATAATTAGCGCAATAGAGTTTTGTTATCAGTTTAGGAAAGTCAGGTATCTTTTGGGCCCTGATAATTGGTATTAGGGCATGAGGTTAATAACCTTAGGGCACTAGGTAAGTGGAAACTAATTGGGTAGTAAATGGGTGCCTTGTTAGGTTAAGATTCCTCCTACGGTGGGTGGATATTATAGAGAACATGATTATTCATGTTCTGCTTGTTAGTTTGCATTAAATGTTATTTTAATTTTCTTTTCTTTCCATACCACGATTAAACTTTCTAACCACCTAGGGAATAGTATTACTTAACGGTGTATGTTCTTGCAAGGTAGATGACAGAACAGGGTGAGTCCAGTTCACGACAGGGGAGTGAGGTTTCTAATGATGTGGCCCTTGAGTGGTTCTTCAAATTTTGGCCTACAGAGTTTCATGGGGAAATTGATTATGAGAAGGTAGAGTTGTGCTGTCAGTCTATCGTTTTGATCTTTAAGGTGCTTAGGTACCGAGAGGATTGCAAGGTTCGTATTGCTGCCTTTATGTTGAGGGAACCAGTTCAGGATTAGTGGAGTTTGGTGGAGAAACACTGGGAATGGGAGAAAACTCCTTGGACATGGGCAAATTTCAAAAAGGAGTTTGATGCTACGTATATTCCTCCTTATGTGCACAAACGGAAGGAGCAGAGTTCCTTAATTTGCAGCAGGGTAACAGATCATTGCTGGAATATGGGGCTGAATTTTCTAAGTTTGTCCATTTTGCACCTTCAGGGCTTCGCGATGATGAGGCACGAGCCAGGAGATTTATATAGGGTCTACATCCACGTATCAATGCACATATGGAAACTGTGCCTCCTACCACCTTTAAGGCGGCACTCAAAATTGATGAGGATGTTGAACGGGCGCAAGGGAATGTGAGATGATTTCACTCAAGGCCTCCAGCATTAGGGGTTTGACAGGGATCTATTGGTAAGAGGTTTCCAGGGTCACTCTCACCAGCCAAGCCAGGTGCTAAAGGAGGAGTGTCCAGCAAGTGTGATTTTTGTGGAGTTTTGGGACACATGGAGTCAGACTGCAGGAGGAAGAACCAGCAGTGCTAAAGATGTGGACAGGTGACATGCTCTTGTCATTGTAAAAAGCTTTTGGGGAACACACAAAAATAAAATTTATATTAACAAAACAAAAACACTAAAACTATAGTATTTAAGGTTTCGTTCCCATGAAATTTGTGGTATCAAGTGAAGTAGTTGTTGGGTTCGAGTCTTTACTCACTACAATTTCTAGTAGTTTTAGTAGTCTTTAAATCTAAGAAAGTAAAATAGGATAGTGGTTTTGTAAAAGTCATGCAATTAACAAAATAAGGAGAATAAGATAAAATCGAAAAAAGGCAAAAAATCACACCACAACTAAGATCCAATGGGCTATTGCTAAGTAACGTATCATGCAATTGTTTTAGAACATTCTATTAATACCGTCGTCACCGAATCTAAAAGGACTAGAACTAGTCAATAATAGAAATAGGGTCGTCAATCCTATCTATTATAAATCCTCTACTTTATCGCAATAAGATCGAATCCATCAATCCAATCTAAGACCACTTGTTTGAAAAAACAATGAAACTTGTACCAAAAGACAACACTATCTATCAACCACACGTTTCTCAAAATAGATAATAAACACGAATCTCAGTAATAAAGTAAATTCAACATGTAGATCGACGACAAGATAAAAAACACATCCAAGAACGGGAGTTATTCATTCATTGCATGAAACCCACTTAACAATAAACATGAATAACCAAATAAGGGAACAAAAACCACATGGAAGTAATGAGAATATCTTGGATTAGTTCGATGAGTAAGAAAGGTGAGGCCTTACCATCCAAAATGTAAGATAACTCAACAATCCTTAGCACGTCCACCATATGAAAACACAAAATAACCACTAAATCCATTGTCTTTGCCCACATCTATTGGAAATCCACTACCCCCTATTACTTAGAAGGGTAGATTTTCCTAGAATCAACTTAGAACATAAGTGTTCTAAGATAATTTATAGTGTGTGTGAAAAGGTGAGAAAGTGTGTGTTTTTTCCTTACTAAGCAAAACTCTCAAAACTATCCAAATTATGAAAAACACACTTAAGGTGTGTTGTATGTGATCTAATGTGTCTTTACAAGAAGTCTTGGCCATTAAGAAAGGTCCAGAGGGCAAAAATTGGTATTACATAAGAAAAGTCATGTCAAGGGTAAAGTTGGAACTTCAGTAGTGGTTTTCCAGGCGACGATCAGGCGGTAGTGCCGTGTTGACACCGAGGTTGGCAGCTGTCAGACATTGGTGCCGTGCGGACGCCAGTGTTGGCGGTGACCAGACGCTAGTGCCAAGTGGATGTTGGACTCAAAATCCTCTTTAATTCGCGCTGCTTCCAAACACTTCTATTTAAGCTTCATTCTTGCATGATTTCTTCATTTTTCCATCTAAAGTCTTTAAATTTTATCCAAAATCTCCAAAGTGCATCCTTACTACAAAATCATGCAAATCCAGCTATAAATGTATTGAAAGCTCGTAAAAGATGTCATATTCATTGAAACCTAACTAAAATTAAGCTAAAATGCATGAATTTGGGTCATAAAAAGGTATATTTTGGAGTCACGTCACCCCCCCACACTTAAGACTTTGCTTGTCCTCAAGCAAATTAGTCGAGAAAACAAATAGAAAGTGAGTCCAAAATATAACAATTAGCTTTAAGATTGTTTTTTTCTCCCCCTGCAAGCTAAACACGAAAAAGCATGCACTGACTTTGAACTCATGATTTCATATGATTCCATAACTAAGCAAGACAAGCATAATATGAATTCTCTATCAACATCAATTGACCTTATCACCTCACACTTTCAAGGATTCACTCAATAACGCTCAAAGTGTATAGGTTTTGAATTATTCAACTACGCTCAAGTTAATTGAATGAAAGATCTTCAACCATAAACTTGACTCAAGATCACCTCGCCACCCGCCTATTGCGAATGTAACACATTGATCAAAAGGACTTTTATTAGGGTGTAACGGGGCTAAGAAAGTTTGCTAGGGACAAGAAAATATTAAGGCTTGAAAATTGGAGCTATTGTGAAGAGATTTGCATTGATTGGATGTTTCATCAACTACTTCTACTTGGATTCTTCAACTACTAATGGAGGTTTAAGGCTAAGATGTCCTTTACTTCCCCATTTTTATTTCTTCGAACTTAAAATTCTTTTTTTTTGAACTTTTCTTCTTTTAGAAACTACTAAAAACTGAAATCTAACAACTGAGAATCCATCAATTATTTTCATTTCTACATCCAATCACATACAAACTCTTTAAGGGTCCACAAATAAGGCTTTAACAAAGAAAAATGCTCAAGTTGGCTTATTGGGATAAAAAAAAAATCAAAGAAAAAGATGGGGCTCAACTTGGTTATGTCTAAGGGGATAAAGATGATTACGGGTAATGTAAAGCAAAGAAAAGGTAAAAAAGAAAAAGGCTAACTAATTGCCTTCATCACTTCAATGTATCAGAAACACGTAAAAGGTCTTGATATGTATGCTAAAGTCAAGTTCTAGATTCAACCATTCATGCAAGACAAATCACAAAACCAAAGAAATATGAGCAAGAAAATAAGACATGCTCAATAAAGGCTCAAATAAGCTCACATAAAATCAAGGGTTGAAATGTGATTATATCTCAAGATGTCAACTAAGAACTCATATCATACGTATCAATACTCAACTATTTCCATTATATTTCCACCAATCATACAATGAAAATACACAAAACTATCTTGAAGGGATCCTTTTGTTTTTGAAAAATTTTATCAAATCCAAAATAGAGCAAATTTTTGAAAATTAACCACAAAATGGACTCATCTTCACTATTAGTTTCTCAATTAGCAAGCATAAGGACTTATGATAAATTTTTTTTTTTTGTTATCTTCCCCACCACACTTAAAGTATATATTGTCCTCAATGTATCAAAACAAAACAAAAGTGGGCTAATGGGGTACAAATTTCTTTTTCTTTAGATTTATTTATCACAATTAAACTCATGCCCATATAATGTTAGCCAAATACCTAATGTAAATCATTCACACTTTAATTGAAAACATAAAAATAAACACACCAAAGCAAAAAAAAAAAAAAGTATTTAAATTGCAAAGTGTGAACAAAATGTAGTAAGAAAGTAATAGTGGTAAGGATTCTCAAACTCTTGATGTAAATCCTTTGTAGAGAGAAAACCAATAGCATATGATCTATAAGCCTCCAGTATTCCATTATAAGGTCATAATTCTCCTTTCTTACTTCATGAATTTAAACATGCCCTGAAGAGTTGCACAGAATTAGTGAATTCTTTTAGAAAAGAAAGTACAAAATTCGTGGTTCTATAGTGACGGCGTCCAACAGGTGTTGGCGCCTGACGGTCGCCAGCATGGGCGGCTTCATGTCGCCTACCATCAAATTTTAAAGTAAGTATCCACTACTTTAGCACTTTGATCATTTTAACACAACATCAACATGCTATTTTACCATATGATTATCTCTTTAGTAAGAATGCATGATTTCCTTTCATTGCAACACAAGTTATGCATACTCCATTAGCATCAAACATCAATTCACAAGGTATAGAGTATGAACAACATAAATGATTAATAAATGCAGACATTCATTTAAAAACAAACCCTTTTTAATCATAGTAATAATTCTGAAAGTACCAAACAATTCAAAACTAAAAATCCAAAAAGAAAAATAAAGATAAAACTAAAAACTACAAATTTTTATAGTAGTTGGATATTTAAACTCTCCCTGACTAGGGGTTCCTGGAATAGTGTGGATGAGAAGGTGGAACTGTATTTAGTGGTGTTGGGAGGGGATTGGGCTGCCAAGTATGCATAAACATCATTGACTAATTTCTCCAAATTATTCTGGTTGGTAATGATATTCTTTTGAGCTACCTTCATTTCTTTGACTCATCCTTCAACTCTTTAATCTCTAATCTCATCCTCTTTTCTGCTTCTTCTAGGTTTGTATGCCCTTCGTTAACCTTAATATTTTTCTTGCAGGGTCATTGAGCTATCTTCTCTTCTTTTGTTTGAGGTATTCTCTCGGCCGATTGAGAGTCCTCATTATCTATGATAGAGACCGATATCTCATCATCACTGTCTTCAAATAGTCCTTCTCCAGAAGTTGAGTCACTATTTCCTTTTGTAAACGTCCTTGCATTCCTTGTTATCCTAATAGTTCTCACCATGATCTGCATGTTAGAAGAAATTATAAAATGATTTCAGAAAGTTATGATTAGCTGCATAAATCACCTAGGCATTGTAAAAGTACTGGTGCTAGGAGGTTGCTAAGGTTGGCGTCACACAGGCCTTGGTGCCTGGTGGTCGCCGCACCTGGCTGACTCACAGCACAGTGTCGTGATGTCGCCTAGCGTGATTTTAACCAAAATTCCTAAAAATCATTCAATTCAACTATTTGATCACCATAACATGCAAAACATTATATTATAAGTATAAAATCATTGTAAACATGGATTAACACAACTATATTTTAAAAATGTTCAAACCACATGTTCTTAGAAACTGAAACTGCAAAATCACAAATGTATGAACATGGTGTAAAATCAAGCTTAGAATTATGTTACCCATACTTCATTAAGCACAAACGATCATACTTATCACAACAAAATCAAATTTAAGTTACAGAATATGAAGATCCCAATTTGGAAATATTCAAGAACAAAAACCCTAATTTTTGTTCCATTGATTCATGCGAGAATAAGTTGTTTTAGGGCAATCCAATCGGTTCAAATCTATTGTTAGTAGGTAAGGAACTGTTTGATTAAAGAGTTTAGATTGAAAAAACCTATTTTAGAAGTTTGGATGGGGTTGGGTCTCATGCACTTGTGGAAGAATTTTCTTGCGTTTGGGCGGTGAGAAGGCTGTGGCCTTTGTACTGCCCGCTTTTCCTTTTATATGTTCATATTTTGCCAGCGAGGGTGCTTGCCGCCACCATGTCGCCAAGGATACAACTGGGTGACGGTATGGCGTTGGCAATGACAACACCTTTAGTGATGACGATAGGATTGCACGACGTCTGTATGACGCCTGATGCACGGTGACGCACAGGTGCTACTTGGGCGGTCATCCTGTATTTTTCCCAAAAATTATAAATTTTTGATTCCTTTGCTTTTTGCTCCATCTAATCTTTTTAAAACTTGTACCAACAACAATACACATACTCCAAATCAATAATGTCATAAATCTTATAAAAACATATAACAAATTTGCATTTGAAAAATAAAAAAATCTAAAATCTAGAAAATCAACTAAAAAGTTATAAAAACGCTTGGGTTGCCTCCAAAGAAGCGCTTTGGAATTTAGATTCTCCGGCTAGACTGATGTCATGATAAAGGATCACGTTGGTACAAGACTCATAGAGTCTGTAATATAATTAGCGTTAGTTTTGAATACTGTAAAGCTTGCTTGTATGAAAAATTATTTCTCAGTTACATATCAATTGTGTTTCAGTATTATAAATTGTCTATTTATATCATATGTATAGATGATAAGGTGCTAGGTGTAGCGCAATAGATCTTATGATTGGTTAAATTTATGATATATAAATAACACTCGTAACTGAGACAGTTTGGACATACTATCGGTTTAGGTTATTGTAGAATTCAGAAAATTAGTTTATCTAGACTAATTGAATTATACGAATGTGCCCTGGACATATTGAGCAGGACCTATTTGGGATCAAATTACCCTGTACTGATCTTCGTAGTTAATTTGAACCTAATATTCTAATCTTTTGATCCCTATACTAGAGCGGGCATGAGAGTTAGACATAGTGTACTTTGATTCGCCAATGGGTGTGGCCAATTGAGGTGTAGATCTCGGTAAGTTGGGTATGCATGTTTGACTTCTTATTGTGTGTTGCTTGTAGAAAGGAAACTATATACCGGCATGTCCAGGGTGATGGTGCTCCCAAGATGAGCTTGTAAGGATTATTATACTAAACCCGACCGGTGGACTTGTGTCCGGTATAATATTAAGGTTGAGTGTACTAGTCTCAAATAACAAGAAGTTGATAAATTTATTTGTCAGTAAATTAATAAATTGACGAGCACTATATATTTGACGTGGGGAGATAAAAGAATAATTAAAGTGTGTGCGAAGTAATTTCGTTTTTGAGCGGTAGTTCCATAATTGATCCGTTAGTGGTACGATTAATTATGCGTTGGACTATTTGGCAAAGTGGATTAAATAAATATTTACCATTGGGTTAATTTATATTTAATCGACAAAGTGGGTTACGAAATAATCCTTGGGTATTAATGTTTAATTGACGAAGTGGGTCGAATAAATAATCCTTGGGCTAATTGGTATTGACTAGTATTGTGAGGACTAATAAAAGTCAATTAAAGTCTAACACGAATGCCCAACTCAAAAGCCTACTAGGTCTCCTTTGAAACTCCTTATAAATACATAATGTCTTGACATTTTAGACATAAGAAACTCAGGAGGCAATATTTGCCTAGAGAGAGAAGGAGAAGCCTAGAGAGAAAACTTCATATTCTTCATTGAAGATATTTCTTGAAGTTGGTTTCGATCCTTCTTTTCTTGGAAAAGTTAAGCCTAAAGGACTCCATGGTTTTCTCTTGATTTTTCGGTGAGGAACTGTAGCTGGAAGTAGCAATTTTTCGGCGACCTGCTGTACTTCGGCGAGCTGATCGTGGTGAGTTAAAGCAAGCCGATCCGCGGTTCTTTCCGTATTCAGATCGTGGCTTCCTCTGGCAGTTTGTTCATGGTGGTCAGCTATTTCCTCACGGCGGCGCACGGTTTTCCTAGTGGTGATTGGAGTTCCAGATTTTGGGAAGTTTTGAACTTTTCAAGACTAGTTTCTTGTGAGTTTCTTGGATTTTGGTAGATCCAATCGGAATATAGTTGCCCACCCAACTTTTGGGTTTTTTGGAGTCATTCGAGGGATTTTCTAGTGGAGTTCATTGCCAAAGATTTGGTTTTTCTTATTTGCATCGAGGACACGCTTGAAGGGTATAATCTTTAATTCTGCCTTTGTTTAAAGATTTAATTTTTAGTGTGTCATTTAATAGATCTAACAAGTATAAGCCTAGATCCTCTCATGGGAATTGATTTTAGAGTTTGGGCTCGATCAAAAGTCTCCGATTCTGGAATTCATAGCACGAAAGTGAGATTTTTGATTTGGCCTGGACCAGATCTTAATTACTTCAAATTGGTACAGAGCTAGGGTTTTGGTTTTATACTTGTTCGATTTATTGTACGGTTTTGTTATAGGTGGTTATTATTCCTGACTATTACGGTTTTACATTCATTTATAAACCCCGGGACATGTTTGAGCTTGTTTTTATTTTGAATGTTAATGTGTGTAATAGTAATAACCACGAGCTGGAAGCTGTGTAGGATTAGACTAAATCTTGTAGTTGAATTTATTCTAAAGATGTCATCTTTATTTTCCTAGACAAATCTTGTATATAGGAATTTATGTAAAATGAAAAAGATGTTATTGTGGGTAACTCATATTCGTGGGTTTTGGTTTGTCGTAATTTTGGGTGTTCCTAATTGCGTAGAAAATCGAGAAAACCCAAACGATTTAGGAGGAATCCAAATAACGAGTGGGAGCGACGCGACGGGATGTGGCAATAAGACGTAAAAAGGAAGCAACAATTGAGAAGACCATAATAGTCGGGAAATGTTTCATTGCATATTTATTTCCCACTTTATATGTCCTGATTGTGGCTTGTGTGTTTTCGCTTTATGTTTTTATGCATGAACGAAAACAAATGGTTTTATGGGTGTAAATTACTAAAGTTAGAAATAACTAAAGTTAAGACGTTGCATGTTAAAACCATAAAAACCCTCAATTTAAGAATTTAAGTGGGAGCGGGCCTCCATAATGAATTCATATGTGATGTGGATAGACTTGCACGTTGGCATTAGGGTCTTCCTCCATATCGGATGAGTCTTCATTCATAAGATCACTAGATTGAATTTCTAAAGGGACGACTATAGTGCGTTTAATTGGAAAAAGTGTGACACCCTCTCTATCTGAGGAGCATAAGTATCCTAAGTAAGTAACAAACTAAGAAATCACGTAATGGTATACGCTTAGTTTACCATTTGTAGTATTCATCCCAATGAGGTTACACTACTTATGTGTGCGGCTAAAATCACCAACTATTAATTTCATTGATCAATAGATCATTTGGTAAGATAGTGAAATTAATGAACTTGGTTATTCTCGAATGAATGTTAACTAGCATAGACGTTCACACGATCGTGACCTTACAATGAGTAGAGTATCATATGCTTCGGCAATAGGATCTATCATGTATGCCATGTTATGTACCCGCCCAGATGTCGCACATGCACTGAGCATGACTAGCAGATACCAACAAGATCCAGGAACAGATCATTGAACTGCAGTCAAAGCAATCCTAAAGTACTTGCGAAGGACTAAAGGATTGATGCTAGTGTATGGAGGACAAGAACAGCTCATCGTACAAGGTTACGCTGATGCTGCTTTCCAAACAGATCAAGATGACATGAAGTCACAATCAGGCTACGTGTTTAGTCTGAATGGTGGTGCAATAAATTGGAAAATCTCAAAGCAAGATACAACAGCCGATTCTACAACAGAGTCTGAGTACATTGCTGCATCCGATGCTGCAAAGGAAGCTGTTTGGTTAAGAAAGTTCGTGTCAGACATCGGAGTGATACCGAGTATCCAAGATCCGATAGAACTTTTCTGTGACAATAACGGGGCCATCGCACAAGCTAAGGAGCCTCGGTCACACCAGAAAACCAAACATATACTCAGAAGGTTTCACCTCATCCGAGAGATCATTGATCGAGGAGATGTGAAAGTGTGCAAAATAGGGTCAGACGACAATGTAGCAGATCCTCTCAAAAAAGCTCTACCGCAGTCAAAGTTTGATAGACATGTAATAGAGCTTGGTCTTAAACAGTTTAGGACATAGCCCTTCAACGGGCAAGTGGGAGATTGTTGGTGTATATGCCCTAATGAGGGATATTTATGTAAATAAACTTTGAGGGTTATTTATGTAAATAAGACATTTGTCGTTTGATTGATTATTTATCTGATGAGTTAATTTCATGAAATTATATTCTTGTGCATATTGAATTTCAAGAAAACGATCCGCCAAAAGAAACACTCCATGGACTGTTAGATCATGAGTGATTCTTTTGAGTAGTACTCGTACGAGGATCCTTAGACCAGAAATCACTGCATAGTCTTAGGTGAATTAGAGTGTGCTTTGACATATGCCTAACGGGACCGTAACAGGTTGCTAAGTACGGGTATGATTGGGTACACTATGAGTCACGCTAAGGTATGTAGGTGAAGTGATGGGACTACAAGTCTCTCTTAAATGAGAGATGATATCTTGGCCGCTTGATAGTGAACTGAGAAGTGCATGGCCGTGCCCAAGAAATGATAAGGGTTATCATTTGCTTGATTAAGTTCAGTGTCACTAAGAGATCAAGTAAAACGTTTAGCTATATAAGGATGATTGGTTCCATGCCTTATGCTAAACTGGATATCAATGTAGAGGACATTACGTAGTATACTCAGAAGGTTGTGTTGAATCACCATTCGACCCTCCGTTCAGAATTGTGTAGTCATTATGTCTTGCTAGAGACCACTAATGATTTATGGATTAATTAATGAGATTAATTTATTCATTGTCAATTTGGAATGGGCCTACAGGATCGCACATAAGTGAGTTCGATGATTCAGAATTAATTAAATTGCCTGTTCTAAGTATAAGAGTTATACTTAAATTGATACTATTTAATTAAATGGTTTAATTAAATATTATTGAAGAGTTTTATGGTATTAATTAAAAGTTAATTAATTACCTGGGAAGAATTGAGTTGAACTGATAAATCAAGGGACCTAATTGTGAATTAAGGTTCTTGACCCATCAGCCTGATCCATGGATCAATGGGTTGATCCATGGTGTTGGTTAAACCCAACTCAGTAAATAATTAATTAATTATTATTAATTATTAATTATTAATTATTAATTAAAACAGATACTGCTCAAATCTGAGAAGTATCTGGAGTCTGTTAAAAACGTTTTAACAGACTCATTTTTAAATATACATTTGAAAACTTTTTAAAGTAAAAAACTATCAGACTAAAAGAGATACGCTCTTCCAAAACTATTCTTCCCAGAGAGAAAAAGGTTTTCTCTTAAAAAAAAACAGGCAAATTTTGGGGCTAGCACCGGTTCTGAGAGAACTCCAGTGCAAGAACGTAGAGGCAATTCGCTTGAATTGTTCTGTGGTGGTGAACGCAATCTTCCCAAAGGATCCAGGCGACTGCACAACCGATTACGCGTCGAGGGTAAGACCCGAATCCTTTAGTGTATAGGAATTCCGCCATTTAATTTAGAATTAAATGCCTAAACACAATCCAACAGTGGTATCAAAGCCTGGTTAATTGTTTTAATTAAAAATGTTTTAATTAAAAATTGGGTATAAGTTTTTTTTCCTTGAAAAACAGTTTTAAAGAAAAAAAAATGTTGCTGGGTAAGGTCGCCGGATTCTGGGAAATCTTCGCCGGAAAGTTTTCCGGCCGGTTGGAAGTTCGCCGGAAAAACGAATATTGCTCAAAATTGGTTTTTTGGCCTGATTTTTCCATGGGTTTTGTTCGTTTATTAATGAAGAACGATTTTATGTTGATTGGGTGTCAAAAACATTTTGATTTGCAATTGATTGGGCTGTTGTTTTGAAAACTGTTCGCCGGAAATATCCGCCGATTTCTGATTTTGGTTTTGTTTCGAAACTAGTCGGGAAGCTTGCTTTCGATTAAACTATTTGCTGGTTGTTGTTGCTGGTTATTTTTTTATCTCCGCAGGGTGTTGGGTCGTCCGCGTCGCCGGAATCCATGTCGGTGAGCTACTTCGTTTTCATCGAAGCGGTTCTGGTCAATCGCCATCGGGGCCGGAAATGTTCTGGTCGCCGAACGATTGAAGCGACGGAGAGACGACGATCGGTCGGAACCAAGCCGGATGAGATGAACGGCGAGTGTCGCCGGGATTCGAAGAAGCCGCTGAAACCCCGATCGCAGGTCACAGGGGAAGAAGAAGGAGGCGGCAGGGGGCTGGTGCCCTAATTGGGTCAAATGACCAAATTGCCCCCGCCGCACTCCCTAATCTCGGAAATGCCCCGCCGCAAGCCCAAAACCCTAGCTGCAAAAATTTAAATGTTTTAAAAATTACAAACCAGCCCCAGCAGTTTTGTTTCCCTTAAACCCTAAGCCTAGAATTTTGGTTATTTACGAAATGACCCCAAGAGTTTCAGAAAATTAAAATTTTAAAAATTTTCTGAATTTTATTTAATAAGATTTTAATTAAATAATCTTATTAGATAAAGATAGGATTAATTTAGAATTTTATCCTATAAGTTTAAATTTTGAAATAAATTATCTTAATTAGATTAGGATAATTAGAAAAGATAAATAAATAAATAATTAATTAGATTAATTAATTGTTATTTATTTATTTTAGTTTACTTATGATGCTTAAATTTAAATTGTTTAAATTTTATGTGAAGCATCATAATTATGCTAGCATGTTCATGCATCATTCGATTAAAATGAATGAACATGGGATTGATTAAAATTGATCATGACACGATCAATTTTAATAGTGTAAGAGTTACACAATCCCTAATTAAATGATTCGGCCTAATAAAATTGGCTTGTATGAAGCATATGCAATTGTGTGTTTTTCTATGCATGAATTGGGCTTAAAATTTATTATTTAAATTTTTTGGGCCTGCGAGCCATTTTAAAATTGGGCCTGCGTGCCTATTAAATAATTATGTAATAGTTAGGCCCAAAAAGGAGGTTCCAAAGGAGTCCATGGTGGAGCCCAGGAACGGAAGCCCAAAATGGAGGCCCAAAAGAAGTTTTTTTTTTTTTTTTTTTTTGTTAAAAGGCCCTGTAATAGATTAGAGCCCAATTCATCGCATTTCCGCAATTTTATGTTTTGTGAATGAATGAAAACGACAATGCATGTTAAGCCGATCAAACTTAAATCCCAAAAACCCAAGATTTTGCTTCCATACTTGAGGGCCCGCTTGAGCGTTGAACGTCTGGTGGACTTGGAGAGCCCAAGGGCCTCAGGTTTTCTTCGTGCGGTGGGTTGTTGCATAATAGTGCCCAATTTTATCACTACCATTAATGAGTGGAAAAACTGTTTGGGTATTAGATGCTCAACTTTATCACTACCACTTGTTATGGAAAAACTGTGTGGGTATCTATTGATGTAATGCCTTGAGGGATGGTTTAACTTGGAAAAATTAATCCTAGCTTGACCCGATAAGTTGACTAGGGATTAATTTTGCAAAGATAGGATGGTGTCAAACATTTGGAATGTTCATCCTATCACCGAAAAGTTGCATAGTGATGCAATTGGAAATCGTTAAATTACATAGGGATGTGATTTGAACGTTGCCTACCAAAAGAGCCCAATCCCTACGATACTTGTCAAAGCAAGACTGGGGTTGATTCTTTGTGGATTTTCGGCCCACAATCTAGCACCAACACAAAATTGTTTGGGATTTCAATTTTGGCTATTGTGGAAAATATTTTAAAACTCATTCTAATATTTTGCATTTTCTTTTGTAGAAATGGCATCTACTAGCACTAATACATCTAATCTCACTCTAAGAAGCATTTTGGACAAAGAAAAGCTTGTTGGTCCAAACTTCTTAGATTGGGAAAGAAACTTGAGAATCGTTTTCAAACAAGAAAGGAAGCTAAATATCTTAGACGCTGCTTTACCTGAACCACCAGTAAATGCTACGGCTGCGGTTCAACGAGCATGGGAAAAGCTGAAAAGCGATTCCGATGACGTGACATGTCTGATGCTCGCGACTATGTCAGGCGAGCTTCAGAAACAATTTATGAATTCGGAAGCGTTCCAAATTTACGTGTCACTAACGGAAATGTTCCGTGAACAAGCCCGTAACGAAAGGTTCGTTACGATAAAAGCATTGATCTCGTGCAAGATGGCGAAGGGTTCGTCAGTAAGCACGCATTTGATCAAGATGAAGGGGTATATTGATACCCTAGAGAGATTAAATGCACCTCTTTCTAGAGAGTTAGCCATTGACATCATCTTGGCTTCACTGCCTGATGATTACAATGACTTTGTGGTGAACTACAACATGCATAACATGGAGAGGACAATTCCTGAGCTCCATGGAATGCTTAAAAATACTGAGCAAACCCTTCGGAAGGCAACGCCAGTACTTGTTGTGGAAAAGGGTAAGGGCAACAAGAGAAAGTTTAAAGGCAAGGCAAAAGTTGCTGAAAACAAAAAGCCTCGCAGTAAGACTGCTCCTAAGGCTCAGCCTCAAACTCCTCCTGCTAAGAAAAATGCTCAGAAGGACGCAGTATGTTTCCATTGCAATCAGAAGGGGCATTGGAGAAGAAACTGCAAGCTGTTTCTTGAAGAGAAGAAACAGAATCCTTCGGCTTCAGGTATCTTTGTTATTGAAATTAATCTTTCTATGTCCACCTCATGGGTATTAGATACTGGATGTGGGGCTCACATTTGTACTGATGTGCAGGGACTGAGCAATAGAAGGATGACAAAGAAAGGCGAAGTAGATCTCCGAGTAGGCAACGGGGCAAGAGTTGCAGCCGTTGAAGTTGGAGATTACATTTTGTCTTTGCCTTCCGGTTTAAACATTGTTTTAGAGAATTGTTATTATGTACCTACTATGAGTAGGAATATTATTTCAATTTCTTGCTTGGATATCAAAGGATTTCGTTTTATTATTGGTAATAAATCGTTGTCTTTATATCAAAAAGATGTTTTATATGGAGTTGCAAATTTGTGCAATGGCCTATATATCTTGGATTTGACCCAAGAGAAACCGGTATATAACATTGAAACGAAAGCCAAATTAATTCAATCTGATTTAAGTCCAACATATCTATGGCACTGTCGTCTAGGCCATGCAAATGAGAAGCGAGTTCAAAGACTTCATAAGGATGGAGTGCTTGGTTCATTTGATTTCGAATCATATGACACATGTGAACCCTATTTGCAAGGCAAAATGACGAAGAGTCCTTTCAGCAAGAAAGGCGAGAGGACTAGTGAGCTATTGGCACTAATACATACAGATGTATGTGGACCGATGAGCACACAAGCTAGAGGTGGATTTGAATACTTCGTGACTTTTACCGATGACTATAGTAGATATGGTTATGTCTACGTAATGAGGTATAAAAGTGAAACTTTTGAAAAGTTCAAAGAGTTTAAAAATGAAGTAGAAAATCAGTTAAATAGAAGGATTAAGGCTATTCGCTCCGATCGGGGAGGTGAATACCTTAATGATGAGTTCGATGGCTATCTAAAACAGTGTGGAATTGTTTCACAGCTGACTCCACCAGGAACACCTCAATGGAATGGTGTATCCGAGAGGAGGAATCGGACCTTATTAGATATGGTTCGATCTATGATGGGCCAAGCGACTCTCCCTATGTCCTTTTGGGGTTATGCCCTCCTTTCAGCTGCCTACTTACTAAATCGTATTCCATCTAAGGCAGTAGATAAAACTCCATATGAGATGTGGACGGGTCAAAAACCCTATATGTCATATCTACGAGTTTGGGGTTGTCAAGCTCATGTAAAGCGTTTACAAAGTAGTAAGCTTGAACCTAAAACTGACAAATGCCTGTTTGTGGGATATCCTAAGGAAACTAAAGGATATCAATTCTACAATCCAACTGAGAACAAAGTGTTTGTTGCTCGGGGAGCCACTTTCTTAGAGAAAGATTTTCTCCACAAGAAAGATAGTGGGAGTAGAATAGAACTCGGAGAAGTTCCAGAACCACAAGAGAATGTACAACGATCTACAGAAACTGAGATGGAAGTTGACATGGGAACTCATGAAGATGAGCAGCCTGAGTCAACAACACAAGAACCTAGAAGGTCTAGTAGATCTCGTCATGAACCTGAGAGATACGGATTTCTCGTAACTGACGATCAAGATTTGATCTTGGTGGACTCTAATGAGCCCGTGAACTACAAACAGGTTTTAGAAAGTCCAGATTCAGATAAATGGCTACAAGCAATGGAATCTGAAATGCAATCCATGAGGGACAATAAAGTTTGGACTTTGATTGATCCTCCTGTTCAGGCAAAGGTTGTCGATTGCAAGTGGATTTTCAAGTTAAAACCTGGCAGGATCTTCAAGGCACGACTAGTGGCTAAAGGTTTCAGACAGACTCATGGTATAGACTATGATGAAACCTTCTCCCCTGTCGTGATGCTCAAGTCCATTCGGACTATGCTCGCCATAGCTGCATATTATGACTATGAGATATGGCAAATGGATGTTAAGACGACTTTCCTGAATGGAAACCTACTCGAGGATGTTTATATGAAACAACCCGAGGGATACATCGATCAAGAGCATCCAAATCGTGTATGCAAGCTTCAGAGGTCCATCTACGGACTAAAGCAAGCATCTCGGAGTTGGAATCTTCGTTTTGACGAGGCAGTAAAAGGTTATGGCTTCATAAAGAACGAAGATGAGCCTTGTGTTTACAAGAAGGTTAGTGGGAGCAAGATAGTTTTCCTTGTCCTATATGTGGACGACATCCTACTCATAGGAAATGACATTCCCATGATGAAAGACATCAAACAATGGTTGGGGACTGTATTTTCTATGAAAGACTTAGGAGAAGCCGAAATGATACTAGGTATCAAGATCTATAGAGATAGGTCAAAAAGGCTTCTAGGACTAAGTCAAGAAGGGTACATAGACAAAATATTGAAGAGGTTCAATATGTCTAACTCCAAAAATGGTAAGGTACCATTTAGACATGGCCTTCTCTTGAAGAAGAACCAAGGTCCTTCAACAAGAGAGGAGAGGGATACAAAGAGTAGAGTACCATATGCTTCGGCAATAGGATCTATCATGTATGCCATGTTATGTACCCGCCCGGATGTCGCACATGCACTGAGCATGACTAGCAGATACCAACAAGATCTAGGAACAGATCATTGGACTGCAGTCAAAGCAATCCTAAAGTACTTGCGAAGGACTAAAGGATTGATGCTAGTGTATGGAGGACAAGAACAGCTCATCGTACAAGGTTACGCTGATGCTGCTTTCCAAACAGATCAAGATGACATGAAGTCACAATCAGGCTACGTGTTTAGTCTGAATGGTGGTGCAATAAGTTGGAAAAGCTCAAAGCAAGATACAACAGCCGATTCTACAACAGAGTCTGAGTACATTGCTGCATCCGATGCTGCAAAGGAAGCTGTTTGGTTAAGAAAGTTCGTGTCAGACATCGGAGTGATACCGAGTATCCAAGATCCGATAGAACTTTTCTGTGACAATAACGGGGCCATCGCACAAGCTAAGGAGCCTCGGTCACACCAGAAAACCAAACATATACTCAGAAGGTTTCACCTCATCCGAGAGATCATTGATCGAGGAGATGTGAAAGTGTGCAAAATAGGGTCAGACGACAATGTAGCAGATCCTCTCACAAAAGCTCTACCACAGTCAAAGTTTGATAGACATGTAATAGAGCTTGGTCTTAAACAGTTTAGGACATAGCCCTTCAACGGGCAAGTGGGAGATTGTTGGTGTATATGCCCTAATGAGGGCTATTTATGTAAATAAACTTTGAGGGTTATTTATGTAAATAAGACATTTGTCGTTTGATTGATTATTTATCTGATGAGTTAATTTCATGAAATTATATTCTTGTGCATATTGAATTTCAGGAAAACGATCCGCCAAAAGAAACACTCCATGGACTGTTAGATCATGAGTGATTCTTTTGAGTAGTACTCGTACGAGGATCCTTAGACCAGAAATCACTGCATAGTCTTAGGTGAATTAGAGTGTGCTTTGACATATGCCTAACGGGACCGTAACAGGTTGCTAAGTACGGGTATGATTGGGTACACTATGAGTCACGCTAAGGTATGTAGGTGAAGTGATGGGACTACAAGTCTCTTTTAAATGAGAGATGATATCTTGGCCGCTTGATAGTGAACTGAGAAGTGCATGGCCGTGCCCAAGAAATGATAAGGGTTATCATTTGCTTGATTAAGTTCAGTGTCACTAAGAGATCAAGTAAAACGTTTAGCTATATAAGGATGATTGGTTCCATGCCTTATGCTAAACTGGATATCAGTGTAGAGGACATTACGTAGTATACTCAGAAGGTTGTGTTGAATCACCATTCGACCCTCCATTCTGAATTGTGTAGTCATTATGTCTTGCTAGAGACCACTAATGATTTATGGATTAATTAATGAGATTAATTTATTCATTGTCAATTTGGAATGGGCCTACAGGATCGCACATAAGTGAGTTCGATGATTCAGAATTAATTAAATTGCCTGTTCTAAGTATAAGAGTTATACTTAAATTGATACTATTTAATTAAATGGTTTAATTAAATATTATTGAAGAGTTTTATGGTATTAATTAAAAGTTAATTAATTACCTGGGAAGAATTGAGTTGAACTGATAAATCAAGGGACCTAATTGTGAATTAAGGTTCTTGACCCATCAGCCTGATCCATGGATCAATGGGTTGATCCATGGTGTTGGTTAAACCCAACTCAGTAAATAATTAATTAATTATTATTAATTATTAATTATTATTTATTAATTAAAACAGATACTTCTCAAATCTGAGAAGTATCTGGAGTCTGTTAAAAACGTTTTAACAGACTCATTTTTAAATATACATTTGAAAACTTTTTAAAGTAAAAAACTATCAGACTAAAAGAGATACGCTCTTCCAAAACTATTCTTCCCAGAGAGAAAAAGGTTTTCTCTTAAAAAAAAAAAGGCAAATTTTGGGGCTAGCATCGGTTCTGAGAGAACTCCAGTGCAAGAACGTAGAGGCAATTCGCTTGAATTGTTCTGTGGTGGTGAACACAATCTTCCCAAAGGATCCAGGCGACTGCACAACCGATTACGCATCGAGGGTAAGACCCGAATCCTTTAGTGTTTAGGAATTCTGCCATTTAATTTAGAATTAAATGCCTAAACACAATCCAACAGACCTGTGTAAATCCTGGTGAACGAGATGTTGGTGGATTTAATTATATTGTTTTAAGGGTGTCAATATTTCCTAAAAAGATAAAATACTGAAACTTCTCTATTTATTTATTTTCAGCTTTTGATATGTCGTTTAATCCACTTGCTGTCATACTTAATCAAAATAGACTCACCGGTCCAAATTACATTGACAGGAAACGCAACTTGAATATTGTCCTTACTGCTGAGGGGTACAAGTATGTGCTCATAGAAGAGTGCCCAGTTGAGCCGACTGATGACTACACTCCTGAGGAGAGGGAAGAAAGCTAATGAGATGACCAGGTGCTATATCTTGGCTTCTATGTCAAATGTGTTGCAGCGCCAGTATCAATTGATGACCCCAACTTATGAAATGATGCTTAACCTTAAAGAGATGTTTGGACATCAGGACAGGGCAGTCGGGTAGAGATATCTATGATGAAACTCATGAATGCTAGGATGGCTGAGAGTACTTCTGTGAGGGATCACATGCTTGACATGATGGCATGCATCAATGAAATCGAGGTATTTGGAGGTGATATTGATGGGGAGACCCAGGTTGATACCATTCTCCAGAGTTTGACTCAAAGTTTTGACCAGTTTTAGTTGAACCATAATATGAGCAAACTTTTTTATTCTCTTCCCGAGCTGAGCTCTTGACTTCATTGGTTTCAGCTGAAAGCCTCTTCAATGAGAAGAAGCAAGCTTTGACAAATGTCGGGCTTTCAGGATCTTTTTCTAGGCCCAAAGCCAAAAAGAAGAATAAGAAGTCCCAGAAGACTGCTGCTAATCATGGACCCAAGGCAGGGATTGCCAAGAAGCACAAGATGAAATGCAAGTGTTTCAAGTGTGGCAAGACAGGACATTGGAAGCGAGACTGCCCAAAGTTGAGAGGTATGAGCAATTTCACCTTTGTTACTGAGATATGTTTAGTTGTGATTCCTACAGATACTTGGTGTGTGGATTCAGGAAACACTGATTATATTTGTAATTCTTTGCAGGGGTTCCAAGTAACCTGGATACTTAGAGATGGTTAGTTGCAGGTCTACTTGGGAGATACTACCAGAGTATCAGTTGTTGCAGTGGGAGTTGTCAAGCTTATTTTCTCAAATAATGTTGTTTTAATTTTGAGAGATTGTCTATATGTACCCAGCTTTAGAAAGAACTTGCTTTCAATTTCTAAGCTTTTGAATGATGGTTATAAGTTTATTTTTTCTAATTACTCTGTTAATGTTAGAAAGAATAAGAAACTTATATGTTCCGGTTCCTTGGTTGACAATCTTTTCTTAATTAAGACTAACTCCCCTGTAGTGCAAAACAAAGAAATTAATGACACATCATTAAATCATAGTAAGAGAAAAGAGCCTTCCCAAATGAACCAACCTTATCTTTGGCACCTAAGACTAGGTCATATCAACCTTAGTAGGATTTAAAGGTTGGTCAGTGAGAGGCCTTTAGACTCATTGGAGATTGTTAGTTATCCAATATGTGAGTCTTGCTTGGAGGGAAAAATGACCAAGAGGCTTTTAAGGCAAAGGGGTATAGGGCCAAAGAAGTTTTAGAGTTGGTTCACTCTGATTTATGTGGGCCTATATCAGTTCAGGCTAAAGGTAGTTTTGAGTATTTTGTTACCTTCACAGATGATTACTCTAGATATGGGTACATTTATCTAATACGCCATAAGTCCGAATGCTTTAGCAAGTTCAAAGAGTTTATGGCAGATTTGGAGAAGCATCATGGTAAGAGTATCAAGACACTACGATCTAATCGTGGTGGCGAATACCTCTCTATGAATTTAGGAGCTACTTGTCAGATGAGGGTATTCAGTCACAGTTGTCTGCACCTGGCACACCCCAGCAGAATGGTGTAGTAGAGAGGAGAAACATGCCTCTTATGGATATGGTGAGATCGATGATGAGTTATAGTGAGTTGCCCAATTTATTTTGGGGATATGCCTTGGAGACAGCGGCTTACATTCTGAACCTCGTACCATCTAAGACTATGCCTACGACCTCTGTGGAATTGTGGACTGGGCGAAAGCCTAGTCTAAGACATTTTTGGATTGGGGTTTCCCAGCACATGTGCTTAAGGAAGATACAAGCAAGTTAGATACGAGGTTAGAGGTAATGCTATTTGTAAGATATCCCAGAGGTACAAAGGGTGGTCTATTTTATAGTCCTAAAGATTAGAAGGTGGTGGTTAGCACTAATGCCAGATTTTTAGAGGATGACTATATTTTAGATCACAAGCCCAGTAGCAAGATCATACTAGAAGAGCTTAAAGGACAGTCCAGTATTCCAGATGCACCAGTACAAATAGATACACCACAGAGTACTGCACGAGATATCACAGATCATGCACGTACACAGGTTGCACCTCGTCGTAGTGGGAGGGTTGTGAGACAACTCGAGAGGTACGTGGGCTTGGGAAAGTTTTCGGATTTTGTCCCCGGTGCTCACGAGCCAGACCCAGTTACCTAAAATGAGGCTCTTCAAGATAAATATGCAGATTCTTGGCAGAGAGTGATGATTTCTGAGATGGGTTCGATGGACTCAAATAAAGTCTGGGAGCTGGTAGACCTTTATGATGGGTTTTGACCTATTGGGTGCAAATGAGTTTACAAGCGAAAGAGAGGATCTAATGGGAAGGTTGAAACCTTCAAGGCTATGCTTGTGGCAAAGGGGTATACTCAGAAAAAAGGTATCGATTATGAGGAGATCTTTTTCTCGGTAGTTATGCTTAAGTCGATCTGGATTCTCTTGGCCATAGCTGCTCATCTAGATTATGAGATTTGGTAGATGGACGTCAAGACAACTTTCCTTAATGGAAGTCTTGAGGAGACCATCTTTACATAGCAACCAGTGAGATTCATTGCAGAAGGCCAAGAGCACAAGGTTTGAAGGCTCAAGAAGTCCATCTATAGACTTAAGCAAGCATCCAGATCTTGGAACATCCATTTTGACGAGGTAATCTAGTCCTATGGATTTACTTAGTGTCCGGATGAGCAGTGTGTATACTGCAGATGTGATTGAAATATGGTGGTGTTTCTTGTACTTTACGTAGATGATATTCTTCTTATTGGCAACTGTAAAAAGGTATTGTCAGATGTAAAGGCATGGTTATCCAACTAGTTTGATATGAAGGATTTGGGAGAGGCTTGATATATCATTGGGATTAAGATTATTCGAGATCGTAGGAGTCGTTCGCTGACACTCTCTCAGGCTTCATACATAGACATGATTCTGGCCCATTTTAACATGCAGAACTCCAAGAAGGGTACACTACCTTTCAGACATGGAGTGCATCTATCTAAGGAGCAGTCTCCCAAGACCGCTGAGGAGATAGAAGCCATGAAGGTAGTTCCCTATGCATCTTCAGTGGGAAGCCTCATATGTACCAAGTTGTGTACAAGGACTAATATTTGTTTTGCCATTGGCATGCTTAGCAGATATCAGAGTAACTCTGGGAAAGCTCATTGGGAGGCTGTCAAGTGCAACCTTAAGTATTTGCTCAGGACGAGAAACCATGTCTTGATCTATCGATCGCAAGAGCTAGTTCGTAAGGGTTACACAGATTTAGATTTCCAAGGTGATATGGACAAGAGTAAGTCTACCTCTGAGTTTGTGTTAAGCCATTGTTTGGCGGAGTGTCAAGCAGAAATGCGTAGCAGACTCCACCATGGAAGCTGAGTACGTTGCAGCATCAAAGGCAGCGGAAGAAACAGTGTGGCTCAAGAACTTCCTAGTAGACTCATATGTGATTTCTAAGTTATCGAGCTCTATCATAGTTTATTGTGATAACAATGGTGCAGTTGCTAACTCAAGGGAACCATAAGCCCACAAGGCGAGTAAACACATAAAGCGCAAGTACCACTTGATATGAGAGATCGTAAAGCTGCGAGACATGATCGTGGCCAAGATAGCATCAGCAGACAACCTTGTAGATCCATTCACGAAGACATTGACTCCAAAATTTTTTGATACCCACGTAGACGGCATGGGAGTCAGATACTTAAGTGAGCCATGAGGGTTTTTTAGTTTTAGTATGACAGCAAAATAAGTGTATTGAACAGTTTTTATACTTCAGAGCACAGCTTTGAGTATTAGTGGGAGATTGTTAGTTTTGAATACTAAAAACCTTTGCTTGTATGAAAAACTAATTCTCAGTTACATATCGATTGTGTTTCAGTATTATAAATTGTCCCTTTATATCATATATGTAGATGATAAGATGACGGGTGTAGCACAACAGATCTTATGATTTGTTAAGATTATGATATATAAATAAGCTCATAACTGAGACAGTTTGGACATACTATCGGTCTAGGTTATTGTATAATTCAGGAAATTAGTTTTTCTAGATTAATTGAACTATACGAATGTGCCCGGGGCATATTGAGCAGGACCTATTCGGGATCCAATTACCTTGTACTAATCTTCGTAGTTAATTTGAACCTAATATTCTAATCTATTGATCCCTAGACTAGAGCGGGCATGAGAGTTAGATATAGTGTACTTTGATTTGTCAAAGGGTGAGATCAATTGAGGCCTAGAACTGCGTAAGTTGGATATGCATGTTTAACTTCTTATTGTGCCGTTGCTTGTCGAAAAGAAACCATGTACCAGTACATCCAAGGTGATGGTGCTCCCGAGATGAGCTCGTAATGATTATTATACTGAACCCAGCCGGTGAACTTATGTTTGGTATAATAATAAGGTCAAGTGGTACTAGTCTCGGATAACAAGAAGTCGATTAATTTATTTGTCAGTAAAATAATAAATTGATGAGCACTATATCTTTGATGTAGAGATATAAAAGAATAATTAAAGTGTGCGAGAAGTAATTTTATTTTTGAGCGGTAGTTTTATAATTGATCCATTAATGATATGATTAATTATGCGTTGGACTAATTGGCAAAGTGGATTATATAAATATTTACCCTTGGGTTAATTTATATTTAATCGACAAAGTGGGTTACGAAATAATCATTGGATCGATTAATATTTAATTGACGAAGTGGGTCAAATGAATAATCCTTGGGCTAATTGGTATTAATGAGTCTAGTGAGGACTAAGAAAAGTCAAATAAAGTCTAACACTAAGGCACAACTCAAAAGCCCACTAGGTCTCCCTTGAAGCTCCTTATAAATACATAATGTCTTGACATTCAAGACATAAGAAACTTAGGAGGCAAGATTTTCCTAGAGAGAGAAGAAGAAGCCTAGAGAGAGAACTTCATCTTCTTCATTGAAGATCTTTCTTGAAATCGGTTTTCGATCATTCTTTTATTGGAAAAGTTCAGCCCAAAGAACTACATGGTCTTCTCTTGATTTTTGGGTGAGGAAGTGTGAACGGCGGTAGCGATTTTTTGGTGACCTGCTGTACTTCTAGTGAACTGATCGCGATGAGTTAAAGTACGCCAATCCGTGATTATTTCCGCGTACAGATCGTGGATTCCTACGGCGGTTTGTTCGCGGTGGTCAGCAGTTTCCTCACGGCGGTGCAAGGCTTTCCTAGTGGTGGTCGGAGTTCTAGATTTTGGGAAGTTTTGAACTTTTTTCAAGACTAGTTTCTTATGGGTTTCTTGGATTTTGGTAGATCCACCCGGTAGATAGTTGCCCACTCAACTTCCGGGTTTGTTGGAGTCATTCGAGGGATTTTCTAGTGGAGTTCATTACCAAAGATTTGGTTTTTCTTATTTGCATCGAAGACATACTTCAAATGTATAATCTTTAATTCTGCCTTTGTTTAAGTATTTAATTATTAGCATGTCGTTTAATAGATCTAACAAGTGTAAGCCTATATCCTCTCATGGGAATTGATTTTAGAGTTTGTGCTCGATCAAAAGTCCCCTATGCTGGAATGCATAGCACGAAAGTGAGATTTTCAATTTGGCCAAGACCGGATCTTAATTCCTTTAATTAGCACTTCCAATGGCTTCGTTGGTCTTTCCAAGGATTTCTTAAGCTTAGAGAAATTCTCAACCATTTTTTTAAAATTCTCTTTGGCTAGCTTTTTCCTCAATCTTTTGAGCCTTCTCCTATTCTTTCTATTTCTCACTCTTCTCCATCTTAGAGCTAGCTTTTAACTCCTTCAACTTGTCCTTATACAACTTCTCTCTCTTTGGATCTTTCCATAAAGCATCTTTGATTTCCAACATATTAATCACGAGAATATCAAGAGTGTCTTGTACCTTATTCACCTTAAGTTCTATTTTCCTCAAACCACTAAGGCACAAGAGAATATTCTCGTCTGCTTCAAACTCATCATCATCACTTGTTTCACTAATTTCCTCAATAATCGGTCCAACTTCATCTGGTTCATTCCAATACCAATCACATACTCCAACTTTGAATATACTACCCATTAAATCATCACCTTTACTTTTTGTACCTAAAGAGTGGTTATCTTTTCTTAAAAAATCTACATCAACATAGTCATTGTTAGGCATTCTTTGATTTTGGATCTCATAACTCAGTATAGCTTTCATTACTTCGTTTTGTTTGAATCAATTGCATCATCATGACCCACAAACTCACTCCTCCTAGGTTCATAAAACCTTGAATTAGCCTAAATTTGATGTGCTATTGTTACAAGTAACCAAGTACCTAAAAACAGAAGAAAACTATTCAAATCAAGCTAAAAACACAAAAAGGATATGTACAATAGATGAACTATTTCACTCAAAAGATTACTTACAAAAACTCAAAACTAAGAAAAACTACTAAAAATGCACAAAACAAGTAAACACCACAAACTTTCAACAACAATAATCACTCAAAAATAGACAAATCCCCGTCGACGGTGCCAATTTTTGACGTGCTCTTGTCATTGTAAAAAGCTTTAGGTGCACACACAAAAATAAAATTTATATTAACAAAACAAAAATACTAAAACTATAGCATTTAAAGTTTCGTTCCCACAAAATTTGTGGCATCAAGTGAAGTAGTTGTTGGGTTCGAGTCCTTACTCACTACAATTTCTAGTAGTTTTAGTAGTCTATGAATCTAAGAAAGTAAAATAGGATAGTGGTTTGGTAAAATTCATGCAAATAACAAAATAAGGAGAATAAGAAAAAATGGGAAAAAGGGGGAAAATCACACCACAACTAAGATCCAATGGACTATTACGAAGTAAATTATCATGTAATTGTTTAAGAACATTCTATTAATACCGTCGTCACCGAATCTAAAAGGACTAGAACTAGCCAATAATATAAATAGGGTCATCAATGCTATCTATTATCAATCCTCTACTTTACCGCAATAAGATCGAGTCCATCAATCCAATCTAAGACCACTTGTTCGACAAAACAATGAAACTTGTAGCACAAGACAACACTATCTATCAACCACATGTTCCTCAAAATAGATAATAAATATGAATCTCAGCAATAAAGTAATTTCAACATGTAGATCCATGACAAGATAAAAACACACATCCAAAACGGGAGTTATTCATTCATTGCATGAAATCCACTTAAAAATAAGCATGAATAACCAAAGAAGGGAACGAAAACCACATGGAAGCATTGAGAATATCTTGGATTAGTTCGATGATTAAGAAAGGTGAGGCCTTACCATCCAAAATATAAGATAACTTAACAATCCCTAGCACATCCACCATATGAAAACACAAAATAACCTCTAAATCCATTGTCTTTGCCCACATCTATTGGAAATCCACTACCCCCTATCACTTAGAAGGGTAGATTTCCCTAGAATCAACTTAGAACATGAGTGTTTTAAGAGAATTAATAGTGTGTGTGTAAAAAGGTGAGAAAGTGTGTGTTTCTTCCTCCCTGAGCTAAACTCTCTAAATTATCTAAATTACGAAAAACACACTTGTGTTGTATGTGATCTACTATGTCTTTACAAGGAGTCTTGGCTACTAAGAAAGATCCTAGAGGCCCAAAATTGGTATTAGATAAGAAAATTAATGCCAAGGGTAAAGTTAGAACTTCAGTAGTGATTTTTTGGGCAATGACCAGGCGGTGGCACCATGGTGACGCCTAGGACAGCGGCGATCAGGCATTGGTGCCTTGCAGAAATAATTTTTCGCGGTGACCAGGCGCCAGCACCCATGGATGCTGTTAGGTTTGAATACTAAAGCTATGCTTTTATTAAATTTTTTCCCAGTTAATATATCGATTTAATGTTTTGGTTTATATGTTGTTCATAGTTGTCGATTTATATTATGTAGTTAGATGATGAGGTGTTTGGTGTGACATAGTAGATCTCATCGTTGGTTAAAAGACATAATATATAAATGAGATTCGTAACCGAGACAGTTTTGGACAAGCTGTCGGTTTAGGTTATTATGTGATTCAGATAATTGATTTGTCTAAACTAATTGAATCATATAGATATGCCTGGGGTGTATTGAACTTGACCATTTAGAATGATTTGTCTAGTACTGATTTAATAGACAGATCGTTCTTAGTATTCTATCTCTTAATCCCTAGACTTGAGCGGGCATGAGGACTAGACATAGTGTACTTTGATCTGCCAATGGGTGAGGTCAATTGTGGCCAATAGTCTAGGTGGGTTGGGTGCACGTGTTTAGTTACTTGGTGTGCTTCTGCTTGTCGAAAGGAAACTATGTATCAGTGCGTCCGGGGTGATGGTGCTTTTGAGATGAGCTCGTAATGTTTAGTATACTAAACTTGGCCGGTGGACTTATGTCCGGTATAGTAAAAAGGTTGAGTGGTACTAGTCTCGGAATTAAAGAAGTTAATTAATTAATTTATCAGTAAATTAATATATTAATGAGCACTATATCTTTGATGTGGGGAGATTAAGAATAAATTAATTTAGTTGTTCCGGAAGCAATTCTTGTGTAGGATGGTAGTGCCAAAATTAATCCGTTAGTGGTACGATTAATTTTGTAATGGGTTAATTGAATAAGTAGAATTAATTATTTAATTAATTATTCCTAAGGGTTAATTAAGTAAATAACAAAGTGGAATTAATTAATTAATTAAGTCTTAAGTGTCAATTAGAATTAGGAAATCCTAGAGAATAGGAAATCTAATTGGATTTGGTTTATTCTATCAGTTTAGTTACCTAATTGGATTTGGAAACAAATTAATTACCTAAACCCATTTGGAAGACCAATCTTAAACCAACTTGGGATCTCTCTTGTAGCTCTATATATATAGACAAGGGATTAGCAATTCTATAACACACAACTCATAAGTTTTCAAGACAAGAAAACTAGAGAGAGAAAACATTTTTGTCCCTCTAGCATAATTTTGGGTGGTCAATTCTTGTCCCTAGGCGGCAACCAGCGTTCAACTCTGGCAGGCGGCGGCGGCAAGTGGTTACCAGCAGCGGCGGTGGAATTTTTCCGGCTGCAAAGAGCTGCTGAATTTTTCCTGACAACCCAGTTGTGTTGATTGCTGATCAATTGGTTGCTAGATCGTTTCCCACACAACGTGTGATCATAGTCTTGAGTCATACAAGCGATCACCTGAGTTAACACGTTTCAAGAGGCACTTTTCTGTGATTCCGTTTTTAATTAGAAAATTATTGTTGCGTGATAAATCAAATGAGTACAAACCAAGATCCTGCACAATGTTATTTCAAGCAAGGATTGAAATATTGATTATGCTAGATTCTAGACCTGGTCAAAGATTCCGATTCAGGAATCCATAGCAAGAAAGTGAATTTTTGACCGGGCCCGACAGATAATGTTTCAATTGGTATCAGAGCCTGGTTTTTGTTTTGTGGTTGTTTGATTTATTACATGCTTTTATTTGGAGGCGATTTAGAAATCCCAACAATTATGGTTATTTGTATAGTTTTTAATTAAACCCCGGGACATGTCTAGGCTTGGTTTTATTATGAATAATTATAATAGTATAGCCACGTGTTGGATACCGTGTATGATTAGATCAAGTCTGTTGTAGAATTTTTTCTATGTAATTTCAATTCTCTAATTTTCGTAGAAATCCTTGTAGTAGGAGAATTAATTTTTGTAATCGAAGGCGTTATGGTGGGCAACTTGAATTCGTGGGTTTTGGTTTATCGTTAATTCATAAAAACCCAGAACGAATTGCAAGAAGACCAAATAGTGAGGGATAAGAAGCGAAGGAAGAATCAGAGGTGGGGGGCACCGGCGATGACTCATCGGCGGAGCCGCCATCGGCAATCGGCAGTATTGCCGCTGTGAGGCGCAACAAGGATTGCTGCGCCACGGCGCGGCAGCATTACCGCTGTGAGGCGCAGCAAGGATTGCTGCGCCACGACGCGGCAGCAGTGCGCAACAACTACTGTTCACGCGGCCTACTGTGCACGCGGCCTGTTTGGCTCATTTTTTGCCCATTTTTCCTCCAAGTTCATTTTTTTAAGATTAAGACTCAATCCATCAAGTGGCGTGACGGGACACGAGATCAAAGCAGTAGATAGAAGCAATTAAAACCATGATAGCTGAGATATTTATTTTTTGTATTTATTTCTCGTATTTATAGTTTTAATTTTATGGTTTAATTTTTGTACTGTATTTTAGATGCATGATTTTAAAACATGATTGGTTTTATGTTTGCACATAACTTAGGATTAGTTAATTGCATGTTAAAATCAGAAAAACCCTCAATTTAGAAATCTAAGTGGGAGCGGGCTGGTTTAATATCCCCACGGCTACCATTACGGGTTCATATATGATGTGGGTGGACTTGTGCGTTGGCATTAGGGCCTTCCTTCATTCGGATGACTGCAACCATGAGATCGCTAGATTATGAATTTCTGAGTAAGATGACTAGAGTAAGTTTTACTCGGAGAAATGCAATACCCTCTCAATCTGAGGTACACTATCCTAAGGTAATAAGCTTAGAAGTGACGCAATGACACACACTTAGAGTACGATTTGTAGTATTCCTCCCATCGAGGGTACGCTGCTTATTTGTATGGCTAAAAGCATTGACTATTAGCTACATTGATCAATAGATCATTTTGTCAGATAGTGTAGTTAACAAACTTGGTTCTTCTTAAACGAATATGGATTAGCATAAACGTCCACACTATCGTGGCTCGCGAGAATCCTGATGAATGAGATGTTGGTAGTTTAAATTATTATTTTGAGGGAAGTCAATAATTATTAGAATTTCTTATGATTTTTGAAATTCTAGGATTAAACACTGAAACATTGTTTGTTTATTTCATTTATAGTATTCGATATGACATTCAATATTTTAGCTACAATATTGAAAAACAACAAATTAACTTGTCCAAACTATGTCGATTGGAATCGTAATTTGGATATTTTCCTAAGAGCACTTCTGTGATAGATCATGTCATTGACAAGACTAGTAACATCAACAAGGTTGAGGTAGTGGGAGGCAAAATCAATGGTGAAACCAAAGTCGATATTGTCCTCCAGAACTTGCCTCGAAGTTTCGGTTAAACTACAACACGAATCAATTATTGTGTACTTCATTCGAGCTCTTAGTAGAGTTGGTGACGGCTAAAAGTCTTCTTCAAGAGAAGAAGCAAGTTTTAGTCATAGCCAAAGCTTCAGAATATTCTTCTAAGCCTAAGGCTGGAAATAAGAAGAGAAAGTTCAAGGGAATGGCTCAAAAGGCACAGATTGCACCAAAGCCGGAGATCGCAAAGAAGAAGCCCAAGGGCAAGTGTTTCAAGTTCTATCAGACAGGACAATGGAAATCCAATTGTCCAAAGCTCAAAAGTACGATAGTTTCTGCCTTAATTACTGAGACATGTTTAGCGGCGATTCCCACAAATACTTGGTGTGTGGATTCAAACACCACTGACCATGTTTGTAATTCTCTTCAAGGGTTCCAAGTAACCCAGAAGCTTAGAGAAGGCAAGTTGGATATCTACTTGGGCGACTCTACAAGAGTGTCAGTAGAAGCAGTAGGAGTAGTCAGTCTTAATGTCGAAAATTCTAGGCTAGATTTAGATAATTGTCTTTATGTACCGAGTTTTAGAAAGAACCTTGTTTCAGTTTCTAAACTCTTAAAGAATGGTTATAATTTTATTTTTTCTGTTGATTCTGTTGTTATTAGAAAAATGGGAAACTTATTTGTTTTGGTTCATTAGCTGACATTTTGTTTATAATTAAATCGAACTCCTCAGATGTGCAAAATATAGAGATAGATAACGCATCATCTAACACTAATAAGAGGAAAGAACCTTCTAAAATGAATCAAACCTATCTTTGGCATCTCAGGCTAGGTCATATAAACCTTAGTAAGATTCAAAGGTTGGTCAATGATGGACCTTTAAGTTCATTAGAGATTGACAGCTATTCAACCTGCGAATCTTACTTGGAAGGTAAAATGACCAAGAGACATTTTAAGGCAAAAGGTTATAGAGCCAAAGAAGTATTAGAGTTAATTCATTCTGACTTGTGTGGACCAATGTCGGTCTAAGCACGAGGTGGGTTTGAGTATTTCGTGATGTTCATGGATGATTACTCAAGGTACGGGTACATTTACCTAATGCGACACAAGTCTGAATGCTTTATTAAATTCAAAGAGTATCAGGAATATGTGGAGAAACATCATGGTAAGAGTATAAGACACTGCGATTAGATCATGGTGGGAGTACATGTCCCACAAATTTTGAGAATACCTAAGTGAGGTCGGAATTCAGTCTCAATTGTCTTCACCTGGCACACCATAGTAGAACGTTGTAGCAGAAAGAAGGAATTGAACTCTCATGGAAACGATTAGATCAATGATGAGTTATAGTGATTTGCCGAGTTCGTTATGGGGATTTGTGTTAGAAATAACAATGTACATCCTTAATCTTGTACCGTCTAAAATCGTGCCTTTAACCCCAGTAGAGTTGTGGAATGGCTGTAAGCCTAGTCTAAGACATCTTAGAATTTGGGGTTGCCCAGCACATGTGCTTAAGGCAGACACAACTAAGTTAGATGCAAGAACTGAAGTAATGCTGTTCGTAGGATATCCTAGAGGAACGAAGGGTGATCGGTTTTATAGTCCTAAAGATCAGAAGGTGGGGGTTAGTACCAACGCCAGATTTTTAGAGGAAGACTATATTCTAGATCACAAGCCCAAGAGCAAGATAGTACTAGAAGAGCTTAGAAGACAAACTGATAATCCAATTGCACCATCACAAGTAGATGTACCACACACTGCACAAGATAACACAAATGATGCGCCTACAAAGGTGGTGCCTCGTCGTAGTGGGAGGGTTGTGATACAGCCAGACAGATTCATTGGTGTGGGAGAGGCCTCAGACCTAGTCCCAGACGTGCCTGAGCCTGACCCAGTGAACTACAATGAGGATCTCTGAGATAAAGATGCAGAATCTTGACAAAAGGCAATAATACCCGAGATGCGGTCGATGACCACAATCAAGTCCGAGAGCTTGTGGACCTGCCTGATGGGTTTAAACCCATTGGATGTAACTGGGTCTACAAATGCAAGAGAGGACCTGACAAAAAGGTTGAAACCTTTAAAGCTAGGCTTGTGGCCAAGGGGTATACTTAGAAAGAGGGAATCGATTATGAGGAAACCTTCTCCCCGGTGGCCATGCTTAAGTCGATTCGGATTCTCTTGGCCACAGCTACTCATTTTGATTATAAGATATGGCAGATGGATGTCAAAACAGCTTTCCTTAACGAAAGTCTTGAGGAAACCATCTTCATGTAGCAACCAGAGGGATTCGTTGAAAAAAGGCCAAGAGCATAAGGTTTGCAGGCTTAAGAAACCTATTTATGGACTTAAGCAGGCATCCAGATCTTGGAACATCCGGTTTGATGAGGTAATCTAGTCCTATGGATTTACTTAGTGTTTGGATGAGCAATGTGTATATCGCAGACGTGATAGAAACACGATGGTGTTTCTTGTGCTTTACGTAGATGACATTCTATTGATTGGCAACAACAAGAAAGTGTTATCAGCCGTAAAGGCATGGCTGTCCAAGTAGTTTGATATGAAGGACTTAAGAGAAGCGGGACATAACCTTGGGATCAAGATAATTCGAGATCGTAGGAAACGTTTTTAAATGCTCTCCTAAGCTTCATACATAGATACGATTCTAGCCCGATTTAATGTACAAAACTCCAACAAAGGTTTTTTACCTTTCAGACACAGAGTGCATCTATCTAAAGAATAGTCTCCCAAGTTTGTTGAGGAGATAAAGGCCATGAAGACAGTTTCTTATGCTTCGGCAGTAGGAAGTCTCATGAATACCATGTTGTGTACGAGCCCTGATATTTGTTATGCCATTGGCATTGTAAATAGATATCAAAGTAATCACCAAAAAGCTTATTGGAAGGCAGTCAAATGTATTATCAAGTATTTGCGCAGAAGGAGTGACCAAGTATTGGTCTATTAGGCGCCTGAGCTGTTACCCCGAGGTTACACAGATTCAGATTTCTAAGGCGACAGGGACAAGAGTAAGTCTACCTTAGGGTATGTATTTACTCAGGGAGGTGGAGCCATAGTTTGGCAGAGTATCAACCAGAAATGTGTGGCAGACTCTACCATGGAGGCTGAATACGTTGCCGCATCGGAGGAAGGGAAAGAAGCAGGATGGCTCAAGAACTTTCTAGTGGATTTAGACGTTATTCCTGGTTTACAGAAGTCAATCACAATGTACTATGATAACAACGGTGCAGTAGCAAACTCGAAAGAACCATGAGCCCACAAGGCGAGTAAACACATACAACGCAAGTACCACCTAATACAAGATATCTTCAAGAGGGAAGACGTGGCTGTGACTAAGATAGCATCGGAGGATAACCTTGCAGATCCGTTCACAAAAACATTAACTTCAAAAGTCTTTGAGGCTCACGTGGAGGGCATGGGAATCAGATACTTAGGAGAGCCATGATAGTTTTTCTAGATATATTGTAGAGTGTAAAGATTGAATGTACTTATGTACTTAAAGCACAACTTAAGTATTAGTGGGAGATTGTTAGGTTTGAATACTAAAGTTATGCTTGTATTAAACTTTTTCCCAGTTAATATATCAATTTAATGTTTTGGTTTATATGTTGTGCATATTTGTCCATTTATATTATGTAGTTAGATGATGAGGTGTCTGGTGTGACACAGTAGATCTCATTATTGGTTAAAAGACATAATATATAATTAAGGTTCGTAACCGAGACAAGTTTGGACAAGCTGTTGGTTTAGGTTATTATGTGACTCAGATAATTTATTTATCTAAACTAATTGAATCATATAGATATTCCCGAGGCGTATTAAACTTGACCATTTAGAATGATTTTTCTTGTACTGATTTAATAGGCAAATCATTCTTAGTATTCTATCTTTTAATCCCTAGACTTGAGTGGGCATGAGGATTAGAAAACGTGTACTTTGATCTACCAATGGGTGAGGCCAATTGTGGCCAATAGTCTCGGTGGGCTGGGTGCGCGTGTTTAGTTCATTCGTGTGATTCTGCTTGTTGAAAGGAAACCATGTACTGGTGCATCTGGGGTGATGGTGGTCCCGAGTTGAGCTCGTAATGTTTATTATACTAAACCCGGCCGGTGCCCGTATGTCCGGTATAGTAAAATGGTCGAGTGGTACTAGTCTCGGAATTAAAGAAGTTAATTAATTAATTTATCAGTAAATTAATATATTAACAAGCACTATATCTTTTATGTGGTGAGATTAAGAATAAATTAATTTAGTTATTCCGGAAGCAATTCTAGTGTAGGATGGTAGTGTCAAAATTAATCCGTTAGTGGTACGATTAATTTTGTAATGGGTTAATTGAATAAGTAGAATTAATTATTTAATTAATTATTCCAAATGGTTAATTAAGTAATTAACAAAGTAGAATTATTCAATTAATTAAGTCTTAAGTTTCAATTAGAATTAGGAAATCCTAGAGTTTAGGAAATCTAATTGGATTTGGTTTATCCTATTAGATTAGTTACCTAATTAGATTTGGAAACGAATTAATTACCTAAACCCATTAGGAAGACCAACCCTAAACCAACTTGGGGTCTCTCTTGTAGCTCTATATATAGACATGGGATTAGCAATTCTATAACACACAACTCATAAGTTTTCAAAACAAGAAAAAAGAGAGAGAAAATGTTTTTCTCCTTCTAGCATAATTTCGGGCGGTCGATTCTTGTCCCTAGGTGGCGGACGGTGTTCAACTCTGGCAGGCGGCGGTGGTAAGTTGTTACCAGCAGCGGTGGTGGAATTTTTTCTGCGACAAAGAGCTGTTGAATTTTTCCTGACAACCCAGTTGTGTTGATTGATGATCAATTGGTTGCTAGATCATTGCCCACACAATGTGCGATCATAGTCTTGAGCCATACAAGCGATCACCTGAGTTAACACGCTTCAAGAGGTACTTTTCTGTGGTTCTGCTTTTAATTAGAAAATTATTTTTGCGTGATAAATCGAATGAGTACAAACTAAGATCCTGCGCAATGTTATTTCAAGCAATGATTGGAATAGCGATTGTGCAAGAGTCTAGGCATGGTCAAAGATTCCGATTCTTGAATGCATAGCACGAAAGTGAATTTTTGACCGGGCCCGGGCAGATAATCTTTCAGATGCCAGACTCAAAATCTTCTTCAATCCGTGCTGATTCCAAACTCTTCTCTTTAATCTTCAATCTTGTGTGATTTCCTCATTTTTCCAGCAGAAGTCATTAAGTTTGATCCAAAATATCCAAAGTGCCTCCTTACTACAAAATCATGCAAATCCAACTATAAGTGCATTAAACGCTCATAAATGATATCATATTCATTGAAAACCAACTTAAAGTAAGCTAAATATGCATGAATGTGGGTTATAAAAAGGTATATTTTAGAGTTATATCAACAGGGTGGACACTTTGCTCGTAGTTGTCCTGGTACAGTACCTAGAGCGGGATCTGGAGTGGGACCTTCCTTATCTTCTAGCCAGACTACACCTAAGAAGACACACAGACGAAGCAAGCCCGCTCTTCCTTCTCAAGTCTTTCACATTGAAGAAGCTGATGTGCAACTACCCTCAGGTGTGGTGGAAGGTACACTTGTAATTAATAAGCATGTAGCTAGGGTTTTAATTGATTCATGTGTTTCACATTTATTCATGAAACTTCTAGGTGTTGAACATTGTAGAGCACCTTATTATCTAGCAGTTAATACCTGTACTTCTTATGTTATTTACACTAATGTCTTTTATAGAGATTGTGAAGTAGAGGTAGAAGGTATAATCATGTATGTAGATTTGGTGGAATTTTCTTTAGCTGATTTTGATGTAATATTGGGAATGGACTGGTTAGCCAAGTGGTATGCGAGTTTGAATTTCAGGACTAAGAAATTGGTTTTTGAGCTACCTTGGGAGCCTCGTATTGAATTGAATATGAAGTCTGGAGTCTCTCACAAAGGGCTGATCAGATTTGTGCGCACGAGAAATATGTTACTTTTAGGAGCCTCTGGGTACTAAGCTTATTTAATCAACCCACCAATGGAGAAGATTCAGCTTCGTGAAGTTCCAATAGTATGTGACTTCCTAACAGTGTTTCCAGAAGAGTTGAAAGGAATAGCCCCACCCAGGGAGATTGAGTTCGTGATTGATGTGGTATCAGGAGCTACTCCAGTGTCTCACACTCTTTACAGGATGGCTCCAGCCGAGTTTAAGGAATTGAAGGTGCAGTTGGAGGATTTGTTGGCGAGACAGTTTATCAGGCCTGGCATATCACTTTGGGGTGCACCCGTGTTGTTTATCAAGAAGAATGATGGTTCCTTAAGGTTGTGCATTGATTTGTTGGCGAGACAGTTTATCAGGCCTGGCATCTACCACTGATTGATGATTTATTTGATCAATTGCAAGGGGCAACGGTGTTGTCAAAGTTAAACTTGAGGCAGGGATACCAGCTTCGCATTAGGGACCCAGGTGTACCAAAGACCGCCTTCAGAACTCACTATGGGCACTTTGAGTTCTTGGTGATGCCATTTGGGTTGACTAATGCACCTGCAGCTTCCATGGATTCATTGCATCGCGTGTTTCGCCCATATTTGGACAGGTTTGTGGTAGTATTCATTGATGATATTCTAGTGTACTCTAAAACTATAGATGAATATGCATGACACTTGAATATGGTTTTGATGGATTATTGGTTTGTCTAGACTAATTAAATCATACGGATCTGCCTGGGGCATATTGAGCTTGACCTGTTTGGGATTGAATTAATTTATACTTATCGGCGTAGTTAATTTGAACTTAATATTCTAATCTCTTAATCCCTAGACTAGATCGGGCATAAGAGTTAGATATCGTATGCTTTGATTTGCCAAAAAGTGAAGTCAATTGAGGCCTAGATCTCAGAAAGTTGGGTATGCGGTGTTTGACTTCTTTATATGCTGTTGCTTGTTGAAGGAATCCATATACCAGTTTGCCGAGTCGATGGTGCTCCCGAGATAAGCTCATAAGGTTTATTATACTAAACCCGGCTGGTGGACTTATGTTCGGTATAATAAGAAAGTCGAGTGGTACTAATATCGGATACCAAAAAGTCAATAAATTAATTTGTCAGTAAATTTATGAATCGACGAGCACTAGATCTTTGACATGGAGAGATAGAAGAATAATAAAGTGAGTGCGAAGTAAATTCATTTTTGAGCGGTAGTTCCATAATTGGTCCATTAGTGGTATGACTAATTATGTGTTGGACTAATCGACAAAGTGAATTAACTAATCCTAAAGGTTTAATTAATATTTAATTGACGAAGTGGGTTATACCAAATAATCCTAAGGGCTCGATTAATATTTAATTAACAAAGTGGGTTAAGAAATTAATTCAAAAGGTTCGATTGGAGTTAATTAGTCTAGGGAAGACTAAGAGAGTCAACGAAAGTCTAACACTAAGGCCCAACTCCAAAGGCCACTAGGTCTCCCTTGAAACTCCTATAAATAGTCTCTGTTAGGCATTTGGAAGACATTAAGAAACCTTGGAGGCTAAGTTGCCTAGCGAGAGAAAGAGTAGCCTAGAGAGAGAACTTCTTCTTTGTCGTTGAGTTCTTTCTCGAAGTCGGCTTAGGATCCTTCGATCTTCGAAAAGATCAGCCCTTTAGGATCATGGTTTCTCTATTTCACCGCCTCAATTTTTTTGCCGTCAATCTTGAAGTTCGCGCTGCCAGTTTTTATTTTGTGCTGCCAGCGAGTTCAATTTGCACGCTGCCAGTCCGATTGATTATCCTAGCCACTTGATTTGACATCTGTTGTGTAGATCTTGGTCTTGATCGGCAATCATGGCGGTGGTTATCTAGATCGTTGTGGGCGAATTCTTTTGGAGGTGATTTTGGGGTAAATAGGCGGCTAATTTTTGGGCAACGATGTACTGAGGATCTGACAAGTTTTTCGAAGTGGGTTTCTTTT
This sequence comes from Knoxia roxburghii, assembly GCA_030378225.1. Taxonomy (NCBI): domain Eukaryota; kingdom Viridiplantae; phylum Streptophyta; class Magnoliopsida; order Gentianales; family Rubiaceae; genus Knoxia; species Knoxia roxburghii. The sequence goes on from CM059418.1 coordinate 15,456,247, forward strand.
GGATTTCTCCCTTAGTGTCTTAGCTACCCCGTGGATTGTCGCTTACAAAATTTCGGGGTGAAGACGGAGTCATTCAAGGGATTCGATAGTGGATTTCGCATGTAGGCGGTAAAAAGATAGCAAGAGGTAAACAGGCACAGGAATCTTCGGGCAACGATCTGTCAAGGATCTGTCGAGTTTTTCGAAGCCATTTTTTTAGACTTATTCCTTTGTGTCTTAGCTACCATGTGGATAGTCGCCTACACGACTTCGGGGTGGTGATGGAGTCATTCTCGGGATTCTCTTGTGGTTGGTCTCGGGTGGTAAATAGTAGGATTTTCTAGGCTTTGGTTTTCTTATTGCTTTGAGGACACGATTCAAAATTATAATCTTTTAGACTTCCGCTTTAAATTAAAGATTTAATTTTTAGCATGTCGTTTTAATAAATCAAATTCGTATAAGCCTAGATTCGTTCAGGGAAATAATTTACAATCTGGGCCAAGTCAAAGTCTCAGATTCTGGAATGCATAGCACGAAAGTGAGATTTTTGGTTTAGCTCGGACCAGATCTATTTCTTTCATTGAGTACACTCCAAGACAATCAGTTATATGTCAAGTTCAGGAAATGTGAGTTTTGGCTTAGTCAGGTGTCATTTTTGGGGCATGTGATGTCACAGGAAAGGATTTTTGTGGATCTAGCAAAGGTAGAAGCCATTGTTAACTGGAGGCAGTCATAGAATGTCACTGAAGTGAGAAGTTGCTTAGGTTTGGTAGGGTATTACCGCAGATTTGTGAGACTTTTCTAAGATAGCCAATCCTTTGACACGACTGACGCAAAAGAATGTCAACTTTGAATCGGATCATATGGCTGGACAAAGCTTTCAGGAGTTGAAGAGGAGATTGACCACCACCCATATTCTTGCACTTCCAGAGGGTAACAAGGGTTTTGTGGTTTATACTGATGCATCTAAAGAAGGATTGGGGTGTGTTTTGATGCAGAATGGGTAGGTGATAACTTATGCCACGCGAAAGCTTAAAGGCCATGAGCAGAACTATCCCACAAATGATTTGGAGTTGGCAGCGCTTGTTTTTACATTGAAGAACTTGAGGCACTATTTGTATGGCGTTACTTTTGTGGTTCTAACTGATCACAAGAACTTGAAGTATCTGTTTACCCAGCAAGACTTGAATATGACACAGAGAAGGCGGATGGAGCTGCTGGAAGACTATGACTGCACCATTGAGTATCACCCAGGGAAAACAATGTTGTGGCTGAGACTTTGAGTAGACAAGCGGTTCTAGTGAGCTTGGTGATGTGACTCCAAAATATACATTTTTATGACCCAAAATCATGCACATTTAGCTTACTTTTAGTTGGTTTTCAATGATTATGATATCTTTTATGAGTTTGCAATATACTTATAGTTGGACTTGTATGATCTTGTAGTAAGAAGACGTGTTGGAGATTTTGGAAAAAACCTCAAAGACTTTTGTTAAAAAAGGAAGAAAACATGAAGGATTAGAGCTTAAAGAGAAGAATTTGGAAAAAGCACGAAAAGATGGAGAGTTCGAGATCGGCGCCTGCTCGGCACTACCGCCTGGCTGCCACCCTGAAATCGCTGCCGAAGTCCATTTTTACCTTTGGCGTGTTTTAAATTGTATTCGACCAATTTTAGAGTTCAACAACCTTTCTTAATGGCCAAGGCCCCTTGCAAAGACACATACTGTTACACCTTAGTAGGTTTTTCTAGTTTTAGAGAGGGTAGCTTAGTAAGGAAGAAACACGCACTTTTTCACCTTTTTTCACACACACACACTCCATGAATTCTCTTAGAACAACCATGTCCTAAGTAGATTATAGGGAAATCTACCCTTCTAAGTGATAGGGGGTAGTGGATTTCCATAAAATGTATAACTCATTCATGGATTTAGTGGTGAAGATTCGCTCTTTTATGATGAAGGTGGAAGTGTTCTATCCTTAATTGTTGAAAAGGCCTTACTTTCTCTTGTGAATAGAGTCTTTATTGATGCGCTTCACATTTCCATGTTTATTTTGCTATTCCTTATGGTTATTCATGCATATTGTTAAGTGGATTTCATGCAATTGAAGTAATTATTGTCTTTGCCTATTTGAATTTACCTTGTTATTGGAGCATTTGTTGAATCTACTACATTACTTATTGAATTGTTGGTTACTCAAGTTTTGTGAGTATTTAGAATAGGTTAATTATGCTTTCTTGTGTTGCAAGCTTAATTGTTTCTATATCCATTTGCTATGTAAGCTGGTAATTTGCATTATCTTGATGTAGAGAAGTAGGGGATTGATAGTAGAGTAGGATTAACAACTCTATTTCTATCATGGTGCTTAGACATTTGCATGACTATGATTTTTGAAAAATAAACTAACTACTCTCACCGCTTCTACTGACACTCTTGTAGTGTGGCCCAAGTAGATGTCCAGTTTGCATTCTCTAAGCTTCTGGGTTACTTGGAACCCCTGCAAAGAATTACAAACATGGTCAGTGGCGCCTGAATCCACACACCAAGTATTTGTGGGAATCGCCGCTAAACACGTCTCAGTAATTAAGGCAGAAACTATCGTACCTTTAAGCTTTGGACAATCCGATTTCCAATATCCCGTTTTCCCGCACTTGAAGCACTTGCCTTTGGGCTTGCTCTTCTTTGCAAATTCAGGCTTAGCAGCAAGTTTCTTGGCATTCTTCTTCTTCTTTTTGTTCTTGCCTTTAGGCGCAGAAGAAGAACATGAAGCATTTACTGTGACCAAAGCTTGCTTTTTCTAATGGAAGATGCCTTCGGCCGACACCAAATATGTTAAGAGCTCGGGTAGAGTGTAAACTCTTTGGTTCATATTTTAATTAACCCAAAACTACTCAAAACTAGAGGGTAAGCTCTGAAGGATAATATCAATCTGACTTTCTGGGTCGATGTCACATCTCAATACCTCTTTCTCGTTGATGTTGCTGATCACGTGAAGCACATGATCTCTCTCCGATACGCCCTCAGCCATTTTGGTGTTCATTAACTTCCTCATGGCTGCTTGCCTAGTTGTCTTGCCTTGATGAGCGAACATCTCTCTTAGGTGAGCCATCATATTGATGGCAGAGATCATGGGATGAAGCTGATGTTGCAACATATTTAACACAGAGGCCAGAAGGTAACACCGCGCCATCTCATCCGCTTTTCTCCACCTATCATGGGCATCCCTATCCTCTTGAGGAGAGTCCTCGTTAGTCACATCTGGACAGATTTCAGTGAGCACAAACTTATACTACTCTGCTATCAGGACAATGTCCAAGTTATGACTCCAGTCGACATAATTTGGACCGGTAAGTTTGTTGTCTTCAATATAGTAGCTAAGGGGTTGAATGTCATATCGAATACTGTAAATTAAATAAACAGACAATGTTTTAGTTATCTAATCTAGAATTTCAAAAATAAACAAAGAAGTTCTAATAATTATTGACTTATCTCAAAACAATAATTTAAACCACCGACATCTCATTCATCGAGATTCTCGCAAGCCACGATAGTGTGGTCGTTTACGCTAACACACATTCGTTTGAGAAGAACCAAGTTCATTAACTACACTATCTAACCAAACAACCTATTGATCAATGTAGCTAATAGTCAGTGCTTTCAACTGTACAAATAAGCAGCATAACCTCAATGGGAGGAATACTACAAATCGTACACTAAATGTGCGCCATTACGTGAGTTCTAATCTTGTTACATCAGGATAGTGTGCCTCAGATGGAGAGGGTATCGCATTTCTCCTAGTTAAATTTACTTAGAAATTCATAAGCGATCTCGTGGTTGGACTCATCTGAATGGAGGAAGGCCCTAATGCGAACGCGCAAGTCCACCCACATCACATATGAACCCGTAATGGTGGCTATGAGAATATTAAACCAACCCGTTCCCACTTAGATTTCTAAATTGAGGGTTTTTCCAGTTTTAACATGCAATTAACTAATCCTAAGTTATGTGCAAACATAAAACCAGTCCTTCTTTAAAATCATGCATCTAAAATACAGCTAAAAAATTAAAGCACAAAAATTTAAACTATAAATACGGGCAATAAATACGAAAAATAAATTTCCTGACTATTATGGTTTTAATTGCTTCCATCTTCTGCATTGATCTCGTGTCTCATCACGTCACTCGATGGATTGAGTCTTGAACTTCAAAAAAAATGAACTTGAAAAAAAAAGGCCAAAAACGCGCCAACTATATGGGCCGTGCGCGCGCTGCTGTTGCGCCCTGCCGCAGCAATCCTTGCTGCTCCACACGGTGGCGCCACCTCTGATTCTTCCTTTGCTTATTTGGTCTTATTGCAATTCGTTCTGGGTTTTTCTGTGTTTCTACAAATTAACGACAACCCAAAACACACTAATGCAAGTTGCCCACCAAAATGCCTTCGATACAAAAAAAAAAAATTAATTCTCCTACTACAAGGCTTATAAGAAAATTAAAAAAAATCGAAATTACATAGAAAAAAATCCTACAACTGATTTGATCTAATCCTATACAGTTTTCAGCACGTTGTTATACTATTACAAGCATTCTTAAAACCAAACCCGGACATGTCCCGGGGTTTGATTAAAAACAATACAAACGCAACCATAATAATCGGGATTTCTAAACCACATGCAAATAAAACAATGTAATAAATCGAACAAGCACAAAACCCAAAACTAGGCTCTGATACCAATTGAAAGATTATCTGCCCGGGGCCAGTAAAAAACTCACTTTTGTTCTACGCATTCCAGAATCAGAATCTTTGACCAGGCCTAGACTCTAGCACAATCGCTATTCCAATCCTTGTTTGAAATAACATTGCGCAGGGTTTGTACTTATTTGATATATCACGCAAAAATAAATTCCTAATCATAAGTGGAAACATAGAAAAGTACCGCTTTAAGTGTGTTAACTCAGGTGATCGCTTGTATGACTCAAGACCATGATCGCACGTTGTGTGCGAAATGATCTAGCAACCAATTGATCAGCAATCAACAAAACTAGGTTGTCAGGAAAAATTCAGCAGCTTGTCGCCGTTAGAAAATTCCACCGCCGCCGCCGGACACAACTTGTCCCCACCGCCTGCCAGAGTTGATCGCTGACCGCCGCCAAGGTGAAAGAACCGGCCGCCCAAAATTATTCTAAGAGGGAGAAAAATATTTTTCTCTGTAAACGTTCTCTCTCTAGTTTTCTTGTCTTGAAAACTCATGAGTTGTGTATGTTATGTAATTGCTAATCCCTTGTCTATATATAGAGTTACAAGAGCGACCCCAAATTGGTTTATGATTAGCCATCCTAATGGGTTTAGGTAATAAATTAGTTTCCAAATCCAATTAGGTAACTAATCTAATAGGATAAACCAAATCCAATTAGATTTCCTAATCTCTAGGATTTTCTAATTCTAATTGAAACTTAAAACTTAATTAATTCCACTTTGTTAATTACTTAATTAACCCTTAGGAATAATTAATTAATTAATTCTACTTATGCAATTAACCCACTACAAAATTAATCATACTACTAACGGATTAATTTTGGCACTACCATCCTACACCAGAATTGCTTTCGGAACAACTAAATTAATTTATTCTTAATCTCCCGACATCAAAGATATAGTGCTCGTTAATTTATTAATTTACTGATTCTTTAATTCCGAGACTAGTACCACTCGACCTTTTTACTATACCGGACATAAGTCCACCAGTCGGGTTTAGTATAATAAACATAACAAGCTTATCTCGGGAGCACCATCACCCTGGATGCACCGGTTTATAGTTTCATTTCGATAAGCAGCAGCACACCAAGTAACTAAACATGCGCACCCAACCCACCAAGACTATTGGCCACAATTGACCTCACCCATTGGCAGATAAAAGTACACTCTGTCTAATCCTCAAGCCCACTCAAGTCTAGGGATTAAGAGATAGAATACTAAGAACGATTTGTCTATTAAATCAGTACAACAAAAATCATTCTAAATGGTCAAGTTCAATACGCCCCGGACATCTCTATATTATTTAATTAGTTTAGACAAACAATTTATCCGAATAACATAATAACCTAAACCAACAGTTTGTCCAAAACTGTCTCGGTTACGAACCTCATTTATATATTATGTCTTTTAACCAATGACGAGATCTACTATGTCACACAAGACACTTCATCATCTAACTACAAAATAACAAAATATAAATGGACAAATATTCACAACATATAAACCAAAACATTAAATCGATATATTAATTGAGAAAATGTATAATACAAGCATAGCTTATGTATTTAACTCTAACAATAAGAAGGTTCGATGATACAGAATTTCCTGCACTAAGTATAATTATTATACTTAGACAAATAGTATTTAATTAAATAGTTTAATTAGATATTATTGAGAAGATCTGTGGTATTAATTATGAGTTTATTAAGTACGTAGGAACAATTTGGATAGGCTGACAAATCGAGGGACCTAATTGCAATTGAGGTTCTGACCCAGCAGCCTGATCCATAGGTCAATGGGTTGATCCATGGTTTTGGTAAAACCTAAGTCAGTAGAAAGTAATATTGATTTATTATTACTTTTTATTATTACTGATTTGCAGTATCTAACTCTATATATCTCGAGGATATGTGAGTCAGATACGTGACGAGTTTTAGAAAACAATTTACCAAAACATTCCAAAATTATCTCTGCAGAAAAGTATAGGCTAGCACCACTCTGTGAGAACTCCGGTGTTTGAGTGTAGAGAATTTCTTCAAAGGAAGAAATTTTTGGTGGTGATCAACGTAATCGGAGCAGAAGGATTGGATTAACATCAAACAAGGATCCAGGCGCGACAACCGATTACGCAACAAGGGTAAGCTTTAGAAGCTTTTAACGTAGGATTTAAATTAAACACTAAACAAACAATTAGCCTTTTTCCGCTGCATTTTTGAAAACTATGCCTAATCGATCCTAACAAGACTTTATTTCCGATTATTTTATTACACATACATAAGGGTACAGGGCTTTGAGATCCCTCACTTCTCTAAATTTTTCAGTTTTTCTCTTAGCATAAATAAACATAATATATAGCTACAATGGGAATCGTTAAAACACGCAATAATCATTTCTTCATATTTAAACCATAACTAAGCAACTTCGGAGAGGGGTCTCACAAACGCATAAGTAAGAAGAGAAGGGTTTTGTGGGCTAAGCATTGGGTGTATAAATCAAAGAGTGATTAAAGGCTAGAAGGGTTGATCCTAAAAGAGACTAATGTTTGTGTGAGAGGAGAGGATTCAACATATAGGCTTCTAATTACTTTTCATCATCTCAACATTTCATATTAGAACCAAGCAGCGACATGCATACTTTTCGCTAATTCTAGATACTCTCCTCAGTAGAGATCATTCATTCACTGCAAAAAATAGTAAGCAGTCAAAGAATTACATACATAGGTTCAGAATACTCACTCAAATGAATTCGGGTACGCAATGAATGAAACAGAAAATATTTCATAGATATTATTTCATATTCAGCATTACCCCATCTCAAGCAAGCAGTCTCATCACAAGAGCACTGGAAATCGTTTGAAAGAGTTTTAACAAAATACACTATGAAACAGAAAGGTATGTATTCAGCTGCACAAATTTCATAGAGACAAAGGTTTTGAGGACTTACCTGAGCCCTTAATCATGAAAGATTCTACTTATGAGTTACCACTATCCCTTGCATTTAAAATTGTCAATGTCCCTACTGGATTTAATTGTAATCATGCAAAAAGGGATGAAGTATACTGCACCCCTACTTGGCAAATATGCGCCAAAACACTCATCCTCGATCCTGAGTGGTTGCTAAAATTAATATCAGATCTATACATTAAATAAAAAAGGAATAAGGCTAAGTTTAGAGTGGTCCTGATTATCATGTACAGGTTGTCTCCTATGAACTCTTTCAATAGCATTTACAAGTGCGCAAGTAAAAAAATTATGAAAGAAACGGAAATGCAGTGCTGAAAACAAAGAGGAAAGAAAGTTGTTTGTTTTTGGGGTGCCTCCCAAAAGCGCTATATTTGCAGTCTTCAGCTCGACTCTCGCTTATTCATTGCAGGCTTAAATTTCTCTTCGAAGGAAATCGACATCCGTTTGGAGACTCCGAATTTCCAATCACATGTGAGCAAATGCTCAAGTCAAGTTTTCGGGGAGGGCTGAAAGAAAATCCGGCTCTTGTATTCCAATTTTTCCCCCTTTGTCTTCGGCTGCAAATATTTCTCCCATTTCATCTCCCAGTGATCTACCAAGGAAGTCAAGGTCATCCTGATCTGAGTCAGGCACTACTGCGACAGCGCACATTTGCTCTATTAAATTGCCAAAGGGAAGAAAGGTTTTATCCTTCCGAAGCAATACTTGCTCGATAAAATGCGTAATTATACTGCCCACATCCACATCTTTCCCATCCATTATGAGGAACACCACTTTCAGTTGAAATTCAGAAACTTGGTTCGTCCCGTTTATGAGGATGGGGGCAATGTTTTGTCGCACAAATGTGTAAAGCATGCGCGCTTTCTGGTTCATGTCCTTAAAAAGCAGATCATGCCACTTTTCTGGGTCAACACATTTCTCCCCGTAGCACTGCTCTAATTTGTATTGGTGATGGTTTGAAAGGTTCTATCTGCCTGAGATTCAAGGATTTGCGGGTAAACGTTCTGCCCAAGAATTCATTGATATTCGAACTACCATAAGTCAACGGCACAGACCTAATTGTGACAATTCTATTAACGTCGTTGAGTTGCATTGCTCCTGAAGCGTAAAACTCTCGCACTAAAGAATTATTCACTATTGTTTTCAAGGGAATGAGGGGGGAAAACCCTCTGTGTTCCAAAAACTCGCGGAGTAGGCAGTACTGCGCAATTGGAACTTGATGCAGCAATGGTTTCTCTCTCCAAGCAGCTTGAATTGCTCCTCAGGGGCTCCTTCATATTCTTCCGTAGATGTCATTTTCTCTTGTTCCACTCCAAATTTCTACGCTGGCTTTTTTCCTTGAGAAGGCTGTTGATAACTCAAGTCCTGAAATATAACTATTACTCAATCAGAGTTATGGATAAAAACATGAATTCTTTTTACTATACTACACAAATCTTCTACTGAAACACATAAACTAAATAAAAAAAAAAACTACATTAAAACAATCATATATAAAATATAAAATAATAAACTGCAAATAAACCGAAAGCAAATTAAATTCATTCCCACTTCCTGGGTCATCCTTGCTTTTGGTTCTCATTGCCATCTTAGCGGCCTTTCTATTTGGACTTTAACTTTTCTGGGAACAGTTTCAACTTGGATTGGAAGATCAACACCTTCTGCCCTTCGCAGAGTTCTTTACCTTTTATTTTCTGATTGTGCCAGTGTTTGAGTCTCTGTATATTTCATAATTCATGTATGCCTCTAACCTGAACTCTTCCAACTCGTTTAAGCACAATAATCTTTCTTTTCCTGCTATCGTCTCATCCAGATTCACTCTTTTCAACGCCCAAAGTGCTCTGTGCTCTAATTCTATTGGGAGATGACAGGTGTTGCCATACATTAACTTGAACGGGGAGGTTCCAATTGGTGTTTTGTAGGCTGTTGTCACACCTCCAAACGCTAGCCAAAGATTTAGCGGAACTCACTAAGGCAGCAACTAGAAATTGAAGATGAAAATACCCAAACGGAACCAATTCTAGCACGCAAGTGATTTTAACGGGCTGACGCCCCAAAACTTAATGCAACTTTTATTGAAAATCTCTTAATAGCTACAAAGAATTTCCGTTCAAGACTAAGGCCTCACACCTAGCCAAAGTCTGAACCAACTAGTCAACTCCCTCCCAAAGCTAAACTAGTCCCACCCGATTTTCTAGAATTCCCTTACCAAAATCTCGAGCTCTCCCCTTCACAAATGAGTGAGGTTCACCCATATATAGGCTTACAATGCGTGCTTGACAACCCTAAGCACTAGGCCCGACTAAAGCTCTAGGAAACGGTTACAAGCCCACGTTTGAAGAAACTGCCCGCTCTTTTTGGTCGACCATCCCACGTTATTAGCCAACTCAACACATCTCTAGCAAGTTTGCCACAACTGAAGATCAGCCCGTTCGAAGTTGTGCGCAACTTCTAGAAACTTCTCTCAACTGAAAGCCAGCCCGCTCAGCCGTGTATGCATTTCTCTCAACTAATGTCCAGCCCTCTAAGCCGAGTGCGCATTTTGTCGCACATCTCGAACCATCTCTCGAACATGCTCACAAATTCTCAACATCCAAAGCCTTTGTGTGCATCTCCTCGGCCATGAACTTAGAATCTCCCCCCTCAAGCCCCTCCGTTCATTTTTTCTCGGCCAACATGAATTAATTCTCGGCCAATCCGCCAAAGCCAAGCTAACTATGCATTCACATGAATACACAAGTTAATAAAAACAAGGAGATAAAATTAGCCCACAAGTTTACCGCTAACAAACCTCCCCCAATTAAAAATTTGATGCCCTCATCAAATTTCAAGCCGGTCCAGCAATTTTTTAACCACTAAACTCCGTTCGATCCCACCTGGAACCAAAGCTTAACATTTCTTCGATCATCTAAAGGAGAAACCAGCAATTCAACCTCTGAACTGCTCCACACCCCATGGGGCCCTCGAGGACGTTGAACTTAATAATTTTTTTCGCCAATTCAACAACATTTCTCCAACTCAGCCTGAAGAAATCGGTCATGCTAGTTTCCTCGAACCAACTAGCACAACTCCAAGGCAACTTTCACTTCCCCACTTCCTACATCCCATAGTACTAGAAAATGGGCTCAAAGGTTAGCAACCTCCCATAACGACCCCAATGATAGAAATGAAAGCAACCTTACCCACGCTCGAAGGCTACTCGAGTAACTGAATTGCTCCAATACGTACAATCTCATATGAGGTTTCCTCTACTTGAACTGAGTTTGCACGAACGACATGTTCCCTCATTGGACAGTCTTGAACCAGATGCCCCTGTTTACCACACTTGAAACTACCACACTTTAAACAACCTGTCCCCTTCGGTTTCTCACTTGTAGCTGGAGTAGGGATGTTGTCTTTGTTTGGATTCTCAACAACAACTTTCTCCTTCGCCCATGCCTTGTCCTTCTTAGGCATCTTAGCCACATCACCACCCATTGGTGCCTGCAATTCAACCAACCCATCCTCCACTTGAAGTGCTTGTGTTAAGTTCCTCATATTGGAGCGACGCAACTCCGCTTGGGCCCACGGTTGCAATCCCGCCACGAAGTTGAAGATCTTGTCCTCCTCTGACATGCCTTCAACATCCAACATTAAAGAAGAAAATACTTTAACATAAGCACAAATGGAACTTACTTGTCTGAGCCTTCTCAATGACTCCCGAGACATCCAACCCGCATTTAATGGTAAGAACTGAGCCTGCAACTCTTTCTTTAACCCATCCCAAGTCTGAATTTCCAGCCGACTATGATCCTTAGCCCTTCTCCTTTACCAGAGCTTCGCGTCTCCATCGAGGTACATGCAAGTGATCATCACCTGTTCCATTTCCGGCACATGTTCAGCAACAAAATACTGCTCCATATCCCACACGAAATTCTCAAGCTCCTTGGCGCTTCGAACTCCTCCAAAGCCCTTTGGTTCTGGAACTTTAAATTTCCGACCGAACGAAGAAGCCCCACCGTCAGTTGAACCAGATCCGACAGCCTTCTTCAACAAACTCACGTCTTTCGTCACCCTACGTAACTTGGAAAGATCATCCTCTAGTTCTTCCCTTGAAACCGTGACTTCTAGCCTTCTCGTGAAGACTACTATGTCCTGCTTAACCGACTCCAACGCATCAGCCAATGATGGAGATTGAGAAAAACTTGAAGAAGCCACACCGACCAAAACATTTTTTTGAGCTCCCGAGTTCTAGTCTCCAAAGACTCAAGAGACTTCGGAACTCATTGAACAAAGCAAAAAAATTCACCGTTTCGTCTCAGTGCCTAGAAGACGAAGCAAGCTCTCAATTTGAGACTCAATTCGGCCCACACGATCCCTCCTCGGATTCTCTAAGTTAAAATTTTCAACACGCACACTGCACTTGCAACATCAATGAAGTTAGAACAATTCGAACGAACCAACCTGGCTCTGATACCAAAAATTGTCACACCCTCAAATGCTAGCAAAAGATTTAGCTGAACTCACTACGGCAGCAAATAGAAATTGAAGCTAAAAATACCCAAACGGAACCAATTCTAGCACGTAAGTGATTTTAATGTGTTGACGCCCTAAAACTCAGTGCAACTTTTATTGAAAATCTCTCAATAGCTACAAAAAATTTCCGTTCAAGACTAAAGCCTCACACCTAGCTAAACCCTGAACCAACTAGTCTAACTCCCTCCCAAAGCTAAACTAGTCTAACTCCCACCCAATTTTCTGGAATTCCCTTGCCAAAATCTCTAGCTCTCCCCCTCACAAATGAGTGACGTTCACCAATTTATAGCTTACAATGCGTGCTTGACAGCCCCAAGCACTAGGCCCCACTAAAGCTCTAGGATAAGGTTACAAGCCCACATTTGAAGAAACTGCCCGCACTTTCTGGTCGACCATCCCACGTTCTTAGCCAACTCAGCACGTCTCAAGCAAGTTCAGCCCACGACTTCAACCGCCTAACTGTTCTTCAAGCCTTAGCTTCACTTCGGCTCAATCGTGTCGCAACAATCCCAGTTTGCCATAACCGACGGTTAGCCCATTCAAAGTTGTGCGTAACTTCTCGTAACATTTCACAACTGAAAGCCAGCCCGCTTAACCGTGCATGCATTTATCGCAACTGAAGACCAGCCCGCTCAGTCGAGTGCGTATTTTTCTGCACATCTCAAACAATCTCTCAAACATGCCCATAAATTCTCGACATCCAAAGCCTTTTTGCGCATCTCCTTGGCTATGAACTTAGAATCTCGCCCCTCAAATCTCGTTCATTTTCTCTTGGCCAACATGAATTAATTCTTGGCCAATCCACCAAACCCAAGCTAACTATGCATTCATATGAATACACAAGTTAATAAAAACAAGGAGATAAAATTAGCCCATAAGTTTACCGCTAACAGCTGTCCTATATGCCTAGAGTGCATCATCCAAATGCTGAGACCAATCCTTCCTGCCCGGATTCACCACCCGTTCCAAGATGTGATTTATCTATTTATTGGATGTTTCAACTTGTCCATTAGCCTAAGGGTGATAATGTTGGGAATAGTCTAGGTGTTTAATCCAATTAAACAGCGGAATCCTAAACTATGAGGATCGGGTCTTACCCTTGAAGCGTAATCGGTTGCGCACGTCGCCTGGCTCCTCTGAGAAGATGGCGTTTTGTTGTCTCCAAAATCCTTCCTCGAAGGATCCTCTACTCTCAAGCACGAAAGCCTTCACAGGTTGGTGCTAGCCAATCTTGCCTACTAGGAGAATTTTGGGAATCCTGTGTATTTTGTCTGATGAGAATCATTCAAAAATCCTCTTCCTACAATTATATCCCTAGGATATTTGTAGAGAATTAATTTCCAAAATCAGTATTGTCATTTATCCAATTATAACTTAACTGATTTTAGTAATTTCCAAATCAGTATTATTACCAAATATTATTTAACTGATTCCAAGTCAGTATTTAAATAATATTTACTAATTCCAAATCAGCCTTAAATAACACTTTAATGATTTGGGTTATACACCAAGCCCATGGATCAACCCATGACCCATGGATCAGGCTGATGGGTCAAGAACTTCAATTGCAATTAAGTCCCTTGATTTATCAGCCCATCCCAATTATTCCCAGGTAATTAATTAACTATTAATTAATACCACCGAACTTTCCAATAATATTCAATTAAACCATTTAATTAAATCTTATTTATTTAAGTATAACAATTATACTTATTGTAGGCAAGAATACTTATTCTGCATCATTGGACTTTCTTATGTGCGATCCTGTAGGCCCATTCCAAATTGGCAACGGATAACTCAATCTCATTGATTAATCCATAAGTCATTAGTGGTCTCTAGCAAGACATAATGACTACCCAATTCAGAATGGAGGGTCGAATGGAGATTCAACACAACCTTTCCGAGCAAACTGCGTACGATCCTCTACATCGATATCCAGCTTAGCATAAGGCATGGAACCATCATCCTTATGTAGCTAAGCGTTTACTTGATCTCTTAGTGACACTGAATCCATCAAGCAAATGATATCCTTATCATTCCTTGGGCATGGCCATGCACTTTTCAGTTCACTATCAAGTGGCCAAGATATCATCTCTCACTTAAGAGAGATTTGTAGTCCCATCACTTCACCTACATACCTTAGCGTGTCTCATAGTGTACCCAATCATACCCGTACTTGGCAACCTGTTACGGCCCCGTTAGGCGTATGTCAAAGCACACTACAATTCACCTAAGACCATGTAGTGATTTCTGGTCTAAGGATCCTAGTACCAGTACTACTCAAAAGAATCACTCATGATCTGGTTAGTCCATGGAGTGTTTCTTTTGGCGGATCGATTTCATGAATTTAAATATGCACAAGGATATTACTATCATGAAATTAACTCATTTGATAAACAATCAATCAAGCGACAAATATCTTATTTACATAAATACCCTCAAAGTATATTTACATAAATAGCCCTCATTAGGGCACATTCACCAACAATCTCCCACTTGCCCGATGAAGGGCTATGTCCTAAACTGTTTAAGACCAAGCTCTATTACATGTCTATCAAACTTTGACTGTGGTAGAGCTTTTGTGAGAGGATCTGCTATATTGTCGTCTGACCCTATTTTGCACACTTTCACATCTCCTCGATCAATGATCTCTCGGATGAGGTGAAATCTTCTAAGTATGTGTTTGGTTTTCTGGTGTGACCGAGGCTCCTTAGCTTGTGCGATGGCCCCGTTATTGTCACAGAAAAGTTCTATCGGATCTTGGATACTCGGTATCACTCCGATGTCTGACACGAACTTTCTCAGCCAAACAGCTTCCTTTGCAGCATCTGATGCAGCAATGTATTCAGACTCTGTTGTAGAATCGGCTGTTGTATCTTGCTTTGAGCTTTTCCAACTTATTGCACCGCCATTCAGACTAAACACGTAGCCTGATTGTGACTTCATGTCATCTTGATCTGTTTGGAAAGCAGCATCAGCGTAACCTTGTACAATGAGCTGTTCTTGTCCTCCATACACTAGCATTAATCCTTTAGTTCTTCGTAAGTACTTCAGGATTGCTTTGACTGCAGTCCAATGATCCATCCCTGGATCTTGTTGGTATCTGCTAGTCATGCTAAGTGCATGTGCAACATCCGGACGGGTACACAACATGGCATACATAATAGATCCTATTGCCGAAGCATATGGGACTCTACTTATTGTATCCCTCTCCTCTCTTGTTGAAGGACCTTGGTTCTTCTTCAAGAGAAGGCCATGTCTAAATGGTACCTTACCATTTTTGGAGTTAGACATATTGAATCTTTTCAATATCTTGTCTATGTACCCTTCTTGACTTAGTCCCAGAAGCTTTTTAGATCTATCCCTATAGATCTTGATACCTAGTATCGTCTCAGCTTCTCCTAAGTCTTTCATAGAAAATACACTCCCCAACCATTGTTTGATGTCCTTCATCAAGGGAATGTCATTTCCTATGAGTAGGATGTCGTCCACATATAGGACAAGGAAAACAATCTTGCTCCCACTAACTTTCTTGTAAACACAAGGCTCATCTTCGTTCTTGATGAATCCGTAACCTTTTACTTCCTCATCAAAACGAAGATTCCAACTTTGAGATGCTTGCTTTAGTCCATAGATGGACCTCTGAAGCTTACATACTCGATTAGGATGCTTTTGATCGATGTATCCCTCGGGTTGTTTCATATAAACGTCCTCGAGTAGGTTTCCATTCAGGAAAGCCGTCTTAACATCCATCTGCCATACCTCATAGTCAAAATATGCTGCTATGGCAAGCATTGTCCTAATGGACTTGAGCATTACGACAGGGGAGAAGGTTTCATCATAGTCAATACCATGAGTCTGTCTGAAACCTTTAGCCACTAGTCGTGCCTTGAAGATCCCGCCAGGTTTTAACTTGAAAATCCACTTGCAATCGACAACCTTTGCCTGAACAGGAGGGTCAATCAAAGTCCACACTTTATTGTCCCTCATGGATTGCATTTCAGATTCCATAGCTTCTAGCCATTTATCGGAATCCGGACTTTCTAAAACCTGTTTGTAGTTCGCGGGCTCATTAGAGTCCACCAAGATCAAATCTTGATCGTCAGTCACGAGAAATCCGTATCTCTCGGGTTGGTGACGAGATCTACTAGACCTTCTAGGTTCTTGTGCTGTTGACTCAGGTTGCTCATCTTCATGAGTTTCCATGTCAACTTCCACCTGAGTTTCTGTAGATCGTTCTACATCCTTTTGTGGTTCTTGAACTTCTCCGAGTTCTATTCTACTCCCACTGTCTTTCTTGTACAGAAATTCTTTCTCTAAGAAAGTAGCTCCTCGAGCAACGAACACTTTGTTCTCAGTTGGGTTGTAGAATTGATATCCTTTGGTTTCCTTAGGATATCCCACAAATAGGCATTTGTCAGTTTTGGGTTCAAGCTTATTACTTTGTAAACGCTTTACATGAGCTTGACAACCCCAAACTCGTAGATAGGACATATAAGGCTTCCGACCCATCCATATCTCATATGGAGTCTTATCTACTGCCTTAGATGGAATACAATTCAATAAGTAGGCAGCAGAAAGGAGAGCATAACCCCAAAAGGATGTAGGGAGAGTTGCTAGGCCCATCATTGATCGAACCATATCTAATAAGGTCCGATTTCTCCTCTCGGATACACCATTCCATTGAGGTGTTCCTGGAGGAGTCAGCTGTGAAACAATTCCACACTGTTTTAGATAGCCATCGAACTCATCACTAAGGTATTCACCTCCCCGATCGGAGCGAATAACCTTAATCCTTCTATCCAACTGATTCTCTACTTCGTTTTTAAACTCTTTGAACTTTTCAAAAGTTTCACTTTTATACCTCATTAAGTAGACATACCCATATCTACTAAAGTCATCAGTAAAAGTCACGAAGTATTCAAATCCACCTCTGGCTTGTGTGCTCATTGGTCCACATACATCGGTATGTATTAGGGCCAATAGCTCACTTGTTCTTTCACCTTTCTTATTGAAAGGACTCTTTGTCATTTTGCCTTGCAAGCAGGGTTCGCAGGTATCATATGATTCAAAATCAAATGAACCAAGCACTCCATCCTTGTGAAGCTTTTGAACTCGCTTTTCATTTGCATGGCCTAATCGACAATGCCAAAGGTATGTTGGACTTAAATCATTTTTAGATGATTTAGCTTTCTTTTCTATGTTATAGACTGGTTTTTCTTGGGTCAAATCCAAGACATACAGACCGTTACACATATTTGCAACTCCGTATAAAATATCATTTCGATATAAAGATAACGAATTATTCTCTATAATAAATCGAAAACCTTTATTATCTAAACTCGAAACTGAAATAATATTTCTGCTCAAAGCAGGTACATAATAACAATTTTCAAGTTCGATATTTATACCAGAAGGTAAAGACAGAGTGTAATCTCCAACTTCAACAGCAGCAACTCTTGCCCCGTTGCCCACTCGGAGATCTACTTCACCTTTCTTTGTTATCCTTCTATTTATGAGTCCTTGCACATTAGTACAAATGTGAGCCCCACAACCAGTATCTAATACCCATGAGGTGGACATAGAAAGATTTATTTCTATAACAAAGATACCTGAAGCTTGTTCACGAAACATTTCCGTCAGTGACTCATAAATTCGGAACGCTTCCAAATTCATGAACTGCTTTTGAAGCTCGCCTGTCATAGACGCTAGCATCAAGCACGTCACATCATCGGAGTCGCTTTTCAGCTTATCCCAGGCTCGTTGAACATTTGCCGAAGCATTTTGTGGTGGTTCAGGTAAAGCGGTCTCTAAGACATGTAGCTTCCTTTCTTGTTTGAGAACTATTCTCAAGTTTCTTTCCCAATCTAAGAAGTTTGGTCCAACCAATTTACCTTTATCCAATATACTTCTTAGAGTAGAGTTTAAGATAACATTTGTGCTAGATGATGCCATTTCTACAAAGAGTAAATGCAAAATATTAGAATGAGTTTTGAAAAATGTTTTCCACAATAGCCAAAATTGAAATCCCAAACAATTTTGTGTTGGTGCTAGATTGTGGGCCGAAAATCCACAAAGAGTCAACCCCAGTCTTGCTTTGGCAAGTATCGTAGGGATCGGGCTCTTCTGGTAGGCAACGTTCAAATCACATTCCATGTAATTTAACGCTTTCCAATTGCATACCATGCAACTTTTCGGTGATAGGATGAACATTCCAAATGTTTGACACCATCCTACCTTTGCAAAATTAATCCCTAGTCAACTTATCGGGTCAAGCTAGGATTAATTTTCTCAAGTTAAACCATCCCTCAAGGCATCACATCAATAGACACCCACACAGTTTTTCCATAACAAGTGGTAGTGATAAAGTTGAGCATCTAATACCCAAACAGTTTTTCCACTCATTAATGGTAGTGATAAAGTTGGGCACTATTATGTAACAACCCGCCGCATGAAGAAAACCTGAGGCCCTTGGGCTCTCCAAGTCCATCAGACGTTCAACACTCAAGCGGGCCCTCAAGTATGGAAGCAAAATCTTGGGTTTTTGGGATTTAAGTTTGATCGGCTTAACATGCATTTTCGTTTATCATTCAATTGCATAAAATAACAGAATGAGATTAAAGCGATGAACTGGGCTCTAATCTATTACAGGGCCTTTTAAAATCTTCATATTTGGCCTCCGCTCCTTGGCTCCACCATGGACTCCTCTTGGAACCTCCTTTTGGGCCTAACTATTACATGATGATTTTATAGGCACGCAGGCCCAATTCAAAATTGGCTCGCAGGCCCCAACTTTTAAAATGTTAAAATTAAAAGCCCAATTCATGCTTTGAAACACATAAAATGCATATGCTCATACAAGCCGGTTTTAATTTAAGCCGATTAGTTTTAAGGATTGTGTAACTATTACAGAATTAAAATTGATAGTGTCATGATCAATTTTAATCAATCCTTCTGTTCATTTTACATTTATCCAAAATGATGCATGAACATGCTTGCATAATTATGATGCTTCAAATAAAATTTAAACAATTTAAATAAGCACCAAAATTAAAGTAAAATAAATAAATAAACAACAATTCAAAATTTAAACTAATTAATTAATCTAATTATTTATTTATTTATTTATTTATTTATCTTTTTCTAATTATTTTAATCTAATTAAAATAATTATTTTAAAATATATCTAATCATCTAATTAAGATAAGTTTAAACTTATAGGATAAAATTCTAAATTAATCCTATCTTTATCTAATAAGACTATTTAATTAAAATCCTATTAAATAAAATTCAGAAAATTTTAAAATTTTAATTTTCTGAAACTTTTGGGGCGATTTGGTAATTAAAATAAAATTCTGGGCTAGGGTTTTGAGGAGGGCTCAAAGTCCAGGGGCCATTCTGCAATTTTAAAACTGTTTTAAAATCTGGCTAGACGTGGGCAGTTCAGTAGTTTACCGAAATTCCCGGGCTTAGGGTTTTAAAGGAACAAAACTTCTGGGGTCCCTATGCAATTTTAAAACAATTTTAAAACTGATGGCATTTTAGGGTTTTGAGGCTGCGGCGGGGGCATTTTGGTAATTTCAGCCCCTAGGGCTTCAACCGCCCGCCGCCAGCCTCCGGTCGTCTTCCTCGGCCAGTTTGCGATTCCCGGCGAGAAACGAAAAATTTCACGGCGTCATCGATGAACACCGTTCATCTCGTCCGATCTCTCCCGGTGATCTGGAATTCCCGATGATCGAAGAACCATCATCGATCTTCGAAGATCCAAACGGAAATCTCGTCCAACAAAATTTCCGACTACCCCGATTTTCCGACGAAATTCGAAGAACGAACTTCTCCGTCCGACAAGCAACAAAACCCTTTTAAAACAATTGGAAAATCATCGGAATCATCCCGGTCACAAAACCCAGCCTTTAATACTCAATTTTCAGAGCAAAAACATCCCAAAAACCTTTGTTTAAACTCGTTTCTCCGGCGGTCAGTTTCGAAAACCCAAGGAAAAAAAATTTCGATTCTCAGAAATCATTTTAGTTTTGAAACCCAAATCACCCGAAAACGATTTCCGGGAGAACGAAGAACAAAACCCTCAAAGAATTTTGAACCAAAATCATGAAATCTGGCCATATCGGGCGCTCGCGATTTCCGACGAGAATCCGGCCGGTCAGAAAATTTTCCGGCCGGTCGATATCAACCCAGTCCGGCGGAGCTTCAAAATAATTTCCAGAAAAAATTTTAATTATTTTTTCCAGTTTTTTTTTTTTTTTTCTTTTGCTTTCTAAAAGCCCGATTTTTTCCAAAATTTTATTAAAATCAATTTTAATTAAAATCCAATTACTTTTAATCAAAATCAATTTTAATTTTAACACTAAAATTATAAGCCTTGCTCTGATACCACTGTTGGGAATAGTCTAGGTGTTTAATCCAATTAAACAGCGGAATCCTAAACTATGAGGATCGGGTCTTACCCTTGAAGCGTAATCGGTTGCGCACGTCGCCTGGCTCCTCTGAGAAGATGGCGTTTTGTTGTCTCCAAAATCCTTCCTCGAAGGATCCTCTACTCTCAAGCACGAAAGCCTTCGCAGGTTGGTGCTAGCCAATCTTGCCTACTAGGAGAATTTTGGGAATCCTGTGTATTTTGTCTGATGAGAATCATTCAAAAATCCTCTTCCTACAATTATATCCCTAGGATATTTGTAGAGAATTAATTTCCAAAATCAGTATTGTCATTTATCCAATTATAACTTAACTGATTTTAGTAATTTCCAAATCAGTATTATTACCAAATATTATTTAACTGATTCCAAGTCAGTATTTAAATAATATTTACTAATTCCAAATCAGCCTTAAATAACACTTTAATGATTTGGGTTATACCCCAAGCCCATGGATCAACCCATGACCCATGGATCAGGCTGATGGGTCAAGAACTTCAATTGCAATTAAGTCCCTTGATTTATCAGCCCATCCCAATTGTTCCCAGGTAATTAATTAACTATTAATTAATACCACCGAACTTTCCAATAATATTCAATTAAACCATTTAATTAAATCTTATTTATTTAAGTATAACAATTATACTTATTGTAGGCAAGAATACTTATTCTGCATCATTGGACTTTCTTATGTGCGATCCTGTAGGCCCATTCCAAATTGGCAACGGATAACTCAATCTCATTGATTAATCCATAAGTCATTAGTGGTCTCTAGCAAGACATAATGACTACCCAATTCAGAATGGAGGGTCGAATGGAGATTCAACACAACATTTCCGAGCAAACTGCGTACGATCCTCTACATCGATATCCAGCTTAGCATAAGGCATGGAACCATCATCCTTATGTAGCTAAGCGTTTACTTGATCTCTTAGTGACACTGAATCCATCAAGCAAATGATATCCTTATCATTCCTTGGGCATGGCCATGCACTTTTCAGTTCACTATCAAGTGGCCAAGATATCATCTCTCACTTAAGAGAGATTTGTAGTCCCATCACTTCACCTACATACCTTAGCGTGTCTCATAGTGTACCCAATCATACCCGTACTTGGCAACCTGTTACGGCCCCGTTAGGCGTATGTCAAAGCACACTACAATTCACCTAAGACCATGTAGTGATTTCTGGTCTAAGGATCCTAGTACCAGTACTACTCAAAAGAATCACTCATGATCTGGTTAGTCCATGGAGTGTTTCTTTTGGCGGATCGATTTCATGAATTTAAATATGCACAAGGATATTACTATCATGAAATTAACTCATTTGATAAACAATCAATCAAGCGACAAATATCTTATTTACATAAATACCCTCAAAGTATATTTACATAAATAGCCCTCATTAGGGCACATTCACCAACAGATAAGGAGTGGTTACCCTATGCGAAACTCCATATCTTGCAAGCAATTTGTCAAATAGCTTGTTGTAAAAATGACTGTCGACATCACTGATAATAGCTTTAGGAGTCCCGAATCTCAAAAAATGTTCCTTTTTATAAACTATCTCACCGTGTTCGCGTCGTTCTTGCTGCAAGCTGTTGCCTCGATCCACTAGTGACATACTCCACTCCCACTAGTATGTATTTATTTCCTTGTGAAGAAGGGAATGGTCCCATCAAGTCTATCCCCCATACATCAAACACATTTACTGGCTGTATTAGAATAAATGGCATCTCATTTCTCCAGGAGATTCCACCTGTTCTCCTATATCGGTCGCATGCCGAGACGTACACCCGAGTATTTTTAAACATGCTTGGCCAAAAGAACCCTGATTGTATGATTTTGAAGGCAGTGCGTTGCGCCCAAAAATAACCTCCATAAGGCAAATTTTGACAACTGTCAAGTACAGGTTTCTGCTCGATTTGAGGAACACAAAGTCTGATTATCCCATCACCACAGGCTTTGAACAAATATAGTTCCCCCCAGTAGTAAGATTTAACTTTAAGCCAAAATTTCTTCTTTTTCTGATAGGATAATTCTCCCAAAACCAAGCAACTACAGAATTTCCATAATCGTTGTACTAATGCAGGTTACTGCTGACTTTAATCATTAACACATGTTCATCGGGAAATCCCTCCTGAATCCCTTCAACGCTTTTTCCTTTCAAGGTGTCACTCTCCAGCCTTGTCAGGTGATCTGCAACTTGATTTTCTGATCCTTTCCTGTCTGGAATCTCCACATCCAACTCTTGAAGCAGCAGTACCCATATGATCAATCGAGGTTTAGCATCTTTTTTTTATCCGTGTGTACAACCACTTTTTTCCCCCAGCAAATAGGGTCCAAACTTTTCATATCCATAGACTACGGTTAGCATTTCCTTCTCGGTAGTCAAATAATTATTTTAAGCAGCGTTCAACAGGCAGCTAGCATAATAAATTACATGAAAATTCCTATCTCTTCTTTGTCCCAACACCACTCCTACAGCCTGGTCACTGGCATCGCACATCAATTCAAATGGTTTCTTCCAATCAGGAGTGGTCATGATGGGAACAGAGACCAACTTCTTATTTAGTTCCTCAAAAGCTTTCATGCATTGATCATCAAAATGGAAATGCGTATATTTTTTTAGCATAGGGCACATAGGGTGTGCGATTATGAAAAAACCCTTGGTAAATCTTCTGTAGAACCCTACATGACCCAGAAAACTATGGAAGCTTTTTACATTATTCAGGGGTGAATATTTAGCGATTACATCCTCCTTGGATTTATCTACTTTGATTCCCTTCTGAGAGATGTGGTGACCCAATATTGTACCTTTGTTTACCATGAAATAGAATTTTTCCAGGTTTAACACGAATCGTGATTGCACGCATCTTTGCAGGACTTTCTCCAAATTGGTAAGACAGATGTCAAAAGAATCCCCAAATACTGAAAAGTCATCCATGAACATCTCCATTATGTCTTCATTCAAATCATTAAAAATTGCTAACATACACATTTCAAAAGTCGCAGGTGCATTGCAGAGACTAAATGGCATCCTCCTGAAAGCACATACGCCGAATGAGCATGTTAAAGTGGTTTTTTCCTGATCAGAATGATGAATCGCTATCTGATTATATCAAGAATAACCATCAAAGAAGCAATAATATTCGTGGCCAGCTATCCTGTCCAACACCTAATCCATAAATGGTATCGAAAAGTGATCATTTTTTGTTGCTTGATTCAACGATCGGTAGTCTATGCACACTCTTCATGAATTTGCTACCTGGGTTACCACCTCTTCATTCTCTTCATTTATAACCACGGTTATTCCTTCTCTTTTTGGCACACATTGCACGGAACTCACCCATTCGCTATCTGAGATAGCATATACGATCCCTGCATCCAACCACTTTATGACTTCCTTTTTCAGGACCTCTTGCATCATGGGATTTAGCCTCCTCTGATTCTCTTGTTAGTTTTGATACTAGAAAGCTATTTGCTTGAATAAAAAACTAATACCCAGTTGACATATCGTTTTGTTTCATTATTAAATTTGTTTCATTATATCATATAACTAGATAATGTGGGGTGGAAAGACACGATAGATCTCATTATTGGTTATAGTATTGATATATATAAAAAAAAATACTCGTAACTGAGATATTATGAATATACTATCGGTATAGGTTATAGTGTAATTTGGAAATTAGTTTGTCTAGAATAATTAGATCATACGGATATGCCCGGGGCATATGGAGCATGACCAGTTTGGGTTGAATTAACTTATACTGATCGGCATAGTTAATTCAATCCTAGTATTGTCATATCTTAATCCTGAGATTAGGACGGGCATGAGGCCTAAATATCGTATGCTTGGTTTGCCAAAGGGTGCGGTCAATTGAGGCCTAAATATCGGTAAGTTGGGTATGCGGTGTTTAGCTTCTTTGTGTGTCATTCCTAGTCCAAGGAATCCACGTATCGATTCGCCAGGTTGATGGTGCTCTCGAGATGAGCTCGTAAGATTTATTATACTAAACCTGGCCGGTGGACTTTATGTCCGGTATAATAAGAAAGTCGAGTGGTACTAATCTCGGATACCAATAAGTTGGTGAATTAATTTGTTAGTGAATTAATGAACCGATAAGCACTAGATCTTTGATGTGGGGAGATAGAAGAATAATAAAGTGAGCGCGATGTAAAGTCATTTTTGACCGGTAGTTCCATAATTGGTCCAATAGTGGTACGACTGACAACGTGAATTAATTAATAAAGGTTTAATTAATATTTAAAATTGACTAAGTGGATTAAGAAATTAATTCTAATTAAATTAATTAATCCTCAGGGTTCGATTAAATTAAATTAACGAAGAGGTTTCGAAATACTCGATTGGAGTTGACTAGTCTAGAAAGACTAAGGGGTCAACGAAAGTCAAACACTAAGTCCCAACTCAAAAGCCCACTAGGTCTCCTAAGGAGCTCCCTATAAATAGCTAATGTTAGGCATTAGTAAGACATTAGAAAGCTTGTAGGCAAATGCCACTTAGAGTGAGAAAGACAAACCGAGAGAGAGAACTTCTTCTTCTTCCTTGAGAGTTCTTTCTCGAAGTCGGTTTGCAATCTTTCTTTTCGAGAAACTCAGCCCACTATTCTAGAAGCCCAAGACCACCGCCCGGAAGTTAGAACGCTACTCAAAAAATCTGATCGCCGCTCGTTTTCCCTGCAGTTAGTGCCACCGGCATTTTTTGGATTTTCCGGCGCTGTTTGGTGCATTTTCATTGTGGGCTGATGGGTTGTCAGACTAATAAAAAATAACCTACTGTATAAGCTTTTTAAACGTAGAATAGTGTGAGTAGGATCTTATCCACATGGAGCTCTAGATTGAAATAAATTCAGTTAAAAGTGAGTAACCACGAAGGGGGGTTTATTTTTAATTAAAATTACTAAATGAAATTAAAATTAAAGACACAAAATTTAACAATTTATCAAATTCAAATTCGGAAAATATATAGTTAAGGGAATTAGACCATCTCGATGCACTAATCGATCCTTGATGCAAAAATGTATTAACTAACTATTGGTTACACCGGTTTTTATTGTTGAAACCTCCTAACAATTCAGTCCTATTTTTTTAAGCCAGCAATTAAGGAATCTCCGTTAATTGCGTCTATAATAGATGATCAATTCTAGAACCTCTTAGAAACTAGATCACGATAGCCAAGGACCCAGTTCAACTACAATTAACCCAATTAGCTTAATTGCATTTGATCATTTTTTCTTTTCAACACACTAACCTACGTACCACGTGATTAGTTGCATTGACTCTAAGGAATATCGAAGCTCGTGTATTCTAGTAGATTGGATTACCTAGGAAAGCCTACATGCTACCAGCTATATAAACAGTGCCAAATAATCCTCAAAAAGTGCACAAAAATAAATAAGATAACCAGTAATCAATTAATATGACAGCTATTCGATCTCACGATTAAAGTAACATAGAGGGGTTTGATTCCCTTGGCTAGACTAAAAGATCTAGCTACTCATAATTAAAATATTAAAAACAACAAATAAATCGTATGTCATAATTCCAAAACTAAAAATTCAGAAATAGTACTAAGCAAAAGAAGCGAAGCCTTAGCAGGAGAGCTGCGCAAGCCTTTAGCTGTTGTCCAAGGCTTAATTGCCCAAAACCCTCATGCCAAAATTCTTCTCCAAAACTGGTGGGCACCACCAAAATTGTCTCCAGCCCTTTTTCCCCATCAAAACATAAGCCGGCCCCCCCTTTCCACTTATTGGGCCCACTATTGACTAAATACCCAAGTCAAATACTTAAACCCAATTCCAATTCATTATAAAAACCCTTTTTAAATAAATAAATTAAGGGTCTCAATAAAAACCCAATTTTTTTTTCTCTTTACTCTTTTAATCTAGCCAACTAACTTCTCTTCTTCACAGCTTCCACTTCTTTCAATGTCACCCAAAATTGCCCATTATGCTCTATGCTCAATCTACTGTCTGCTAGTGCAAAAAATACCCCATTAGACTTCATTAAACATCCAAATTAACCCAATTAGCACCATATCGTATCAGGAAAGTATCCGCTCATCAAATTCCCCACACCTAAACCATGTTTGTCCCAAATATGACTCAACACTTGACACATAAACAAACACAAATAACAAACAAAAGTTGGATCCTTAACATGCAACAAATGATCAAATAGTGTTCACAATCCACCTAGGAAACTTTCATAGTGCAGTGCATTTGTGATGACTATACCCACTCCTCATAACCTTCCAAACTCAAACACAAGAGTACATGACACCCACCTTTCCAGGAATTCACTCATGCACTCAATGTATATAAGGGACATAATTGCACAGATTCACCACATAAAGTCGTTCTTACCATATGCTTGCAGGATTACCACACTACTATCACTCAAATGATGTAAAGTACAAATCAAAAGAACTTTGTCAAAGGTTATAATGAAGCTCAGGACAAGGTAGGATAACAAAAGTCAGACAAAGGCTAAAGTTACAAAAGAAAGAAACACACTTCATTGCCAACTTCAACCATCTTACCAAGGGTGACCCATGCAACACACTCGTAACCATAAAGGCTTTAAAATTCGGCTCTCCAAATTTTTTTCTTTTTCTTCTCTTTT
Organism: Knoxia roxburghii; assembly: GCA_030378225.1. NCBI lineage: Eukaryota > Viridiplantae > Streptophyta > Magnoliopsida > Gentianales > Rubiaceae > Knoxia > Knoxia roxburghii. Next base: position 15,483,534 of record CM059418.1, read on the forward strand.
TTTTTTTCAGCCACACAAATTCATTTGAATTTGTTTATGTTGGCTATTTTTTTTCTTTTTTTTTTCAAGAAATAACAAAAACAAGTTATTTTCTTTTTCTTTTTTCTCTTTTCTCATAAAAAATTTGGTTAGATCACATCCACAGACATCCTTGATGACTACTAATGCCTTGCAATGTCCGCCTTCAAACCACAAACCCAAGCCAACAATCAAGTATGCCTTTCCTTTAATAACTAGGTAAAAAGCAAGCTAAAACAGGCCCAAGTTCAATTTAAAGGCTTTTACAATCAAAGAATCAGGTACAAACTTCAAAACAGTTAACTAGGGATAAAATATAGAAGGTTGGATTTTCAATGCAAGCCAAATTCGGTTATCCTATTACAGTTATCACTTTTGTACTTCAACTCCACAAGCAACAGTAACATGCATAATAAAGCAAATTCAGAAATATTCAACCTATGTGTGAAACACTTTACAAGAAAATTTTGAGCACACAAAAGAATTTTGCTCATTATAGGCTCAAAACTCACTTTTCTAGTGTTTTTCGGTGTCATGTCACACAAGTATTATCATTCGAATGATTACCAAGAAAAGTTATAACCATCCAACACAAAGCACTACTAATATCTCCTACGTTTCATCCTTACCTCACCCAATCACACATTGCATATCAATTTTCCAACACACAACACATACATGTACATCTCCCCCACACCTAGACTCTAAACACAATAAAACACAAAACCATCCCCAAAACAATAAACATACAAAACAATCCCCCCACTCCCAAAACTCTACATTGTCCCCAATGTTGAAAAAAAGAGGCATAAACAGGATCGTAAAAACAAACACCACCAAGACATAATAAAAAATAAAAATAAATAAAAAACAAAAGGTAGTAAGGGGAAATGAAACTTCTCTATGATGGAGGAATTGGTGGTTTCAAGCCCACATGTGCGCAAAGGGCGTGGAGATTGGAGGTCAGTTCTCGAACTATTTGTTTGAAGGCCATTGAACTAATCGTTTCTCATCTAGTGGCCTTCTTGGTCTTGGCCTGCATCTCACCATGAATCAACTGCAAAAATAATTAAATCAGCACCCAAAATGCTCAATCAACCCTCAAAGTAAAGGAAATTAACAAGAGAAAGATAAGGGAAGAAAAATTTCAACCCAGGGCGAATGGAGAAGATGAGGTTAACAGCGGTGAGTGGTCGAGGTTACATGACTACATCGGTAGTGAAAGTCGGACGATGAAGATCGGGGAAACCCGTCGTGAGGGTTTCTACTGGCGGCTGAGTAAGGTGAGGCTGGTGGTGGAGTGAAGACGGTTTGGAGAATATCTGCCCAAGACTCGGGTGTTGCGGCTATTATGTCTAAAAGGGAAAGAAAAGAAACACTGCGTAGGGTGGAAAAAAATATAAAAGAAAAGGTTTTTTTTTTTTTTTTTCAACATGGGCACGTCGGAGGAAGTCTTGTAATTTGCTCAAACCCATTAAGAAAGCAAAGAAAAATCAAAGAAAAACTCCTTTAAAAATCAAAGAACACTAACTTGGGCATGTCGGAGAAAAAGTTCTATTATGCCCGAACTCCTTTAAAAATCAAAGAAAAACTCACCTGGGCATGTCAGTGGAACTTTTGGTTGCTGCCCAAACCTGGGCATGTCAGGGGAACTTTTGCATTCTGCCCAAGCCTTTAATTCCTCTCGAAAATCCCTGCTAAAAATCACTTAAAATAACAATTAAATTACTAAAAACTTGGAAAAAGATTTGGGTTGCCTCCCACAAGCGCCTTTCTTTAATGTCTTTGGCTAGACACAGACCTACTTCTAAATAATCTTTATAAATAGGCAGAAATAAATGAATTTCATTATCAGAAGGAGTGTTAACATTCACAAGAAAAAATTTGAGTCGATGACCATTCACAACCCATATTTTTCTGGACTCTAAATCTTTAATTTCAACCATACAAGAAGAAGAAATACTTAACTCAATATAGGGTTTATGCCGTCTTGATTTGAACCTACCAGGCATTAATTTCAATTTGTAATCTGAGAAAAATACCTTCTGCCCAACTACACATTCCTTCCTCAGTATCAGCTCATCCTGAATGGTTTTTGTCCTTTCTTTGCACAACGATTTTGATTCGGGCTCTAACAGAACAAATTTGAGACGATTGGGTACCAGATTCAACTCCAATTCAGGTGCCTGTACCAAAGAAGGTAGAATCTTATCAGTGTTAATAGGCAATCCTAAACATTGACTAGCAAACCTGGTTCGCAGTTCAAGACTGGCATGAAGTGCCATTATTGCTTCAATAATACTTTCGCTCAATTTTTTGTTGGCATTCTTTTCCTGTATACAGTGTTGTAACACACAACCTAACTCATCAAGCATCAACTTATTTTCTATATCCTCTTGCATAATGGTACTGACTAGATTAACTTCAAAACAAATTTCAGAACTCGGGGGGTGTTTCATAGCCTTATACATATTGAATTTAACTTTCTCACCATTAATTTCAAAAGTAAAAGTACCGAGTCAACATCAATTTTTGTTTTAGCAGTTTTCATGAACACTCTACCCAACAAGAGAACATTAGAGTTAGGAACATGTTCATCATTCATGTTAAGGATGTAAAAATCAACTATAGAAAAATCAATGTACCACATTTAACCAGAACAACCTCCACTACCCCTTCAGGATAAATCATTGACCTATTAGCTAATTGGACTATGACATTGGTATCCTTGAGTGTTCCAATTTTAAGCTTATTAAAAAGGGATAATGACATGACATTGATAGTTGCTCCTAAATCTATCATAGCAGCTTTTATTACATGAGACCGAATGACACAATTAATAGAGAAAATACCAGGATCATCACATTTTTCATGTAGCTTCTGTTGAATTACCGAAGAGACGTTCTCGTTCACAAACACCTTGCCTTCAGGTTTCATCTACTTGGTCAGGAGTGACTTTAAAAATTTTGCATATTTTGGAATTTGACCAATCACATCCATCAACGGAATGTTATTGGCCACCTTGCGAAATACTTTGATGACCTCTTCATTGCTGTACTCTTTATTTGTCTGTGCAACCTGCCAGGAAAAGGTGGTGGTATTACAAATTCAGATTTAATTTTAGTAGGCTCAGGACTTACCTCCTTTTTGGGCAACTCTTCCATTTCCACATCGTCTTTCTTCTTTGATTTATTGGCAGATTTTTTAACCTTTAGGGTCAGACCTTGGGGTTCGGGAAACTCTCCCTCACTCATCAAAGTCATGGCACTAACATTCTCTGTGAAACTACCTGGTTGAGACGGAAGCTTCCCATTGGCTTTTTCCCTCTGATGCACCTGAGTGGCAAGTTGCGAGACTTGTTTCTCCAAATTTTAATTGATTCCTATTGTTGATGTTCTCTTTCCTGTTGTTGTTTTCATGCTAGATCCCTCTCGACAAGTCCCTGCACAGCAACTGTCAGCCCTCTAATCATCGATTCAACCGACGAACTTGAAGTATCTACTGGTGGAAGAGTTGAATTCCTCACAGAAGGTTATGGTTGTGGCTGGAAACCTGGCTGCTTATAACTAAAATTGGTTTGATTCCTTCACCCCAGATTGTAACTACTAGCATATGGGTCATAACTTCTTTGGGGTGGATCCTGGAATCCTCCCACAACATTTATCTGTGTACATTCTTGCATGGATAGACAACCATCTGAGGTGTGTTCTTGAATTGAGCATATCCCACAGGCCTGAACTGCCTGCAAGTGTCCCACAGCAAGCTGGTGCACCAAATCGGTAAGTTGCTCAATCTTACTTTCCATATTAGAAATACTAACCTCGTTAACTCTTCTGGTGGGAATGTCTACTCGCCTATGGAATTGTTGGGATGTCTCAGCCATCACAGAAATCAGCCTCATTGCCTCTGTAGGAGTCTTGTTCATAAGTGCTCCTCCACTTGCAGAATCAATCATGTCCCTGTCCAACTCAGATATACCACATAGAAATACTTAATTAAAAGCTACTTGGGAATCTGGTGTTGAGGACAGCTTCTACAAAGATCACTGAACCGTTCCCAGTATTCATACAAACTCTCACCAGTTGATTGCCTGACACCGCAAATATCATTCCAGATATTAGAAGCACGGGAAGCTGGGAAAAATTTCTCCAAAAACCTTTTCTTTAGCTCGTCCCACGTGATAATGGATCCTGCTGGTTGCCCAAAAAGCCAGTGCTTTACCTTATCCTCGAAAGAAAACTGAAACACCCTGAGCTTACCTTGCTCTTCTGTAACTCCTCGGTAGTTTACTGCTGAGCATACAATGTGGAACTCCATTAAGTGCTTGTGGGGGTCCTCACCTGTCAAACCACGAAACTTAGGCAGTAAGTGTATAATGCTAGATTTCAACTCAAACCTAGGAGTATCATCATGAAAAGTTATGCATAGAGATTGCTAGCTTTCATCAGGTGTTACTATCTCTCTTAGAGTTCTGCCAGCCATTGGTGTTGCAACCAACTCTTCATCCTCTTCAGGAACTTGAATTTCTTTTTGTTCGTTAACTGCTGGAGCCATAGATGTTGACTCTGCCAGTTGTTCTCTTTGTTTCTTCTCTTTGATGTTCCTCTTTGCAGTCTTCTCTACCTCTGGGTCAAAAATGAGTTTGCCTGTAAGAAAAGAGGGAACCATAAAAAGGAACAACAAAACCAAAAATAAAACACTACCCCGTGCTCCCAGATAACGGCGCCAAAATTTTATGTGTTGTCAGACTAATAAAAAATAACCTACTCTATAAGCTCTTTAAACGTAGAATAGTGCAAGTAGGATTGTATCCACAGGGAACTCTAGAGTTAAATAAATTCAGTTAAAAGTGAGTAACCAATAAGGGGGTTTGTTTTTAATTAAAACTACTAACGAAAATGAAATTCAAATTAAGGACACGAAATTTAACAATTTATCAAATTCAAATTCAGAAAACATCTAGTCAAGGAAATTGGACCACCTTGATGCACTAATCGATCCTTGATACAAAAATATATTAACTAACTACTTGTTACACCGGTTTTCAATGTTGGAACCTCCTAACAATTCAGTCCTACTTGTTTAAGCCAGTAATTAAGAAACCTCTGTTAATTGCGTCTATAATCAATGATCAATTCTGGAACCTCCTAGAACCTAGAACACGATAGCCAAGGACCAGTTCAACTACAATTAACCGAATTAGCTTAATTGCATTTGATCATTTTTTCTTTTCAACACACTAACCTACGTACCACGTGATTAGTTGCATTGACTCTAAGAAGCTCGTGTATTCTAGTGGATTGGATTACCTAGGAAAGCCTGCATGCTACCTGTTGGATCGTGTCAAGTGTTGAGAGGGGGGGGTGAATCAACACTCTATCAATTTTTCTCTCAACTAAAGGATTCCCTCTCAAATGTTAGCTCAGTTAGAGCTTATTGTTGAACTCACGTGTTGGCTTAGATGGACTGTTGGCAGATCAGATCAACCAAGGAAGACATCAGATCAACCAAGGAAGAGATCAGATCAATTCAATCACTCAAGGAGGGTTTACTTACACAACCATGACACTCCTGTTCAAGCTTACAGTTTGATAACACCACACCAGTCAAGACACACTCAAAGCAGTAAATGTGCACGGGGGATTTTTACGTGGTTCGATCAAATGATCTACATCCACGGACAGATTCACTCCTGTCAATCTTCACTATCACAGAATCCTTCAGCTCTGGCCTCACTGACCATAAGCAACATAAACAAGAGCTCACTGCTCAACACATTGAGGTTCACTACCTCTACAGGTTCATCAACTAAAACAACAACATATAAATCTCTATTGTACTGCCTTTTCTACACAAATATCTTTCAAAATCACTTAATGAAAGACGTTTGATAGTGTTCTAGGCTTACCACCTGAAGCTGCAATCTCAGGGTCAGTTCTCCCGATTCTGCTCCTCCTCAGCTTCTTCTTCTCCTTGACTTCTGCCTCTCCAATGCTTCAGCTTCTCCTTGTGCAGCAGACTGTTTCTTTCTCTCTTGTATTTTTCATATCATCTTTTTCTGCTCTCACTCTTTTTCTCCTCCCTTTTCTCGGTTTCGTTCTGTTCAGCACACACCTTGGCTTCTGCTCATCTCACTCCCTCTCTTTCTTCTTGTGCCTGCTGCCTTTTAGGGTTTTTCCTCCCTTTTGTTTATCCTGCATTCTACAGTTGTTGTGCCTACCACACCTACTCATCTGCCCGTTTCTTTTCCCAGAAGAAAAACTGTGCCCTACGTGCGGTGTGTCAGCATATCTTACACGGAAGGCGGCTCAAGATTCATATAATCCATTTTCAACCTTTTTAAGTTGCAACTTGCTTGCCATGTCATATTGTTGACTGTACTCCTTCAGACTTCTCGAGTAGCTTGTCTTAGATATTTTGAAACAGCAGAAGTGATCTGATCTTAGCTTATAGCTGATCTGATGTACGCGGCATTTGATCTGATATCAGCTTGCAGTTGATCTGATGTTAGCCTCCGGTTGATCTGATGTTAGCTTGCAGTTGATCTGATGTTAGCCTCCGGTTGATCTGATGTTAGCTTGCAGTTGATCTGATGTTGGCCTCCGGTTGATCTGATGTTAGCTTGCAGCTGATCTGATGTTAGCTTGCAGTTGATCTGATGTTAGCCTCCGGTTGATCTGATGTTAGCTTGCAGTTGATCTGATGTTAGCCTTCATGTCACAACGTTCTGTCCAGCAACTCAGAACCATCCATGTAGCTCCTGCAGTTCTTCTGATCGGGCACTGCTTGATTCTTTTGTATTTCTGCTCGCTCACAGGATTGCTAGATACTTCAACATGATGCTCCTGCGTCTTCTGAATCTTTGAGAGACTTTTAGAGTCGCGCGTTTGAGGTGTGATTCACTAGCCGTCCTTGACTTCAGCTTCTTAGGTGTCTGCTCCAGCTCTCCAGCCTTGAGTTGTTCTCTTCTGCTGCAAATATGTTTTGTTGCTGACTTGCCTTGCTTCTGTGAAACCAAGCTGCTGAGCAATCCCTTGAGAATTTGATCTGATCTTTACTTCCGTTGATCTGATACGCACTGTCCTTTGATCTGATGCGCACTGCATTTGATCTGATCTTCACTTCCTTTGATCTGATACGCACTGCATTTGATCTGATCTTCACTTCCCTTGATATGATCTGTGTGGCCTTTGATCTGATGTGCGCGTAACTTGTCTGTGCAGCCTTTGATCTGATGTGCGCGTAACTTGTCTGTGCAGCCTTTGATCTGCTGTGCGCGTAACTTGATCTGATCTGTGCAGCCTTTGATCTGATGTGCGCGTAACTTGATCTGATCTGTGCAGCCTTTGATCTGATATGCCAACAGTACACTTCCTTCTCATTTTGGCACTTCAGTTTATTCATCGGCTTCTTGCTGAGATTTTGTCCAGATAAAATGCTTTCAATCCTCATGAACTCAGTCCATTATTGCCTTAGTAATTCACAGATTTGTCACAATGTGGTTGCAACAATTACAACACAACATTGGACTTTAGTAAAGGCTAAGAAAGCTTCATTGTAGCAGCTCCAATGGCTCAACAATCTCCCCCTTTGGAATTGTTCATTGTAGCAGCTCCAATGGCTCAACAATCTCCCCCTTTGGAATTGTTGGCAACCACATTTGCAGCCAATCAGTCAACTCAGTGCTAAGCTCCCCCTGAACCTCATTCTTCTACATAGTAAGCTCCCCCTGCATGCTGCGACTATCTCTCCCCCTTTGACAACCAATTTCAAAGGGATTTGGGGATGCTCAACTGATTCAGCATGAGAAGGAGGACTGCACTCCCATTTGCATCCTCAAAATTTCAAACATCTCGGCTGGAAGAGGCTTTGTCATTACATCAGCTATTTGTTTAGCTGTGGGAACATACTCTAGCATAATTTCTCCTTTCTCAACCTTGTCCTTTATGAAGTGATACTTGATTTCTATATGTTTGGCTCTCGAGTGCTGGACTGAATTCTTTGACAAATCAATGGCACTTTTGTTGTCACAAAGAATTATCAGTGGCAGGGGAACTTCTTCTTTAAGATTTTGCAGTTCAGATCTCATCCATATAGCTTGAGTGCATGCCTTGGTTGCTGCTATGTACTCAGCTTCAGCAGTGCTTAAGGCTATACTTTCTTGCTTTTTGCTTAACCAGCTCACACATCTATTTCCAAGAAAGAATACTCCTCCTGAAGTGGATCTCCTGTCATCAACATTCCCTGCCCAATCAGCATCAGTGAAGCTTCTTAATCCCAAGCTTCCTTTCCTTGCATACCACAGACCATAATCTACTGTCCCTTGCAAGTATCTTAGCACCCTCTTTAGTGCAATCATATGAGAACTCTTTGGATTTGCCTGGTATCTAGCAGCTTGGCAGACAGCAAAGGTAATATCAGGCCTTGTTGCTGTTAAGTACAATAAGCTTCCTATCATGCTTCTGTATAGACTTTGATCAGCTTCAGCTCCTTTTTCATCCTTGCTCAGCTTGCAGTTAGTTGCCATGGGTGTAGACATTGGCTTAGCATCAGTCATACCAAATTTCTTCAGCACTTCTTTGGTATACTTGGTTTGAGAGATAAAAATTCCAGTTGCTTTTTGATGAATCTGTAGTCCAAGGAAAAATGATAGCTCTCCTATCATGGACATTTCAAACTCTTCTTGCATCTTTCTAGCAAATTCATGGCACAGCTGCTCCTTATCTCCTCCAAATATTATGTCATCAACATAGACTATGGCTATTAACTGTCCACCCTTTCCATCAAGGACATATAGATTGCTATTTATGCAACTTTTTCTGAAATTCAGATTCTTCAGGTAACTGTCCAGCCTTGAGTACCATGCTCTTGGGGCTTGTTTTAATCCATACAGTGCCTTTTTGAGCCTGCACACCTTGTTTTCATCTTCACAAACTAGAAAACCATCCGGTTGCTCAATGTACACTTCTTCTTCCAGATTTCCATTCAAGAAGGCAGATTTAACATCCATTTGGAAGACCTTATAACTCCTTGCTGAAGCCACTGCCAAAAACATTCTTATGGCTTCAAGCCTTGCTACTGGGGCAAAGGTTTCATCCACATCTACTCCTTCAATTTGAGAGTATCCTTTGCACACAAGCCTTGCCTTATTCTTTACAACCTTTCCTTCCTCATTCAACTTGTTCCTGAACACCCATTTTGTGCCTATCACATTTTTGTTTGCTGGCCTATCCACGAGCTCCCAAGTTTGGTTTTTCTCAATTTGATCCAGCTCTTCATTCATGGCTTGCAGCCATGACTGGTCCTCCAGGGCTTCCTCTATTGACCTTGGCTCAACTTGAGACAGTAGGGCAGTTGCAACCATACTTTTCAGTTGCCTTCTTGTTCTTACTGGAGCTTTGGGGTCTCCAATGATAGGCATCTTGTCAATTCTCTTGTTGTACTTTCTTTTTGCTCTTTCCTGGCCTTCTGTAACTTCTGTCTCTGATCCTTCTGCATCAGTCTCCTCAGTAGCTGATTTCAGCTCCAGGTCTGCCTCATCTTGGCTCTCTAAGTCATCTAAGTGATCCAGAAAATTTTCAGGATCAGTGGCTTTCATCTTGACTTCCTCAACCACTTTCACATCATAGCTTTCCATAATCTTATCCAGCCTCTTGTTATAAACCTTGTAAGCCTTGCTCTTATTTGAGTAACCAAGGAAAATGCCCTCATCAGCCCTCTCTTCAAATTTTCCAAGGCTTTGCTCCTTGTTCTTGATGAAGCATTTGCTGCCAAAAACTCTAAAGTACTTCACATTTGGCTTGTGACCATACCAAAGTTCATATGGTGTCTTTTCAGTGTTCGGCCTCAACATGGTTCTATTTTGTACATGCACAGCTGCCATTGTGGCTTCCTTCCAGAAGTGCTTTGGAGTATTGTGCTCCAACAGCATGGTTCTTGCCATCTCAATCACACTTCTATTTTTCCTCTCTACAACTCCATTTTGCTGGGGAGTGTGAGGACTTGAGACTTGATGTTTGATTCCCATTTCCTCCAAGTATTCTTCAAATTCCTGCGAGGTAAACTCTCCTCCATTATCTGATCTCAAAACTTTGATCTTCCTTCCATGCTGGTTTTCTGCCAGTTTTTGAAATCTTTTGAAGCAGTTGAAGGCTTCACTCTTTTGCTTCATGTGCATGATGCACATCATCCTAGTGAAGTCATCCACAAAAAGAATGAAATACATCTCTTTACCTGTACCTTTTCTTTTCATTGGTCCACATACATCAGTGTGAACTAGCTCCAATGGCTTAGAGGTTCTATGCTCATTGGACTTGTGAGAAAGTTTTGCAAATTTCCCTTTTTGGCATGAGTCACAAGTGCTGTTGTCCCTCTTTAGTACAGGTAGGTTTAACACTGCATTGCACTTCACCAGGCTTCTCATGCTCTTTTGATTTAAATGTCCAAGCCTGCAATGCCAAAGCGTATTTTCATCCATTTTGCTTAGCATGCACAACTTTTCCTTCACATCTATGAGGTACAAATCCTTGTTGTCTCTTATTCCTTTGGCCATGATTTCTCCAGTCTTGCAGTCTTTGATGAAACAGCCATTTTTTGAGAAATCTACTTTGAAACCATTGTCACACAGTTGTCTTACACTCAGCAAGTTGTACTTCAGCCCTTCTACAAACAGCACCTCCTTAGATTTGAACTTTTCTGATCCAATGGTGGCTTCTCCAACAGCCTTGATCTTTAACCCACTCTTATCTGCAAACTTGACAAACCCTCTTTCAACTTCTTTTGTGTTTCTCAGTAGAGTTTTGTCTCCAGTCATATGGCTTGTGCACCCACTGTCAATGATCCATTGGGCTTCCTTAGCTTTTGTTTTAAGTGCAACTTCAGCAATGCAAGCTTCTTCAAATCTGTGCTTCTTCCTCCAAATTTTTCTTGCTGCTGGTATGCCTTGCTGTTCATTCAATCTCTGATTGCTCCTGCTGCAGCTCCAGTGATCATTCTCTTCTAACCCTTCAAAAATTTGAAATCTGTTTCTCAGATTAAGTGGCTGCATTAGAGACTGATTTCTTCTTGTGTAATCTGCTGCAAAGTTTCTTCTATTTGTAGCTTGTTGCAGTGGCTGAGCTCTCCTGCTATTCACTCCTTCAGACCACTTGCTTCTCTCATTTGGCAATCTGCATCTGCACCAGACATTCAATTTCTGATACACTTCTCCAGGTTGTATGATATGGCCTTTTCTGATTTCAGCTTCAGGGATCCTTCTTGAAGCACTTAGGCTTCTTTGATGATAATACTCTTTCCTATTCCATCCTCTTGACTGCATTGTTCTTCCTCCAAATCTCCAGAATGCCTTCCTCCAGCAATTTGCTGCATAGTGACCTGATTCTCCACAGGTGAAACATACTCCAGCAATCAGCCTTCTACTTTTGAGCAGGCTTCTTTGATACATAGATTGTCTCCCCCTCAGCTCCTGCAGTCTTTCATTTTGCTCAGTAGACTTTCTTGATCCATTAGAAATTTCCATCTTCTTAGCATCAACAAAACTAGTTCCTGCCTTTACACCAGCAACACAAATTGAACCTTCTTTGACAAAGGTAACAGTCTTCTTGGTTGTTGCAGCTGGTTGTCCTTCTAATTTTTGATCTCCTTCATAACCAAGACCTTTCTTCCCTTCTGAATAAGATCTCTGCTTGCTGAGGCACTCATCTAACTTCCTTGTGGCTTCTTCAGTTTTTGCAGCCACTTCTTTGCTCCTTGAGAATTCACCAGGCTCAGTTTTGCTTGACTTAAACTCCAGCTTTCCTTTCAATTTTGATTCTACAGTAGTTCCATCAGTCATTTCTTCAGCTTTGAACACAGTTTGTTGAGACAGCAGATCTTCTATCTTTCTTGTTGCATCCTCTAGTTCGGCAGTGGTGGCATCTAGCTTTTCTACCAAGGTTTCACATGTCTTTTGAAGTTCCATCTTTTCTCTTGTACAATTTTTGTGAACCTCAGCTTCATTTTGCATGAGAATCAGTTCCTGCTCCAATTCAGTTACTCTATTCTCCAGTATTGAGTTTTCTTCTTGACTGCTCAAGATGACCTTTTCCATCTCCTTCATTGTCTTCATTGTCTTCTTGTGCAATCTCTTCTGCTCCTCTATCTTGTTGTATGCAAACTCCAGTTCTTCCTCTAGATCCACTTCTTCATCATCAGCTGATTGGTTCTCTAGTTCAGCATCCTCCTTTAATGAAACAGTTGAAGATTTCATCACCATGAGAGTCTCCTCTTCAGCTTCAGACTCATCTTCACTGTCTGAGACATCAGTCTCTTCATCCTCCTCAGAGCTATCATTTTTCTTCTTGCTCAGGTAGCTCCGTTTTCTGTAAGCTTTCCCTTTTCTTGATTTGAAGCTCATCTTCTTCTTTCCTTTCTGCTCCGGCCACCTGTCTGATGGCTTGTCAGCTTCCTCATCTTCTGTTCTCTTGTTCTTCATGAAGCACTTGCTTGCAAAGTGGCCTATTTTGCCACAATTGAAGCATTTTAAGGGCAACTTTCCCTTGTACTTTCCAGTCTGGCCTCTGAAACTCCTTGAAATCAGCACCATCATTCTTTCAAGATCACTGTCTGCTGCTTCATCTTCACTGCTTTCCTCCTTTAGCTTCCTTGAGTGTTTTGCTTTAAATGCTATCTCCTTGACTGCCTTTGACGTCTCCTCCTTTGAATTTGAAATCCTCATTTCATATGCTACAAGGGTGCTTTGTAGCTCATCTAATGTCACTTTATCTAGGTCCCTCTCCTCTATAGCAGAGACCTTAGAATCATATCTTGCTGGTAGGGATCTAAGAACCTTTTTAACTATATTGGAATCTCCAACACTCTCACCCAGACCCCTCATTGAGCTAACTAATTCAACAACTCTGTTTAGAAAGTCCTCAATGTTTTCACCTTCTCCCATCTTAAGACCTTCAAACTTACTTCTAAGAACCTGCAATTTTGCCTCCTTAACCTTGAGGTCTCCCTCATGAATATTAATCAGTTTAATCCATATTTCATGAGCAGTAACACAGTCTATAACTTTAAAGTTCTCTTTTTCTGACAGAGCTGCATATAGAGCATTCCTTGCCTTTCCATCAGCTTCTAAGTTTCTAATTTCTGCAGCTGTAGGATTCTCCTCATCTACGGTTGGTGTAAATCCATGCAAGACTACTCTTTGTACTTGTAAGCCTTGTGCTAAGAGATAAGCACTCATTCTCTTCTTCCATAACTGGAAATTTTGGCCACTGAAATAAGGAACTCCCTTAACAGTTGTTGCTTGATTCTCCATTACTACTGCTGGTTCTAAGTTTCAACAATCACTTGACAAAAGCAAACCTCGCTCTGATACCAATTGTTGGATCGTGTCAAGTGTTGAGAGGGGGGGGTGAATCAACACTCTATCAATTTTTCTCTCAACTAAAGGATTCCCTCTCAAATGTTAGCTCAGTTAGAGCTTATTGTTGAACTCACGTGTTGGCTTAGATGGACTGTTGGCAGATCAGATCAACCAAGGAAGACATCAGATCAACCAAGGAAGAGATCAGATCAATTCAATCACTCAAGGAGGGTTTACTTACACAACCATGACACTCCTGTTCAAGCTTACAGTTTGATAACACCACACCAGTCAAGACACACTCAAAGCAGTAAATGTGCACGGGGGATTTTTACGTGGTTCGATCAAATGATCTACATCCACGGACAGATTCACTCCTGTCAATCTTCACTATCACAGAATCCTTCAGCTCTGGCCTCACTGACCATAAGCAACATAAACAAGAGCTCACTGCTCAACACATTGAGGTTCACTACCTCTACAGGTTCATCAACTAAAACAACAACATATAAATCTCTATTGTACTGCCTTTTCTACACAAATATCTTTCAAAATCACTTAATGAAAGACGTTTGATAGTGTTCTAGGCTTACCACCTGAAGCTGCAATCTCAGGGTCAGTTCTCCCGATTCTGCTCCTCCTCAGCTTCTTCTTCTCCTTGACTTCTGCCTCTCCAATGCTTCAGCTTCTCCTTGTGCAGCAGACTGTTTCTTTCTCTCTTGTATTTTTCATATCATCTTTTTCTGCTCTCACTCTTTTTCTCCTCCCTTTTCTCGGTTTCGTTCTGTTCAGCACACACCTTGGCTTCTGCTCATCTCACTCCCTCTCTTTCTTCTTGTGCCTGCTGCCTTTTAGGGTTTTTCCTCCCTTTTGTTTATCCTGCATTCTACAGTTGTTGTGCCTACCACACCTACTCATCTGCCCGTTTCTTTTCCCAGAAGAAAAACTGTGCCCTACGTGCGGTGTGTCAGCATATCTTACACGGAAGGCGGCTCAAGATTCATATAATCCATTTTCAACCTTTTTAAGTTGCAACTTGCTTGCCATGTCATATTGTTGACTGTACTCCTTCAGACTTCTCGAGTAGCTTGTCTTAGATATTTTGAAACAGCAGAAGTGATCTGATCTTAGCTTATAGCTGATCTGATGTACGCGGCATTTGATCTGATATCAGCTTGCAGTTGATCTGATGTTAGCCTCCGGTTGATCTGATGTTAGCTTGCAGTTGATCTGATGTTAGCCTCCGGTTGATCTGATGTTAGCTTGCAGTTGATCTGATGTTGGCCTCCGGTTGATCTGATGTTAGCTTGCAGCTGATCTGATGTTAGCTTGCAGTTGATCTGATGTTAGCCTCCGGTTGATCTGATGTTAGCTTGCAGTTGATCTGATGTTAGCCTTCATGTCACAACGTTCTGTCCAGCAACTCAGAACCATCCATGTAGCTCCTGCAGTTCTTCTGATCGGGCACTGCTTGATTCTTTTGTATTTCTGCTCGCTCACAGGATTGCTAGATACTTCAACATGATGCTCCTGCGTCTTCTGAATCTTTGAGAGACTTTTAGAGTCGCGCGTTTGAGGTGTGATTCACTAGCCGTCCTTGACTTCAGCTTCTTAGGTGTCTGCTCCAGCTCTCCAGCCTTGAGTTGTTCTCTTCTGCTGCAAATATGTTTTGTTGCTGACTTGCCTTGCTTCTGTGAAACCAAGCTGCTGAGCAATCCCTTGAGAATTTGATCTGATCTTTACTTCCGTTGATCTGATACGCACTGTCCTTTGATCTGATGCGCACTGCATTTGATCTGATCTTCACTTCCTTTGATCTGATACGCACTGCATTTGATCTGATCTTCACTTCCCTTGATCTGATCTGTGTGGCCTTTGATCTGATGTGCGCGTAACTTGTCTGTGCAGCCTTTGATCTGATGTGCGCGTAACTTGTCTGTGCAGCCTTTGATCTGCTGTGCGCGTAACTTGATCTGATCTGTGCAGCCTTTGATCTGATGTGCGCGTAACTTGATCTGATCTGTGCAGCCTTTGATCTGATATGCCAACAGTACACTTCCTTCTCATTTTGGCACTTCAGTTTATTCATCGGCTTCTTGCTGAGATTTTGTCCAGATAAAATGCTTTCAATCCTCATGAACTCAGTCCATTATTGCCTTAGTAATTCACAGATTTGTCACAATGTGGTTGCAACAATTACAACACAACATTGGACTTTAGTAAAGGCTAAGAAAGCTTCATTGTAGCAGCTCCAATGGCTCAACAATCTCCCCCTTTGGAATTGTTCATTGTAGCAGCTCCAATGGCTCAACACTACCAGCTATAAAAACAGTGTCAAATAATCCTCAACAAGTGTACAAGAATAAATAAAATAACCAGTAATCAATTAATACGAAAGCTATTCGATCTCACGATTAATGTAACATCGAGGGGTTTGATTCCCTTGGCTAGACTAAAAGATCTAGCTACTCATAATTAAACTATTAAAAACAACAAATAAATCGTATGTCAAAATTCTAAAACTAAAAATTCAGAAATAGTACTAAGCAAAAGAAGCGAAGCCTTAGTAGGAGAGCTGTGCAAGCCTTTAGCGGCTGTCCAAGGCTTAATTGCCCAAAACCCTCATGCCAAAATTGTTCTCCCAAACTGGTGGGCACCACCAAAATTTTCTCCACCCCTTTTTCAACGTCAAAACATAAGCCGACCCCCTTTTCCACTTATTAGGCCCACCATTGACTAAATACCCCAGTCAAATACTTAAACCCAATTCCAATTAATATAAAAACTCCTTTTAAATAATTAAATTAAGGGTCTCAATAAAAACCCAAATTCTTGTTCTCTTTACTCTTTCAATCCAGCCCACTAACTTCTCTTCTTCACAGCTTCCATTTTTTTCGAAATCACTCAAAATAGCCCATTACGCTCCAAACTCAATCTACTGTCTGCAAGTGTAAAAATACCCCATTAGACTTGATCAAACATCCAAATTAACCCAATTAGCACCAAATCATATCCGGAAAATATTCGCTCATCGTGGGCTTTGTTTATTTGTTGCGTTGATCCTTTGGCTCGTTCTTTTTAGTTCGCCAAAGTCTAGATCTACAAGAAAATAGCTTACCTATTAAGTTTTATTGAGGTGGTGTGGGTTTTCAGATTAGAATATGTTTCCCGGGCAAGATCTGCAAGTTTCTTGAAGTGGGTTTCTTTGGATTTCTTCACCAGTGCCTTTAGCCACCTTGTAGTTACTTGCCCACCTAAGTTCGAGGTCGTTTGGAGTTATCATTGGAATTCGGAGTGGATTTCGCTTTCTCGAATATTTGGTTTTCTATATTGCTTGGGACTTCGCTTCAAAGGTCTAATCTTTAGTCAGTCCGCTTTAATTAAAAATTTAATCTTTGAGCTTTGTTTGGATAAATTAAACTAGTATAAGCATAGATCCGTTCAGGGGAAATGAATTTTGGTCTGAGCTGAGTCAAAAGTCTCCGATTCTGGAATGCATAGTACGAAAGTGAGATTTTTGATTTAGCCCAGGCTTGTTCTGTTTCCTTCAAATTGGTATCAGAGCGAGTGTTTTGGCTTTATACTTGTTTGATTTATTACATGGCTTCATTTTTGGCATTATTAGTTTTGTCAAAACGTTTAAACAGGTGGTTATTACTTCTTGACTATTATGGTAGATTTATTTTTCATTCATAAACCCCGGGACATGTCCAGGCTCGTTTTATTTTTGAATGGAAATGTCTGTAATAGTAATAACCACGAGCTGAAAGCCATGTAGGATTAGATAAGTCTTGTAGTAGGATTTAATCTAATGTTGTCATATTTAAATTCCTAGAAAATGCCTTTGTATATAGGAATTTATGTATTATGACAAAGACGTAATTTTGGGCGACTTATACTCGTGGGTTTTGGTTTCTCGTAATTTTGGGTAATTCTTACTTACATAGAAAACCGAGAAAATCCAGACGAATTGAGAGGAATCCAAATAACGAGTAAGAGTGATATAATAGGACGTGTCAACGAGGCGTCAAAGGAATCAATGATAGAGAAGGCCATAATAGTCAGCAAATGTTTAATTTTGAATATTTCGTATTTATGTCTTTTCGTTGATTGTGTGTTTTCATTTTATTTTGCATGAACGAAAACCAAACTGTTTTAAAAGGTAAAGTGCAATTAACTAAGGTAGATTATTCGCATATTAAAACTCCAACTATTTTATGGGTGCGAATATCCATAGTTAAGATATTGCATATTAAAATGTAAAAATCCTCAAACTTAAAAATCTAAGTGGGAGCGGGTTGGTATATATCCCCATGGCCTCCATTATGAATTCATATGTGATGTGATTAGACTTGCGCTTTGGCATTAGGGCCTTCCTCCATTCGGATGAGTCTTCAATCACGAGATCACTAGATTGAATTTCTAAAGGGATGACTGTAGTGAGTTTAATTGGAGAATTACGACACCCTCTCTGCTGAGGCATTCTATCTCATAAGTAACAAACTTAGAAGTCACGCAATGGCATACACTTAGTGCACTATTTATGGTATTCCTCCCGCGAGGTTACGCTATTTATGTTTATGGCTAAAATAATTGACTATTAATATCATTGATCATAAGATCGTTGGTCAGATAGTGAAATTAATGAACTTCAGTTCTTCTCGAATGAATATGGCTAGCGTAGATGTTTACCCGCGTGACCTGCGTTAATCCCGGTGTGAGAGATGACAATGGGAAATTATATTTTTTTGAGGATATCAATATTTACGGAAAAGAATACTGAAACTTGACTGTTTATTTTTTCAGTTTGTTGATATGTTTTACAACCTACTAGCTGTCATAATGAATCAGAACAAACTCACTGGTCCTAATTACATTAACTGGAAGTGTAACCTGGACATTGTCCTTTCTGCCGAGGGTTACAAGTACGTGCTCACTAAGGAGTGCCCCCCTAAGCCCAGTGATGATGCCACCTCTGAGCAGCGAGAGTCATATATGAGGTGGCAGAAAGCTGATGAGATGACCAGGTGCTATATCTTGGCTTCTATGTTGAGTGTACTGCAACACTAACATCAGTTGTTTACCTCATCCTACGATATAATGCTCAACCTCAGGGAGATGTTTAGACATCAGGGCAGGGCAGCCAAACACTCAGCTAATGAGGAAACTCATGAATGCTAGGATGGCTTAGGGGTCTTCACTGAAGGATCACGTAGTGGACATGATGAGCTGCATCAATGAGATCGAGGTTTTGGGAAGTGATATTGATGGGGAGACACCGGTCGATATCATCCTCCAGAGCTTGGCCCCCAATTTTTAGTAGTTTTGGTTGAACTACAATATGGGCAAGCTCTCATATTCTCTTCCCAAGCTCAGAACTGCATTAGTGGCTACTGAATGCCTCTTCGTTGAGAAGAAGCAAGCTTTGTCTACGGTTGGACCTTCAGGTTCCTCTGCTGGGCCCAAAGCCAGGAAGCATAAGAGAAAGAGTGGCCAAAAAGCAGTGGCTGATCATGGACCTAAGGGAGGCATTGCCAAGAATCACAAGACGAAAGGCAAGTACTTCAGATGTGGTAAGGTTGGACATTGGAAGAAAGACTGCCCAAAGCCTCGAGGTATGTGTAAATTTTCCCTAGTTACTAAGACGTTTTTAGCGGTGATTCCCACAGATACTTGGTGTGTGGATTCAGGAGCCACTGATCATGGTTGTAATTCTTTGCAGGGGTTCCATGTGACCCGACTGCTTAGAGAGGGAGAGTTGCAGGTCTACCTTGGGGATATTACTAGAGTTTATGTTATTGCAGTGAGAGTCTTATGTCTTTATTTTTCGGACTCAGTTTTAAATTTGAGAGATTGTATTTATGTACCTAGTTTCAGAAAAAATTTACTTTTAGTTTCGAGACTTCTTTTGGATGGTTATAAGTGTGCTTTTTTCTGATAATTCTATTTTTATTAGAAAGAACCAGAGGCTTATATGTTCCGGTACATTGGTTGACAATCTGTTTTTAATTAAGACAAAGCCAAGAAGTATAAGAGAAAGAGGGTAAGATTACCCTAGTAGTGCAAAATACAAAAATTGATAACCCATCATCGAATCATACTAAGAGAAAGGAATCTTCCCCTTTGAATCAAAATTTTGTTTGGCACCTGTGACTAGGTCACATCAACCTTAGTAAGATTCAAAGGTTAGTAAATAATGGGGCCTTTGGGCTCGTTGGAGATTGACAGCTATCCAACCTGTGAGTCCTGCTTAGAGGGTAAGATGACCAAGAGGCCTTTTAAGGCAAAGGGGTATAGGGCCATAGAGGTTTTAGATTTGATTCATTCTGATTTGTGTGGACCTATGACTGAAGCAAAACAAAATAAGCTCGGGCTAAATCGAAAATCTCACTTTCGTGCAATGCATTCCAAAATCAGAAACTTTCGACAAAGCTCAGGCTCAAATTCATTTTCCCCTGAATGGATCTAGACTTATACTTATTTAATTTATTAAATCACACACAAAGATACAACCTTTAATTAAAAGCGAAAAGTCTAAAGGTTATACCTTTGTAGCGATGTCCCAAGCGAATAAGGAAACCAAATCTTTAGCCTGTGACTAGCACCGAAATCCTAAAGATAACTCCAAGAAACTTCAAATATTGTGTGGTCAATAATCTATCGAAGTGTACTTTCAAAGCCCACGAAAAACCCACAAGAAATTCTCTCAAAAATGGATTCAAAACTGCCCAAAAAACTGATTAAAACTCTGCCCCTTCTTTCACCGTGAGCTCGCCGTCGACCACCACTAAAAACCAACGCTGATCGCCGAAAAAACCTACACTCAGCCGTGATCTAGATAGTTCCCACCATGGATCATTAAAGAATAGATCTACACTGTGAGAAACCGAATCAAACGTTCCAAGATACAAGCTTTTACTGGAATCAGAAAAGCATTCTCTCGCCGGTGGCTCACTCGGATTTCTAGAGAAAATAAATCAAGAAAACTTGGAGTTTCAAGTTCTAATCTTTTGGACTGAATCAAATTTTGAGAAAGTGAGAAATCTAGTTTTTTTTTTAAAAAGAACTCTTGAAGAAGAAGTTCTCTCTCTAGAACCTTCTCAGTCAAGAAAACAATAATTGTCTTGCAAGACATCCTTAATGTTTCTTTGGCCTTAAGTGTTCTATTTATAGGGAGCTCTTAAGGAGACCTAGTGGGTTTTTGAGTTGGTTCTTTTAATTTGACTTTCGTTGACCCCTTAGTCTTTCCTAGACTAGTTAACTCCAACCGATCCTTTCGAATCAATTTTTTTAAACCACTTCGTTAATTTAATTTAATCAAACACTTAGGATTAATTAATTCATATAGAATTAATTCTTAATCCACTTAGTCAATTAATTATTAATTGAACCTTTAGAATTAATTAATTCACTTTGTCGATTAGTCAAACGCATAATTAGTCATAACACTATCGGACTAACTATGGAACTATCGCTCAAAAACGACTTTACATCGCGTCACTATATATTCTTCTATCTTCCCACATCAAAGATTTAGTGCTCGTTGGTTTATCAATTTACTGACAAATTAATTCACCGACTTCTTAGTATCCGAGATTAGTACCACTCGACTTTCTTATTATATCGGATGTAAAGTCCACTGGCCAGATTTAGTATAATAAACCTTACGAGCTCATCCGGGAGCACAATCAACCTGGCGAATCAGTACGAGGATTCCTCTGACTAGTAACAGCACACAAGAAGCTAAACACTGCGTACCCAACTTATCGAGGTATAGGCCTCAATCGACCACACTCTTTGGCAAATCGAAGCATACGATATATAACTCTTATGCCCGTCCCAATCTCGGGATTGAGAGATAGAATACTAAAACCGAATTAACTACGCCGATTAGTACAAGTTAATTCTATCCAAACTGGTCGTGGTCAACACGCCCCGGGCATATCCATGTAATTTAATTAGTCAAGATAAACTAATTTTCAAACCACAAGATAACTTATACTGATAGTATGTTCAAACTATCTCAGTTATGAGTATACTTTTTATATATCAATGCTTTAACCAATAACGATATCTACTATTTCTTTCCACACCCCGTTATCTTATTCTATGATATAATGGACCAAATTTAGGCACATCTTGACATACTTCGGTGAGCACAAACTTATATTGCTCTATCGTCAGGACAATGTCCAAGTTACGACTCCAGTCGACATAATTAGTTCCAGTTAACTTATTGTCTTTCAATATAACAGCTAAGGAGTTGAATGCCATATCGAATACTACAAAATAAATAAATAGACAATGTTTCAGTTATTAAATATAGAATTTCGAAAATAGGAAATTCTAACAATTATTGACTTCCCTCAAATCAATAATTTTAATCCACCAACATCTCATTCACCGGGATTCTCGCAAGCCACGATAGTGTGGACGTTTACGCTAACCCACATTCATTTGAGAAGAACCAAGTTCATTAACTACACTATCTGACCAAACGATCTATTGATCAATGTAGCTAATAGTCGGTGCTTTTAGCCGTACAAATAAGCAGCGTAACCTCGATAGGAGAAATATTGTGTGCCATTACGTGACTTCTGAGCTTGTTACCCCAGGATAGTGCGCCTCAGATAGAGAGGGTATCGCATATCTCCTAGTTAAACTTACCCTAGTCATCTTACTCAGAAATTTATAATCTAGCGATCTTGTTGTTGGACTCATCCGAATGGAGGAAGGCCCTAATGCCAATGCGCAAGCCGTGGGGATATTAAACCAACCTGCACCCACTTAGATTGCCAAATTGAGGGTTTTTTCCAGTTTTAACATGCAATTAACTAACCCTAAGTCATATGCAACCATAAACCAACATACTTTAAAATCATGCATCTAAAATACAGCATAAAAATTAAAGCATAAAAATTAAAACAATAAATACGGGAAATAAATGCAAAAAGTAAATTTCTCGACTATTATGGTTTTAATCACTTCCATCTTCTGCCTTGATCTCGTGTCCCGCCACGTAACTCGATGCAAAGAGTCTTGAACTTTAAAAAACAAAAACTGGAGGAAAAATGGGCCAAAATCTGTCCCAAACGGGCAGCGGACCGCAATGCGCGGTGCGCAGCCATCTGGGCCGCCAGAGCGGCTGTTGCGTGCTGTTGCCGCACCCACTGCATCGCATTGGCACAGCAGCTTACTGCGCCGTGTGGCAGTGGTGCTGTCGCCATGCGGTGGTTGCCTGCGACGGCTCCCACCGGTGAGTCATTGCCGGTGCCGCCCCTTACCACCAATCCCTCATTTTCTTCTTCTATGCTATTTGGTCTTCTTGCAATTCGCTCTGGGTTTTCCTGGGTTTCTACGTATTATCAATAACCCAAAACCCATGAATTCAAGTTGCCCACCATAACGCCTTCGATTACAAAAAATTAATTCTCCTACTACAAAGCTTTCTAGGAAAATTAAAGAATCGAAATTACATAGAAAAAATCCTACTACAGATTTGATCTAATCCTACACAGCTACCAACATGTGGTTATACTATTACAAACATTCATAAGAAAATTAAATCCGAACATGTCCCGGGGTTTAATTAAAATCCATACAAACATAACCATAATATTCGGGATTTCTTAACCCCCAACAAACAAAACCATGTAGTAAATCGAACAAGCACAAAACCCAAAACGAGACTCTGATACAAATTGAAAGATTATCTGCCCGGGCCTAGCCAGAAACTCTCTTTCGTGCTATGTATTCCAGAATTGGAATCTCTAGCCAGGCCTAGACGCTAGCACAATCACTATTCCAACCCTTTTGAAATAACATTGCGCAGGATCTGGGTTTGCACTTATTCGATTTATCACGCAACAAAAATTTTTAATTAAAAGCGGAAGAATAAGAATTACCTATTGAAGCATATACTTAGGTGATTCTCTTGTATGCCTTAAGACTTTGCCTATATGCTGTGTGGGCAGCAATCTAACTAGCAATTTGATCAGCTAATCACCACAATCCACCTGCCGAAAAAAAACCAGAACCACCCCACCTGGAACATGTACTACCCGCTCCGCCTGGGAGGAGAGAGAAAGCCACACGCCGCCAAAAAAATTGGATAAATCCGGCCGGTCAAGGAAGCTCAAGAATTCCAAAATTTTGAGGGAGAAAATTTTATCCCTCTAGTTTTCTTGTTTTGAAAACTTACGAATTGTATATTGTGGAATAACTAATCCCTTGTCTATATATAGAGTTACAAGAGAGACCCCAAGTTGGTTTAGGATTGGTCTTCCTAATGGGTTTAGGTAATTACTTTCCAAATGCAATTAGGTAACCAATCTGATAGGATAAACCAAATCCTATCAGATTTCCTAATCTCTAGGATTTCCTAATTCTAATTTAAACTCAAGACTTAATTAATTAATTAAATAATTCAACTTTGTTAATTACTCAATTAACTGTTAGGAATAATTAATCAATTAATTAATTCTACCTATTCAATTAACCCATTACAAAATTAATCCTAACACTAACGGATTAATTTTGGCACTGCGGTCCTACACTAGAATTGCTTCCGGAACAACTTAATTAATTTATATTCACAATCTCCCCATATCAAAGATATAGTGCTCGTTAATCTATTAATTTACTGCTAAATTAATTAATTAACTTCTTTAATTATGAGACTAGTACCACTCGACCTTTTTACTATACCGGGCATAAGCCCGCCGGCCGTGTTTAGTATAATAAACATTATGAGCTCATCTCGGGAGCACCATCACCCCGGATGCACCAGTACATGGTTTCCTTTTGACAAGCAGTAGCACACCAAGTAACTAAACATGCGCACCCAACCTACCGAGACTATTGGCCACGATTGACCTCACTCATTGGTAGATCAATGTACACTATGTCTAATCCTCATGCCCTCTCGAGTCTAGGGATTAAGAGATAGAATACCAAGAACGATTTGTCTATTAAATAAGTACAAGACAAATTATTCCTATTGGTCAAGTTTAATACGCCTCGGGCATATCTATATGATTCAATTAGTTTAGACAAACCAATTATCCGAATCACATAATAACCTAAACCGACAGTTTGTCTAAAGCTGTGTAGGTTACGAACCTCATTTATATATTATGTCTTTTAACCAATGATGAGATCTACTGTGTCACACAAGACACCTCATCATCTAACTACATAATATAAATGGACAAATAATGCACAACAAAATTTAACCAAAACATAAATCGATATATTAACTGGGAAAAAGTACAATACAAGCATAGCTTATGTATTCAACTCCGACAATATAGGCTTCATTCTAAAGTTCATCTCTCATCAACGTGTTCGACTGCAAAATGCCTATTAGTGCTGAACAATCACTAAGGAAAATTAAACACACTAAGGCTACCGCCCTCCCCGGCAATGGTGCCAAAAATGGAGTGCGAAAAACACACCAAAATAAAAATTTAATTTTCTGACACTAAAGGATTCCAATACCCGTTGTGTAGTAGAATAGGTGTTGATCCCACAGAGAGAAACTAAGCCTTGCAAGATTTAATTTTCATTACATTAATGGGCAGGGAACATGCATACCCAAGCTAGAAATTCACAAAGCACAAAAAATAGCAAGATTGGGAAATAGGGTTGAGTTTGAGGAGGTGATTTGGCCACCATTTGAGTTTGGGTTGTATTATATAACGTTAGATAGGTGCAATTATATCGGGTTCATTCCCTTTCGACCGTCTAACCTATGGCTACAGTTCGAGGGTCTCAATGTCTCCCCGAAGAGAAACATAATCCCTTTCTGGATTATCACAAAGTAATAATCTCGGTCCATCTTCGAACATGCAAGTATAAACAACTATGGTACTAAAAGACAACAATAAGAAAGCAACAACCATTCACAATATATAATCAAAGAATTCTGACCATACATACAACACCCAGTACTGACGACCGATAAGAAGACTACCGTGTGTACTCGAGGGAGAGAAGTGGTGACGAATCAGCAACACAACCTCGCGAATCAGCGACCTCCTTGGCTGGACTACGATCAAGAGGGAAAGTGACACAGCAGGTCCGATTCCACCAACACTAGCTCATCTGGGGCTTCCTGTCCAAGATAGAGCTTAGCACTCCATCGATCCAAGATCACAACCCAGCACCAGTGAAACCCTAGCTCAAAGACTACTCAAGACGATTCCAAAGCTTCCGAGATGAGAAGTGAACAAAAGATGACCTAGTGGCCTTATCCCTTGGGTATTTATACCCACTACAATTAGGTGAGAAATTAATTACAATTAGCAGGGACAGAATGGTAACTTCAGATAGGAGTTGGTCTTCAAGGTGGTTGCCAGCTGATTTTTCCTTTCACTTGACTTAGCCAAATCCTTTAACTTTCATCCACAATGCTATCTTGAACCAAAATTGTGCATGCATTCATCACGTTATCTTTTTCCACCTGCGATTCACAACTGACCACAATAAGAAATTAAACACCAATAATGCAGAGAAATATGTACTCAAAATAATGGGTTAGATAATGAAAAACTATAATAATTGTGATAAATCCCATGCGTTCGACCACCCTACGCTTAAAATCTTGCTTGTCCTCAAGCAAGGGTAGGTAAACTCTAGGGAAATTCAAGCAGCTGAGCATTAAGTCCACTCCACATGTATTAAGTATTTCTAGATGCTTAATTTTAAACAAGATAAGGCTTAAGCAAAACATTTGAATGTAGCTAAACATGAAAAAATTCCATTAAATATTTTCTAATCTAGCCATCCTCTCAAGGTATGCTCAGAAGAGCTGTACTCATTTTCAGGGGTTTACACTGTAAGCTGGACTCTCAAAATCCCTGCCAAGAAGTATCAACCATATGTTTGAAAAAGATCATATATCTGCACTTAATCCTTACCATGAAAACGTCAGTCAGAAAAGTACAAAGGGGTTAAAAGTTAAGGTTTAAAGCAAGGACGAAAAAGGGCTAGGGTTACAAAATGGAGATTCACAATCCAAAACTAATTTAAGCACTCATTGCAGACTTTATTTTATATTATTTTATTACACATACATGATGGTACAGGGCTTTTAGAACAAAACCCTTCAAGAAGGTTTTCATTTTAGCAGTTGCATGTTGATGGATTGAAAACCCTAGATTTCTGCCACTTCTCTGCCACCGTCCTCCACCATCCGGCTTAAAGGAATTAAGATCCGGTCTGGGCCACATTGAAAAACTCACTTTCGTACTATTCATTATAGAATCAGAGAGTTTCTTTCGAACCCAAACACTTAAATCAATTCTCATGAGCAGATCTAGACTTACACTTGTTAGATCTACAAAACGGCACACTAAAAATTAAATCTTTAAACAAAGGCGGAATTAAAGATTATACCTTTGAAGCGTGTCCCTTTGGAAATGAGAAAAAATGAATCTTTGATGCAAACTCAACAAGAATCCTTTGGATGCCTCCAAGAAAACTCGAAAATTGTGTGGGCAATCGTCTACCGGGTACTACTCACAAAACCCAAGAAGAAACACCCAGAAAACCCCTCGAAAAGGACTCAAAAATCTACCCAATCAAGCTAACCACTGCCCATCTAGACTGCCACGAGAGAAGTTCTGATCAGTCGCGATCTATACGCTGGGAAGGCGGATCGGCACGCCTGACGGTGACTTTACTTCCCTGAATCCGAAGGAGAAAAATGGGCTGCTCAAGCTTACTATTTGGGCTGAATCCTTTTTGAGAGAGTGAGATCTAAAGATTGACTTTGAAAGAGATCTTTATTAAAGAAGATAAAGTTCTCTCTCTAGATATTTCTCACTCTAGGTAAGACTTGTCTTGCAACATTTTCTTATTCTTTCTTAAGGTGTAAGTTATCTATTTATAGGGAGTTCCAAAGGAGACTTAGTGGCCGTTTGAGTTGGGCCTTACTAGTTAGATTTAATTGACTTTCTTAGTCTTCACTAGACTAATCAATACTAATTAGCCCAAGGATTATTTATTCAACCCACTTCCTCAATTAAATATTAATCGACCCAAGGATAATTTCGTAACCCACTTTTTTAATTAAATATTAATTAACCCAAGGGTAAATATTTCTTTAATCAACTTTTCCAATTAATCCAGCACATAATTAATCGTACCACTAACGGATTAATTATGGAACTACCCTTCAAAAATGAAATTACTTTGCGCACACTTTAATTATTCTTCTATCTCCCCACGTCAAAGATATAGAGCTGGTCAATTTATTAATTTACTAACAAATAAATTAATCGAATTCTTGTTATCCGAGACTAGTACCACTCAACCTTATTATTATACCGGACATAAGTCCACCGGCTGGGTTTAGTATAATAATCATTACGAGCTGATCTAGGGAGCACCATCACCCCAGACGCACCGGTACATGATTTCCTTTTGACAAGCAATGACACAATAAGAAGTCAAACACGCATACTCAACTTACCGAGATCTAGGCCTCAATTGACCGCACCCTCTGGCAAATTAAAGTACACTATGTCTAACTTTCATGCCCGCTCTAGTCTAGGGATTAAGAGATTACAATATAAGGTTTGAACTAACTACAAAGAGCAGTACAAGTTAATTCAATCCTAAATATGTCCTATTCAATATGCCCCGGGCACATTCGTATAATTCAATTACTCTAGACAAACTAATTTTTTGAATCCTACAATAACCTACACCGACAGTATGTCCAAACAGCCTCACCTTGGCCTGACTCAACCACTGAAAGGTTCTCCTAATTGAGGGCTATAAAACCCTAAAGAATTTGGTGTTTGGACCTTGTTGCCAGATTGCCGCTGCAACACCTTTTTTCATCTATTCGCTGGCCAGAAGTCTCTCCCTTAGTTTCCAGCTTTATTCAACAACTTTTGTGACAAACCCTTAACAATCCAATTAAACCTTATTATTATAATTAAGATTATTAATTTTTTAGTTTGTTTATGAATAGGTTAATATTAGTTTATATGTGTGGAGTTAGCTTAAACTAAATGGGTTAATTGGTTGATAGTTTAGGGTTGGAGTATTTGGAATCAAGAACTATGTCTTAACACCTTATTTATGGTTTAGCTAGGAACGTGGCATTATAAGCTAACCACTAGGTTGAAACCCTTTAGTAGGTTTATAATTATCTAGAAGAGTAGCTCATAATGTTATACTAATGCTTTGTCCTTTTATTATAGAGGGGTTGAAGGAATGTGAATTCTATTTGGGTGGCCACACAAGTACACTTTCATGCCCCTTACTCCTTAGTTAATCTTTGGTTATAATGAAATTTGGTGTAATGTTATGTCGGTAGTCTACACATGACCATTATTCATTCTAGAACTTATTTTTTATAAGTTAAAAGTCTTATGGGTTGTTTAATATGTATAGATACTCTTGATGAGCTCCAGGACAACGCAGACCTCTTCCTTGAGTTAGGAGGTTCTTGTCATTGATTTGTTATCAGGCGAGTGTCTCCCCATTATATGTGCTTGTTGTTTTAACTAGGAGTACACCGGTATGTTCTATGGACATGCAAGTGTAACCTAGGAAAAACCTGGATTACATTCAGAGTTTATATTATGCTTGTCGTTGATTTATATTCTATTTAGAAGATTATGGCCTTACCGGCGCATAACTTTCATTTTTATATATATGATGTGCTATTGGATGAATTCGTGGTTGTGTATGAATGATTCTGTGCCATTTGGGTATTAAGATACATTGCATTTACAACCGTTATGCTGTCGAAATTTCTGTAGAGTCTGTTATACGTGTTAGTTTTGAATACAGAAATGCTATGGCTTGTATAAAAAACTAATATCGACAGATGACATATCATTTTGTTTCAGTATTAAATTGTTCCATTATATCATAGAACTAGATAACGAGGTGTTGAAAGACACAATATATACCGTTATTAGTTAAAGTATTGATATATAAAAAGTATGCTCGTAACTGAGATAGTCTGAACATACTATTGGTATAGGTTATCGTGTGGTTTACAAATTAGTTTATTTAGACTAATTTAAAACATACGGATATGCCCGGAGCATATTGAGCACGACCAGTTTGGGTAGAATTGACTTGTACTGATCGGCGTAGTCAATTTGGTCTTAGTATTCAGTCTCTCAATCTCGAGATTGGGACGGGCGTGAGAGTTGGATGTCTTACACTTTGATTTGCCAAAGAGTACAATCAATTGAGGCCTATACCTCGGTAGGTTGGGTATGCGGTGTTTAGCTTCTTACGTGCGGTTGCTAGTCGGAGGAATCCATGTACCGGTTCGACAGGTTAATGGTGCTCCTGATATGAGCTCATTAGGTTTACTGTACTAAAACTGGCCAGTGGACTTTACTTCTGGTATAATAAGAAGGTCGATGGTACTAATCTCGGATACCAAGAAGTCGGTGAAATAGTTTGTCAGTAAATTGATAAACAGACGAGCACTAGATCTTAAATTCACTTTAATGTGGGGAGATAGAAGAAAATAAAGTGGCGCGATGTAAAGTCATTTTTGAGCGGTAGTTCCATAATTGGTCCGGTAGTGGTACGACTAATTATGCGTTTGACTAATCGATAAAGTGAATTCATTAATCCTAAAGGTTTAATTAATATTTAATTGACAAAGTGGATTAAGAAAATTAATTCTATATGAATTAATTAATTCTAAGGGTTCGATTAAATTAAATTAACGAAGTGGGTTAAAAGAATAATTCAAAATGATCGATTGAAGTTGACTAGTCTAGGAAAGACTAAGGGGTCAACAAAAGTCAAACTAAAAGGCCCAACTCAAAGGCCCACTATGTCTCTTTAGAATCTCCCTATAAATATCCCTTGTCAGGCATTAATGAAGACATAAGAAACTTGGAGGCCAAGTTTAGCCTAGTGAGAGAAAGTCTAGATTAGAGTGAGAATTTTTTCTTTGAATATTCTCCTAAAAGTCAGCTAGGATAACTTTCTTTCTTCAAAAAACATAAGCCCATCAGATTTTATTATTGAGCCCGCCGAATTTTTGGTTGAAACCATCGCTGCAGCCGGTTTCCTTTTTGCGCAGCCGCACTTCAATTTTTTTGGTGACTGTCCAGCTTCCTCCGTGCTAGATCCGGCGACCCCGTGTTGATCTCTCCTTGGGTAAGTGATCCACGATGGAAGCTGTCCAGATTGTGGGTGGATCCGGTGGTCAGATTGGCTGGAATCTGTTTGGGCATTCGGCGGCCGACGGTGGTGGTTGAAGGAGTTTCTGGGCAAATCTGTTTTGAGCAGATTTAAGTTTTTTTCAAAACAAGTTTCTTGGGATTTCTTCGTTTTTTCTTTGGGCTACTCCTTAGACACTAGCCCACACTAGTTCGGAGTCGATTTGGAGACATTCTTTGGATTTCAGTGGTAATTGCAGGCTAAAGATTTGGTTTTCTTTATTGCTTCAGACTTCTCTTCAAAGGTATAACCTTTATGTTTTCCTCTTTTAATTAAAGGTTGATTTTTTGTGCATTGTTTGTCATTTTAATAAATTAAATAAGTATAAGCCTAGATTCGTTCAGGGGAGAATGAATTTGAGACTGACCTTTGTCGAAAGTTTTCTATTCTGGAATGCATTGCACGAAAGTGAGATTTTTGATTTAGCCCTGGTTTGTTCTTTTTTCCTTCAAATTGGTATCAGAGTGAGTGTTTTTGGCTTTATACTTGTTTAATATATTACACGGCTTTAATTTGGCATTATTATTTTTGTCGAAATGTTTAAACAGGTGGTTATTAGTTTCCCGACTATTATGGTAGAATTTATTTTTCATTCATAAACCCCGAAACATATCCGGGCTCGTATTGTTTTTGAATAGAAATATTTGTAATAGTAATAACCACGAGTTGGATGCCATGTAGGGTTATATAAATCTTGTAGTAGGATTTTATCTAATGTTGTCGTCTTTAAATTCCTAAAAAAACACCTTTGTATGTAGGAATTTATGTACTCTGACGAAGACGTTATTTTGGGAAACTTATATTCGCGGGTTTTGGTTTCTCGTAATTTTGGGTGATTCTTAATTACATAGTAAACCTAGAAAACTCGAGAAAATCGAGAGGAATCTAAATAACGAGTGGGAGCAACATGACGGGACTTGTCACCGAGGCATCAATGAATCAACGATAGAGAAGGCCATAATAGTCGGGAAATTTTATTTCTTTAATTTCCCGTATTTATGTCTTTTCGTTAATTGTCTGTTTTTGTTTTATTTTGCATGAACGAAAACCAAACCAAACCGTTTTAAAATGTAAAAGTGCAATTAACTAAGGTAGATTATTCGCATATTAAAATTCTAACGGTTTTATCGGTGCGAATATCCATAGTTAAGATATTGCATGTTGAAATTTACAAATCCTCAAACTTAAAAATCTAAGTGGGAGCGGGTTGGTAAATATTCTCATGGCCTCCATTACGGGTTCATATGTGATGTGGTTATTCTTGTGAGTTGGTATTATGGCCTTTCTCCATGCCTACAAGTCTTCAATCACACATATCACTATAATGAATTTTCGAAGGGATGACTGTAGTGAGTTTAATTGGAGAAAGTTGTGAAATCCTCTCTGTTGAGGGCGCATTAGTATCCTAAGTAACAAACTTAGAAGTCACGTAATGACATACACTTAGTGTACAATTTATAGTATTCCTCCCGCGAGGTTACGCTATTTATGTGTACGGCTAAAAGCATTGACTACTAATTTCATTGATCATAAGATTGTTGGTCAGATAGTGAAATTAATGAACTTTGGTTCTTCTGAAACGAATGTGGGTTGGTGTAGACGTTCACCTGCGTGACCTGCGTTAATCCTAGTGTGAGAGATGTCGATGGAGATTATATTGTTTTTTGAGGATTTCTATATTTTTGAAAAAGTAATACTGAAACTTGATTATTTATTTTTCAATTGTTAATATGTCGTTCAAACCGCTAGCTATCATACTGAATCAGAATAAACTTACGGGTTCAAATTAGTTTGACTGGAAACGTAACCTGGACATTGTCCTTACCGCTGAAGGTTACAAGTACGTGCTTACAGAGGAGTGCCACCCTAAACCCAGTGATGATGCCACCCCTGAGCAGCGAAAGCAATATACGAGGTGGCAGAAGAGACCCGGTGCTACATATTAGCTTCTATGTCAAGTGTACTACAACATCAGCATCGGTTGTTTACCTCAGCCTACGATATGATGCTGAACCTCAGGGAGATGTTTGGACATCAAGGCAGCGCAGTAAACAGTCAGCTATGAGGAAACTCATGAATGCTAGGATGGCTGAGGGCACTTCAGTGAGGGATCACGTGCTGGACATGATTAGCTGCATCAATGAGGTCGAGGTATTAAGAGGTGATATTGATGGGGAGACCCAGGTCGATATCATTCTCCAGAGCTTGCCCCCAAATTTTGAGCAGTTTTCGTTGAATTATAATATGGGCAAGCTCTCATATTCACTTCATGAGCTCATGACTACATTGGTGTCTACTGAGGGCCTCTTCGCAGAGAAAAAGCAAGCCTTGGCTATTGTTGGTCTCTCAGGTTCCTTTGCTGGTCCCAGAGCCAGGAAGCAAAACTGGATGAGAGGCCAGAAAGCAGGAGCTGCTAATCATGGACCCAAGGCGGGCATTGTCAAGAAGCATAAGCCGAAAGGCAAGTGCTTTAGATGTGGCAAAGCAGGATATTGGAAGTATGAATGCCTAAAGGCTCTAGGTATGTGTAAATTTTCCCTTGTTACTGAGACATGTTTAGTGGCAATTCCCACAGATACTTGGTGTGTGGATTCAGGAGCCACTGATCATGTTAGTAATTCACCGCAGGGCATCCAAGTGACCCAACTGCTTAGAGAGGGAGACTTGCAAGCCTATCTTGGGGATACTACAAGAGTTTTTGTTGTTGAAGTGGGAGTTTTTTGTCGTTATTTTTCAGACTCAGTTTTACATTTGAGAGATTGTTTATATGTACCCAGTTTTCGAAAGAATTTGCTTTCAGTTTCTAAACTTTTATTGGATGGTTATAAGTGTGTTTTCTATGATAAATCTGTTTTTATTAGAAAGAACTAGAAGCTTATGTATGTTAGTTGACAATCTATTTTTAATCAAGACATACTCCCTAGTAATGCAAAACAAAGAAACTAATAACTCATCACCAAATCATAGTAAGAGAAACGAGTCTTCCCCTTTGAATCAAACTGATCTTTGGCACCTGAGACTCGGTCACATCAACCTTAGTAGGATTCAAAGGTTGGTCAATAATGGTTCTTTGGACTCATTGGATATTGACAGCTATCCGACCTGTGAGTCCTGCTTGGAGGGTAAGATAACCAAGAGGCCTTTCAAGGAAATGTGGTATAGGGCCAAGGAGGTTTTAGAGTTGATTCATTCTGACTTGTGTGGGCCTATGTCAGTTAAGGCTAGAGGTGGTTATGAGTATTTCATGACTTTCACGGATGATTACCCTATATATGGATACATATACCTGATGTGCCACAAGCCTGAATGCTTTGGCAAGTTCAAAGAGTTTAAGGCTGAGGTGGAGAACCATCTGGGTAAGAGTGCCAAGGCCTTGCAATTTGATCGCGGTGGCGAATACCTCTTTAGTGAATTTAGGTCCTATTTTTCGGAGGAGGGTATTCAGACCCAATTGTCTGCACCTGGCACACCCCAGCAGAATGGTGTAGCAGAGAGGAGGAACATGACTCTTATAGACATGGTTAGATCGATGATGAGTTATAGCGAATTACCTATTTCGTTTTTGGTTTTAGCCTTGGAGTCAGCATGTTATCTCCTTAATCTTGTACCATCTAAGTTTGTGCCTTCGACCCCAGTAGAGCTTTGGACTAGGCGAAAACCTAGTCTGAGACATCTCAGGATATGGGGTTGTCCAGCATATGTGCCTTAGGCAGACACAGCCAAGCTAGATGCGAGGTCTGAGATTATGCTTTTTGTAGGCTACCCCAAACGAACGAAAGGTGGTCTGTTTTATAGTCCTCAGGATCAGAAGGTGGTGGTGACCACCAATGCCAAGTTTCTTGAGAAGGACTATGTTTTAGATCACAAGACAAAGAGCAAGGTAGTATTGGAAGAGCTTAGGGGTCAGTCCACTATTCCAGATGCACGAGTACATGAAGACACACCACAAAAGACTGCACACACTATCACAGACGATGCTCTTACGCAGGCTGTGCCTCATTATAGTGAGAGGGTTATCAGACAGCCCGAGAGGTGCATGGGTTTGGGTGAGTCTTCGAACTTTATCCCTAACGCTCATGAACCAGACCCAATTAGCTATAATGAGACTCTCCAAGATAAATATGCAGATTCTTGGTAGAGAGCAATGATTATTGAGATGGGTCCTATGGACTCAAATCAGGTCTGGAAGTTGGTAGACCTTCCTGATGGGTTTCGGCCTATTGGGTGCAAATAGGTCTACAAGAGAAAGAGAGAATCTAACCGGATGGCTTAAACCTTCAAGGCTAGGCTCGTGGCGAAGGGGTATACTCAGAAAAAGGGTATCGATTATGAGGAGACCTTTTCCCCAGTAGCTATACTTAAGTAGATCCAAATTCTCTTGGTCGTAGCTGCTCAAACGGACTATGAGATTTGGAAGATGGACGTCAAGACAGCTTTCCTTAATGGAAGTCTTGAGGAGACCATCTTTATGCAGCAACCAGAGGGTTTCATTGTTCATGGCCAAGAGCACAAGGTATGCAGGCTTAGGAGGTCCATTTATGGACTTAAGCAAGTATCCAGATCTTGGAGCATCCGTTTTGGTGAGGTTATCCAGTCCCATGGATTCATTCATTGTCCAGATAAGCAGTGTGTATATCACAGGCGTGATGGTGATACAGTGGTGTTCCTCGTACTTTACGTAGATGACATCCTTCTGATTGGCAACAGTAAGAAAGTGTTGTTAGACGTAAAGGCAAGGTTGTCCAGGCAACTTGATATGAAGGATTTGGGAGAGGCTGGACATATCATTGGGATCAAGATTATTCAAGATCGTAGGAGACGTTCTCTGACTCTCTCCCAACCATCATATATAGACACAATTTTGGCCCTTTTTAACATGCAGAACTCCAAGAAGAGTTCACTACCTTTCAGGCATGGGGTGCATTTGTCTAAGGAGCAATGCCCCAAGACTGCTGAGGAGATAGACGCCATGCAGGCGGTACCCTATACTTTTGCAGTTTGTAGCATCATGTATGCTATGTTATGTACGAGGCCTGATATTTGCTTTGCCGTTGGCATGGTTATCAGATATTAGAGTAACCCAGGGAAGGCTCACTGGGAGGCAGTAAAATGCATTCTCAAGTATTTGCGCAGTCTGAGAGATTATGTCATAGTTTATAGAGCGCAGGAGCTTATACCGTTGGTTTCACAGATTCAGACTTTCAAGGTGATATGGACAAAAGTAAGTCTACCTCTGGGTTTGTGTTCACTCTAGGAAGCAGAGCCATAGTATGGCAGAGTGTTAAGCGGAAATGCGTGACAGACTCCACCATGGAGGCTAAATACGTTGCCGCATCAGAGGCACCGAAAGAAGCTGTATGGCTCCATAAATTCTTGGTGGACTTAGATGTGGTTCCTGAGTTGCCTAGGTCTATCAGCATTTATTGTGATAACAATGGTGCAGTTGCTAACTCGAGGGAACCATGAGCCCACAAAGCGAGTAAACACATAGAGCACAAGTACTACCTGATACGAGAGATCTTAAAGAAGGGAGATGTGACCGTGGCCAAGATAGCATCAGATGAAAACCTTACATATCCTTTCACAAAGCTATTCACCCCAAAGGTCTTTGAGAGACATGTGGAGGGCATGGGAGTCAGATTCTTGAAGGAGCCATGTGAGTGAGCTTCAAGGTGTTCTGTAGATTTCATTATGACAGCAGTTTAATAGTGGGTTGGACAGTTTTTTTGTACTTCTTAACATAGCTTTGAGTATTAGTGGGAGATTGTTAGTTTTGAATACAGAAAAGCTATGGCTTGTATCAAAAACTAATATTCACAGATGACATATCATTTTGTTTTAGTATTAAATTATTCCATTATATCATAGAACTAGATAACGGGGTGTGGAAAGACACAACGGATACCGTTATTGGTTAAAGTATTGATATATAAAAAGTATGCTCGTAACTGAGATAGTCTAAACATACTATCAGTATAGGTTATCGTGTGATTTTGAAATTAGTTTATATAGACTAATTTAAATCACACGGATATGCCCGTGGCATATTGAGCACGACCAGTTTGGATAGAATTGACTTGTACTGATCAGCGTAGTCAATTTGGTCCTAGTATTCAGTCTCTCAATCCCAAGATTTGGATGGGCGTGAGAGTTGGATATCGTATACTTTGATTTGCCAAAGAGTGCGGTCAATTGGGGCCTATACCTCGGTAGATTAGGTATGTGGTGTTTAGCTTCTTACGTGCAGTTGCTAGTCAGAGAAATCCATGTATCGGTTCGCTGAGTTGATGGTGCTCCCGAGATTAGCTCGTAAGGTTTATTGTACTAAAAATAGCCAGTGGACTTTACGTCCGGTATAATAAGAAGGTCGAGTGGTACTAATCTCGGATACCAAGAAGTCGGTCAATTAGTTTGTCAGTAAATTGAAAAACCAACGAGCACTAGATCTTTGATGTGGGGAGATAGAAGAAAATAAAGTGGCGCGATGTAAAGTCATTTTTGAGCGGTAGTTACATAATTGGTCCGTTAATGGTATGACTAATTATGCATTTGACTAATTGATAAAGTGAATTAATTAATGCTAAAGGTTTAATTAATATTTAATTGACAAAGTGGATTAAGAAAATTAATTCTATATGAATTAATTAATCCTAAGGGTTTGATTAAATTAAATTAAAGAAGTGGATTAAAGAAATAATTCGAAAAGATTGATTGGAGCTGACTAGTCTAGGAAAGACTAAGGGGTCAACTAAAGACAAACTAAAAGGCCCAACTCAAAGGCCCACTAGGTCTCCTTAGAAGCTCCCTACAAATATCCCTTGTTAGGCATTAATGACGACATAAGAAACTTGGAGGCCAAGTTTAGCCTAGTGAGTGAAAGTCTAGCTTAGAGTGAGAATTTCTTCTTCAAATCTTCTCCTCCAAGTCAGCTAGGATAACTTTCTTTCTTTAAAAAACTTAAGGCCATCGGATTTTATTATTTAACCCGCCGGATTTTTGGTTGAAACCATCGCTGTCGCCGGTTTCCTTTTGCTCCTCACACTTCAATTTTTTCGGCGACTGTCCGGCTTCCTTCATGCTAAATCCGATGACCCACTGTTGATCTCTCATTGATCAGGTGATCCATGGTGGAAGCTGTCCATATCGTGGGTGGATCCGGCGGTCAGATTGGCCAGAATCTTCTTGCGCATCTGACGGCCGGCAGTGGTGGTTGAGGGAGTTTCCGGGCAAAGCTGTTTTGGGCAGATTTAAGTTTTTTCAAAGAAAGGTTCTTGGGATTTCTTTGTTTTGCTTTGGGCTACTCCGTAGACACTAGCCCACACTAGTTTGGAGTTGATTTGGAGTTATTCTTTGGATTTCAGTGGTAATCGCATGCTAAAGATTTGGTTTTCTTTATTGCGTCGGGCTTCTCTTCAAAGGTATAACCTTTATGTTTTCCGCTTTTAATTAAAGGTTGATTCTTTGTGCGTTGTTTGTCATTTTAATAAATTAAATAAGTATAAGCCTAGATCCGTTAAGGGGAAAATGAATTTGAGCCTAAGCTTTGTCGAAAGTTTCTGATTCTGGAATACATTGCACGAAAGTGAGATTTTCGATTTAGCCCGGGTTTGTTCTATTTTCCTTCAGTACGACAGTATAATTATTTAAACTAAACGTTGGTCACTTTAATTACGCGTCATGTATATGTTTGTATCTTTTGAGGGCCCCACCCTTTTTGCACTATCCTACTCGGTATGGGCTAGACTGAGACTTAGTATTGTCATGGCCCGGGGTACCTAGGTGGCTCGGTTGATAGCTGGTGGGTTGTTCGTTTTAGTTTGTTGGTACAGATCCAGATTTATTGGTTATTTTGGGTGTGCATTATGTGGTTAGTTGGTCTATCATTGGCACGCTAGTTGGTTTACCATTTTGGGTACATGATTAGTGTTGCGTGTTTGACTATTGTATGTTTGTCTTTCATTTATTCTTGTTGGGTCAAGGAGGTGACCCTCACTAGATGTGTGGTCTCGCATACTTACATTTCTTTTTCTCTTTGAATGTGATCCAGGTAGAAGCTTCCCGTGTGACGTTCGTGATCAGTCTCGAGGGACAATGGGTTGAACATGCATAACCACTTTTCATAGTTGTAGTAGCTAGATTATGCACTTGATTGTATGACTTAGGTGTTGAAATAGGATTTGAGTTTTTATGGATTGATATATGTAGTATTTCCAAATGTCGGATTGTGTTTTTATCCTTTTTTGGATTTATGAAATTTGTTGGTGTTGAATTTTATCGTTTAAATGAATGAACTGAAAGATTATCTGCCCGGGCCTAGCCAGAAACTCACTTTCGTGCTATGCATTCCAGAATCGGAATCTCTGGCCAGGTCTAGACGCTAGCACAATTGCTATTCCAACCCTTTTGAAATAACATTACGTAGGATATGGGTTTGCACTTATTTGATTTACCACGCAACAAAAATTTCTAATTAAAATCGGAACTTTAGAAAATACCTTTGAAGCGTGCACTCAGGTGATTCTCTTGTATGCCTCAAGACTTTGATTTCACGTTGTGTGGGCAACAATCTAGAAACCAATTTGATAAGCTAATCACCACAATCCACCTGCCAGAAAATTCCAACACCGCTGCACCTAGCAAGCATAATAAACGTGCCACCCGGAGTGAGAGAAAACTACACGCGCAGCTGGTTTGAACAGGCAAAAAAATTTGGCCAACATAGAGGAAACATCCAGTCACAGTTTTCCTTCTAAAATTTGACTTTGAGGGAGAAATTTATTTCTCTCTCTAGGATTTTATCTCTCTAGTTTTCTTGTCTTGAAAACTTATGAATTGTATATTGTGGAATAGCTAATCCCTTGTCTATATATAGAGTTACAAGAGAGACCCCAAGTTGGTTTAGGATTGGCCTTCCTACTGGGATTCTGTTTCCTTCAATCCTGTTCCTGGACTGATACACATCCAACTGATACAGGAATTCACTTATCCCAATCCAGTTCTTGGTATGATTCACTACCAACTGATACAGGGATTCACTTATCCCAAACCAGTTCCTGGTATGATTCACAACCAACAGACACAAGGATTAATTAATTACTTAATTAATTAAATCTACCATTGTCAATAACCCAATACATAATTAATTGTACCACTAACGGATTAATTATGGCACTACCATCCTACACCAGAATTACTTCCGAAACAACTTAATTAATTTATATTCATAATCTCCCCACATCAAAGATATAGTGCTCGTTAATTTATTAATTTACTGATAAATTAATTAATGAACTTCTTTAATTCCGATACTAGTACCACTTGACCTTTAATTCAAAGGAGTGTGACAGTCTAATGTCCTGCAAACTCTAACGTCAAGTGACCGTGAGGGAGATGACATCCATGAATTGCACCGTTTGATGAGCATCTGTCAACACTGCCAGTGAATGGTGACTTCAATTGAATACTATCAGGTGACGCTCAGCAAATGCCAACATTTGCTAAACATGAGGAGACCATCACTGACATGAGCAACGGGCGTGACTAAAATGATAGCCAGTACACATGCCAGTTTGAACGGACGTCAGCAGAGCCACCTTCCTAGAACATGCTATTTTACGAAACTTGGAGCTAAAAAAAAATTCCAGAATTTCCGAAATAGACATCCTACCATTTTATTCCTTTAATCTTTCTTCTATAAATAGCAGTAGGATCAACCCTTAGGGGAGTTTAGAGTTTTTTTCTTGTAGACGATTTCACACGATTTTTTTACCTGAAATGCATTTTATTTGCTTTCTTTTATTCTTGTGTTTTAGCTAAGTGTTAGTTTTGAATACTGAAAAGCTATTGCTTATATCAAGAAATAATTCCTAGTTGACATATCAGTTTGCTTCCGTATTGGATTTGTTCTATTATATCATAAAACTAGATAACGAGGTGTAGAAAAGCAAAGTAGATCTCGTTATTGGTTGAAGTAATGATATATAAACAGATACTCGTAATTGAGAGAGTTTGAACATAATATCAGTATAGGTTATCGTGTGATTTGGAAAATAGTTTGTCTAGACAAATTAAATCATACGGATATGCCTGGGGCATATTGAGCACGACCTGTTTGGGATTGAATTAACTTGTACTGATTGGCGTAGTTAATTTGAACCTAGTATTCTAATCTCTTAATCCCTAGATTGGAGAGGGCATGGGAGTTAGATATCGTATGCTTTGATTTTCCAAAGGGTGCTGTCAATTGAGGCCTAGATCTTGATAAGTTGGGTATGCGGTGTTTGGCTTCTTTGTGTGCCATTGCTAGTCGAAGGAATCTATGTACCGGTTCACCAGGTTGATGGTGCTCCCGAGAAGAGCTCGAAAGGTTTATTATACAAAATCTGGCTAGTGGAATTTATGTCCGATATAATCAGAAAGACGTGTGGTACTAATCTCAGATACTAAGAAGTCGATGAATTAATTTGTCAGTAAATTTATGAATCGGCGAGCACCAGATATTTGATGTGAGGAAATAGAAGAATAATAAAGTGAGTGCGAAGTAAATTCATTTTTGAGCGGTAGTTCCATAATTGGTCCGTTAGTGGTACGACTAATTATGCATTTGACTAAACGATAAATTGAATTAATTAATGCTAAAGGTTTAATTAATATTTAATTGACTAAGTGGATTATAAGAAATAATCCTAAGGGCTTGATTAAATTTAATTAACAAAGTGGGTTAATAAACTAATTCTAAAGATTCGATTGGAGTTGATTAGTCTAGAGAAGACTAAGAGGTCAATGAAAGTCAAACACTAAGGCCCAACTCAAAAGCGTACTTGGTCTCCTTAGAAGCTCCCTATAAATAGCTAATGTTAGGCACTTAAAGACATTAAGAAACCTTGGAGGCAATTTGCCTAGAGTGAGAAAGTTAAGCCTAGAGAGAGAATTTCATCTTCCTCATCGAAGATCTTTCTCGAAGTCGGCTTAGAGAAATTTCTTCTTCAAATAACTCAACCCATTTTTGTGAGGGTCTTGACCGTTAGTTTGTCTCCTGCCCGGTTCCGCCGATCGAAATTCGAACAGCCGCCGTGAAGCATTTTATTTTTTTAGCGAACGTTTGTTTGGCGCAATTTGGGTGTCCTTCATCACGATGATCCCTTGGCTTATTCTTTTTAGGTTCGCCAAGGTCTAGATCTTTTGTTGAAGCGAACTAATTCTGGTTGTCCCTATAGTTTTTCCGGTGGCGCACGGTCAGTTCCCCAAATCTGCGCAGATTGCCTTCGGGCAAGAATCTGTCTGGGTTTTCCAAGTTTTTTCGAAGCGGGTTTCTTTTGGTTTTCTTCATTTGTGCTATTAG
Organism: Knoxia roxburghii; assembly: GCA_030378225.1. Classification (NCBI taxonomy): domain Eukaryota; kingdom Viridiplantae; phylum Streptophyta; class Magnoliopsida; order Gentianales; family Rubiaceae; genus Knoxia; species Knoxia roxburghii. Next base: position 15,525,458 of record CM059418.1, read on the forward strand.
CCACTCCGTGGTTGATTTCTCACCAAATCTCAGAGTTGTATGAGTCATTCTTTGGACTTTTGGTGGTATTTACAGTTTCCCGGCTATGGGTTTTCTTTATTTGCGAGGGACACGCTTCAAAGATATAATCTTTAAAGGTATTCGCTTTATTTTAGATTCAATTTTTGTGTCGTTTTAATAAATTGAACTAGTATAAGCCTAGATCCGTTTAGGGGAAATGATTTTTAGCCTGAGCTGAATCAAACGTCTTCGATTCGGGAATGCATATCACGAAAGTGAGGTTTTTAGTTTAGCCCGGGCTGTTGGTGTATGTGCCCTTTTAGCCTGAGATGAGTTAGTTTCATGAATATAATATTCTTGTGCATATTTGAAATTAAGAAATCGATCCACCAAAAGACACACTCCATGGAATTTTAGTTCATGAGTGATTATTTGAGTAGTACTCGTATGAGGATCCTTAGACCAGAAATCACAACATAGTCTTAGGTGAACTGTAGTTTGCTTTGACATACGCCTAATGGGGTCGTAACAGGTTGCCAAGTACGGGTATGATTGGGTGCACTATGAGTCACGCTAAGGTATGTAGGTGAAGTGATGGGACTACAAGTCTCTCTTAAATGAGAGATGATATCTTGGCCACAAGATAGTGAACTGGAAAGTGCATGGCCCTACCCAAGAAAAGATAAGCGTTATCATTTGCTTGATTAAATTCAGTGTCACTAAAAAATCAAGTAAACGTTCAGCTAAATAAGGATAATGGTTCCATGCCTTATGCTAAACGGGATATCAATGTAGAGAATTGTACGTAGTATGCTCAGAAGGTTGTGTTGAATCACCATTCGACCCTCCGTTCTGAATTGGGTAGTCATTATGTCTTGCTATGGACCACTAATGACTTATGGATAAATTAATTAGATTTAATTATCCATTGCCAATTTGGAATGGGCCTACAGGATCGCACATAATAGAGTTCGATGATACAGAATTGCCTACACTAAGTTTAATTGTTATACTTAGACAAATAGTATTTAATTAAATAGTTTAATTAAATATTATTGAGAAGTTCTGTGGTATTAATTAATAGTTAATTAAGTACCTAGGAACAATTGGGATAGGCTGACAAATCAAAGGACCTAATTGCAATTGAGGTTCTTGACCCATCAGCCTTATCCATGGGTCAATGGGTCGATCCATGGTTTTGGAAAAATAATATTATTTTTAATTAAATTAATTATTAATATTATTTTTGTTTTAAGTGACTGAGTATCTGACTCTTATATATCCCGGGGATATTGAGTCAGATACTTTGGCAATCTTTTAGAAAAAAAAAATAGTTTACCAAAACTTGTAGGAAATTCCCAAATTTTTCTCTCTCGGCAGACAGGCTAGCACCAATTCTGTTAGAGCTCCGGTGCTTGATGAAGGAAAACTGAACAAGCCCGGGCTAAATCAAAAACCTCACTTTCGTGCAATGCATTCTAGAATCGGAAGCTTTCGACCAAGCTCAGGCTCAAATTAGTTTACCCATGAACGGATCTAGGCTTATAATTATTTAATTTATTAATCGGGACACAAAAGATTCGATCTTTAATTAAAGCAGAATTTAAAGATTATACCTTTTGTAGCGAAGTCCCTTGCTTAAAGAAAAATCCAATCTTTGTTGCGATTCCAATAGAAATCCAATTGATATCTCCGTAGAAATTTCGAATATTGCGTGGGCAATAATCTATCGAAGTCTACTTGCTTAGCCCACAAGGAAATCTCTCAAATTGGATTCAAAGCACTCTCAAAAAACTGATCAAAAACCCATAAACTGCTCAGCCTCTTGCTTGGAAAAACTGCTGCTGCCACGGTTTATAAAACCCACAAAAACCCTAGTACCCAGCCCTTTGTCCCACCGTGATCTAGACAAGGAGAAGCAGCGGATCACCGATCAATTAGAAAGAGATCAATGCTGCCCCTTCTCGAATCAAATGCGCGGGACTGAAGCTGAAAACTAGCGGCAGAAAACCGTGTGGACTGTCCTTGCTTGTGCGCTGCTGCCCAGAAAAAATTCCAGCGAGAATAGCTGCTGTCCAGGAAATATTCCAGCGAGAATAGCTGCTGTCCAGGAAATAAAACTGCAAGAATCTGCGAGCTTAGATAAATAATCAACAAAGGTTTGATCTTTGAGAGGAATCCAATTCAAGGAAGTGAGAAATCTGGTTTGTTTTTTGAGAAAGAATTCTTGAAGAAAAATTGTCTTGCAAGAAAGCAAGAAAAAAATTGTCTTGCAAGACTTCCTTTGGTTTTCTTAGGCATCAGGTCTTTTATTTATAGGAGCTCGATTGGAGACCTAATGGGCTCTCGAGTTAGGCCTTTTAATTTGACTTTCGTTGACAGCTAAGTCTTCCCGACTAATCAACTCCAATCGACCCATTTAAATTAATTTAATTTAACCCACTTTGTTAATTTAATTTAATCGAACCCTTAGAATTAATTAATTCAAAATAGAATTAATTTGTAAATTCACTTTGTCGATTAAATATTAATTAAACCTTTTGGATTAATTAATTTACCTTGTCGATTAGTCAAATGCATAATCGGTCGTGCCACTATCGGACCAATTATGGAACTACCGCTCGAAAATGACTTTACATCGCGCCATTATATTTTATTCTATCTCCCCACATTAAAGATCTAGCGCTCGTTGGTTTATCAATTTGCTGACAAATTAATTCACCAACTTCTTGGTTTCCGAGATTAGTACCACTCGTCCTTTTATTATACCGAACATAAAGTTCACCGGTCGGGTTTAGTATAATAACCTTACGAGCTCATCTCGGGAGCACCATCAACCCGGCGAACCGGTACATGGATTCCTCCGACTAGCAATGGCTCGTAAGAAGCTAAACACCGCATACCCAACCTACCGAGGTATTGGCCTCAATTGACCTCACTCTTTGGCAAATCAAAGCACACGATATCCAACCCTCACACCGTCCCAATCTCAGGATTGAGAGACGAAATACTAGGACTGAATTGATTACGCTGATCAATATAAGTCAATTCTATCAAAACTGGTCGTGCTCAATATGCCCCGGGCATATCCGTGTGATTTAAACTAGTTTAGATAAACTAATTTCCAAACCACACAATAACCTATACCGATAGTATGTTCAGACTATCTCGGTTACGAGCATACTTTTTATATATCAATACTTTAACTAATAACGGTATCTACTGTGTCTGTCCACACCCCGTTATCTAGTTCTATGATATAAAGGAACAAATTTATACCGAAACAAAATGATATGTCATCTGTGGATATTAGTTTTTGATACAAGCCAAAGCTTTTCTGTATTCAAAACTAACACTTGAGAGTAGAGAGCATCTCCTGGGGAAATGCTTTGATGGTGATTAATCCCGGACGAACATCAATCAGGATCCAGGTGCGACAACCGATTATGCTACAAGGATAAGCATGGAATGCTTTAAATCTAGGATTAAACTAACACTAAAATAATCAATTAGGCTTTTTTCGCTGCGATTTTTTGAAAACTAGGCCTAATCGATCCCAACAGTGGTATCAGAGTTAGGCTCATTTTAGTGATAATAATTGAAATTAATTGAGTAAAACAAAAAATGATTTGTTTTCGACGATAAATTTTATTGCGGGTTGTCTTGAAAGCCTAGTCAGAGAAGGAAAATCTATTGCCCGTATATTTTCTTTCATGGACAGTTTGGTTTTTATTCTAGGTTCTTTTATTCACCGGGAAATTGGGTTTTCTCACCAGAATTTCATGGGTTTTGGTTGTTGTTGTCTCTCCGAAAAAATGAGCACTCCAGAAAGGTTCAGGGCTCAAATGTTTTTTAGAAGATCCATGGAAGAGTTCCATGTTTGTTGGTTTTCAAAACTGTTTCATTTTGATTTACTTATTAGAATCTTTGGTGGCATTTTGTTTTTGAGCTATTGCGTTTTTACCAGAAAAATGATTTCTTTTTATGGGTTTGTTTTATTTTGGCCCGATTCTTTAAACAATTTGAAACGGTTATGAAATAGGGCTATATGAATCCTTGCCGGAAAAATGTTTTTTGGTCTGAGTTGGTTAAAATTTTTTGCTTGGCTATTGTTTTGTTTTTTTTCGCAGGGTTGCTTCACCGGGAAAACGCTAACACCAGAAAGGTTCCGGGCGTGTCATTTTTCCAATGTCGGTGGTTGACGAAGGCTGGAAATAATCTTGCCTAAATGCGGTTGTTGTTTTTGTTTTGGTTTCTGATGTGTCAGACTGGAATCAGGCGACGATTGGTTCGTCGATCGCTACTTCTTCGCCATCTCCGATTGAATCTTCTTTGTTGGACGAGAAGGCTGCGATCAGGATGGTGATGTCCGAAAGTGGCGAAGTTTTTGGCTGGAAATCGAAGACGGGAAACGAAACCGGCCGGCTGCGAGTTTGAGGAAGAAGAAGGGCTGGTAGCGGCTGGGCAAGAAACCCTAATGAGTGAAATGAGCAAAATACGCCACCACCCAAGAAACCCTAATTGTGTAAATAGAGAGAGGCGGCTGGGGTTAAGCCCTAATGGGCGAATGTGCTATATTGCCCCTGCCGCAGTCTCTAATTATAAAAATGGGATATTTGAGTTTTAAAATGGTTTTAAAATTACAGAATGTCCCTTGGACTTTATGTCTTCCTCAAACCCTAACCCATAACTTTAATTAAATTACCAAATATCCATAAAATTTTCAGAAAAATAGTCTTTTCTGATTTTTTAAATTTGATAAGATTTTCATTTAGATTTTATTGGATAAAATTAAATCTTATCAGAAGATCTTTAAGATAGGATTTTAAAATATTTTAAATTTTAAATTTAATTAATTATATTAATTAGATTAATGATAATAAAATTTGAAGATAAGATTAAATTTGGTTTAGAATTCTTATCCTGTTTTAATATTTAAAATTTTAAATTTTAGATAATTATCTTAATTAGATTAGGATAATTAGGAAATATTTGAAATTTTAAATTTAAAGAATTATCTTAATAAGATTAGGATAATTAGAAATATTTTAAAATTTGAAATTTAAATAATTATCTTAATTTGATTAGGATAATTAAATAATAATAATAAATAAAATTAATTAATTAATGATATTAGTTAATTAATTAATTTGTTTATTATTTATTTATTTATATCGTGATTTATTTATGATTTCGAATTTAAATTGTTTAAATTGTGAAATGCATACATAATCATGTGTTAAATATGTTCATGCATCATTTTGACCAAAATAACAAGAGATTGATTAAAGTTGATCGTGACACGATCAATTTTAATAGTATAATATTTATACAATCCTTTAAAATTATTCGGCTTAATTAAAATGGGCTTGTATGAAGCACTTGCATTATTATGTGTTTCTCATGCATGAATTGGGCTTTTAATTATTTTAATTTGGGGCCTACGAGCCTATTAAATTCTATGTAATAGAATAGAATTATACAGGCCCAAACTTCCAAGGAGCCCAAAACGGAGCCAAGGAACTGAATCCCAGCTGAGGTGGCCGAAATGAAGAAAATAATTTTAAAAGCCTAGTAATAGACTAGAGCCCAATTCATTGCATTTTATTCGCGTTAAGCTGTTCAAACAAAACCCCTAAAAACCTAAGTCATAAATTGCTTTAATACTTGGGGGCTCGCCAGAGCGTCGAACGTCTGTGGACTTGGAGAGCACAAGGGCCGCAGGTTTTCTTCATGAGGCGAGTTATTACATAATAGGTGCCCAACTTTACTCACTACCACTATGTGGAAAAACTGTTTGGGTATTTATTGATGTGATGCTTCGAGAGATGGTTTGACTTAGGGAAATTGGTCTAGTTTAACCCGATAAGTTGACTAAGACTGGTTTTGCAATTATATGATGGTTTCAAACTTTTAGAATGTTCATCCTATCACCGAAAAGGTGCACGGTGATGTAATTGGAAAGCGTTAAATTGCATGAGATGTTATTTGAACATTGCTTACCAAAAGGGTCCGATCGCTATGATACTTGCCAAAGCAAGACTGGGGTTTGGTTCTTTGTGGATTTTCGGTCCATAATCTAGCACCAGCACAAAATTGTATGGGATTTCAATTTTGGCAATTGTGGAAATGATTTTATTAAAACCCATTCTAATATTTTGCATTATTCTTTTGTGGATGGCATTATCTTGCACTTAAATTTCAAATCAATGTCCATAAGAAACATTTTAAAACATGAAAGGAAGCGTTATTGTCTTAGAAGCTACTTTGCCCGAAATACCCAAAAAATGCTACAAAGGTTACTTGAAAGACCTTTGGAAGGCAAAAAGAACAAATCCAATGATGTGACATGTTTGAGGCTTGCTTCAAAAATATGAATATAGAAGCGTTCCATATTTATGCGTCACTAAGGAAAAGTGTTCTATAAGCAAGTCCATAACGAAAGGTTCGTTACATTGATAGCATTAATTTCCTGCACGATGACGAAGGGTTCGTTTGTGAGTACTTGCCTAGTCAAGATGAAAGGGTGTACTGATACTCTATAGAGACTAGTTGTACCTCGGTTAAGGAAATTAGACATTGACGTCATCTTGGCTTCATTGCTAGATGAGTACAATGACTTCGTGGTAAATTTCAATATGCATGAGATGCTGAAAGACCCTGAGCAGACCCTTGAAAAAGGTACTCAAGTGTTAGTTGTTGAAAAAGGCAAAGTGGACGAGAGAAAGTTCAAAGGCAATGCAAAATTGTTGTGAACAAGGAGGCACGTAGTAAGATTGTTGTTAAGGCCAAGCCAGATTCTAAGACAAAACCCGAAAATGACACTACATTTTTCTATTACAATGAATGTCATTGGAAGAGAAAATGTAAAGTGTGTCAAAAAAAATCCTTCATACCTATGGCACTGTCATTACCGAGAAATGTGTTCAAAGACTTCATGAGATGAAGTCATTGGGTCATTTGATTATGAATCTCATGACACATGTGAAATGTGCTTGCAAGGAAAAATGACAAAGAGTCCATTTTATGAAATGGGAAAGGACTAGTGAGCTATTACCCCTAATACAACGAGATGTAAGTCAACCAATGAGCACACAAGCCAAAGGTAGATTTGAATACTTCGTAAATTTTACTGATAACTATAGAAGAAATGGTTATGTCTACTTAATGGGGTATAAAAGTGAAACCTTTGAAAAGTTCAAAGAGTTCAAGAACGAAGTAGAAAATTAGTTGGATAGAAGGATTAAGGCTATTCGCTCCGATCGGGGAGATGAATACCTAAGGGATGAGTTTGATGGCTATCTAAAACAGTGTGGAATTGTTTCACAGCTGACTCCACCAGAATCACCTCAATGGAATGGTGTATCGGAAAGGAGGAATCAGACCCTGTTAGATATGGTTAGATCAATGATGGGCCAAACGACTCTCCCTATATCCTTTTGGGGTTATGCTCCCCTTTTTGTTGCCTACTTACTAAACCATATTTCATCTAAGGCAGTAGATAAGACTCCATATGAGATATGGATTGGCCAAAAACCCTATATGTCCTATCTATGGGTTTGGGGTTGTCAAGCTCATGTAAAGTGCTTACAAAGTAATAATCTTGAACCTAAAATAGACAAATGCCTATTTGTGGGATATCCTAAGACAATCAAAGGATATTAATTCTACCTCCCAACTGAGAACAAAGTGTTTGTTGCTCGAGGAGCTAATTTCTTAGAGAAAGACTTTCTGTACAAGAAAGACAGTGGGAGTAGAATAGAACTCGAAGAGGTTCGAGACCCATGAGAGAGTGTAGAAATGTCTACAGAAACTCATATGGAAGTTGGTGTGGAAACTCATGAGATGAGCAACCTGTGCCAACAACACAAGAACCTAGAAGGTCTAGTAGATCTCGTCAATAACCCGAGAGATACGGATTTCTCATAATTCACAATCCAGATTTGATCTTGGTGGACCATGATAAGCCCACGACCTACTGATTGGTTTTAGAAAATCCAGATTCAGATAAATGGCTACAAGCCATGGAGTCTAAAATGCAATCCATGAGGGACAATAAAGTGTGGACTTTGATTGACCCTCATGTTCAGGCAAAGGTTGTCGATTGCAAGTCAATTTTCAAGGTAAAACCTAGCGGGATCTTCAAGGCAGACTAGTGGTGAAAGGTTTCAGAGAAACTCATGATGTTGACTATGATGAAACCTTCTCCCCTGTTGTGATGCTCAAGTTTATTAGGACAATGCTTGTCATAGCTGCATATTATGACTATGAGATATGGTAGATGGATGTTAAGACGGTTTTCCTAAATGGAAACCTACTCGAGGATGTTTACATGAAATAACCCTAGGGATACATCGATCAGGATCATCCTAATCGAATATGCAAGCTTCAGAGATCCATCTACGGACAGAAGCAGGTATCTCGAAGTTGGAATGTTCATTTAGATAAGGCAGTAATGGTTACGAATTCATAAAGAATGAAGATGAGCCTTGTGTTTACAAGAAGGTTAGTGGGAGCAGGAATGTTTTTCTTGTCCTATATGTGGACGAAATCCTACTCATAGGAAATGACATCCCCATGTTGAATGATATCAAGCAATGGTTGGGGAGTGTATTTTCTATGAAATACTTAGGAGAAGCCGAAATGATACTAGGTATCAAGATCTATAGAGATAGGTCTAAGTGGCTTCTAGGACTAAGTCAAGAAGGGTACATAGACAAGATATTGAAGAGGTTCAATATGTCTAACTCTAAGAATGGTATGGTACCGTTCAAACATGGCCTTCTCTTGAAGAGGAACCAAGGCCCTTCAACTAAAGAGGAGAGGAAAACAATGAATAGAGTTCCATATGCTTCGGTAATAGGATCTATCATGTACGCCATGTTATGTACCCACCCAGATGTCGCACATACACTAAGCATGACTAGCAGATACCAACAAGATCCAAGAATAGCTCATTTGCTGCAGTCAAAGCAATCCTAAAGTACTTGCGAAGAACTAAAAGATTGATGCTAGTATGGAGGACAAGAACAGATCGTTGTATAAGGCTACACCGATGCTGCTTTTCAGACAGATTAAGATGACATGAAATCACAATCAGGCTACGTGTTTTAACCTGAATGTGGTGCAGTGAGCTAGAAAAACTCAAAGCAAGATAAAATGCCCTACTCTACAACATAATTTGAGTACTTTCCTGCATGAGATGTTGCAATAAGAGTGTCTGGTTAAGGGAAGTTTGTGTCTAGCATCGGAGTGATACTGAGTATCCAAGTTCCGATAGACCTCTTCTGTGACAACAACGGGGCCATTGCACAAGCTAAGGTACCCCAGTCACACCAAAAGACCAAACACATACTCAGAAGGTTTCGCCTTATTCTGTGAAAGTGTGCAAAATAGGGTCAGACGACAATGAAGCAGTTCCTCTCATAAAAGCTCTACCGCAGTCAAAGTTTGAGAGATATATAATAGAGCTTGGTCTTAAAATGTTCATGACATAGTCCTTTAACGAGTAAGTGTGGTGTATGTGCCCTTTTAAGGGCTATATAGACATTTTTCATTTGATTGATGATTTATCAGAAGAGTTAGTTTCATGAATATAATATTCTTGTGTATATTTGAATTCATGAAATCGATCCACCAAAATAAACACTCCATGGACTTTTAGATCATGAGTGATTCTTTTGAGTAGTACTCGTACGAGAATCCTTAGACCAGAAATCACTGCATAGTCTTAGGTGAATTGTAGTGAGCTTTGAAATATGCCTAACGGGGCCGTAACAGGTTGTCAAATATGGGTATGATTGGGTACACTATGAGTCACGCGAAGATATGTAGGTGAAGTGATGAGACTACAATTCTCTCTTAAATGAGAGATGATATCTTAGCCACTTGATAGTGAACTGGGAAGTGCATGGCCGTGCCCCAGAAATAATAAGAGTTATCATTTGCTTGATTAAGTTCAGTGTCTCTAAGAAATCAAGTAAACGTTTAGCTAAATATGGATGATGGTTTCATGCCTTATGCTAAACGGGATATCAATGTAAAGGATTGTACGTAGTATGCTCCGAAAGTTGTGTTGAATCACTATTCGACCCTTCGTTCTGAATTGGATAGTCATTATGTCTTACTATAGACCACTAATGACTTATGGATTAATTAATTTGATTTAATTATACATTACCAATTTGGAATGGGCCTACAGGATCGCACATAAGAGTGTTTAATGATACAGAATTGCCTGCACTAAGTGTAATTTTTATACTTAGTCAAATAGTATTTAATTAAATAGTTTAATTAAATATTATTGAGAAGTTTTGTGGTATTAATTAAGAGTTACTTAAGTACCTTGAAACAATTGGGATAGGCTGACAAATCAAGGAACCTAATTGCAATTGAGGTTCTTGACCCATAAACCTGATCCATGGGTTAATGGGTTGATCCATGATTTTGGTAAAAACCCATGTCAGTACAAATAATATTATTTTTAATTAAATTAATTATTAATATTATTTTTGTTTTAACTGACTGAGTATTTGACTCTTATATATCCCAGGGATATTGAGTCAAATACTCTGGTCATCTTTTAGAAAAAAAAAGTTTTCCAAAACTTGAATGAAATTCCCAAATTTTTCTCTCTCGGTAGACAGGCTAGCACCAATTCTGTTTGAGCTCTGGTGCTTGAGAGTAGAGAGCATCTCCTGGGGAGATGGTTTGATGGTGATCAATCCCGGACAAACATTAATCAGGATCCTGGCGCGGTAACCGATTACGCTACGAGGTGAAGGATTAACTGCTATAAATCTAGGATTTAATTAACACTAAAATAATCAATTAGGCTTTTTCCGCTGCGAGTTTTTGAAAACTAGGCCTAATCGATCCCAACACGGGCTAAATTTGTTTCCCTTCAAATTGGTATTAGGGTGAGTGTTTTGGCCTTATACTTGTTTGATTTATTACATGGCTTTGTTTTGGCTTTGTTATTTTTGGATTGTCAATATATTAATAGGTGGATTATTCTCGGCTGTTATGGTTTTTATTTAATTCATAAACCCTGGGACATGTCCGGGCAAGTTTTTTTTTTTTTTTAATGGAAATGTCTGTAATAGTAATAACCACGAGCTGGAAGCCATGTAGGATTAGATGAATCTTGTAGTAGGATTTAATCTAAAGTTTTTGTCTTTAAATTCCTAGAATTAATGTATTATGACGAAGACGTTATTTCGGGTAACTCGTATTCATCGGTTTTGGTTTATCACAATTTTGGGTGATTCCTAATAACATAGAAAACTGAGAAAACCCCGACGAATTGAAAGGAATCCAAATAACGAGTGGGAGTGATGCGACGTGACGTGTCAACGAGGCATCAAATGAAGCGACGATAAAGAAGGCCATAATAGTCGGGAAATGTTAAATTATGTATTTCACATTTTATATCCTTTTCGTTTCTTGTGTGTTTTCATTATATGTTTTGCATGATAGAAAACAAACCATTTTTTAATACGTGCAATTAACTAAGATAGATTTTTCGAATATTAAAATTCCAGCGGTTTTATGGGTGCGAATATCCATAGTTAAGATATTACATGCTAAAACGTAAAAATCCTAAAATTAAAATTCTAAGTGGGAGCGGGTTGCTATATATCCCCATGGCCTTAATTACAAATTCATATGTGATGTCGATAGACCTATGCGCTGACCATGGGCCTTCTTCCCTACTGATAAGTCTTCAATCCACGAGATCACTAGATTGAATTTCTAAATAGATGACTATAGTGAGTTTAATTGGTGAAACTTGTGACACCTTCGCTACTGACGCATATTAGTATCCTATGTAACAAACTTAGAAGTCATGTAATGGCATACACTTAGTATAACGTTTGTAGTATTCCTCGTAAGAGGTCACGCTACTTATGTGTGCGGCAAAAATCATCAACTATTAATTTCATTGATCATAAGATCGTTGCTCAGATAGTGAAATTAATGAACTTGTGTTCCTCTCGAACGAATATGGCTTAGCGTAGATGTTCACCTAACGTGACCTGCATTAATCCCGGTGTGAGAGATGTCGGCGGGAGATTATGTTGTTTTTAAGAATATGAATATTTTTAAAAAAGAATACTAAAACTTGACTGTTCATTTTTTTCATTTTGTCAATATGTCATTCAATCCACTTGTTGTCATTCTGAATCAAAACAAACTCTCCGGTCCTAATTACCATTGATTGGAAGCATAACCTGGACATTGTCCTTACTGCTGAGGGTTACAAGGATGTGCTCGTTAAAGAGTACCCTCAGTGCCCACTGATGATTCATCTCTTGATGAGAGAGAGTGAGAGGCTCACTCTAGGTGAAAGAAAGCTGATGAGATGACCAGGTGCTACATTTTGGCTTCTATGTCGAGTCTAGTGCAGCACTAACATCAGTTGATTGCCTCAGCCTATGAGATGATGTTTAACCTGAGGTAGATGTTCGGACATCAGGGCAGGACAGCCAAGTAGTCAGCTATGAGAAAACTCATGAATGCTAGGATAGCTGAGGGTACTTCAGTGAGGGATCCCGTGCTGGAAATGATCAGCTGCGTCAATGAGATTAAGGTTTTAGGAGGTGACATAGACGGGGAGACCAAGGTTGATATCATTCTCCAGAGCTTGCCTCCAAGTTTTGAGCAGTTTTGGTTGAAATATAATGTGGGCACCCTCTCATATTCCCTTCCTGAGCTCATGACTACATTGGTGTCTGCTGAAGGCCTCTTCTCTGAAAAGAAGCAAGCTTCGACTACTGTTGGACCTTCAGGTTCATTTGCTAGGCCCAAAGCTAAGAAGCAAAAGAGGAAGAATGGCCAGAAGGCAGGAGCTTATCATGGACCCAAAGGTGGTGTTGCCAAGAAGCACAAGTCGAAAGGCAAGTGCTTAAGATGTGGCAAAACAGGACACTGAAATAAAGACTGCCTAAAGCCTAGATGTATGAGCAATTTCACTTTTGTTATTGAGACATGTTTAGTGACGATTCCCACAGATACTATGCGTGTGAATTCAGGAGCCACTTATCATGTTTGTAATTCTTTGCAGAGGTTTCTAGTTTCCTAGCCGCCAAAAGAGGGTGATTTGAAGGTCTCTGGGGATACTACCATAGTATCAGTTCATGTAGTGGGAGTAGTTGGTCTTTATTTTTCAGACTCTGTTTTAAATTTGAGAGATTGTCTTTATGTACCAAACTTTAGAAAGAACTTACTTTCAGTTTCTAAGCTGCTTTTGGATGGTTATAAGTTTGTCTTTTCTGATAATTCTGTTTTTATTAGAAAGAACAATAAACTTATATGTTCATGTGCATTGGTTGACAATTTGTTTTTAATTAAGGCAAACTCCACAGTTTTGCAAAATACAGAAATTAATGACACATCATCCAATCCTAATAAGATAAAGGAGTCTTCCCCTTTGAACCAAACTTATCTTTGGCACCTAAGAATAGGTCATATTAACCTTAGTAGGATTCAGAGATTGGTCAATGATGGGTCTTTAGACTAAATTGGATATTGAGAGTTTTCCTACCTATGAGTCTTGCTTGGAGGGTAAAATAACCAAGAGGCCTTTTAAGGCAAAGAGGTATAAGGCTAAAGAGGTTTTAGAGTTGGTTCATTCTGACTTATGTGGACTTACGTCAGTTCGAGCTAGAGGTGGTTATAAGTATTTTGTGACATTCAAAGATGATTACTCTATATATAGATACATATACCTGATGCACCACAAGTCTGAATGCTTTGGTAAGTTCAAAGAATCTAAGGCTTATATGGAGAAACATCTGGGTAAGAGTATCAATACCTGCAATCTGATCGTGGTGGTGAATACTTTTCTAGTGAATTTAGGACCTATTTGTCAGATGAGGGTCCCAGTTGTCTGCAGCTGGCACACCCCAACAGAATGGTGTAACAGAGAGAAGGAATAGGACTTTTATGGATATTGTTAGATTGGTGATTAGTTATAGTGAGTTGCCCAACTCGTTTTGGGGTTATGCCTTGGAGATAGTGTGTTATATTCTTAATCTCGTACCATCTAAATCTATGCCTACGACACCCTTGGAGTTGTGGACTGGACGAAAGGACAATCTGAGACATCTCAGGATTTGGGGTTGTCCAGCACATGTGCTTGAGGCAGATGCAGGTAAGTTAGATACGAGATCAAAGGTTATGCTATTTATAGACTATCTCAAAGCAACAAGAGGTGGTCTATTTTATAGTCCTCAAGATCAAAAGGTGGTTGTCATCACTAATGCCAGATTTCTAAGAAAGGATTATATTTTAGATCACAAACCCAGCAGCAAAGTCATATTAGAAGAGCTTAGGGGTCAGTTGAGTATTCCAGATGCACAAGTACTAGATGACACATAACAGAGTACTGGACGCACTATTACAGAAGATGCACTTACACAGGCCGTGCCTTGTCATAGTGGGATGGTTGTCAGAAAGCCCGAGAGGTACATGGGTTTGGGTGAGTCTTTGGACTTTATCCCTGGTGCTCATGAACTAGATCCAGTTAGCTACAATGATTCTTTCCATGATAAAGATGCAGATTCTTGGCAGAGAGTGATGATTATGGAGATGGGTTCTATGGACTCAAATTAAGTCTGGGAGCTGGTAGACCTTCCTGATGGGTTTTGACCTATTGGGTGAAAATGGGTTTACAAACGAAAGAGAGGATCTGATGGGAGGGTTGAGACCTTCAAGGCTATGCTTGTGGCGAAAGGGTATACTCAGAAATAGGGTATCGATTATGAGGAGACCTTTTCCCCGGCAGCTATGCCTAAGTCGATCCGGATTCTCTTGGCCATAGCTCCTCATATGGATTATGAGATTTGACATATGGACGTCATGAGAACTTTCCTTAATGGAAGTCTTGAGGAGACTATCTTTATACAGCAACCAAAGGATTTCATTGTTCAGGGCCAAGAGCATAAGGTATGCAAGCTCAATAGGTCTATCTATGGACTTAAGCAAGCATCCAGATATTGGAATATCCATTTTGATGAGGTTATCCAGTCTTATAGATTCACTCAATGTTCGGATAAGAAGTGTGTATACCGCAGGTGTGATGGTTATTTGGTGGTGTTCATCGTACTTTACATAGATGACATTATTCTTATTGGAAATAGTAAGAAGGTGTTGTCAGACGTAAAGGCATGGTTGTCCTAGAAATTTAATATGATGGACTTGGGAGAGGCAGGACATATCCTTGGGATCAAGATTATTCGAGATCGTAGGAGATGTTATCTGACACTCTCCCAGGCTTCATATATAGACACGATTTTGGCCTATTTTAACATGCAGAACACCATGAGGGGTTCGCTACCTTTCTGGCATGGAGTGCATTTATCAAAGAAGTAATGTCCTAAGACTGCCGAAGAGATAGATACTATGAAGGCAGTACCCTATGCATCTGCAATGGTAGTCTCATGTATGCTATGTTACGTACTAGACCTGATATTTGCTTTGTTGTTGGCATGGTTAGCATGTTAGTTTTGAATACAGAAAAGCTATGACTTGTATAAAAAACTAATATCCACAGATGACATATCATTTAATTTCAGTATTAAATTGTTCCATTATATCATAGAGCTAGATAACGAGGTGTGTGAAAGACACAGTAGAAACCGTTATTGGTCAAAGTATTGATATATAAAAAGTATGCTCGTAACTGAGATAGTCTAAACATACTATCGGTATAGGTTATCATGTGATTTAGAAATTAGTTTATCTAGACTAGTTTAAATCATGCAAATATGCCTGAGGCATATTGAGCACGACCAGTTTGGATAGAATTGACTTATACTGATCGGCGTAGTCAATTCGGTCCTAATATTCAGTATCACAATCCCGAGATTGGGATGGGCATGAGGGTTGGATATCGTATGCTTTGATTTACCAAAGGAATCCACGTACCAGTTCGCCGGGTTGATGGTGCTCCCGAGATGAGCTCGTAAGATCTATTATACTAAACCCGGCCAGTGGACTTTATGTCCGGTATAATAAAAGGTCGAGTGGTACTAATCTCGGATACCAAGAAGTTGGTGAATTAGTTTTTCAGTAAATTGATAAACCGACGAGCGCGAGATCTTTAATGTGGGGAGATAGAAGAAAAATAGTGGCGCGATGTATAGTCATTTTTTAGCGGTAGTTACATAGTTAGTCCGATAGTGGTACGACTAATTATGTATTTGACTAATCGACAAAGTGAATTAATTAATCCTAAAGAATTAATTAATATTTAATCGACAAAGTTAATTAAGAAATTAATTCTATTTGAATTAATTAATTATAAGGGTTCGATTAAATTAAATTAACGAAGTGGGTTAAGAAATTAATTCGAATGGGTCGATCGGAGTTGATTAGTTGGGAAAGATTAAGCGGTCAACGAAAATCAAATTAAAAGGCCCAACTCAAAGACCCACTAGGTCTCCATTGGAGCTCCCTATAAATAGAAAGCTTAAGGCCAAAGAAACTTAAGAAAATCTTGCAAGACATTTGTCTTCCTTAGAGTGAGAAAGTTATAGAGAGAAACTCTCTTCCTTTTTGAGTTTTCTTTCAAAAACGAACTTGGATTCTCACATCTCAATTTAGATTAAGCTTGAAAGGTTAAACTTTTAGATAGCCCATCGATTTTTTGAGTTGCCCACTGCTGGATTTTATAATTTTTGCCCGGAATCACTGCTCACGTTATTGTTCACTTTTTTTTTTTTTGGTGAGATGGCAGCCACTTCTAATCACTCCGGGGTGCTTGATCCAGCTGGGTTTGTGTTGATCTGTTCCTTGGGTTGGTGATCCACAATCCCAGTTGTCCAGATCGTGACTAGAGTTGAAGTGGGTTCGATTTCATTGGCGAAAAAACTAGTGGACAACAATATTTTGGGTTAAATGTTCGATATTTTGGGCAAATTTAATTTAATTGAGGGATTTTCTTTGTGGATTTCTCATGGGCTTTGGTAGCACACTTCGATAGATTATTGCCCACGCAATATTCGAAGTTTTTTCGGAGTCATCTATTGGATTTCTCATGGAATTTGCAATTAAAGATTTGGATTTTCTTATTGCGTTGGAGTTCGCTTCAAAGTTGTAACCTTTAATCTTTTCACTTTTAATTAAAGGTGTAATCTTTGTGCGTTAGATGTCGATTTAATAAATTAAATAAGTATAAGCCTAGATCCATTCGTGGGTAAATGAATTTGAGCCTGAGCTTTGTCGAATGTTTTCGATTCTGAAATGCATTGCACGAAAGTGAGATTTTTGATTTAGCCTGGCCTTGTTCTGTTTTCCTTTATAGCAGATATCAGAGTAACCATGAGAAGGCTCATTGGGAGGCAGTGAAATGTATTCTCAGGATCTTGTGCAGGACGAGAGATCACGTCCTGCTTTATCGAGCGCAGAAGTTAGTTCCATTAGATACAGATTCGGACTTTCAAGGTGATATGGACAAGAGTAAGTCTACCTCTGGGTTTGCGTTTACTTTAGGAGATGGTGCCATAATATGACGGAATGTCAAGCTGAAATACGTGGCGGACTCTACCTTGGAGACTGAGTACATTGCCAAATCATAGGCAACGAAATAAGTTGTATGGCTCAGGAACTTCCTAGTGGACTTACATGTGGTCCCTGAGTTACCGAGGTCTATCACAGTCTATTGTGACAAGAATGGTGCAATTGCTAACTCGAGGGTACCACGAGCCCACAAGATAAGTAAACACATAGAGCACAAGTACCGCCTGATACGAGAGATCATAAAGAGGGGAGACGTGACCATGGCCAAGATAGCATCAGGAGACAACCTTGCAGATCCTTTCACGAACGCATTGACCCCAAAGGTCTTTGAGAGCCATGTAGAGGGCATGGGTGTCATATTCTTAAAAAAGCTATGTGAGTGAGCTAAAGAGTGTTTTTTAGCTTTCATTATGACTGCAGTGTAATAAGTGGATTGGATAGTGTTTTTGTACTTCAGAGCATAGCTTTGAGCATTAGTGAGAGATTGTTAGTTTTGAATACTGAAAAGCTATTGTTTGTATAAAAAACTAATACCCAGTTGACATATCGTTTTGTTTCAGTATTAAATTTCTTCCATTATATCATAGAACTAGATAACGAGATGTAGAAAACTGTTGGAGTAGAATACATAAGCTATGCTTGTATTGTACAGTTTCCCAGATTAATATATCGATTCATGTTTCAGTCATATCTTGTTGTGCATTAATTGTCCATTTATATTATGTAAGTAGATCATGTGGTGTCTGGTGCGACACAGTAGATCTCATCATTGGTTGAAAGACATAATATATAAATGAGGTTCGTAACTGAGACAGGTTTGGACAAACTGTCGGTATATGTGATTCAGATAATTAGTTTGTCTAAACTAATTGAATCATATAGATATGCCCGGGGTATATTGAACTTGACCTTTAGGAATGATTTGTCTTCTACTGATTTAATAGACAAATTGATCCTTGTATTCTATCTCTTAATCCCTAGACTCAAGTGGGCATGAGGATTAGACATAGTGTACTTTGATCTGCCAATGGGTGAGGTCAAATGTGGCCAATAGTCTCGATGGGTTGGGTGCGCATGTTTAGTTACTTGGTGTGCTGCTGCTTGTCGAAAGGAAACCATGTACCGGTGCGTCCGGGGTGATGGTGCTCCCGAGATTAGCTTGAAATGTTTATTATACTAAACCCGGCCGGTGGACTTGTGTCCGGTATAGTAAAAAGGTCGAGTGGTACTAGTCTCGGAATTAAAGAAGTTAATTAATTAATTTATCAGTAAATTAATTTTAATTAACGAGCACTATATCTTTGATGTGGGGAGATTAATGAATATAATTTAATTAAGTTGTTCCGGAAGCAATTCTGGTGTAGGATGGTAGTGCCAAAATTAATCCGTTAGTAGTACGATTAGTTTTGTAATGGGTTAATTGAATAGGTAGATTTAATTAATTAATTTGTTAATTATTCCTAAGGGTTAATTCATTAATTAACAAAGTGGAATTATTTAATTAATTAATTAAGTCTTAAATTTCAATTGGAATTAGGAAATCCTAGAGATTAGGAAATCTAGTAGGATTTGGTTTATCCTATCAGAATGGTTACCTAATTGGATTTAGAAACTAATTCATTACCTAAACCCATTAGGGAGACCAATCCTAAACCAACTTGGGGTCTCTCTGGTAACTCTATAAGTAGACAAGGGATTAGCCATTCAAGAAACATAATTAATCCACAAGATTTCTAGAGAGAGAAAATATTTCTCTCTCCAAGTCAAATTTTCAAGAAAGTGTGCGGCTGGTTTTTGGGTTTCTAGTGGCTGAAATTTTGGCCGAGGTTTATACCAGCTGCGCCTAGCTTTCTCTCTCTGCGGGCGATGCGTTTAAAGTACGTGCCAGGTGCTGCGGTGCTGGATTTTTCTAGCAGGTGGGTTGTGGTGATTAGCTAATCAATTGACTTCTAGTTCGTTGCCCACACAACGTGAAGTCATAGTCTTGAGGCATACAAGAGAATCACCAGGTGCACGCTTCAAAGGTATTTTTCTAAGGTTCCGTTTTAATTAGAAATTTTTGTTGCGTGGTAAATCGAGCAAGTGCAAACTCAGTTCCTATGTGGCAAAATTTCTTTCAATTGGTATTAGAGCCTGGTTTAGGGGGTTTTGGTACTTGTTCGATTTATTACATGGTTTTATTTGCAGGTGGTTAAGAATCCCGACTATTATGGTTATATTTGTATGAGTTTTAATTAAACTCCGAGACATGTCTGGATTTAATATTATTATGAATGTTTGTAATAGTATAACCACGTGCTGGAAGCCGTGTAGGATTAGATTAAATCTGTAGTAGGATTTTTTCTATGTAATTTTGATTATTTAATATTTTTCCTAGAAAGTCTTGTAGTAGGAAAATTGTTTTTTTTGTAATCGAAGGCGTTATGGTGGGCGACTTGGATTCGTGGGTTTTGGGTTATCATGAATTTGAAGAAACCCAGGAAAACCCAGAACGAATTGCAAGACGACCAAATAGCGTGGGAAAAAGCGAAGGAGGAGTTGGCGCCCAGGGCGCAGCAGGCACGTGCTGCTGCACGTGCACGGCCCGTGCAGGCTGTGCGGGCGGGCAGTGCGGCCCTCGGACCGTGCTGTGGCACGGGCGGCCCGTTCGGGCTGTTCGGGCAATTTTTGGCCCGTTTTTCCTCCAGTTTTCATTTTTTGAAGTTCAAGACTCTCTCCATCGAGTGACGTGACAGGACATGAGATCAAGGCAAAGGATGGAAGCAATTAAAATCATAATAGTCGGGAAATTTATTTTTCGTATTTATTTCCCGTATTTATCGTTTTAATTTTCTATGCTTTATTTTTATGCTGTATATTAGATGCATGATTTAATACATGACTGGTTTTATGGTTGCATATAACTTAGTTTAGTTAATTGCATGTTAAAACTGGAAAAACCCTCAATTTGGAAATCTAAGTGGGAGCGGGTTGGTTTAATATCCCCATGGCCACCATTACGGGTTCATAAGCGATGTGGGTGGGCTTGCGCGTTGGCATTAGGGCCTTCCTCCGTTCGGATGAGTCTAGCCCCGAGATCGCTAGACTATGAGCTTCTGAGTAAGATGACTAGAGCGAGTTTAACTAGGAGAAATGTGACACCCTCTCCATCTGAGGCGCACTATCCTGAGGTAACAAACTCAGAAGTCACGTAATGGCACACACTTAGTGTACAATCTGCAGTATTCCTCCCACGAGGTTACGTTGCTTACTTGTACGGCTGAAAGCACCGACTATTAGCTATATTGATCAAAAGATCGTTGGTCAGATAGTGTAGTTAATGAACTTGGTTCTTCTCAAACGAATGTGGGTTAGCGTAAATGTCCACACTGCGTGGCTTGCAAGAATCCCGGTGGATGAGATGTTGGTGGATAATGATTATTGTTTTGAGGGAAGTCAATAATTAATTAGAATTTTTTTTCAAAATTCTAAACATATATAACTGAAACATTGTTTATATTTTCTAGTTTAATCGATATGGCATTCAATCCTTTAGCTGCTATTTTGAAAAACAATAATTTAACTGGAACTAATAATGTCGATGGAAGTCGTAACGTGGACATTGTCTTTAGGGCTGAGAGCACTCCTGTGAGAGATCATGTCACTGACATGATTAGTAACATCAATGAGGTTGAGGTAGTCGGAGGCAAAATCATTGGTGAAACCAAAGACGATATTGTCCCCCGGAGCTTGCGTCAAAGCTATGAGTGGATTCGGTTGAACTACAACATAAGTAAGATGTTGTGGAGTTCATCCGAGCTCTTGGCAGAGTTGGTGGCGACTAAAAGTCTTCTTCAAGAGAATAAGCGAGCTGTAGTCGCAGTCAAAGCTTCAGAATTTTCTTCTGAGCCTGAGGCTAGAAAGAAGAAGAGGAAGCTCGAGGGAATAGCTCAAGTGGCGCAAATGGCGCCTAATCCATGTATTGCAAAGAAAAAGTCAAAATACAAGAGCTTCAAGTGCAATAAGACGGGACATTGGAAAACGAATTGTCCAAAGCTTATAAGTACGATAAATTCTACCTTAATTACTGAGACATGTTTAGCGGCGATTCCCACAGATACTTGGTGTGTGGATTCAGGTGCCACTGACCATGTTTGTAATTCTTTGCAAGGGTTCCAAGTAACCCGGAAGTTTAGAGAAGGCGAATTGGATATCTACTTGAGAGACACTACAAGAGTGTCAATAGAAGCAGTGGGAGTAGTTAAGTTGAATTTCAAAAATTCTAGCTTAGAGTTAGTTAATTGTCTTTATGTACCGAGTTTTAGAAAGAACTTGATTTCGGTTTCTAAACTCTTGAATAACGGGTATAAGTTTATTTTTTCTGATGAATGTGTTGTTATTAGAAGAAATGGAAAACTTATTTGTTCTGGTTCATTGGCGGACAATTTGTTTGTGGTTAACTCTAACTCCCCTGTTGCGTAAAACATAGAAATATATAGCTCAGGATCCAACGTTAATAAGATGAAGGAACCTTCTGAAATGAATCAAACCTACCTTTGGCATCTCAGGCTAGGTTATATAAACCTTAGTAAGATTCAGAGGTTAGTCAATGATGGACCTTTGGGTTCATTAGATATTGACAGTTATGCAACCTGCGAATCTTGTTTGGAAGGTAAGATGACCAATAGACCTTTTAAGGTAAAAGGTTATAGAGCTAAAGAAGTATTAGAGTTGATTCATTCTGACTTGTGTGGACCTATGACGGTCCAGGCATGAGGGGGATATGAGTATTTCGTGACGTTCACGGATCACTACTCTAGGTACGGGTACATTTACCTCATGCGCCACAAGTCTGAATGTTTTGGCAAGTTCAAAAAGTTTCGGGCAGATGTGGAGAAGCATCATCGTCAGAGTATCAAGACACTGCATTCAGATCGTGGTAGGGAGTACCTATCCCATGAATTTCGAGATTACCTTACTAAGGTAGGAATTCAGTCTGAGTTGTCTGCACCTGGCACGCCACAGCAGAATGGTGTAGCAGAAAGGAGGAATCGAACTCTTATGGAAATGGTTAGGTCCATGATGAGCTATAGTGATTTGCCAAGTTCGTTATGGGGATATGCCTTAGAAGCAGCAATGTATATTCTTAATCTTGTACCATCTAAAACCGTGCCTTTAACCCCAGTAGAGCTGTGGAACGGGCGAAAGCCCAGTCTAAGACATCTCAGAATTTGGGGCTGCCCAGCACATGTGCTTAAGGCAGATACAGCTAAGTTAGATGCAAGAACAGAATTAATGCTATTTGTAGGATATCCTAGGGGAACAAAAGGTGGTCTATTCCATAGTCCTAAAGATCAGAAGGTGGTGGTAAGTACTAACGCTAGATTTTTAGAAGAGGACTATGTCTTAGACCACAAGCCCAAGAGTAAGATAGTACTAGAAGAGCTTAGATGACAAACTACTAATCCTGATGCACCAGCACAAGTAGATACACTACACACTGCACATGAGATCACAGATGATGCACCTACATAGGCGGTGTCTTGTCGTAGAGGGAGGGTTATGAGATAGCCCGACAGGTTCGTTGGCGTGGGAGAGGCCTCAGATCTAGTCCCAGGTGTGCCTGAACCTGACCTAGTTAACTACAATGAGGCACTTCGAGATAAAGATGCAGAATCTTGGCGTAAGGCAATGATATCCGAGATGGGGTCAATGGACCATAATCAAGTTTGAGAGTTTGTGGACCTGCCTGATGGGTTTAAGCCCATTGGATGCAAGTGGGAGAGGACCTGAAGGGAAGGTCGAAACCTTTAAAGCTAGGCTAGTGGCGAAGGGGTATACTCAGAAAGAGGGAATCGATTGTGAGGAAACCTTCTCCCCGGTAGCCATGCTTAAGTCGATCCAGATTCTCTTGGCCATAACTGCTCATTTGGATTATGAGAATTGGCAGATGGATGTCAAAACAGCTTTCCTAAATGGAAGTCTTGAGGAAACCATCTTTATGCAGCAACCAGAGGGATTCATTGAAAAATGCCAAGAGCATAAGGTTTGCAGGCTTAAGAGGTCTATTTATGGACTTAAGCAGGCATCCAGATCTTGGAACATCTGGTTTGATGAGGTAATCCAGTCTTTTGGATTTACTCAGTGTCCGGATGAGCAATGTGTATATCACAGACGTGATCGAAACTCAGTGGTGTTTCTTGTGCTTTACGTAGATGACATTCTACTGATTAGCAACAAGAAAAAAGTGTTATCAGACGTAAAGGCATGACTGTCCAAGCAATTTGATATGAAGGACTTAGGTGAAGTGGGACATATCCTTGGGATCAAGATTATTCGAGATCGTAGGAAACGTTCGTTAATTCTCTCCCAAGCTTCATACATAGACACGATTCTGGCCAGTTTTAACATGCTGAACTCCAAGAAAGGTTTTATACCTTTTAGGCACGGAGTGTTTCTATCTAAAGAGCAGTTTCCTAAGACTGTTGAGGAGATAGAGACCATGAAGGCAGTTCCATATGCTTCGCCAGTAGGAAGTCTCATGTATGCCATGTTGTGTACGAGGCATGATATCTGTTATGCCGTTGGCATGGTGAGCAGGTATCAGAGTAACCCCAGGAAAGCTCATTGGGAGGCAGTAAAATGCATTCTCAAGTATTTGCGCAGAACGAGTGACCAAGTTCTGGTCTATCAGGCGCCTGAGCTGGTACACTGAGGTTACACAGATTCAGATTTCCGAGGCAACAGGGACAAAAGCAAGTCTACCTCAGGGTATGTATTTACTCTAGGAGGTGGAGCCATAGTTTGGTGGAGTGTCAAGCAGAAATACGTGGCGAACTCTACCATGGAGGCTGAATACGTTGACGCATCAGAGGCAGCGAAAGAAGCAGTAAGGCTTAAGAATTTCCTAGTGGACTTAGATGTGATTCCTGGTTTGCAGAAGTTTATCACGGTTTATTGTGATAACAACGGTGCAGTAGCAAACTCGAAGGAACCACGAGCCCACAAGACGAGTAAACATATACAGCGCAAGTACCACCTCATAGGAGACATCGTAAAGAGGGTAGATGTGGTCGTGGCTAAGATAGCATCAGAGGATAACCTTGCAGATCCATTCACGAAAACATTGACTTTAAAATTCTTTGAGGCTCACGTGAAGGACATGGGGATCAGATGCTTAAGAGAGCCTTGACAGTTTTTCTAGATAGATAGCAGCAGATTGTATAGGGATTGTATGTAGTTATATACTTAAAGCATAGCTGAAGTATTAGTAGGAGATTGTTGGAGTATAATACACAAGCTATGCTTGTATTGTACAGTTTCCCAGATTAATATATCGATTCGTGTTTCAGTCATATCTAGTTATGCATTAATTGTCCATTTATATTATGTAAGTAGATGATGAGGTGTCGGGTGCGACACAGTAGATCTCGTCATTGGTTGAAAGACAATATATAAATGAGGTTCGTAACCGAGACAGCTTTGATAAACTGTCGGTATAGGTTATTATGTGATTCAGATAATTAGTTTGTCTAAACTAATCGAATCATATAGATATGTCTGGGGCATATTGAACTTGACATTTAGGAATGATTTGTCTTGTACTGATTTAATAGACAAATCGATCCTTGTATTCTATCTCTTGATCTCTAGACTCGAGTGGGCATGAGGATTAGACATAGTGTACTTTGATCTGCCAATGGGTGAGGTCAAATGTGGCAAATAGTCTCGGTGGGTTGGGTGCGCGTGTTTAGTTACTTGGTGTGCTGCTGCTTGTCGAAAGGAAACCATGTACCGGTGCGTCCGGGGTGATGGTGCTCCCGAGATGAGCTCGAAATGTTTATTATACTAAACCTGGCCAGTGGACTTATGTCCGGTATAGCAAAAAGGTCGAGTGGTACTAGTCTCGGAATATTAAGAAGTTGATGAATTAATTTATCAATAAATTAATGAATTAACGAGCACTATATCTTTGATGTGGGGAGATTATGAATATAATTTAATTAAGTTGTTCCGGAAGCAATTCTGGTGTAGGTTGGTAGTGCCATAATTAATCCGTTAGTGGTACGATTAATTATGTACTGGGTTGTTGATAAAGGTAGATTTAATTAGTTGAGAAATTAATTAATCCTTGTGTCAGTTGGTTGTGAATCATCCCAGGAACTGGATTGGGATAAGTGAATCCATATGTCAGTTGGGAGTGATTCATCCCAGGAACTAGATTGGGATAAGTGAATCCCTATGACAGTTGGGAGTGTTTCAGTCCAGGAACAGGATTGAAGGAAACAGAATCTGTATCAGTCTAGAAACAGGATTGAAGGGAAACAGAAACCCAGTAGGAAGACCAATCCTATTCCAACTTGGAGTCTCTCTTGTAACTCTATACATAGACAAGGGATCAGCCATTCAACAAACACAATTCAAGAGATTCATAATTCAAGAATCTAGAGAGATAAAATTCTAGAGAGAGAAATTTCTTTCTCTCTCAAGAACGAATTTTTGAGCAAATAGGCGGCTGGTTTTCTTCATCAAGTGGCCGAAAATATTGGTCCAAAATACTAGCCCCGTGTGTTGCTTTCTCTCTCTCCGGGCAGTGCGTTTGCAGTACGTGCTAGGTGCGGAGGTGCTGAATTTTTCCAGCAGGTGGATTGTGGTGAGTTGCTGATCAATTGACTTCTAGATTGTTGCCCACACAACAAGAGGTCATAGTCTTTGAGGCATACAAGAGATTCACTAGGTGCACGCTTCAAAGGTATTATTCTATGGTTCCGCTTTTATTAGAATTTTTGTTGCGTGGTAAATCGAGCAGGTACAAACCCAGATCCTACCAAAATCTTTCAATTGGTATCAGAGCCTGGTTTAGGGGGTTCTGTGCTTGTTCGATTTGTTACATGGTTTTATTTGCAGGTGGTTTAGAATCCCGACTATTATGGTTACGTTTGTATGGGTTTTAATTAAACTCCGGGACATGTCCGGATTTAATTTTATGTTTGTAATAGTTTAACCACGTGCTGGAAGCCGTGTAGGATTAGATCAAATCTGTAGTAGGATTTTTTCTATGTAATTTTGATTATTTAATTTTCCTAGAATGCCTTGTAGTAGGAAATTTTTTTTTGTAATCGAAGGCGTTATGGTGGGCGACTTGGATTCGTGGGTTTTGGGTTATCATGAATTTGAAGAAACCCAGGAAAACCCAGAACGAATTGCAAGAAGACCAAATAGTGTGGGAAAAAGCGAATGAGGAGTTGGCGGGAGGAGGCGACGCCGGCAACGATTGCCGGCAGCAAAATCGCCGCCGGCAGCCATAAAAAGGCAGCAGGAGGCAGCAGCAGCTGCGCGCCGCAGTCGCTGCACGCAGCAGCTGCTGCGCGCTGCTGCTGGGTGCGCAAGCCCGCGCGCGCACGTCCCGTGCGGGCTGTGCGCGCGGGCAGCGCGGCCCTCGGGCCGTGCTGCGGCCCGGGCGGCCCGTTCGGCTGTTCGGGCTGTTTTTGGCCCGTTTTTCCTCCAGTTTTCGTTTTTTGAAATTCAAGACTCTCTCCATCGAGTGACGTGATGGGACATGAGATCAAGGCAGAAGATGGAAGCAATTAAAACCATAATAGTCGGGAAATTTATTTTTTCGAATTTTTGTTGTTTTAATTTTTATGCTTTAGTTTTATGCTGTATTTTAGATGCATGAATTAAAGCATGTCTGGTTTTATGGTTGCACATAACTTAGGTTAGTTAATTGCATGTTAAAACTGGAAAAACCCTCAATTTGGAAATCTAAGAGGGAGCGGGTTGGGTTATATCCCCATGGCCACCATTACGGGTTCATATGCGATGTGGTTGGGCTTGCGCGTTGGCATTAGGGCCTTCCTACATTCGGATGAGTCCAGCCCCGAGATCGCTAGACTATGAGCTTCTGAGTAAGATGACTAGAGCGAGTTTAACTAGGAGAAATGCGACACCCTCTCCATCTGAGGCGCACTATCCTGAGGTAACAAACTCAGAAGTCACGTAATGGCATACACTTAGTGTACGATCTGTAGTATTCCTCCAGCGAGGTTACGCTGCTTACTTGTACGGCTGAAAGCACCGACTATTAGCTACATTGATCAAAAGATCGTTGGTCAGATAGTGTAGTTAATGAACTTGGTTCTTCTCAAACGAATGTGGGTTAGCGTAAACGTCCACACTGCGTGGCTTGCGAGAATCCCGGTGGATGAGTTGTTGGTGGATTAATATTATTGTTTTGAGGGAAATCAATAATTAATTGAATTTTCATGTTTTCGAAAATTCTAGCATATATAACTGAAACACTGTTTGTTTACTTTCCAGTTTTAAATCGATATGGCATTCAATCCTTTAGCTGCTATCTTGAAAGACAACAAATTAACTGGAACAAATTATGTCGACTGGAGTCGAAATTTGGACATAGTCCTGACAGCTGAGCAGTACAAGTTTGTGCTCATCGAAGCATGTCCAGAAGCGCCTGATGAGGACTCTGCCCAAGAGGAAAGGGACGCCTATGCCAGGTGGAGGAAAGCGGATGAGATGGCGCGGTGCTACATTTTGGCCTCTGTGTCGAATGTGCTGCAACATCAGCTTCATCCCATGCTCTCCGCCTTCGACATGATGGCGCACCTAAGAGAGATGTTTGCGCATCAAGGCAGGACTGCCAGGCAGTCAGCCATGAGGAAGTTAATGAACACCAAAATGGCTGAAGGCGGATCGGTGAGAGATCATGTTTTACACATGATCAGTAACATCAATGAAATAGAGGTGTTGGGAGGAAATATCGACCCAGAAAGTCAGATAGATATTATCCTCCAGAGTCTACCCTCTTGTTTTGAGCAGTTTCGGGTCAACTACAATATGAACCAAAGGGTTTATACGTTGCCCGAGCTCATGACTGATTTGGTGGCGGCTGAAGGCATCTTCCATGAGAAGAAGCAAGCTTTGGTCGCGGTAAAGGGTTCAAGCTCTTCTTCTGGGTGGAAAGGCAAGAAGAATAAGAAGAAGAAGAACGCCAAGAAACTTGCGGCAAAGCCAGATGTTGCGAAGAAAAGCAAGCCAAAGGGCAAGTGCTTTAAATGCGGCAAGGCAGGACATTGGAAAGTGGAT
Source organism: Knoxia roxburghii (assembly GCA_030378225.1). Taxonomy (NCBI): domain Eukaryota; kingdom Viridiplantae; phylum Streptophyta; class Magnoliopsida; order Gentianales; family Rubiaceae; genus Knoxia; species Knoxia roxburghii. The sequence goes on from CM059418.1 coordinate 15,554,066, forward strand.
TGTCTAAAGCTCAAAGGTACGATTGTTTCTGCCCTAATTACTGAGACATGTTTAGCGGTGATTCCCACAGATACTTGGTGTGTGGATTCAGGCGCCACTGACCATATTTGTAATTCTTTGCAGGGGTTCCAAGTAACCCGGAAGCTTAGAGAGGGCGAACTGGACATCTACATGGGCGACACTACAAGAGTGTCAGTTGAAGCAGTGGGAGTAGTTAGGTTAAATTTCGAGAATTGTAACCTAGAGTTAGTAAACTGTCTTTATGTACCGAGTTTTCTAGATTAATTAAATCATACGGATATGCCCAGGGCATATTGAGCACAACAGTTTGGATTGAATTAACTTATACTGATCGACGTAGTTAATTTGATCCTAGTATTCTAGTCTCTTAATCTCGAGATTAGGACGGGAATGAGAGTTAGATATCGTATACTTTGATTTGCAAAGGGTGCGGTCAATTGAGACCCATATCTCGGTAAGTTGGATATGCGCTGTTTGTGTTAGTTTTGAATACTAGAAAGTTACTTGTTTGTATCCAAAACTAATGCCCAGTTGACATATCATTTTGTTTCAGTATTAAGTTTGTTCCATTATATCATAGTGAAAGAATTTTGGTAGGATCTGGGTTTGCACTTGCTCGATTTACCACGCAACAAAAATTTCTATTAAAGCGGAATCTTAGAAAAGTACCTTTGAAGCGTGCACCTGGTGATTCTCTTGTATGCCTCAAGACTATAACTTCACATTGTGTGGGCAACGAACTAGAAGTTAATTGATCAGCTATCACCACTTTTGGATTTGAATACATAAGCTATGCTTGTGTTGTATAATTTCCCAGATTAATATATCGATTTGTGTTTCAATTATATTTAGTTGTGCATATCCATTTATATTATGTAAGTAGATGATGAGGTGTCTGGTGCGACACAGTAGATCTCATCATTGGTTGAAAGACATAATATATAAATGAGGTTCGTAACCGAGACAGCTTTGGATAAACTGTCGGTCTAGGTTATTATGTGATTCAGATAATTAGTTTGTCTAAACTAATTGAATTATATAGATGTGCCCGGGGCATATTGAACTTGACTCTTAGGAATGATTTGTCTTGTACTGATTTAATAGACAAATCGATCCTTGTATTCTATCTCTAAATCCCTAGACTCGAGCGGGCATGAGGATTAGACATAGTGTACTTTGATCTGCCAATGGGTGAGGTCAAATGTGGCCAATAGTCTCGGTGGGTTGGGTGCGCGTGTTTAGTTACTTGGTGTGCTGCTGCTTGTCGAAAGGAAACCATGTACCGGTGCGTCCGGGGTGATGGTGCTCCTGAGATGAGCTCGAAATGTTTATTATACTAAACCTAGCCAGTGGACTTATGTCCGGTATAGTAAAAAGGTCGAGTGGTACTAGTCTCGGAATATTAAGAAGTTGATGAATTAATTTATCAGTAAATTAATGAATTAACGAGCACTATATCTTTGATGTAGGGAGATTATGAATATAATTTAATTAAGTTGTTCCGGAAGCAATTCTGGTGTAGGTTGGTAGTGCCATAATTAATCCGTTAGTGGTACGATTAATTATGTCAGTTGGTTATGAATCATCCCAGGAACTGGATTGGGATATGTGAATCCATATGTCAGTTGGGAGTGATTCATCCCAGGAACTGGATTGGGATAAGTGAATCCCTGTGCCAGTTGGGAGTGTTTCAGTCCAGGAACAGGATTGAAGGAAACAGAATCTGTATCAGTCTAGAAACAGGATTGAAGGGAAACAGAAACCCAGTAGGAAGACCAATCCTATTCCAACTTGGAGTCTCTCTTGTAACTCTATAAATAGACAAGGGATCAGCCATTCAACAAACACAATTCAAGAGATTCATAATTCAAGAATCTAGAGAGATAAAATTCTAGAGAGAGAAATTTCTTTCTCTCTCAAGAACGAATTTTTGAGCAAATAGGCGGCTGGTTTTCTTCATCAAGTGGCCGAAAATATTGGTCCAAAATACTAGCCCCGTGTGTTGCTTTCTCTCTCTCCGGGCAGTGCGTTTGCAGTACGTGCTAGGTGCGGAGGTGCTGAATTTTTCCAGCAGGTGGATTGTGGTGAGTTGCTGATCAATTGACTTCTAGATTGTTGCCCACACAACAAGAGGTCATAGTCTTTGAGGCATACAAGAGATTCACCAGGTGCACGCTTCAAAGGTATTATTCTATGGTTCCGCTTTTATTAGAATTTTTGTTGCGTGGTAAATCGAGCAGGTACAAACCCAGATCCTACCAAAATCTTTCAACCACAACTCCACGTGCCAGAAAAATCCAGCACCTCCGCACCTAGCACGTACTGCAAACGCACTGCCCGGAGAGAGAGAGAAAGTTGCTTGCAGCTGGTATACACCAAGGGCTTAAAAATTCAGCCACTAGGAAGAAAAACCAGCCGCCAAAACTTCTTAAAAATTCGACCTGGAGAGAGAAACGTTTTCTCTCTCTAGAAATCCTGTGGATTAATTGTTAAATTGTGTTTTCTGAATGACTGATCCCTTGTCTATTTATAGAGTTACAAGATAGACTCCAAATTGGTTCAGGATTGGTCTTCCTACTGGGTTTCTGTTTTCCTTCAATCCTGTTCCTGGACTGGTACACTCCCAACTGTCACAGGGATTCACTTATCCCAATCCAGTTCCAGGGATGAATCACTCCCAACTGACACAGGGATTCACTTATCCCAAACCAGTTCCTGGGATGATTCACAACCAACTGACACATGGATTAATTAATTTCTAAATTAATTAAATCTATCTTTGTCAACAACCCAGTACATAATAAATCGTACCACTAACGGATTAATTATGGCACTACCAACCTACACCAGAATTGCTTCCGGAACAACTTAATTAAATTATATTCATAATCTCCCCACATCAATGATATAGTGCTCGTTAATTCATTAATTTACTGATAAATTAATTCATCAACTTCTTTAATCCCGAGACTAGTACCACTCGACCTTTTTACTATACCGGACATAAGTCCACCGGCCGGGTTTAGTATAATAAACATTTCGAGCTCATCTCGGGAGCACCATCACCCGGATGCACCGGTACATGGTTTCCTTTCGACAAGCAGCAGCACACCAAGTAACTAAACACGCACACCCAACCCACCGGGACTATTGGCCACATTTGACCTCACCCATTGGCAGATCAAAGTACACTATGTCTAATCCTCATGCCCCCTCGAGTCTAGGGATTTAGAGATAAAATACAAGGATCGATTTGTCTATTAAATCAGTACAAGACAAATAATTCCTAAGAGTCAAGTTCAATATGCCCCGGGCATATCTATATGATTCAATTAGTTTAGACAAACTAATTATCTGAATCACATAATAACCTAGACCGACAGTTTGTCCAAAGCTGTCTCGGTTACGAACCTCATTTATATATTATGTCTTTCAACCAATGATGAGATCTACTGCGTCACACCAGACACCTCATCATCTACTTACATAATATAAATGGACATAAATATGCACAACAAAATATGACTGAAACACAAATCGATATATTAAACTGGGAAACTGTACAATACAAGTATAGCTTATGTATTCTACTCTGACAATCTCCCACTAATACTTAAGCTGTGCTTTAAGTATACAACTACATACAATCCTACCCAATCTGCTGCTATCTATCTAGAAAAACTGTCAAGGTTCTCCTAAGCATCTGATCCCCATGCCCTTCACGTGAGCCTCAAAAACTTTAGAAGTCAATGTTTTCGTGAACGGATCTGCAAGGTTATCCTCTTATGCTATCTTAGCCACGACCACATCTACCCTCTCTAAGATGTCTCGTATCAGGTGGTACTTGCGCTGTATATGTTTACTCGCCTTGTGGGCTCGTGGTTCCTTCGAGTTTGCTACTGCACCATTGTTATCACAATAAACCGTGATAGACTTCGGCAAACCAGGAATCACATCTAAGTCCACTAGGAGGTTCTTGAGCCATACTGCTTCTTCCGCTGCCTCTGATGCGGCAACGTACTCAGCCTCCATGGTAGAGTCTGCCATGCATTTCTGCTTGACACTCTGCCAAACTATGGCTCCACCTCCTCGAGTAAACACATACCCTGAGGTAGACTTGCTCTTGTCCCTGTCGCCTTGGAAATCTGAATCTGTGTAACCTCGGGGTACCAGCTCAGACACCTGATAGACCAGAACTTGGTCCCTCGTTCTACGCAAATACTTGAGAATGCATTTTACTGCCTCTCATTGAGCTTTCCCGGGGTTACTCTGATATCTGCTCACCATGCCCACGGCATAACAGATATCAGACCTCGTACACAACATGGCATACATGAGACTTCCTATTGCCGAAGCATATGGAACTGTCCTCATGGCCTCTATCTCCTCAACAGTCTTAGGAGACTGCTCCTTAGATAGAAACACTCTGTGCCTGAAAGGTAAAAAACCTTTCTTGGAGTTCTGCATGTTAAAACGAGCCAGAATCGTGTCTATGTACGAAGCTTGGGAAAGCGTTAGAGAACGTTTCCTACGATCTCGAATAATCTTGATCCCAAGGATATGTCCCGCTTTCCCTAAGTCCTTCATATCAAATTGCTTGGACAGCCATGCCTTTATGTCTGATAACACTTTCTTGTTATTGCCAATCAATAGATTGTCATCTACGTAAAGCACAAGAAACACCACTGAGTTTTCATCACGTCTGTGATATGCACATTGTTCATCCGGACACTGAGTAAATCCAAAAGACTGGATTACCTCATCAAACCGGATGTTCCAAGATCTGGATGCCTGCTTAAGTCCATAAATAGACCTCTTAAGCCTACAAACCTTATGCTCTTGGCCTTTTTCAATGAATCCCTCTGGTTGCTGCATAAAAATGGTTTCCTCAAGACTTCCGTTTAGGAAAGCTGTCTTGACATCCATCTGCCAAATCTCATAATCCATATGAGTAGCTATGGCCAAGAGAATCCGAATCGACTTAAGCATGGCTACCAGGGAGAAGGTTTCCTAATAATCGATCCCTTCTTTCTGAGTATACCCATTCGCCACCAACCTAGCTTTAAAGGTTTCCACCTTCCCGTCAAGTCCTTTCTTACGTTTGTAGACCCACTTGCATCCAATGGGCTTAAACCCATCAGGCAGGTCCACAAGCTCCCAGACTTGATTGTGGTCCATTGACCCCAATATTCTGCATCTTTATCATAAAGTGCCTTATTGTAGTTAACTGGGTCAGGTTCAGGCACACCTGGGACAAGGTCTGAAGCCTCTCCCACGCCAACAAACCTGTCTGGCTGTCTCACAACCCTCCCACTACGACGAGGCACCGCCTGTGTAGGCGCATCATCTGTGGTCTCATGTGCAGTGTGGGGTGTATCTACTTGTGCTGGTGCATCAGGATTAGTATTTTGTCGTCTAAGCTCTTCTAGTACTATCTTACTCTTGGGCTTGTGGTCTAAGACATAGTCCTCTTCTAAAAATCTAGCGTTGGTACTTACCACCACCTTCTGATCTTTAGGACTATAGAATAGACCACTTTTCGTTCCCCTAGGATATCCTACAAACAGCATTAATTCTGTTCTTACATCTAACTTAGCCGTATCTGCCTTAAGCACATGTGCTGGGCAGCCCCAAATTCTGAGATGTCTTAGACTGGGTTTCCGCCCGTTCCACAACTCTACTAGGGTTGAGGGCACGGTTTTAGATGGTACAAGATTAAGAATATACATTACCATTTCCAAGGCATATCCCCAGAATGAACTTGGCAAATCACTATAGCTCATCATGGACCTAACCATTTCCATAAGATTTCGGTTCCTCCTTTCTGCTACACCATTCTGCTGTGGCGTGCCAGGTGCAGACAACTGAGACTGAATTCCTACCTCAGTGAGGTAATCTCGAAATTCATGGGATAGGTACTCCCCACCATGATCTGAATGCAGTGTCTTGATACTCTTACCATGATGCTTCTCCACATCTGCCCGAAACTCTTTGAACTTGCCAAAACATTCAGACTTGTGGTGCATTAGGTAAATGTATCCGTACTTAGAGTAGTCATCCGTGAACGTCACGAAATACTCATATCCCCCTCGTGCCTGGACCGTCATAGGTCCACACAAGTCAGAATGAATCAACTCTAATACTTCTTTAGCTCTATGACCTTTTGCTTTAAAAGGTCTCTTGGTCATCTTACCTTCCAAGCAAGATTCGCAGGTTGCATAACTGTCAATATCTAATGGACCCAAAGGTCCATCATTGACCAACCTCTGAATCCTACTAAGGTTTATATAACCTAGCCTTAGATGCCAAAGATAGGTTTGATTCATTTCAGAAGGTCTCTTCCTCTTATTAATGTTAGATACTGAGCTATCTATTTCTATGTTTTGGGCAACAGGGGAGTTAGAGTTAACCACAAACAAATTGTCCGCCAATGAACCAGAACAAATAAGTTTTCCATTTATTCTAATAACAACACAGTCATCAAAAAAAATAAACTTATACCCGTTCTTCAAGAGTTTAGAAACCGAAATCAAGTTCTTTCTAAAACTCGGTACATAAAGACAATTAACTAACTCCAAGCTAGAATTTTCGAAATTCAACTTAACTACTCCCACTGCTTCTACTGACACTCTTGTAGTGTCGCCTAAGTAGATATCCAATTCGCCTGCTCTAAGCTTCTGGGTTACTTGGAACCCTTGCAAAGAATTACAAACATGGTTAGTGGCACCTGAATCCACGCACCAAGTATCTGTGGGAATCGCCGCTAAACATGTCTCAGTAATTAAGGCATAATTTATCGTACTTATATGCTTTGGACAATGCACTTTCCAATGTCCCATCTTATTACACTTGAAGCACTTGTCTTTCGACTTCTTCTTTGCAATATCTGGCATAGGCACAATTTGTGCCTTTTTAGCTACTCCCTCGAGCTTTCTCTTCTTCTTTCCAGCCTCAGGCTCAGAAGAAGATTCTAAATCTTCGACTGTGACTAAAGCTCACTTCTTCTCTTGAAGAAGACTTTTAGCCGCCATCAACTTTGCCAAGAGCTCGGATGAACTCCACAACATCTTACTTATGTTGTAGTTCAACCGAATCCGCTCATAGCTTTGAGGCGCCATCAACTCTGCCAAGAACTTGGATGAACTCCACAGCATCTTACTTATGTTGTAGTTCAACCGAATCCGCACATAGCTTTGAGGCGCCATCAACTCTGCCAAGAGCTCGGATGAACTCCACAACATCTTACTTATGTTGTAGTTCAACCAAATCCGCTCATAGCTTTGAGGCAAGCTCTGGAGAACAATATCGGCTTTGGTTTCACCAACGATTTCGCCTCCCACTATCTCAACCTTGTTGATGTTACTAATCATGGCAATGAAACGATCTCTCACAGGAGTGCTCTCAGCCCTAAGGACAATGTCCAAGTTACGACTTTCATCGACATTATTAGTTCCAGTTAAATTGTTGTTTTTCAAAATAGCAGCTAAAGGATTGAATGCTATATCGATTTAAACTGGAATGTAAACAAACAGTATTTCAGTTATATATGCTAGAATTTTCGAAAACCTGAAAATTCAATTTAATTATTGATTTCCCTCAAAACAATAATATTAATCCACCAACATCTCATCCACCGGGATTCTCGCAAGCCACGCAGTGTGGACGTTTACGCTAACCCTCATTCGTTTGAGAAGAACCAAGTTCATTAACTACACTATCTGACCAATGATCTTTTGATCAATGTAGCTAATAGTCAGTGCTTTCAGCCGTACAAGTAAGTAGCGTAACCTCGCGGGAGGAATACTACAGATCGTACACTAAGTGTATGCCATTCCGTGACTTCTGAGTTTGTTACCTCAGGATAGTGCGCATCAGATGGAGAGGGTGTCGCATTTCTCCTAGTTAAACTCGCTCTAGTCATCTTACTCAGAAGCTCAAAGTCTAGCGATCTCGGGGTTGGACTCATCCGAATGGAGGAAGGCCCTAATGCCAACGCGCAAGCCCGCCCACATCGTATATGAACCCGTAATGGTGGCCATGGGGATATAACACAACCCGCTCCCACTTAGATTTCCAAATTTCAGGGTTTTTTTAGTTTTAACATGCAATTAACTAACATAAGTTTTATGCAACCATAAAACCAGACATGCTTTAATTCATGCATCTAAAATACAACATAAAAATAAAGCATAAAAATTAAAACAATAAATACAGCAAATAAATACGTAAAATAAATTTACCGACTATTATGGTTTTAATTGCTTCCATCCTTTGCCTTGATTTCGTGTCCCGTCTCGTCACTCGATGGATAGAGTCTTGAACTTCAAAAAACAAAAACTGGAGGAAAAACGGGCCAAAAACAGCCCGAGCAGCCCGAACGGGCCGCCCGGGCCGTGCTGCCCGCCCGCACAGCCCGCACGGGCTGTGCGCGCGGCGCTGCGCCCGTGCGCGCGCGGCCCTGCGCGTCTGCAGTAGCAACGCGCAGCAGCTGCTGCGCGCAGCGACTACTGCATGCTGCTGCTGCCTGCTGCTGCGTTTTTTGGTTGCCAGCCGGCGATTTTGCTGCCGGCAATCGATGCCGGCGTCGCCTCCTGCCGCCAACTCCTCCTTCGCTTTTTCCCACGCTATTTGGTCTTCTTGCAATTCGTTCTTGGTTTTCCTGGGTTTCTTCAAATTCATGATAACCTAAAACCCACGAATCCAAGTCGCCCACCATAACGCCTTCGATTACAAAAAAAAAAAAAATTTCCTACTACAAGGCTTTCAAGGAAAATTAAATAATCGAAATTACATAGAAAAAATCCTACAACAGATTTGATCTAATCCTACACGGCTTCCAGCACGTGGTTATACTATTACAAACATTCATAATAAAATTAAATCCGGACATGTCCCGGAGTTTAATTAAAACCCATACAAACGTAACCATAATAGTCGGGATTCTAAACCACCTGCAAATAAAACCATGTAATAAATCGAACAAGCACAGAACCCCCTAAACCAGGCTTTGATACCAATGGAAAGAATTTTGGTAGGATCTGGGTTTGCACTTGCTCGATTTACCAGGCAACAAAAATTTCTATTAAAGCGGAATCTTAGAAAAGTACCTTTGAAGCGTGCACCTGGTGATTCTCTTGTATGCCTCAAGACTATAACTTCACGTTGTGTGGGCAACGAACTAGAAGTTAATTGATCAGCTATCACCGCAACTCCACCTGCCAGAAAAATCCAGCACCTCCGCACCTAGCACGTACTGCAAACTCACTGCCCGGAGAGAGAGAGAGAGAGAGAGAGAGAGAGAGAGAGAGAGAGAGTTGCTTGCAGCTGGTATACGCCAAGGGCTTAAAAATTCAGCCACTAGGAAGAAAGACCAACCGCCCAAACTTCTTGAAAATTCGACCTGGAGAGAGAAACATTTTCTCTCTCTAAAAATCCTGTGGATTAATTGTTGAATTGTGTTTTCTGAAAGACTGATCCCTTGTCTATTTATAGAGTAACATGAGAGACTCCAAGTTGGTTTAGGATTGGTCTTCCTACTGGGTTTCTGTTTTCCTTCAATCCTGTTCCTGGACTGATACATTCCCAACTGTCACAGGGATTCACTTATCCCATCCAGTTCCTGGGATGAATCACTCCCAACTGACACAGGGATTCACTTATCCCAAACCAATTCCTGGGATGATTCACAATCAACTGACACAAGGATTAATTAATTTCTAAATTAATTAAATCTACCTTTGTCAACAACCCAGTACATAATTAATCGTACCACTAACGGATTAATTATGGCACTACCAACCTACACCAGAATTGCTTCCGGAACAACTTAATTAAATTATATTCATAATCTCACCACATCAAAGATATAGTGCTCGTTAATTCATTAATTTACTGATAAATTAATTCATCAACTTCTTTCATTCCGAGACTAGTACCACTCGACCTTTTTACTATACCAGACATAAGTCCACCGGCCGGGTTTAGTATAATAAACATTTTGAGCTCATCTCGAGACCACCATCACCCCGGACCCACCGGTACATGGTTTCCTTTCGACAAGCAGCAGCACACCAAGTAACTAAACATGCGCACCCAACCTACCGAGACTATTGGCCACATTTGACCTCACCCATTGGCAGATCAAAGTACACTATGTCTAATCCTCATGCCCACTCGAGTCTAGGGATTTAGAGATAGAATACAAGGATCGATTTGTCTATTGAATCAGTACAAGACAAATCATTCCTAAGAGTAATGTTCAATATGCCCCGGGCATATCTATATGATTCAATTAGTTTAGACAAACTAATTATCTGAATCACATAATAACCTAGACCGACAGTTTGTCCAAAGCTGTCTCGGTTACGAACCTCATTTATATATTATATCTTTCAACCAATGATGAGATCTACTGTGTCACACCCGACACCTCATCATCTACTTACATAATATAAATGGACATAAATATGCACAACAAAATATGACTGAAACACAAATCGATATATTAAACTGGGAAACTGTACAATACAAGCATAGCTTATGTATTCTACTCCAACACATAGAACTACATAACGAAGTGTAGAAAAGCATAGTAGATTTCGTTATTGGTTAAAGTATTGATAAATAAAAAGAATGCTCGTAACTGAGATAGTCTGAATATACTATCGGTATAGGTTATCGTGTGATTTGGCAATTAGTTTTTCTAGATTAATTAAATCATACGGATATACCCAGGGCATATTGAGCACAATAGTTTGGATTGAATTAACTTATACTGATCGACGTAGTAATTTGATCCTAGTATTCTAGTCTCTTAATCTCGAGATTACGACGGGAATGAGAGTTAGATATCGTATACTTTGATTTACAAAGGGTGCGGTCAATTGAGGCCTAAATCTCGGTAAGTTCGGTATGCGGTGTTTAGCTTTTTTGTGTTTCGTTGCTAGTCAGAGAAATCCAAGTACTGGTTCGTCGGGTTGATGGTGCTCCCAAGATGAGCTCGTAAGGTTTATTATACTAAACTCGGTCGGTGGACTGTATGTTCAGTATAGTAAGAAAGTTGAGTGGTACTGATCTCAGATACCAAGATGTCAGTGAATTAATTTGTCAGTAAATTGATAAACCGACGAGCACTAGATCTTTGATGTAGGGAGATAGAAGAGTAATAACGTGAGCGCAATGTAAAGTCATTTTTGAAGGTAGTTCCATAATTGGTCCGTTAGTGGTACGACTAGTTATGCGTTTGAATAATCGACAAAATGAATTAATTAATCCTAACGTTTTAGTTAATATTTAATTGACTAATTGGATTAAGAAATTAATTCTAATTGAATTAATTAATCCTAAGGGTTTGATTAAATTAAATTAACGAAGTGGGCTAATAAATTAATTTGAAAGGCTCGATTGGAGTTGATTAGTCTATGGAAGACTAAGGGGTCAACGGAAGTGAAATACTAAGGCCCAACTCAAAAGCGCACTAGGTCTCCTAAGGAGCTCCCTACAAATAGCTAATGATAGGCACTTAGTAAGACATTAGAAACCTTTGTAGGCAAATGCCTTAGAGTGAGAAAGACATGCCTAGAGAGAGAATTCTTTCTTCCTTCTTCAGAACTCTTTTTCGAAGTCGGTTTACGATCTTTCTTTTTGAGAAACTTAGCCCACGATTTTAGAAACCCAAGACCACCATCTAGTCGCCTAAAATCCATTCACCGATCATAATTTTTCCCGCCAAATCTAGACACCGGCGGTTCAGATTCTTTGGCACGATTTTGGTCCTTTTATGTTGTGGGCTTTGTTTATTTGTTGCATTGATCCTTTGGCTCGTTATTTCTAGTTCTCCAAAGTCTATATTTACGAGCAAATAACTTACCCACTATGTTTATTGAGGCGGTGTGGGTTTTCAGATCAGAATCAAGTTCCCGGGCTAGATCTGTTTTTTAGATCTACGAGTTTCTCAAAGTTGGTTTCTTTGAATTTCTTCACCAGTGCCTTTAGCCACCTCGTAGTTTCTTGCCCACTCAATTTTGAGGTCGTTCAGAGTTATCATTGGGATTCTTAGTAAATTTCGCTTTCCAGGAGATTTGGTTTCTATATTGCTTAGGACATCACTTCAAAGGCATAATCTTTAATCTTTCCGCTTTAGTTAAAGATTTAATCTTTAAAAGTCATTTTAATAAATTGAACTAGTATAAGCCTAGATCCGTTCAGGGAAAATGAATTTGACCCTGAGCTGAGTCGAAAGTCTCTGATTCTTGAATGCATAGCACGAAAGTGATATTTTCGATTTAGCCCGGGCTTGTTCTGTTTCTTTCAGTTTGGCTTTTTTGTGTGCTATTGCTAGTCAAAGGAATCTATGTACCAGTTTGCTAGGTTGATGGTGCTCCCGAGATGAGTTCGAAAGGTTTATTATACTAAATCTGGCCAGTAGACTTTATGTCCAGTATAATAAGAAAGTCAAGTGGTACTAATCTCGGATACCAAGAAGTCGATTAATTTTTCAATAAATTTATGAATCGAATAGCACTAGATCTTTGATGTGGGAAGATAGAAGAATAATAAAGTGAGCGCGAAGTAAATTCATTTTTAAGCGGTAGTTCCGTAATTGGTCCATTAGTTGTACGACTAATTATGCGTTTGACTAGTTGACAAAGTGAATTAATTAATTATAAAGGTTTAATTAATATTTAATTACTAAGTGGGTTATACGAAATAATCATAAGGGCTCGATTGAATTTAATTAACAAAGTCGGTTGAGAAATTAATTTGAAAGGTTCGATTGGAGTTGATTAGTTTGGAGAAGACTAAGAGGTCAGCGAAAGTCAAACACTAAGGCCCAACTCAAAAGCCCACTAGGTCTCCTTAGAAGCTCCCTATAAATAGCTAATCTTAGGCACTTAAAGACATTAAGAAACCTTGGAGCCAATTAGCCTATAGTGAGAAAGTTAAGCCTATAGAGAGAACTTCATCTTTCTCATTGAAGATCTTTCTCAAAGTCGGCTTAGAGAACTTTCTCTTTTAAAAACTCAACCCATTTTTGAGTGGGTCTTGACCGTAAGTTCGCCGCCTGCCTGGTTCCGCCGATCGGAATTCTAACAGCCACTGTGCAACATTTTGTTTTTTGGCAATCGGTTGTTTATCGCAATTTTGGTGTCCTTCATCCCGTTGATCCCATGGCTTGTTCCTTTTAGGTTCACCAAGGTCTAGATCTTTGGTCGTAGGGAGTCCCTTTCGTTTTTCTGGTTGCGCACTGTCAGATCCCAGGATCTGCGCAAATTTCCTTCGAGCATGAATCTGTTGGGATTTTTTGTGTTTTTTCAAAACAGGTTTATTTTGGTTTTCTTCGTTTGTGCTATTAGCCACTCCGTAGTTGATTTCCCACCCAATCTCAGAGTTGTAGGAGTCATTCTTTGGACTTTTGGTGGTATTTGCAATTTCCTGGCTTTGGGTTTTCTTTATTTGCGAGGGACACGTTTCGAAGGTATAATCTTTAATGGTTTCCGCTTTACTTTAAATATTCAATTTTTGTGTGTCATTTTAATAAATTGAACTAGTATAAGCCTAGATCCGTTCAGGGGAAATGATTTTAAGCCTGAGCCTAATCAAAAGTCTCCGATTTTGGAATGCGTAGCACGAAATTGAGATTTCCGTTTTAGCCCGGGCTAGATCTATTTCCTTCACTAAGAACCCATGAGGTTCTTGAAGGAATTATCTGTCCGGGCCCAATCAAAATTTTCATATCGTGCAATACATTCCAAATTAGGAAACTTTCTCATGAACCTAAACACTCGTGCAACCCGATTCAAACACTTTTGAAATATCACACGAGCATAGGATATTAGTTTAACTTATTCGAATTGGTCACACAACAAAATAAATCTAAATTAAATCGGAAGGATAAAGATTTGACCTTTGAAGCGTGACCTCAAAATTTCTCTTGTTTGACTCTGAGACAAGTTCTGACGTTGTGTGGGCAACGAACTACAGAACCAACGAAATCAGCACCAAGAAAATCAACACAAAAAAAAAACTCCCCAGAAAATTGGATTCCCACAACTGCCACCGTGCGTGCACGCACATGCCGTCCGAGGAGAGCTGCTGTCATCGAACATCGTCTCATGCGCTGCTGGTCAGAGAATATCTTCCTGCTGCCGCCAGTTATAATCTGATGCCGCCACAGATGAAAGAGACTCTAAATTCCCAAATTCTTTCTCTATCTCTAGTTTTTCTCTCAAAGCTTCTCTGTAACATCCCGTCCAAGGTGCCTTACACGTGGTGTCTGCCTAACTCATGCCAGGGCTCAATAAAACTCAATTAACTAAGTTATGCGAAAGCGTGAAACTTGATAAACGAATTTCAATTAAAAACTTAACTCAAATGCAAAACTCATTTCAAATCTAGGGCCACTAACACAATAACTAACCGATGAATAGAAACTAAATTCTAACTCTCTATAATACTCCTTCAAGATCTATTCTTCACAGCACGTCCGGTCCACGATCCAAGTTACGTGATCTTATTCTCTCTCTTAAATTAATCTGAAAAATGGTATATGAAGGGGTGAGCCACCGCTCAGTAAAGTAGCCAAAAGAAGGTTTGGCACACGTTAGTCATGCAAGTACTTAATTTAAGATAGAAACTAAGACTTTGTATAAACATAACATATATCTTGTTTCAATAAAGATCGATTTTCAGTATTAAACAGTTTCTGAAAACGCATCACAACACTTAAACATTTTCACCTTCAAAAGAATGCACAATTACGAATTCACTTTCATTAAAAGACACTCAAACTTTTCACTTAAGTAACCAAATTTTCATTCAATTAGTTCAAATAATGTATAATATCACGCAGGTGCCAATGCGGACAAACCCAGCGCACAAGTGACTGTGTCAGTGTCAATCTACTCGGCCAAGAATCTCGATACCCTGATTCAACTGAACAGATATCACACGTCACACAAATAATCATATAGCACAAACAGAACCCGGATGGAAAAAAATCGGCACAAAGGTTGAGATTTTAACGCCCTGGTCAACCGATCGAATGTCACACGTAACGCAAACAATAACGAATACGATAAACACTTCATTGATAGCCCACTGTCTGAAGACCAGTGACTGAACACTTCATTGACCCATTGACCGGCATTGGCCCTTGTCTACCACTTAAACACGCACGAAACACTTAGCACGTAACAGCAAGAACTTTCACTTAGGATATTTCAAGCAAGAACACTTATAATCACGCAAAATTAGATTCTACGCAAGTCCTTTCACTAAAGGAAAGAGCTTTTTAAATTAAACTCCAATTCACTTAACAAGAAGAATTTAGAATACGATAGTTCACTCGAAAAGTCACGAGATTTAAATGATAAATTCACTTGATTCAAAGTCTTATCAAACTTTCACCTAAAAATCATTTGAAACTAATTTGTAAATTCACTTCCAATCAAGTAGATTCTACACTTAAAATATCGATAAATTTATGATATTGTCACAATAACACTGGACCACACCTTAAATATCAGTAAATCCACAATCTTATAGACAATAAAATAAGCAAGAACAAACAAATAGGAATATTTTGAAAATATATATAGAATCATGTAAAGTGAGAGTATAAATTTTTATAACGTAAATTATAAGGAAAATCCCCTTTCCAATTCTCCTCACAATTTACGAAAATATTTTGTCCTGGTTCCCTCACCTTAACTTATGCAAATACTCTACGAGTCCGACATCTGTCAAAATAAGTTAAGAAAATGATTTACTACTTGGTTGGAAATTAAAAACAACCCGGAAGTACTTGGTTGGAAATTAAAATTAACTCCACCTCAGGATGCCTTCTATTTCCTCAGTCAATAATCTATTCTTTACCCATTCCTCCAACATATATATATATATATATTTCCCTTCCCTGTAGCGTATTCTTAAATCAACACTAATATTCAACCTCAAATAATAATAATAATAATAATAGTAATAGTAATAATAATAATGATAATAATAATAATGATTATAACAATAATAATAATAATAATAATAATAATAATAATAATAATAATAATAATAATGCAAAACAGAAGTAGGTCATTTGGCTTTGATGTTTCGGGTAAAACAAGAGACCAACTTTTGAAAGATTAATAAATCCAATTAAGGCTAGAATAGATGAGTTCTAAATGGATTGAAAAGGTAGAGTTCAACCTTGGAAAGGAGGCTGTGAGATTGTCGAAGGTGATGATCTGACGTGAAAACGATCTGGAGTTGCGCTGGCGGCGACTGGCTACCACTAGCATTGAGGGCAAATGAGGAAAAGGATGGTGAGGTCTGTGATTTTAAGGTTTGATGATGAAGTTGATAGTGGTGGTGGTGAGGTTCCTAGTAGAGCGGCAGAAAGTGGCCGTAATGGTGGGAAAGAAGGAGAGAGGTCGGCAAAGTGGGTTTCAAAACTAAGGAGATGTGTGGTTGGATGATATAGGAGGGTAAAGAAATCAGCAATTATTATGATATCTATCCGAGGGTAGAACACACTAATTAAATGCCTAATTAACCTGTAAAATTGAGCTCTATCCTAATTATAAATCACAATCTTATGACTAATCAATTAATCATTTTTTTTAAAATTTTTCTTTATCTTGATTGGTATTTTTTAATTACCAATCTATGTCAAGATTAAAATATCTCATAACACCTGTCCCATAATTACGTCTCTAAATTCCTAAAATTGATTTCTATCCTAGTTACCCATTTAAATAAAAGTCAACACGCAATCTTGTACTATCCTTATCAGCTATCCTAATTTTTAAATAAATATGCTTAAGTTTTTATTTATTTATTTATTTTCTGCAAGTTATACTATAAGGTTATGATTAAAATCTTCGGGTCGTCACATTCTCTCTCTAAGTTTTTGTGTTCTGTGAATTATGACTTCTGTGTCTTGGTATTGCTGACCCTTGTGTCTATTTAAAGAGTTACAAGAGAGACCTTAAGTTGGCTTGAGTTAGGCATTCTTGTAGGGTTTGGGTTTCTTAGTTTCCAAATCTCTTCTAGATTTCCGAATACTGATCGACCCATGGATAAGTAATTAAATAATTAAATCCACTTTGTCAATTAACCCATACATAATTAATCATACCACTAACGGATTAATTATTGAATTACCGTCGTAATATAAATTTCTTTCGGAATAACTTATTTAAATATTCTTTAATCTCCTCATGTCAAAGATATAGTGCTCTTCAATTTATTAATTTACTGATAAATTAATTAATCAACTTCTTCTCATCCAAGATTAGTACCACTCGACTTTATTACTAATTTGGACATAAGTCCATCGGCCAGGTTTAGTATAATAAACTAAACGAGCTAATCTCGAGAGCATCATCATCCCAGACGCACTGGTACATGGTTTCCTTTCGACAAGCAACAACACAACAAATAATCAAACACGCGCACCCAACCTACAAAGAATATAAGCCTCAAGTGACCACACTCATTGGTAGATTAAAGTACACTATGTTTAATCCTCATGTCTGTTCTAGTATAGGGACTAAAAGATAGAATACAAGGTTTGAATTAACTACTAAAGAACAACATAAGTTAATTCAATCCTAAACAGTCATGCTCAAAATGCCCTGGGCACATTATATGATTAAATTAGTTTAGACAAACCAATTTTAGAATCACATAATAACTTAAACCGATAGTGTGTCCAAAAATATCTCACTTACGAGCCTTATTTATATATCATGACTTTAACCAATGATGAGATCTATTGTGTGACACCAGACACCTCACCATCTAGTCATATGATATAAGAGGATATCATATGTAAAAACATAAAACAATTTAACTAAAACATTCAATCGATATATAAACCAGGAAATAGTTGTCATACAAGCAAAGCTTTTAGTATTCAAACCAACAATCTCCCACTAATACTTAAACTGCGCTTAAAGTATAACATTGTTTAGTTACATTAATCTACTACTATAACATTGTGAGCATCAAAGACTTTTGCAGTCAATGTCTTTGTAAATAGATCTGTAAGGTTATTTGCTGATGTTATCTTTGTCACGACCACGTCTTTCCTCTTAACAATATCTCGTATCAGGTGGTACTTGCACTCTATGTGTATACTTGCTTTGTGGGCTCGTGGTTCCTTCAATTTTGCTACTGAACCATTGTTATCACAGTACATTGTGATTGACCTCTGTAACTCTGGAATCACGTCTAATTCCACTAAGAAGTTCTTGAGCTACACTGCTTCCTTTGCTGCCTCTGAGGTTGCAACATACTCAGCTTCCATGGTAGAGTCTGCCAAGCATTTCTACTTGACACTCTGCCAAACTATGACTTCACCTCCCAAAGTAAACACAAACCCAGAGGTAGACTTATTTTTGTCCCTATCACCTTGGAAATCAGAATCTGTGTAACCCCTCGGAACTAGCTCATGCGCCTCATAGACCAAAACTTTGTATCTTGTTCTGCACAAATATTTGAGGATGCACTTCACAGCCTCCCAATGAGCTTTTCCAGGATTACTCTGATATCTGCTAACCATGCCAACAGCATAACAAATGTCAGGTCTCGTACACAACATTGCATACATGAGACTTTCTACTGCTGAAGTATAAGGAACTGTCTTCATGGCTTCTGTCTCCTCTAAAGTTTTTGGAGACTAGTCTTTAGATAGATGCACTCCGTGTTTGAAAGTTAGAAAACCTTTATTCGAGTTCTTCATGTTGAAACTTGCCAGAATCAAATCTATGTATAAAGCCTGGGAAAGTGTCAATGAACGTTTCCAACGATCTCAAATAGGCTTGATCCTATTGATATGTCCAGCTTCTCCCATGTCCTTCATATCAAACTGCTTGGACAACCATGCCTTTACATCGGATAACACTTTTTTATTGCTGCCAATAAGTAGAATGTCATATACGTAAAGTAAAAGAAACACCACAGCATTCCCGTCATGTCTGTGATACACACATTACTCATCCAGACACTCAGAAAATCCATAGGACTGGATTGCCTCATCAAACTGGATGTTCCAAGATTAGGACGCTTGCTTAAGTCCATACATCAACATCTTAAGTTTGCAAACCTTATGCTGTTGGCCTTCATCAATGAATCCCTCTGGTTGCTACTTGAAGATGGTTTCCTCAAGATTTCTGTTAAGGAAAACTTTCTTGACATTCATCTGCCAAATCTCATAATCTAAATGAGTAGCTATGGTAAAGAGAATTCGGATCCACTTAAGTATAGCTACCGGGGAAAATGTTTCCTCATAATTGATACCTTCTTTCTGAGTATACCCCTTCGCTACAAGCCTAGCTTTGAAGGTTTCAACTTTTTCATCAGGTCCTTTATTTCTTTTGTAGGCCCACTTGCATCCAGTGGGTTTAAAACCATCAGGAAAGTCTATAAGCTCCCAGACTTGATTTGAGTCCACAGACCCCATCTAAGATATCATTGCCTTTTTTCAAGAATCTGCATATTTATCTCAGAGTGTCTCATTGTTGTTAACCGGGTCTGGTTCATGCGCTCCGGGTATCAAATCCGAAGATTCTCCTAAGCCCACAAACCTCTCGGGTTGTCTCACAACCCTCTCACTACGACGAGGCACCACATGTGTAGGCACATCATCTGTGACAGTTCGTGCAGTGTTTTGTGGTGTATCTACCTGTACTGGTGCAACAGTAGTTGTGGACTGTCCCCTAAGTTCCTCTAGTAAGATTTTGCTAATGGGCTTATGATATAAAATATAGTCCTCTTCTAATAATCTGACATTAGTGTTAACTATCACCTTATGATGTTTTGGACTATATAATAGACCACCTTTCATTCTTCTGGGATAACCTATAAACCGCATTACTTTTGTTCTTGAATCTAACTTACTCGCATCTGCCTTAAGCACATGTGCTGGACAACCCCAAATCTTGAGATGTTTAAGACTGGACTTGCGTCCCGTCCACAACTCTGTAGGGACACGGACTTAGATATTACAAGGTTTAGAATATCGGTTGTTGTTTTTAAGGCAAATCCCCAAAACGAATTCAGCAATTCAGTATAACTCATCATTGATCTAACAATTTCCATAAGAGTTTTGTTTCCCCATTCTGATACACCATTCTGCTGGGGTGTGCCAGGTGCAGATAACTGGGATTGAATTCCCATATCTGACAAATAGTCCCAAAATTTGCCCAAAAGGTATTCACCACCACGATCTGATCGTAGTGTCTTGATACTCATACCATGATGTTTGTCCACATCTACCCGATACTCTTTGAATTTACTAAAGCACTCGGATTTGTGGCGGATCAAGTAAATGTAACTGTATCTCGAGTAGTCATCTGTGAATGTCACAAAATACTTAAAGCCTCATCTCACCTGAATTGACATAGGTCTACACAATCAAAATGAACCAATTCTAACACTTCTTAGGCCCTATGAAATAGAACTAGCCCGGGCTAAACAGAAAATCTCACTTTCGTGCAATGCATTCCAGAATCAGAAACTTTTGATCAGACTCAGGCCAAAATTCATTTTCCCTGAATGGAAATAGGCTTATACTAACTTGATCTATTAAAATGACACGCAAAAATTGAATCTTTAAATTAAAGCAAAAATCTTTAAAGATTATACCTTTGAAGCGTGTCTCTCACAAATAAATAAAACCCACGAAATCCATGGGAGAGTTCCGCGAATAACTCCAAACAACCTCAGACTTGGGTGGGAAAGTGACTATGAGGTGGCTAAAAGCAACTAGGAAAAAATCCAAAGAAACTCACTTCAAGAAACTCACAAATCTGAAAAACGTATTTAGCCCGGGAACTGATCCTAATCTGAAACCCACTTCAGGAATGACCTTTGCTCGTAGATCTAGACTTTGGTGAACCCCAAGGAATGAGCCAAAGGATCAGTGCAACAAAAGGATCAAAGCCCAAAAAAATGTCGCCCTAAAAAACCCAAAACTGGCCACTCAAAATAGTCACCAGAATTGGCACAAAAACCGAGGTGGTGCGGCGACGGATCTCAAAAGTCGGCAGGTTAAAATCAAAATGATGGGTCACTTGGGTTCTCTAGGATATGGGCTTGAGTTTCTCGAACAAGGAAGCTCACAAACCGACTTCAAAAGAGAAATCTCAACGAAGGAGATGAAGTTCTTTCTCTAGGCTTGACTTTCTCACTCTAAGACTAATTTGCCTACAAAGGTTTCTTATGTCTTGTGTGCCTATCTTTAGCTATTTATAGGAGCTTTAAGGAAGACATAATGGGCTTTTGAGTTGGGCCTTAATGTTTGACTTTAGTTGACCCTTAGTCTTCCCTAGACTAATAAACTCCAATCGAGCCTTTCGAATTAATTTTTTGACCCACTTCGTGAATTGAATTTAATCAAACCCTTAGGATTAATTAATTCATTACGAATTAATTTCTTAATCCATTAGTCAAATAAATATCAATTAAACTTTTAGAATTAATTAATTCACTTTGTTGATTATTCAAACGCATAATTAGTTGTACCACTAACGGACCAATTATAGAACTACCGCTCAAAAATGACTTTACATCACACTCACTTTTTTTTTCTTCTATCTCCCCACATCAAAGATCTAGTGGTCGTTAGTTCATCAATTTACTAACACATTAATTCACCGACTTCTTAGACGTAAAGTCCATTAGCAAGATTTAGTAAACCATACGAGCTCATCTCAAGAGCACCATCAACCCGGCGAACCGGTACGTGGATTCCTCCGACTTGCAACGGCACACAAAAAAACTAAAAACCGCATACCCAACTTACCAAGATTTAGGCCTCAATTGACCGCACTCTTTGGCAAATCAGAGCATATGATATCTAACTCTCATACCCGTCCCAATCTTGGAATTAAGAGATTAGAATACTAGGATCGAATTATTACGCCGATTAGTACAAGTTAATTCAATCCAAACTGGTCATGCTAAATATGACCCGGGTACATCCGTATGATTTAATTAGTTTAGACAAACTAATTTCCAAATCACAAGATAACCTATAAGGATAGTATGTTCAGACTATCTCATTTAATAGCATTCTTTTTATATATCAATACTTCAACCAATAACGAGATCTACTGTGCTTTTCTACACCTTGTTATCTAGTTTTATGGTATAATGAAACACTTTTAATACTGAAACAAAATGACATGTCAACTGGTATTAGTTTTTCATACAAGTAAATAGCTTTCTAGTATTTAAAACAAATAAACTCCCACTAATACTCAAAGCTATGCTCTGAAGTAAAAAACCATTGTTCAACCCACTATATTTCACTGCTGTCATAATGAAAACTACAGAACATTTTTAAAGCTCACTCAGATGGCTCCCTTAAGAATCTGACTCCCGTGCACTCCACGTGTCTCTGAAAGACCTTAGGAGTCAATGGCTTTGTGAAAGGATCTGCAAGGTTGTCTCCTGATGCTATCTTGGCCACTGTCACGTCTCCCCTCTTTACGATCTCTCGTATCAGGTAGTACTTGCACTCTATGTATTTACTCGCCTAGTGGGCTCGTGGTTCCCTTGAGTTAGCAACTGCACCATTGTTATCACAGTAAAATGTGATAGACCTCAGTAACTTATGGACCACATATAAGTCCACCACGAAGTTCCTGAGCCATACAACTTCTTTCGCTGCCTCTTATGCGACAACGTACACAGCCTCCATGGTGGAGTCCACCACGCATTTCTGCTTAACACTCCACCATACTATGGTTCCACCTCCTAGAGTAAAAACAAACCCAGAGATAGACTTACTCTTGTCCATATCACTTGGAAAGTCTGAATCTATGTAACCCAATGGTACTAGGTCCTGCGCTCTATAAACTAGGACATGATCTCTCGTTCTGTGCAAGTACTTGAGAATACATATTACTACCTCTCAATGAGCCTTCCCGTGTTACTCTGATATCTGCTGACTATGCCAACGACAAAGCAAATATCAGGCCTAGTACATAACATGACATACATGAGACTACCCACAGCAGATGCATAGGGTACCATCTTCATGGCATCTATCTCCTCGGTAGTCTTAGGACACTGCTCATTTAATAAATACACTCCATGCCTGAAAGGTAGTGAACCCTTCTTGGAGTTATGCATGTTAAAACGGGGCAGAATTGTGTCTATGTACAAAGCCTGTGAGAGTGCAAGAGAATGTCTTCTACGATCTCGAATAATCTTGATCCCAAGTATATATCCAGCCTCTCCCAAATCCTTCATATTAAACTGCCTGGACAGCCATGCCTTTACGTCTCACAACACCTTTTCACTATTGCAAATTAGAAAGATGTCATCTACGTAAAGTACGAGGAACAATACCAAATCACCATCATGCATGTGATATACACATTACTCATCTGAACACTGAGTGAATCCTAAAGACTGGATAACCTTGTTAAAACGGATGTTCCAAGATTTGGATACCTGCTTAAGTCCCTAAATGGACCTCTTAAGCCTGCAAACCTTGTGCTCTTGGCCCTGAACAATGAAACCCTCTGGTTGCTGCATACAGATGGTCTTCTCCAGATTTCCATTAAGGAACGCTGTGTTGACGTCCGTCTGCCAAATCTCATAGTCCATATGAGCAGCTGTGGCCAAGAGAATCCGGATCGATTTAAGCATAGCTACGAGGAAAAATGTCTCCTCATAATCGATACCCTTTTTCTGAGTATACCCTTTCACTACAAGCCTAGCCTTGAAGGTCTCGACCCTCTGGTTGATCCTCTCATTCTCTTGTAGAGCCATTTGCACCCAATAGGTTGAAACCCATCAGGAAGGTCTACCAGCTCCCAACCCTGATTTGAGTCCGTAGAACCCATCTTAGTGATAATCGCTCTCTTTCAATAATATGCATCTTTATCCTGAAGAGCCTCATTGTAGCTAACTGAGTTTGGTTCATGGGTGCCAGGGATAAAGTCCGAAGACTCACCCAAACACATGTACCTCTCGAGCTATCTAACAATCCTCCCACTACGACGAGGTATGGCCTGTGTAAGAGCATCATCTGTGATAGTGTGTGCAGTAACATGTGGTGTGTCATCCTGTACTTGTGCATCTGGAATACTAGACTAACTCCTAAGCTCTTCCAAAACTATACTTCTGCTTGCCTTGTGATCTAAAATATAGTGCTCTTAAAGAAATATGGCATTGGTGCTTACCATCACCTTCTGACCCTGAGGACTGTAAAAACTACCACCTCTCGTTCCTTTGAGGTAGCCTACAAACAGCATAACCTTTGATCTCGCATCTAACTTACCTACATCTGCCTCGAGCACATGTGCTGGTTAACCCCAAATCCTGAAATATCTCAGACTAGGCTATCGCCCAGTCACAACTCTAAGGGTGTCATAGGCACAGATTTAGATGGTACGAGATTGAGGAGATCACACGTTGTCGCTAAGGCATAACCCCAAAACGAGGTGGGCAATTCACTATAACTCATCATCGATCTAACATTATCCATAAGAGTCCTGTTCCTCCTCTCTGCTACACTGTTCTGTTGGGGTGTGCCAGGTGCAGACAACTGGGACTGAATACCCTCCTCTGACAAATAAAACTTAAATTCACTAGAGAGGTATTCACCACCACGATCAGATCGCAAGGTCTTGATACTCTTACCCAGATGCTTCTCCACCTCAGTCTTAAACTTTTTGAACTTACCAAAGCATTCAGACTTGTGGTCCATCAAGTATATGTATCCATATCTAGAGTAGTGATATGTGAATGTCATGAAATACTCATAACATTCTCTAGCCCGAACTGACATAGGCCCACACAAGTCAAAATGAACCAACTCTAAAACCTCTTTGCCCCTATGCCCCTTTGACTTTAAAGGCCTCTTGGTTATTTTACCTTTCAAGCAGGATTCCCAGGTAGGAAACTATTAATATCTAATGAGTCTATTGGCTAACCTCAAAATACTACTAAGGTTGATATGACCTAGTCTCAGGTGCCAAAGATAAGTTTGATTCAAAATGGAATACTTCTTTTTTTTTCTATGATTCGATGAAGGGTTATTAACTTCAGTGTTTTGCACTACTGGGGAGTTTGTCTTAATTAAAAACAGATTGTCAACCAATGCACCGAAACATATAAACTTCTGGTTCTTTCTAATAAAAATTGAATTATCAGAAAAACCACACTTATAACAATCCAAAATAAGTTTCGAAACTGAAAGTAAATTATTTCAGAAATTGGGTTCATAAAGACAATATCTCAAATGTAAAACAGAGTCTGAAATATAAAGACAAACTACTCCCACTGTAGCAATAGAAACTCTAGTAGTATCCCCAAGGGAGATCTGCAAATCACCCTCTCTAAGCAGCTGAGTCACTTGGAACCCCTGCAAAGAATTACAAACATAATCAGTTGCTCTTGAATCCACACTCCAAGTATCTGTGGGAATATCTGCTAAACACGTCTCAGTAACTAAGGTGAAATTACACATACCTCGAGACTTTAGGAAGTATTTCTTCAAATGTCCAGCTTTGCCACATCTGAAGCACTTGCCTTTCGACATATGCTTCTTGGCAATGCCTCCCTTGGGTCCATGATCAGCTGCTGCTTTCTGGCTCCTCTTCCTCTTTTGCTTCCTAGCTTTGGACCTAGCAGAGGAACCTGAAAGTCCAACAGTAGCCAAAAATTGCTTCTTCTTAGAGAAGAGGCCTTCAGCAGACACCAATGCAGTCATGAGATCAGGAAGTGAATATGAGAGCTTGCCCATATTGTAGTTTAACCGAAACTACTCAAAACTTGGGGGCAAGCTCTAGAGATTGATATTAACCTGGGTCTCCCCATCAATGTCACCTCCCAATATCTTAATCTCATTTATGTAGCTCATCATGTCAAGTACGTGATCCCTCACTGGAGAGCCCTCAGCCATCCAAGCATTCATGAGTTTCCTCATAGCTGACTGTTTGGTTGCCCTGCCCTGATGTCCGAACATCTTCATGAGGTTGAGCATCATATCATGGGCTGAGATAAATAATTGATGCTAGTCGTCTCATCAGCTTTTTGCCACCTCATATGGATCCTTTTGCTCAGGGGTGGCATCATCGCTTGGCTTAGGGGGGCACTCCTCAGTGAGCACGTACTTGTAACTATCAGCAATAAGAACAATGTCCAGGTTTCGTTTCCAAAAAATGTAATTAGGTCCAGTGGGTTTGTTCCGATTCAAAATGACAGCTAGTGGGCTGAGCAATATATCAACAAACTGAAAAAATAAACAGTCAAGCTTTAGTATTCTTTTTTGAAAATATTGATATCCTCGAAAAATAATATAATCTCCAATTGACATCTCTCACACCGGGATAAACGCAGGTCACGATGGGTAAAAGTCTACGCTAAGCCACATTCGTTCAAGAAGAACCAAAGTTCATTAATTCCATTATATGACCAATGATCTTATGATCAATGAAATTAACAGTCGATGATTTTAGCCACACACATAAGTAGCGTAACCTCTTAGGATGAATACTACAAATAATACACTAAGTGTTTGGTACTACGTGACTTCTAAGCTTGTTACTTACGATACTAATGCACCTCGATTAACGAGGGTATTGCAACTTTCTCCAAATAAACTCGCTATAGTCATCTCTTTAGAAATTCAATCTAGTGATATCGAGATTGAAGACTTATCCGTAGGGAAGAAGGCCCTTGGCCTGCGCGTAGGTCTAATCCACATCACATACGAATTCGTATTGGAGGCCATAGGAATATATACCAACCCGCTCCCACTTAGATTTTTATGTTTGGGGATTTTTAGTTTTTAACATGCAATATCTTAACCATAGATATTCGCACCCATAAAACCATTAGAGCTTTAATATGCGAATAATCTACTTTAGTTAATTGCACTTTACTTTTTAAAACGGTTTGGTTTTTGCTCAAACAAAAGAAAAAAAAAACACACAATCAACAAAACGACATAAAAATGGGAAATACACAAATAAACATTTCTCAACTATTATGGCCTTCTCTATCGTTGATTCCTTTGATGCCTCGTTAACATGTCCCATCATGTCACTCCCACTCGTTATCTGGATTCCTCTCAATTCATCTGGGTCTTATCAATTTTCTACGTAATTAGGAATCAACCAAAATTACGAGAAACCAAAACCCACGAATACGAGTTACACAAAATAACTTCTTCATCATAATACATAAATTCCTATATACAAAGGCATTTTTATAGGAATTTAAAGACGACAACATTAGATTAAATCCTACTACAAGATTTATCCAATCCTACACAACTTCCAGCTCATGGTTATTACTATTACAGACATTTCTATTCAAAAACAAAATGAGCCCGGACATGTCTCGGGGTTTATGAATGAAAAATAAATCTACCATAATAGTCGGGAATAAATAATCACATGTTTACCATATTGACAAAGCAAAAATAACAATTCCAAATTAAAGCCGTGTAATAAATCGAACAGATATAAGGCCAAAACACTCGCTATAATACCAATTTCAAGGAAACAGAACTAGCCCGGGCTAAACAAAAAATCTCACTTTCGTGCAATACATTCCAGAATCAGAGACGTTCGATATGGCTCAGGCTAAAATTCATTTCCCCTGAATGGATCTAGGCTTATACTCATTTGATCTATTAAAAAGACATGCAAATATTGAATCTTTAAATTAAATCAGAAACCTTTAAAGATTATACCTTCGTGCCCCTCGCAAATAAAGAAACCAGCGAAATCAACTGGATAGTTCCTCACATAACTCCAAACAACCTCGAACTTGGGTGGGCAAGTGACTACGAGGAGGCTAAAAGCACTAGGAAAGAAATCTAAAGAAACCACTTCAAGAAACTCACAATTTGAAAAATAGATTTAGCTCGGGAGCTGATCCTAATCTGAAAACCCACTTCAGGAATGACCTTTGCTCGTAGATCTAACCTTTGGCGAACCCGAAAGAATGATCCAAAGGATCAGTGAAACAAAAGGATAAAATCCCAACTAAAACGGCCCGAGAAAAAACCCAAAACCAACCGCTCAAAATAGTCGCTGAAAATGGCACAAAAAACAAGGTGGCGCTGCGGATCTCAAAAGATGGTGGGTCAAAATCGAAACTGATGGGTCACTTGGGTTCTCAAGGATATAGGATTGAGTTTCCCGAATAAGAAATATCACAAACCGACTTCAAAAAAGAAATCTCAATGAATGAGAGAAGTTCTCTCTCTAAGCTTGACTTACTCACTCTAAGGCTAATTTGGCTACAAAGGATTCTTATGTCTTGTGTGCCTATCTTTAGCTATTTATAGGAGTTTTAAGGAATACCTAGTGGGCTTTTGAGTCGGGCCTTAATGTTTGACTTTCTGTGACCCCTTAGTCTTCCCTAGACTAATCAACTCCAACCGAGCCTTTCGAATTACTTTCTTAGCGCACTTCGTGAATTAATTTTAATCGAACCCTTAGGATTAATTAATTCCTTATGAATTAATTTCTTAATCCACTTAGTCAATTAAATATTAATTAAACTTTAAAATTAATTAATTCACTTTATTGATTAGTCAAACGCATAATTAGTCGTACCACTAACGGACCAATTATGCAACTAAGCTCAAAAATGGCTTTACATCGCGCTCACTTTATTATTCTCTTATCTCCCCACATCAAAGATCTAGTGCTCATCGGTTCATCAATTTACTGACAAATTAATTCACCGACTTCTTGGTATCTGAGATTAGTACCACTCGACTTTCTTATTGCACCAAACGTAAAGTTCACTGGCCAGATTTAGTATAACAAGCCTTACGAGCTCATCTCGGGAGCACTATCAACCCGGCAAACCGATACGTGGATTCCTCCGACTAGTAATAGTACACAAAGAAACTAAACACCGCATACCCAACTTACCGAGATTTAGGCCTCAATTCACCGCGCCCTTTGGCAAATGAAAGTATACGATATCTAACTCTCATGCCCGTCCCAATCTTAAGATTAACAGATTGGAATACTATGATCGAATTAACTATGCCGATCAGTACAAGTTAATTCAATCCAAACTGGTTGTGCTCAATATGCCCCAGGCATATCTGTATGATTTAATTAGTCTAGACAAACTAATTTCCAAATCACACGATAACCTATAACGATAATATGTTCAGACTATCTCAGTTACGAGCATTCTTTTTATATATCAATACTTCATCCAATAACGAGATCTAATGTACTTTTCTACACCTTGTTATCTAGTTCTATGATATAATGGAACACTTTTAATACTGAAACAAAATGACATGTCAACTGGGTATTAGTTTTTTATACAAGCAAAAAGCTTGTAGTGTTTAAAACAAACAATCTCCAGCTAATACTCAAAGCTATGCTCTGAAGTACAAAAACACTGTTCAACCCACTTTATTACACTGCTGTCATAATGAAAGCTACAGAACACTCTTAAAGCTCACTCAGATGGCTCCCTTAACAATCTGACTCCCATGCTCTTCACATGTCTCTCAAAGACCTTTGGGGTCAATGGCTTTGTGAAAGGATCTGTAAGGTTTTCTCCTGATGCTATCTTGGCCACGGTCACGTCTCCCCTCTTTACAATCTCTCGTATCAGGTGGTACTTATGCTCAGTGTGTTTACTCGCCTTTTGGGCTCGTGGTTTTCCTGAGTTAGCAACTGCACCATTGTTATCACAGTAATTTGTGATAGATCTCGAAAACTTAGGGACCACATCTAAGTCCACCAGGAAGTTCTTAAGCCATAGAGCTTCTTTCACTGCCTCTGATGTGACAACGTACTCAGTCTCCATGGTGGAGTCCGCAACACATTTCTGCTTGACACTCCGCTATACTATGGCTCCACCTCCTAGAGTAAAAACAAAAGCAGAGATAGACTTACTCTTGTCTATATTACCTAGAAAGTTTGAATCTTTGTAACCCAAAAAAACCCAAAACCGGTCGCTCAAAATAGTCGCTGAAATTGGTGCGAAAATTGAGGTGGCGCGGCGGATCTCAAAAGATAGCGGGTCAAAATCAAAAATGATGGGTCACTTGGGTTCTCAAGGATATAGGCTTGTGTTTCTAAAAATAAGAAAGATCACAAACCGACATTGAAAGAGAAATCTCAACGAATGAGATGAAGTTCTCTCTCTAAGCTTGACTTTCTCACTCTAAGGCTACTTTGGCAACAAAGGTTTCTTATGTCTTGTGTGCCTATCTATAGCTATTTATAGGAGCTTTAAGGAATACCTAGTGGGCTTTTGAGTTGGGCCTTAATGTTTGACTTTCTTTGACCCATTAGTCTTCCTTAGACTATTCAACTCCAATCGAGCCTTTCGAATTAATTTCTTAACCCACTTAGTGAATTAAATTTAATCGAACCCTTAGGATTAATTAATTCAGTAGGAATTAATTTCTTAATCCACTTAGTCAATTAAATATTAATTAAACCTTTAAGATTAATTAATTTACTTTATTGATTAGTCAAACGCATAATTAGTCGTACCACTAACGGACCAATTATGGAACTAAGCTCAAAAATGACTTTACATTGCGCTTACTTTATTATTCTTCTATCTTCTCACATTAAAGATCTAGTGCTCATTGGTTCATCAATTTACTGACAAATTACTTTACCGAGTTCTTGGTATCTGAGATTAGTACCACTCGACTTTCTTATTGTATCGGACGTAAAGTCCACTGGCCAAATTTAGTATAACAAACCTTACGAGCTCATCTCGGGAGCACCATCAATCTGGCAAATTGATATGTGGATTTCTCAGACTGGCAACGACACACAAAGAAATTAAACACCACATACCAAACTTACCGTGATTTAGGCCTCAATTGACCGCACCCTTTGGCAAATCAAAGCATACGATATCTAACCCTCATGCACGTCCCAATCTCGGGATTAAGAGATTAGAATACTATGTTCGAATTAACTATGTCAATCAATACAAGTTAATTCAATCTAAACTGATTGTGTTCAATATGCCCCGAGCACACCCGTATGATTTAATTAGTCTAGACAAACTAAATTCTAAATCACACGATAACCTATAATGATAGTATGTTCAGACTATCTCAGTTATGAGCATTCTTTTTATATATCAATACTTCAAGCAATAACAAGATCTACTGTGCTTTTCTACACCTCGTTATCTTGTTCTATGGTATAATGGAACACTTTTTATACTGAAACAAAATGACATGTCAACTTGTATTAGTTTTTGATACAAGCAAATAGCTTTCTTGTATTTAAAAGAAATAATCTCCCACTAATACTCAAAGCAATGCTCTGCAGTACAAAAACACTGTTCAACCCACTTTATTACACTGCTGTCATAATGAAAGCTACATAACACTCTTAAAGTTCACTCAGATGGCTGACTCCCATGCCCTCCACATGTCTCTCAAATACCTTTGGGTTAATGGCTTTGTGAAAGGATCTGTAAGGTTGTCTCCGGATGCTATCTTGGTCACGGTCACGTCTTCCTTCTTTACGATCTCTCGTATCAGGTGGTACTTTCGCACTGTGTGTTTACTCGCCTTATGGGCTCGTGGTTTCCTTGAGTTAGCAACTGCACCATTGTTATCACAGTAAACTGTGATAGACCTCAACAACTTAGGGACCACATCTAAGTCCACCGGGAAGTTTCTGAGCCATACAGCTTCTTCCCTGCCTCTGATACGGCAACGTACTCAGCCTCTATGGTGGAGCCCGCCACGCATTTCTGCTTAACACTCCGCCATACTATGGCTCCACCTCCTAGAGTAAAAACAAACCCTGAGATATACTTACTCTTTTCCATATCACCTTGAAAGTCCGAATCTTTGTAACCCAATGGTACTAGCTCCTGCGCTCTATAAACTAGGACATGATCTCTCGTCCTGTGCAAGTACTTGAGAATGCATATTACTTCTTCCAAATGAGCCTTCCCAGGGTTACTCTGATATCTGCTAACCATGCCAACGGCAAAGCAAATATCAGGTATAGTACATAACATAGCATACATGAGACTACCCACAGCAGATGCATAGGGTACTGCCTCATGGCATCTATCTCCTCAGCATTCTTATGACACTGCTCATTTGATAAATGCACTCCATGCCTGAAAGGTAGTGAACCCTTCTTAGAGTTCTGCATGCTAAAATGGGCCATAATCGTGTCTATGTACTAAGCCTGGGAGAGTGTCAGAGATTTCTCCTATGATCTTGAATAATCGTGATCCCAAGGATATGTCCAGCCTCTCCCAAATCCTTCAGAATCAAACTGCCTGGACAGCCATGCCTTTACGTCTGACAACACCTTCTTACTGTTGCAAATCAGAAGGATGTCATCTACGTAAAGTACGAAGAACACCACCAAATCACCATCACGCATGTGATATACACACTACTCATTTGGACACTGAGTGAATCCATACAACTGGATAACCTCATAAAATAGATATCTGCTTAAGTCAGAAAATGGACCTCTTAAGCTTGCAAAACTTGTCCTTTTGGCCCGGAACAATGAAACCCTCTGGTTACTGCATAAAGATGGTCTTCTCAAGACTTCCACTAAGGAAAGCTGTCTTGACGTCCATCTGCCAAATCTCATAGTCCATATGAGCAGCTATGGTACGAGATTGAGGAGATAACACGCTGTCTCTAAGGCATAACCCCAAAACGAGGTGGGCAATTCACTATAACTTATCATCGATCTAACATTATTCATAAGAGTCCTGTTCCTCTTCTCTGCTACACCGTTCTGCTGGGGTGTGCCAGGTGCAGACAACTGGGACTGAATACCCTCCTCTGACAAATAAGACATAAATTCACTAGAAAGGTATTCACCACCACTATCAGATCACAAGTTCTTGATACTCTTACCCAAATACTTCTCCACCTCAACATTAAACTTTTTGAACTTTCCAAAGCATTAAGACTTATGGTGCATCAAGTATACGTATCCATATCTAGAGTAGTCATCTGTGAATGTCACGAAATACTCATAACATCCTCTAGCCCGAAGTGACATAGGCCCACACAAGTAGAATAAACCAACTCTAAAACCTCTTTGGCCCTATAGCCCTTTGACTTTAAGGGACTCTTGGTCATTTTACCCTTCAAGCAGGATTCACATGTAGGAAACAATCAATATCTAATGAGTCCAAAGACGCATTATTGACTAACCTAAAATACTACTAAGGTTGATATGACCTAGTCTCAGGTGCCAAAGATTAGTTTGATTTAAAGGGGAAGACTCCTTTCTCTTACTATGATTCGATGATGGGTTATTAACTTCAGTGTTTTGCACTACTGGGAGTTTGTCTTAATTAAAAATAGCTTGTCAACCAATGCACCGGAACATATAAACTTCTGGTTCTTTGTAATAAAAACTGAAGCAGAAAAACCACACTTATAACCATCCAAAAGAAGTTTCGAAACTGAAAATAAATTCTTTCTAAAATTGAATTCAAAAAGACAATCTATCAAATGTAAAACAGAGTCTGAAAAATAAAGACAAACTACTCCCACTACAGCAACAAAAACTCTAGTAGTATCCCCAACGTAGATCTGCAAATCACCCTCTCTAAGCAGCTGGGTAACTTGGAACCCCTACAAAGAATTACATACTGAATGATTGCCACATAGGATCTAGGTTCGCACTTATTCAATTTACCAAGCAACAAAAATTTCAAATTAAAAAATGGAATCTTAGAAAAGTATCTTTGAAGCGTGCACTCAGGTGATCGCTTGTATGACTCAAGACTTTGACTTCACATTGTATGGGCAACAAACTAGAAGTCAATTGATCAGCAATATACACAATAACTGCGTCAGAAAAACTCGACGGAGAAAAACCCACCGTCCGCCGCCTGCGCGTGTGCTACACGCTCTGCTCCAAAGCTTGATCGCGGCGGCCTTCAAAAAACCACGCGCCGCTGGGAGTAGTGTAAAACGGGCCGCCGGTTTTGGAGGAGAGAGAAGCCGCCTAGAACTTTGGAAAATTAGACTTTGAAAGAGAAATAATTATTTCTCTCTCTAGGATTTTATCTCTCTAGATTCTTGAATTATGAATCTATTGAATTGTGTGTCTTGAATAGCTAATCCCTTGTCTATATATAGAGTTACAAGAGAGACCCCAAGTGAGTTTATGATTCGTCTTCCTAATGGGTTTAGGTAATTAATTAGTTTCCAAATCCGGTTAAGTAACCATTCTGATAGGATAAACCAAATCCTACTAGATTTCCTAATCTCTAGGATTTCCTAATTCCAATTGAAACTTAAGACTTAATTAATTAATTAAATAATTCCACTTTGTTAATTACTCAATTAACCCTTAGGAATAATTAATCAATTAATTAATTCTACCTACTCAATTAACCAATTACAAAATTAATCGTACCACTAACGGATTAATTTTGGCACTACTATCCTACACCAGAATTGCTTCCGGAACAATTTAATTAAATTATATTCATAATCTCCCCACATCAAAGATATAGTGCTCGTTAATATAATAATTTACTGATAAATTAATTAATTAACCTCTTTAATTTTGAGACTAGTACCACTCGACCATTTTATTATACCGGACATAAATCCACCGGCCGGGTTTAGTATAATAAACGTTACGAGCTCATCTCGGGAGCACCGTCACCCTGGGCGCACCGTTACATGGTTTTCTTTTGACAAACAGCAGCACACCAAGTAACTAAACAAGTGCACCCAACTACCGAGACTATTGGCTACAATTGACCTCACCCTTTGGCAAATCAAAGTACACTATGACTAATCCTCATGCCCGCTCGAGTCTAGGGATTAAGAGATAGAATACCAAGAACGATTTGTCCATTAAATCAGTACAAGGCAAATCATTCTTAAAGGTCAAGTTCAATACGCCCCGAGCATATTTATATGATTCAATTAGTTTAGATAAACCAATTATCCGAATCACATAATAACCTAAACTGACAGTTTATCCAAAGCTGTCTCAGTTACGAACCTCATTTATATATTATATCTTTCAACCAATTATGAGATATACTATGTCACACAAGACACCTCATCATCTACTTACATAATACAAATGGACATATCATGCACAACAAGATATAACCAAAACATAAATCGATATATTACTTGGAAAAAGTACAACACAAGCATAGCTTATGTATTCAACTCCAACAATATCACACTAATATTTAAGCTGTGCTTTAAGTATACATCTACATACAACTCCTATACATTCTGCTGCTATATATCTAGAAAAACTGTCATGGCTCTCCTAAGTATCTGATATCCATGCCCTCCACATGAGCCTCAAAGATTTTCAAAGTCAATGTTTTCGTGAACGGATCTGAAAGGTTATCTTTTGATGCTATCTTAGCCATGACCACGTCTTCCCTCTTTACGATGTCTCGTATCAGGTGGTACTTGTGCTATATCTGTTTACTCACCTTATGGGCTTGTGGTTCCTTCGAGTTTGCTACTGCACCGTTGTTATCACAATAAACCGTGATAGACTTCTACAAACCAGGAATAACATCTAAGTCCACTAGAAAGTTCTTGAGCCATACTACTACTTTCGCTGCCTCTGATGCAGTAACGTACTCAGCCTCCATAGTAGAGTCCATCACGCATTTCTGCTTGACACTTCGCCAAACTATGGCTCTACCTCCGAGAGTAAACACATACCCTGAGGTAGACTTGTTATTGTCCCTGTAGCCTTGGAAATCTAAATCTGTGTAACCTCGGGGTACCAGCTCAGGCGCATGATAGACTAGAACTTGGTCCCTCATTCTGTGTAAATACTTAAGAATGCGTTTTACTGCCTCCCAATGAGCTTTCCTGGGGTTACTCTGATATATGCTTACTATGACAATGGCATAACATATATCAGGTCTCGTACACAACATGGCATACACGAGACTTCCTACTGCCGAAGCATAAGGAACTGTTTTCATGGCCTCTATCTCCTCAATAGTCTTAGGGGACTGTTCCTTAGATAGATACACTCCATGTCTGAAAGGTAGAAAACCTTTCTTGGAGTTCTGCATGTTAAAACGGGCCAGAATTGTATCTATGTACGAAGCTTGGGAGAGCGTTAATGAATATTTCCTACGATCTCCAATTATCTTGATCCCAAGGATATGTCCCACTTCCCCTAAGTCTTCATATCAAACTGCTTGGACAGCCATGCTTTTACGTCTGATAACACTTTCTTGTTGTTTCCAATCAATAGAATGTCATCTACTTAAAGCACAAGAAACACCACTGAGCTTCTATCACGTCTGCGATACACACATTGCTCATCCGGACACTGACTAAATCCAAAGGACTGGATTACCTCATCAAACCTGGATACCTGCTTAAGTCCGTAAATGAACCTCATAAGCCTATAAACCTTATACTCTTGGCTTTTTTCAATAAATCCATCTGGTTGCTGCATAAAGATGGTTTCCTCAAGACTTCCATTTAGGAAAGCTGTCTTGACATCCATCTGCCAAATCTTATAGTCTAAATGAGCAGCTATGGCCAAGAGAATCCGGATCCACTTAAGCATGGCTACCGGGGAGAAGGTTTCCTCATAATCGATTCCCTTTTTCTGAGTATACCCCTTCGCCACCAGCCTAGCTTTAAAGGTTTCCACCTTCCCATCAGGTCCTCTCTTAGGTTTGTAGACCCACTTACATCAAATGGGCTTAAACCCATCAGGCAGGTCCACCAGCTCCAAGACTTGATTGTGGTCCATTGACCCCATCTCGGATATCATTGTCTTACACCAAGACTCTGTATCTTTATCTCATAGAGCGTCATTGTAGTTAACACGATCAGGTTCAGGCGCACCTGGGACTAGGTCTGAGGCCTCTTCCATGCCGATGAACCTATCTGGCTGTCTCACAACCCTCCCACTATGATGAGGCACCACCTGTGTAGGCACATCATCTGTGATCTCATGTGCAGTGTGTGGTGTATCTACTTGTGCAGGTACATCAGGATTAGTTTGTCGTCTAAGCTCTTCTAGTACTATCTGACTCTTGGGCTTGTGGTCTAAGACATAGTCCTCTTCCAAAAATCTAGCGTTGGTACTAACCACCACCTTCTGATCTTTAGGACTATGAAACAGACCACCTTTCATTCCTATAGGATATCCTACAAATAGCATTAATTCAGTTCACGCATCTAACTTAGTCGTATCTACCTTAAGCACATGTGCTGGGCACCCCATATTCTGAGATGTCTTAGACTGGGTTTGTGCCCATTCCACAACTCCAATAGGGTTGAAGGCACTGTTTTAGATGGTACAAGATTAAGAATTCCTTCCGCCGTTTCTAAGGTATATCCCCAGAACGAACTTAGAAAATCACTATAGCTCATCATAGACCTAACCATTTCCATGACAGTCTGATTCCTCCTTTCTGCTACACCGTTCTGCTGTGGCGTGCCATGTGCAGACAACCGAGACTGAATTCCGACCACTGAGGTATTTTTGAAATTCATGGGAAGGGTACTCCCCACCACGATCTGAACGCAGTGTCTTCATACTCTTACCATGATGCTTTTCCACATCTGACCGAAACTCTTTGAACTTACCAAAACATTCAGACTTGTGACACATTAGGTAAATGTACCCGTACCTTGAGTAGTCATCCGTGAACGTCACGAAATACTCAAACCCACCTCATGCCTGGACCGTCATTGGTCCACACAAGTCATAATGAATCAACTCTAATACTTCATTAGCTCTATAACCTTTTGCCTTAAAAGGTCTCTTGGTCATCTTACTTTTCAAGCAAGATACGCAGGTTGCATAACTGTCAATCTCTAATGAACCTAAAGGTTCATCACTGACTAACCTCTGAATCCTACTAAGGTTTACATGACCTAGCCTGAGATGCCAAAGATAGGTTTGATTCATTTCAGAGGTTTCTTCCTCTTATTAATGTTAGATAATGAGCTATCTGTTTCTGTGTTTTTGCGCAACAGGGGAATTAGAGTTAACCATAAATAAATTGTCAACCAATGAACCAGAACAAATAAGTTTCCCACTTCTTCTAATAAATACAGACTCATCAGAAAAAACAAACTTATAACCATTCTGTAAGAGTTTAGAAACCGAAATAAGGTTCTTTCTAAAACTCAGTTCATAAAGATAACTAACTAACTCTAATCTACAATTTTTGAAATTTAAATTGACAACTCCCACTGCTTCTACTGACACTCTTGTAGTGTTGCCCATGTAGATGTCCAGTTCACCCTCTCTAAGCTTCCGGGTTACTTGGAACCCCTGCAAGGAATTACAAATATGATCAGTGGCGCCTGAATCCACACACCAAGTATCTGTGGGAATTACCGCTAAACATGTCTCAGTAATTAGGGCAGAAACTATCGTACCTTTAAGCTTTGGACAATCCGCTTTCCAGTGTCCCGTTTTACCGCACTTGAAGCACTTGCCTTTGGGCTTGCTCCTCTTTGCG
Source organism: Knoxia roxburghii (assembly GCA_030378225.1). Classification (NCBI taxonomy): domain Eukaryota; kingdom Viridiplantae; phylum Streptophyta; class Magnoliopsida; order Gentianales; family Rubiaceae; genus Knoxia; species Knoxia roxburghii. The sequence goes on from CM059418.1 coordinate 15,592,562, forward strand.
GTCTCGGGCTTTGTAGCAAGTTTCCCGGTATTCTTCTTCTTCTTCTTATTCTTGTCTTTAGGCATGAAGAAGAACCTCAAGCCTTTACTGCGACCAAGGCTTGCTTCTTCTCATGGAAGATGCCTTCGGCCGCCACCAAATCAGTTAAGAGCTCGGGTAGAGTATAGACTCTTTGGTTCATGTTATAATTGACCCAAAATTGCTCAAAACTAGAGGGTAGACTCTGGAGGATAATATCTATCTGACTTTCTGGGTCAATTTCTCCTCCCAAAACCTCTATCTCATTGATGTTACTGATCATGTGTAGCATATGATCTCTTACCGATCCGTCTTCAGCCATTTTTGAGTTCATTAATTTCCTTATGGCTGTTTGCCTAGCAGTCCTGCATTGATGCGCGAACATCTCTCTCAGGATAGCCATCATGTTGAAGGCAGAGACCATGGGATGAAGGTGATGTTGCAGCACATTTGACATAAAGGACAAAATATAGCACCGCGCTATCTCATCTGCTTTTCTCCACCGGCCATAGGCATCCCTATCCTCTTGAGGAGAGTTCTCATCAGGCACATTAGGACATACTTCGGTGAGCACAAACTTATACTGCTCAGCTGTCAGGACTATGTCCAAGTTCTGACTCCAGTCGACATAATTTGTTCCAGTTAATTTATTGTCTTTCAAAATAGCAACTAAGCGGTTGAATGCCATATCGATAAAACCGTAAAATTAACAAACAGACAATGTTTCAGTTATTAACCTAGAATTTTGAAAACATGAAATTCTATTAATGATTGACTTCCCTCAAAACAATAATTATAATCCACCAACATCTCATTCACCGGGATTCTTGCAAGCCACGCAGTGTGGACGTTTAGGCTAACCCACATTCGTTTGAGAAAAACCAAGTTCATTAACTACACCATCTGACCAAACGATCTATTAATCAATGTAGCTAATAGTCGGTACTTTCAGTAGTACAAATAAGCAGCCTAACCTCTTGAGAGGAATACTGCAGATCGTACACTAAGTGTGTGCCATTACGTGACTTCTGATTTCGTTACCTCAGGATAGTGCTCCTTAGATGGAGAGGGTGTCGCATTTCTCCTAGTTAAACTCGATCTAGTCATCTTACTAAAAAATTCATAATCTAGCGATCTCAGGGCTGGACTCATTCGAATGGAGGAAGGCCCTAATGCCAACCCGCAAGCCCACCCGCATCGCATATGAACTCGTAATGGTGGCCATGGGAATATTAAACCAACCCACTCCCACTTAGATTTCCAAATTCAGGGTTTTTCTGGTTCTAACATACAATTAACTAACCCTAAGTTATATGCAACCATAAAACCAACATGCTTTAAAATCATGCATCTAAAATACAGCATAAAAATAAAGCATAAAATTAAAACAATAAATACGGGAAATAAATATGAAAAATAAATTCCCTGACTATTATGGTTTTAATTGCTTCCATCTTCTGCCTTGATCTCGTGTCCCATCACGTCACTTGATGGAGAGAGTCTTGAACTTCAAAAAATGAAGACTGAAGAAAAACGGGCAAAAAACGCACCCCGAACGGGCCGCATCTAGTGCAGCAGCCTGCTGCACCCCGTGGCAGCGGCATTGCACTGGTGGCGATCGCTGAAGGCAACAGCTGCCCGCGATTGGTCGTCGACACCGCCTCTTGCCGCCACCCCCTTCTTCGCTTTTCCCACGCTATTTGGTCTTCTTGCAATTCGTTTTGGATTTTCCTGGGTTTTTACGAATTAACGATAACCTAAAACCCACGAATTCAATTTGCCCACCATAACGCCTTCGATTACAAAAATTAATTCTCCTATTACAAGGCTCTTTAGGAAAATTAAATAATCGAAACTACATAGAAAAAATCCTACTACAGATTTAATCTAATCCTACACGGCTTCTAGCACGTGATTATACTATTACAAATATTCATAATAAAATTAAATCCGGACATGGCCCGGAGTTTAATTAAAACCCATACAAACATAACCATAATAGTCGGGATTTCTTAACCACCTTCAAATAAAACCATGCAATAAATCGAACAAGCACAGAACCCAAAACCTGGCTAGGATACCAATTGAAGGATTGCCACATAGGATCTGGGTTCACACTTATTTGATTTACCACACAACAAAAATTTCTAATTAAAAAGCGAAATCTTAGAAAAGTACCTTTGAAGTGTGCACTCAGGTGATCGCTTGTATGAGTCAAGACTTTGACTTCACGTTGTGTGGCCAACAAACTAGAAGTCAATTGATCAGCAATCTACACAATAACTGCATTGGAAAAACACGCTAGAGAAAAACCCGTCGTCTGCTACCTGCGGGTGTGCTACACGCGCCGCTCCAAAAGCTCGATCGCCGCGGCCCTCAAAAAACCACTCGCCGTTGGGAGTAATGTAAAACCGGCCTTCGGTATTGGAGGAGAGAGAAACTTCCTAGAACTTTGGAAAATCCGACTTCGAAAGAGAAATAATTATTTCTCTTTTGAAGTCAGATTTTATCTCTCTAGATTCTTGAATTATGAATCTATGGAATTGTGTGTCTTGAATAGCTAATCCCTTGTCTATATATAGAGTTACAAGAGAGACCCCAAGTTGGTTTAGGATTGGTTTTCCTAATGGGTTTAGGTAATTAATTAGTTTCTAAATCCAATTTGGTAACCAATCTGATAGGATAAACCAAATCCTACTAGATTTCCTAATATCTAGGATTTCCTAATACCAACTGAAACTTAAGACTTAATTAATTAATTAAATAATTCCACTTTGTTAATTACTCAATTAACCATTAGGAATAATTAATCAATTAATTAATTCTACCTATTCAATTAACAAATTACAAAAGTGATCGTTCCACTAACGGATTAATTTTGGCACTACCATCCTACACCAGAATTGCTTTAATTAAATTATAGTCATAATCTCGCCACATCAAAGATATGTGCTCGTTAATATATTAATTTACTGATAAATTAATTAATTAACCTCTTTAATTATGAGACTAGTACCACTCGACCTTTTTACTATACCGGACATAAGTCCACCGGCCGAGTTTAGTATAATAAACTTTACGATCTCATCTCAGAACACCATCACCCCGAACAAATAATGCACTACAAGATATAACCAAAACATAAATCTATATATTAACTGGGAAAATGTACAAAATAAACATAGCTTATGTATTCAACTCCAACATAAATGAGGTTCGTAACCGAGATAGCTTTGGACAAACAATCAGTTTAGGTTATTATGTGATTCGGATAATTGGTTTGTCTAAACTAATTGAATCATATAGATATGCCCGGGGCGTATTGAACTTGACCATTGAGAATGATTTGTCTTGTATTGATTTAATAGACAAATCGTTCTTAGTATTCTATCTCTTAATCCCTAGACTTAAGCGGGCATGAGGATTAGACATAGTGTACTTTGATCTACCTATGGGTGAGGTCAATTGTGGCCAATAGTCTAGGTGGGTTGGGTGCGTGTGTTTTGTTACTTGGTGTGCTGCTGCTTGTCAAAAGGAAACCATTTACCGGTGCGTTCGGGTGATGGTGCTCATGAGATGAGCTCGTTATGTTTATTATATTGAACCCAGTATGTCTGGTATAGTAAAAAGGTCGAGTGGTACTAGTCTCGGAATTAAAGAAGTTAATTAATTAATTTATCAGTAAATTAATAAATTGATGAGCACTATATCTTTGATGTGGTGAGATTAAGAATAAATTAATTAAGTTGTTCCGGAAGCAATTCTGGTTTAGGATGGTAGTGCCAAAATTAATCCGTTAGTGGTACGATTAATTTTGTAATGGGCTAATTGAATAGGTAGAATTAATTAATTAATTAATTATTCCTATGTGTTAATTAAGTAATTAACAAAGTGAAATTATTTAATTAATTAAGTCTTAAGTTTCAATTAGAATTAGGAAATCCTAGAGATTAGGAAATCAAATTGGATTTGGTTTATCCTATTAGATTGGTTACCTAATTGAATTTGGAAACTAATTAATTACATAAACTCATTAGGAAAACCAATCCTAAACCAACTTGGGGTCTCTCTTGTAACTCTACAAGAGATTAGCTATTACAAATACACAATTCAATAGTTTCATAATTCAAGAAACTAGAGAGAGAAAATCCTAGAGAGAGAAATTAGTAGTTCTCAAAGTTGGGTTTTCTTCCCCTTTGGCCTGTGGCTTGGTTTCCTAGATAATGGCAGTTTCAGAATTTATTTTCCCAATGGCGGCTTTTGGTTTCTAGCGACAGATGCTGAGCGTGAAAGGGGTGGCGGTGGCGCGTGTGAATCACGCGCTAGGCAGCTTGGTTTGCTGAATTTTCCAGCGACCCAGTTATGGTGATTAGCTGATCAATTGCTCGTTAGATTGTTGCCCACACAACATACGAACAAAGTCTTGAGGCATACAAGAGAATCACCTGAGTAAACACTTCAATAGGTAATTCTTATGTTTACGCTTTTAATTAAGAATTTATTTGTTGTATGATAAATCGAATAAGTACAAACCAATATCCTGCACAATGTTATTTCAAGCAAGGGTTGGAATAGTGATTGTACTAGCATCTAGGCCTTGCTAGAAATTCCAATTCTGGAATGCACTGCACGAACGTGAGTTTCTGACTAGGCCCGGGCAGATTATCTTTCAACCTGAAACCCCTGTAAAGAATTACAAACATGATCAGTGGTTCTCGAATCCACACACCAGGTATTTGTGAGAATAACCGCAAAACTTGTCTCAATAATTAAGGCAGAAATAGTTATACCTTTGATCTTTGGACAATCAGATTTCCAGTGTCCTGTATTACTGCACTTGAATCATTTGCCTTTTGGCTTCTTCTTATTGGCGATATCTAGCTTAGGCACATGATTAGCAGTTATGGGCTTTCTTCTTCTTCTTTCCAGCCTTGGGCTTAGAGCATGATCCCGAAACCTTGATTGTGACTAAAGCTTGTTTATTTTCTTAAAAGATGCCTTCAGCCGATACCAAAGCAGTTAAAAGCTCGGATAGAGTGTAAACTCTCTGATTTATATTGTAATTCAACTGAAATTGCTCAAAGCTTTAAGGCAAACTCTAGAGGATCATATCAACCTGCGTTTTCGTATCAATCTCACCTCCAAATACCTCAACCTCATTTGTGTTGCTAACTATGTCAAAAATGTGATCCCTCACTTGGGTGCTTTCAGCTATTTTGGTGTGCAATATCTTCCTCATGGTTACTTGCCTTGCTGACCTACCTTGATAATCGAACATCTCCCTCAGGTTAGCCATCATGTCAAAAGCAGAGATCATTGACTGATGCTGATGCTGCAGAACATTCGACATAGAAGTCAGAATGTAACACAATGCCATCTCATCAGTTTTTCTACACCTTTGATAGGCTTCCCTATCTGCTTGAGGTTTCTCATCATTAGGTGTATGTGAGCAAACCTCAATGAGCACGAACTTGTACTACTCAGCCGTTAGGAAAATGTCCAAGTTGCGATTCTAATCGACAAAATTCAAATCGGTTAGTTTGTTCTCTTTTAGTGTAGTAGCTAACGGATTGAATGTCATATCAATAACTGAAAAAATAAATAAACAGAACATGTTTAAGTAAATTAAATCTCAAAAATACTGACCCCTTATAAACAATATAATCTATCTACCGACATCTCGTTCACCGGGATTCACGTAAGTCACGATAATGTGAACGTTTACGTTAGTCCACATTCATTCGGGAAAAACCTAGTTCATTAATTTTATTATCTGACCAAATGATCTATTGATCAATAAAATTAATAGTCGGTACTTTTAGCCGTACACATAAGTAACGTAACCTCAATGGGAGGAATACCTAATTATACACTAAGTGTATGCCATTACGTGACTTCTAAGTTTGTTACCTCGGATAGTGTGCCTCAAATGGAGAGTATATCACATTTTCCATTTTAACTTACTATAGTCATCTTACTTAGAAATTCTATCTAGTGATCTATGAGTTAGACTCATCCGATATGGAGGAAAACCCTAATGCCAAAGCGCAAGTCTACCCACATCACTTATGAATTCATAATTGAGGCTATTGGAATTAATTAACAAACCCACTCCCACTTAGATTTTCAAAACGAGGGTTTTCCAGTTTTTACATGCCATTAACTATCCTAAGTTATACGCATTCAAAAACTTATTTTTTAATCATGTGTTAAAATTAAAGCATAAATTAAAACACATAACCATGCAATTAAAATGATAAATACGATAAATAAATATGTAAATTAAATTTCTTGACTATTATGGTTTCAAAATTTGCGCTTTGCTCCCATTTGCTACCTTGTTTGCGTGGTCCGTCACGTCAATCTAATGGATAAACTCTTGGCATAAAGATCTTAGAACAATCTAGAAATCATCTAAAAAATGAGACAAAAACTAACCCCGCAGCGGAGCCACGAGGCCATGCTACGGGCCACAATTTCAGGTAGGCCTGATGTCGCGCGCGCAGCGTCGCAGCCCGCTTAGCGCACTGGCCAGCAACAGTCACTGTCAGCGGTGCTTCCACAAGGCGATTAATCGCCGGTGGTGTCTCTGGCACTATGCTGCCTCCTGTTTGGTTTTCTTGCTCCGCTCTCACTCGTTATTTGGTCTTCTTACAGTTCGCCTGGGTTTTCTCATTTTTCAACACAATCTTTGGAATCACTCAAATGGCGATGAACCAAAACCCACAAATCCAAGTTGCCCAACACAATGTCTTCGATTACAACAATTTTCCTAATACAAGGAATAATTATCTACGAAAATAAAATCGACAAATTACATAAAAAAATCGTACTACAGATTTAATCTAATCCTACACGGCTTCCCACTCGTGGTTTTACTATTACTCGTATTCATATAAAAAACCAACCCTGACATGTCCTAAGGTTTATTTAAAATATAAACTCAAACCATAATAGTCGGGATGAAAAACCACCTGCAATGAAAAACCATGTAACAAATTCGAACAAGTATAAAGCCAAAACCTTAGCTCTGATACCAATTGAAGGAATTATTTGTCCGCGCCCAATCGGAAATTTCCATATCGTGCAATGCATTCCAGATTAGGAAACTTTCTCATGAACCCAAACACTCATGAAATCCGATTCAAACCCTTTTGAAATATCACACGAGCATAGGATCTTGGTTTAACTTATTCAAATTTCTCACGCAACAGAATAAATCTAAATTAAAGCGGAAGGATAAAGATTTGACCTTTGAAGCGTGAACTCAATATTTCTTTTGTATGACTCTGAGACAAGTTCGGACATTGTGTGGGCAACGAACTACAGAACCAACGTAATCAGCACTAAGAAAATCAACATAAAAAAATACCAAAAAATTGGATTACCGTCGCCTCCACCGCGTGTGCACCTATGCGCAGTCCAAGGAGAGCTGCTGCCGCCGCGCATCGTTTCATGCGTTTCCCGCCGGAGAAGAACTTCCTTCTGCCGCAGTTTTAACCCCCGCCGCTACAGATTAAAGAGAATTTGAATTCCCAAATTCTATCTCTCTCTAGTTTTTCTCTCAGAGCTTCTCTTTGTAACCTTTTGTGTTCTGTCAATTATGACTTCTGTGTCTTGGTATTGCTAACCCTTGTGGCTATTTATAGAGTTACAGAAGATACCTTAAGTGGGCTTGAGTTATGCCTTCTTGTTGTGCTTGAGTTTATTAGTTTCCAAATCTCTTGTAGATTTCCTAATACTAATTGACCCAAGGATAATTAATTAAACAATTAAATCCACTTTGTCAATTAACCTAATACATAATTAATCGTACCACTAACGGATTAATTATGGAATTACCACTCAAACCGAAATTGCTTCCGGAACTACTTATTTAATTATTCTTTAATCTCCCCAGGTCAAAGATATAGTACTCGTCAATATATTAATTTATCTATAAATTAATTAATCAACTTCTTCTCATCCGAGATTAGTATCACTCGACTTTATTACTATACCGGACATAAGTCCACCAGTCGGGTTTAGTATAATAAACTTTACGAGCACATCACGAGAGTACCGTCACCCCGGACGCACGGTACATAGTTTTAAAGGAATTAAGATCTGGTCCGGGCTAAATCGAAAATTTCACTCCTGTGCTATGCATTCCAGGATCAGAGACTTTCGATCGAGTCCAAACTCTAAAATCAATTCCCCTGAGCGGATCTAAGCTTATAGTTGTTACATCTACTAAACGCCACATTAAAAATTGAATCTTTATTAAAAGCGGAATATAAAGATTATACTTTGTAGCGTGACCCTCAAAAATAATTGAGTAAGAAAACCCTTGAAGCTTAATCCTTAAGAAAACCCGAGCATGACTCCAAGAATGATTCAAAATTCGTGTGGCGGATATCTATCGAATCTTTTATGCCCGCTAAATCAATCCACAAGAAAGGATATTTTCTTTTTAATTTGGAATCGCCCAAAATCAAAAAGTAAGAACTTTGCGCAAGAAAATATTTTTCTTTTTCATTAGGAATCACCCAAAATTAAAAAGAAATAATCTTTAATGGAAAAGGGGCCAAAGATATAAGCTTTTCTGGCAAAATTAATCAAGCTGGATTCACCCAAACTTAATTAATTTGTCTAGCCTAGAAAAGACAATATTGGCTTGAATATTCTGCCCAAAAAAAAAAAAAAAGTTTTGGTGCTGCTTAATCTTGCCAAACTGAATTAATTAATTCAGCTGAGAAAAGCAACTCTTTGCATGAATATTCTGACCCCAAATGGCTCCGCTTAATTTTTTGCCGGAAAAACGTCTTCCACCGAGGAAGTTAAATCCGGGCAGCAGCAAGGATATTTCCAACCAAAATTGGGCAGCACCCTCTTGCCTTAACAAAATTAGTAGCCGACATTTTAGAAAATTCTTTCAAGAAAGATGACCTTCAAGAATTCTCTCTAGGCACCTTCTCTCTCGTTGGAGGCAAGAAAAGTCTTGAATGATTTCTAAGTGGGCAACTTATTCTTTATATAGAGAGCTCCTAGAGTAACTTTTAAGTGGGCTTAAGTTGGGCCTTCTCGTTAAACCCGTTGACTTCTATATCTTCAGTAGACCAAATCAACGACTAATCAACCCAAGGATAATTAATTACTCCAACCTACTTCGTTAATTGACCCGAGAATAATTAAATCCTCTATCAACTAACTTAAGGATTATTAATCAATTCTTAATCCACTTTGTCGATTTAATCCATCTCATAATTAATCGTACCACTAACGAATTAATTATGGAACTACCGCTTAAACCGAAAATTGCTTCGGATCCACTTTTAATTATTCTATAATCTCCCCACGTCAAAGATATAGTGCTCGTCAATTTATTAATTTATCGATAAATTAATTAACCGACTCCTTGGTTATTCGAGACTAGTACCACTCATCATTATTATTATACTGGACATAAGTCCACTGGCCAGGTTTAATATAATAATCCTTACGAGCTCATCTCGGGAGCCCCATCACCCGGACGTATCGGTACATGGTTTTCTTTCGATAAGCAATGGCACAATACGAAGTCAAACATGCATACCTAACTTACCGAGATCTAGGCCTCAATTGACCGCACCCTTTGGCAAATCAAAGTAGACTATGTCTAACTCTCATGCCCGCTCTAGTCTAGGGATTAAGAGAAAGAATACAAGGCTCGAATTAACTACGAAGATCAGTACAAGTCAATTCGATCCTACTCAAGGTCCTGCTCATTATGCCCCGGGCATAACTGCATGATTCAATTAGTCTACACAAACCAATATCAGAATCACACAATAACCTAAACCGAGAGTGTGTTGAAACTGTCTTAGTTACGAGCATTATTTATATATAATAACTTTAACCAATGACGAGATCTACTGTGCTACACCTCGCACCTCATCATCTAGACATATAATATAAGTGAAAATTTTATAATACTGAAACACAATCGATAGGTAACTGGGAAATAGTTTTTCATACAATCAAAGCTTTTCAGTATTCAAAACTAACAGGTTTCCTTTCGCCAAGCAACAGCACAACAAGCAATCAAACACGTGCACTGAACCTATCTAGAATATAGGCCTCAAGTGACTGCACTGATTGGTAGATTAAAGTACACTATGCTTAATCCTCATGTATGTTCTAGTCTAGGGATTAAGAGATAGAATACAATGTTTGAATTAACTACTAAAGAACTGTCTATCTTAATTCAATACTAAACGTTCATGCTCAAAATGCCCCAGGCACATCTGTATGCTTCAATTAGTTTAGACAAACTAATTTTGAAATCATGTAATAACTTAAACCGAAAGCGTGTTCAAAATTGTCTCAGTTACGGGCCTTATTTATATCAAAACTTTAACCAATGATGAGATCTATTGTGTCACACCAGACATCGCACTATCAAGTCATATGATATAAAAAGGACATCATATGTAAAAACATAAAACAATTTAACTAAAATATTTAATCTATATATAAACCAAGAAATAGTTTTCATACAAGCAAAACTTTTAGTATTCAAACCAACAGTTCTAAGCATTTTGAGGGATTTTCACCCTGTTAGTTTTGAATATTGAAAAGATGAGCTTGTATGAAAAACTATTTCCCATTTATATCGAGTTAAATGTTTCCATTAATTACTTTGTGTTTGATATACGTGGTTGAATTATATCTAGTGACTAGATTGTGAGGTATTGGGTGTAGCACAGTAAATCTCAGCATTGTTTGAAGTCTTGATATATAAATTAGGCTCGTGGCTGAGACAGTTTGGACATACTGTTGGTTTAAGACATTATGTGATTCTGAGATTAGTTTATCTAGACTAATTGAATCATGTTGATATGCCCGGGGCATATTGAGCATGACCGTTTAGGATTGAATTGACATGTACTGTGCATAGTTAATTCAAACCTTGAATCCTATCTCTTAATCCCTGGACGAGAATGAGCACGAGGATTGAGCATTGTGTAGTTTGATTTGCCAAAGAGTGCGGTCGTTTGAGGCCTGTAGTCTCGGTAGGTTGGCTGTGCATGTTTAGTTGCTTGGTGTGTCATTACGAGTTGAAGGAAACCGCGTACCGGTGAGTTTGGGGTGATACTGCTCTCCACGTGAACTTGAAAGGTTATTATACTAAATCTGATAAGTGGACTTTATGTCCAGTATAGTAATAAAGTCAAGTGGTACTAGTCTCGGATAATAAGAAGTCAATGAATTAATTTATCAGTAAATTAATAAATTAACGAATACTATATCGTTGACGTGCAGAGAATAAAGAATTAATTAATTAGTGGTTCCGGAAGCAATTTTGGTTTAAGTAGTGATTCCATAATTAATTCGTTCGTGGTACGATTAATTATGTGGTGGGTTAATTGATAAAGTATAATTAATTATTATTTAATTATTCCTAAGGGTCGATTAGTAAATTGACAATTTGGAATTAATTAATTAATTAAGTCTTACAGTTCAATTGAAATTAGGAAATCCAAGAATTAGGAAAATCGAATTGATAAGGAAATCTAATTAGATTTGGTAACTAATTGGATTTTAAAATTAATTAGATTTGGAAACTAATTAGGATTTGGTAATTAGTGATTCAAAAGCCCATCAAGAAAGGTTTTACTCAAGCCCACTTAAGATCTCCCTTGTAACTCTATAAATATATGAGGGATTAGCAAGACAAGACATACAATTCAATTCACAAGTTTCACAAGTCTTGAAACTACAAAGAGAAAGCCAGAGAGAAAAAATAGAAGAACAGGCTTAGAGTTCTTTTTATCCCTCAAAACTCGTGTGCACAACCGGTCAGTGTCGACCCAATCTCTTCAGATGGTCGACGCTTGAGATCGGGGCATGCCAGGAGCTTTTTCCAACGGTGGCAAGTAGTTGTTCGATCGATGGCGCAGGTGGTAATTCGGTGGTGGCGGTGAGCTTCCGAGAAGTTGGTTTCTTTACGAGTTATTTTGTGTAATTGCTGATCAACTAGTTCATTGGATCGTTGCCCACACAACATATGAATCTCGTCTAAGAGTCATACAAGCGATTACTTAAGGGACACATTTCAAGAGGTCGATTTCTATCTTTTTGCTTTTATTAGTTATCGTAAATTTGTATACATGATAAATCGAATAACGTAGAACTTAGATCCGATGCTTGTGTGATATTTCCAAAGGGTTTTAATCATATTACGTTAGCGTTTGGGTTCGGTTGAGAATCTCCGAATCTGGAAAGCAATACACGAAAGTGAGATTTTTTACCGAGCCTGGGCAAATAATTCCTTCACACCCCTCTAATGGAATAGAGGCATGTGAAAATCCCAAGTGCAAAGATGGCTGAATTAATTTCCATATTGTCAGTTTTGAATACTGAAAAGCTATTGCTTGTATCAAATACCAATATCCACAGTTTACATATCGATTTTGTTACAGTGTTAAATTGACCCTTTATATCATATATCTAGATAACGAGGTGTAGAAAAATACAGTAGATCTCGTTATTGGTTAAAGTAATGATATACAAATAGATGCTCGTAACTGAGATAGTTTAAACATACTATCAGTTTAGGTTATCATGTGATTTGGATAATTAGTTTGTCTAGACTAATTAAATCGTAGGATATGCCCGGGGCATATTGAGCACGACCTGTTCGGGATTGAGTTAACTTGTACTGATTGGCGTAGTTATTTTAAACCTAATATTCTAATCTCTTAATCCCTAGACTAGATCGGACACAATAGTTAGAAATCGTATGCTTTGATTTGCCAAAGGGTGCGGTCAATTGAGGCCTAAATCTCAATAAGTTGGATATGCGGTGTTTGACTTTTTTGTGTGCCGTTGCTAGTCGAAGGAACCCATGTACCGGTTTGCAAGGTTGATGGTGCCTCGAGATGAGCTCGTAAGGTTTATTATACTAAACCCGGCCGGTGGACTTTATGTCTGGTTGTTGGAGTAGAATACATAAGCTATGATTGTATTGTACAGTTTCCCAGATTAATATATCGATTCGTGTTTCAGTTATATCTTGTTGTGCATTAATTGTCCATTTATATTATGTAAGTAGATGATGAGGTGTCTGGTGTTACACAGTAGATCTCATCATTGGTTGAAAGATATAATATATAAATGAGGTTCGTAACCGAGAGAGTTTTGGACAAACTGTCGGTTTAGGTTATTATGTGATTCAGATAATTGGTTTGTCTAAACTAATTGAATCATATAGATATGCCCGGGGCATATTGAACTTGACCTTTAGGAATGATTTATCTTATACTGCTTTAATAGACAAATCGATCCTTGTATCTATCTCTTAATCCCTAGACTCGAGCGGGCATGAGAATTAGACATAGTGTACTTTGATCTGCCAATGGGGGAGGTCAATTGTGGCCAATAGTCTCGGTAGGTTGCGTGCGCATGTTTAGTTACTTGGTATGCTGCTGGTTATCGAAAGGAAACCATGTACCGGTGAATCCGAGGTGATGGTGCTCCCGAGATGAGCTCGAAATGTTTATTATACTAAACTTGGCCGGTGGACTTATCTCCGGTATAGTAAAAAGGACGAGTGGTACTAGTCTCAGAATTAAAGAAGTTAATTAATTAATTTTAATTAACGAGCACTATATCTTTGATGTGGGGAGATTAATGAATATAATTTAATTAAGTTATTCCGGAAGCAATTCTGGTGTAGGATGGTAGTGGCAAAATTAATCCATTGGTGGTACGATTAATTTTATAATGGGTTAATTGAATAGGTTGATTTAATTAATTAATTGGTTAATTATTCCTAAGGGTTAATTCAGTAATTAACAAAGTGGAATTATTTAATTAATTCCTAAGGGTTAATTAAGTAATTAACAAAGTGGAATTATTTAATTAATTAATTAAGTCTTAAGTTTTAATTAGAATTAGGAAATCCTACAGATTAGGAAATCTAGTAGGATTTGGTTTATCCTATCAGATTGGTTGCGTAATTGGATTTGGAAACAAATTCATTACCTAAACCCATTAGGAAGACCAATCCTAAACCAACTTGGGGTCTCTCTTGTAACTCTATAAATAGACAAGGGATTAGCTATTCAAGACACACAATTCAATAGATTCATAATTCAAGAATCTAGAGAGAGAAAATATTTCTCTCTCCAAGTCGGATTTTCAAGAAAGTGTGATGCTTGGTTTTGGGTTTCTAGTGGCTGCAATTTTGGTCTTGGTTTATACCAGCTGTGCGTAGCTTTCTCTCTCTACGGGCGGTGCGTTTATAGTACATGCCAGGTGCTGCGTGAAAGAAAACTGAACAAGCCCGGGCTAAATCAAAAACCTCACTTTCGTGCAATGCATTCCAGAATCGGAAGCTTTCAACCAAGCTCAGGCTCAAATTAGTTTACCCATGAACGGATCTTAGCTTACACTTATTTAATTTATTAATTGGGAAACAAAAATTAAATCTTTAATTAAAACGGAATATTAAATATTCTACCTTTCGTAGCGAAGTCCCTTGTGTTAGTTTTGAATACAGAAAAGCTATGGCTTGTATCAAAAACGAATATCCACAGATGACATATCATTTTGTTTCGGTATAAATTTGTTCCTTTATATCATAGAACTAGATAACGGGGTGTGGACAGACACAGTAGATACCGTTATTGGTTAAAATATTGATATATAAAAAGTATGCTCGTAACCGAGATAGTCTGAACATACTATCGGTATAGGTTATTGTGTGGTTTAGAAATTAGTTTATCTAAACTAGTTTAAATCACACAGATATGCCTGAGGCATATTGAGCACGACCAGTTTGGATAGAATTGACTTATACTGATCGGCGTAGTCAATTCGGTCCTAGTATTCCGTCTCTCAATCCCGAGATTGGGACGGGCGTCAGGGTTGGATATCGTATGCTTTGATTTGCCAAAGAGTGCGGTCGATTGAGGCCTATACCTCGGTAGGTTGGGTATGCGGTGTTTAGCTTCTTACGTGCCGTTGCTAGTCGGAGGAATCCACGTACCAGTTCGCCGGGTTGATGGTGCTCCCGAGATGAGCTCGTAAAGTATATTATACTAAACCCGGCCGGTGAACTTTATGTTCGGTATAATAAAAGGGCAAGTGGTACTAATCTCGGAAACCAAGAAGTCGGTGAATTAATTTGTCAGTAAATTGATAAACCGACGAGCGCTAGATCTTTAATGTGGGGAGATAGAATAAAATATAATGGCGCGATGTAAAGTCCTTTTCGAGCGGTAGTTCCATAATTGGTCCGTTAGTGGTACGACCGATTATGCATTTGACTAATAGAAAATTTGAATTAATTAATCCAAAAGGTTTAATTAATATTTAATCGAGAAAGTGAATTAAGAAATTAATTCTATTTGAATTAATTAATTCTAAGGGTTTGATTAAATTAAATTAACAAAGTGGGTTAAATAAATTAATTTAAATGGGTCGATTGGAGTTGATTAGTCGGGAAGACTTAGCGGTCAACGAAAGTCAAATTAGAAGGCCTAACTCGAGAGCCCATTAGGTCCCCTTAGAAGCTCCTTATAAATACAACTTATTGGGCAAGTCAAGACATAAGAAACTTGGAAGCCAAGAAAAGGCTAGTGAGAGAAAGTTTAGCTTAGAGTGAGAACTTCGTCTTCCTTATCGAAGTTTCTTCTCGAAGTCAGCAAAGAAAGCTTTCTCCTTCAAAAAACTCTGTTTTATTTTTGCTCGGACTGCTCTCTAAGCTAGCCGCCGGTCAGTTTTTCATTTGGGCTGCTGTGATCGGTTTTTCGATCGTGAAGTCCGGCGATTGTCCGTGGACTGGTGCGCTAATCCGATTGTTCTTCACGTTTTGATCTTCTTCGTTTTCGTTGAGTGATCTGTGGAGTCAATTGTGCAGATCGCACTGGTTTTGGATAGTTTCCGGCAGTGGGTATAGTGAAGTTCGGTGGTTTGAGAGAGAAGTCTGGCGACCTCCAGGGGCTGAATCTGTTTAGCAGATTTTTGAGTTTCTTCCGAAGCAAGTTTCTTGGGATTTCTTATTTTGCCGTGGGTAACTCCGTAGACAATAGCCCACACTATTTCGGAGTTTGTATCGGAGTAATTCTTCGGAATTCTATTGGAATCGCAATCAAAGATTGGATTTTTCTTTAGGCAAGGGACTTCGCTACAAATGGTAAAATCTTTAAATTCCGCTTTTATTAAAGATTTAATTTTTTGTGTCCCGATTAATAAATTAAATAAGTATAAGCTAAGATCCGTTCATGGGTAAACTAATTTGAGCCTGAGCTTGGTCGAAAGCTTTCGATTCTAGAATGCATTGCACGAAAGTGAGGTTTTCGATTTAGCCCGGGCTTGTTCAGTTTTTCTTCACCTTGCCTAAAGAAAAATCCAATATTTGATAGCGATTCCAATAGAAATCCAAAGAATTACTCCGATCCAACTCCGAAATAGTGTGGGCTAATATCTACGGAGTTACCCACGGCAAAATATAGAAATCCTAATGAAACCCACTCCGGAAAAATCAAATCTGCCGAATAATTTAAAGCTGCCGAATAACTTCCTGCATAAGTTTTTCAAAAAAAAAATGCAGCTGTCGATCTTCCGAACTAAACCAAGACGCCGAAGTTCAGATCATCCGATCGCGATCTGTAGGCGGGCTCAAAGCTGGGCAGCCAAACCGGCAGATCGGCGTAGCAGACAACCCAAAACCCGGCGCTAGAATGTTCGAGCAGTAGCAACAAAACGCTGGCAGCAGGTCCGATCCACTGCAATGAATTCGCGGCAGCAGCAGGACCAAAAATGTGGTGGAATCCGGCAATAATCCAATAATAAATGATGGGTTGCTCTAATTAATCTATGGGCTTGAGTTTCCCGAAGAAGAGAAAGCTATGCTAGTCGACTTCGAGAGAAAACTTGATGAGGAAGACAACGTTCTCTCTCTAGACTACACTTTCTCTCACTAGGCTTTTCTTGGCCTTCAAGTTTCCTTATGTCTTGACTTGCCCAACAAGGATATTTTTATGGAGCTTCTAAGGAGACCTAATGGGCTCTCGAGTTAGGCCTTTTAATTTGACTTTCGTTGACCGCTAAGTCTTTCCCGACTAATCAACTCCAATCGACCCATTTGAATTAATTTCTTTAACCCACTTTGTTAATTTAATTTAATCGAACCCTTATAATTAATTAATTCAAATAGAATTAATTTCTTAATTCACTTTTTCGATTAAATATTAATTAAACCTTTAGGATTAATTAATTCACCTTGTCGATTAGTCAAATGCATAATCAGTCGTACCACTAACGGACTAATTATGGAACTACCGCTCGAAAATGACTTTACATCGCGCCATTATATTTTCTTCTATCTCCCCACATTAAAGATCTAACGCTCGTCGGTTTATCAATTTACTGACAAATTAATTCACCGACTTTTTAGTATCCGAGATTAGTACCACTCGTCCTTTTATTATACCGAACATAAAGTTCACCAGCTGGGTTTAGTATAATAGACCTTACGAGCTCATCTCGGGAGCACCATCAACCCGACGAACCGGTACGTGGAGTTTTCCGACTAGCAACGGCACGTAAGAAGCTAAACACCGCATACCCAACCTACCGAGGTATAGGCCTCAATTGACCGCACTCTTTGGTAAATCAAAGCATACGCTATCCAACCCTCACGCCCGTCCCAATCTCGGGATTGAGAGACGGAATACTAGGACCGAATTGACTACGCCGATCAGTACAAGTCGATTCTATCCAAACTGGTCATGCTCAATATGCCCCGGGCATATCCGTGTGATTTAAACTAGTTTAGATAAACTAATTTCCAAACCACACGATAACCTATACCGATAGTATGTTCAGACTATCTCGGTTACGAGCATACTTTTAAAATATCAATACTTTAACCAATAACGGTATCTACTGTGTCTTTCCACACCCCGTTATCTAGTTCTATGATATAAATGAACAAATTTATACCGAAACAAAATGATATGTCAACTGTGGATATTAGTTTTTGATACATGCCATAGCTTTTCTGTATTCAAAACTAACACTGCGGCGCTAGAGTTTTCTAGCAGGTGGATTGTGGTGATTGGTTGGTCAATTGGCTTCTAGTTCGTTGCCCACACAACGTGAAGTCATAGTCTTGAGGCATACAAGAGAATCATCAGGTGCACGCTTCAAAGGTATTTTTCTAAGGTTCCGTTTTAATTAGAAATTTTTGTTGCGTGGTAAATCGAGCAAGTGCAAACCCAGATCCTATGTGGCAAATTCTTTTAATTGGTATCAGAGCCTGGTTTAGGGGGTTTTGGTACTTGTTCGGTTTATTACATGGCTTAATTTGCAGGTGGTTAAGAATCCCAACTATTATGGTTACGTTTGTATAGGTTTTAATTAAACTCCGGGACATGTCCGGATTTAATTTTATTATGAATGTTTGTAATAGTATAACCACGTGCTGGAAGCTGTGTAGGATTAGATTAAATCTGTAGTAGGATTTTTTCTATGCAATTTCGATTATTTAATTTTCCTAGAAAGCCTTGTAGTAGGAAAATTGATTTTTGTAATCAAAGGCGTTATGGTGGGCGACTTGAATTCGTGAGTTTTGGGTTATCGTGAATTCATAGAAACCCAATAAAACCCAGAACGAATTGCAAGAAGACCAAATAGCATGGGAAAAAGCGAAAGAGGAATTGGCGGCAGAAGGTGACGCCGGCAACAACCGCCGACAGCAGTCGCGCCGGCCGGGGAAGGCAGCAGCAGGCAGTAGCAGAGTGCAGTCTGCGCAGGCGCGCACGGCCCATGCGGGCAGTGCGGCCTTCGGGCTGTGTTGCGGCACGGGCGGCCCGTTCGGGTCGTTCGGGCTATTTTTGGCCCATTTTTCCTCCAGTTTTCATTTTTTGAAGTTCAAGACTCTATCCATTGAGCGACGTGATGGGACACGAGATCAAGGCAAATGATGGAAGCAATTAAAACCATAATTGTCGGAAAATTTATTTTACGTATTTATTTCCCGTATTTATTATTTTAATTTTTATGTTGTATTTTAGATGCATGAATGAAAGCATGTCTGGTTTTATGGTTGCATATAACTTAGGTTAGTTAATTGCATGTTAAAATTGGAAAAACCCTCAATTTGGAAATCTAAATGCGAGCGGGTTGGTTTAATATCCCCATGGCCACCATTACGGGTTCATATGCGATGTGGGTGGGCTTGCGCATTGGCATGAGGACATTCCTCCATTCGGATGAGTCCAGCCCCGAGATCGCTAGACTATGAACTTCTGAGTCAGATGACTAGAGCGAGTTTAACTCGGAGAAATACGACATCTGAGGCGCACTATCTGAGGTAACAAACTCAGAAGTCACGTAATGGCACACACTTAGTGTACGATCTGCAGTATTCCTCCCGCGAGGTTACGCTGCTTACTTGTACGATTAAAAGCACCGACTATTAGCTACATTGATCAAAAGATCGTTGGTCAGATAGTGTAGTTAATGAACTTGGTGCTTCTTAAATGAATGTGGGTTAGCATAAACGTCCACACTGCGTGGCTCGCGAGAATCTTGGTGGATGAGATGTTGGTGGGTTATAATTATTGTTTTGAGGGAAGTCAATAATTAATAGAATTTCATGATTTTTAAATTCTAAGCATATATAACTGAAACATTGTTTATTTACTTTCCAGTTTAAATCGATATGGTATTCAACCCCTTAGCTGCTATTTTGAAAAACAACAATTTGACTGGAACTAATAATGTCGATGGAAGTCGTAACTTGGATATTGTCCTTAGGGCTGAGAGCGTTCCTGTGAGAGATCATGTCATTGACAAGATTAGAAACATCAACAAGGTTGAGGTAGTGGGAGGCGAAATCGTTGGTGAAACCAAAACCGATATTGTTCTCCGGAGCTTGCCTCAAAGCAATGAGCGGATTTGGTTGAACTACAACATAAGTAAGATGTTGTGGAGTTCATCCGAGCTATTGGAAAAGTTGGTGGCAGCTAAAAGTCTTCTTCAAGAGAAAAAACGAGCTTTAGTCGCAGTCGAAGCTTTAGAATCTTCTTCTGAGCTTGAGGCTTGAAAGAAGAAGAAGAAGCTCGAGGGAATAGCTCAAGTGGCGCAAATTGCGCCTAAGCCATGTATTGCAAAGAAGAAGTCAAAAGACAAGTGCTTCAAGTGCAATAAGACGGGACATTGGAAACTGGATTGTTCAAGTGCTTCAATTCTGCCTTGATTGCTGAGACATGTTTAGCGGCGATTCCCACAGATACTTGGTGTGTGGATTTAGGTGCCACTGACCATGTTTGTAATTATTTGCAAGGGTTCCAAGTAACCCAGAAGCTTAGAGAAGGCGAATTGGATGTCTACTTGGGCGACACTACAAGAGTGTCAGTAGAAGCAGTGAGAGTAGTTAAGTTGAATTTCAAAAATTCTAGCTTAGAGTTAGTTAATTGTCTTTATGTACCAAGTTTTAGAAAGAATTTGATTTCGGTTTCTAAAATCTTAAAGAATGGGTATAAGTTTATTTTTTCTGATGACTGTGTTGTTATTAGAAGAAATGGAAGACTTATTTGTTCTGGTCATTGGCGAACAATTTGTTTGTGGTTAACTCTAACTACCCTGTTACGCAAAACATAGAAATAAATAGCTTAGGATCCAACATTAATAAGAGGAAGAAACCTTCTGAAATGAATCAAACCTGTCTTTGGCATCTCAGGCTAGGTCATATAAACCTTAGTAGGATGCAGAGGTTGGTCAATGATGGACCTTTAGGTTCATTAGATATTGACAGTTATGCAACCTGCGAATCTTGCTTGGAAGGTAAGATGACCAAGAGACCTTTTAAGGCAAAAGGTTATATAGCTAAAGAAGTATTAGAGTTGATTCATTCTAACTTGTGTGGACCTATAATGGTCCAGGCACGAGGGGGATATGAGTATTTTGTGACGTTCACGGATGACTACTCTAGGTACGGATATATATACCTAATGCGCCACAAGTCCGAATGTTTTGGCAAGTTCAAAGAGTTTCGGGCAGATGTGGAGAAACATCATGGTAAGAGTATCAAGACACTGCGTTTAGATCGTGGTGGGGAGTACCTGTCCCATGAATTTTGAGATTACCTCAGTGAGGTAGGAATTCAGTCTCAGTTGTCTGCACCTGGCACGCCACAGTAGAATGGTGTAGCAGAAAGGTCTCTTATGGAAATGGTTAGGTCCATGATGAGCTATAGTGATTTGTCAAGTTCATTCTGGGGATATACCTTAGAAACGGCAATGTATATTCTTAATCTTGTACCATCTGAAACCGTGCCTTCAACCCCAGTAGAGTTGTGGAATGGGCGCAAGCCAAGTCTAAGACATCTCAGAATTTGGGGCTGCCCAGCACATGTGCTTAAGGAAGATACGGCTAAGTTAGATGGGAGAACAGAATTAATGTTGTTTGTAGGATATCCTAGGGGAACGAAAGGTGGTTTATTCTATAGCCCTAAAGATCAGAAGGTGGTGGTAAGTACCAACGCTAGATTTTTAGAAAAGGACTATGTCTTAGACCACAAGCCCAAGACTAAGAACGTACTTAGAAGCTTAGACGACAAACTACTAATCCTGATGCACTAGCACAAGTAGATACACCACACACTGCACATGAGATCACAGATGCTGCGCCTACACAGGTGGTGCCTCGTCGTAGTGGGAGGGTTGTGAGATAGCCCTACAGGTTCATTGGCATGGGAGAGGCCTCAGACCTAGTCCCAGGTGCGCCTGAACCTGACCAGTTAACTACAATAAGGTGCTTCGAGATAAAGATGCAGAGTCTTGGCATAAGACAATGATAACCGAGATGGGGTCAATGGACCACAATCAAGTCTGGGAGCTTGTGGACCTGCCTGATGGGTTTAAGCCCATTGAATGCAAATGGGTCTAAAAACGTAAGAGATGACCTGACGGAAAGGTGGAAACCTTTAAAGCTAGGCTGGTGGCGAAGGGGTATACTCAGAAAGAGGGGATCGATTATGAGGAAACCTTCTCCCCAGTAGCCATGCTTAAGTCGATCCGGATTCTCTTGGCCATAGCTGCTCATATGGATTATGAGATTTGGCAGATGGATGTCAAGACAGCTTTCCTAAATGGAAATCTTGAGGAAACCATCTTTATGCAGCAACCAGAGGGATTCATTGAAAAAGGCCAAGAGCATAAGGTTTGCAGGCTTAAGAGGTCTATTTATGGACATAAGCAGGCATCCAGATCTTGGAACATCCGGTTTGATGAGGTAATCCAGTCCTTTGGATTTACTCAGTGTCCGGATGAGCATTGTGTATATCGCAGACATGATGGAAACTCAGTGGTGTTTCTTGTGTTTTACGTAGATGACATTCTATTGATTAGCAACAACAAGAAAGTGTTATCAGACGTAAAGGCGTGGCTGTCCAAGTAATTTGATATGAATGACTTAGAGGAAACGGGACATATCCTTGGGATCAAGATTATTCAAGATCGTAGGAAACGTTCGTTAACGCTCTCCCAAGCTTCATACATAGACACGATTCTGGCCCATTTTAACATGCAGAACTCCAAGAAAGCTTTTCTACCTTTCAGGCTTGGAGTGTTTCTATCTAAGGAACAGTCTTCTAAGACTGTTGAGGAGATAGAGGTCATGAAGACAGTTCCATATGCTTCGGCAGTAGGAAGTCTCATGTGTGCCATGTTGTGTACAAGGCCTGATATCTGTTATGCCATTGGCATGGTGAGCAGATATCAGAGTAACCCCGGGAAAACTCATTGAGAGGCAGTAAAATGCATTCTGAAGTATTTGTGCAGAACGAGGGACCAAGTTCTGGTCTATCAGGTGTCTGAGCTGGTACCCCGAGCTGGTACCCCGAGGTTATATAGATTCAGATTTCCAAGGCGACAGGGACAAGAGCAAGTCTACCTCAGGGTATGTGTTTACTTTAGGAGGTGGAGCCATAGTTTGGCAGAGTGTCAAGCAGAAATGTGTGGCGGACTCCACCATGGAGGCTGAATACGTTGCCACATCAAAGGTAGCGAAATAAGCAGTATGGCTCAAGAACTTCCTAGTGGACTTAGATGTGATTCCTGGTTTGCAGAATTCTATCACGGTTTATTGTGATAACAATGGTACAGTAGCAAACTTGAAAGAACCACGAGCCCGCAAGGCGAGTAAACATATACAGCGCAAGTACCACCTGATACGAGACATCGTAAAGAGGGTAGACATGGTCGTGGCTAAGATAGCATCAGAGGATAATCTTGCAGATCCATTCACGAAAATATTGACTTCAAAAGTCTTTGAGGCTCACGTGAAGGGCATGGGGATCAGATGCTTAAAAGAGCCTTGACAGTTTTTCTAGATAGATAGCAGCAGATTTTATAGGGATTATATGTAGTTATATACTTAAAACACAACTTAAGTATTAGTGGGAGATTGTTGGAGTAGAATACATAAGCTATGCTTGTATTGTACAGTTTCCCAGATTAATATATCGATTCGTGTTTCAGTTATATTTTGTTGTGCATTAATTGTCCATTTATATTATGTAAGTAGATGATGAGGTGTCTGGTGTGACACAGTAGATCTCATCATTGGTTGAAAGACATAATATATAAATGAGGTTCGTAACCGAGACAATTTTGGACAAACTGTCAGTTTAGGTTATTATGTGATTCAGATAATTGGTTTGTCTAAACTAATTGAATCATATTGATATGCCCGGGGCATATTAAACTTGACCTTTAGGAATGATTTGTCTTGTACTGATTTAATAGACAAATCGATCCTTGTATTCTATCTCTTAATCCCTATACTCGAGCGGGCATGAGGATTAGACATAGTGTACTTTGATCTGCCAATGGGTGAGGTCAATTGTGGCCAATAGTCTCGGTAGGTTGGGTGCGCGTGTTTAGTTACTTTGTATGCTGCTGCTTGTTGAAAGGAAACCATGTACTGGTGAATCCGGGGTGATGGTGCTCCCGAGTGGTACTAGTCTCAGAATTTGAAGAAGCTAATTAATTAATTTATCACTAAATTAATTTTAATTAACGAGCACTATATCTTTGATGTGGGGAGATTAATGAATATAATTTAATTAAGTTGTTCCGGAAGCAATTCTGGTGTAGGATGGTAGTGCCAAAATTAATCCGTTAGTGGTACGATTAATTTTGTAATGGGTTAATTGAATAGGTAGATTTAATTAATTAATTGGTTAATTATTCCTAAGGGTTAATTCAGTAATTAACAAAGTGGAATTATTTAATTAATTCCTAAGGGTTAATTAAATAATTAACAAAGTGGAATTATTTAATTAATTAATTAAGTCTTAAGTTTCAATTGGAATTAGGAAATGCTAGAGATTAGAAAATCTAGTAGGATTTGGTTTATCCTATCAGATTGGTTGCCTAATTGAATTTGGAAACTAATTCATTATCTAAACCCATTAGGAAGACCAATCTTAAACCAACTTGGGGTCTCTCTTGTAACTCTATAAATAGGCAAGGGATTAGCTATTCAAGACACACAATTCAATAGATTCATAATTGAAGAATCTAGAGAGAGAAAATCCTAGAGAGAGAAAATGTTTCTTTCTCCAAGTCGGATTTTCAAGAAAGTGTGCCGCTGGTTTTTGGGTTTCTAGTGGCTGAAATTTTGGCCTTGGTTTATACCAGCTGTGCGTAGCTTTCTCTCTCTGTGGGCGGTGCGTTTATAGTACGTGCCAGGTGATGCGGCGCTAGAGTTTTCTAGCAGGTGGATTGTGGTGATTGGTTGATCAATTGGCTTCTAGTTCGTTGCCCACACAACGTGAAGTCATAGTCTTGAGGCATACAAGAGAATCACCAGGTGCAAGCTTCAAAGGTATTTTTTAAGGTTCCACTTTAATTAGAAATTTTTGTCGCGTGGTAAATCGAGCAAGTACAAACCCAGATCCTATGTGGCAAATTCTTTCACCGGTATAATAAGAAATTCGAGTGGTACTAATCTCGAATACCAAGAAGTCGATAAATTAATTTGTCAGTAAATTTATCAATGGACGAGCACTAGATCTTTGATGTGGGGAGATAAAAAATAATAAAATGAGCACGAAGTAAATTCATTTTTGAACGGTAGTTCCATAATTGGTCCATTAGTTGTACGACTAATTATGCATTCGACTAATCGACAAAGTGAATTAATCCTAAATGTTTAATTAATATTTAATTGACAAAGTGGGTTATACAAAATAATCCTAAGGGCTCGATTAATTTCAATTAACGAAATGGGTTCATAAATTAATTCGAAAGGTTCAATTGGAGTTGATTAGTCTACGAAAAACTAAAAAAGTCAATGAAAACCCAACATTAAGGCCCAACTCAAAGGCCCACTAGGTCTCTCTTGAAGCTCCTATAAATAGTCCTTGTTAGGTATCTGGAAGACATTAAGAAACGTTGGTGGCTAAGTTGTCTAGAGTGAGAAGGAGTAGCCTAGAGAGAGAACTTCTTCTTCTTCCTTCTATTCTTTCTCGAAGTCGGCTTAGGATCCTTCAATCTTCGAAAAGCTCAGCCCTTTGGATCGCCGGTTTCCTATTCACCACAGTCCCTCGATTTGCGCCGCCAGACTTTTTGATTCTCCTAGTCACTTGATTCGACCTCCGTTGTGTAGATCTTGGTCTCGATCGGTGATCTATGATGGTGGTTGTCTAGATTGTGGTCGGAGAATTCTTTAGGTGGTGGTTGTTGGATTTTTTACACCAGGCAGTAAATGGGCGGCTGATATTCGGGCGACGATCTGCTGAGGATCTGACGAGCTTTTTGAAGTGGGTGTCTTTTGGATTTCTTCCTTAGTGTCTTAGCTACCCTGTGGATAGTCACCCACGTGATTTCGGGGTGGAGACGGAGTCATTTGAGGGATTCGAAAGTGAATTGCGTAGCCAGGCGGTAAATAACCAACAGCGGTAAATAAGCATAGCAATCTTCGGGCAACGATATGCTGAGGATCTGACGAGTTTTTTGAAGTGGGTCTTTGATGGATTTTGTCCTTAGTCTCTTAGCTACCTTGTGGATATTCACCCACATGATTTCAAGGTAGAGATGGATTCATTCTCGGGATTCTCTCGTGATTGGTCCCGGGGGTAGATAACAGGATTTTTCAGCTTTGGTTTCTTATTGCAAGGGACACGATTGAAAGGTATAATCTTTAAGACTTCCACATTAAATTAAAGATTTAATTTTTAGGCTTTCATTTTAATAAATCGAATTTGTATAAGCCTAGATATGTTCACGAAAAATAATTTTAGAGTCTAGGCCAGATCGAAAGTCTCCGATTTTGGAATGCATAGCACGAAAGTGAGATTTTTGGTTTAGTCCGGACCAAATCTATTTCCTTCAAATTGGTATGGGAGTGAGTGTTTTGGATTTATACTTGTTTGATTTATTACGCGACTTTGTTATTTTAGTAACAGATAGTTATTATTCCTGGCTATTATGGTATTTACATTCATTTATAAACCCCGGGACATATTCGGCTTTTTTTTAGTGAATGTGAATGTGTGTAATAGTAATAACCACGAGCTGGAAGCCGTATAGGATTATCTTATATCTTGTAGTAGGATTTATTCTATGATGTCGTCTTTAAATTATTAGAAAGCCTTGTATATAGGAATTTATGTAAAATGACGAAGACGTTATTGTGGGTAACTCATATTCGTGGGTTTTGGTTTATCATAATTTTGGTTGATTTCTAATTATGTAAAAAACCTAGAAAACCCTTACGAATTAGGAGGAACCAAATAACGAGTCGTTATAGGCAAAGTGAATTTATGGTTTTTGGTTTGTCGTAATTTTGGGTGATTCCTAATTACATAGTAAATCAAGAAAAACTGGATAAATTCTAAGGGTCCTTATAACGAGTGGGGGTGACGATTGAGAAGGCCATAATAGTCAAGAAATATTTCATTATGCATTTATTTCCCGTTTTATGTCCTTGTCGTTGCTTGTGTGTTTTCGTTTTATGTTTTATGCATGATCGAAAACATACAGGTTTTATGGGTGCAATTAACTAAGGTAAAAAATTCGCATGTTAAAAATCCAACGGTTTTCTAGGTGCAAATAACCAAAGTTAAGATATTGCATATTAAAACCGACATTTAAAACAAATGGTTTTAATGAGAACTCCAACGGTTTTATAGGTTCGAATATCCATAGTTAAGATATTGATTGTTAAAACGTAAAAATCCTCAAATTTAAAAATCTAAGTGGGAGTGGGTTGGTAAATATCCCTATGGCCTGCATTACGAATTCATATGTGATGGTTAGACTTGCGCGCTGGCATTAGAGTGTTCCTCTCTATCCGATGAGTCTTCAATTCACGAGATCACTAGATTGAATTTCTAAAGGGATGACTATAGTGAGTTTAATTGGAGAACCTTGCGACACCCTCACCATCTGAGGCGCATTACTATCCTAAGTAACAAATTTAGAAGTCATGTAATGACATACACTAAGTGTACCGTTTGTAGTATTCCTCCTATCGAGGTCACGCTATTTATGTGTGCGGCTAAAATCACCGACTATTAATTTCATTGATTATAAGATAGTTGGTCAGATAATGAAATTAATGAACTTAGGTTCTTCTCGAACGAATGTGGCTTAGCCTAGACGTTCACCTAACGTGACCTGCGTTACTTCCGGTGTGAGAGATGTAGGTGGGAGATTATATTGTTTTGAGGATATCAATATTTTCGAAAAATAATACTGAAACTTGACTGTCAATTTATTTTTCAGTTTTTGATATGGTATTTAATACAATATTTGTCAAACTAAAGGAGAACAAGTTAACTGGTCCAAATTACATCAACTGGAAACGCGATTTGGACATTGTCCTCATGGCTAGACAGTGCAAGTACGTCATCACTGAAGTATGCCCAGGTGAGCCTAGGATGACTCTTCTCCTGAGCATAGGGAAGCATATCAAAAAATGGAGTAAGGCTGATGGGATGGCTAGATGCTGCATTCTGACTTCCATGTTGAATGTATTGCAGCAACAGAATCAGTCAATGAACTCTACTTTTGATATTATGGCAAACCTAAAGGAGATGTTTGGTCACCAAGGCAGAGCAGCTAGGCAAGTAGTCATACGAAAGCTAATGACTAGCCAGTTAGTAGAGGCCATGCCTGTGGGATATCATGTCCTTGAGGTGATTAGCAACTTCAATGAGATTGAGGTATTGGGACGAAAGATTGACGGGGAAACCTAGGTCGATATCATACTATAGAGCTTGCGTCAAAGTTTTGAGCAGTTTCAGTGGGACTATAACATGAAGTAGCATGTTTACACTCTTTCTGAGCTCTTAGCTGCATTGGTATTTGCTGAAGGCTTCTTCCAAGAGAATAAGCAAGCCTTAGCCATAGTCGGGTCTTCAGGTTCTTCTTCTGGGCCCAAAGCCAGAAAGAAAAAGAAGAGAGCCCAGAAGACTGCTAATCTGCTAATCATACGCCCAAGCCAGAAATTGCCAAGAAAAAGAAACTGAAAGGCAACTACTTCAAGTGTGGCAAAGGAAGACATTGGAAGTCTGATTATCCAAAGCTCAGAGGGTTTGCCAAGTAACTCAGATGCTTAGAGAGTGTGAGATGGAAGCTTACTTCGGTGACACTATTAGAGTGTCGGTAAAAGTAGTGGGAGTGGCTAAATTTATTTTCTAAATTGTGCTGTAATAGTTTTTTGAATAATTGTCTTTATGATCAGAGTTTTAGAAATAATTTACATGATGTTTCTAAACTCTTATTGTGCAGTTATAAGTTCATTTTATCTAATAATTCTATTATTGGAAAGAATGAGAAACTCATATGTTCCAATTCATTTGTGGACAATCTCTTCTTGATAAAAACTAACTTCCCAGTAATGCAAACCACTGAGATGAATAACACATCATTGAATCATAATAAGAGGGAAGAACCGTGTAAAATGAACTAAACTCATTTTTGGCACCTAAAACTAGGTCATATAAACCTCAGTAGAATTCAAAGGCTAGTCAATGATAGGCCCTTAGGCTCATTAGATATTGCAAGTACCCAACTTACGAATTCTGCTTGGAGGGTATAATGACCAAGTAGTTTTAGGGGTCAAAGAGATTTTAGAGTTGGTTCATTCTGACTTATGTGGACCTATGATAATTTAAGTCAGATATGGTTTCGAGTATTTTGTGTGAAAGATTATCTGTCCAGGCCTAGCCTAAAACTCACTTTTGTTCTATGCATTCCAAAATCGAAATCTCTGGCCAGACCTAGATGCTAGCACAATCGCTATTCCAACCCTTTTGAAATAACATTGCTCAGGATCTGGGCTTGCACTTATTCGATTTACCACGCAACAAAAATTCTTAATTAAAAGTAGAAGAATAAGAGCTACCTATGGAAGCGTACATTCAGGTGATTCTTTTGTATGCCTCAAGACTTTGATTGCACGTTGTGTGGGCAACGATCTAGCTTCCAATTGATCAGCTAATCACCACAACTGGGTCGCTTGAAAATCTCTGCAACCACCTGCCCTAGCGCGTGAAATACACGTGCCGCCTAGAACCCGAGAGAAACCCACACGTGCAGCCATCTCGAAAACCGTGTGCTGCCAGAAAGAGATAAAATCCTGGCGGCCGGTTTCTAGAGAGAGAGGCTGCGCATAAGGCTTGAAAATCTGACTTGGAGAGAGAATAAATAATTTCTCTCTCTAGGATTTTATCTCTCTAGGTTTTTTGAATTATGAAACTATTGAAATTATGTGTCTTGAATAGCTAATCCCTTGTCTATATATAGAGTTGCAAGAGAGACCCCAAGTTGGTTTGGGATTGGTCTTCGTAATGGGTTTAGGTAAATAGTTTCCATATCTAATTAGGTAACCAATCTGATAGGATAAACCAAATCCTACTAGATTCCTAATCTCTAGGATTCCCTAATTCTAATTGAAACTTAAGACTCAATTAAATAATTAAATAATTCCACTTTGTTAATTACTTAACTAACCCTTAGAAATAATTAATCAATTAATTAATTCTACCTATTCAATTAACCCATTGGAAGTCAGAAATTGCCAAGAAAAAGAAACTGAAAGGCAACTACTTCAAGTGTGGCAAAGGAAGACAATGGAAGTCTGATTATCCAAAGCTCAGAGGGTTTGCCAAGTAACTCAGATGCTTAGAGAGTGTGAGATGGAAGCTTACTTCGGTGACACTATTAGAGTGTCGGTAAAAGTAGTGGGAGTGGCTAGATTTATTTTCTAAATAGTGCTGTAATAGTTTTTTGAATAATTGTCTTTATGATCAGAGTTTTAGAAATAATTTACATGATGTTTCTAAACTCTTATTGTGCAGTTATAAGTTCATTTTATCTAATAATTCTATTATTGGAAAGAATGAGAAACTCATATGTTCCAATTCATTTGTGGACAATCTCTTCTTGATAAAAACTAACTTCCCAGTAATGCAAAACACTGAGATGAATAACACATCATTGAATCATAATAAGAGGGAAGAACCGTGTAAAATGAACTAAACTCATTTTTGGCACCTAAAACTAGGTCATATAAACCTCAGTAGAATTCAAAGGCTAGTCAATGATAGGCCCTTAGGCTCATTAGATATTGCAAGTACCCAACTTACGAATTCTGCTTGGAGGGTATAATGACCAAGTAGTTTTAGGGGTCAAAGAGATTTTAGAGTTGGTTCATTCTGACTTATGTGGACCTATGATAATTTAAGTCAGATATGGTTTCGAGTATTTTGTGTGAAAGATTATCTGTCCAGGCCTAGCCTAAAACTCACTTTTGTTCTATGCATTCCAAAATCGAAATCTCTGGCCAGACCTAGATGCTAGCACAATCGCTATTCCAACCCTTTTGAAATAACATTGCTCAGGATCTGGGCTTGCACTTATTCGATTTACCACGCAACAAAAATTCTTAATTAAAAGTAGAAGGATAAGAGCTACCTATGGAAGCGTACATTCAGGTGATTATTTTGTATGCCTCAAGACTTTGATTGCACGTTGTGTGGGCAACGATCTAGCTTCCAATTGATCAGCTAATCACCACAACTGGGTCGCTTGAAAATCTCTGCAACCACCTGCCCTAGCGCGTGAAATACACGTGCCGCCTAGAACCCGAGAGAAACCCACACGTGCAGCCATCTCGAAAACCGTGTGCTGCCAGAAGGAGATAAAATCCTGGCGGCCGGTTTCTAGAGAGAGAGGCTGCGCATAAGGCTTGAAAATCTGACTTGGAGAGAGAATAAATAATTTCTCTCTCTAGGATTTTATCTCTCTAGGTTTTTTGAATTATGAAACTATTGAAATTATGTGTCTTGAATAGCTAATCCCTTGTCTATATATAGAGTTGCAAGAGAGACCCCAAGTTGGTTTGGGATTGGTCTTCGTAATGGGTTTAGGTAAATAGTTTCCATATCTAATTAGGTAACCAATCTGATAGGATAAACCAAATCCTACTAGATTCCTAATCTCTAGGATTCCCTAATTCTAATTGAAACTTAAGACTCAATTAAATAATTAAATAATTCCACTTTGTTAATTACTTAACTAACCCTTAGAAATAATTAATCAATTAATTAATTCTACCTATTCAATTAACCCATTACAAAATTAATTGTACCACTAAAGGATTAATTTTGGCACTACCATCCTACACCAGAATTGCTTTTGGAATAACTTAATTAATTTATATTCATAATCTCCCCACATCAAAGATATAGTGCTCGTTAATTTATTAATTTACTGATAAATTAATTAATTAACTTTTTTAATTCCGAGACTAGTACCACTCGACCTTTTTACTATACCGAACATAAGTCCACAAGCCAGGTTTAGTATAATAAACATTACGAGCTCATCTCGGGAGCACTATCACCCCGAACGCACCGGTACATGGTTTTCTTTCGACAAGCAGCAACACACCAAGCAACTAAACACGCGCACCAAACCTTCCGAGACTATTCGCCATAATTGACATGACCCATTGGCAGATCGAAGTACACTATGTCTAATCCTCATGCCTAAGTGATAGAATAGCTAGAATGATTTGTCTGTTAAATCAGTACAAGAGAAATCATTCCTATTGGTCAAAGTGCAATACACCCTGGGCATATCTATATAATTCAATTAGTTTAGACAAACCAATTATCCAAATCACATAATAACCTAAACTGACAATTTGTCCAAAGCTGTCTCGGTTACGAACCTCATTTATATATTATGTCTTTTAACCAATGATGAGATCTACTGTGTCACACAAGACACCTCATCATCTAACTACATAATATAAATGGATAAATAATGTACAACAGAATTTAACCAAAACATTAATCGATATATTAACTGGAAAAAAGTACAATACAAGCATAGCTTATGTATTGATCTCCAACAATCTCCCACTAATACTTAAGATGTGTTTTAAGTATACATCTACATTCAACTCCTATACAATCTGCTACTATATATCTAGAAAAAATGTCATGGCTCTTCTAAGTATCTGATCCCCATGCTCTCCACGTGAGTCTTAAAGACTTTTGAAGTCAATGTCTTCATGAACGGATCTGCAAGGTTATCTTCTGATGCTATCTTAGCCACGACCATGTCTTACCTCTTTACGATATCTTGTATCAAGTGGTACTTACACTGTATATGTTTACTCTCCTTGTGGGCTTGTGGTTCCTTCGAGTTTGCTACTGCACCGTTGTTATCACAATACACCATGGTAGACTTCTGTAAAACAGGAATCAAATCTAAGTCCACTAGGAAGTTTTTGAGCCATACTGCTTTCTTCACTGCCTCTGATGCGGCAACGTATTCAGCCTCCATGGTAGAGTCCACCACTCATTTCTGCTTGACACTCCTCCAAACTATGGCTCCACCTTCTAGAGTAAACACATACCCTGAGGTAGATTTGTTCTTCTCCCTGTCTCCTTGGAAATCTGAATTTGTGTAACCTCGAGGTACCAGATCAGGTGCCTGATAGACCAACACTTGGCCTTTCGTTCTATGCAAATACTTGAGAATGCATTTTACTG
Source organism: Knoxia roxburghii (assembly GCA_030378225.1). Lineage (NCBI taxonomy): Eukaryota > Viridiplantae > Streptophyta > Magnoliopsida > Gentianales > Rubiaceae > Knoxia > Knoxia roxburghii. The sequence goes on from CM059418.1 coordinate 15,625,635, forward strand.
CCTCCCAATGAGCTTTCCCGGGGTTACTCTGATATCTGCTTACAATGCCAACGACATAATAGATATTAGGACTCGTACACAACATGGCATACATGAGACTTCCTACTGCCGAAGTATAAGGAACTGTCTTCATGGCCTCTATCTCCTCAACAGTCTTGGGAGACTGTTCCTTAGACAGATGCACTCTTTGTCTGAAATATAGAAAACCATTCTTGGAGTTCTGCATGTTAAAATGGGCCAGAATCGTATCTATGTATGAAGCTTGGGAGAGCGTTAATGAACGTTTCCTATGATCTAGAATTATCTTGATCCCAAGGATATGTCTCGTTGTCCCTAAGTCCTTCATATCAAAATGCTTTGACAGCCATACCTTTACGTCTGATAACACTTTCTTGTTATTACCAATCAATAGAATGTCATCTACGTAAAGCACAAGAAACACCACTGAGTTTCCATCACGTCTGCGGTACACACATTGCTCATCCGGACACTGAGTAAATCTGTAGGACTGGATTACCTTATCAAACCGGATATTCCAAGATCTGGATGCCTGCTTAAGTCCGTAAATTGACCTATTAAGCCTGCAAGCCTTATGCTCTTAGCCTATTTCAATGAATCCCTCTGGTTGCTGTATGAAGATGGTTTCCTCAAGACTTACGTTTAGGAAAGTTGTCTTGACATTCATCTGCCATATCTCATAATCTAAATGAGCAGCTATGGCCAAGAGAATCCGGATCGACTTAAGCATGGCTACCGTGGAGAAGGTTTTCTCATAATTGATTCCCTCTTTCTGAGTATACCCCTTTGCCACCAGTCTAGCTTTAAAGGTTTCCACCTTTCTGTCAGGTCTTCTCTTACGTTTATAGACCCACTTACATCCAATGGGCTTAAACCCATCAGGCAGGTCCACAAGCTCCCAGACTTGATTGTTGTCCATTGACCTCATCTTGGATATCATTGCCTTACGCCAAGATTCTGCATCTTTATCTCGAAGAGCCTCATTGTAGTTTACTAGGTCAGGTTCAGGCGTCCCTGGGACTAGGTCTGAGGCCTCTCCTACGCCAATGAACCAGTTGGGCTGTCTTACAACCCTCCCACTATGATGAGGCACCACCTGTGTATGCGCATCATCTGTGATCTCTTGTGCAGTGTGTGGTGTATCTACTTGTCCTGGTGCATCAGGATTATTAGTTTGTCTCCTAAGATCTTCTAGTACTATCTTACTCTTGGGCTTGTGATCTAGAATATAGTCTTCCTCCAAAAATCTAGCGTTGGTACTAACCACCACCTTCTGATCTTTAGGACTATAAAACAGACCACCTTTCGTTCCCCTAGGATATCCTACAAAAAGCATTAATTCAGTTCTCGTATCTAACTTAGCCGCATCTGCCTTAAGCACATGTGCTAGGCAACCCGAAATTCTGAGATGTCTTAGACTAGGCTTTCGCCCGTTCCACAACTCTACTGGGGTTGAAGGCACGGTTTTAGATGGTACAAGATTAACAATATACACCGCTATTTCTAAGGCATATCCCTATAACGAACTAGGCAAATCACTATAGCTCATCATCGACCTTTCCATGAGAGTTCAATTCCTTCTTTCTGTGGCATGCCAGGTGCAGACAACTGAGACTGAATTCCTACCTCACTGAGGTATTCTCGAAATTCATGGGACAGGTACTCCCCACCACGATCTGATCGCAGTGTCTTGATACTCATACCATGATGCTTCTCAACATCTGTTCGAAACTCTTTGAACTTGCCAAAGTATTCGGACTTGTGACGCATTAGGTAAATGTACCCGTACCTTGAGTAGTCATCCGTGAAAGTCAAGAAATACTCAAACCCACCTGGTGCTTGGACCATCATTGGTCCACACAAGTAAAAATGAACTAACTCTAATACTTCTTTAGCTCTATAACCTTTTGCTTTAAAAGGTCTCTTGGTCATCTTACCCTCCAAGCAAGATTCGCAGGTTTATATGACCTAGCCTGAGATGCCAAATATAGGTTTGATTCATTTCAGAAGGTTCCTTCCTCTTATTAATGTTAGATAAAGAGCTATCTGTTTATATGTTTTGCACAACAGGGGAGTTATAATTACCCAAAAACAAATTGTCACCAATGAACCAGAACAAATAAGTTTTCTATTTCTTCTAATAAGTACAGAATCATCAGAAAAAATAAACTTATAATCATTCTTTAAGAGTTTAGAAACCGAAATAAGGTTCTTTCTAAAACTCGGTACATAAAGACAATTATTTAATTCTAATCTACAACTTTCGAAATTTAAAGTGACTGCTCCCACTGCTTATACTGACACTCTTGTAGTGTCGCCCAGGTAGATGTCCAGCTCACCCTCTCTAAGCTTCCGGGTTACTTAAAACCCTGCAAAGAATTACAAACATGATCAGTGGTGCCTGAGTCCACACACCAAGTATCTATGGGAATCACCGCTAAACATGTCTCCATAATTAGGGTAGAAACTATCGTACCTTTAGGCTTTAGATAATCCACTTTCCAGTGTCCTGTTTTCCCACACCTGAAGTACTTGCCTTTTGGCTTGCTTTTGTTTACAATTTCAGGCATAGCAGCAAGTTTCTTGGCATTCTTCTTTTTCTTATTCTTCTTGACTTTAGGCCCAGAAGAAGAACTTGAAGCCTTCGTTGTGACCAAAGCTTGCTTCTTCTCGTGGAAGATGCCTTCGGCCGACACCAAATCAGTTAAGAGCTCGGGTAGAGTGTAAACTCTTTGATTCATGTTATAGTTGACCTAAAACTGCTCAAAACAAAAGGGTAAGCTATGGAGGATAATATCTATCTGACTTTACGGGTCGATTTCACCTCCCAACACCTCTATCTCGTTGATATTACTGATCATATGAAGTACATGATCTCTCACCGATCCGCTCTCAGCCATCTTAGTGTTCATCAACTTTCTCATGGCTGCTTGCCTAGCAGTCCTGCCTTGATGAGCGAATATCTCCCTTAGGTGAGCCATCATATTGAAGGCAGAGACCATAGGATGAAGCTGATGTTGCAGAACATTTGACACAAAGGCCAAAATAAAGCACCGCGCCATCTCATTCATTTTTCTTCACCTGGCATAGACATCCCTATCCTCTTGAAGAGAGTCCTCATTAGGCACATCTGGACATACTTCGGTGAGCACAAACTTATACTGCTCTGCCGTCAGGACAATGTCCAAGTTACGACTCCAATCAACATAGTTAGTTCCAGTTAACTTATTGTCTTTCAATATAGCAGCTAAGGGGTTGAATGCCATATCGAATACTATAAAATAAATAAACAGACAACGTTTAAGTTATTAAATCTAGAATTTTGAAAACAAAGAAATTCTAACAATTATTAACTTCTCTCGAAACAATAATTTTAATCCACCAACATCTCATTTACCGAGATTCTCGTAAGCCACAATAGTGTGGACATTTACGCTAACCCACATTCGTTTGAGAAGAACCAAGTTCATTAACTACACTATCTGACCAAATGATCTATTGATCAATGTAGCTAATAGTCGGTTCTTTTAGCCATACAAATAAGCAGCGTAACCTTGATAGGAAGGATACTGCAGATCATACACTAAGTGTGTGCCATTATGTGACTTCTGAGCTTATTACCTCAGGATAGTGCGCCTCAGATGGAAAGGGTATCGCATTTCTCCTAGTTAAGCTTACTCTAGTCATCTTACTCAGAAATTCATAGCGATCTCGTGGTTTGACTCAACCGAATGGAGGAAGGGCCTAATGCCAATGCGCAATCCCACCCACATCGCATATAAACTCGTAATGGTGGCCGTGGAGATATTAAAACCAACCCGCTCCCACTTAGATTTCCAAATTGTGGGTTTTTTCAGTTTTAACATGCAATTAACTAACCCTAAGTTATATGCAACCATAAAACCATCATGCTTTAAAATCATGCATCAAAAATATAGCACAAAAATAAAGCATAAAAATTAAAACAATAAATACGGGAAATAAATGCAAAAATTAAATTTCCTGACTATTATGGTTTTAATTGTTTCCATCTTCTTCATCGATCTCGTGTCCCGCCACGTAACTCGATAGAAAGAAACTTGAACTTCAAAACTGGAGGAAAAAAGGAGCCAGAACACGACATGAACTGCCCGCAGGAGCGCAACACCAGCAAGCGCGCTGCTGCCTCGCCTGCTGCTGCACCATGGCACAGCAGGCCTGCTGTGCTATATGGCAGCGGTGCTGCTGCCTCCGGTGGGTGCCGGTGGTAGCTCCTGCCGGCAAGTCGACACCGGCGCCGCTCCTTGTCGCCAATCCCTCATTCGCTTCTTCTATGCTATTTGGTCTTCTTGAAATTCATTCTGGGTTTTCCTTGGTTTCTACGAATTAACGATAACTTAAAACCCACGAATTGAAGTTGCCCACCATAACGCCTTCAATTACAAAAAATAATTCTCCTACTACAAGGCTTTATAAGAAAATTAAAGAATCGAAATTACATAGAAAAAATCCTACTACAGATTTGATATAATCCTACACGGCTTCCAGCACGTTGTTATACTATTACAAACATTCATAATAAAATCAAATCCGGACTTGTCCCGGAGTTTAATTAAAACTCATACAAATATAACCATAATACTTGGGATTTCTTAACCACCTCCAAATAAAACCATGTAATAAATCGAAAAAGCACAAAACCCAAAACTAGGCTCTGATACCAATTGAAAGATTATCTACCCGGGCCTAGCCAGAAACTCACTATCGTGCTATGCATTCCAGAATCGGAATCTCTGGCCAGGCCTAGACGCTAGCACAATTGCTATTCCAACCTTTTTAAAATAACATTACGCATGATCTGGGTTTGCACTTATTCAATTTACCACGCAACAAAAATTCTTAATTAAAAGCGGAAGAATAAGAATTACCTATTGAAGTGTACACTCAGGTGATTCTCTTGTATGCCTCAAGACTTTGATGGCACGTTGGATGGGCAATGATCTAACAACCAATTGACCAACTAATCACCACAACTGGGTTGCCTGAAAAACTCAACAACCACCTGTCCCTAGCGCGTGAAATACACGCGCCGCGTGGAACCCGAGAGAAACCCACACACGCTACCACCTCGAAAATTGTGCACTACCGGGAGGAGATAGAATCCTAGCCACCGGTTTCTTGAAAATCTGACTTGGAGAGAGAAGAAAATATTTCTCTCTAGTTTCTTGAATTATGAAACTATTGAAAATTATGTGTCCTGAATAGCTAATCCCCAAGTTGGTTTAAGATTGGTCTTCCTAATGGGTTTAGGTAATTAGTTTCCAAATCCAATTAGGTAACCAATCTGATAGAATAAACCAAATCCTACTAGATTCCTAATCTCTAATTCTAATTGAAACTTAAGACTTAATTAATTAATTAAATAATTTTACTTTGTTAATTGCTTAATTAACCCTTAGAAATAATTAATCACTTAATTAATTCTACCTATTCAATTAACCCATTACAAAATTAATCGTACCACTAACAGATTAATTTTGGCACTACCATCCTACACCAGAATTGCTTCCGGAATAACTTAATTAATTTATATTCATAATCTCCCCACATCAAAGATATAGTGCTCGTTAATTTATTAATTTACTGATAAATTAATTAATTAAATTTTTTAATTCCGAGACTAGTACCACTCGACCTTTTTTACTATACCGGACATAAGTCCACCGGCCGGGTTTAGTATAATGAACATTACGAGCTCATCTCGAGAGCACCATCACCCCGGATGCATCGGTACATAATTTCCTTTCGACAAGTAGCAGCACACCAAGCAAGTAAACATGTGCACCCAACCTACCAAGACTATTGGCCACAATTGACCTCACCCATTGGTAGATCAAAGTACACTATGTCTAATCCTCATGCCCACCCGAGTCTAGGGATTAAGAAATAGAATACCAAGAACGATTTGTCCATTAAATCAGTACAAGACAAATCATTCCTATTGGTCAAGTTCAATACGCCCGGGCATATCTATATGATTCAATTAGTTTTAACAAACCAATTATCCGAATCACATAATAACCTAAACCGACAGTTTGTCCAAAGCTGTCTCGGTTACAAACCTCATTTATATATTATGTCTTTTAACCAATGATGAGATCTACTGCACACAAGACACCTCATCATCTAACTACATAATATAAATGGACAAATAATGCACAACAAAATTTAACCAAAACATTAATCGATATATTAACTGGGAAAAACTACAATACAAGCATAACTTATGTATTCAACTCTAACATTGTGATCTTCATAGATTACTACTCGAGGTATGGGTATATTTACTTGATACGCCACAAGTCCGAATGTTTTAACAAGCTCAAATAGTTTTGGACAGATTTAGAGAACCGTCATTGTAAAACTATCAAGTCATTACGATCCGATCGTGGTGGCGGATAACTATCTGGTGAATCTGGGAGCTACTTATCAGAGATAGGGATTCAATTCCAGTTGTCTGCACCTGGCATATGAAGGAAAACAAAACAAGCCTGGGCTAAATCAAAAATCTCACTTTCGTGCAATGCATTCCAGAATCAGAATCTTTCGACAAAGCTCAAGCTCAATTTCATTTTCCCCTGAACGGATCTAGGCTTATACTTATTTAATTTATTAAATCGACAAACAACGCATAAAGAATAAACCTTTAATTAAAAATGGAAAACATAAAGGTTATACCTTTGAAGCGAAGTCCAACGCAATAAGAAAAATCAAATCTTTGCTTACGATTACCACTGAAATCCAAAAGATAACTCCAAGAAATTTTAAATATTGCGTGGGCAAAGAGAGATCTTGCGAGGTCTTGCGGATCACCAACGAGAGATCGATACAAGACCCCCAATCAACCACATGAAAAGGAAATAGCAGTTCGGCCGGACGTCCACATCATCGAAAGATTGAAGCGCAAGTCCGGTGGTGATGAAATAAACTGATGGGCAGCTAAAATAAATCTCGGGATTAAGAGACTGAATATTAGGACCGAATTGACTACGCCGATCAGTACAAGTCAATTCTATTCAAACTAGTCGTGCTCAATATGCCCAGGCATATCCGTGTGATTTAATTAGTCTAGATAAACTAATTTTCAAACCACACTATAACCTATACCGATGGTATGTTCAGACTATCTCAGTTACGAGCATACTTTTGATATATTAATACTTTAACCAATAACGGTATCTACTGTGTCTTTCCACACCCTGTTATCTAGTTCTATGATATAATGGAACAATTTAATACTAAAACAAAATGATATGTCATCTGTGGATATTAGTTTTTGATACAAGCCATAATTTTTCTGTATTCAAAACTAACAGCTTCTTTCGCTGTTAGTTTTTTATACAAGCCATACAGCTTCTTTCGCTGTCTCTGATGCGATAACGTACTCAGCCTCCATGGTCGACTCCGCCACGCATTTCTACTTGACACTCCGCCATACTATAGCTCCACTTCCTAGAGTAAACACAAACCCAGAGGTAGACTTACTCTTATCCAAATCACCTTGAAAGTCTGAATCTATGTAACCCTATGGTACAAGCTCATGTGCTCTATAAACTAGGACATGATCTTTCGTCCTACGCAAGTACTTGAGAATGCATTTTACTGCCTCCCAGGGAGTGTTTCAAGGGTTACTCTGATATCTGCTAACCATGCCAACGGCAAAGCAAATATCAGGCCTCGTACATAACATTGCATACATGAGGCTACCCACTGCAAAAGCATAGGGTATCGCCTGCATGACATCTATCTCCTCAGCAGTCTTGGGACACTGCTCCTTAGACAAATGCACCCCATCCCTGACAGGTAGTGAACCCTTCTTGGAGTTCTGCATGTTAAAACGGGCCAGAATCGTGTCTATGTAGGATGCCTAGGAGAGAGTCGAAGAACGTCTCCTACGATCTCTAATAATCTTGATCCCAAGGATATGTCCAGCCTCTTCCAAATCCTTCATATCAAATTATCTGGACAACCATGCCTTTACGTATGACAACACCTTCTTACTATTGCCAATCAGAAGGATGTCATCTACGTAAAGTACGAGGAACACCACTGTTTTACCATCATGCCTGCGATATACACACTACTTATCCGGACACTGAGTGAATCTATAGGACTGGATAACCTCATCAAAAATAATGTTCTAAGATCTGGATGCTTGCTTAAGTCTATAAATGGACATCCTAAGCCTGCATACCTTGTGCTCTTGGCCCTGAACAATGAAACTCTCTGGTTGTTGTATAAAGATGGTCTCCTCAAGACTTCCATTAAGGAAAGCTGTCTTGATGTCCATCTGCCAAATCCCATAGTCCATATGAGCAGCTATGGCCAAGAGAATCTGGATCGACTTAAGCATAGCTACCCCAGAAAAGGTCTCCTCATAATCGATACCCTCTTTCGGAGTATAGCCCTTCGCCACAAGCCTATCCTTGAAGGTCTCAACCCTCCCGTCAGATCGTCTCTTTTGCTTGTAGACCCATTTGCACCCAATAGAAGGCCTACCAGCTCCTAGACCTGATTTGAGTCCATAGAACCTATCTCAGCAAATTCGCTCTCTGTCAAGAATCTACATCTTTATCCTGGAGAGCCTCATTGTAGCTAACTGGGTCTGGTTCATGACCGCCAGGGATAAAGTCCGAAGACTCACCCAAACCCATGTACCTCTCGGGCTGTCTGGCAACCCTCCCACTACGACAAGGCGCAGCCTGTGTAAGAGCATCATCTGTGATAGTGTGTGCAGTCTCTTGTGGTGTGTCTTCCTGTACTCGTGCATTTGGAATAATGAACTAACTTTTAAGCTCCTCTAATACTACCTTGCTATTTGACTTGTGATCTAAAATATAGTCCTCCTCAATAAATCTGGCATTTGTGCTGATGACCACCTTCTGATCCTGAGGAATATAAAATAAACCACCTATCGTTCCTTTGAGGTAGCCTATAAACAACATAGCCTTTGCCTCTAACTTGCCTGCATCTGCCTCGAGTACATGTGCTAGACAACCCCAAATCCTGAGATGTCTCAGACTAGGCTTTCGCCCAGTCCACAACTCTACTGGGGTCGAAGGCACAGACTTAGATGGCACAAGGTTGAGGATAAAACATGTTGTCTCTAAGGCATAACCCCAAAATGAGATAGGCAACTCACTGTAACTCTTCATCGATCTAACCATATTCATAAGAGTCATGTTCCTCCTCTCTGCTACATCATTCTGCTGGGATGTGCCAGGTGCAAATAATTGGGACTGAATACCCACCTCTGACAAATAGGACCTAAATTCACTAGAGAGGTATTTGCCACCGCGATCAGATCACAAGGCCTTGATACTCTTTCTAAGATGGTTCTCCACCTCAACCTTAAACTCTTTGAACTTGCCAAAGCATTCAGACTTGTGGCGCATCAGGTATATGTATCCATATCTAGAGTAATCATCCGTGAATATCACAAAATACTCATAACCACCTCTAGCCTGAACTGACATAGGCCCACACAAGTTAGAATGAACCAACTCTAAAACCTCCTTGGCCCTATACCCCTTTGGCTTGAAAGGCCTATTGGTCATCTTACCCTCCAAGCAGGACTCGCAAGTCGGATAGCTGTCAATCTCCAATGAGCCCAAAGGCCCTTTATTAACCAACCTTTGAATCCTACTAAGGTTGATGTGACCTATTCTCAGGTGCCAAAGATAAGTTTGATTCAAATGGGAAGACTCTTTTCTCTTATTATAATTTGGAGATGAATTACCAGTTTCAGTGTTTTGCATTACTGGGGAGTATGTCCTGATTAACAAAAGATTGTCAACTAATGTACCGGAATTTATAAGCTTATGGTTCTTTCTAATAAAAATAGGATTATCAGAAAAAATACACTTATAACCATCCAATAAAAGTCTCAAAACTGAAAGTAAATTCTTCCAAAAACTAGGTACATATAAACAATCTCTCAAATTTAAAACAGAGTCTGAAAATTGAAGACATAAAATTCCTACTCCAACAACAGAAACTCTGGTAGTATCCGCAAGGTAAACCTGCAACTCTCCCTCTCTAAGAAGCTGGGTCAATTGGAACCCCGGCAAAGAATTACAAACGTGATCAGTGGCTCCTGAATCTACACACCAAGTATCTGTGGGAATCGCCACTAAACACGTCTCAGTAACTAGGGAAAAATTGCACATACCTCAAGTCTTCTGGCAATCATTCTTCCAATGTCCCGCCTTGCCACATCTGAAGCATTTGTCTTTCGGCTTATGCTTCTTGGTAATGCCCGCCTTGGGTCCATGATCAGCAGCTCCTGCTTTCTGGCCTCTCTTCCTCTTATGCTTCCTGGCATTGGGCCCAGCAGAGGAACCTGAGGGACCAACAGTAGCCAAGGCTTGCTTCTTCTCTGCGAATAGGCCCTTAGCAGACACCACTGAAGTCATGAGCTCGGAAAGTGACTATGAGAGCTTGCCCATATTGTAGTTCAACTGAAACTGCTCAAAACTAGGGGTAAGCTCTGGAGGATGATGTCGACCCTGGATTCCCCATCAATATCACCTCCGAATACCTCGATCTCAATGATGCAACTGATCATGTCCAATACGTGATCCCTCACTGAGGTGCCTTCAGCCATCCTAGCATTCATGAGTTTTCTCATAGCTGACTGCTTAGCTACCCTGCCCTGATGTCCAATCATCTCCCTGAGGTTGAGTATCATATCATAGGCTGAGGTAAACAACTGATGTTGGTGCTGCAGTACACTCGAAATAGAAGCCAAGATGTAGCACCTGGTCATCTCATCAGCTTCCAGCCACCTCGTATATGGCTCTCGCTACTCAGGGGTGGCATCATCGCTGGGCTTAGGGTGACACTCCTTAATGAGCACGTATTTGTAACCCTCAGCAGTAAGGACAATGTCTGGGTTACATTTCCAGTCAATGTAATTACGACCCGTAAGTTTGTTCTAATTCAATATGATAGCTAGCGGGTTGAACGACAAATCAACAACTGAAAAATAAACAGTCAAGTTTTAGTATTACTTTTTCAAAAATATTGAAATCCTCAAAAAAAATATAATCTTCTACCAAAATCTCTCACACCGGGATTAACGCAAGTCACGATTGGTGAACATCTACGCCAACCCACATTTACTCGAGAATAACCAAAGTTCATTAATTTCATTATCTGGCCAACGATCTTATGATCAATGAAATTAATAGTCGATAATTTTAGCCGTACACGAAGATAGCGTAACCTTGATGAGAGGAATACTAAAAATGGTACACTAAGTGTATGTCGTTACGTGACTTTCAAGGTTGTTACTTAGGATACTAATGCGCCTCAGATGGAGATGGTGTCGCAACTTTCTGCAATGAAACTCACTACAGTCATCCCTTTAGAAATTCATTCCGGTAATATTTGTGGTTGATAACTCATCCGATAGGGAGGAAGGTCTAAGCCAGCACGTAAGTTTAACCACATCACTAATGAACCCGTAATAGAGGCCATGGGGATATTTACCAAACCGCCCTCACTTAGATTTTCAAATTTGAGGATTTTTCCATTTTAACATGCAACATCTTAACAAAGGATATTCGCACCCATAAAACCGTTGGAGTTTTAATATTCGAATAATCTACCTTAGTTAATTGCACTTTACTTTTTAAAATGTTTTGGTTTTAGTTCATGCAAATAATTCTAAAACATACAATCAATGAAAAGACATAAATACGGAAAATTAAAGAAATAAAATTTCTCGGCTATTATGGCCTTCTCTATCGTTGATTCCTTGACGCCTCGGTGACACATCCCATCATGTCGCTCCCACTCGTTATTTGGATTCCTCTCGATTCGCCCGGGTTTTCTCGGTTTACTACATGATTAAGAATCACCCAAAATTACGAGAAACAAACCCACAAATATAAGTTACCCAAGATAACGTCTTCGTCATAATACATAAATTCCTATATAAAAGGCATTTTTCTAGGAATTTAAAGAGGACAACATTAGATTAAATCCTACTATAAGATTTATCTAATCCGACACGGCTTCCAGCTCATGGTTATTACTATTACAGACATTTCCATTCAAAAACAATACGAGCCCGGACATGTCCCGGGGTTTATGAATGAAAAATAAATTCTACTATAATAGCCAGGAAACTAATAACCACCTGTTTAAACATTTCGACAAAATAATAATGACAAAATAAAGTCGTGTAATAAATTAAACAAGTATAAAGTCAAAACACTCGCTCTGATACCAATTTGAATGAAAGCAGAACAAGCCCGGGCTAAATCGAAAATCTCACTTTCGTGCAATGCATTCCAGAATCGGAAACTTTCAACAAAGCTCAGGCTCAAATTCATTTTCCCCTGAACGGATCTAAGCTTATTCTTATTTAATTTATTAAACAGAAAAACAATGCACAAATAATAAACCTTTAATTAAAAGCGGAAAACATAAAGGTTATACCTTTGAAGTGAAGTCCAACGCAATAAGAAAAACCAAATCTTTGCATGTGATTACCACTGAAATCCGAAAGAAAACTCCAAGAAACTTCGAATATTGCGTTGGTAATAATATATCGATGTGTGCTATCAAGACCCACGAAAAACCCACAAAGAAAATCCTACAAAAAAGATTCAATATGCCCAAAATCTGACCAAAACAATCTGCCTAAAAATTACCCACAAAGCTGCCACCCACCACCACCTTGTTAGAAACTACCACCACCCGCCGGTCATGATCTGGATGAGGTCTTATGGATCACCAACAAGAGATCGACGGAAGACCCAAGATCAAGCACACCAGAAGGAAGCAGCAGTTCAGCCGGACGTCCACATCACCGGAAGATTGAAGCGCAAGTCCGGTGGTGATGAAATAAACTGATGGGCAGCTAATATAAATCAAGGGTTGGGCAAAAAGTTCGATCTTTGAGCTGAATCTAATTCGAAGAGTGAGATTCCAAGTTCGTTTTTGAAAAAAACTCAAAAGGGAAGAAGTTCTCTCTCTAGAACTTTCTCACTGTAAGTGGCAAGACTTGTCTTGCAAGATTTTCTTAAGTTTCTTTGGCCTTAAGCTTTCTATTTATAAGGACCTCTTAAGGAGACCTAGTGGGCATTTGAGTTTGGCCATTTAATTTGACTTTCGTTAACCGATTATTCTTTCCTAGACTAATCAACTCCAATCGACCCATTCGAATTAATTTCTTAACCCACTTCGTTAATTTAATCTAATCAAACCCTTAAGATTAATTAATTCAAATATAATTAATTTCTTAATCCACTTTGTCAAATAAATATGAATTAAACCTTTAGGATTAATTAATTCACTTTATCGATTAGTCAAATATATAATTAGTTGTACCACTATCGGACTAACTATGAACTACCGCTCAAAAATGTCTTTACATCGTGCCACTTTATTTTCTTCTATCTCTCCACATCATCAGTTTATCAATTTACTGACAAACTAATTCACCAACTTCTAGTGCTCATCAGTTTATCAAAGATCTAGTACCACTCGACCTTCTTATTATACCGGACGTAAAGTCCACTGGCCATTTTTAGTACAATAAACCTTATGAGCTCATCTCGAGAGCACCATCAACCCAGTGAACTGGTACGTGGATTCCTCTGACTAGCAATGACACGCAAGAAGCTAAACACCGCATACCCAACCTACCGAGGTATAGGTCTCAATTGACCGCACTCTTTAACACATACAATATCTAACTCTCATGCCCGTCCCAATCTCGGGATTGAGAGACTGAATACTATGATCGAATTGACTATGTCGATCAGTTCAAGTCAATTCTTTCCAAACTGGTCGTGCTCAATATGCCTCGAGCATATCCGTGTGATTTAATTAGTCTAGATAAACTAATTTCAAAACCACACGATAACCTATATCGATAGTATGTTCAGACTATCTCAGTTACGAGCATACATTTTATATATCAATACTTTAACCAATAACGGTATCTACTGTGTCTTTCCACACCCCGTTATCTAGTTCTATGATATAATGGAACAATTTAATACTAAAACAAAATAAGACGTCATCTGTGGATATTAGTTTTTGATACAAGTCATAGCTTTTCTGTATTCAAAACTAACAGCACATTTTAGCAGAATGGTGTAGCAAAACGGTGAAACAGAACTCTTATGGAAATGGTTAGATCTGTGATGAGTTACAGTGAGTTGCTCCATTTGTTTTGGGTATATGCCTTAGAAACAGCGACTTACAATCTAAATCTTGTACCATCTAAGTTCATGCCTTCAACTCCTGTAAAGTTATGGTCAGGGCAAAATCCCAGTATTAGACATCTCAGAATCTGGGGTTGTCCAGCACATGTGCTTAAGGTGAAGGAAAACTGAACAAGCCCGGGCTAAATCGAAAACCTCACTTTCGTGCTATGCATTCCAGAATCGGAAGCTTTCGACCAAGCTCAGGCTCAAATTAGTTTACCCATGAACGGATCTAGGCTTATACTTATTTAATTTATTAATCGGGACACAAAAAATTAAATCTTTAATTAAAGCGGAACATAAAGATTATACCTTTTGTAGCGAAGTCCCTCGATTAAAGAATACCAAATATTCAGCTGCGATTTCCATAAGAAATCCAATCGATTCTACAAGAACACTCCGAATATTGCGTGGGCAATAATCTATCGGAGTTTACTCGTTTAGCCCACAAGGAAATTACTCAGATCGGATTCAATTAATTTCCAAAAAACTGGCCGAACATGAATCTGCCTATTGCTGCCGGAAAAATTCTGCTGCTGTTTCTTCTACAACAATCCAACACCGAGCTGCTACTTGCTTAGCCCTTTCCACGCTGGGATCTAGACGAGAGACCCACGGATCACCCATCAAGAAATGGAGATCAACGTAGGTCAATCTCGAATCTACGACACGTAGTTGAACTAGGCAGCAGCAGCGATAAGGACAGCCACGATTTTCTGGATGAAAACCGACAAGGGGCAGCTGCAATTTGCTGGATAAAACCGACAAGAGCAGCCGCAATTTCACTGGGTGAAAACCCAAAAGGGACAGCCAATTTCCTGGGTGAAAAATCGACAAGGGACAACCACAGTTCGCTGGATGAAAACCCACGAACAAAAACCATACAGCAGCAGTCCCGGTGTAGAAACCAACAATAATCTGGCGAGATTCTATGTATTAAACCCGACAGTTCAACCTTTTGAATGAATCCAATCCAAAGAGGTGAGAAATCTGATTTGTTTTTGAGAGAGAGTTCTTAAAAAAAAATTCTCTCTCTTAAATCTTCTCACCCAAGAAAACAAGACAAAATTGTCTTGCTACAATTTCCTTAGGGTTTCTTGGGCATCAAGTATTCTATTTATAGTAGCTCGATTGGAGACCTAATGGGCTCTCGAGTTAGGCCTTAAAATTTGACTTTCGTTGACCGCTAAGTCTTCCCGACTAATCAACTCCAATCGACCCTTTTAAATTAATTTATTTAATCCACTTTGTTAATTTAATTTAATCGAACCCTTAGAATTAATTAATTCAAAATAGAATTAATTTCTAAATTCACTTCGTCGATCAAATATTAATTAAGCCCTTCGGATTAATTAATTTGCCTTGTCGATTAGTCAAACGCATAATCGGTCGTACCACTAACGGACCAATTATGGAACTACCGCTCGAAAACGACTTTACATCGCGCCATTATTATTTCTTCTATCTCCCCACATTAAAGATCTAGTGCTCGTCGATTTATCAATTTACTGACAAATTAATTCACCGACTTCTTGGTTTCCGAGATTAGTACCACTCGACCTTTTATTATACCGAACATAAAGTTCACTGGCCAGGTTTAGTATAATAACCTTACGAGCTCATCTCGGGAGCACCATCAACCCGGCGAACCGGTACGTGGATTCCTCCGACCAGCAACGGCACGCAAGAAGCTAAACACCGCATACCCAACTTACCGAGGTATTGGCCTCAATTGACCTCACTCTTTGGCAAATCAAAGCACACGACACCCAACCCTCACGCCCGTCCCAATCTCGGGATTGAGAGACGGAATACTAGGACCGAATTGACTACGCCGATCAGTACAAGTCAATTCTATCCAAACTGGTCGTGCTCAATATGCCCCGGGCATATCTGTGTGATTTAAACTAGTCTAGATAAACCAATTTCCAAACCACACAATAACCTATACCGATAGTATGTTCAGACTATCTCGGTTACGAGCATACTTTTTATATATCAATACTTTAACCAATAACGGTATCTACTGTGTTTGTCGACACCCCGTTATCTAGTTCTATGATATAAAGGAACAGATTTATACTGAAACAAAATGATATGTCATCAATGGATATTAGTTTTTGATACAAGCCATAGCTTTTCTGTATTCAAAACTAACAATCTCCCACTAATACTCAAAGCTATGCTAAGAAGTACAAAAACTGTTCAACCCGCTATTACACTGCTGTCATAATGAAATCTCCAGAACACCTTTAAGCTTACTAACATGGCACCCTCAAGAATCTGACTCCCATGCCCTCCACATGTCTCTCAAAAACCTTTAGGGTCAATGGCTTTGTGAAAGGATCTGCATGGTTGTCATCTGATACTATCTTGGCCACGGTCACGTCTCCCCTCTTTACGATATCTCGTATCAGGTGGTACTTGCGCTCTATGTGTTTACTCGCCTTATGAGCTCGTGGTTCCCTTGAGTTAGCAACTGCACCATTGTTATCACAATAAACTGTAATAGACCTAGGCAACTCTGGAACCACATCTAAGTCCATCAGGAAGCTCCTGAGCCACACAGCCTCTTTCATTGCCTCTGAAGCGGCAACGTACTCGGCCTCCATGGTAGAGTCCGCCACGCATTTCTGCTTGACACTCTTCCATACTATGACTCCACCTCCTAGAGTAAACACAAACCCAGAGGTAGACTTACTCCTGTCCAAATCACCTTGAAAGTCCAAATCTGTGCAACCCAAAGGTACAAGCTCCTGCGCTCTATAAACTTGGACATAATCTCTCGTCCTGCGCAAGTACTTGAGAATGCATTTTACTGCCTCCCAATGAGCCTTCCCAGGATTACTCTGATATCTGCTAACCATGCCAACGGCAAAGCAAATATCAGCCCTCGTGCACAACATAGCATACATGAGGCTACCCATTGCAGAAGCATAGGGTACCGCCTTCATGGCATCTATCTCCTCAGCAGTCTTAGAACACTGCTCCTTAGACAAATACACCCCATGCCTGAAAGGTAGTGAACCCTTCTTGGAGTTCTGTATGTTAAAACGGGCCAGAATCGTGTCTATGTAGGATGCCTGAGGGAGAGTCAGAGAACGTCTCCTACGATCTCGAATAATTTTAATCCCAAGGATACGTCCAGCCTCTCTCAAATCCTTCATATCGAATTGCCTGGACAGTCATGCCTTTACGTCTGACAACACCTTCTTACTGTTGCCAATAAGAAGAATGTCATCTACGTAAAGTACAAGGAACACCACTATATCACCATCACGCCTGCTATAAACACACTGCTCATCCGGACACCGAGTGAATCCATAGGACTGGATAACCTCGTCAAAACGGATGTTCCAAGATCTGGATGCTTGCATCTCTATCCTGAAGAACCTCATTGTAGTTAACTGGGTCTGGTTCACGAGCACCAGGGATAAAGTCCAAAGACTCACCCAAACCCATGTACCTCTCGGGCTGTCTCACAGCCCTCCCACTACGACGAAGCGCAGCCTGTGTAAGAGCATCATCTGTGATAGTGTGTGCAGTCTCTTGTGGTGTGTCTTCCTGTACGTGTGCATCTGGAATAGTGGACTGACTTTTAAGCTCTTACAATACTACCTTGCTGCTTGACTTGTGATCTAGAATATAGTCATCCTCAAGAAATCTGGCATTGGTGTTTACCACCACCTTCTGATCCTGAGGACTATAAAATAAACCACCTCTTGTTCCTTTGGGGTAGCCTACAAACAGCATAACCTTAGATCTCGCCTCTAACTTGCCTGCATCTGCCTCGAGCACATGTGCTGGACAACCCCAAATCCTGAGATGCCTCAGACTAGGCTTGCGCCCACTCCACAACTCTACTGGGGTCGTAGGCACAGACTTAGATGGCACTAGGTTGAGGATAAAACACGCTGTATCCAAGGCATAACCCCAAAACGAGATAGGCAACTCACTGTAACTCATCATCGATCTAACCATCTCCATAAGAGACCTGCTCCTCCCCTCTGCCACACCATTCTGCTGGGGTGTGCCAGGTGCAGACAACTGGGTCTGAATACCCTCCTCTGACAAATAGGTCCTAAATTCACTAGAGAGGTATTCACCACCTCTAGCCTGAACTGACATAGGTCCACACATGTCAGAATGAATCAACTCTAAAACCTCCTTGGCCCTATACCCCTTCGCCTTAAAAGGCCTCTTGGTCATTTTACCCTCCAAGCAGGACTCACAGGTCGAATAGCTGTCAATATCTAGTAAGTCCAAAGACCCACTCTTGACCAACCTTTGAATCCTACTAAGGTTGATATGACCTAGTCTCAGGTGCCAAAGATAAGTCTGATTCAAAGGGGAAGATTCCTTTCTCTTATTATGATTTGGTGATGAGTTACTAGTTTCTGTGTTTTGCGTAACTGGGGAGTAAGTCTTGATTAAAAACAGATTGTCAACCAATGTACCGGAACATATAAGTTTCTGACATTTTCTTATAAAAACCGAACCGTCAGAAAATACACACTTATAACCATCCAAAACAAGTTTTGAAACTGAAAGCAAGTTCTTTCGAAAACTAGGTACATAAAGACAATCCTTTAAAAGTAAAATAGAGTCTGAAAAATAAAGACTAATAACTCCCACTGCAGCCACAGAAACTCTGGTAGTATCCCCAAGGTAGACCTGCAACTCTCCCTCTCTAAGCAGCCGGGTCACTTGGAACCCCTGCAAAGAATTACAAACGTGATCAGTGGCTCCCAAATCCACACCCCAAGTATCTGTGGGAATCGCCGCTAATCACGTCTCAGTAACTAGGGAAAATTTACTTTTAACCTCGAGGCTTTGGGCAATCCTTCTTCCGATGTCCTGCTTTGCCATACTTAAAACATTTGCCTTTCGACTTTTGCTTCTTGGCAATGCCTGCCTTGGGTCCATGATTAGTTCCTGCTTTCTGGCCTCTCTTCCTCTCTTGCTTCCTGGCTTTGGGCCCAGCAGAGGAACCTGAGGGACCAACAGTAGCAAAGGCTTGCTTCTTCTCAGCGAATAGGTCCTCGGCTGACACCAATGTAGTTATGAGCTCGGGAGTGAATATGAGAGCTTGCCCATATTATAGTTCAACCGAAACTGCTCAAAAACTGGGAGGCAAGCTCTGGAGAATGATATCGACCTGGGTCTCCCCATCAATATCACCTTCCAGTACCTCGATCTCATTGATGCAACTGATCATGTCCAGCACGTGATCCCTCACTGAAATGCCCTCAGCCATTCTAGCATTCATGAGTTTCCTCATAGCTGACTGCTTGGCTACCCTGCTTAAGGGGACACTCCTCAGTAAGCACGTACTTGTAACCCTCAGCGGTAAGGACAATGTCCAGGTTACGTTTCCAGTCAATATAGTTTGGACTCGTGAGTTTGTTTTGGTTCAAAAATGACAGCTAGCGGGTTGAACGACATATCAACTGAAAATAATGAAAAAACATGTCTCAGTATACTTTTCGAAAATATTGAAAAATCCTCAGAAAAGAAATATAATCTTCTACCGACATCTCTCCCACCGGGATTAACGCAGGTCACGATGGGTGAACGTCTACGCCAACCCACATTCGTTCGAGAAGGACCGAAGTCCATTAATCTCATTATCTGACCAACGATCTTATGATCAATGAAATTAATAGTCGATAATTTTAGCCGTACACGTAAATAGCGTTACCTCGATAGGAGGGATACTATAAACAGTACACTAAGTGTATGCCATTACGTGACTTCTAAGTTTGTTACTTAGGGTACTAATGCGCCTCGGATGGCGAGGGTGTCGCAACTTTTCCCAATTAAACGCACTACAGTCATCCCTTTAGAAATTCATTCCAGCGATATCTGTGATTGAAAACTCATCCGATGGGGAAGCCGTTTAACCACATCGCCAATGAACCCGTAATGGAGGCCATGGGGCTATTAACCAACCCGCTCCCACTTAGATTTTTAAAATAATTTCAATTCGCCCTAGTTTTCTCGGTTTTCCATTTCGGTTTTCTACGTAATTAGGAATCACCCAAAAATTACGATAAACCAAAATCTGGGTTTTCTCGGTTTTCTACGTAATTAAGAATCACCCAAAATTACGATAAACCAAAACCCCACGTAATTAGGAATCACCCAAAATTACGATTAAACCAAAACTTGCGAATATAATTAAGTTTGAGGATTTTTACGTTTTAACATGCAATATCTTAACTATGGATATTCGCACCCATAAAACCGTTGGAGTTTTAATATGCGAATAATCTACCTTAGTTAATTGCACATTACCTTTTGAAAAAACTTTTGGTTTGAATTTCGTTCATGCAAAATAAAACGAAAATCACACAATCAACGAAAAAATCATAAATACGGGAAATTAAATAAAATAAAATTTCCCGACTATTATGGCCTTCTCTATCGTTGATTCCTTGACGCCTCGGTGACACTTCCTGTCGTGTCGCTCCCACTCGTTATTTGGATTCCTCTCGATTCGCCCGGGTTTTCTCGGTTTATTCCGTAATTAGGAATCACCCAAAATTACAATAAACCAAAACCCTCGAATATAAGTTACCCAAAATAACGTCTTCGTCATAGTACAAAAATTCCTATATACAAAGGCATTTTTCTAGGAATTTAAAGACGACATGATTAGATCAAATCCTACTACAAGATTTTTCTAATCCTACACGGCTTCCAGCTCGTGGTTATTACTATTACAGAAATTTCCATTCAAAAATAAAACGAGCCCGGACATGTCCCGGGGTTTATGAATGAAAATTAAATTTCTACCATAATAGCCGGGAAACCAATAACCACCTGTTTATACATTTCGACAAAAAATAATAATGCCAAAATAAAGCCGTGTAATAAATCAAACAAGTATAAGACCGAAACCAACGCTCTGATACCAATTTGAAGGAAAACTGAACAAGCCCGGGCTAAATCGAAAACCTCACTTTCGTGCTATGCATTCCAGAATCGGAAGCTTTCGACCAAGCTCAGGCTCAAATTAGTTTACCCATGAACGGATCTAGGCTTATACTTATTTAATTTATTAATCGGGACACAAAAAATTAAATCTTTAATTAAAGCGGAACATAAAGATTATACCTTTTGTAGCGAAGTCCCTCGATTAAAGAATACCAAATATTCAGCTGCGATTTCCATAAGAAATCCAATCGATTCTACAAGAACACTCCAAATATTGCGTGGGCAATAATCTATCGGAGTTTACTCGTTTAGCCCACAAGGAAATTACTCAGATCGGATTCAATTAATTTCCAAAAAACTGGCCGAACATGAATCTGCCTATTGCTGCCGGAAAAATTCTGCTGCTGTTTCTTCTACAACAATCCAACACCGAGCTGCTACTTGCTTAGCCCTTTCCACGCTGGGATCTAGACGAGAGACCCACGGATCACCCATCAAGAAATGGAGATCAACGTAGGTCAATCTCGAATCTACCACACGTAGTTGAACTAGGCAGCAGCAGCGATAAGGACAGCCACGATTTTCTGGATGAAAACCGACAAGGGGCAGCTGCAATTTGCTGGATAAAACCGACAAGAGCAGCCGCAATTTCACTGGGTGAAAACCCAAAAGGGACAGCCAATTTCCTGGGTGAAAAATCGACAAGGGACAACCACAGTTCGCTGGATGAAAACCCACGAACAAAAACCATACAGCAGCAGTCCCGGTGTAGAAACCAACAATAATCTGGCGAGATTCTATATATTAAACCCGACAGTTCAACCTTTTGAATGAATCCAATCCAAAGAGGTGAGAAATCTGATTTGTTTTTGAGAGAGAGTTCTTAAAAAAAAATTCTCTCTCTTAAATCTTCTCACCCAAGAAAACAAGACAAAATTGTCTTGCTACAATTTCCTTAGGGTTTCTTGGGCATCAAGTATTCTATTTATAGTAGCTCGATTGGAGACCTAATGGGCTCTCGAGTTAGGCCTTAAAATTTGACTTTCGTTGACCGCTAAGTCTTCCCGACTAATCAACTCCAATCGACCCTTTTAAATTAATTTATTTAATCCACTTTGTTAATTTAATTTAATCGAACCCTTAGAATTAATTAATTCAAAATAGAATTAATTTCTAAATTCACTTCGTCGATCAAATATTAATTAAGCCCTTCGGATTAATTAATTTGCCTTGTCGATTAGTCAAACGCATAATCGGTCGTACCACTAACGGACCAATTATGGAACTACCGCTCGAAAACGACTTTACATCGCGCCATTATTATTTCTTCCATCTCCCCACATTAAAGATCTAGTGCTCGTCGATTTATCAATTTACTGACAAATTAATTCACCGACTTCTTGGTTTCCGAGATTAGTACCACTCGACCTTTTATTATATTGAACATAAAGTTCACTGGCCAGGTTTAGTATAATAACCTTACGAGCTCATCTCGGGAGCACCATCAACCCGGCGAACCAGTACGTGGATTCCTCCGACCAGCAACGGCACGCAAGAAGCTAAACACCGCATACCCAACTTACCGAGGTATTGGCCTCAATTGACCTCACTCTTTGGCAAATCAAAGCACACGACACCCAACCCTCACGCCCGTCCCAATCTCGGGATTGAGAGACGGAATACTAGGACCGAATTGACTACGCCGATCAGTACAAGTCAATTCTATCCAAACTGGTCGTGCTCAATATGCCCCGGGCATATCTGTGTGATTTAAACTAGTCTAGATAAACCAATTTCCAAACCACACAATAACCTATACCGATAGTATGTTCAGACTATCTCGGTTACGAGCATACTTTTTATATATCAATACTTTAACCAATAACGGTATCTACTGTGTTTTTCGACACCCCGTTATCTAGTTCTATGATATAAAGGAACATATTTATACTGAAACAAAATGATATGTCATCAATGGATATTAGTTTTTGATACAAGCCATAGCTTTTCTGTATTCAAAACTAACATAAGGTAGATAGGGACAAGTTAGATTCAAGATTGGAGGTAATGTTGTTTGTAGGATATCCCAGAGGAATGAAGGTTGGTTTATTCTATAGTGATAAAGATCAGAAGGTGGTGGTTAGTACCAACACTAGATTTTAGAAGAGGACTATATTCTAAACCACAAACCATAAAACAAGATTGTGCTAGAAGAGCTTAAGGGACAGTCTAGAATTTCTCATGCACCAGTACAAGTATATACATCACAGAATACAGCACGAGTTATCACAGATGATGCGATTACACAGAAGGTGTCTCATCATAGTGGGAGGGTTGTCAGACAATCTAAGAGGTATATGGGCTTTGGAAAATCTTCGGATTTGGTCTTTTGCGCTCACAAACAAAACCCTGTTAACTACAGTAAGGCACTTCAAGATAAAGATGCAAATTCTTGGCAAAGGGCAATGACTATATTACAAAGTGTTCGGATGAGAATTGTGTGTATTGCAGGTGTGATGAAAACTCAGTGGTGTTTCTTGTACGTTATGTAGATGATATTTTTCTTATTACAACAGTAAGAAGGTATTGTCAGACGTAAATGCATAGTTGTTCAAAAAAGTTTGATATGAAGGATTTGGGAAAGGCTGGACATATCATTGGGATCAAGATTATTCGAGATCATAGGAGATGTTCATAGATAATTTCTCAGGCTTCCTACATAGACATGATTCTGACTCGTTTTAACATGCAAAACTCCAATAACGGTTTATTACTTTTAAGATACAGAGTGCATCTATCTAAGGAGCAATCTCCTAAGTAGATAGAATCTATGAAGACAGTTCCTTATGCATTTGCGGTAGGAAGTCTCATGTATGCTATGTTGTGTACGAGGTTAATATTTTCTTTGTCGTTGGCGGAGTTAGCAGATACCAGAGTAACCCAGGAAAAACTCAAGTATTTGTGCATAATGAAAGACCAAGTTTTGGTCTATCGGGTGCAAGAGCTAGTTTCAAGGGGTTACACAGATTAGGATTTCAAAAGTGATATGGACAAAAAGAATGTCTACCTCTGGGTTTGTGTTTACTCTGTGAAGTAGAACTATAGTACGGCGTAGTGTCAAGCAGAAATGAATGGCAGACTCCACCATTGAGACTGAATACGTTGCCATGTCAGAGGCAGCGAATGAAACGGTGTGGTTCAGGAACTTCATAGTGGATTTAGATGTGATTCCTAAGTTGCCCAGGTTTATCACAGTTTAATGCGATAACAATAGTGTAGTGGGAAACTCGAAGAAACCACAAATCCGCAAAGCGAAGAAACACATAGAGCATGAGTACCACCCAATATGAAAAATCATAAAGAGAGGAGAAGTGGGTGAAGATAGTATCAGTAGACAAACTTGCAGATCCATTCATGAAAAGCATTGACTGTAAAAGTCTTTGAGAACTACGTGAAGGGCGTGGGAGTTAGATACTTGGCTGAACCTTGATAGTTCTCTAGTTTTAGGTGTGACATAAGAATAAATGTATTAAGCCAGTTTTTATACTTCAAACCATAGTTTTGAGTATTAGTGGGAAATTGTTAGTTTTGAATATTGAAAAGCTATTGCTTGTATCAAAAACTAATATCCACAGTTTACATATAATTATGTTTCATTATTAAATTGTTCCTTTATATCATATGTCTAGATAACGAGGTGTAGAAAAGAACAGTAGATCTCGTTATTGGTTAAAGCAATGATATATAAATAGATGCTCGTAACTGAGATAGTTTCAACTTACTATCGGTTTAGGTTATCTTGGGATTTGGATAATTAGTTTGTCTAGACTAATTAAATCATACGGATATGCATATTGAGCATGACATGTTCGGGATTGAATTAACTTTTACTGATTGGTATAGTTAACTCGAACCTAATATTCTAATCTCTAAATCCCTTGACTAGAGTGGGCATGAAAGTTAGATATCATATGCTTTGATTGCCAAAGGGTGCGATCAATTGAGGCCTAAATCTCGGTAAGTTGGGTATGTGGTGTTTGACTTCTTTATGTGTCGTTGCTAGTTTAAGGAATCCATGTACCGGTTCGCCGGGTTGATGGTGTTCCCGGGATGAGCTCATAAGCTTTATTATACTAAACCAGGTCAGTCGACTTTATGTCTGGTATAATAAGAAAGTCGAGTGGTATTAATCTCAGATACTAAGAAGTCAATGAATTAATTTATCAATAAATTTATGAATCGATGAGCACTAAATCTTTGATGTGGGGAGATAGAAGAATAATAAAGTGAGCCCGAAGTAAATTTGTTTTTGAGTGGTAGTTCCATAATTGGTCCATTAGTGGTACGACTAATTATGTGTTGGACTAATCGACAAAGTGAATTAATTAATCCTAAAGGTTTAATTAATATTTAATTGACAAAGTTGGTTATATTAAATAATCCTAAGGGCTCGATTAATTTTAATTAATGAATTAATCTAGGGAAGACTATGAGAGTCAATGAAAGCCCAATATTAATGCCCAACTCAAAAGCCTTTTAGGTATCCCTTGAACCTCCTATAAATAGTCCTTGTTAGGCATTTGGAAGACATTAAGAAACCTTGGTGGCTAAGTTGCCTAGAGTGAGAAGGAGTAGCCTAGAGAGAGAACTTCTTCTTCTTCCTTATGTTCTTTCTCGAAGTCGTCTTAGGATCCATCGATCTTCAAAAATCTCAGCCCTTTCGATCGCCAGTTTCCAATTCACTGTAGTCCTTCGATTTGCGTGTCGCCCCGTCCCTCAATTTGCGCCTCCAGACTTTTTGATTCTCCTATTCACTTGATTCGACCTCCGTTGTGATCAATGACGGTAGTTGTCTAGATCGTGGTGGGCGAATTCTTTTGGTGGTGGTTATTGGATTTTTTGCACCAGGCGGTAAATTGGAGGTTGATATTCGGCAACGATTTGCTGAGGATCTGACGAGTTTTTCAAAGTGTGTTTCTTTTGGATTTCTTCATTAGTGTCTTAGATACCCCATGGATCGTCACCCACATTATTTCGGGGTGGAGACGGAGTCATTTGTGGGATTCGATAGTGAATTGGGCAGCTAGGCGGTAAATAAGCACAGCAATCTACGAGCAACGATCTGCTGAGAATCTGACGAGTTTTTCGAACTGGATCTTTTATGGATTTCTTCCTTAGCATCTTATCTACCTTGTGGATAGTTTCCAACAAGATTTCTAGGTAGATACGGAGTCATTCTTGGGATTTTCTCGTGATTAGTTCTGGCGGTAAACAGCAAGGATTTTCAGCTTTGGTTTTCCTATTGCTAGGGACACGCTTCAAAGGTATAATCTTTAAAACTTCTGCTTTAAACTACAGTATCTGAGTGTGACCGAGGATTCTTTGTTTTGATGCGGTCACAACAACAACGACAAGAAAACGACACATCACATACCCATACTTGGCAACCTATTATGACCCATTTAGGCGTATGTCAAAGCACACTAATTTTCACCTAAGACCATGCGTGATTTCTCATATAAGGATTCTAGTACAAGTATTACTCAAATGAACCACTCATGATCTAAGTAGTCCATGGAGTGTTTCTTTTAGAATATTCCTTGCCTGCCCCAGTTGGAACTATTCTAACTTTGATTACCCTAGAAAAGATTGCAACTTGATTGGAGAAGACCTTACAAAAAGGCAACTAGGAATGTCTGGCTTGGCTGGAACTTCATATACCAAAATTGTTTACGAAGCACTACTTTCGGCTTAATGGACTTATCCTTTCTTTATTCTTGGCATATCGATTTCATAATTTAAATATGCACAAGAGTATTAAATTAATGAATTTAATTCAATTGATATATCATCAATCAAATGACAAATGTCAATAAATAACCCTCATAAGGTCACATACACCAACAATCTCCCACTTGCCCATTGAAGTACCTTGGGTGGGTACTTGTCTTGAAGGACAAGTTCTTGAGTGAAGATTTCATGGGTTAAGACATTGAGGACTTGTGTGACCTTTCTTCTCCTTGCTCTTGTCATAGAACCATCTATGTCTACCAAAGGGGTCTCTTTGGTAGGGTCTGTTGGAGTAGAATACATAAGCTATGCTTGTATTGTACAGTTTCTCAGATTAATATATCGATTCGTGTTTCAGTCATATCTTGTTGTGCATTAATCGTCCATTTATATTATGTAAGTAGATGATGAGGTGTCTGGTACAACACAGTAGATCTCATCATTGGTTGAAAGACATAATATATAAATGAGGTTCGTAACTGAGACAGCTTTGGACAAACTGTCGGTTTAGGTTATTATGTGATTCAGATAATTAGTTTGTCTAAACTAATTGAATCATATAGATATGCCCGGGGCATATTGAACTTGACTCTTAGGAATGATTTGTCTTGTACTGATTTAAATAGACAAATCGATCCTTGTATTCTATCTCTAAATCCCTAGACTCGAGTGGGCATGAGCATTAGACATAGTGTACTTTGATCTGCCAATGGGTGAGGTCAAATGTGGCCAATAGTCTCGGTGGGTTGGGTGCGCGTGTTTAGTTACTTGGTGTGCTGCTGCTTGTCGAAAGGAAACCATGTACCGGTGCGTCCGGGGTGATGGTGCTCCCGAGATGAACTCGAAATGTTTATTATACTAAACCCGGTCGGTGGACTTATGTCCGGTATAGTAAAAAGGTCGAGTGGTACTAGTCTCGGAATTAAAGAAGTTAATTAATTAATTTATCAGTAAATTATATCTTTGATGTGGGGATATTAATGAATATAATTTAATTAAGTTGTTCCGGAAGCAATTCTGGTGTAGAATGGTTGTGCCAAAATTAATCCGTTAGTGGTACGATTAATTTTGTAATGGGTTAATTGAATAGGTAGATTTAATTAATTAATTGGTTAATTATTCCTAAGGGTTAATTCAGTAATTAACAAAGTGGAATTATTTAATTAATTCCTAAGTGTTAATTAAGTAATTAACAAAGTGGAATTATTTAATTAATTAATTAAGTCTTAAGTTTCAATTGGAATTAGGAAATCCTAGAGATTAGGAACTTAGTAGAATTTGATTTATCCTATCAGATTGGTTGCCTAATTGGATTTGGAAACTAATTCATTACCTAAACCCATTAGGAAGACCAATCCTAAACCAACTTGGATTCTCTCTTGTAACTCTATAAATAGACAAGGATCAGTCATTCAGAAAACACAATTAATCCACAGGATTTCTAGAGAGAGAAAATTCTAGAGAGAGAAAACGTTTCTCTCTCCAAGTCGAATTTTCAAGAAAGTGTGCGGCTGGTTTTTGGGTTTCTAGTGGCTGAAATTTTGGCCTTGGTTTATACCAGCTGCGCGTAGCTTTCTCTCTCTGCGGGCGGTGCGTTTATAGTACGTTCCAGGTGCTGCGGGGCTAGAGTTTTCTAGCAGGTGGATTGTGGCGAGTAGCTGATCAATTGACTTCTAGTTCGTTGCCCACACAATGTAAAGTCATAGTCTTGAGGCATACAAGAGAATCACCAGGTGCACGCTTCAAAGGTACTTTTCTAAGATTCCGCTTTAATAGAAATTTTTGTTGCGTGGTAAATCGAGCAAGTGCAAACCCAGATCCTACCAAAACTTTCAGGGTCTTGGTGGTACACATAGGTTTGGAGTAACGCACATACTTTATGTTGGTGAATGTGCCCTAATGAGGGCTATTTATGTAAATATACTTTGAGGGTATTTATGTAAATAAGATATTTGTCGTTTGATTGATTGTTTATCAAATGAGTTAATTTCATGATAGTAATATCCTTGTGCATATTTAAATTCATGAAATCGATCCGCCAAAAGAAATACTCCATGGACTAATTAGATCATGAGTGATTCTTTTGAGTAGTACTGATACTAGGATCCTTAGACCAGAAATCACTACATGGTCTTAGGTGAATTGTAGTGTGCTTTGACATACGCCTAACGGGGCCGTAACAGGTTGCCAAGTACGGGTATGATTGGGTACACTATGAGACACGCTAAGGTATGTAGGTGAAGTGATGGGACTACAAATCTCTCTTAAGTGAGAGATGATATCTTGGCCACTTGATAGTGAACTGAAAGTGCATAGCCATGCCCAAGGAATGATAGGATACCATTTGCTTGAAGGATTTAGTGTCACTAAGAGATCAAGTAAACGCTTAGCTATATAAGGATGATGGCTCCATGCCTTATGCTAAACTGGATATCGATGTAGAGGATCGTACGCAGTTTGCTCGGAAAGGTTGTGTTGAATCTCCATTCGACCCTCCATTCTGAATTGGGTAGTCATTATGTCTTGCTAGAGACCACTAATGACTTATGGATTAATCAATGAGATTGAGTTATCCGTTGCCAATTTGGAATGGGCCTACAGGATCGCACATAAGAAAGTTCAATGATGTAGAATAAGGATTCTTGTCTACAATAAGTATAATTGTTATACTTAAATAAATAAGATTTAATTAAATGGTTGAATTAAATATTATTAGAAAGGTCTATGGTATTAATTAATAGTTAATTAATTACCTAAGAACAATTGAGATGGGCTGATAAATCAAGGAACTTAATTGCAATTGAAGTTCTTGACCCATCAGCCCGATCCATGGGTCATGGGTTGATCCATGGGCTTGGTGTATAACCCAAATCATTAAAGTATTATTTAAGGCTGATTTGGAATTAGTAAATATTATTTAAATACTGACTTGGAAGCAGTTAAATAATATTTGGTAATAATACTGATTTGGAAAATTACTAAAATCGGTTAAGTTATAATTGGATAATTACAATACTGATTTTGGAAATTAATTCTCTACAAATATCCTAGGGATATAATTGTAGAGAGAGGGGATTTTGAATTATTCTCATCAGACAAAATACACAGGATTTCCCAAAATTCTCTTGGTAGGCAAGATTGGCTAGCACCAACCTGCGAAGGCTTTCGTACTTGAGAGTAGAGGATCCTTCGAGGAAGGATTTTGGAGACAACAAAACGCCATCTTCTCAGAGGAGCCAGGCGACGTGCGCAACCGATTACGCTTCAAGGGTAAGACCCGATCCTTAGTGTTTAGGATTCCACTGTTTAATTGGATTAAACACCTAAACAATTCCCAACAGTGGTATCAAAGCCAGGTTCCTAATTTTAATGTTAAAATAAAGTTAATTGTTTAAAACAAATTGTTTGTTTTGAGAATTAATTTATGTGGCTGAAAAAAAATAATTATGCCGACAAAATTGTTTTGGGAATTGAGAAAAAAAAAATTTTTTTTTTTTGGCCAGAATTAAACAAGGGCTAAATTTGTTTTTTTTTTTTTTTTTTGGTTTTCTGGGTTTTTGGAAACCCTCATTGGAAAAACCGATTTGGCTAGAACGGAAAATAGATTACCCTTGAATAAAATGAAATCTGGGCTGTTTTTTCCCAAAACTATTCACAGAGAAACTGGGTTTTTCTCACAAAATGTTCTTCTGGGTTTTTCGGTTCGCTCGCCTAAAAAATGAAACTTGGCTGCTTATTGTTTTACCGTTTTTTTCCCCCTCCCTTGCCGAATTCTGGATTGTTGATGGAGAATTTTCTTTTGGTCTTAGTTTCTGGGAAAAGGTTTGGCTGAAATGGTTTCAAAATTGGGTTTTGAATTCATTGCTGGAAATTAAGCTTTGTTTTGAATGTCGCCGAATTTTCAAAAATTAAAATGAATTGGAAAGGATTTCGTGTTAGCTAGAACTGGGTTCTTCATTTTCTTGCCGGAAATCGTGTTTTTGAAATGTGGATTTTGGCTTCAAAACTTTTATATGGGCTATTTCGTTTTTTTTTTTTCGTTCAACGGGAAAAACATGTTTGGTTTTTGGTCACTGAGGTTACCGAAAAAACGGGCTGCTGTTTTGGTTTAGAACTCAAATCTTATTTTGGGATTTTCTCTCTGGAAATTGGTTGAGGAAATTAGGTTTCAAAATCTGGCTGTTGTCATTTTTCTGGGATTTTCATTTTCAAGGATGTCGGTCTTGCAAAGCCGCGGGGAAAAACGCGCCTCATCGGAGGTTTGCGTCGTTTTTCATCTCCGGTGATCGAAGAGAGTCGGAAAGGTTCCGGCTGGATTTCGGTCACGATTGCTGCCGGGTCTAGTTCCGATCGTGGCCAGAAACGTTCTGGTCGACGAGTTGGAGACCGGCGACGCAAGGCTATTGGCGCCGGAAGAGATGACTGGCGAATGTCGTCGGGAGTCGAGGAGGCCGGCGGGAGGCCGAAGAGGACGAAGAGGGTTGGCGGCGGCTTGGGGGTGAAGCCCTAATAGGCCATATTTACTAAAATACCCTAATGCCCCAAGAAACCCTAATTGGTTAAAGAAGAGAGGCGGCAGGGGCTGAAGCCCTAATGGGTGTATGTACTACATTGCCCATGCCGCTTCCTCTAATTACCAAAAATGGAATGCAGATCTTAAAATGGTTTTAAAATTGCATAATGGTCCCTGGACTTTGAGTCCTCCTCAAAACCCTATCCCAAAATTTTATTTTAATTACCAAATCACCCCAAAAGTTTCAGAAAATTAAAATTCTAAAATTTTCTGAATTTTATTTAATAAGATTTTAATTATATAGTCTTATTAGATAAAGATAGGATTAATTTAGAATTTTATCCTATAAGTTTAAATTTATCGTAATTAGATAATTAGATAAATTTTAAAATAATTATTTTAATTAGATTAAAATAATTAGAAAAGATAAATAAATAAATAAATAATTAATTAATTAGTTTAAATTTTGAATTATTATTTATTTATTTTATTTTATTTTGATGCTTATTTAAATTGTTTAAATTTTATTTGAAGCATCATAATTATGCAAGCATGTTCATGTATCATTTTGGATAAATGTAAAATGAACAGAAGGATTGATTAAAATTGATCATGACACGATCAATTTTAATTCTGTAATAGTTACACAATCCTTAAAATTAATCGGCTTAAATTAAAACCGGTTTGTATGAGCATATGCATTTTATGTGTTTCAAAGCATGAATTGGGCTTTTAATTTTAACGTTTTAAAAGTTGGGGCCTGGGAGCCAATTTTGAATTTGGGCCTGCGTGCCTATAAAAATCATCATGTAATAGTTAGGCCCAAAAGGAGGTTCCAAAAGGAGTCCATGGTGGAGCCCAAGAGCGGAGGCCCGAACATGAAGATTATAAAAAGGCCCTGTAATAGATTAGAGCCCAGTTCATCGCTTTATTTCATTCTTTTATTTATGCGAATGAATGATAAACGAAAATGCATATTAAGCCGATCAAACTTAAATCCCAAAAACCCAAGATTTTGCTTCCATACTTGAGGGCCCGCTTGAGTGTCGAACGTCTGATGGACTTGGAGAGCCGAAGGGCCTCAGGTTTTCTTCATGCGGCGGGTTGTTACATAATAGTGCCCAACTTTATCACTATCATTAATGAGTAGAAAAAATATTTGGGTATTAGATGCTCAACTTTATCACTACCACTTGTTATGGAAAAACTGTGTGGGTGTCTATTGATGTGATGCCTTGAGGGATGGTTTAACTTGGGAAAATTAATCATAGCTTGACCGGATAAGTTGACTAGGGATTAATTTTGCAAAGATATGATGGTGTCAAACATTTGGAATGTTCATCTTATCACCGAAAAGTTGCATGGTATGCAATTGGAAAGCGTTAAATTACATGGAATGTGATTTGAACGTTGCCTACCAGAAGAGCCCGATCCCTACGATACTTGCCAAAGCAAGACTGGGGTTGACTCTTTGTGGATTTTCGGCCCACAATCTAGCACCAACACAAAATTGTTTGGGATTTCAATTTTGGCTATTGTGGAAAACATTTTTCAAAACTCATTCTAATATTTTGCATTTACTCTCTGTAGAAATGGCATCATCTAGCACAAATGTTATCTTTACTCTAAGAAGTATATTGGATAAGGATAAATTGGTTGGACCAAACTTCTTAGATTGGGAAAGAAACTTGAGAATAGTTCTCAAACAAGAAAGGAAGCTACATGTCTTAGAGACCGCTTTACCTGAACCACAACAAAATGCTTCGGCAACTGTTCAACGAGCCTGGGATAAGCTGAAAAACGACTCCGATGATGTGACGTGCTTGATGCTCGCGTCTATGACAAGCGAGCTTCAAAAGCAGTTCATGAATTTGGGAGCGTTTCGAATTTATGAGTCACTGACGGAAATGTTTCGTGAACAAGCTTCAGGTATCTTTGTTATAGAAATAAATCTTTCTATGTCCACCTCATGGGTATTAGATACTGGTTGTGGGGCTCACATTTGTACTAATGTGCAAGGACTCAGAAATAGAAGGATAACAAAGAAAGGTGAAGTAGATCTCCGAGTGGGCAACGGGGCAAGAGTTGCTGCTGTTGAAGTTGGAGATTACACTCTGTCTTTACCTTCTGGTTTAAATATCGAACTTGAAAATTGTTATTATGTACCTGCTTTGAGCAGAAATATTATTTCAGTTTTGAGTTTAGATAATAAAGGTTTTCGATTTATTATAGAGAATAATTCGTTATTTTTATACAGATTTGATGCCTTTAAATACCACTTGTTGTCTTATTTAAGGTTTTATAAATAAGTTTTTTTGATTAGATGCCGACTCCGACACTCACCAGATTGTCACTATATGAAAACTAATTTCAGCGGGAGTTGGTTTTTAAGTTTAATTGGTTTCCAATTACAGAACCTAATGTTTTTATAATTAATAAAACAATAAACACCATTATTAGTCAATCCTAATCGGATTTAGATTGCATTATAATTAGAAAACAACGAAACTAATTAAATTTGGAAAGGAAAAACTAGAGGGTGTGGCAACTTGTCTTGCGCAAAGGCAAGTAGAGGTGGCCGACTTCTCTGTAGGATTCTAGCTTACCAAATTTGCTTAGTTCCTTCATGACTCATGATCCACCTGTCTTACACTTCAAGAAATCAAGATTAGTTATCAAGAAATCAAGAAAATAAGAAATGAAAGCCATAAAATCGTAGGTACCTTCAAGAATATCAACTCTAATCTCAAGATTGTCATGAACAATCCCTAGGACCGGACCGGGATTATTTTGATTTCTTGTAAATTTCATAAGTTAAAAACTAAACTTTAACAAAAACTTCCAATTTTTAAACATTCAAAAATGTTTTATTCAAATTGAAGAAAATATCTTTTCATGCAAGAAAATCGTCAGTGGTTGAAAAATCGAATCTTTAACCAAAGTGATCAACTCAATCTTATTGACATGAATTTCGAAAAATTATGTTCAAAATAAAATTAAGATGCATGGTTTAAAATTTTTTGTTTGTGCAACAAAATAATTTTTTCTTCAACTGGTTTTGAAAAATAGTAATTTTTAGGACAAGGGTTTTGAAAAATCCATGCATGCAAAAATTACGAAAACTAATTATCTCAAGAAAAAATTTAGCACATACTAAAAATAAATTCAGAAACAAGAATATAACAATAATGCAAGTCAGAATGGCTTGAGCTTTTGATACCAAAGTGATGGCAATCCGGTTCAAAGATGGGTTGTTCCTATGGAGGAAAATAATTCGTTTCCCTATATCTTTATAATTTTGTGGACCTTTGTTACTTGTGGATGAAAAGTGTGGTGAAGATGACCATGATTTTCTAAATAGTATAGAATAACACCACTTTGGATTAGTCATCTAAATGTAGAGTTTTGAAGATCAAAATACAATAGAACCTATTGTATGAATCTCTAAGGATACCTATTTCTGCACATGAATAAACATGTTACTACCAAAGTAAAAGTAAAATTATTAATAAAAAACTGAACTATTATTATTGGTGATTAGCCCCTCTATTTATAAAGTTGGAGAGGGGTGTAGGGTGGCCGACCAATATACCCGGGGTTTACAAAGGATCCCTCTCTTTCTAAAGTTTGAATCTCAATAGAAATCAAAACTAGAGAAGAGTTCTAACTCTACTCTAGTGTGAACACTAATTCTATCTAGTGTGAACACTAGTTGGCATTTATCCTTCTAACAATTATCCTATAAGAATATTCAATTAATATAGAAATAAAAAAGACGCTATTTACTAATGGGTTTTGTTGGACTTTAATTGCCTCATTCGGGCCTTAAGCTTACAGTCTAGTAGTAACATAAGATCACTATAAGAATAATGGCCTTATGCGACACAATTTAAAGCTGTGTCGCAAGTAAATGCCTCAAAAATGCTTCACTTTTGTAATTGTGTCATTTATTTGCGATATTTTTGCGTCAATTAAAGATATTGACCCAAATATGCGATAAATGGTAATTGTGGCGCAAATATACGATAGAAATGCCCTAATTCGCGACACAATTATTTTTTTAAAGCAAATTTACGTCACAATTGCGACAATATAAGAAAATGTAGCAAATTCACAACACATTTGTGTCATTTAATTTTTAAGTCACTAAATTGCTGCACAATCATTGCTGCACTTTAACAAAGTGTCGTTATTTAGCGACACAATCATAATTCTTCTGTAAATTTACGACATTCATGTGATAAATTATTAATGTGTGCCAAATCAAATAATATTATATAATATTTATATTTAGTGACAAAATTGAGAGAGCACTGACCCATTTTTGAAGATTTTGTTAAAAAACCAAACTTATGTTAAAAAAAATTTTAGCTCAAAAACAGTTGAAATCTTTAAAATTAGAAGTGCGAAATTAGAGCTCACCTCAATCACACTGTTATTAAATATTGATGGCTTCCATAAGGGACTAGTGTACCTCTATAGTAAAGTTGACCAAAAAAATTATTAAGTGCATTTATTTTAAAGGTTTGTAGAAAGTCTCATAACTGCATACATTGCAAATCCTACAAGTAACATGGATTCATATACAGAAAAGAAGTAGCATTCTAACTAAGTATACTAATTGTAATGTGTAAATCACAATTAAAATAAATTTGTTCGCAATCTTAGAAATCATCCTTATTTGGTGTATTGATATCATCAAAAAAATCATCATCATCACTGGTATCACCAGAGTCATCACCAGCATACTCTTCCATTTCATCTTCGCTAGAGGAGGTGAGATCATTAATGATGTTAACTTCACTTACAGCACAATTCTCTCCTTGAGTAGTGGGACTTAACAAGTCAAGTGTGGTGCTTTCAACATTTGCTCTGATACATGATGGGTCATTCTTACTATTATCCGCCGCATTTGGTTGTTGAACATAACTATCATCTTCAAAATCATCAAGAACATTAATTTCGGGATCCACATTGAATACACTTCTAGGATTCATTTTCACAGCCACAAATCAATTTGGATCATGTGGATCTTCGATGTAAAAATCATGATGTGCTTCTGAAGCTAGAATGAAAGGCTCATCAGTTTTCCTATTTTGCTTATATAACAAGTGGTTAAAATTGACTAATGTGAAATTGAACTCATCACGCTTTAGCCCTACATTATAGTCCACCCACTTGAACAAGACAAACTTCAAATTGTTAGTATATCTATGTTCAATGATATCTTTCAAAACACCATAATATGGAACATCGTCTAATATAGGATTTTTGTCCTTAGTACTTGAAAAACTTGTAGTTGTTGAACTCAATAACACTCCACTGTTTTGAGTTTTTCTTTTTTTCTCACATTCTTCAGTGTGAAATCGTAAGCCATTTACGATGTAAGCGGAGTAGCATCTCATATGTTTGCTTGGACCGATGACCAAGTGTCGAATGTCTTTATGAATATTGTCACAACTAAATTGATCCATTTTGGCAACCTATCGAGAACAACATAAAATATAATTTCATTATACTTTTGATGTAACAAAAAAGATATAATACAAAAATACAAAATAAATTATTTAATATCTACTTACTTTAGCTTTAAACCATTTGTGAAAAGTTTTGTTATGAGTTTTCTCCAAGTTATAATTTGACAAAGTGGGTTTTCATGTTTAAGAACCCCCAAATGTTCCCTGCATTAGTATGATATTTATTAAAATAATTAGGATGATTTTGCATCACTTAAAAGTGAAATAAATTGGCATAGAAAGCAAATAACTCATATTTAACTTTTGAACTTATCTGTAAATGAGAAACTATTTATCATGTGTCTATGAGCTTGGATCCATTCAACATCTTCACAAAGAATAACTTCTTCTTTGCCAATTGGGTGACCGATTGTATTGGAATCTTTTGCACTATCATTGTTTCTGTTTGATCTGTTCAATTTTGATTCCAGGTTTTTCAAGTACATTGAACAAAATGTCATGCATTCTTTGGCAAGATAACCCTCAGCTATAGAGCCTCTGGATGACTTCGAGTATGAAAGTAATTTTTTAATGTGCACAAATACCTAATCACCAAAATTAGTGTCAATTAAAAAATTACCTTGAACATAAATTATAAAACTAATACACTAAAAAAATATGACAATACCTCTCAATAGGATACATGGACCGAAATTGAACAGGTCCAGCAAGTTTAGCTTCTTCAGCAAGTTTACATGCTCCATAACATCGAACAATGAAGGTGGAAATATCTTCTCTAATTCACAAAATTGCTAATGCAGTTCGATCCTCCAAAGCTTCAAACTCATTCACTGTGTGCACCTTTGAATATAATTGCTTAAATATATCACGCAAATCAACTATGGCACTGCAAACAGTTTTAGGTACCGTTCTTTTTAAGGTAATTGGTAGTAATTGTTGGATCAATATATGACAATCATGGTTTTTCAAACCCAAAATACATTGCTCCTCCAAATGAACACATGCTGAAATGTTAGATGCATAACCATCAGGTACCTTCACATTTTTTAACACTTTCAAAAACAAATATTTCTATTCTTTAGTCATGGAAAA
The DNA here is from genome assembly GCA_030378225.1 of Knoxia roxburghii. NCBI lineage: Eukaryota > Viridiplantae > Streptophyta > Magnoliopsida > Gentianales > Rubiaceae > Knoxia > Knoxia roxburghii. The sequence continues at coordinate 15,663,728 of CM059418.1, forward strand.
AGAAGCAGGTGGCAAATAAAACTTACTTCCTTTCCTCTGAGGATGAAGTGACTTTCTAATCCTCAAATCTTGAAGATCCAATTGAGAATTAATATTATCCTTTGTTTTTCCTTTAACACCAAGCAAAGTCCACAAGAGATTCTCCAAAAAATTCTTCTCGATATGCATAGTATCAAGAATGTGATGAATTATATTTTCTTTCCAATCAGGCAATTGGAAGTGCTCAATTTTTTCCAATTGTACGGACATATTGATGTAGCATCACTATATTGTTTCAATCTCTTCCTTTTTCTTTCATTAGCAGTTAATGATCTTTTTCCAAACATCTTCACTGTTCCATCTAGCTGTTCTAAAATTTATGTGCTAGATAATCTCTGGGGTTTATGAGAATTATCGATGCAACCATTAAAATGTATTGAATTTTTTCGATAATTGTGACTCGCAAGAAGAAATCTACGATGACCAACGTAACAATGTTTCCTTCCATTTTTTAGCCAACGAGATTGAGGATTTTTATTGCAGCAATGACATGCAAATGCACCTTTTGTACTCCAACCGGAGACGTTTCCATATGCAGGAATGTCATTTATTGTCCAAAGTAACGACGCGTGAAGCTGAAACATGCATTTTTCTGTTGCATCATAAGTTGGAATGCCTGTATTCCATAATTCTTGAAGTTCATCAATGGGCTGTTGTAAATACACGTCAATGTCATTCCCCGGAGCTCGAAGACCATCAATTAGTGTCGATAGTATAAATGATGATTGTTTCATACATCCGAAGGGGGCAGATTACATGGTATCAGAATAATAGGCCATGTGCTATGACTAATACTCATTGAACTGAATGAATTGAACCCATCAGCAGCTAATCCAAGTTGACCATGACGATAATCAGCCAAAAAAATTGGATTTTTCTCATCAAAAAGTTTCCAACATTGAGAGTCAGCAGGATGTCTAAGTTTTCCATCATTAATGCGTTCTTTTGCTTGCCATCTCATCAAAGAAGTTGTTTTTGAGAACATGAATAATCTTTGAAGTCTCAATTTTAAAGGAAAGTAGTGAACAACTTTTGCTGGAATCTTTTGTTCACTTTTGCAAGTATCCTTGTCGTGCCCCTTAAATTTCTTATACCTTGATGTTTCGCAGTGTTTGCATTTGTCATCATTTTCTGCATCTTTCTAGTAAATCATACAATCATTTGGACAAGCATGAATCGTTATGTAATTCATACCCAAGTCCTTGACAAGTTTCCAAGCTTCACGATAAGAACTTGGAAATAGTTCATTTTCAAATGCCTCTTTAAAGACCTCCGACAACATTGTGAAAGAATTGTTACGTCATCGAGATATTGATTTGACATGCAACAAACGTATGATAAAAGACAAAATAGTGAAGCTTTTGCACCCTGGAAATAATTCAGTTTCGGCATGTTTCATCAGTTTAAAAAATTTCTCAGTATCCTGATCAAATTGTTCATTCGAATAGTCTTCAGCTCGTTTGCTCATACCCTTATCAATATCAAATAAATTTTGTCCTTTTACAAAACGATTAGAAGAAGTCCCAAGTCCATCATGTATCAAATCTTCGATATTATCATTATCGAATTCTTGTTCTGTATTGCTTGCCAAATTTTGCTGCCTGTACTGAACCCAATTATGATAACTTTCCAAACACCCATTCTTCAAAATGTGCAAATGTACCTCTTCCCGTAGGTGACTTCTAGAATTACAACATTTTATGCATGGACACTTTATTTTTGAATTTGGTTGCTTGTTTTTGTATGTAAAATCAAGAAATTCTTGTACACCTCGTCTAAAAGAATGATCATTCACTCGTGATGCCTTAATATGAATCCAAATTGTCCATGTGCATATGTTAACAATAGACAAACATCAATTAATTATTATGAAAAGTGAAAAAATAACCAATTAAATTTCAATTACAATCTATTTAAATTTTAAATTCAACATAATTTTTAATGCCTCAACAAAAAAAAAATACAAATGATATGATGAAGACAAGTCATGCAGCGCAATGCCTCTGTTCAAAATGAGAAAAAAATAGATTGTCAATAATTAAGAAATTTTAATCCAAATAAAGGGATGAATGCACAAAAATCTATTCTTCCCGATTTTTAATAAGTTGTACTCATTCCCTTCCATAATAATAAATCATATATAATTTTGTATTTTAAATAAATAAAATAATATGTGAGTTCAAAAAAATAAAATAATATGTATTATAAACGAAAAAATAGAACCAATATAATATTTTACTTTCAAATATAACATATCATTAGTTACCTAACAAAAAAATTATTTTTTGTCTTTTTAAACTATTTAAATTTTTTATTTTAAATAAAGTATACAGTATAAGTTATGTAAAATATTAACTATTATATAATAAGCAATTTATTTATCCTCTTCCTAATTAAATTTCTGAGACTTGAGTATTAGATAATGGTGGAAAACGCACCAAAAAAAAAAAAGTGTTAATTTTTCCAAAAAAAACAGTGCATAAAGCCACCAAGAATATCTTGTTTGGTTGCTACTGAACAAGACTGAAATGATCCATGGATTCAATCAATCAAACCAACCAAATCTCACTAAAAAACAACTCCATTAAAGGATACTTAAAAATCCAGACAGTTTTTCTACAGTTACAGATGATTCAAACCATTACAGGGACAGAATAAACAATATTTTACGGAGGGAGGAGGGAGAATAGGAAGATCTCCAATCTAAAAGGGAGAAAGAAAGAAGAATAGGGAGGGAGGAAGAGAGGAAGAAGAAGTTACAGAAATTTGCAGCTCACATAAAATAAAGCTGCTATAACTGCACAAACCAAATATATATCAAACTCTAATCTGAGCCTAAAACAAACAGACAGAGATGGATATCATCGTTCCTAAAAGACTGCCATTTTCCAGAATGATAATATGGCATCTTGACTGCTACTTCAGATCCCTCTGTTTCTAATTACTCTGTTTTTTAACCTGTTTACTCTCACAGAGCATGGATCCACTGGAAATGGATAACTGCACAAATATTTAAAATGGATGACTTCTGCTTTCAAAAGTATATTAAACAGTAACAACAATTACCATAGAATCAAATACTTTCAAATATAGATGACAAAAATGCAAACATGACCATCTGATATCGTTAGTTTAAGGAAACCTACATCTCCTATTCCCTACAGGGATATATATTTCATACAGCAAGTTTCTAAACTCAACAATTGGTTAGCATACTCTCATTAGGTTAGCCTGTAAAATTCCTAAATTTTAGAACATAAGAATTTGATGACAGTAAACCATGTATGTATATTGTTGGGGCATAGAACTTGACTTCATCATGTTTTTCTCACAAAGTTAAAGGTTGAAAACTAAATCAATGGAGTAGGAATTTTAGACAAAACAAAAAACAAACATGGTTTATTAAGGTATTGACTCAAAAAGCCCTATTAACAAGTTAGAGTAACATATAATATAAATATCCATCAAAGGAGACAGACTGAAATATTGAAACAGATTAAAAATACTTAATCGGGTATGGAATCAACAGACAGAATGCAAAGCCAAAGATTCAATCAATTTCCATGCCAAAAACAATCGTACAAAAACAAAGGAAAAACACAAGAATTTATTCATGACAAATTTATTAATCAAGAAATCCCATACTCTAGAACAGAAGAATTGGATGACATTAACCCATGTATTGTATATTGTTGGGGCATGGAACTTGACTTCATCATTCTTTTCTGACAAAATTAAAGGTTGAAAACTAAATCAATGGAGTAGGACTTTCAGACAACACTAAAATCAAAGAAGGTTTATTAAGGTCTTGACTCAAACGCGAAGATTCAGTCAATTTCCATGCCAAAAAAAAAATCCTACAAAAATTCAAAAATTACTAGATAAGTTCCATAAAAGAGAATTGTGGTAATTCAATCTGCTTGACCATCACCAAAGACAAACTTATGAAATCATGGGACAGAATGATCAAAGACACTCAATCGGGTATGGAATCAGATTCAAACAGATTAAAGACACTCAAATTAAAGATTAACCATGCGACAGAATTGTGGTAATATTGACAAAGATTAAAAAAAAAAAAATCCAGTATGGAATCATTCGACAGAATGCAAACCCCAAGTTGCAATCAATTTTCATGCCAAAAACAGCCCTAGAATAAAAAAAGAACTTTTAAACACAATGAATGTTAACTCTATGGAGCTGTTGTTCCTTTAACATGAAAAAGGTGAGGAAGACACGATAGAAGATGATTTAGCAGGTTGAGAAATCGAGAGGAGGAGTGGGAGATTGGTCATAGAAAAATAGGAAGGCGAACGTTGTATATAAGGATTCCGGAGATTTCATTTCTTTTTCTGTTTTGGAGATGCGCTTCGAGGGATTTCCTGTTCTTTCTCTGTTTTCGAGACGCCCCTTTTGGACTATTTTCTCTTTTCTGGTTATCTCCACTTTTTGGCCAAATTGGTATTTTGGTCCCTTATAAATGGAGGTGTTGCTATTTTGGTCTCAAATATAACTACGATTGCTGTTTTGGTCCCTTATCAATTTTTTATTAGCGTTTTTAGTCCCTTTTTACGAAAAAGTTTAAAAGATTACGGATTAACTCATTTGATCGCTAGTCAAATCTATTTTTTTCTTCAAAATGATTTGTACCATGATGTTTTCAATTCATTTTATAACTCGGTTCCTCATGAATGTTCAACCCATTTAGGGTTTCGGCCGTTATTTCGGATTGTAAGTCAATCTAAATAGGTTGAACATTCATGAAGAACAGAGTCATAAAATGGATTGAAAACATCATGGTATAAATCATTTTGAAGAAAAAATTAGATTTGGCTAGCGATCAAATAAGTTAATCCGTAATCTTCAAACTTTTTTGTAAAAATGGACTAAAAACGCCAATAAAAAATTGATAAGGGACCAAAACAGCAATCGTAATTTTATTTGGGATCAAAACAACAACACTCCTATTTATAAGGGACTAAAATATCAATTCAGCCCCACTTTTTTCCCGTGTTTTCTTGTAATTTTATTTTTTTACTATTTATCCTACTTTTTAAAAAAAATTTCTTCCATAACCGTGGAGGTCTGGTTCTTTCAACAGGCTAGGACAACAATTTTTGACCATGACATCATTTAACACAATAGCCAGAGTAACACAAGTTTATATATACGTATATATTATTAAGAAAAAACTGATGGTAATATTTCCCTCTGGATAGCTCTTCTTGGTGCAATATTTGACGGCGGTGGATCGAGCCGAAATCGAGGGAACAAGTAAACATACCAACAGGTCGAGGGCGATTCCTGTAAGGTTGACTTGGACCCTCGCCATTGTTCTCCTAGGGAAGCAAGGAATAAAAGAGGAAGAGATTTTCTAGGCAAAGAAGCGAAAACTCCTAATATTTATCCTACTTTTCTCTATTTCTTTTAGAATATTTCTATCCCAAATTTATTTACTCCACCGAAACTTAAGCCTCATCACCCCTATTGATTTTACCCATTTAATTCGTATAATCCTTGAATTAAGTCCCTAATTAAAATTTAAGACTGTATTACTTGTACCTTTAAACTTTAATATTAAATTTCAATACTCAATTAATTCCATATTTAAAATATAATACGACGTCATTTAAACATTAATTTCAAATTTTTAGAATTAACTAAGTATATTATGTCGACAACATTAACAGTTGGGTCTCACAAAATCTAATTAAACTTTCACAATCGTTCACATCGTAATTAATAAATAATATTAATAGAAAATTATTATTAACCTAAATTTTAATTTTAAAAAATATTTACATTTGAATGAGAGAATTAGTAGAGTATAAAATCATAGTTTAGTGTAGCGGTAACATAGGGTTTATATACTGTAGGGCTATAGGAGTAAAATTCATCATACTCCTACTGTAGCGTGCTACAATTGCGCGCTACATTTTTTTTTTTTGACGCACAGCTTTTTTTAAAAAAAAATACTTTTTTTATAAAAAAATTAAGACAGTAGATATCAGATCAATGGACTATAGATATCAGATCAAGAATATAAAAGAAATCATACAATAGAACTAAAACATATTTAATAAGGGAGATCACATCATGATTATATAGACATCAGATCACAGAATACTAGACATCAAATCAACAAACTATAGATATCAGATCAAAAATATAAAAGAAATTATACAATAGAACTAAAACATCCTTAACAAGTACATATCACATCATGATTATATAGACATTAGCTCACAAAATACTAGATATCAGATCAACAGACTATAGATATCACATCAAGAATATAAAAGAAATCATACAATAGAACTAAAACATACTTAACAAGGGAGATCATATCATGATTATGTAGACATCAGATCACAAAATACTAGAGATCAGATCAACAGACTATAGATATCAGATCAAGAATATAAAAGAAATAATACAATAAGACTAAACCATACTTAACAAGGGGGATTAAATCATGATTATATAGACATCAGATCAAGAATATAAAAGAAAGCATACAATAGAACTAAAACATACTTAATAAGGGGGAACAAATCATGATTATATAGACATCAGATCACAGAATAGTAGACGTCAGATCAACAGATTATAGATATCAGATCAAGAATATAAAAGAAAGCATACAATAGAACTAAAACTTACTTAACAAGGTGTATCAAATCATGATTATATAGACATCAGATCAACAAACTATAGATATCAGATCAAGAATATAAAAGAAAGCATATAATAGAACTAAAACATAATCAACAAGGGGAGTCAAATCATGATTATGTAGACATCAGATCAACAGACTATAGATATCATATTACAATATATAAAATTAAATAATTATAAAATATTTTAAAAATATTTTTTTAATCATTTTTTTAAAAAAATTCAAAAACATAGAAAAAAAGTGCTGAATTGTTTTAAAAAAACGGACGAAAAAAAAGTTTCAAGGAAGAAGAAAAAAAAACCCAATAGAAATAATATAATATTAAGAAAAAGAATAAAAAAGAAGAAGGATGCTCGCGGCCTGCTATTCAGCCGTCACTAAATCGCCGGCGCGTCTCTTTCCGCAAAATAATTAACACACTCTAACAACCTACTATTTTTGAGATAGGTCCACCATATAAATTATTGGTAACATATAGTAGACAACAGTGATCAGTGGATGTACTAGGTCGGATTTATATTTTCATTTGTATTATTTTATTATGGGACAATGTAATGCAAATTATAGAAACATCAGTTTTGAACTAACGAATATTTTCCTAATTGGTTATCTATTACATAAATCTTACTATTTGCATGTTCCAATGCAAATAGCAAGCTGAAATCTACGAGGGAAGTAAAACAGACAGAGTAATATTGTATGGAGATGAATGAAAATGAAAAAGATACAATTAAGAGTGCAAGAGGATTAATGAAGATCTCTCCAAAACTGAACGTTTTAAAATTTACATTGTATTTGTTAAATGTCTTAGTGAGATTTAAATTAGATAGAATTATGAAGGATTTTAATTCTTTCCATTTATGTAACTACTGATTTTGGTTTAAATAACCAAAATTATGAGATGTTTCCTCTTTGCTTCAATAAGTACGGGACGACTAGATGATGTGTTTAATTCATGGCAATGCCCCTTTTACAATAAAAGAGCAACCAATGAACATTACTGAACATGATGAATCTTTCAACCAAAATCTAGTTTTCATACACAGTTGTTTTGTGTCTTTTTGACACATACTTTGTTGAGATTTTTTTAATTTGTAATAATTTATAATTATAAAACAGTTTGATAAATTTTAAGTTGTAAAAATTTATTTACAATTTTAATTTTAAAAGTAATAAGTTATTTAAATTAACCAATATTCATTCAAAGAATTAGAATTGGAGAAAATTTAATTTTTTTTTTTAAATTTTATCACTAATACTCAAGAAGAAAATGGATTATTTGAATGAATAAAATAAATAAATAAATAAACAAAGATTGATAAAACACTAAAAAATTTAAAATAATCACCACAATTAAATAATATTTAATGAGAATTTTAGGAGGAAAACTTTGAACGTTTAAGGAGGCAGGAGGAAGAATCAGAGTAGTAATTCTTAAGGCAATTGAGGCGGCAGAATGGCGAATGAAAAAGCCCAAAGCGCCATATCAGTTCGCGCCAAAACAAGGATGAAATCTATCCGGATTGAAGATAATTCTCACTTCTTTTCTTTGTTTTTTTTCCCTTTTCTTTTTTAATCTGATAAGGCCATTTCAATTGCATGTTTTATTTTTTAATTCGCTTTCCTATAATGCATAACTACATATTTGTCCTAATTTTGTGCATAGTAGCATCCAATAGGGTTGTCATCGCATTGCTATAGAGTTTGGTTTGGAGATTTTAATGTGAAAAATTATCACTGGTTTAATTTATTTATTTGTTTTTTGACATAAGAATATTAGGTAATCAACATGGCATTCGTGTATATTTTTTTTATTTCCATGTGAGGGTGATGTGTTAGTGTTTTCAGCATATTTACTTTCATATACTAGTATCTAAACTTTGTATTATTCTCTTTAGCCTGTTTGCAAAAGCATTGAGGAACGGTATGATTTATAGAAATCCTTGCATGTCAATAAATACATTCCTGTTTGCTTTTTGTTGCTTGAAACCTATTATTCTTTATCCATTCTTTTAGTTTTTTGAATTGAAATTACTTTTTTCTAACTCTTTTCTAAACAAAACATGTAGTACTTTGAAAGGGTTCATCTTTGTCCAAACATCTGTATACGAATAAGTTTTCGATAAATTAATTGCAAGCCCTGAATTTGTAGAAACAATTAGCAAGCAAATGACCAGAGACAACATAAGCATAAGCTTCCCAGTTCAAATGATACACCAAAAAGCTCTATGAGTCATAATATAGTAACAACAAATCTATAACAAGTAATAAGAAACACCACTTCCCACCAAGCCATTTAGTAGCATGGCTTCTTCAGTAGATGCTGATGTGGGAAATTCAAACTTTGGTTCCACTCCAAGAGCATTAAGTGGCCATACTGCACAAAATTTTGTTGGCATAGTATGATAAAAAGAGAAATTCATCTGACCTTTAATGCAGCCTAGTCTCATTGATGACTATAACAACCAATCAAAATAATGAATTTACTTCTTTTCAGGGGATACACACAATAGTGTAACCTATTTTTGCTAGGCTAGATGGCATTAAATGGTTGATAACTTGACACTAAGATTTTTAAAAAGTTATAGCTGCAAAAGCTACGATACTAATGCATCCAGAAATTGCTACTTACTAAGCCACCAGAGGCCTAGCAAAATAAAGAGTCCAATACATCCAATAACCTTCTCCATATCAATCTTTTCTCCATTTGATCCAGTAGATTTCTTGAACATAACTGCTTATGATGGTTCAATAAAATACAAGCCGAGAATAAGATGGGGAACAATTTTTTAAGATTATATTAAGAAAAGATGATTCTAATAATCCATTTGTTATTTAATGCAAGCATGATAAATCATTATATTAAGGAAAGAAGATTTTAATCTTTGTATTGTTACTTAATGCACGCATGATATTTACATGTAAATACGCCATATGATGCCGCTGATAGTAACCCAAAAATGTCTCCAATGATGGAATGTCGTTTATTTCTAGCCAGCATCAATAGAACTTAGTTGATACCATGGTCTGCAAACAATATTTTGTATAAAATCAAGATTTGTTAGAGCAATTTGAATCTTAAAAAATAAACCTCATATGGAGAAAGAAGACATTCTTATACATCCAAAAGCAAGTATGCAAAACTACAGACATAATAATATCAATACCTGAAAAATTAGACTAAAAAGATATTTCACAACCCGAAGTGAAAATTTAAGTAGAGACAATCAGGTGATGGGAGTTGAAGAAAGAATCACAGAAATATATAGATGAATAAAAAATTCAGTAATATGAGTGATGCAATGTTCTTCGCTTTGCAAGATTCATCTTTTCTATTCTACCTAATACAACTTCCTATCTGAACAAGGTTCTTGTACAGAAAAACAACAATCCTCAATCAATCATCATGAAACAAATTCAGCCGTTTGTTTCTCCTCAACAATATTCTAGTTCATGAAAAGTACACTGCTCTTTATGCTTTGAGGTTAAAGTTTAAGCAAGATGAGCAATCACAATATTCATTATCAAAAGCAAGTCAGATCTCTGCCACACTTACGTTTAAAACATTAATAACGTAATACTAACTGGACTTCATCATTAGTTCATTTCATTTTCCTGTAGACTTCTACAGTTTTTAAATTTCTCAGAATCATAATCCCAAAACCAAGTGCTGCCTAGTAATGTTCTGATGTGCCAGCACAAGAGAGCCCTACATAAAATAGACTTACTCAGAGACACTCAACATTTCATTAGGAGCCCATGTTCCTGTTCAAAATTCTTTCTGCCCTGTTTGGAAAATTAGAATCATTGATGGCCTTGAGTTGTTCCTTGAATTCTGCAATTCTTATTCTAGGCTAGGACTGCAAACCTGTTTACGTTAATTTCACTACCATTAGCATTTCCTACCTTTCCAGTTACGCCTGTTTGTCCTTTAATTCATACACATATTCAATCAAAAGCTATTCCCTTCTTGCTCTTCTTGGTTCTTACTGCAGCAATTAGCAGTGGCATACTATTTGAGATGCATGGTTTTAAATATATGTTAATCTTTTATTATTCCATAGTCTGTTCAGTCTAAATCTTTATTTAAATATTAATACATATTTTCATTATTTGTAGTGTCATCCATTTTGGCTGAAATGACTCAATTGGGTAAGAAAACTCAAGGTACTATTGGATCAATGCTGGATATTATTATTGAGTGACAGCCAATGCGAAATAGGTCTCCGAACCAAGATAATACCACCAGTGCTTTTGACTCTCATAATTCTGATTAAAATACGGATTCTGATGATAAGTCACGTGATGAAGGTTTGTATATTTCAATATTAATTATTGGTTCTCTTTTCATCCCAACTTATTATCATATTTGTTGCACTAAAATAAGACAAAAAATATGAATTAGCAATAAGTAAAATTATTATTAAACTTATAAATTTTTTTTTATTCAAAAAATATATGACTGACAGATACAAGTAAAAGAGGCCCTGCTAGGCAAGGATTACCAGTTCGTATATCATACTCCTAGGAGTAGATGTACTGTTACTACTCCTAGCAAAAATAAAAATAAAAAGCAAAAAATGAGGCCCACTTCAACTACAACCACGTCTGAACCCTCAGTTTACATAAGTAGTTCAGAACCCTCAGTTTACATAAGTAGTTCAGAACCCTCAGTTTACATAAGTAGTTCAGCACCCTCAGTTTATATCAGTAGTTCAGCACCCTCAGTTTACATAAGTAGTTCAAAACCCTCAGTTTACATAAGTAGTTCAGAACCCTCAGTTTACATAAGTAGTTCAGAACCCTCAGTTTACATAAGTAGTTCAGCACCCTCAGTTTACATCAGTAGTTCAGAACCCTCAATTTACATAAGTAGTTCAGAAACCCTCAGTTTACATAAGTAGTTCAGAACCCTCAGTTTACATAAGTAGTTCAGCAACTTCAGTTTACATAAGTAGTTCAGAACCCTCAGTTTACATAAGTAGTTCAGCAACCCTCAGTTTACATAAGTAGTTCAGAACTCTCAGTTTACATAAGTATTTCAGAACCCTCAGTTTACATAAGTAGTTCAGCACCCTCAGTTTACATAAGTAGTTCAGCACCTTCAGTATACATAAGTAGTTCAAACCCTCAGTTTTACATAAGTAGTTCAGAACCCTCAGTTTACATAAATAGTTTACATAAGTACACATTCGAGTTTACATAAGCTATCATTTCCAGTTTACATAAGTACACATTTGAGTTTACATAAGTACACATTCGAGTTTACATGAGCTATCGTTTTCAGTTTACATAAGTACATATTCGAGTTTACATAAGCTATCATTTACCCCAATTACGTTTTCGGAGTGCCAACGCCCAGCACGCTTCACTTTATAACTACAATCATCGGTAATACCAATCACAAACCTCCTGAAATCCCTATACCTCCTCCAAGACCTCTCCTTTTTATTCCTATACCTCCATGCCACATCACATTCACAGGCACTGAGCCATTCACAGGTGTTTGATAATCCAAAAACACAATCGACTTAAAAGTCTTCAAATTAAACCTCTCAATAGTAATCAACACCCTGGGATCCGAACAATTAACCACAGTTACATCCTCACAACCAGAGCTCACATTTTTAAGACCCATTTCAGTTTTCAAGTAGCAAAACCAAGAAGGGAGGTAAAATTAAGTGAAAAGACAAGATCTTGCCATGAAATCCACTCAACTCCGAATCTGAGGCTGAACCCTTAAAAGAAAGGCCAAATATTGCTGCAGTTCCTGCGAGTCAGAGTCGGGATAAGCTGCCTCACGAAATTGGGCAGAAACCTATAGATCAGAGTCGATGACAGGCCATAAACCGATAAACCCCGAGTGACCGGATTAGCCTTGCAGGAGAATCGAGGAGCACCGGATGCGGGGATCTTAGGCCGAGGAACGCGACCGGAGAAGTCAGGATTGGAATGGCAATCGAATGAACAGAGGGCGTTGGTGCAGCTGGAGATGTCCGGGGAGGGAGCTGGGTACAAATGTTTGATGCTCAGCGTCGGCGGAGGGGGCGGGGGAGTAGGAGTAGGAAGAGAAATAAAGGAAAAGGTAAAGGAAAAAGGAAAAGAGGGAGATGAGTTTGTTTGAAGCTTCTGCCATGATTGAGAGACAATAACAGAAGAGAGGAATAAAGCTTGGTAGTAATAGTAGAGGTAGCAGTAAATCAGCTAGGAGTAAGTAGGATATAATTTGTAAAGGATTACAATGGGGTATTGGCCAAAAAATGATGTTAGAGTTGACTGACAATGGTCAATTGGTTGGAAGTATGGCTGGTCCATTTGCTACCCAATTGGGTCTGTTGGCGAAAGAAGGAAACAAGTTACCCCTCACGTATAATTATTGGCGAGCATTACCTATGACAATGAAAAATGTTGTTTGGACCGAAGTGAAGGTATTACGTATTCTAAGTTTTTAATGTATTTATTTATTTTTTAGGTCTAACATCTCCATGTAATTAATTATTGTGAAAGTTGAGTTTTCTGATACTTTTTAGTATACTCTTTTGGCTCCCTAGCTTTACTAGAACCTCTTTTATCAAGTTCTACACCCTCAAGTATAACCCGAATCCCCATCCAAGGCCTACACCCAGTCCACAGCACCACCTACATCAACGCCCAAAAGATTCAATGGCATGCCTCCAAATCCCCAACCAACACCGAAACCACCGCTAATACCGAAGCCAAAACTCACTCCATTTCTATTGAAGTTTTTCAGCACCATCACTTAACAAACTGATGGGCAAGACTCAACAGCTGAAACCAGTTGCTTTTTAATGTATTGACTTAGTTATTTTTTCACTTCATTTTAAAAATACCAATGTTTTTATTTATAGTGTATCTAATGTAGTCATTGTAGGAAAATACAAATCTTACAGATGTTTATAAGAAAACATGCTTAAGGAGGATTGCCAAACTGTGGAAGGATTTTAAAAAGAGAACAAAAGATAAGTACTATCATCCTTACAGAAAAGACAATTCTTACTTGTTGTCTCACCGTCAAGATAGAATTGAAGAGGACCAATGGTCTGTATTAATTGACTATTGGAGTACTAAGAAAGCAAGGGTATGCATTATGTACTGCTAAGTTTTTTAATCTTTTTAACAGATGATTTCTTTTTAATTTGGTATATTTATACATTTTATAAGTTTAAAAGTATTGTTGTTTTAATGAATTATAGGAAATTAGCATGAGAAATAAAAAAAGCCGAAAAGAGTTAAAATTGCCACATAGACAAAGGAGAATGGATAGGTTCAATCTTCAAAATCAGTTAACAATATGGTTCGCAGTTTCTATTTTTTAATTGATTATTGGTTATCATGCATTTATTTATTTTTTTCCTTTCAAACTCTTAATCTTTTTAGATTCATAAAAGGAGTGGGAAAACACCATCCAAGTTAGATTTATTCATCCAATCAAGAGAAGGAAACAAAGGTTTATTTTTTGTTTACACAAATGGCATGCATAATCAAGTTGTAAAGATAAATAGATTGGATTAAAGCTGTCTCACTTTCCTTAATAATCCTACAAGGAAAACTATGTTTTAAGAACTGAAAGCACTCAAAATACCTCGCCAAAAAGAGTAGTTTCTACTTTCAGTGAACTACAAATCTAGTTCATTCTCTGATACGTTCTTTGATATAATCTTCATGGTTTCCAGCCTCTCCTCCTTCCATGTCTCTTGGAGATCTTGTTTAGCGCTCACACGATACTCCATTCTTATGTCTGAAAGGGAGTTGTGAGGGAACACTGACTGAGAGCATTGTATTCAGAATTTTACCTGAACTTGATTTAACAAAAATTGTTTGGACTGAGGCTGTTTTACCTGCTACGGTTGCATAAGTGATAGTCTTGTTTTTTTTCCCTTTTCTTTTTTGTCAACTTACTAAGGTCTACCTGAAATGAATCTTGTCTGTTTTCCTATAATTTTAAATGGTATGAATGCCCAATCTATATTAGTGCTAATGTCATACTTCTCATTCTTAGAGGTTGTAAAATAAGAAATATGTGATGGTTGTCCAGTGGTTAAGAAATTATTTTCTATATAAAAGTATTAAGTCTATTGCAAGTTGCAATAGTCATGGAAGTATATCTATTAAGAAGAAGGATACAAGTTCCATTCTAAATTTCCTCTGCATCCAAATGTCATCTCTAGTTGTTTTCAATTCTCTGCCTTTGAGTTTTGGCAACAGTTATAAAAACTTAAAAGGCTGCAGTGATGAAATGATTGTTATTCTAAAAATTAAAGGGATTTTTCTTTCTCTTTTTCTTTCTTTAAAATGATTAGTTTTGCGAGAGGCTTTACCATGAATTAATAGCGTTTCCCTTGATCCTAGAAAACATACAAACAAAGAGTGTTTGTCCAAGAAATACAAAGATTAAAGCCATGTTTAGTGTGTGTGTGTGTGTGTGTTTTTTTTTTTTAATTTTAACATTGAGAATGTAAAAGACTATTTTATCTTCAAAATTTAAGGAAACAAATGTGAACGTTGACATAAACGCAAAAGAATGAAAAGAAACAGGACCCTTCATTTAATGACCCCATGTTTCCTCCATATCTGCCTATACATATATAAATATATATTATGATTTTCCCTTTTCTCTTTTATATACTATTGAGTTATGTTAAAGTCCTGCTGAAATGATTGTTAGTTCCTGATACAGAGCAGTTTTAAAAAGTTTATTTTTATCTTCAAATAACATTGGATGGGTCTAACTTATATTATATTATGATGGTGCTCTCAAAAAAAATAGTTTCTTCAGATATCACGGTGTAAATTCTAGGTATCTCTTCATTGTTTGATTGAGAAAAATCCTTTTCTAGGCTTTCTAGTGTTGCCGAAAGCAATTTTTGAGATTTTCTCATGTATATAAACGATTGACCTGTAATATGTTAGTTGTTTATAATCAATATAATAATGAACCTTAAATTAAGATCTTTGTATCTTTATTTCCTTGCAACATTAATTTTCTTTTCAAAACGAGAACTACATTATCATACCCAGCCGTTCTATAGAAAACTACAGCCAATTAATGTGTTGATAGCTTGCTCAGGTTCAGACATAACTCTGTCTGCGGAAATGGTATCATTTAGCTGCCCGTTTAGTAATGTTATACGATGTATCTGAATTCTTTGTTGCGACATTTCGTTATGGATGCCATGCTAATGTTGGGGTAGACAATTATAAAGAAAATCATGACTTGAAAGTCTAGAAACAAAGCAAAATAAAATAATTTAAGTTTCAGCCATCAAAAGTTGGACAACTTATGCCAAAATCTGAAAACAGGTGATTGTATTTGAGTTTGTATATTGAGATGAAATAGCATTATGTCTTGTAAACTTGCGAACAATATCATATACTTGAAGGAAAACACTTAACCATTTTGGCTTATGATGAGTCTGATGACACAACCTTGAGGCCCACTTCTTAACTAAAGTATTTTTTGTTCTATTTGAGTTTTTCTGTCTTGTTAGATTTTCGAAGATTAATCTGATGTGATAGTACCAGAGTTTGCTTTGAATCACTATTACAAGTATAGATGGTTAATCTCAATTATTATTTATTTCCAAGATTTTTTTTGTTCTAGTTATTCTTGAGGCCAAAAATTGTCAAGTGTGAAAAATTGTTAGGATTCCCACGTCTTGTAAAGTTTATTCAGCACTAACTTGTAATAAGGTGAACTGCAGTTGGTGCTCACTAGAAGAATTAGTGAAGAATTATATTCCTGTTTGCTGCCGGATCAATACTTGTTTATTTTTGAAATTTATTCATATTTATTACAATTCTTTAGAAAATTAGTTTTTTTTTTTTTTTTTCTATGCTTTCTATTAGGCCACCTTAAAGAGTTGAAACAACAATTACCATATTAGTTACAGGATAATATTGAGGCGAATAATAAAATTTTTGAAGACACCATTCTACGTGGTTGTAATATTGTTTCAAAAAGTAAGGAAATGTTTGCATCCAAACAAGTATTTGATCAAGCAGTTGATGAAAGAGTTGCTAGTATTCAAAATGCTTTGGACAATAAAATGCAACAAGATATGGAAGAAAGATTCATCAAAATGAAAGAGGATTGGCTTGCTGAAATGAGGGTGATGATACAAGGTCAATCCTCTAGTTTGGGCAATCAAGACAAACAGGTTAGTGTCTTTACATTATGCATAATATTATTGTATGAATATTTACTTTGCCTTTAGTTTTACAATAAACAAACTAAAGTGTAATTCATATATCAGTTAGAAGACTCTTTAGATTCGCAGTGCCAAATTCCTTTGATGAAATCATCTAAGGTCAAATAAATTCGACAATTATTAGTATTTCAAACAAGTCTGCATAGGTAAATTAAAATTTGAATTATATTCAATGTTAACTTACTTTATTCAATATTACATTTCGTTTCTTATCTTTTTGTTGAATAGGTAAATGAGAAAATAAATCAATCTACATAAGGTAATCCTCCAATAACCAAAGATTTCACTTCTACAAAGGTATTATGTATGTTTTTATTATGATTTTTTTTTATAATCTTTTAGTCACTTCACCAATGTTGACCATTTTTCTAATTTAGTTGATTTTGTTCAAATTCACTAGGAACCTAGACAAACAAAAAAAATGTCCAAGCGGCTGGCTAAACGATAAGGTACTTGGTATTTATGGTAACTAAATTTCTTTTCTAAGATATTATAAAAGTTCTTAACACAATTTGTTTTATCTCATTTTCGTTTTGGGGTTTAGTTTTGCAGGATAATTGAGATGGTAAAAATAAAATAAAATTTTCTGCTCGATTTTGTATTCCATTTTTAAGAACAATTGGTCACAATATGAATATTGTTATTTTAGTGCTTTGTCACATTTTGACGATAATTTTTATTTAGTATATTTTATATGTTAATTTGTTATTAAATTTCATGTACGTAGAATGTATGTAAGTGATGTAAGACTATTTTTTCCAGCATTATTAGGTTGCAAATGATTAATGTTAAGATTACGCAACATGTGTAATATAATTTTTTGTGCGACATTTTAGCCAATGAATAAATTGCCCCATTTTCATGTCGCAAAAAAAAAAAAAAAAATTGGTGATACATTTTACAATAGCATTAAATGTGTCGCAATGACTATACGACAAAAATCAAACTAACGCAAATAAACGATGCTATTTATATTTTGCAACATTTAATAATCTGATAATAAAAGTGTCATGAAATTTATATGTCATATTTTATATTGACGCATAAATGTCGTATTTTTTGCTGCATATTTGTGAGAAGTGTGGTCATTTTATGTGACTCGACATATTGCTTCACAAGTAAATGTGTAGTAGTTTATGTCGCGAATTCTATTTTGTGACAAAAAATACCACACATTCTGAAGTGATGCAATAGGTCGAGTGGAAAATTTTGGCGATGATTACTACAAATGTGTAGCAAAACTTGCGACATTTATGCATCAGTTGAAATTATGACGCAATAAATTCGCAACATAAACTACTACACATTCTGAAGTGACGCAATAGGTCGAGTGGCAAATTTTGGCGATGATTACTACGAACTTGCTGCAAAACTTGCGACATTTATGCATTAGTTCAAATTATGATGCAATAAATTCATGACACATCATATGGTGACGCTAAATGTGTCGCATTGATTTTGCGACAATTACAAAATGACTCAAATAAATGTCGCAATTTATTTCCCGATACTATATCAGTTGACGCCAAGCGTGTTATAAATATCATGCGGCATAATGAATATTAACGCAAAAGTACCGCAATTGCTGCGACACATTTGTAAATAATGTAGTTAAAATTTACCACTGCACCTATTGCGTCACTTCGGAATGTGAGGTATTTTAAGTTGCAAACTACCATTTGCGACAATTTTGCATATTGCGACATAAACTGTGTGGTGCCAAAGGCCACTTTTCTTGTAGTGGATATTGGGCTTTGAAAGGTAAAACTAATTCAAAAGGATTTTAAAACCATTTAAAGTCCAAAGACTCAATAAAATAAAAGACAATAGGCCGAAACTATTTCCTATTTCGCTGAAACATGTTGCACAAGAATGAGATGGAAAACGAAAATTATACCATGGGCCCACTAGGTACATGTACCTATTACTATATATAGTAAGTTTCGCCATGATAGCTGTACACTTACTAAAAATAGTAAGTTTTGCCGACGCGCACGTCTTTTTTTTCCTAGCTAAGACATAGTTTCTTCGTATGTTAGACGTATGGACGTATTATCATGTTTAACAAGACGTAGCATGTGAATTTAAGCTAAATTTTCACAGAGACATACTCCCATGTCTTATAACACATACTTCCACGTCTATATCCAAGCATGTGAATTTAAGCTGAATTTTTCATAGAGACATACTCTCACGTCCACTACGTCCCATTACACATACTCTCACGTCTACATCTAGACATGTGAATTTAAACTGAATTTTTCAGAGAGACATACTCCCATGTCTCATAACACATACTACCATGTCAACTATGTTCCATAAAACAAACTCCCACGTCTACATACAAGCATGTGAATTTAAGCTGAATTTTCAAAGAGACATACTCCCAAGTCTCATAACACATACTCCCACGTCCACTACATCACATACCACATACTCTCATGTCTACATACAGACATGTGAATTTAAACTTAATTTTCACAGAGACATACTCTCACGTCTCATAACACATACTCCAACATCCACTACGTCCCATAATAGATACTCTCACTTCCACTACGTCCCATAACACATAATACTGAAGGAACTAGTCAGTCTGGGCCCAATCGAAAGTTACACTTTTGTGCTATATATTCCAGAATCTGAAACTTTCGATCGAGCCCAAACAATAGTACAAGTTCTTTTGAACCCGATCTAGCATATACTTGTTCGATTTATTAAACCCATAAAAATTGATTCTTAAAATTAAAGCGGAAGGATTAAATATTTGACCTTTGATGTGAGTCCCTCGAAGAAATCAATTGAGAAATATAAAACATTTCACCTTTGAACCAAAGATCCTACCTTTGAAGCTTCTCCCACAAGAAATCTCTCGAATGTCTCCAAGATCAATCCGGAAGTCGTGTGGGCAACTATCTACATGATAGATCCATCGAAACCTATAAATAAACAACCAAGAAACTCATCGAAAGCTTGAAGATTCACCGAAAAAACTGAACCCAAAGCTGCTGACCGCCGGACCGCCAGAATTCCTCAAAACTGTCAAAATTCGGTTCGCCAAAAAAAAGGTACTCCAGAAAGCTTGGTACCACCAGAAAATCCAAGAAAGAAATTCTGAGAGAGAGAGATCTATGGCTGACTTTGAGTGGGTCTCGATTTTACTATTTCTTCAAGTCCCTCTCTAAGCCTTTCTCTCTCTAGAGGCAAGACTAACTTGTCATCTAAGTTTCTTATGTTTCAAGGCACTAACATTATCTATTTATAGGAGCTTCAATGGAGACCTAGTGGGCTTTTGAGTTGGGCCTTCTAGTTAGACTTTTAATTAATTTCTAAGTCTTTACTAGATTCATTAATTCCAATTAACCCAAGGATAATTAATTAAATAATTAAATTCACTTTGTCAATTAATCTAACACATAATTAATCGTACCACTAACGGATTAGTTATGGAACTACCGCTCAAAAGGAAATTGCTTATGGGTACCACTTTAATTATTCTTTTATCTTTCACGTCAAAGATATTGCTGGTCAATTTATTAATTTACTGATAAATTATTTAATTGACTTATTATCATCCGAGATTAGTACCACTTGCCTTTATTACTATACCGGACATAAGTCCACCGGTCGGGTTAAGTATAATAATCCTTACGAGCTCATCTCGAGAGCACCATCACCCCGGATGCACCGGTACATAGTTTCCTTTCAACAAGCAACAACACAATAAAAATTAACCACGTATACCCAACCTACCGAGATTATAGGCCTCAAGTGACCGCACTCTTTGGCAAATCAAAGTACACTATATCTAATCCGCATGTCCGCTCTAGTCTAGGGATTAAGAGATAGAATACGAGGCTCAAATTAACTAAAAAGATAAGTACAAGTTAATTCGATCCTGGATCGGTCCTGCTCAATATGCCCCGGGCACATCTGCATGATTCAATTAGTCTAGACAAACTAATCTCAGAATCATACAATAACTTAAACCGACAATATATTCAAACCATCTTAGTTACGAGCATTATTTATATATCATGACTTTAACCAATGATGAGATTTATTGTGTCACACGAAAACATATAGTCATATGATATAAGTGGAGAACATGTATCATATGTAATTATATACTGAAACACAATCGATATGAAACTGACAAATAGTTTTTCATACAAGAAAACTTTTAACTATTCAAAACTAACAATCTCTCACTAATACTCAAAGCTGCGTTTTTAAGTATAAAAACTGGTTTAATACATTTATTTTACTGTCATAGCAAAATCCAGAGAACTCTCATGGCTCACTCAAGTATCTAACTCCTATGCCCTCCACGTGGGTCTCAAAGACTTTCGCAGTCAATGCCTTCGTGAATGGATCTGCATGATTGTCTGCTGATGCTATCCTTACCACGACCACGTCTCCTCTCTTTACGATCTCTCGTATCAGGTGGCACTTGCGCTCTATGTGCTTACTCGCCTTGGGGGCTCGTGGTTCCCTCGAGTTATTAACTGCACCATTGTTATCACAGTAAATTGTGATAGACCTTGGTAACTCAGGAATCATATCTAAGTCCACTAGGAATTTCTTGAGCCATATAGCTTATTTCGCTACCTCTAATGCTGCAACATATTAAGTTTCCATTGTAGAGTCTGCCATGCATTTCTGCTTGACACTCCGCCAAACTATGGGTTCACCTTCCAGAGTAAACACAAACCCAGAGGTAAACTTACTCTTGTCCTCATCACCTTGGAAATCTGAATCTGTGTAACCCTTTAGAATTAGCTCTTGCGTCTGATATATCAAAACATGGTATCTCGTTCTACGCAAATACTTGAGGATGCACTTGACAACCTCTTAATGAGCTTTTCTATGGTAACTCTGATATCTGCTAACTATGCCAACGGCAAAGCAAATATCAGGCCTTGTACACAACATGACATACATGATACTTCCTACTGCATATGCATAAGGAACTGTCTTCATGGATCTATCTCTTCAACAGTCTCAGGAGACTGCTCTTTCGATAGATACACTCCATGTCTGAAAGGTAGAAAACCCTTATTGGAGTTCTGCATGTTAAAACAGGCTAGAATTGTGTCTATATATGAAGCCTGAGAGAGTGTTAGTGAACTTCTCATACGATCTCGAATGATCTTGATCCCAAGGATATGCCGAGCCTCTCCCAAATCCTTCATATCAAATGACTTGGACAACCATGCCTTTATGCTGACAATACCTTCTTGCTGTTGCTAACAAGAAGAATATCATCTACATAAAGTACAAGAAACACCACCAAGTTTCCATAATGCCTGCGGTACACACACTGCTCATCCGAACACTTAGTAAATCCATAGGACTGGATTACCTAATCAAAATGGATCTTCCAAGATATGGATGCTTGCTTAAGCCCGTAGATGGACTTTTTCAGCCTAGAAACCTTGTACTCTTAGCCTACTGCAATGAATCCCTCTGGTTGTTGTATGAAAATGATTTCCTCAAAACTTATATTCAGGAAAGCTATCTTGACATCCATCTATCAAAGAGAATCAGGATCGACTTAAGCATAGCTACTGGGGAAAAGGTTTCCTCATAATCGATACCCACTTTCTGAGTATACCCCTTCACCACATGCCTAGCTTTGAAGGTTTTAACCTTCTCGTCTAATCATCTCTTTGGCTTGTAGACCCATTTGCACCCAATTGGTCGAAAACCGTCAGGCAGGTCTACCAGCTCCCAGACTTGATTTGAGTCCATTGAACCCATCTCAGATATCATTGACTTTTGCCAAGAATTTGCATCTTTATCATAGAGAGCCTCATTATAGTTAACTGGGTCTGGTTCGTAAACACTAGGGACAAAATCCGAAGATTCTCCTAAACCCACGTACCTCTCAGGCTCTCTCACTGAAGAAATTATCCGTCCAGGCCCGGTCAAAATTTTCATTTTCGTGCATTGCATTGCAGTATCAAAAATCAATCACAAACCCAAACACTATTGCAATACTATTCAAACTCTTTTGAGACACCATTGTACAGGATCATAGTTCTACCTTATTCAATTTGTTAATAAGCAATAAAATAATTCTAATTAAAAGTGGAAAGAAATGAATTGACCTTTGAAACGTGTTCTCAAGAAAATCTCTTGAATAACTCAAGACCAAATCATACATTGTGTGTCCAATGAACCAACGAACCAAAACGAAACAACAATCACAAAATCGACACAAAAATTGATTCCAAAAACCAGCCTGATTTCTTTTTTTTGCACTGCCGCCAAAACGACCTCCAAGCACCCCGGTTTTTTGTTCACGCGCCACCGCCAAGTGGTGTTCCCGAGCGTGCGCTGAAGGAGAAGTTCTAAAGAGAATTGATGTTTTGCTTTTCTTTTAATTTCTCTCTCTAGCTTTCTCTCTCAAGTTTCTAGAATAATAAAACTTATGAATTGTGTCTTGTGTTGTTGACCATCTATGTGTATTTATGGAGCTACAAGAGAAACCTCAAGTTAGTTTAAAATTGGTCTTCATATTGCATTTGTGTTTTACTTCAATCCTACTCCTTGACTGATTCACATCCAACTGATACAAGGATTCGCTTATCCTTAATCCAGTTCCTGGACTGATTCACAACCAACTGACACAAGGATTAATTAATATCTTAATTAATTAAATCTACCTTTGCCAATTAACCAATACATAATTAATCGTACTACTAATGAATTAATTATAGCACTACCATCCAAACCAGAATTGCTTATTGTACAACTAAATTAATTATTCTTTAATCTCCCCACATCAAAGATATAGTGTTCGTCAATATATTAATTTACTGATAAATTAATTAATCGACTTCTTATTATTTGAGACTAGTACCACTCGACCTTTTTACTCTACCGGACATAAGTCCACCTGCCAAGTTTAGTACAATAAACGTTACGAGCTCATATCGGGAGCACCATCAACTCGGACACACTGGTACATGGTTTCCTTTTGAACAAGTAACAACACAACAAGTAATTAAACACGCGTACCCATCCTACTGAGACTTTTGGCCTCAAGGCACCTCACTCTCTAGCATATCAAAGTACACTATGTCTAATCCCCATGTTCGTTCAAGTCTAGGGATTAAGAGATAGAATACAAGGTTCGACTTAACTACAACGATCAGTACAAGTTAATTCAATCCTCAACGGTCGTGCTCAATATGCCCTGGACATATCTATATGATTCAATTAGTCTAGACCAACTAATTTCAGAAACACATAATAACCTAAACTGATAGTTTGACCAAAAGTGTCTCAGTTACGAGCCAACAATGATATCTATTGTGTCACACCAGACACCTCATCATCTAGTCACTTGATATAAGTGGTCAACATATAGAAAACATAATATGATTTTAACTAAAACAATTAATTGATATAATTGGGAAATAGTTTTCAGACAAGCTCAGCTTTTCGGTATTCAAAACTAACAATCTCCCACTAATATGCAAAGTTGTGCATTTAAGTACAACAAACTAAAAATTTTGAAAAATCAGCTAAAAAATTCGAAATTCCTACTACTATACTAACAACTAGAGACATATCATGGCTCAGCTAAGCATCTAATTCCCACCCCCTTCACAAGAGTTTCAAAGACTTTTGCAGTCATTGTCTTCTTGAATGGATCTGCAAGGTTTTTTGCTGACGCTATCTTCGCTACGACCATGTCTCATCTTTTTACGATTTCTTGTATTAGGTGGTACTTACGCTCTATGCATTTACTTGTCTTGTGGGCTTGTGGTTCTCTTAAGTTGGCTACTGCACCATTGTTATCACAGAATATTGTGATTCACCTCGGTAACTCAGGAATCACGTCTAAGTCCACCAGGAAGTTTTTTGACCCACACAGCTTCTTTCGCTGCCTCTGTTGTTGTGACATACTTAGCTTCCATGGTAGAGTCTGCCATGCATTTCTACTTGACACTCCGCCAAACTATGGCTCCACCTCTCAAAGTAAACACAAACCCAGAGGTAGACTTGCTCTTATCTCTATCGCTTTGGAAATCTTAATCTGTGTAACCTCTAGGGATAAGCTCAGGCGCTTGATAGACTAATACTTGGTCCCTCATTCTGCATAAATACTTTAGGATGCATTTTACAGCTTCCCAATGAGCTTTTTCTGGGTTACTCTGATATCTGCTAACCATGCCAACCGCATAGCAAATATCAGGTCTCATACACAACATTGCATACATGAGACTTCCTACTGTAGAAACATAAGAAACTATCTTCATGGCCTCTATCTCCTCAGCAGTATTTGGAGACTATTCTTTAGATAGATACACTCCGTGTCTGAAAGGTAGAAAACCTTTCTTAGAGTCTTGCATGTTGAATTGAGCCAGAATAATATCTATGTATGAAGCCTGAAAGAGTGTCAGTGAACGTTTTGTACGATCTCGAATGATCTTGATCCCAAGGATATGTCCAGTTTCTCCCAATTCTTTCATATGAAACTATTTGGACAACCATGCCTTTACATCTGATAGCACTTTCTTATTGTTGCCAATAAGTAGAATGTCATCTACGTAAAGTACAAGAAACACCATTGCATTCCCGTCATGCCTGCAATATACACATTGCTCATCCAGACATTGATTAAATTAGTAGGAATGGATTATCTCATCAAACTGGATGTTCCAAAATCTGGATGTTTGCTTAAGTCTATAGATAGACCTCTTAAGCTTGAAAACCTTATACTATTGGCCTTTTGCAATAAATCCCTCTGGTTACTGCATGAAGATGGTTTCCTCAAGACTTCCGTTAAGGAAAGCTGTCTTGACATTCATATGCCATATCTCATAATCTAAATAAGCAAGTATGGCTAAGAGAATCTGGATCGAATTAAGCATAGCTATCGGGGAGAAGGTTTCCTCATAATAAATTCTTTCAGAGTATACCCCTTCCCCACAAGTCTAGCTTTAAAGGTTTCAACCTTTCCATCATGTCCTCTCTTGCGTTTGTAGACCCACTTGTATCCAATGGGTTTGAAACCATCAGGCAAGTCCACAAGCTCTCAGACTTGATTAGACTCCATTGACCCCATCTCCGATATTATTGGCTTTTGCAAAGATTCTGCATCTTTATCACAGAGATCCTCATTTTAGCTGATGGGATCTAGTTAGTATGTGCTTAGGACCATGTCTGATGATTCCCCCAAGCCCACGTATCTCTCGAATTGTCTCACAACCCTCCCACTACGACGTGGCACCACTTGTGCAGACGCATTATCTATTTCTTTTTTTGCAGTATTCTGTGGTTTATTTACTTGTACTGTTTATCTGAAGTTTTAGATTGTTCTCTAAGTTCCTCTATTATGATCTTACTACTGGGCTTGTGATCTAAAATATAGTCTTCTTCTAAAATTCTGGCGTTAGTACTGACTACCACCTTCTGATCTTTAGGACTATAAAATAAACCACTTGTCATTCCTCTAGGATATCCTACAAAATGCATTACTTCTATTATTCAATCTAACTTACTCGCATCTTCCTTAAGCACATGTGCTGAACAACCCCAAATTTTGAGGTGTCTTACACTGGGGTTTTGCCCATACCACAACTCCACAGGGGTTGAACTCACGGATTTAAATGGTACAAGATTTAGAATATAAGCTGTTGTTTTGAAGGCATAACCCCAAAACGAAATAGGGAAATCACTATAACTCATCATTGATCTAACCAAATCTATAGGAGTTCTGTTTCTCCATTCTGCTACACCATTCTGCTAGAGTGTGTCAGGTGCAAATAACTGAGACTGAATTCCAAACTTTGCAAGGTATTCTCGAAACTCGCCCAAGAGGTACTCTCTACCACGATCTGATTGTAGTGTCTTAATACTCTTACCATGATGTTTCTCCACATCTGCCCGATACTCTTTGAACTTACCAAATCATTCGGACTTGTGGTTATTTAGGTAAATGTATCTGTATCTTGAGTAATCATCTGTGAATGTTACAAAATACACATACCCTCCTCTCGCCTGTGTAGCCATTGGTCTACACAAGTCAGAGTGAACCAGCTCTAATATTTTTTTGGCTCTATACCCCTTAGCCTTAAAAGGTCTCTTGGTCATCTTACCTTCCAAGTATGATTTGCAGGTTGAATAGTTGTCAATCTCTAATCAACATAAAGGTCCATCATTGACCAACCTCTAAATCCTACTAAGGTTAATGTGACCTAGTCTACGGTGCCAAAGATATGTTTGGTTTATCTCAGACGGTTCTTTTCTCTTATTTATGTTCAATAATGCACCATTTTCTATGTTTTGCGCAACAGGAGAGTTTGATTTTATCAAAAACAAATTATCTACTAACGAACCCAAAAAATAATTTTTTTAATCATCCTAACAACAGCAGAATCATTAGAAAAAATAAACTTATAACCATTCTTGATGAGTTTAGAAACTGAAATCAAGTTCTTTCTAAAACTCGGTATATAAAGACAATTTTTTAAAATCAACTACTACTATTTTTGAAAAATAGAATAACTACTCTTAGTGCTTCCACTGACACTCTTATAGTGTCACCCAGGAAGACTTCAAGCTCGCCATTTCTAAGCTTTCGGGTTACCTGAAACCCTTACAAAGAAATACAAACATGATCAGTGGCTCCCGAATCCACACACCAGGTATCTGTGGGAATAACCGCTAAACATGTCTCAGTAATTAAGCCTGAGATTGTCATATCTTTGAGCTTCACACAATCAGACTTCCAATGTCCGGTCTGACTGCATTTGAAGCACTTTCCTTTCAGCATTTTCTTCTTTGTGACGTCTGGCTTTGGCGCAAGTTTCTATGCCTGATTAGCCTTCTTATAATTCTTTTTCTTCTTGTTCTTGCACTTAGAAGCAGAAGAAGAAATTGAAGCCTTGACTGTGACAAAAGCTTGCTTTTTCTCTCAAAAGATACTTTCAGCGGACACCAATGATGTTAAGAGTTCAACCTGAATTGCTCAAAACTCTAAGGCAAGCTCTGGAGGATGATATCAACTTGACTTTGATGGTCGATTTCACCTCCCAACACCTCTATCTCATTGATGTTGATAATCATCTCAAGCACATGATCTTTCACAGGGGTGCCCTCTTTTATTCTAGTAGTCATGAGTTTACTCATAGCTACTTGCCTAGTAGCTTGATCTTGATGTCCGAACTTTTCTCTGAGAATCAACATCATTTGTTAGGCGGTAAGCATTGACTGATATTAATGCTGCAAAACACTCGACGTAGAAGCTAAGATGTAGTAACACGCAATCTCATTAGCTTTCTTCCACCTTTGATTTTGTTCATCAGTAGATTCATCAATAGGCGCAGGAGGGCATAGTTCTGTGAGCACGAACTTATATTGCTCAGCCGTTAGAACAATATCCAAGTTACGTTTCCATTCGATATAATTAGTGCTAGTTAACTTGTTCTCTTTTAGTATAATATACAACGATTAAATTCCATATCGAATAACTGAAAAATAAATAAACATATATGTTTCAGTAAATCAGAACAAAAAATTCGAAAATATTGTACCCTCATAAATAACAATATAATCTATCCACCAACATCTCATCCACTGGTATTCACACAACTCACGATAGTGTGAACGTTTATGTTAGCCCACATTCATTTGAGAAGAACCTAAATTCATTAACGTTACTATCTGACCAAATGATCTATTGATCAATAAAACAGCTAGGGCAGTGCCCATGTATTGGTGTCCAAGCGTCGCACTTGTGCGGAGCTACACCAGCGCACGTTGGGCGTTATCCCGCTTGCAGCGGTGCTACTGCCCCATTATTTCTGCTGACAAGTTTTTCACCGGCTTCACCTTCCCCATTGTCTTCCCAAGTCTTAAACTCCGCTCCCACTTTGTTATTTGGTATTTTTGCAATCCCCGGGTTTTCTCAGTTTTCTACGTAATTCTTGGAATTACCCAAATTATGATAAACCAAAACCCACGAATTAAAGTCATCGACAACAACATCTTCATATTACATATCTTCCTGAATATAAGGCTAAATCTATCTAGAAAAATAAAAATGAAAATTACATAGAAAAAATCCTACTACAGATTCAATCTAATCCTACACGACTTCCAGCACGTGGTTTTACTATAACGAGCGTTCATATAAAAAAAAACTATCTGGACATGTACCGGAGTTAATTAAAACATACAAATGCAAAACATAATAGCCAGGATAAACAAACCACCTGCATATAAAAAACTATGCAAACAAATTGAATAAAGCAGAGCCAAGACCTTAGCTCTGATACCAATTGAAGGAATTATCCATCCGGATCCTATCAAAAATTTTACTTTTGTGCATTGCATTCCGGAATCGGAAATCAATCACAATCCAGGACACCAGTCTAATACTATTCAAACCCTTTTGAAGCACCATTGCACAGGATCTTAGTTCTACCTTTTTCGATTTGTTAACATGAGACAAAATAATTCTAATTAAAAACGGAAGGAAAAGAATTGACCTTCGAAGGGTGTTCTGAAGAAAATCTCTTGTATAACTTAAGACCAGCTCGTACGTTGTGTGGGCAACAAACCAAAATGAATCAGCAGTCACAAAATCTGTGCAAAAATTACTTCAAAAAACCAGTTCGGTTTCTCACTTTTTGCTCCGCCACAAAAATGACCTCCACCCACCCCGGTTGCCAGTTCATGCGCCGCCGCCTAGTGGTGTTCCTGAGCGTGCACTAAAGGAGAAATTCTAAAGAGAATTGCTATTTTGTTTGTTCTCTTACTTTCTCTCTAGCTTCTAGAATAATGAAACTTATGAATTGTGTCTTGTGTTGTTGACCCCATCTATTTATAGAGTTACAAGACAGACCGCAATTTGGAAAATGATTGGTCTTTCTATTGGGTTTGTGTTTTAGTTTAATCCTACTCCTGGACTGATTCACATCTAATTGATACAAGGATTCACTTATCCTTAATCCAGTTCTTGGACTGATTCACAACCAACTGACACAAGGATTAATTAATATCTTAATTAATTAAATCTATATTTGCCAATTAACCAATATATAATTAATCGTACCACTAACGGATTAATTATGGAACTGCCATCCAAACCAGAATCGCTTCTATCATAACTAAATTAATTATTCTTTAATCTCCCCACATCAAAGATATTGTGCTCGTCAATATATTAATTTACTGATAAATTAATTAATTGACTTCTTATTATCCAAAACTAGTACCACTCGACCTTTTTACTCTACCGGACATAAGTCCAACTGGCCAGGTTTCGTACATTAAACGTTACGAGCACACCAAGCAATCAAGCACACACACCCAACCTACTGAGACTATTGGCCTCAAGTGACCTCACTCTTTAGCAGATCAAAGTACAATATGTCTGATCCTTATGGTTGTTCAAGTCTAGGGATTAAGAGATAGAATAGAAGGTTTGAATTAACTACTAACGATTAGTACAAGTTAATTCAATCCTCAATGGTTATGCTCAATATGCATTGGACATATCTATATGATTCAATTAGTCTAGACCAACTAATTTTAGAAACACCTAATAACCTAAACTGAAAGTTTGACAAAAACTGTCTCAGTTACGAGCCTGGTTTATATATAAAGACTTTAACCAATAATGAGATCTACTGAGTCACACCAGACACCTCATCATCTATTCACTTGATATCAGTGGTCAACATTTGTAAAACATAATATAATTTTAACTAAAACAATTAATCAATATAATTGGGAAATAGTTTTCATACAAGCTCAGTTTTTCAGTATTCAAAACTAACACTCACAACCCTCCCACTACGACGAGGCAAAACCTGTGTAGGTGTATCATCTGTGATATCTGGTGCAGTATTCTGTGGTGTATCTACTTGTACTGGTGCATCAAGAATAATGGACTGTTCCCTAAGTTCTTCAAACACAATCTTACTACTTGGTTTGTGGTCTAGAATATAGTCCTGTTTTAAAAATCTGGCGCTCGTACTAACCACCACCTTCTGATCCTTAGGACTATAGAATAAACCACCTTTCGTTCCTCTTGGATATCCTACAAAGAACAATACTTCTGTTGTTGCATATAACTTACCTGCATCTGCCTTAAGCACATGTGCTGGATAACCCCAAATCCTGAGATGCCTAACACTGGGTTTTCACCCAGACCATAACTTCACAGGGGTTGAAGGCACAGATTTAAATGGTACAAGATTTAAAATGTAAGCCATCGTCTCTATGGTATATACCCAAAATGAATTGGGCAACTCACTATAACTCATCATAGATCTCACATTTCCATAAGAGTTATGTTCCTCCTCTCTGCTACACCATTCTGCTGGGGTGTGCCAGGTGTAGATAATTGGGACTAAATACCCACCTCTGACAAGTAGCTCCTAGAGAGGTACTCGCCACCATAATCTAATCACAGTGTCTTGATAATTTTACCATGATGCTTCTCCACATCTGCCCGAAACTCTTTGAACTTGCCAAAGCATTCAGACTTGTGGCGCATCAAGTAAATGTACCCATACCTAGAGTAATCATCTGTGAAAGTCACAAAATACTCAAAATCACCTCTAGCCTCAATTGACATAGGTCCACATAAGTTAGAGTGAACCAACTTTAAAACTTATTTGGCCCTGTACCCCTTTGCCTTGAAAGGTCTTTTGGTCATTTTACCCTCCAAGCAAGATTCACAAGTTGGATAATTATCAATCTTCAATAAACCCAAAGACCCATCATTAACCAACTTCTGAATCCTACTAAGGTTTATATGACCTAGTCTAAGGTGCCAAAGATAAGTTTGGTTCATTTCAGAAGGTTCTTTCATCTTAGTATGGCTCAATGATGTGTCATTCATTTTAGTGTTTTGCACAATAGAGGAGTTAGTTTTTATCAAGAAAAGATTTTCAACCATTAAACTAGAACATATAAGTTTTTTATTCTTTCTAACAATAACAAAATTATTAGAAAAGATAAACTTATAACCATCCAACAAGAGTTAGAAACTGAAAGTAAATTCTTTCTAAAACTCGGAACATAAAGATAGTTCTTTAAAACTATTACAGCATTATTTTGGAAATAAGTCTTGCTGCTCTCACTACTTTAACTGACACTTTGGTAGTGTCCTCCAAGTAGACTTCCATTTCGCCATCTCTAAGCATATGGGTTACTTGGAACCCCTACAAAGAATTACAAACATGATCAATAGTTCCTGAATCCACACACCAAGTATCTGTGGGAATCACTACTAAACATATTTCAGTAACTAAAGTGAAAATGGTCGTACCTTTGAGCTTTGGATAATCTGGCTTCCAATGTTCTGCTTTGCCATACTTAAAGCACTTGCCTTCTATTTTCTTCTTCTTTGTAATGTATGGCTTGGGCCCATGATTAGTAGTCTTCTGGGTCTTCTTTTTCTTTTTCCCAGCTTTGGGCCTAGAAGAAGATCCTGAAGCCCTAACTGTCATTAAAGCTTGCTTCTTCTCCTGGAAAAGGCCTTCAGTAGACACCAATGCAGTTACGAGTTCGGAAAGAGTATAGACTCGCTGATTCATATTGTAATTCAGTCAAAACTGCTCAAAGCTCTGAGGCAAGCTCTTGAGTATGATATCAACTTGGGATTCCCCATCGATCTCACCTCCCAAAACCTCAATCTCATTGATGTTGCCAATCATGTCAAGTACGTAATCTCTCACAGGTGTGCCTCAGCCATCTTGCTAGTCATAAGCTTTCTCATAGCCACTTATCTAGCTATTCTGCCTTGGTGACCGAACATCTCCTTTAGGATTAGCATCATTTCAAAAGCAGAACCCATAGACTGATGCTGATGTTACAGAATATTCAACATAAAAGCTAGAATGTAACACCGCACCATCTCATCAACCTTTATCCACTTTTGATAGGTTTCCCTATGCTCATAGTAGATTCGTCATTAGGCCTTTCTGGGCATACCTTAGTGAGCACGTACTTGTTTTGCTCAGCCGTGAGGACAATGTCAAAATTTCATTTCCAATCAATGTAATTTGGGCCAGTGAGTTTGTTCACTTTTAGTATGAGAACTTATAGATTAAACACCATATCGAAAGCTGAAAATAAATAAACAGAGAAGTTTTAGTATTTTATCATTTTACAAAATATTGACACCCTCAAAACAATATAATCAAATTCACCAACATCTCGTTCATCGGGATTCACGCAAGTCATGTTAGTGTGAACGTTTAAGCTAGTCCACATTCATTCGAGAATAACCAAGTTCATTAATTTCACTATCTGACCAAACGATTTATTGATTAATAAAATTAATAGTCGGTGTTTTTAGTCGTACACAAAAGTAGCGTAACCTCGTTGGGAGGAATACCACAAATAGTACACTAAGCGTATGTCATTACGTGACTTCTAAATTTGTTACCAAGGATAGTGCACCTCAGTTAGAGAGGGTGTCGCATTCTCCAATTTAACTCACTATAGTCATCCATTTAGAAATTCAATCTAGTGATCTTATGAATTAGACTCATCCGATATGTGTATCCACATGACTTCATAATGCAGGTCATGGGGATATCAAGCAACCCATTCCCACTTAGATTCTTAAATTGAGGGTTTTTCCGAATTTAACATTCAATTTCTTAACCTTAGTTATTTGCACCCGTAAAACTACACGTTTTTAATCATGCATCAAAACATAAATTAAAAACAAGCAAGCAACAATCAAGACAATAAGAGCAGAAAATAAATCCGTAATTAAAATTTCCTATCTATTATGGCTTTCTCAATTATTGCTTCCTTTCGTTGCCTTGTTGACGCATCCCGTCACGTCGCTCCCACTCGCTATTTGAACTCCTTGCAATTCGTCCAGGTTTTCTCGATTTTCTACGTAATTTTTGGAATCACCAAAGTTATGATAAACCAAAAACCCACGTATCAAAGTTGCCCACAAAAATATCTTCGCCATTACATATCTTCCTAAATACAAGACTTGATTTTCTAGGAAAATAAAGACGACATTTGATCGAATAAATCCTACTACAGATTTAATCTGATCCTACACGGCTTCCAACTCATTGTTATTACTACTACACACATTCACATTCAAAAAACCAACCCGAACATGTCCCGGGGTTTATAAATGAAGAACTGAATGCATAAACCATAATAGCAGGGATAATAACCACCTACAATAAAAGCCCATAACAAATCGAACAAGTATAAAGACAAAACCTCGGCTCTGATCCCAATTGAAGAAACTAGTCGGTCTGGGCCCAATTGAAAATTTCACTTTCGTGCTATGCATTCCAGAATCAAAAACTTTCAATCAGCCCAAACACAAGTACAAGTTCCTTTGAACCCGATCTAGTTTATACTTGTTCGATTTATAAAACCCATAAAAAATTGAATCTTTAAATTAAAGCGAAATGATTAAGATTTGACCTTTGATACGAGTCCCTCGAAGAAATCAATTGAGAAAGATAAAAGCTTCCACCTTTGAACAAAATATCCAACTTTTGAAGCTTCTCCAGTAAGAAATCTCTCGAATGTCTCCAAGATAAATTCGGAAGTCATGTGGGCAACTATCTAATGGATAGATCCGTCAAAGCCCATGAAAAAAAACCAAGAAACTCACCAGAAGCTTGAAGATTCGCTAGGAAAACTGGACCCAAAGCTGCCAACCGCCGGACCGCCAGAATTCCTCAAAACTGTCGAAATTCAGCTCGCCGGAAAAGAAGGTCCGCCGAAAAGCATGGTACCACCGAAAAATCCAAGAAAAAACTTCCGAGAGAGATCTAAGGCTGACTTCGACTGGGTCTCGATTTTACTATTTCTTCAAGTCCCTCTCTAAACCTTTCTCTCTATAGAGGCAAAACTAACTTGTCTTCTAAGTCTCTTATGTTTCAAGGCACTAACATTATCTACTTATAGGAGCTTCAAGGGAGACCTAGTGGCCTTTTGATTTGAGCCTTTTAGTTGGACTTTTAATTAATTTCTAAGTTACTAGACTAATTAATTCCAATTGACCCAAGGATAGTTAATTAAATAATTAAATCTACTTTATGAATTAATCCAACACATAATTAATCGTACCACTAACGGATTAAATATGGAACTACCGCTCAAAAGGAAATTGCTTCCGGGTACCACTTTAATTATTATTTTATCTCCCCATGTCAAAGAAATAATACTCGTCAATTTATTAATTTACTGAGAAATAATTAATCGACTTATTATCATCTGAGATTAGTACCACTCAACTTTATTACTATATCGGACATAAGTCCACCAACCGAGTTTAGTATAATAATCCTTACGAGCTCATCTCGAGAGCACCATCACCCCGGACACACCGTTATATGATTTTCTTTCGACAAATAACAACACAATAAGAAATTATACACGCATACCCAACCTACCGAGATTATAGGCCTCAAGTGACCGCACTCTTTGGCAAATCAAAGTACACTATGCCTAATCCTCATGTCCGCTCTAGTCTAGGGATTAAGAGATAGAATACGAGACCCGAATTAACTACTAATATCAGTACAAGTTAATTCGATCCTAGATCGGTCCTGCTCAATATGCCTCGGGCACATCTGCATGATTCAATTAGTCTAGACAAACCAATATCAGAGACAAACCAATATCAGAATCATACAATAACCTAAACCGATAGTATGTCCAAACCGTCTCAGTTACGAGCATATTTATATATCATGACTTTAACCAATGATGAGATCTACCTGTCACACCAAACATCTTATTATCTAGTCATATGATATAAATGGACAACACGTATAACATGTAATTATATACTGAAACACAATTGATATGAAACTGAGAAATAGTTTTTCATACAAGCAAAGCTTTTAAGTATTCAAAACAAACAAATACTACATCCAACATTGAGGAGGAATCAGAAGCAACCTATTTCACATGAAAGTATCAATACCTCACAGAGAACATTTATATATCATATTTCAGAGTAATAGATCATTATTTTAAGTATAATACATGAATATAGTATCATTAATACATTACCTAACATCAAATCGTGAAAATAAGGTTTTATAAATGCATCAAATGCAGTTCATACTTTATGATGTAGTAATTTTTTTAAGAACAATAAGTGAGTTTTGGATGAACATTTGATTGAAAGCGGTTTTGAATGGAGTGTGGCGAAGAAGAATAAGTGATTTTTTAATAAGAATAAGTGATTTTTTAAAAAGAGAAAGAAGAAGAGGCGTGTGATGCTACCTTCTTATAGTGAGAGTAGTGATGTTACTAGTATCTACTAGGTACAGGTACCTAATGGGTACATGATATAATAACTGGATGAAGATATCAGAATAGACCATCATCCAACAGTTGAAGAAGCAGCTGGCGCCACTTGTCCAACCCACAAAGGAAATGCGCAGAGCCCTGAGGGAAAACCATCCCTGCGCAAATTTGAGCTAGTTTTACTTACAGTGGATTCAAATATTTACAATAGAGATCCATTACTGGACATAGTTGGTCATATAAAAAGATCTAGAATGAAGAAGGTTGAACAAACTTTAAAGTTACTAATTGAGTCCGAGGCCCAGTAGGCCCAAGCCCATTTGCATAACTCGAGGCCCAAGCCTATTATCTTTTCGTGGTTAAGTGAAGATGGACTCGTAGAGTGAATGTGAATGATGACAGAAACCCTTAATAAAGGTTGAAGATTGGGTTCATAGTGAAATAAGCCAACATGTGAAGGCCCATGTCACTCCCTAAACCCATTTGAGACCAGAACTCTTCCTATAGGTCTTTTATTTCAATTGTACTTAGAACTCTTGAAGATTTTAGAAGTCTATATTGTTTCTAATAGGATATACTAAATTTTTCCTTCTTAATTAGGTTTAATTTATGTTTGTACCCTAGCTCTAAGGTGGCCAAAATTTTAAGCCATTCAGAGTTAAAATATGATTTGTTTTCAATATCCAAATCACTAGGATTTGAGATTACTTTTTAGAAAAGGAAAAGGATTTCATGTAAGCCTATAAATAGGCCATCACACGCCTATAATACATACGTCTTGATATTATTTGATAAATTTTAATCTCTTTTAAGCGGTATTGTGAGATCCTTGTGTTGGACTTGAATACATAAGCTATGCTTGTATTGTACTTTTTCCCAGTTAATATATCGATTTGTGTTTTGGTTAAATTTAGTTTTGCATCAGTTGTCCATTTTTATTATGTAGTTAGATGGTGAAATGTCTTACGTGACACAGTAGATCTCATCATTGGTTAAAAGACATAATATATAAATGAGGTTCATAACCGAGATAGCTTTGGACAAACTGTCGATTTAGGTTATTATGTGATTCGGATAATTGGTTTGTCTAAACTGATTGAATTATATAGATATACCCGGGGTATATTGAACTTGACCATTAGGAATGATTTGTCTTGTACTGATTTAATAGACAAATCGTTCTTGGTATTCTATCTCTTAATCCCTAGACTCGAGCGGGCATAAGGATTAGACATAGTGTACTTTGATCTGCCAATGGGTAAGGTCAATTAGTAGGTTGGGTGCGCGTGTTTAGTTACTTGGTGTGCTTCTTGTCGAAAGGAAACCATGTACCGGTGTATCCGGGGTGATAGTGCTCCCAATATGAGCTCGTAATGTTTATTATACTAAGCCCGGCCGGTGGACTTATGTCCAGTATAGTAAAAAGGTCGAGTGGTACTAGTCTCAGAATTAAAGAAATTAATTAATTAATTTATCATTTAATTAATAAGTTAACGAGCACTATATCTTTGATGTGGGAGATTATGAATATAAATTCACTAAGTTATTCCAGAAGCAATTCTGGTGTAGGATGGTAGTGCCAAAATTAATCCGTTAGTGGTACGATTAATTTTGTAATGAGTTAATTGAATAGGTAGAATTAATTAATTGATGAATTATTCCTAAGGATTAATTGAGTAATTAACAAAGTGGAATTATTTAATTAATTAATTAAATCTTACGTTTCAATTAGTATTAGGAAATCTGATAGGATTTGGTTTATCCTATCAGATTGGTTACCTAATTGGATTTGGAAACTAATTAATTACCTAAACCCATTAGGAAGACCAATTCTAAACCAACTTGGGGTCTCTCTTGTTACTCTATATATAGACAAGGAGTTAGCTATTACACAATTAACATACAATTCATAAGTTTTCAAGACAAGAAAACTTAGAAAGAGAAAATCCTAGAGAGAGAAAATTTCTCTCTCTAAAATCGGATTTTATAAGCTCAAAGCTACCTTTTTTTCCTTCTTTTGGCCGGCCAGATTTTGGCGGCGCATGGGAGAGTTTTCGGCGGCACGTGAGTTCTCAGAGTCCCAGGTAGTGCGTGACCATCACGCACTAGGGGCAGGTGGTTGCAAAATTTTTCAGGCAACCCAGTTGTGGTGATTAGCTGATCAAATTGCTCGTTGGATTGCTGGCCACATAGTATACAAGCAAAGTCTTGAGGCATACAAGAGAATCACCTAAGTATATGCTTCAATAGGTAATTCTTATTCTTCTGCTTTTAATTAAGAATTTTTGTTGCGTGATAAATCGAATTAGTGCAAACCCAGATCCTGTGCAACGTTATTTCAAAAGGGCGATTGTGCTAGCGTCTAGACCTGGCCAGAGATTCCTATTCTGGAATACATAGCACGAAAGTGAGTTTTTGGCTAGGCCCGGGCAGATAATCTTTCAATTGGTATCAGAGCCTGGTTTTGGGTTTTGTGCTTGTTCGATTTATTACATGGTTTTATTTACAAGTGGTTAAGAAATCCCAACTATTATGGTTGCGTTTGTATGGGTTTTAATTAAACTCTGAGACATGTCCGGATTTGATTTTATTATGAATGTTTGTAATAGTAGAACCACGTGCTGGAAGTCGTGCAGGATTAGATCAAATCTGTAGTAGGATTTTTTCTATGTAATTTCGATTATCTAATTTTCTTAGAAAGCCTTATAATAGGAGAATTAATTTTTTGTAATCGAAGGCGTTATAGTGGGCAACTTGAATTCGTGGGTTTTGGGTTATCGTTAATTCGTAGAAACCCAGGAAAACTCAGAACGAATTACAAGAAGAGCTAATAGCGTAGAACAAGCGAAAGAGGGATTGGTGGCAGGGGGCAGCGCCGGCGACGACTCACCAGCGGAAGCTGCCGCTGGCAACCGCAGGAGGACAGCAGCGGTGGCTGCCGCTCTCAGTGCGTTTCGTGCGCGCTGCTCATCAGCGGCTCATTTGGGGCACGTTTTGGCCCGTTTTTCCTCCAGTTTTCTCTTTTTGAAGTTCCAGACTCTTTCCATCGAGTTACGTGGTGGGACACGAGATCAAGGCAGAATATGGAAGCAATTAAAACCATAATAGTCGAGAAATTTATTTTTCGCATTTATTTCCCGTATTTATTGTTTTAATTTTTGTGTTTTAATTTTTATGTTGTATTTTAGATGCTTGACTTTAAAGCATGTTGATTTTATTGTTATATATAACTTAGGGTTAGTTAGTTACATGTTAAAACTTGAAAAAACCTCAATTTAGAAATCTAAGTAGGAGCGGGTTGGTTTAATATCCCCACGGCCACCATTACGAGTTCATATGCGATGTAGGTGGGCTTGCGCGTTGGCATTAGGGCCTTCCTCCATTCGGATGAGTCCAACCACGAGATCACTAGATTATGAATTTCGGAGTAAGATGACTAGAGTATGTTTAACTAGGAGAAATGCGACACCCTCTCCATCTGAGGCGCACTATCCTGAGGTAACAAACTCAGAAGTCACGTAATGGCACACACTTAGTGTATGATATGCAGTATTTCTCCTATCGAGGTTACGCTGCTTATTTGTACGGCTGAAAGCACCGACTATTAGCTACATTGATCAATAGATCGTTTGGTCAGATAGTGTAGTTAATGAACTTGGTTCTTCTCAAATGAATGTGGGTTAGAGTAAATGTCCACACTATCGTGGCTTGCGAGAATCCTGGTGAATGAGATGTTGGTGGATTAAAATTATTATTTTGAGGGAAGTCAATAATTGTTAGAATTTCCTTATTTTCAAAATTCTAGATTTAATAACTAAAACATTGTCTGTTTATTTATTTTACAGTATTTGTTATGGCATTCAACCCCTTAGCTACTATATTGAAAGAAAATAAGTTAACTGGACCTAATTATGTCGATTGGAGTCATAACTTGGACATTGTCCTTATGGCTGAGAGCACTCCTGTGAGAGATCATGTCATTGACGTAATTAGTAACATTAACAAGGTTAAGGTAGTAGGAGGCAAAATTATTGGTGAAACCAAAGACGATATTGTCCTCTGGAGCTTGCCTCAAAGCTATGAGTAGATTCGGTTGAACTACAACTTAAGTAAGATGTTGTGTATTTCATCCGAGCTCTTGGCAGAGTTGGTGACGGCTAAAAGTCTTCTTCAAGAGAAGAAGCGAGCATTAGTCGCAGTCAAAGCTTTAGAATCTTCTTCTGAGCCTGAGGCTAGAAAGAAGAAGGGAAAGCTCGAGGGAATAGCTCAAAAGGCGCGAATTGTGCCTAAGACAGATATTGCAAAGAATAAGTCGAAAGACAAGTGCTTCAAGTGTAATAAGATGAGACATTGGAAATCGGATTGTTCAAAGCTTAAACGTACGATAGTTTTTGCCTTAATTACTGAGACATGTTTAACGGTGATTCCAACAGATACTTGGTGTGTGGATTCAGGTGCCACTGACCATATTTGTAAATCTTTGTAAGGGTTCCAAGTAACCCGGAAGCTTAGAGAAGGCGATGGGTGACACTACAAGAGTGTCAGTAGAAGCAGTGGGAGTAGTCATTCTGAATTTCGAAAATTCTATATTAGAGTTAGTTAGTTGTCTTTATGTACCGAGTTTTAGAAATAACCTTATTTCGGTTTCTAAACATTTAAAGAATGGTTATAAGTTTATTTTTTCTGATGATTCTGTATTTATTAGAAGAAAATAGAAAACTTATTTGTTCTGGTTCATTGGCTGACAATTTGTTTGTGGTTAATTCTAACTCCCTGTTGTGCAAAACATAGAAACAGATAACTCTTTATCTAACATTAATAAGAGAAAGAAACTTTCTGAAATGAATCAAGCCTATATTTGGCATCTCAAGCTGGGTCATATAAACCTTAGTAGGATTCAGAGGGTTGTCAATAATGGACCTTTAGGTTCATTAGAGATTGACAGTTATTCAACCTGTGAATCTTGCTTGGAGGGTAAGATGACCAAGAGACCTTTTAAGGCAAAAGGTTATAGAGCTAAAAAAGTCTTAGAGTTGGTTCATTCTGACTTGTGTGGACCAATGACAGTCCAAGCATGAGGTGGACTTGAGTATTTCGTGACGTTCACGGATGACTAATCAAGATATAGGTACATTTACCTAATGCGTCAAAAGTCCGAGTGCTTTCGCAAGTTCAAAGAGTTTCGGACAGATGTGGAGAAGCATCATGGTAAGAGTATCAAGACACTGCGATTAGATTGTGGTGGGGAGTACCTGTCCCACGAATTTTGAGAATACATCAGTGAGGTAGAAATTCAGTCTCAGTTGTCTGCACCTGGCACGCCACAGCAGAAAGGTGTAGCAGAAAGAAGGAATCAAACTCTCATGGATATGGTTAGGTCGATGATGAGCTATAGTGATTTGCTGAGTTTGTTCTAGGGATATGCCTTAGAAACAGCGATGTATATTCTTAATCTTGTACCATCTAAAAGTATGCCTTCAACCCCAGTAGAGTTGTGGAACGGGCAAAAGTCTAGTCTAAGACATCTCAGAATTTAGGGTTACCCAGCACATGTACTTAAGGCAGATGTGGCTAAGTTAGATGTGAGAACTGAATTAATGCTGTTTGTAGGATATCCTAGGGGAATGAAAGGTGGTCTGTTTTATAGTCCTAAAGATTAGAAGGTGGTGGTTAGTACCAACGCTAGATTTTTGGAGGAAGACTATATCCTAGATCATAAGTCCAAGAGTAAGATAGTACTAGAAGAGCTTAGGAGACAAACTAATAATCCTGATACACCAGCACAAGTAGATACACCACACACTACACAAGAGATCACAGATGATACACCTACACGGTGCCTCATTGTAGTGGGAGGGTTGTAAGACAGCCCGACAGGTTCATTGGTGTGGGAGAGGAATCAGACCTAGTCCCGGGCGCCCTTGAACCTGACCCAGTAAACTACAATAAGGCTCTCCGAGATAAAGATACAGAAATTTGGCGTAAGGCAATGATATCCGAGATGGGGTCAATGGACCACAATCAAGTCTGGGAGCTTGTGGACCTGTCTAATGGGTTTAAACCCATTGGATGCAAGTGGGTCTACAAATATAAGAGAGGACCTGACGAAAAGGTGGAAACCTTTAAAGCTAGGCTGGTGGTGAAGGGGTATACTCAGAAAGAGGGAATCGATTTTGAGGAAACCTTCTCCTTGGCAGCCATGCTTAAGTCGATCTAGATTCTCTTGGCCATAGCTGCTCATTTAGATTATGAGATATGGCAGATGGATGTCAAGACATCTTTCCTAAACGGAAGTCTTGTGGAACCATCTTCATGCAGTAACCAGAGGGATTCGTTGAAAAAGGCCGAGAGCATAAGGTTTGCAGGCTTAAGAGGTCCATTTACGAACTTAAGCATCTAGATCTCGGAACATCCGGTTTGATGAGGTAATCCAGTCATATAGATTTACTCATTGTCCAGATGAGCAATGTGTGTACTACATGGAAACTCAATGGTGTTTCTTGTGCTTTACGTAGATAACATTCTATTGAATGGCAACAATAAGAAAGTGTTATCAGACGTAAAGACATGGCTGTCCAAGCAGTTTGATATGAAGAACTTAGGGGAAGTGAGACATATCCTTGGGATCAAGATAATTCGAGATCATAGGAAACATTCATTAACGCTCTCCCAAGCTTCATACATAGATACGATTTTGGCCCGGTTTAACATGCAGAACTCCAAGAAAGGTTTTCTACCTTTCAGACACGGAGTGCATCTAAAGAACATTCTCCCAAGACTTTTTAGAACATAGAGGCCATGAAGACAGTTCCTTATGCTTCGGCAGTAGGAAGTCTCATGTATGCCATGTTGTGTACCATGGGAAATCTCTGTTATGTCGTTGGCATTGTAAGTAGATATCAGAGTAACCCTGGGAAATCTCATTGGGAGGCAGTAAAATGCATTCTTAAGTATTTGCGCAGAATAAGAGACTAAGTGTTGGTCTATTAGGCGTCTGAGCTGGTACTCCGAGATTACACAGATTCAAATTTCCAAAGTGATAGGGACAAGAGCAAGTCTACCTCTGGGTATGTGTTTACTCTAGGAGGTGGAGCCATAGTTTGGCATAGTGTCAAGCAAAAATGCGTGGCGAACTCTACCATAGAGGCTGAATACGTTGTCGCATCAGAGGCAGCGAAGGAAGTAGTGTGGCTCAAGAACTTCCTATTGGACTTAGATGTGATTTCTGGTTTGCAGAAGTCTATCACGTTGTATTGTGATAACAACTGTGTAGTAGCAAACTCAAAGGAACCACGAGCCCATAAGGCGAGTAAACATATACAGCGCAAGTACAACCTGATTCGAGATATCGTAAAGAGGGAAAAAGTGGTCGTGACTAAGATAGCATCAGAGGATAACCTTGCAAATCCATTCACGAAGACATTGACTTCAAAAGTCTTTGAGGCTCACGTGGAGGGCATGGGAATCAGATACTTGGGAGAGCCATGACAGTTTTTCTAGATATATAGTAACAGATTGTATAGGAGTTAGACGTAGATGTATACTTAAAGCACCAC
Organism: Knoxia roxburghii; assembly: GCA_030378225.1. Taxonomy (NCBI): domain Eukaryota; kingdom Viridiplantae; phylum Streptophyta; class Magnoliopsida; order Gentianales; family Rubiaceae; genus Knoxia; species Knoxia roxburghii. The sequence goes on from CM059418.1 coordinate 15,707,515, forward strand.
TTAAGTATTAGTGGGAGATTGTTAGAGTTGAATACATAAGCTATGCTTGTATTGTACTTTTTCCCAGTTAATATATCGATTTATGTTTTGGTTAAATTTAGTTTTGCATCATTTGTCCATTTATATTATGTAGTTAGATGATGAGGTGTCTTGTGTGACACAGTTGATCTCATCATTGGTCAAAAGACATAATATATAAATGAGGTTCGTAACCGAGACAGCTTTGGACAAACTATCGGTTTAGGTTATTATGTGATTCGGATAATTGGTTTGTTTAAACTGATTGAATCATATAGATATGCCCGGGGCGTATTGAACTTGACCATTATGAATGATTTGTCTTGTACTGATTTAATAGACAAATCGTTCTTGGTATTCTATCTCTTAATCCCCAGACTCGAGCGGGCATAAGGATTACACATAGTGTACTTTGATCTGCCAATAGATGTGGTCAATTGTGGCCAATAGTCTCGGTAGGTTGGGTGCGCATGTTTAGTTGCTTGGTGTGCTGCTGCTTGTCAAAAGGAAACTATGTACCGGTGATGTGCTCACGAGATGAGCTCGTAATGTTTATTATACTAAACCCGACTGGTGGACTTATGTCCGGTATAGTAAAAAGGTCGAGTGGTACTAGTCTCGGAATTAAAGAAGTTAATTAATTAATTTTTCAGTAAATTAATAAATTAACGAGCACTATATCTTTCATGTGGGGAGATTATGAATATAAATTAATTAAGTTGTTCCGGAAGCAATTCTGGTGTAGGATGGTAGTGCCAAATTAATCCGTTAGTGGTATGATTCATTTTGTAATGGTTAATTGAATAGGTAGAATTAATTAATTGATTAATTATTCCTAAGGGTTAATTGAGTAATTAACAAAGTGTAATTATTTAATTAATTAACTAAATCTTAAGTTTCAATTAGAATTAGGAAATCCTAGAGATTGGGAAATCTAATAGAATTTGATTTATCCTATCAGATTTGCTACCTAATTGGATTTGGAAACTAATTAATTACCTAAACCCATTGGGAAGACTAATCCCAAACCAACTTGGGGTCTCTCTTGTAACTATATATAGACAAGGGATTAGCTATTACACAATTAACATACAATTAATAAGTTTTCAAGACAAGAACAATTAGAGAGAGAAAATCCTAAAGAGAGAAAATTTCTCTCTCTAAAATCAGATTTTATAAGCTCAAAGATGCCGTTTTTTTCCTTCTTTTGGCCAGCCAAATTTTTGGCGGTGCGTGGGAGAGTTTCCAATGGTGCTTGAGTTCTGTCGGAGTCCCAGGTGGCGCGTGATCTTCACGCACTAGGGGCAGGTGGTTGCAGAATTTTTCAGGCTACCCAGTTGTGGTGATTAGCTGATCAAATTACTCATTAGATTGCTCCCCACACAGTATACAAGCAAAGTCTTGAGGCATACAAGAGAATCACCTAAGTATACGCTTCAATAGGTAATTCTTATTCTTTTGCTTTTAATTGAGAATTTTTATTGCGTGATAAATCGAATAAGTGCAAACCCAGATCCTGCGCAATGGTATTTCAAAAGGGTTGGAATAGCAATTGTGCTAGCGACTAGGCCTGACCAGAGATTCCGATTCTGGAATGCATAGCACGAAAGTGAGTTTCTGGCTAGGCCTGGGCAGATAATCTTTCACCTAACCCTTTCCCGAGAGAATATCACAAACTTTCCTTTGGATGCAAGTTTAGATTAAACTACAATCTCGTTACTCTTGCGAGAGAACGGACCCTAAATAAGCCAATTCGTCCATCTTCCTACTGATATTCACGTGAGAAAGTGAAAGAAACACGTGCCCCGAGACTTAATTATGTTCGCCAATTAAACTTCCAGTCAAGATAACGCACAAAATAGTTGACAAGATCTGCCAACCTATTAGCCAATCCTTGAGGAAGCTTACCCTAGGTTTCGAAGCCTTAAGAAAACACATCAGAGTGGTATCAAACAACAGGTTATGTTTTTCTATTTTGTTATCTTTTGAGTCTTTTTTGTTTTTGGTATTCAAATTTTAGTTCGTTGGTATGAATTCAGTCCAAATTCAATCCAAATATCCTGTTTTTGATTCTCTATTTGTGTCTTGTGTGTTTTGAAATTATTCCCCTAAGTTTCAAAAAAAATTCAGTCAATTGATTGGAAGATCAGTCCAATTTTCAAGCCAAATATCTGTATCAGAACCAGTGTCTGAGTCCCCCTAAGGGATTGAGGTGTTTGTTTGTTGCTGAGTCTTTTTTCTTGATTTTTGTTTTGTTTGAGTCAAGTTCTTGTGGTAGAAAACTCGTTTTTAACCCTAGAAAAGTCCTTTCGAAAATTTTGAAAAATTACCAAAAGAACCCCTACGTGATTTTGTTTGATATTCAAGTCCTAAGTCTCTATTCTTAAGTTTTGAAAAGTTGTTTTGGTCAACCTTAATACATTTCAGTTCTTTTTTGACAGGCAGTACGATTTTTGGACGTTCGGAAGTGAAAAATCATATTTTTAACTCGATGCAATGGGAAGCATATGAGTTCACAAATTAAAGGTGGTAGGTGTTCTTTTAAAGTTTGATTGTGATCTTGAAAGAATAATAGAAGCTTGAGACTTAATCCTCTTGTTAAGTACTTGAGGTTGAATTCCCCCTAGCCTTAAATTGTTCGTTTCAAAACTACCGGAAAAGTCTATATAATTGAGAAGAGTCAAGAGCCAAAGAAGCATCCTTAAGAATTTGACAAATTCTATAAAAAGTATAGCTATTCTGCAAAAGTTCGGCTAAGTAGAGAAAAATACAAGCCCAATTTAGTTGCTCCTAAAAGTTTTTGTAGGGAAACAAATGGAGTTCTGCGATAGAAGTGATCACACCAAATTGAGCAACAAAAGGGAGTAAGGGTGCAAAATTTAGCCCTGGCGCATGGTTATTTGCCTGGTGTGTGTTATAAACTTCTTCCTCTCAACCGATGGTCAAGCTCGTGTTCTGATTGGTTACAGTTTGATTGTAAGAGATTACCTGCTTACTTTTAGTTTTTGTGCTTTTGTGTGACTATCTTTAGTATTTGTTTTAAAAGTTACATTTGTTTTGTCTTTAGCTTTTGCTTGTTTTGTTAGATTTTTCTTTTCATTCTAGAATTCAGAGTGGTCATTTTGTTTTCTTTTTAGTTTTGGTATCACTTGATATAACCTGTTGTGTAGTGTTTTTTGTGTGCTTTTTGAGTCAGTTGAAAAGGTACCATTGTGTTGAACCTCTCTAAAGAGATTTAAAACCGCTGGGAGATAGCTGAAAGAAAGTGTAGACCCAGAAAGGAAGCCTCGACAAAAACTTAGCTTGAATAACCTTTTAGCCACCAACTTCCTAATGTAGCTAAAAGCTTGTGATAGTTTGTGGGATCAATACAGTTAGTGACAGCAACCCGAAGCGTCGCTGAAGGTACTGATCTAGCTCACACTTGGGCACAAATTGTTATGCCGTGGTAAGACTTTATCATTTAGTTTATTTTCAATCCAATCCTTTATCTTATTTTTTTATATTTTTATTTTTTATTACACTTTGTCTTTGTGTTCTACCCTCTTTCGCAGGATGGATTCGAACCATAAGTATTCCCCAAGAGTAATCTATCAGGAAAAGTCACCTAGCTTGCCTCTGATTAGGAACTAAACCCTAGTCACGGTGCAATTCTTACTTGCTTAGCCTACATTGGATGTCAGCCAAGACCAGCGCCATAATATATTCCCTATGTGGTGTAAAACTGAGGATATGAAGAAACGCCTACTCATTATCGATGGTGGTAGCTGTACAAATGTAGTAAGTGAATCTCTAGTTAAAAATTTACAACCAACATGTTTACCTTATCCTAAGACCTATAGGTTACAATGGCTAGACAACAATGATGAGATTAAGGTACAACAACAAGCAATGATGACCTTCTACCTTGGCGTTAAAAGGGAAGAGGTCTTGTGCGATGTAGTACCTATGGAAGCCTACCATAAACTTTTAGGAAATCCAAGGAACTTTGACATAAAAATTTCCAAAGATGGCTACACTAACAGGTATTTCTTCTTGTATAAAGGGAATAAAGTTAATCAGTTACCTATTTTTCCTTCACAGGTTGCTTTAGCTTAAAGTTATATGCAGGAAGAACATTGAGCTAGCAGAAAAACTAACCCCTTTATTGCAGGAAAGGACAAGCAGCAGTCAGAAAAAGGAGAGGCCACACAGCTCTATCCCACCATAAGAGAAATTGTGAAACCATAGTAGGAGGGGAGGCAGTTACAAAACTAACCCGCAACCCTAGGAGGATTGCTGATTCTTCCCAAGGGCGGCAAGTGGTTTTGAATTCCCTTTATCCTTCGCTTAACGTGTGCAATTTCTTTACAGATTCTAACAACATCACGCGAGCCACCAGCCAAGTTTTGGTACTAATCAAGTTTCGGGAACATTCATTATTATCAACTTTTGAAATTCCCAATAACTAGCTCTCTTAGTGTTGAATTTGTCTTACAGGACTACGCAAATGTGTTCCCTACGAAACTTCTTAAAGGATTACCACCCATGCGAGAAATCAAACATCAGATCAACTTCCTCCCTGGTACGAGCATAGCTAATCGCCTAGTTATTTGAAATGTCAATTCAAAACAACTCAAAGTTCATAAAGCAAACAAAGCTGGAAAGAAAATCATTTTCAATTCTGTTTGTAATAATCCTTTGTTTGATTATATAGATGAGTCAGATTCGAAGACGAATCCTTTCCGGCGTGGAGGAAATGATGAGGACATCTGAATAGACCATCCTCCAACAGTTAAAGAAGCAGCTGGCACCAATTCTACAAACCACCAAGGAAATGCGCAAAGTGAAGGAAACAGATCTAACCAGGCTAAACCAAAAATCTCACTTTCGTGCTATGCATTCCAGAATCAAAGACTGTCGATTCGGCACAGGCTTAATATCATTTCCCCTGAACGGATCTAGGCTTATACTAATTCAATTTATTAAACGACATGCTAAAAATGAAATCTTTAATTTAAAGTGGAAGTCTTAAAGATTATACCTTTGAAGCGTGTTCCTAGCAATAAGAAAACCAAAGCTGAAAATCCTGCTGTTTACCGTCCTGGACCAGCCACGTTGTAATTCCGAGAATAACTTTGTCTCTACCTCGAAATCATGTGGGCGACTATCCACAAGGTAGCTAAGACACTGAGGAAGAAATCTATAAGAAACCTACTTTGAAAAACTCACCAGATCCTCAGCAGATCGTTGCCCGAAGATTGCTGTGATTATTTATCGCCTGGATACGCAATCCACTATCGAACCCCTCGAATGACTCCATCTCCACCCAAAATCATGTGGGCGACTATCCACGGGGTAGCTAAAACACTAAGGAAGAAATCCAAAAGAAACCCACTTCGAAAAACTTGTCAGATTCTTAGCAGATCGTTGCCCAAAAATCAACCTCGTATTTACCGCCTGACGTGCATAAACCCAAAAACACTTCTAAAAGAATTCTCCCACCACGATCTAGACAACCACCGCCATGGATCACCAATCAATATTGAGATCTACACAACAGAGGTCGAATTAAGTGGCTAGAAGAACCAAAAGGATAGGCGGCGCGAAAACCAAAACCAACCGCCAGTGCCAAAACCAGGAAGTCCGGCAGTGCAAAATCCTAGGCGGCAGTGCATGCAAATCGAGGTGAAGATAATAGGAATTCGGCGATCCTAAAGGGCTGAGCTTTTCAAATATCGAAGGATCCTAAGCCGACTTTGAGAAAGAACTCAATGAAGAAGAAGAAGAAGAAGCTCTCTCTTTAGGCTACTCCTTCTCACTCTCGGCAACTAATCCTCCAAGGTTTCTCAATGTCTTCCAAATGCCTAACAATGACTATTTGTAGGAGTTTTAAGGGAGACCTAGTAGGCATTTGAGTTGGGCTTTAGTGTTGAACTTTCATTGACTCTCTTAGTCTTCCCTAGACTAACCAACTCCAATCAAATCTTTAGAATTAATTTCTTAACTCACTTCGTTAATTAAATTTAATCGAGGCCTTAGGATTATTTCGTATAACCTACTTTGTCAATTAAATATTAATTAAATCTTTAGGATTAATTAATTCACTTTGTCGATTTGTCCAACGATAATTATCGTACAAGACCAATTATGGAACTACCACTCAAAAATGAATTTACATCGCGCTCACTTTATTATGCTTCTATCTCCCCACATAAAAAATCTAGTGCTCGTCGATTCATAAATTTACTAACAAAGTAATTCATCGACTTTTTCGTATTCGAGATTAGTACCATTCGACTTTCTTATTATACCGGACATAAAGTCCACCGGCTGGATTTAGTATAATAAACCTTACGAGCTCATCTCGGGAGCACAATTAACTCGACGAACCGGTACATGGATTCCTTCGACAAGCAACGGCACACAAAGAAGTCAAATACCGCATACTTAACTTATCGAGATTTAGGCCTCAACTGACCGCACCTTTTGGCAAATTAACGTATTCGATATCTAACTCCCGTGTCTGCTCTAGTCTAGGGATTAAGAGATTATAATATTAGGTTCGAATTAACTACGCCAATCAGTGCAAGTTAATTCAATCCCGAACAGGTCGTGCTCAATATGCCCAGGGCATATCCGTATGATTTAATTAGTCTAGACAAACTAATTATCCAAATCACACGATAACCTAAACCGATAGTATGTTCAAATTATCTCAGTTACGAGCATTTGTTTATATATCATTACTTTAACCAATAACGAGATCTATTGTGCTTTTCTACACCTCGTTATCTAGATATATGATATAAAAGAACAATTTAATACTGAAACATAAATGATATGTCAATTGGGTATTAGTTTTTGATACAAGCAATAGCTTTTCAGTATTCAAAACTAACACAAAGCCCTAAGAGAAACCCATCCCTGCGCAAATCTGAGTTGGTTTCACCCACAGTGGACTCAAATGTTTACAAGAGAGATCCATTAGTGGACATAGTGAAAGATTATCTGCCTGGGTCCGGTGAAAAATTTACTTTCTTGCATTGCATTCCAGAATCGAAACTCTTGACCGGGTCTAAGCACTAGCGCAATTACTATTATAATCCTTGTTTGAAACATCATTGTGCAGGATCTTAGTTTTATTTAATTCGATTTGTCACGCAACAAATAAAACTCTTAATTAAAGTGGAAGATTATGAATTACCTCTTAAAGCGTGTACTTAGGTGATTCTCTTGTATGACTCTTAGACTTGATCGTACGTTGTGTGGATAATGAACTAACGAACAAAACAAATCAGCAATCACACAAACTCGCCAGAAAATTCTTGCCGAAATTCGACCGAAGCCACCGCTGCCTTCCGATGAGCTCCGCCACTGCCGGTCACTAACGCCACCGGCCGCCGCCGAGAAAACCAAATCCGGCCGCTCCTTACTAAGATGACCGCCGCCGAGCTTTGAGGAAGAAAACTGACTTCGAGGGAGAAATATTTTATTTCTCTCTCTATTTTTCCTGAACTATAAAACTATGAATTGTGTCTTGTGAATTGCCAAATTGCCAAATTGCCAATCTCTTGTCAATTTATAGAGTTATAAGAGAGACCCGAAGTTGGTTTATGATTGGTTTTCCTATTGGGTTTTGGTTTCTTAATTAGTTTCCAATTCCAATTAGTAACTAAATCGAATCGAATTTCTAAATCCAATTAGATTTCCTAATCATTGGAATTTCCTATTTCTAATTGAACTTTAAGACTTAATTAATTAATTAATTTCACTTTGTTAATTTAATAATTAACCCTTAGAAATAAATAATTAAATAATTAATTCTACTTTATCAATTAACCCAATATATAATTAATCGTACCACTAACGGATTAATTATGACACTACCATCCTACACCAGAATTACTTTCGGAATAACTAAATTAATTATTATTTAATCACCCCGCATCAAAGATATAGTGCTCGTTAATTTATTAATTTATTGAAAAATTATTTAATTAATTTCTTATAATCCGAGATTAGTACCACTCGACATTTTTACTATACCTGACTTCGATGGAGAAATATTTTATTTCTCTCTCTATTTTTCTTGAACTATAAAACTATGAATTGTGTCTTGTGAATTACCAAATTGCCAAATTGCCAATCTCTTGTCAATTTATAGAGTTATAAGAGAGACCCGAAGTTGGTTTATGATTGGTTTTCCTATTGGGTTTTGGTTTCTTAATTAGTTTCCAATTCCAATTAGTAACTAAATCGAATCGAATTTCTAAATCCAATTAGATTTCCTAATCATTGGAATTTCCTATTTCTAATTGAACTTTAAGACTTAATTAATTAATTAATTAATTTCACTTTGTTAATTTAATAATTAACCCTTAGAAATAAATATTTAAATAATTAATTCTACTTTATCAATTAACCCAATATATAATTAATCGTACCACTTGAAGGAAAACTGAACAAGCCCGGGCTAAATCGAAAACCTCACTTTCGTGCTATGCATTCCAGAATCAGAAGCTTTCGACCAAGCTCATGCTCAAATTAGTTTACCCATGAACGGATCTAGGCTTATACTTATTTAATTTATTAATCGGGACACAAAAATTAAATCTTTAATTAAAGCGGAACTTAAACATTATACCTTTTGTAGCGAAGTCCCTCGATTAATGAAAACCAAAAATTCTGTTGCGATTTCCACAAGAAATCAGAAGCATTCTCCAATACAAACTCCGAGATAGTGTGGGCTATCGTCTACGAAGTTACCCACGAGCAATCGATGAAAACCCAGAAACTTGTTCTTTAAGAAAACTCAAAAAAAAATTGCCCAAAATAATTCTGCGCAGATTAAAAGACTGCTGCTGCGAAAACCCCAAGTTGTTGGATTTCTATTTCTCAAAAACCCACGTCCGGCTGTGCGAGCAACCAATCCCAGCTACGATCTGTACGGTGGGTCACACAGATCACCAAGCAATCAGGTGATCAACGTGAGAACTCCACCGGATCAGCACGCCAAGATCGAAGCTGCTCGCTGGGCTGGACGGATATTCACGCAGCAGCTAAAGATAATAAAACCCACCGACTGCTGCTGCGATTAAAAGGAAAAAACAGAATTCCAGCAACTTCTCAATGAAATAAATAATCGGTCTGGACTATATTCGAGTGGGCTTGAGTTTTCCACGAAGGAGAAAGCTATCTTGGTCGACTTCGAGAGAAAACTTGACGAGGAAGACACGTTCTCTCTCTGGACCAAACTTTCTCTATCTAGCCTAACTTGGCTGCCAAGTTTCCTTAGGGTTTTTGCTGCCCAATATGTTGTATTTATAGGAGCTTCTAAGGAGACCTAATGGGCTCTCGAGTTAGGCCTTAAAATTTGACTTTCGTTGACCGCTAAGTCTTCCCGACTAATCAACTCCAATCGACCTTTTTAAATTAATTTATTTAATCCACTTTGTTAATTTAATTTAATCGAACCCTTAGAATTAATTAATTCAAAATAGAATTAATTTCTAAATTCACTTCGTCGATCAAATATTAATTAAACCCTTCGGATTAATTAATTTACCTTGTCGATTAGTCAAACGCATAATCGGTCGTACCACTAACGGACCAATTATGGAACTACCGCTCGAAAACGACTTTACATCGCCCCATTATTATTTCTTCTATCTCCCCACATTAAAGATCTAGTGCTCGTCGATTTATCAATTTACTGACAAATTAATTCACCGACTTCTTGGTTTCCGAGATTAGTACCACTCGACCTTTTATTATACCGAACATAAAGTTCATTGGCCAGGTTTAGTATAATAACCTTACGAGCTCATCTCGGGAGCACCATCAACCCGGCGAACCGGTACGTGGATTCCTCCGACCAGCAACGGCACGCAAGAAGCTAAACACCGCATACCCAACTTACCGTGGTATTGGCCTCAATTGACCTCACTCTTTGGCAAATCAAAGCACACGACACCCAACCCTCACGCCCGTCCCAATCTCGGGATTGAGAGACGGAATACTAGGACCGAATTGACTACGCCGATCAGTACAAGTCAATTCTATCCAAACTGGTCGTGCTCAATATGCCCCGGGCATATCTGTGTGATTTAAACTAGTCTAGATAAACCAATTTCAAAACCACACAATAACCTATACCGATAGTATGTTCAGACTATCTCGGTTACGAGCATACTTTTTATATATCAATACTTTAACCAATAACGGTATCTACTGTGTTTGTCGACACCCCGTTATCTAGTTCTATGATATAAAGGAACAGATTTATACTGAAACAAAATGATATGTCATCTGTGGATATTAGTTTTTGATACAAGCCATAGCTTTTCTGTATTCAAAACTAACAATCTCCCACTAATACTCAAAGCTATGCTAAGAAGTACAAAAACTGTCCAACCCGCTATTACACTGCTGTCATAATGAAATCTCCAAAATACCTTTAAGCTCACTCACATGGCTCTCTCAAGAATCTGACTCCCATGCCCTCCACATGCCTCTCAAAGACCTTTGGAGTCAATGGCTTGTTGAAAGGATCTGCAAGGTTGTCCTCTGAAGCTATCTTGGCCACGATCACGTCTCCCCTCTTTACGATCTCTCGTATCAGGTGGTACTTGCGCTCTATGTGTTTACTCGCCTTATGGGCTCGTGGTTCCCTTGAGTTAGCAACTGCACCATTGTTATCACAATAAACTGTGATAGACCTAGGCAACTCTGGAACCACATCGAAGTCCATCAGGAAGCTCCTGAGCCATACAACCTCTTTCGTTGCCTCTGAAGCGGTAAAGTACTCGGCCTCCATGATAGAGTCCGCCACGTATTTCTGCTTGACACTCTTCCATACTATGGCTCCACCTCCTAGAGTAAACACAAACCCAGAGGTAGACTTACTCTTGTCCAAATCTCCTTGAAAGTCCGAATCTGTGGAACCCAATGGTACAAGCTCCTGCGCTCTATAAACTAGGACATAATCTCTCGTCCTGCGCAAATACTTGAGAATGCATTTTACTGCCTCCTAGTGAGCCTTCCCAGGGTTACTCTGATATCTGCTAACCATGCCAACGGCAAAGCAAATATCAGGCCTCGGCACAACATAGCATACATGAGGCTACCCACTGCAGAAGCATAGGGTACCGCCTTCATGGCATCTATCTCCTCAGCAGTTTTAGGACACTGTTCCTTAGACAAATGCACTCCATGCCTGAAAGGTAGTGAACCCTTCTTGGAGTTCTGCATGTTAAAACGGGCCAGAATCGTGTCTATGTAGGATGCCTGTGAGAGAGTCAGAGAACGTCTCCTACGATCTCGAATAATCTTGATCCCAAGGATATGTCCAGCCTCTCCCAAACCCTTCATATCGAATTGCCTGGACAGCCATGCCTTTACGTCTGACAACACCTTCTTACTGTTGCCAATAAGAAGAATGTCATCTACATAAAGTACGAGGAACACCACTATCTCACCATCACGCCTGCAATAAACACACTGCTCATCCGGAGACTGAGTGAATCCATAGGACTGGATAACCTCATCAAAACGAATGTTCCAAGATCTGGATGCTTGCTTAAGTCCATAAATGGACCTCCTAAGCCTGCATACCTTGTGCTCTTGGCCCTTAACAATGAAGCCCTCTGGTTGCTGCATAAAGATGGTCTCCTCAAGACTTCCATTAAGGAAAACTATCTTGACGTCCATCTGCCAAATCTCATAATCTATATGAGCAGCTATGGCCAAGAGAATCCGGATTGACTTAAGCATAGCTACCGGGGAAAAGGTCTCCTCATAATCGATCCCTTCTTTCTGAGTATACCCCTTTGCCACAAGCCTAGCCTTGAAGGTCTCAATCCTCCCATCAGATCCTCTCTTTCGCTTGTAGACCCATTTGCACCCAATAGGCCTAAACCCATCAGGAAGGTCTACCAGCTCCCAGACTTGATTTGAGTCCATAGAACCCATCTCAGCAATCATCGCTCTCTTCCAAGAATCTGCATCTTTATCCTGGAGAGCCTCATTGTAGTTAACTGGGTCTGGTTCATGAGCACCAGGGATAAAGTCCGAAGACTCACCCAAACCCATGTACCTCTTGGGCTGTCTCACAACCCTCCCACTACGATGAGGCGCAGCCTGTGTAAGAGCATCATCAGTGATAGTGTGTGCAGTCTCTTGTGGTGTATCTTCCTGTACGTGTGCATCTGGAATAGTGGACTGACTTCTATGCTCTTCCAATACTACCTTGCTGCTTGACTTGTGATCTAAAATATAGTCCTCATCAAGAAATCTGACATTGGTGCTGACCACCACCTTCTGATCCTGAGGACTATAAAATAAACCACCTCTCGTTCCTTTGGGGTAGCCTACAAACAGCATAACCTTAGATCTCGCCTCTAACTTGCCTGCATCTGCCTCGAGCACATGTGCTGGACAACCCCAAATCCTGAGATGTCTCAGACTAGGCTTGCGCCCACTCTACAACTCTAATGGGGTCGTAGGCACAGACTTAGATGGCACAAGGTTGAGGATATAACATGCTGTATCTAAGGCATAACCCCAAAACGAGGTAGGCAACTCACTGTAACTCATCATCGATCTAACCATCTCCATAAGAGTCCTGTTCCTCCTCTCTGCTACACCATTCTGCTGGGGTGTGCCAGGTGCAGACAACTGGGTCTGAATACCCTTCTCTGACAAATAGGTCCTAAATTCACTAGAGAGGTATTCGCCACCACGATCAGACCGCAGTGACTTGATACTCTTACCCAGATGGTTCTCCACCTCTGCCTTGAATTCTCTGAACTTGTCAAAGCATTCAGACTTGTGGCGCATCAGGTATATGTATCCATATCTAGAGTAATCATCAGTGAAAGTCACGAAATACTCATAACCACCTCTAGCCTGAACTGACATAGGCCCACACACGTCAGAATGAATCAGCTCTAAAACCTCTTTGGCCCTATACCTCTTCGCCTTAAAAGGCCTCTTGGTCATTTTACCCTCCAAGCAGGACTCACAGGTCGAATAGCTGTCAATATCTAGTAAGTCCAAATACCCACTCTTGACCAACCTTTGAATCCTACTAAGGTTGATATGACCTAGTCTCAGGTGCCAAAGATAAGTCTGATTCAAAGGGGAAGATTCCTTTCTCTTATTTTGATTCGGTGATGAGTTACTAGTTTCTGTGTTTTGCATAACTGGGGAGTAAGTCTTGATTAAAAACAGATTGTCAACCAATGTACCGGAACATATAAGTTTCTGGTATTTTCATATAAAAATCGAACCGTCAGAAAATACACACTTATAACCATCCAAAACAAGTTTCGAAACCGAAAGCAAGTTCTTTCGAAAACTAGGTACATAAAGACAATCCTTTAAAAGTAAAATAGAGTCTAAAAAATAAAGACTAATAACTCCCACTGCAGCCACAGAAACTCTGGTAGTATCCCCAAGGTAGACCTGCAACTCTCCCTCTCTAAGCAGCCGGGTCACTTGGAACCCCTGCAAAGAATTACAAACGTGATCAGTGGCTCCCGAATCCACACACCAAGTATCCGTGGGAATCGCCGCTAAACACGTCTCAGTAACTAGAGAGAATTTACACATACCTCGAGGCTTTGGGCAGTCCTTCTTCCAATGTCCTGCTTTGCCACATCTGAAGCACTTTCCTCTCGGCTTCTGCTTCTTGGCAATGCCTGCCTTGGGTCGATGACTGGCTCCTGCTTTCTGGCCTCTCTTCCTCTTTTGCTTCCTGGCTTTGGGCCCATCAGAGGAACCTGAGGGACCAACAGTAGCCAAGGCTTGCTTCTTCTCAGTGAAGAGGCTCTCAGCAGACACCAATGCAGTCATGAGCTCAGAAAGTGAATATGAGAGATTCCCCATATTATAGTTCAATCGAAACTGCTCAAAACTGGGAGGCAAGCTCTGAAGGATGATATCGACCTGGGTTTCCCATCAATCTCACCTTCCAATACCTCAATCTCATTGATGCAACCAATCATCTCCAGCACGTGATCTCTCACTGAAGTGCCCTCAGCCATCTTGGCATTCAAGAGTTTCCTCATAGCTGACTGCCTGGCTGCCCTGCCCTGATGACCAAACATCTCCCTGTGGTTGAGCATCATATCGTAGGCTGAGGTCATCAACTGATGCTGGTGCTGCAGTACACTCGACATGGAAGCCAAGATGTAGCACCTGGTCATCTCATCAGCTTTCTGCCACCTCGTATATGGCTCTCGCTGCTCAGGTGTGGCATCCTCACTGGGCTTAGGGGGGCACTCCTCAGTGAGCACGTACTTATAACCCTCAGCGGTTAGGACAATGTCCAGGTTTCGTTTCTAATCAATGTAATTAGGACCGGTGAGTTTGTTTTGGTTCAGAATGACAGCTAGCGGGTTGAACGACATATCAACTGAAAATAATGAAAAAACATGTCTCAGTATACTTTTCGAAAATATTGAAAAATCCTCAGAAAAGAAATATAATCTTCTACCGACATCTCTCCCACCGGGATTAACGCAGGTCACGTTGGGTGAACGTCTACGCCAACCCACATTCGTTCGAGAAGAACCGAAGTTCATTAATTTCATTATCTGACCAACGATCTTATGATCAATGAAATTAATAGTCGATAATTTTAGTCGTACACATAAATAGCGTTACCTCGTTGGGAGGGATACTATAAACAGTACACTAAGTGTATGCCATTACGTGACTTCTAAGTTTGTTACTTAGGGTACTAATGCGCCTCGGTTGGCGAGGGTGTCGCAACTTTTCCCAATTAAACGCACTATAGTCATCCCTTTAAAAATTCATTCCAGCGATATCTGTGATTGAAAACTCATCCGATAGGGAGGAAGTTTAACCACATCACCAATGAACCCGTAATGGAGGCCATGGGGCTATTAACCAACCCGCTCCCACTTAGATTTTTAAAATAATTTCAATTCGCCCTAGTTTTCTCGGTTTTCCATTTCGGTTTTCTACGTAATTAGGAATCACCCAAAAATTACGATAAACCAAAATCCGGGTTTTCTCGGTTTTCTACGTAATTAGGAATCACCCAAAATTATGATAAACCAAAACCCCACGTGATTAGGAATCACCCAAAAATTACGATTAAACGAAAACTTGCGAATGTAATTAAGTTTGAGGATTTTTACGTTTTAACATGCAATATCTTAACTATGGATATTCGCACCCATAAAACCGTTGGAGTTTTAATATGCGAATAATCTACCTTAGTTAATTGCACATTACCTTTTTGGAAAAACTTTTGGTTTGAATTTCGTTCATGCAAAATAAAACGAAAATCACACAATCAACGAAAAAATCATAAATACGGGAAATTAAATAAAATAAAATTTCCCGACTATTATGGCCTTCTCTATCGTTGATTCCTTGGCTCCTTGGTGACACTTCCCGTCGTGTCACTCCCACTCGTTATTTGGATTCCTCTCGATTCGCCCGGGTTTTCTCGGTTTATTCCGTAATTAGGAATCACCCAAAATTACAATAAACCAAAACCCGCGAATATAAGTTACCCAAAATAACGTCTTCGTCATAGTACATAAATTCTAATATACAAAGTTTTTTAGGAATTTAAAGACGACATGATTAGATCAAATCCTACTACAAGATTTTTCTAATCCTACACGGCTTCCAGCTCGTGGTTATTACTATTACAGAAATTTCCATTCAAAAAATAAAACGAGCCCGGACATGTCCCGGGGTTTATGAATGAAAATTAAATTTCTACCAAAATAGCTGGGAAACCAATAACCACCTGTTTATACATTTCGACAAAAATAATAATGCCAAAATAAAGCCGTGTAATAAATCAAACAAGTATAAGACCGAAACCAACGCTCTGATACCAATTTGAAGGAAAACTGAACAAGCCCGGGCTAAATCGAAAGCCTCACTTTCGTGCTATGCATTCCAGAATCGGAAGCTTTCGACCAAGCTCAGGCTCAAATTAGTTTACCCATGAACGGATCTAGGCTTATACTTATTTAATTTATTAATCGGGACACAAAAATTAAATCTTTAATTAAAGCGGAACTTAAAGATTATACCTTTTGTAGCGAAGTCCCTCGATTAAAGAAAACCAAAAATTCTGCTGCGATTTCCACAAGAAATCCGAAGAATTCTCCAATACAAACTCCGAGATAGTGTGGGCTATCGTCTACGGAGTTACCCACGAGCAATCGATGAAAACCCAGAAACTTGTTCCAAGAAAACTCAAAAAAAAATTGCCCAAAATAATTCTGCCCAGATTAAAAGATTGCTGCTGCGAAAACCCCAAGTTGCTGGATTTCTATTTCTCAAAAACCCACGTCCGGCTATGCGAGCAACCAATCCCAGCCACGATCTGTACGGTGGGTCACACGGATCACCAAGCAATCAGGTGATCAATGTGAGAACTCCACCGGATCAGCACGCCAAGATCGAAGCTGCTCGCTGGGCTGGACGGATATTCACGCAGCAGCTAAAGATAATAAAACCCACCGACTGCTGCTGCGATTAAAAGGAAAAAATAGAATTCCAGCAACTTCTCAATGAAATAAATAATCGGTCTGGACTATATTCGAGTGGGCTTGAGTTTTCCACGAAGGAGAAAGCTATCTTGGTCGACTTCGAGAGAAAACTTGACGAGGAAGACACGTTCTCTCTCTAGACCAAACTTTCTCTATCTAGCCTAACTTGGCTGCCAAGTTTCCTTAGGGTTTTTGCTAGGAGCTTCTAAGGAGACCTAATGGGCTCTCGAGTTAGGCCTTAAAATTTGACTTTCGTTGACCGTTAAGTCTTCCCAACTAATCAACTTCAATCGACCCTTTTAAATTAATTTATTTAATCCACTTTGTTAATTTAATTTAATCGAACCCTTAGAATTAATTAATTCAAAATAGAATTAATTTCTAAATTCACTTCGTCGATCAAATATTAATTAAACCCTTCGGATTAATTAATTTACCTTGTCGATTAGTCAAACGCGTAATCGGTCGTACCACTAACGGACCAATTATGGAACTACTGCTCGAAAACGACTTTACATCGCGCCATTATTATTTCTTCTATCTCCCCACATTTAAGATCTAGTGCTCGTCGATTTATCAATTTACTGACAAATTAATTCACCGACTTCTTGGTTTCCGAGATTAGTACCACTCGACCTTTTATTATACCGAACATAAAGTTCACTGGCCATGTTTAGTATAATAACCTTACGAGCTTATCTCGGGAGCACCATCAACCCGGCAAACTGGTACGTGGATTCCTCTGACCAGCAACGGCACGCAAGAAGCTAAACATCGCATACCCAACTTACCGAGGTATTGGCCTCAATTGACCTCACTCTTTGGCAAATCAAAGCACACGACACCCAACCCTCACGCCCGTCCCAATCTCGGGATTGAGGGACGGAATACTAGGACCGAATTAACTACGCCGATCAGTACAAGTCAATTCTATCCAAACTGGTCGTGCTCAATATGCCCCGGGCATATCTGTGTGATTTAAACTAGTCTAGATAAACCAATTTCCAAACCACACAATAACCTATACCGATAGTATGTTCAGACTATCTCGGTTACGAGCATACTTTTTATATATCAATACTTTAACCAATAACGGTATCTACTGTGTTTGTCGACACCCCATTATCTAGTTCTATGACATAAAGGAACAGATTTATACTGAAACAAAATGATATGTCATCTGTGGATATTACTTTTTGATACAAGCCATAGCTTTTCTGTATTCAAAACTAACACCACTAACGGATTAATTATGACACTACCATCCTACACCAGAATTACTTTCGGAATAACTAAATTAATTATTATTTAATCACCCCGCATCAAAGATATAGTGCTCGTTAATTTATTAATTTATTAATAAATTATTTAATTAATTTCTTATAATCCGAGATTAGTACCACTCGACATTTTTACTATACCGGACATAAGTCCACCAGTCGGGTTTAGTATAATAAACATAACGAACTCATCTCGGGACAACCATCACCCTGAACGCACTGGTACATGGTTTCCTTTCAACAAGTAATAGCACACTAAGTAATCAAACATGCGCACCCAATCTACTGAGACTATTGGCCTCAAGTGACCTTACTCTTTGGCAGATTAAAGTGCACTCCTACTCAAGTTTATGGATTTAGAGATAGAATTCTAGGATCGAATAGTCTATTAAATCAGTATAAGACAATTCAATCCTTAATGGTCATGCTCAATATGCCTTGGGCATATCTATATGATTCAATTAGTTTAGACAAACCAATTTCTGAATCACATAATAACTTAAACTAACAGTGTGTCCAAAACTATCTAAATTACGAACCTCATTTATATATTATATCTATTAACCAATGATGAGATCTACTGTGTCACACCAGCCACCTCATCATCTAATCACATCATATAAATGGACAACATATGAAAAACATAAAAATAATTTAACTAAAACATTTATTCGATATATAAATTGGGAAATAGTTTTGATACAAGCACAATTTTAGCATGCAAACCAACACATAGTTGGTCCTATGACAAGATCTAGAACTACGAAGGTTGAAAAAACCTTAAACTTGCAGATTGAGTCCAAGTCCGAGGCCTAGAAGGCCCAAGCCCATTTGCATAACTGGAGGCCCAAACCCATTAGCCTTTCGAGGTTAAGTGAAGATGGACTCGTAGAGTGAACGTGGATGATGGCAGAAGCCCTTAATAAAGGTTGAATATTGGGTTCATAGTGAAACAAACCAATATGCAAAGGCCCATGTCACTCCTTAAGCCCATTTGAGACCAGAACTCTTCCTATAGGTCTTTTATTTCAATTGTATTTAGAACTCTTGAAGGGTTTATAATTGTATCTTATTTCTAATAGGATATACTGAGTTTTCCCTTCTAGATTAGGTTTAATTTACGTTTGTACCCTAGCTCTGAGGTGACCAAAATTTCAAGCCTTTTAGAGTTACAATAGGATTCATTTTCACTCTCCAAATCACTAGGATTTGAGATTAATTTTTAGAAAAGGAAGAGAATTTCATGCAAAACCTATAAATAGGCCATCACACTGAAGAAAACAGATATGGTTCAGGCCAAACCGAAAATCTCACATTCGTGCTATGTATTTCAGAATCAGAGACTTTAGATTGAGCCTAAGCTCTAAAATTATTTCTCCTGAACGGATCTAGTCTTATACTAATTCTATTTATTAAAACGACACGCTAAAAATTAAATATTTAATTTAAAGCGGAAGACATAAAGATTATACCTTTCAAGCGTGTCCCTCGCAATAAAGAAAACCAAGTGCCAACAACCCCAAATCGAGTGGGTGACTATCCACGGGGTAGCTAAGGCTATAAGGAAGAAATCCAAAAAACAAAAGGGCTTCGAAAAATTCGACAGATCGTTGCCCGATGATTCCTGCACCTATTTACCGCCTGCTACCTATTTATCGCCTGCTTGTGAAATCCACTATCGAATCCCTCTAATGACTCGACAACCCCCAAAATCGTGTGGGTGACTATCTATGGGGTGGCTAAGGCACCAAGGAAGAAATTCAAAAGAAACCCACTTCGAAAAACTCTCAGATCCTTGACAGACTGTTACCAGAAGATCTTAGCCACTGTTTACCACCTGGCAGCACACCACCCCAAAAAGAGTTCTCCGACCACGATCTAGACAACCACCGCCATGGATCACCAATCAAGATCGAAATCAACACAATGGAGGTCGAATCAAGTGGCTCAGAAAACCGATTGGAGCAACTGGCGCGAAAAACCCACTCGTTGGAATACGCAAAATGCGGTGGCCGTGTGACCAATAAAACCGATGGCCGGCGGTAACAAGGGACAACTCCAGGGTGAAAATCAAACTGAGTTTTCGAAGAACAAAGGATCCTAAGCCGACTTCGATGAAGAACTCAACGAAGAAGATAAAGTTTTTTTTTTCTAGGCTACTCCTTTCTCTTTCTAGGCAACTTAGTCTCCAAGGTTTCGTAATGTCTTCAAGTGCCTAACATTAGCTATTTATAAGGAGTTTCAAGTGAGATCTAGTGGGCTTTTGATTTGGGCCTTAGCGTTGAACTTTCGTTGACTCTCTTAGCCCTCACTAGACTAGTTAACTCCAATTGACCTTTAGAATTAATTTCTTAACCCACTTCGTTAATTAAATATTAATCGAACCTTAGGATTATTTCGTATAGCCCACATTCTCAATTAAATATAAAATTAACCCAAGGGTAATTAATTCACTTTGTCAATTATACTGGACATAAGTCCACCGGCCAGGTTTAGTATAATAAACCTTAAGAGCTCACCTCGGGAGCACCATCACCCCGGCGAACCGGTACATGGATTCCTTTCAACATGCAACGACACACTAAGAAGTCAAACACGCAAACCCAACTTACCGAGATCTAGACCTCAATTGACTGCACCCTTTGGCAAATCAAAGTATACGATGTCTAACTCTCATGCCTGCTCTTGTCTAGTGATTAAGAGATTAGAATATTAGGTTCTAATTAACTACGAAGATCAGTACAAGTTAATTCGATACCGAGTAGGTCGTGCTCAATATGCCCTGGGCACATCCGTATGATTTAATTAGTCTAAACAAACTAATTATCCAAATCATACGATAACCAAAACCGATAGTGTGTTCAAACTATCTCGGGTACGAACGTCTGTTTATATATCATAAATTTAACCACCATGCCACCGCAATCGTAATTTTGCTAATCAAATTATCATTTCACAATTTTCTTTTATTGATAATGCATTCATTTTATGTCGTTTTCAAAATATTAGTACCCATATAGAATTTTTGTAAAATTTTATTCTTTAATATTTAATAAAAAATTTTATGCCCCACCTAATCTCGGGGCCTAAAAAAAACTATTATTAGGAATAAATGTATTGTGAATAGTTATGTTATAGAAATTATTTTTGCATTTTTTTCTAAAAAATTAATTTCATTTAATTACTTTTGACTCAAATATATAGGAAACAGTATCTATAACATTGGATTCGATATGAAACATTAAAATATGATGTGTAATTTGTGTTCTTCCGCTCACAAATATAACGTATGTTTCACAAAAAAAATTTGTAATTTAATGGTTGATATTTTTTATTTAAAATTAATAAGTATTGAACTTTTATTAGAAAAAAGGATAAAAATATAAAATATTTCTAAAGTACTGTTTATTCTAATTAAGAATTTGAGGTGTGACACATCTGGTTGAATCTGAAATAATTTACTTAAGGTTAATAGTTTGCATCAATGCAAAATTAGTTATAAAATTTTTATATTTTTATTCCTGCCGTGAAACAAACAGAATGGGTATGAAATTCTTACCAAATCCATACCCATTCCTTATCAAACGCCCCCGAGTGTTAAAATAATAGCGTGATTTATTGAAAAAATAAAATGAGAGATATTATAGAGTGCGGAAACTACCTAGGTACGTAAGTGATGAGACAGTGAAATTTGAAAATTGGAGGGACGTAAGAAGAGTGGATCTATTCCATCGGCGAGGGTATCTACACTCTCTGCAGCAGCAGCGTAGGTGGGCGTGGCGGTGGTGAAGGGCATGGACGGAATCCCTCCCCCCCCCCCCCCCCCCCCTCCCCGCCCCGATATAAATAATGTTGGTCCCAGGACCCAGTCCCTGCATGCATTCACGTGTCTTGCTATATATTGCCGTTATTTACCCCATCATCCGCACCACCTTTCCGCATTGGATTCTAAGCACCTGTGGAACCCAACCCCTATTTAATTTCCCTTTTTCTATTCTTTTCCTTCTCTAATCCCCCATTCCTACTGTCATTTTCCTCATCATTTAATTTCTAAGATTTAATCGAATTTGCCATTTATTATATATAATTTGGTTTTAAAAAAATTTTTCTTCTAATAACAGTTATATTACTTCTTATCCCTCTTAAAATTTAGTAGACTAAAATAGTTTCTCTTAATCCTTTCTAATGCAAAAAACATAGTAAATTAAATATTTGACTCATTTTACAGTTATTTAAACTTATTTTTTATTTAATTATATTTTGTACCATAATTTGTTCAACCATTTTTATGACTCGAATTCTCCTTAATGTTCAGTCCATTTACAACCATCCCAACCCAAAACAACAACCAAAACCAGTTTGAACATTAAGGAGAATCTGAGTCATAAAATGTGTTAATCAAATCGTAGTACAAATTATGATTGAACAAAAAGTGTAGAAAGTCAAATACAACCCACATGTGGTTCACTTCAAAACCACTTGACAATGAAGGGAGTAGCACATGGAGCTTATATGGTGCTATCAAGGTCCATATGTTTTTCATGTGAGACAAGTGAACATGAGCCATTATTCATTATTTCAACAGAAAGTATGTTTGACAAGCGGGTAAATGAGTCAAACCTTGAGTTTAGTAATTTTTTCGTTAAAATGAATCATGTATAATATAAAAAGATTAAGAAGAATTAATTTAGTCGACCAAATTTTAAGAAGGATCGAGAATAATACGATTCTGATTACGAGAAACCTAAAAATTATTTAATCCTATAAAATATATAAAATAGGTAGTTTATAAGTCATATAAAGATTAAATAATAGAACCTCACAAAACAAATGAAATTCTTATGACTCAATAATTAATGATAAATAAACTAGCCTCATTTCCATTAATCCATGGATAAAGAAGTTTTAGTTATTATGGTTGCATAAATTATGTTCACATTGTCTTTCTTAATATACTTTTACATTCTGTATACTCAATTAACTACATCGCGTTTATGTATTTAATGTTAGTGGTATATTAGGAAATGTTAGCATATCGAATTTAATTTATTACAACGTCCCCATAAAGAAAGTCAATCTTTCTACTTGCCACAAAAACAGAAAATTTACTACTCATGTCATTAATAGAACGATATGCATTTATCTGCTTTTTTTTTTTTTTAATTCTTTCTTTCCTTTTTTTTAGGTTCTTTTCATAGATTTTTTAAATATAAATTTAGGTTTAAATTCATTTTTGGTCCCGTTAATAGGGGTTATTCCGGTTTTGATATATCTTTTTATTTCGTAATCAATACTAGTACCATTTAAGTTTATTTTTGACAATTATAATTTTTTTACGAAAATACCTTTTGATTAACGATTTGATTAACCTTCAAAATCATAATTATTCTTGTTATTTGATTTGACTATCGCCTGCCACCACCACTACCACCGCCTAAACTTCTGTAAACCTATCTCGTCGTCGCTGCTCGCCTTTCCCCTCTCCTCTTTAGTCGCCACTCCCTTTCCCTCCTTCTCCATAGCCAATAGAAAGTTGTGAACAAATGATTAAATTTAAGCCTAAATTTTAACCCTAACCAAATTTCATCATATTTATCCGCTGCGTAAATTTTAATTTTCTACCAACTTAAATAATTATTTATTTGTCGCTTTAATATCTTAGTTATTATAATTCATCCGATAAAACATCTCCTTTCTCTCTAATTTCCTCGATCAATCTATGTATTTGCATACAAAATTAATTTAAATTTAGTTTGAAAATCATAAATCTAGTAAAATTTTGTGATATAATCGTATTTCTTTCATTATATTGTTAGATTATTAATTTTTATTTCGAAGAAATAATATTGTAAAATAAACACTATATGAGAACTATACTTTGGTCTGAAATCTGAATTCTAAAGTCTAAATCCATCTGTTTAATAAATTAGAAAATATGTTTCAACTATAAAGTTTATAATCTAAAGTTTAAAATCTGAAATTTAAAATCTAAATTCTGTCGTCTGAAATATGAAGTATGATTCTGAATTGTATACTAAGTTTATAAAATTAAATATATTTAAATTTTAAATTAAATTACCTTATTTTAAAAAAATATATTAGACACATATTTTTTAATTTAAATAAATAATTTTTAAGAAATACAATTTTTTACTTAATAATATGAAATTTTACTAATAAAAATATTTTAAAAATTTTAATAATAAATCAAACTATCATTATTCTTTTAAAACTAAAATATTAATTAAAATAAATATCACATATTAATAAAAAAATTATTGAAAAATAAAAACTCATGGCATAAATATATTTATTTATTTATTTAAATGATAAAAATATATTTTATGAAAAAATTAATAAAAGAAAATTTAGTTAAATAAAAACTAAAAAGAATGATAAATATAGAAAAGAAGAAAAATATTACAAGCAATTCAGTTCAGCAATCACTTATTTTTAGGCTAACATTTGTACTTGCATTTAAGAGGTAATTTATATGGTGCTCCTATAGGACCACCATGCAATTTTACTCATACCCCTAATATATTAGTAGTTTCTATATTAGCCCACCAATTGTATTAGTAATTTCTTTTTTTAAAAAAGTCAGACACGCGCTACTTACCCACCCGAAGCTATATAAACTACTTTTTTTTCTTTTTTCCGCGTGTTTATTGCCGATCTTTTGCTTTGTCTTTTGCTGCTGTTTTTCATCTTCGTCTTTCATTTGGATTCTTTTACTTCAAATTTTGATCCAAATTTAATTACGGCATGTAATTAATGATAAAGATTGATTTATGTTGAAGAATTTGTAGTTTTTCTGTTTTTTGTCTTCTTTTTGGCTTATTTTGTTGTCGTTTGAGCTCTGTTTTATCTTTCAATGGAGTTTTTGTTTCGAATTTGATAATTAAGGTATTTATTCCTGTGTTTTGATCCTTTCGATTGATTTATGTGTTTGAATTTGTTGTTTCTACAGTTATGTTATTCTTCGCATTTTGTTTTTGATCGAAAATTGTTGCTTAACGTCTGTTTTTTTTTTTTTTTTTTTGATAGATCATTCTGGATTGAAGAATTTGCAATGGAAGATATGGTTGGTGATATAGTTGATTTCTTTCGTGAAGAAAATGCTCCTGAATTGCTTGATTTTGATAAACAGCAAGAATCCGTGGTATCTATGTTGGAAAGTAAGTCATGATGTGATATTAGTTATGCATTGATATGATATTACATTTGTATTGATATGATATTAGTTTTATATTGATGTGATACGTTTTTAATATATTATTCTGAATCTATAAAATGATAGTTGACTTCAGATCAGCGGAGTATAAATATCAGATCATAAAGTAATAGACATCATATCAACGCACTATAGATATCAGATCAACAATATTAAACAAATCATACATTAGAACCAAACATACTGAACAATGAGGATTATAATTATAGAAATCAGATCAACTGACTATAGATATCAGATCAACTGACTATAGGTATCAGATCAACGGACTATAGATATCAGATAAACTATGTTTAAACTAATATAATATTATTATTTTTTATACAGGTTCAGATGATGAATCTATGGAATCTTTGTGTAAATCAGTGGTTGAAAATGAAGAAGCAGCATATAACTTATATAATGATTATACTTTTAGGTTAGGATTTAGTGTGAGAAAAGGTAAAGATTGTAAAAACAAAACTACTGGAATCAGGTATTTGAGAAGATATCTTTGTAATAGAGAATGAGCTAAACAATGCAAGGAGAATTTGAAGAAGATTTATACGAAAGTTGATATGCGATATGGATGTAAAGCTTTTATTGAATTTAAGAAAAGAGAAGATGGGAGTTGGATTGTCCAAAAGCATTTCAGGAAGCATAATCATGGACTGTGTCCTGTAGCTGAGAGGCATCTTTTACGTTCTCAGAGGAAGTTTGATGATTCTGCATTACTGTATTTTGAAGAATTGAAAAGTCCAGGTGTTCGTCTAACCAATGGTTATCATATATTGTCAAAAGAGGTTTGTTATATTTTCAGTTTATTTCTTATGAATCTACATAAATGTGATATTTGTTATGATCTGATATTACGTTTGAGTTGATATGATATTACATTTGAGTTGATATGATATTTCGTTTGAGTTTATCTGATATTATGTTTCTGTTGATTTGATATTATTTTTCTGTTGATCTGATATGTGTATGTTTCAGTCTGGAGGGTCATCAAATGTTGGTTATACCATGAGAGATGTATATAATCATTTGGAACAAGAGAAGAAGAGGAAGATTGATGGTTATGATAGTAATGCTTTGATCAATATGTTAAAATAGAGATTTACGGATAAGAAGGATTTTTATTATGATTTTTATTTGGATGACGAGTCTTCATTATGTAGTGTATTTCGGAGAGATCAGAATATGAAGGAGGATTATAGTAGATTTGGGGATTTGTTGGTTCATGATACAACTTATCGGACAAACAAATACGACATGATTTGCAGACCTTTTGTTGGTATGGATAACCATTATCGTAATATTATATTTGGTATAGGTTTCATAAAAAAATGAGAAGGTGGAGTCGTTTATTTGGTTGTTTAGTACATTTTTTAGATCGATGCAGAACAAACAACCAGTGACATTTATGACAGACCAGGATTTTTCGATGGCAGCTGTTGTGCGTGTAGTTTTTCCAAATGTTCGTCATCGTCTTTGTGTTTGGCAAATTGCAAAGAATGCTCGTAGTAATATACCTTATTTGATGAGTCAAGAAGGTTTTTCAGATGCCTTTCAATTATTGCTTAATCAATTCTGCACAGAAGCTTAATTTAATCACTTATGGAACAGGTGTGTGTTTTTTCTGTATTTTATATATGTAATGTGATATGACATTAGTTGTTAGGTGATCTGATATTAGTTATTTATTGATATGATATTAAGTTTGAGTTGATCTGATATATTATTATGTTACTACTTTATTCTTTTTTAGTTGTAAGCTGATCTGATATTAGTTATAACTTGATCTGATATTAGTTATGGTTTGATTTGATATATTAATCTGTTACTACTTTATCTTATCAGTTTTTTGAAGGATTACAATTGCAAAGGCAACACTTGATTGAAGAAATTAGATTAGATAAAAGAAAAGTGGTGCCCTGCATTTAGTAAACAATATTTTTCTGGAGGGGCAGTTTCTTCCCAAAGATGTGAGACAAAAACTTGTTCGGTTTCAATGAAGTTGTCAGAAACTTCTACTTTGTGTGAATTCTATCAGCAGTTTCTTGATGTTGTGACTGAGTGGAGAAACAATGGCATTGCAGAAGATTTTAGATGCAGATGAAGGGTTGATCCTGTTGTTGGAGATTCATTAATGCTTGAACATGTTGCTGAGGTTTATACGATAGAGGTGTTTGTAAGATTTCAGGAGCTGTATATCAAGATGTGATCATATAATCACTTGCAGACCAGTAGCAATAATGGTGTTTATGAATATCAGGTTTGGCGCACCAAACTTGATTTTTTTCGACACGTAGTTCGTTTTGATGAGAATGACTATACAGTGAGCTGCACTTGCAATCTTTTTTCTGAGGCTGGGTTGTTATGCTCGCATGCTCCTCGTGTGCTAAATCTGAATAATTTCTCAGTACGTATTTATTGCAACTTCAGAGATATTGTGATGAAGTTAATCTGATATTAGGTTTAGTTTGATCTGATATTATATTTGAGTTGATATGATATTAGGTTTAGTTTGATCTGATATTTATGTTCCAGTTTATCTGATATTACATTTGATATGATGTTAGTTATTATTTGATCTGACATGATTAACTGTACATTTTCTTTATACCGTAGAGAATCTCTGAGAAGTATGTATTGAAAAGGTGGACTAAGAGTGCAAGTAGTTATCATTATTATTCGAAAAAAGATTGTTTGTTGACATCAAGTAGCTTTGAAAAAGATTCAGATTCTCTTTGGAGAGTTGAAGCAAGCAAAAAATATTTGGATTTAATTAGACATGCACAGTCTAGTTCTGTTGCACGTTCTATTCTTGACACGCACTTCAATTTGGCTAGAGTTTCTATTAAATCAGAGGTTAGTCCATCCTATGTCGGTGATAAAGAAGAGGTTCGAACATTGCTGAAATTAGAGATCCGAAGAGAAGAAGAGAAAAAGGTGTTAGAAACATTCGTCCAAAAAGCGTTGTGGAGAAAATGTGCAATAGGGCAAGAGGAAAGAAGAAGAAAGCAGCAGCATTTGCATTGCGTATTAGAGAACAGGTCGCATCAATGGGGATTGAAAATTGTGGAGTTATTGATGGTAATTTTGTAAATCCTGTTGTGGAGAAGTTGTAGTTGTAGTTGTAGTTTATATGAATTCTTTTAGTTAGTTGATACAAAACATTAAATGACTTCCTGTTGTTGGGAGAGATTGTAGGTTATATGATTTTTTTTGTGAAATGATAGTTATTTTATGTGATTTCTTTTTACTGTACACAATTGTTTCATAACAATGACTAGAAGATATCAGATCATAGGATTATAGATATCAGATCAGAGTATTACAGACATCAGATCAGAGGTCTATAGAGATCAGATCAGAGGACTGTAGACATCAGATCAGAGGACTATAGACATCAGAGCATTTTTTTCACATGCATGGATATAGACGTTTCTGGACGTGGTGCAAGTTGTTTTTGGACGTGGTGCTAGTTGTTCTGAAACGTGGTTGGCTGTTTTTGTGAAAAAATCAGTTTAAATTCACATGAATGAATGTAGACGTTTCTGGACGTGGTGCTAGTTATTTTTGACGTGGTGTTAGTTGTTCTGAGATGTTGTGGACTGTCTTTGTGAAAAAAAAATCAGTTTAAATTCACACACATAGATGTAGAAGATATCAGATCATAAGATTATAGACATCAAATCATAGTATTACAGATATTAGATCAGAGTATTAAGATATCATATCAGAGGGCTATAGATATCAGATCAGAGGACTATAGACATCGGATCAGAAGTCTATATAGATCAGATCAGAGGATTATAGACATCAGATCAATAATGCAATATGATTTTAGTTATTAGTTGATTTGATATTAGTTATAATTTGATATGATATTACATTTTCAATTAATATTTTAATCTTTTTGTTTGAAGATATCACATCACAACAGAAATATGAATCATAAATGGTGATATAGATAATAACTTTCATGTGATTTGAAATTAAAGTATGAAAGCACAAAAATAGATAATTGTGAAATTTTATAGACAATTGGGAAATGTAAACATTGTCATGTACAATCAATCTAAAGTCTAAAGTCTAGACTAGAGTTAAGTCAAGTATCTATTACAATTTTGTACTATAAAAGTTCTCAATTTTGGCATTGAGCTCATCCTTCATTGAATTTGTTTGAGAAGCCATTATAGTATAAGCATACTTGACTCTAAGAATTTGTATAGCTTTATTGAGAGCAGCTTTGCTCTTGTGTACTTCTATTGTGAGCTCTGGATCCCAAGTCTGAGTTGTTTGTCCCTTGTAGAGCTCCATGTGCCTCATTGTAAGAATGCCACAATCAGTGTGGTTCTTGTTATCTTGCCAGACCAATTTTGGATACTCCACTATATAATCTCTTAGATCTCCATAAATTCTCTCTGTTGGTGTCCCCTTTATTATCTAAAAAAAATACCGCAGCTGCATTAATGATGAAAACATATATATCAGATCAGTGTTAAGATGATATCAGATCAATGTAAAGAATATATCAGATCAAAGGAAAGAAAATATCAGATCCATGTACAGAAGATATCAGTTATGAAACAGGTACTTACGATGATTTCAGGAATTGTAGCGTACCAACTTTCATCTTCTGGGATTTTGTTGTTCAGCACAACTAGTCTTCTTGTCATTGCATTCATACAGACAGTATAGTAATGTTCATGCTGAAATATTGGGAAGAACACCTGCACATTGTACAATACTAATTAGGAGTTGATATATTTGATATATTGAATTCAGTGAATAGAGGTATTAAAATTGTACTTACCATTTTCACTTTTAAAGTGTCCATGTTTTTGTTGGCTCGTGTGACATCATCTACAAATTGAGTTCTCATGTGCAAAATCTCAGGTTTAATCTCTTGGTGGGGAAATACTGGTTTTGGTATTATCGGTGGAGGAGTGATGTCTAACTTCCTCGCAGCTTGATTTGCTTCCATTGAGTTTTTGTAGTCATCATTTGCTGATACGAACTCTAGACGTTGCATTAATGTATCCTCCATCAGTGAAAGCTAAAAACATAATGAATTTTTGAATTTGTACTAGATGGAATAATATTTGCATATATTTGTAAATGAATTTCATATCAAAATAATTAGAAATTCATAACTTACACAAAATTGTTGAGATATGAACAGTCTTGTTGGATCTTTGTAGTTCATATGTACGATCCATGCATTTAAACTTGAATTGTTATCCATTGTGAAGGATGCATTGTCTTGAAGTCCGTTCGGTCCACCGAAATATAAGAAGCCCCAGAGTAGAGTTGTGGTCTGTATGTGAATTTCAAAACAATGTTAACAAAAGCAAGTTGAAAATGTACAGATCATATGAGCCAATGTAAGAGAGATCAGATCAGAAAATGAACACATCAGATAAGTATATAAGCGAGATCAGATCACAAAATTAACACATCAGATCACCAAAAAACAGACATCAGATCAACTCAAAATAGACATCATATCAATACGAAATAGACATCAGATTAATACGAAACAGACATCAGATCACTATTTTTTAATGAAAATGATTTTACAGAACTGAAAAAAACTTAACACAGATATCGAATCAAGAAAATGAAAGCATCAGATCAGATGACAATGGACATCGGATCAGAGGACTATATATGTAAATATACAATAGAGTAGAACTAACTCCTCACTGAGTCCATTTTTCTTATTCCCCGTCAGGTATGCATAATCTGTGAAGAGTTTCTCTTTCCTTGAGATTATCAAGAATGGCTTAGCCTTCTTTAGCCAAAAATTTGATCTCAAACGGACAGGGAGTTTGTGATCTCTATGCTTTGAGTTCGGTGTCAAGATGTCATCTTTCTCAACATTGTCTGGTTCTTCGTTGATCTTGCTGGAAACAGAGTTCATATCAGCACATATTATATAACAAATCATTCAAGTAAAGATATCGTATTAAGTAGTAATTTGTTTTTACTTACGTTATGAGGTCTGTTAAGACTTCATCAACTTTTGAAGTCTGAACTGGTTTTGAAGTCTGATCTGCTTTTGAAATGATGGTGTTAATATTTGTAGCAAGCACTACTGCATCCTCCACCATTTTTTCAGTATATTCTTCATTATCTTGGGATTCTGAGGAGTTTACAGATCTGTTTGTTAGCTTCTGTTTCTTCAGGCTTCTCGTGTTCCTCATCTTTTTCTTTCTCAGGGGCATTTGGTTTTTTTTTCTCCTAGACTGACAGCATTTTGTAGACCAATTACTTTGCAATTGGATCTTCCTTTTGCTTTGTACTGTTCTCTTCCCTTTCTATCTCTTCTGGATGAACTTCTGTTTGTTTCAGCGGGAATGGAGAGATGTGTGGTGACTGAGGTTCTTTTTCATTTTTCTTCACCATATTTTCGTGTATTGGTTCTTCTTCTGCTTCATGAAAGCTGTCTTGAGGTGCAGATTCTTCATCTTCTGAAGGTGTACAGAGGTTAAAATTTTTCATATCATCTTCCATGCGTACAGTGGCAGATTTCTTCTGCATATTGTTGTAATCTCTTGTAGTTTATCCGCAATTTCTGCACATGCCACATAGAACCCTACATCATGTGATGACGTTGGTTCATTTTCTTCTGTTTGGGATTTTGAGGATTGACCTTGTTGCTCAGGAGTTGTATTTTTCTCCCTCATGTCACGGATAATCCCCTCCACTGTGCTTGTTATTGTGGCAAATGCTGCAGCACCTTCTGGTGTGTTTGCTACCCCAACATTGTGTCATGCTTTGATGAAAGCCATCATAGACTTTGCCAAATCAACCACTGATTGCGTTATTTCATCAGCATTTTCAAAATCCTGTTGCAGAAGATAATTGTTATAGTTAGTTTGTTTCATATTACTATATCAAAGATATATCAGATCACGGTAAAATAGACATCAGATCAACATATAAGACATATCAGATCAGAACTATGAAAGAAAACATACTATAGAACGAAGACATAATTAAAAATGGGTGATCAAAGCATCATTATAGAGACATCAGATCATGAAAAAACAGATATCAGATCATAAAAACAGATATCAGATCACAAATATAAAATAAAGCATATTGTAAAACTAAAATGTACTTAACAAATGGAGATCAAAGCACCATTATATAGAAATCAAATCATCAAATTGTACACATTAGATCAGCACATAACACATATCAGATGACAACTATAAAAGAAAACATACTATAGAAATAAAATGTACTTAACAATGGGATATCAGATCAAGAAAAAAATACATCAGATCAACAAATAAAACATATTAGATCAGAAGTTTACCTTGCTCTTTGATGTGGTTGGAGCTTGTTTCGATGTGTCGAGCTTTTCAAAAGTATATGCATGTTGTGGTTTTTCCACATGCACCTCGGCTGTAGTCCTTTCTCTTATCCAGCCTTGACCATGACCTCTCTTTTTCTCTTCAAGTCTTGCTCTCTCATAGAGTTGACTATGACTCCAGTTTCTAAATGTTGGTAGGTTTCTTGGAATGTCTTTGTGAATTCCATACACAACCTTATCAACATAGAATAACTGAAGAATATATGTTAGGTGTGAGTTAAATAAATAAAATTTTTGAAAGCAAATCATTTCAAATACTAAAACAGACATCAAATCAACAGGAAACAGATATCAGATCAACATATAATAGACATCAGATCACAACAATACCCACATCAGATAAGTAATTTTGATAGAAAATTATTTGAAACAACTAAAACAAAATTAACAGTACATCAGATCAACAGGAAAAAGATATCTGATTAAATGAATACAAACATCAGATCACAAGTTATTGAAAGAAAATATTTAACTGAACTAAAAAAGACATGAGATCAGAAAATATACACATCAGATCAACATATAAAATACATAAGATCACAACAATACGGACATCATATCAGTAATCAAATGAATACAGAAAAGCCAGATGAGAGACTTACAATCAGAAAAGAGAGTGGTCCATTGTAGGCTGTTGATGTTGTGCCATTTTTATGGAAATACTTCTCTTGGCATTCCATCAATGCTCTGAATATGTAGCTACACCAATGCAGCTGCCTTATTTGATCAATGCTGTTGAGGGATTTGAGGAGCCGATATCTGATGTTGTTGATGCTCCCATGATGGTACAGAAATGTGGTGGCCAGGTAGATAAGGAAATCCTGGACGAAGTTACTGCTCAAGCTGCTTGATAATTGGTCTTTTTGTGGGTGGCATGCCAAATCTTTGACAGTAGCATTCGACATTCTGCTCATAATCTTCACCCTTTGACTCAGCAGCTGTGTATTTTTCAACTTCAATTTGACCTCTTGGGAAGCCAAGAACCAATTCCACATCTTCTTCAGCAATGGGAATAACTGTATCTTGTTCCAGCTCCAGTCTCAACTTGAGACAGTTGAATTTTTTGAGCAGGTATTGTCCCATTTTGTTTGGCATCTTAGTGTAGTTGATACTGAGGAAGCTGCCAAAACCTATATCCCTCACAATATTTCTTTGTGGTTCTAAGAGTCTAGAAACCAAAAAACTTATACCATTTGGAGATGTACTGCAACTGAATCTTTTGCTCATCTCATTATCATCATCATCATCATTGTCCTTTCTCTTTTCTTTTTTCTCTTTTTTTGTGATCTGGACATCCACATCACCCTGTTTCTTTTCCTTGTTGACTATCACATTAGTCTTCTTTTGTTGCTGCTACTGCACATTCTTCTTCTGCAATTATTGAAGAATTTCTTCATTTGTCTTCTTCTTTACAGGTGCTTTCATCATTTTACTTGTTTGCTCCTGTTGGGATGGTTAAACAACTTCATGTTCTTTTCTTTTCTTGTCCGATTTACGTTTGTAAGTATGTTGTAACAACTTGCTAGGTGTTTGTTGAAAATATGAACTGTCATATTGTCCTATAAGAACTTGCTTGGTTTTATCTGCCATTATGTATATGTTGTTGTTTTCTGTAATATATCAGTAAAAGTATGTTAGCAAAAATAAGTTGATATCAGATTATAAGAAATCAGATATCAGATCAGCAGGTATAAGACATCAGACCACAACATGAACACATTAGATCAACATATGACAAACATCAGATCACAACATGAATACATCAGATCAATTAAATACACATATCAGATGAAGGAAAATTACACATT
Source organism: Knoxia roxburghii (assembly GCA_030378225.1). Taxonomy (NCBI): domain Eukaryota; kingdom Viridiplantae; phylum Streptophyta; class Magnoliopsida; order Gentianales; family Rubiaceae; genus Knoxia; species Knoxia roxburghii. The sequence continues at coordinate 15,741,753 of CM059418.1, forward strand.
AGATCAACTTAATTCACACATCAGATCAACAAAAAACACATTTCAAATCAATTTAATACACACATTAGATCAACAAAAAATTGACATCAGATAACTATTTTCATAAGAAAATAATTTCACAGAAAGGAAACAAATTTAACACATAAATCAAATCAGGATATAACTTATATCAAATCAAGAAAATAAAGGCATCAGATGAAGTGAAAACACACATCAGATCATAAAATTTACATGCATGGATGTAGACATTTCTGGACGTGGTGCTAGTTTTTTTTTTGATGTGGTGGGCTGTCTTTGTGAAAAAAATCAATTTAAATTCACGTGCATGGATGTAGATATTTTTGGACGTGGTTTTTTGTTCTTTTTGACGTGGTGCTGGTTGTTCTGAGACGTGGAGTGAAAAAAATAGCTTAAATTCACATGTATGGATGTAGACGGTTTTGGACGTGGTGTTAGTTGTTCAGAGACGTGGTGGGTTGTCTTTGTGAACAAAATAATTTTAAATTCACATGTATGGATGTAGACGTTTCTGGACGTGGTGCTAGTTGTTCTGAATGTAGTGGGTTGTCTTTGTGAAAAAAATAGCTTAAATTCACATGCATGGATGTAGACGTTTCTGGACGTGGTGCTAGTTGTTTTTGGACGTGGTGCTAGATGTTTTTCAATGAACTAAAACAGACATCAGATCACGATAATACAGATATGAGATCAACATATAACAGACATCAGATCACCATAATATAGACATCAGATCACTAATTTTGATAGAAGTTCATTTCGAAGAACAAAAACCAAATTAACAACGTATAATAGACATCAGATCAAATGAAAATATATATCAGATTACAAGAATACAAACATAAGAACCCTAATTATTCAAAGAAAATAACGATTATAAAATTAAAATCCTATGATATGTATGTATAATGGTTAAAAAATTAGGGTTTTCGTACCTGTAGATAAATGTCGGAGCCGAAAAAATGTTGGTTTGAGATAAACAACAATTTTTTCTTCCGATTTGGAGACTTTTTGTAGTGTTTGAGTTGAACAGCAAGTTTTTCTTCGCGCAGATGATTGTTATGGTGTTTTCTGAACCAGAAGAAGAGCAGAAATTATAAATGTAGTGGTCTCTGAACGTATTTGAGGTTAGAAATTTAGATTGTGGTGATCTGATGTTGTTAATGAAAAGATGAAGATCGTGGGGATGAAATCGATTTGAGAGCGCGAAGGACGGGTTTTGAGTTTTCAGTTCCAGAACGGGAGAAAGTAAAGTATTCGGGTTTAATTAAGTCGCGTGTTTACACGCATGTATAATGCGACTGGGATTGCGCGTGGGCTACAGTAAGAGTAAAATTCATCCTACTCGTATAGGCCCACCGTATACGAATCCCATTTAAGACCCACTTAATCTCTTAAACTTTTAATTTACACTTATCAAACACAATTAATTATTAAGTAATCAATTAAAAAAACTCTTAATTCATTAACTCTGAAATAAATAGTTGAGTTATAAAATACTTTTAATCAAATAAGCATTTATCTGTTTGATAAATCAATTCAGCACTTAATATTAATTGATTAAGTGCTTATTCGATTAATCAAATAAGTACAATTTATACATGGCGGTAATCTAATAGTTTGAGTAAAATAAATTTAGGAAAATAAAAATCTTATTTTTAACAATAAAAATAGAATATAAAATAAAACAGAGAGGGAGTGAATCATATTTATAAATAGAAATAATAAAATTTAGACTAATAGGACATTATTGAAAATTGATACAAGATCTGGATCTTCTCCGAGACCCATAGATTTCACAGCCCGCCCCACGTGTGTCAGTGACACGTGCAGTGCACTCTCCAATCACATGTTCTGAGACTTACCCCTGTACATTCATTGGAGTGTAGCATCACATACCAATTTTAAAGTCCTTTTGGGGACAACCCCCATTACTCTCCCTGCAATAAAAGACAAATTTCTTGATGAATATGAGAGAGAGATAATTGCTTCCTCCCTTACACCCCTTTCAGCCCTTCGTCCATCTGAGCTTTTTGTTGGTTTGTGTTGTGGTTGCTCAATTTTGCTGCTGTTATTTAGCCATTTTACTTTACTCTTACAGTGAGTGAGACACAGAGAGAGCCAGAGAGCCAAAGCAAAATCAAAGGGTTTTGGGTTGATGTTTTGATGACAGAGTTGCAGAAGAAGACACAAGGGTAAAGAAGGAGAGAAATAAGCTCAAAACCAACATGTTTGATGGTGTACCAGCTGACCAATTCCATCAATTCATAGCTGCTGCTTCCTCAAGAACTTCACTCCCTATACCTCTCTCCTTCCCCCTCCATCATCATCATCATCATCATCATCATAATCATCATCATGGTGTTCCAATTCCATCCCCACCAGCTCCACCTCCACCGCAACCACCGCCGCCAGTTATAACACCAACGCCTAACCCAACGCCAGCCCCTGCTTTTTTGGGTTGTTTTGATCTGTACCCATCTCCTCATCAAATACTTGAAGTAGTTCATCAACCCCATCAGCCCCACCACCACCACCTCAACCATGGTGGTGGTCGGCTTCATCCTCCTCCTCCTCCTCAATTGCACCAGCACCAGTCACCACCCACCGACACTAGAAAAAATGAGGACGAAAGAAATTTGGAGATGGTGGAAGAGGAGGAGAGATCAATCCCAGTGGTCGCAAACCCATCTGCAGCAGCACCAGCTGATCATCATCATCATCGGCCATGGTCAAATGATGAAGTTCTTACACTTTTGAGAATCAGATCTGGGATGGAGAATTGGTTTCCAGAATTCACTTGGGAACATGTTTCAAGGTAACTTCATTGTAACATCAATTTCATTTCAGAATACTGATGTGTGTGCATATAACTGTACCTGTGATGTGTTTGATGAAAAAAGTGAATAAATCGTTTAGGTTGATTCATTCTAAAAGTGAACTCACTTTATCTTACTCCTTGTACTCATATACTTGTACCCTTTATGCAAATGCACTAACTTCCAGAATCTTTTTGGAGTTAATATTTCAATTTCTTTCTTTCTTTTTTTTTAATGTTCCTAGCTTTACCTGCTGGTATAACCTAGCATATTTTCATATATTTTTTTTTCTTTCTGTCCAATCCACATAATTATATATTAGGAAACTATATGGCCTGTGCGTGCGTGAGAGTTAGAGAGAGTGTGTGTAGCTGATGCTGTAATAATGAATATATGTCCTGAATTCAAGGCTTTTTGATTCTTCCATTTCTACAGTACGAAATTACTAAGGTTGTCGTTTTGTTTTGTTGGGGTCTTAAATTTCATACATATTAATTGTGACGGATGCAGGAAGCTTGGAGAGCATGGATATGAAAGGAGCGCTGAAAAATGCAAGGAGAAATTTGAGGAAGAAAGCCGGCATTTTAACAGCATGGGCTATGCTAAGAATTACAGATTTTTCACTGATCTTGATGAGCTTTATGATGATGATAATCCCCAGGTCTCCAACAACGTAAAGGGCCAAGATTTGGGAAAAGAGAAAGATGAAGAAGAAGATGAAGAAGAAGAAGAAGAAGACGACAAGATGGTCATGAGTCAGCAGCAGCAACAAGAAGAGACAGAAAATGTACAAGTCACTGCAGGTTCCAACCCTTGTGAAGAAAATACAGAATCTGCAGTGAGAAATAAGAAGAGGAAAAGGAAACACAAGTTTGAAATGTTCAAAGGTTTTTGTGAAGCTGTGGTGAAGAGGATTGTGGCTCAACAAGAAGACTTGCACGACAAACTTATTGAAGATATGCTCAAGAGAGATGAAGAAAGCATTGCTAAAGAGGAAGCTTGGAAGTGTCAAGAAATGGATAGGATCAACAGGGAAATTGAGATTAGGGCTCAAGAACATGTCATTGCTGGGGATCGACAAGCCAAAATAGTTGATCTTTTGAGGAAATTCACTTCTTCAGGTACTTCTCAGCAAGATCAAAACTTGATCACAAAAATCGAAGATTTCTTTAAGGTAAGAAAGAGTTGCACTACTTGTTTGACTACTTCATCCTCTGAAATCTTGCCTTGTATCCTCATTGAAACCGCATCAAGCATGTCCAACGTTACTCATGATCAAAACCCTACTTTGCTGCCTACTTCATCTACTGAAACAACCCCATCACCCCACAACCATTATTCAACTCTACTCCCAACCACCTCTTCATCTGTCATAGCCGCCATAGCTTCCCAAAGCCCTAACAAAACTTCTCATACAATCCAGGAAGACAACCCTTTTTCATCTCCTCCATCTTTTGCTAAAAAATCATCACCATCACCATCAGCATCACCTCAAACGGTCCAGAAAGCAAATGAAACATCAGGGGAGAGAGTCACCGGGATAAGATGGCCCAGGGATGAAGTGCAAGCACTAATAAACCTCAAATGTAGTAGTCAAATTACCAGCAATGGAGATGACAACAACAAGGAAGGAACAAAAGGTCCACTATGGGAGAGAATCTCACAAGGGATGCTAGAGCTCGGGTACAAGAGAAGTGCCAAAAGGTGCAAAGAGAAATGGGAGAACATAAACAAGTATTTCAGGAAGACGAAAGATAGCAACAAGAAGAGATCAGTTGAGTCCAGGACATGTCCTTATTTTCATCAGTTGAGCACACTGTACAGTCAAGGAACGCTGGTGGCCCCTTCTGACTTGCCGGAAAACTGCCCGCCGACATCGCCTGGCAAAACCTCTAAATAATTCAAGCAGGATTATACTCTACCCAACTAGTTTGCAATATCCTAACTCTCCAGGACGAATTTTGGATTGTTTTGATTTATGTACATTCAAGTTGCTTTACTTTTTTTGGCTACATTTTCAATTTCTAGCTAGAACAGACATTTTTATTACGTATTGCTATTATGGACTAATTTTCAGGACGTTATATATAATTTACTAAGTACTAATTTCAGGACGTTATATATATAAATATATATATATATATATATATATATATATATTACCTGTTCGACTTTACTATTTTTTTTCTTTTTTCCTTAGACTCTAATGTTAAAATTGAACTATATATTTTTTTTCACAACATGATAGCATAACATATTATGACATTAACATGTACATTATTTATGCAATGTACCGTTTTAAAAAAGAAAAGTTTATGCGAAGACAAGGTCGTGTTATTTGAAAAAAAAAAAAAAATTATCAGTTTGTACATTTGCCTTTAATATAGACATGTTTTAATTCCATATCCTTACTATGATATGATATATGTGTTGGTTTTCTACTCAAATCAATTAATTCTAAAATTAATTATTATATTTATTTACCAATTGTTTAGGAAGCTAAAAAGTTACACACAAAAGAACAATTTCTGGGTAAAGTTACCTTGAATCCTTGTACTGCTCCTCCAAGTGTTGGATGTAGTAGTGGTTTGTGTAGGATCGTGTTTACGCATTTAATTCAGAATTAAACGGCGAAATTCCTAAACACTAAGGATCGGGTCTTATCCTTGAAGCGTAATCGGTTGCGCAGTCGCCTAGCTCCTCTGAGAAGATGGCGTTTCGTCATTTTTATATAACACTTCCTTGAAGCGTCCTCTACTCTCAGGCACCAGAGTTCTTCGATGCTAGTAGATTCCTGTGAAGAAGTTTTGATGAGAGAGAGAGAGAAAATTTTCGAGAGAAAAGGAAAAAAAATTTTCTGCAGAAAACAATTTTCTGTTGTCTGTTCTCTTTTCTCTCCCAGAGAATTCTTTTTCAAAAGGAAATTTCTCTGATCCTCCAATCCCACAACCCCCGGGGTTGTTTTTATTAAAAAATATATATATATATATTATAAAATTATAATATAATATTTAACTTTTACTGGTTGGGTTTTACTTGACCCATGGATCAAACCATTTACCCATGGATCAGACTGATGGGTCAAGAACCTCAATTGCAACTAGGTCCCTTGATTTGTCAGTCTCTCTCAATTCTTCCTGAGTAATTAATTATCTATTAATTAATACCCCAAAGCTTCTCAATAATATTTAATTAAACTATTTAATTTAATATTATTTTTCTAAGTATAACAATTATACCTAGTACCGTCAAGAATCTTCGAACTCACTTACGTGCAATCCTGTAGGTCCATTCCAAATTGACAATGGATAAATTAATCTCATAGATTAATCCATAAATCATCAGTGGCGTCTAGCAAGACATGATGACTACTCAATTTAGAATGGATGGTCGAATGGTGATTCAACGCAACCTTTCTAAGCATACTTTGCACGGTCCTCTACATCGATATCCTGTTTAGCATAAGGCATGGAACCATCATCCTTATTAAGCTAAACAATTTTACTTGATCTCTCAGTGACACTGATTCCATTCGAGCAAATGATAACAATTATCATTTCTCGGGCATGGCCATGCACTTCTCAGTTCACTATCAAGTGGCCCGGATACCATCTCTCACTTTAGAGAGATTTGTAGTCCCATCACTTCACATACATATCTTAGCGTGACTCATAGTGTACCCAATCATACCCATACTTGGCAACCTGTTACAGTCCCGTTAGGCGTATGTCAAAGTACATCATAATTCACCTAAGACCATGCAGTGATTTCTGGTCTAAGGATCCTCGTGCGAGTATGCTCAAAAGAATCACTCATGATCTATTAGTCCATGGAGTGTTTCTTTTAGCGGATTGATTTCATGAAATTAGATATGCACAAGAATATAATTATCATGAAATTAACTCATCAGATTAAATAATCAATCAAACGACATATGTCTTATTTACATAAATAACCCTCAAAGTTTATTTACATAAATAGCCCTCATTAGGGCACATACACCAACAATCTCCCACTTGCCCGTTGAAGGGCTATGTCCTAAACTGTTTAAGACCAAACTTTATTACATGTCTTTCAAACTTTGACTGTGGTAGAGCTTTTGTGAGAGGATCTGCTACATTATCGTCTGACCCTATTTTGCATACTTTAACATCTCCTCGATCGACGATCTCTCGAATGAGGTGATATCTCCTGAGTATATGTTTGGTCTTTTGGTGTGACCGAGGCTCCTTAGCTTGTCCAATGGCCCCGTTATTATCACAGAAAAGTTCTATCGGATCTTGGATACTTGGTATCACTCTGATGTTTGACACGAACTTCCTCAACCAAACAGCTTCCTTTGCAGCATCTGATGCAGCAATGTACTCATATTCTGTTGTAGAGTCGGCTGTGGTATCTTACTTCGAGCTTTTCCAACTTATCACACCGCCATTCAGACTAAACACGTAGCCTGATTGTGACTTCATGTCATCTTGATCTGTTTGGAAAGCAGCATCAGCGTAACCTTGTACAATGAGCTGTTCTTGCCCTCCATACACTAGCATTAATCCTTTAGTTCTTCGTAAGTACTTTAGGATTACTTTGACTGCAGTCCAATGATCCATCCCGGGATCTTGTTGGTATCTGCTAGTCATGCTAAGTGCATGTGCAACATCTGAACGGGTACATAACATGGCATACATGATAGATCCTATTGCCGAAGCATATGGTACTCTACTCATTGTATCTCTTTCCTCTCTTGTTAAGGACCTTGGTTCTTCTTCAAGAGAAGTCCATGTCTAAATGGTACCTTACCATTTTTCGAGTTAGACATATTGAATCTTTTTAATATCTTGTCTATGTACCCTTCTTGACTTAATCCCAGAAGCCTTTTGGACCTATCTCTATAGATCTTGATACCTAGTATCATTTCGGCTTCTCCTAAGTCTTTCATAGAAAATACAGTCCCCAACCATTGTTTGATGTCTTTCATCATGGGAATGTCATTTCCTATGAGTAGGATGTCGTCCACATATAGGACAAGGAAAACTATCTTGCTCCCACTAACCTTCTTGTAAACACAAGGCTCATCTTCATTCTTGATGAATCCGTAACCTTTTACTTCTTCATCAAAACGAAGATTCCAACTTTGAGATGCTTGCTTTAGTCCATAGATGGACCTCTGAAGCTTATATACTCGATTAGGATGCTTTTGATCGATGTATCCCTCGGGTTATTTCATATAAACATCCTCGAGTAGGTTTCCATTCAGAAAAGCCATTTTAACATCCATCTGCCATACTTCATAGTCAAAATATGCTGCTATGGCAAGCATAGTCTGAATGGACTTGAGCATCACGACAGGGGAGAAGGTTTCATCATAGTAAATACCATGAGTTTGTCTGAAACCTTTAGCCACTAGTCGTGCCTTGCAGATCCCGCCAGGTTTTAACTTGAAAATCCACTTGCAATCGACAACCTTTGCCTGTACAGGAGGATCAATCAAAGTCCATACTTTATTATCCCTCATGGATTGCATTTCAGATTCCATTGCTTGTAGCCATTTATTTGAATCTGGACTTTCTAAAACCTGTTTGTAGTTCACGGGCTCATTAGAGTCCACCAAGATCAAATCTTGCTCGTCAGTTACAGGAAATTCGTATCTCTTGTGTTCATGACGAGATCTACTAGACCTTCTAGGTTCTTGTGTTGTTGACTCAGGCTGCTCATCTTCATGAGTTTCCATGTCAACTTCCATCTGAGTTTCTGTAGATCGTTCTACATTCTCTTGTGGTTCTGGAACTTCTCCGAGTTCTATTCTACTCCCACTGTCTTTCTTGTACAGAAATTCTTTCTCTAAGAAAGTAGCTCCTCGAGCAACGAACACTTTGTTCTCAGTTGGGTTGTAGAATTGATATCCTTTGGTTTTCTTAGGATATCCCACAAATAGGCATTTGTCAGTTTTAGGTTCAAGCTTATCACTTTGTAAACGTTTTACATGAGCTTGACAACCCCAAACACGTAGATAGGACATATAGGGCTTCCGACCCATCCATATCTCATATGGAGTCTTATCTACTGCCTTAGATGGAATACGGTTTAATAAGTAGGCAGCAGAAAGGAGAGCATAACCCCAAAAGGATGTAGGGAGAGTCGCTTGGCCCATCATTGATCGTACCATATCTAATAAGGTCCGATTTCTCCTTTCGGATACACCATTCCATTGAGGTGTTCCTGGTGGAGTCAGCTGTGAAACAATTCCACACTGTTTTAGATAGCCATCGAACTCATCACTAAGGTATTCACCTCCCCGATCGGAGCGAATAGCCTTAATCCTTCTATCCAACTGATTCTCTACTTCGTTTTTAAATTCTTTGAACTTTTCAAAAGTTTCACTTTTATACCTCATTAAGTAGACATACCCATATCTACTATAGTCATCAGTAAAAGTCACGAAGTATTCAAATCCACCTCTGGCTTGTGTGCTCATTGGTCCACATACATCCGTATGTATTAGATCCAATAGCCCACTTGTTCTTTCCCCTTTCTTGTTGAAAGGACTCTTTGTTATTTTGCCTTGCAAGCATGGTTCACAGGTATCATAAGATTCAAAATCAAATGACCCTAGCACTCCATCCTTGTGAAGTCTTTGAACTCGCTTTTCATTTGCATGGCCTAATCGACAATGCCAAAGATATGTTGGACTTAAATCATTTTTAGTTGATTTAGCTTTCTTTTCTATGTTATAGACTGGTTTTTCTTGGGTCAAATCCAAGACATACAGACCGTTACACATATTTGCAATTCCGTATAAAATATCATTTCGATATAAAGATAACGAATTATTCTCTATAATAAATCGAAATCCTTTATTATCCAAACTCGAAACTGAAATAATATTTCTGCTCAAAGCAGGTACATAATAACAATTTTCAAGCTCGATATTTAAACCAGAAGGTAAAGACAGAGTGTAATCTCCAACTTCAACAGCAGCAACTCTTGCCCCGTTGCCCACTTTGAGATCTACTTCACCTTTCTTTGTCATCCTTCTATTTCTAAGTCCCTGCACATTAGTACAAATGTGAGCCCACAACCAGTATCTAATACCCATGAGATGGACATAGAAAGATTAATTTCTATAACAAAGATACCTGAAGCTGAAGGATTGATTTCGAGAAACTTCTTACAGTCTTTCTTCCAATGACCCTTCTGTTTGCAGAAGAGACATGTATCATCCTTTTTGGATCTTGTCTTAGCAGATGGAGGAGCTTGTGGTTGGGGAGCAGTCTTACTGCGAGCTTTCTTGTTCTGCCCAAATTTGGCCTTGCCTTTAAACTTCCTCTTCCCTTTACCTTTTTTCACTACCAATACTGGTGTTTTCTTCAACACTGGTGTTGCCTTCCGAAGGGTCTGCTCAGTGTTCTTCAACATGCCATGGAGCTCAGGAAAGCTCCTATCCATGTTGTGCATATTGTAGTTCACCACAAAATCATTGTATTCATCAGACAATGATGCCAAGATGATATCAATGGCCCATTCCCTAGGAAGAGGTGCATTCAATCACTCTAGGGTATCAATGTACCCTTTCATCTTGATCAAATGTGTGCTTACTGATGAACCATTCGCTATTTTGCACGAAATTAAAGCTTTTATCGTAACGAATCTTTCGTTACGGGCTTGTTCACGGAACATCTCCATCAGTGACTCGTAAATCCGAAACGTTTCCAAATTCATGAACTGCTTTTGAAGCTCACCCGTCATCGACGCGAGCATCAAGCAAGTCACATCATCAGAGTCGCTTTTCAGCTTCTCCTAGGCTCGTTGAACAGTTGCCGAAGCATTTTGTGGTGGTTCAGGTAAAGCGGTCTCCAAGACTTGTAGCTTCCTTTCTTGCTTGAGAACTATTGTCAAGTTTCTTTCCCAATCTAAGAAGTTTGGTCCAACCAATTTATCTTTATCCAATATACTTCTTAGAGTGAAATTTGAGATAACATTTGTGCTAGATGATGCCATTTCTACAATGAATAAATGCAAAATATTAGAATGAGTTTTAAAATTAATTTTCCACAATAGCCAAAATTGAAATCCCTAACAATTTTGTGTTGGTGCTAGATTGTGGTCCGAAAATCCACAAAGAGTCAACCCCAGTCTTGCTTTGGCAAGTATCGTAGGGATCGGGCTCTTCTGGTAGGCGACGTTCAAATTACATTCCTTGTAATCTAACGTTTTCCAATTACATACCATGCAACTTTTCGGTGATAGGATGAACATTCCAAATGTTTGACACCATCCTATCTTTGCAAAATTAATCCCTAGTCAACTTATCGGGTCAAGCTAGGATTAATTTTCCCAAGTTAAACCATCCCTTAAGGCATCACATCAATAGACACCCACACAGTTTTTCCATAACAAGTGGTAGTGATAAAGTTGAGCATTTAATACCCAAACAGTTTTTCCACTCATTAATGGTAGTGATAAAGTTAGGCACTATTATGTAACAACCCGCCGCATGAAGAAAACCTGAGGCCCTTGGGCTCTCCAAGTCCATCAGACGTTCGACACTCAAGCGGGCCCTCAAGTATGGAAGCAAAATCTTAGGTTTTTGGGATTTAAGTTTGATCGGCTTAACATGCATTTTCGTTTATCATTCATTTGCATAAATGAAAGAATGAATTAAAGCGATGAACTGGGCTCTAATCTATTACAAGGCCTTTTAAAATCTTCATGTTTGGGCCTCCGCTCCTGGGCTCCACCATGGACTCCTTTTGGAACCTCCTTTTGGGCCTAACTATTACATGATGATTTTTATAGGCACGCAGGCCCAAATTCAAAATTGGCTCGCAGGCCCCAACTTTTAAAACGTTAAAATTAAAAGCCCAATTCATGCTTTGAAACACATAAAATGCATATGCTCATACAAGCCGATTTTAATTTAAGCCGATTAATTTTAAGGATTGTGTAACTATTACAGAATTAAAATTGATCGTGTCATGATCAATTTTAATCAATCCTTCTGTTCATTTTACATTTATCCAAAATGATGCATGAACATGCTAGCATAATTATGATGTTTCACATAAAATTTAAACAATTTAAATTTAAGCATCATAAGTAAAATAAAATAAATAAATAACAATTCAAAATTTAAACAAATTAATTAATCTAAATAATTATTTATTTATTTATTTTTTTCTAATTATCCTAATCTAATTAAGATAATGTTTCGAATTTAAATTTAACCAATTCTAATTATCCTAATCTAATTAAGATAATTTATTTCAAAATTTTAAATTCAAACTTATAGGATGAAATTCTAAATTAATCATATCTTTATCTAATAAGATTATTTAAATAATATCTTATTAAATAAAATAATAATAAAAATTAGAAAATTTAGAAACTTAATTTTCTGAAACTTTTGGGGCAGTTGTCTAATTTACCAAAATTCCCGGCTTAGGGTTTTAATGAAATAAAACTTCTGGGGCTATTTCATAATTTTTAAAATTTTAAAGTTTGGCAGCCTAGGGTTTTAAGGTTGCGGCGGGGCATTTCGGTAATTTCAGCCCCTAGGGCTTTTGCCACCAGCGGTTTCCTTCATTGTCTTCTCCGACGATTCTTCGGTTTTTTCGACCATCGCGTCCGGCATCCTGGATGAATAATTCATCTCTTCCGGCCAAAAGAAATCTAGCGAATCGCACCGCAATCCAAAATCGAATTCGAGACCATCCCGAATCATTTTCAGATCAAAAAGAACAACAAAAAAAACCCAAAACCGATTTCGCTTATGCTCATTTTTCCGATTAGAAAAACCCAAAAGAAATTCCGGCAATATTTTGAACTAAAACGATGGCGGAACAATTCCGACCAATCGAAGGACAATCCAGAAAACCATTTCAAAACCTCTTTTGAAAATCCGAAGCCCAGATTTAAAACCATTTTTCCGGCAATAAATTTGCAACCCAGAAACCCAAATCGGTTTTCCTCTCCAGCAAAAAAAAACATAAACAGCCCAGAAAATAATTTCCAATTTGAAACCAAAATCTCGTTTGTCCGGCGAGGGTTTCCAAAACCCCAGATTCCGACAAGAAACCCTGACTCCAACAAGAAAGTAAAACCAATGCAGCCCAAGGCTATAATTTTTTTTTTCACGTACTAAATGAACCCAGAATTTTGCTACGGAAAAATGACCATCGTTTATCCGGCGACATTAAAAAAAAAACAGTCAGGAACCATTTAACAACCCAACGTCTTAAAATTTCTTTTCGAGAATGGTTTCCAAAACCAAAACAAAACCCCTCGAATAGCATCGGAAAAAGGAAAAAAAATAACACTTCAATTATTCTCGACTCTAGATTATTCCCTTTTAATTAAAACCCAATTTTAATTAAAATTGAAATAAACCTGCTCTGATACCACTGTAGGATCGTGTTTAGGCATTTAATTCAGGATTAAACGGTGAAATTCCTAAACACTAAGGATCGGGTCTTACCCTTGAAGCGTAATCGGTTGCGCAGTCGCCTGACTCCTCTGAGAAGATGGCGTTTCGTCATTTTTCTATAACACTTCCTTGAAGCGTCCTCTACTCTCAGGCACCGGAGTTCTTCGATGCTAGTAGATTCCTGTGAAGAAGTTTTGATGAGAGAGAGGGAGAAAATTTTCGAGAGAAAAGAAAAAAAATTTCTGCAGAAAACAATTTTCTGTTGTCTGTTCTCTTTTCTCTCCCAGAGAATTCTTTTTCAAAAGGAAATTCTCTGATCCTCAAATCCCACAACCCCCGGGGTTGTTTTTATTAAAATATATATTATAAAATTATAATATAATATTTAACTTTTACTGGTTGGGTTTTACTTGACCCATGGATCAAACCATTTACCTATGGATCAGACTGATGGGTCAAGAACCTCAATTGCAACTAGGTCCCTTGATTTGTCAGTCTCTCTCAATTCTTCCTGAGTAATTAATTATCTATTAATTAATACCCCAAAGCTTCTCAATAATATTTAATAAACTATTTAATTTAATATTATTTTTCTAAGTATAACAATTATACCTAGTACCGTCAAGAATCTTCGAACTCACTTACGTGCAATCCTGTAGGTCCATTCCAAATTGACAATGGATAAATTAATCTCATAGATTAATCCATAAATCATCAGTGGCCTCTAGTAAGACATGATGACTACTCAATTTAGAATGGATGGTCGAATGGTGATTCAACGCAACCTTTCTAAGCATACTATGCACGGTCCTCTACATCGATATCCTGTTTAGCATAAGGCATAGAACCATCATCCTTATTAAGCTAAACAATTTTACTTGATCTCTCAGTGACACTGATTCTATTTGAGCAAATGATAACAATTATCATTTCTCGGGCATGGCCATGCACTTTTCAGTTCACTATCAAGTGGCCCAGATATCATCTCTCACTTAAGAGAGATTTGTAGTCCCATCACTTCACCTACATATCTTAGCGTGACTCATAGTGTACCCAATCATACCCATACTTGGCAACCTGTTACAGTCCCGTTTGGCGTATGTCAAAGTACACCATAATTCACCTAAGACCATGCAGTGATTTCTGGTCTAAGGATCCTCGTGCGAGTATGCTCAAAAGAATCACTCATGATCTATTAGTCCATGGAGTGTTTCTTTTAGCGGATTGATTTCATGAAATTAGATATGCACAAGAATATAATTATCATGAAATTAACTCATCAGATTAAATTATCAATTAAACGACATATGTCTTATTTACATAAATAACCCTCAAAGTTTATTTACATAAATAGCCCTCATTAGGGCACATACACTAACAGTTTGGCCTTCTCATTTTCTTCTAGCTTCCTCTAAAGTGTCCTTGTGCACGAGTTCATCCATGTCCAAGTAGTGGTGAAACTCTACAACTTGTGCTATCTTTGGGTTGAGACTATTGAGGAATCTTGCCATTGTCACTTCTTCTTCCTCTTGAACCCACTCCTCATCTTCATGTTCTCAAACTCTCTATAATAGTCATTGACATTTCTTGAACCTTGAACAATTTTTTCAAAGGGTGAAGCATGGTTCGTGAGTAGCTAGAAGGTATATATCTCTTTCTTAGGATCTTTTTCATCTCCTCCCAATCATAGACCAGATCTTTCTCATTTTTCCTTCTTTGAGATGTGTAGTAATCCCACTAATTTAGTGTATAATCAGTCATCTCTGAGGAAGCAATGCTTACCTAATCCTCTTCGGGATACTTGCTCACTACTAGTAGTGCTTCCATTCTCTCCTCCTACATTAGGTATGTTGGAGTTGAATACATAAGCTATACTTGTATTGTATATTTTTCCAATTAATATATCGATTCATATTTTGGTTATATCTTGTTGTGCATTATTTGTCCACTTATATTATGTAGTTAGATGATGAGGTGTTTTGTGTGACACAGTAGATCTCATCATTGGTTAAAAGATATAATATATAATTGAGGTTCGTAACCGAGACAGCTTTGGACAAACTTTTGGTTTAGGTTATTATGTGATTCGGATAATTGGTTTGTCTAAACTGATTGAATCATATAGATATGCCCAGGGCGTATTGAACTTGACCCGTTAGGAATGATTTGTCTTGTACTGATTTAATAGACAAATTGTTCTTGGTATTCTATCTCTTAATCCCTAGACTCGAGCGGGCATGAGGATTAGACATAGTGTACTTTGATCTGCCAATGAGTGAGGTTAATTGTGGCCAATAGTCTCGGTAAGTTGGGTGCACGTATTTAGTTGCTTGGTGTGTTGTTGCTTGTCGAAAGGAAACCATGTACCGGTGTGTCCGGGGTGATGGTGCTCCCGAGATGAGCTCGTAAAGTTTATTATACTAAACCTGGCCGGTGGTCCTATGTCCGATATAGTAAAAAGGTTGAGTGGTACTAGTTTCGGAATTAAAGAGGTCAATTAATTAATTTATCAGTAAATTAATATATTAACGAGCACTATATTTTTGATGTGGGGAGATTATGAATATAAATTAATTAAGTTGCTCCAGAAGCAATTCTGGTGTAGGATGGTAGTGCCAAAATTAATCTGTTAGTGGTACGATTAATTTTGTAATGGGTTAATTGAATAGGTAGAATTAATTAATTGATTAATTATTCCTAAGTGTTAATTGAGTAATTAACAAAGTGGAATTATTTAATTAATTAATTTAGTCTTAAATTTTAATTAGAATTAAGAAATCCTAGAGATTAGGAAATCTAGTAGGATTTGGTTTATCCTATCAGATTGGTTACTTAATTCGATATGGAAACTAATTACCTAAACCCATTAGGAAGACCAATCATAAACCAACTTGGAGTCTCTCTTGTAACTCTATATATAGACAAGGGATTAGCTATTCCACAATATACAATTCATAAGTTTTCAAGACAAGAAAACTTAGAGAGAGAAAATTCTAGAGGGAGAAAAATTCTCTCTCTAGAAATGGATTTTTGAAGCTAAAAGCTGCCGATTTTTCTTTTATTTTGGGCGGCTGAATTTCGACCAAATTGACGGCTCGTGTAGCTCCTCTCTCAGGTCCCAGGCGGCGCGTGTTCTTCACGCACTAGGGGCAGGTGGTTGCAGAATCTTTCAGGCAACCCAGTTGTGGTGATTAACTGATCAAATTGCTCGTTAGATTGCTGCCCACACAGCATACAAGCAAAGTCTTGAGGCATACAAGAGAATCACCTGAGTGTACGCTTCAATAGGTAATTCTTATGTTTCCGTTTAATTAAGAATTTTTGTTGTGTGGTAAATCGAATAAGTGCAAACCCAGATCTTGTGCATTGTTATTTCAAAAGGGTTGGAATAGCAATTGTGCTAGTGTCTAGGTCTGGCCAGAGATTCCGATTATGGAATGCATAACATGAAAGTGTATTTCTGGCTAGGCCCGGGCAGATAATCTTTCAATTGCTATCAGAGCCCAGTTTTGGGTTTTGCGCTTGTTCGATTTATTACATGATTTTATTTGCAGGTGGTTAAGAAATCCTGACTATTATGCTTACGTTTGTATGGGTTTTAATTAAACTTCGAGACATGTTCGGATTTAATTTTATTAAGAATGTTTGCAATAGTATAACCACGTGCTGGAAGCCATGTATGATTAGATTAAATCTGTTGTAAGATTTTTTCTATGTAATTTCGATTATTTAATTTTCCTGGAAAGCCTTTTAGTAGGAGAATTAATTTTTTGTAATCGAAGGCGTTGTGGTGGGCAACTTGAATTCGTGGGTTTTTTGGTTATGTTAATTCGTAAAAACCCAGGAAAACCCAGAACGATTTGCAAGAAGACCAAATAGCGTGGGAAGAAGTGAAGGAGGAATAGGTGGCAGGGGACGGCGCCAGCAACGACTCGCCGACAGGAGCCGCATCCGGTAATCGCCGGTAGCAGCAGCACTGCTGCCTCGCGCCCAGCACGCACAGCCCGTTATTCCTCTAGTTTTCGTTTTTTGAAGTTCAAGACTTTTTCCATCATGTTACGTGGCGGGACACGAGATCAAGGCAAAAGATGGAAGCAATTAAAACCATAATAGCCGGGAAATTTATTTTTCGCATTTGTTTCCCATATTTATTGTTTTAATTTTTTGTGCTTTAATTTTTATGCTATATTTTAGATGCATGATTCTAAAGCATATTGGTTTTATGGTTGCATATAACTTAGGGTTAGTTAATTGCTTGTTAAAACCGGAAAAACCCTCAATTTGGAAATCTAAGTTGGTGGGGGTTGGTTTAATATCCACACAGCCACCATTACGAGTTCATATACAATGTGGGTGGACTTGCGCATTGGCATTAGGGCCTTCCTTCATTCGGATGAGTCCAACCTCGAGATCGCTAGATTATGAATTTCTGAGTAAGATGGCTAAAGTAAGTTTAACTAGGAAAAATGCGACACCCTCTCCATCTGAGGCACACTATCCTGAGGTAATGAACTCAGAAGTCACGTAATGGCACACACTTAGTGTATGATCTGCAGTATCCCTCCCATCGAGGTTACGCTGCTTATTTCTACGGTTGAAAGCACCGACTATTAGATACATTGATCAATAGATCATTTGGTCAGATAGTGTAGTTAACGAACATGGTTCTTCTCAAACGAATGTGGGTTAGCGTAAACATCCACACTATCGTGGCTTGCGAGAATCCCGGTGAATAAGATGCTGGTGGATTATAATTATTGTTTAGAGGGAAGTCAATAATTGTTAGAATTTCCTTGTTTTCAAAATTCTAGTTTAGATAACTAAAACATTGTCTGTTTAATTTATAGTTTTCAAATTTCCTTGTTTTCGAAATTCTAGGTTAGATAACTAAAATATTGTCTGTTTAAGTTACAGTTTTTGATATGGCATTCAACCCCTTAGCTACTATATTAAAAACAACAAGTTAACTGGACCTAATTATGTCGATTGGAGTCGTAACTTGGACATTGTCCTTATGGATGAGAGCACTCCTGTGAGAGATCATGTCATTGACGTGATTAGTAACATCAACAAGGTTGAGGTAGTGGGAGGCAAAATCATTGGTGAAACCAAAGTCGATATTGTCCTCCGGAGCTTGCCTCAAAGCTGTGAGCAGATTCGATTTAACTATAACATAAGTAAGATGTTGTGTACTTCATCCGAGCTCTTGGCAGAGTTGGTGGCGGCTAAAAGTCTTCTTCAAGAGAAGAAGCGAGCTTTAGTCGCAGGGAAAGCTTCAGAATCTTCTTATGAGCCTGCGGCTAGAAAGAAGAAGAGAAAGCTCGAGGAAATAGCTCAAAAGGTGCAGATTATGCCTAAGCCAGATATTGTAAAGAAGAAGGCGAAAGACAAGTGCTTCAAGTGCAATAAGACGGGACATTGGAAATCAGATTGTCCAAAGCTTATAAGTACGATAGTTTCTGCTTAATTACTGAGATATGTTTAGCGGCGATTCCCACAGATACTTGGTGTGTGGATTCAGGTGCCACTGACCATGTTTGTAATTCTTTGCAAGGGTTCCAAGTAACCCGGAAACTTAGAGAAGGCGAATTGGATATCTATTGTTAGTTTTGAATACAGAAAAGCTATGGCGTGTATCAAAAACTAATATCCACAGATGACATATCATTTTGTTTCAGTATAAATTTGTTCCTTTATATCATAGAACTAGATAACGGGGTGTGGACAGACACAGTAGATACCGTTATTGGTTAAAGTATTGATATATAAAAAGTATGCGCGTAATCGAGATAGTCTGAACATACTATCGGTATAGGTTATTATGTGGTTTGAAAATTAGTTTATCTAAACTAGTTTAAATCACACAGATATGCCCGGGGCATATTGAGCACGACCAGTTTGGATAGAATTGACTTATACTGATCAGCGTAGTCAATTCGGTCCTAGTATTCCGTCTCTCAATCCCGAGATTGGGACGGGCGTGAGGGTTGGATATCGTGTGCTTTGATTTGCCAAAGAGTGAGGTCAATTGAGGCCAATACCTAGGTAGGTTGGGTAAGCGGTGTTTAGCTTCTTACGTGCCGTTGCTAGTCGGAGGAATCCGCGTACCGGTTCGCCGGGTTGATGGTGCTCCCGAGATGAGCTCGTAAGTTATTATACTAAACCCAGCCGGTGAACTTTATGTTAGGTATAATAAAAGGACGAGTGGTACTAATCTCGGAAACCAAGAAGTCAGTGAATTAATTTGTCAGTAAATTGATAAACCGACGAGCGCTAGATCTTTAATGTGGGGAGATAGAATAAAATATAATGGCGCGATGTAAAGTCATTTTCGAGCGGTAGTTCCATAATTGGTCCGTTGGTTGTACGACCGATTATGCATTTGACTAATCGACAAGGTAAATTAATTAATCCAAAAGGTTTAATTAATATTTAATCGACAAAGTGAATTTAGAAATTAATTCTATTTTGAATTAATTAATTCTAAGGGTTCGATTAAATTAAATTAACAAAGTGGATTAAATAAATTAATTTAAATGGGTCGATTAGAGTTGATTAGTCGGGAAGATTTTGTGGTCAACGAAAGTCAAATTTTAAGGCCTAACTCGAGAGCCCATTAGGTCTCCTTAGAAGCTCCATATAAACACAACTTATTGGGCAAGTAAGACATTAAGAAACTTGACACCCAAGTAATGGGTAGTGAGAGAAAGTTTAGCTTAGAGTGAGAAGTTCGTCTTCCTCGACGAAACTTCTTCTCGAAGTCAGCTAAGGAAGCTTTCTTCTTAGTGAAAAATTCAAGCCCATAAAACCCCAGTTTTTTTATTGCTGCTCCGCTGCTGGGTTCTTCTTCCGCTGCTGGGTTTTCTTCTGCCGCGGGTTCATCATCCACCCAGTTCAGGCGCAGCCGGTTCATCATCAACCCAGTTCTGGCACAGTGGGTTCTTCATCAACTTAGTTCCGGTGCAGTGGTTTTCATCATCCGCCCAGTTCAGCTGCCGCGGGTTCATCAGCGATCGGTTTCCTGGCCCGGGTGCTGATCCTGCTACTGCTGTGTTGATCTCTTGATTTTCTTGGTGATCCACAGCAGTAGTGGTGCAGATCGTGACGGGTTTACGAGTCCGATCAGAAGGGGTGGAATCGGTTTTCTTAAGGCGGCAGTTTGGTTGTTCTTAGCGGCAACAATAGGGGTTAATTTGAGGGCAGTTTTGAGTTTCTTGCGAAGTAAGTTTCTTGGGTTTTGGTTAATTTTCCGTGGGTAACTCCGTAGATAATAGCCCACACTATTTCGGAGTTTGTATCGGAGTCATTCTTGGGATTTCTTGTGGAAATTGCGCAAAGATTGGATTTTTCTTTAAGCAAGGGACTTCGCTACAAAAGGTAAAATCTTTAAGTATTCCGCTTTAATTAAAGATTGAATCTTTTGTGTCTCGATTAATAAATTAAATAAGTATAAGCCTAGATCCATTCATGCGTAAACTAATTTGAGCCTGAGCTTGGTCGAAAGCTTCCGATTCTGGAATGCATTGCACGAAAGTGAGGTTTTCGATTTAGCCCGGGCTTGTTCAGTTTTCCTTCAATCTACTTGGGCGACACTACAATAGTGTCAGTAGAAGCAGTGGGAGTAGTTACTCTAAATTTCGAGAATTATAGTTTAGAGTTAGTTAATTGTCTTTATGTACCGAGTTTTAGAAAGAACCTTATTTCAATTTCAAACTCTTAAAGAATAGTTATAAGTTTATTTTTTCTGATGAGTCTGTATTTATTAGAAAAAATGGAAAACTTATTTGTTCTGGTTCTTTGGCTGACAATTTGTTTGTGGTTAATTCTAACTCCCCTGTTGTGCAAAACATAGAAACAGGTGGCTCTTTATCTAACATTAATAAGAGGAAGAAACCTTCTGATATGAATCAAACCTATCTTTAGCATCTCAAGCTAGGTCATATAAACCTTAGTAGGATTCAGACGTTGGTCAATGATGGACCTTTAGGTTCATTAGAGATTGACAGTTATTCAACTTGCGAATCTTGCTTGGAGGGTAAGATGACCAAGAGACCTTTTAAATCCAAAGGTTATAGAGCCAAGGAAGTACTAGAGTTGATTCATTCTGACTTGTGTGGACCAATGTCAGTCCAAGCACGAGGTGGGTTCGAGTATTTCGTGACGTTCACGGATGACTACTCAAGATACAGGTACATTTACATAATACAACACAAGTCCAAGTGCTGTGGCAAATTCAAAGAGTTTCGGGCAGATGTGGAGAAGCATCATGGTAAGAGTATTAAGACACTGCGATCATATCTTGGTGAGGAGTACCTGTCCCATAAATTTTGAGAATACCTCAGTGAGGTAGGAATTCAGTCTCAGTTTTCTGCACCTGGCACACCATAACAAAATGGTGTAGTAGAAAGAAGGAATCAAACTCTCATGGAAATGGTTAGGTCGATGAGCTATAGTGATTTGCCAATTTCATTATGGGGATATGCCTTAGAAACAGTGGTGTATATTCTTAATCTTGTACCATCTAAAATCGTGCCTTCAACCCTAGTAGAGTTGCGTAACTGGCGCAAGCCCAGTGTAAGACATCTCAGAGTTTGGGGTTGCCCAGCACATATGCTTAAGGCAGATACAATTAAGTTAGATGCGAGAACTGAATTAATGCTGTTTGTAGGATATCCTAGGGGAACGAAAGGTGGTTTGTTTTATAGTCCTAAAGATCAGAAGGTTGTGGTTAGTACCAATGCTAGATTTTTGGATGAAGGCTATATTCTAGATCACAAGCCCAAAAGTAAGATAATACTAGAAGAGCTTAGAAGACAAACTAATCCTGATGCACTAGCACAAGTAGATACACCACGCACTGCACTAAAGATCACAGATGATGCACCTACACAGGTAGTGTCTCATCATAGTGGAAGGGTTGTGAGACAGCCCGACAGGTTCCTTGGTGTGGGGGAGGCCTCAGACCTAGTCCCAGGCACGCCTGAGCCTGGCCCAGTTAACTACAAAGAGGCTCTCCGAGATAAAGATGCAGAATCTTGGCGTAAGGCTATGATATCCGAGATGGGGTCAATGGACCACAATCAAGTCTGGGAGCTTGTGGACCTGCCTGATGGGTTTAAGCCCATTGGATGCAAGTGGGTCTATAAACGTAAGAGAGGACCTGACGGAAAGGTGGAAACCAATAAAGATAGGCTGGTGGTGAAGGGGTATACTCAGAAAGAGGGAATCGATTATGAGGAAACCTTCTCTCTGGTAGCCATGCTTAAGTCTATCCAGATTCTCTTGGCCATAGCTACTCATTTAGATTATGAGATATGGTAGATGGATGTCAAGATAGCTTTCCTAAATGGAAGACTTGAGGAAACCATCTTTATGCAGCAACCAGAGGGTTTTATTGAAAAAGGCCAAGAGCATAAGGTTTACAGGCTTAAGAGGTCCATTTACGAACTTAAGCAGGCATCCAGATCTTGGAACATCTGGTTTTATGAGGTAATCCAGTCCTACGGATTTACTCAGTGTCAGGATAAGCAATGTGTGTACTGTAGACGTGATGAAAACTCAGTGGTGTTTCTTGTGCTTGACGTAGATGACATTCTGTTGATTAGCAACAACAAGAAAGTGTTATCAGATGTAAAGGCATGGCTGTCCAAGCAGTTTGATATGAAGGAATTAGGAGATACGGGACATATCCTTGGGATTAAGATAATTCGAGATCGTAGAAAATGTTCATTAATGCTTTTCTAAGCTTCATACGTAGATACAATTCTGGCCTATTTTAATATGCAGAACTCCAAGAAAAGGTTTTCTACCTTTCAGACACGGAGTGCATCTGTCTAAGGAACAGTCTCCCAAGATATTGAGGAGATAGAGGCCATGAAGGCAGTTCCTTATGCTTCGGTAGTAAGAAGTCTCATGTATGCTATGTTGTGTACGAGACCTGATATCTGTTATGCTGTTTGCATGGTAAGCAGATATCAGATATCAGAGTAACCCCGAGAAAGCTCATTGGGAGGCAGTAAAGTGCATTATCAAGTATTTGCGTAGAATACATAAGCTATGCTTGTATTGTATAGTTTCCCAGTTTAATATATCGATTTTTTTTCAATTATATTTTGTTGTGCATGTTTATGTCCATTTATATTATGTAAGTAGATTATGAGGTGTCTGGTGCGACACAGTAGATCTCATCATTGGTTGAAAGACATAATATATAAATGAGGTTCATAACCGAGACAGATTTGGACAAACTGTCGGTCTAGGTTATTATGTGATTCAGATAATTAGTTTGTCTAAACTAATTGAATCATCTAGATGTGCCCGGGGTATATTGAACTTGACTCTTAGGAATGATTTGTCTTGTACTGATTTAATAGACAAATCGATCATTGTATTCTATCTCTAAATCCCTAGACTCGAGCGGGCATGAGGATTAGACATAGTGTACTTTGATATGCCAATGGGTGAGGTCAAATGTGGCCAATAGTCTCGGTGGGTTGGGTACACGTGTTTAGTTACTTGATGTGCTGCTGTTTATCGAAAGGAAACCATGTACCGGTGTGTCCGGGGTGACGGTACTCCCGAGATGAGCTCGAAATGTTTATTATACTAAACCCGGCCGGTGGACTTATGTCAGGTATAATAAAATGGTCGAGCGGTACTAGTCTCGGAATTAAAGAAGTTAATTAATTAATTTATCAGTAAATTAATTTTAATTAACGAGCACTATATCTTTGATGTGGGGAGATTAAATGAATATAATTTAATTAAGTTATTCTGGAAGCAATTCTAGTATAGAATGGTAGTGCCAAAATTAATCCGTTAGTGGTACGATTAATTTTGTAATGGGTTAATTGAATAGGTAGATTTAATTAATTAATTGGTTAATTATTCCTAAGGGTTAATTCAGTAATTAACAAAGTGGAATTATTTAATTAATTCCTAAGGGTTAATTAAGTAATTAACAAAGTGGAATTATTTAATTAATTAATTAAGTCTTAAGTTTCAATTGGAATTAGGAAATCCTAGAGATTAGGAACCTAGTAGGATTTGGTTTATCCTATCAGATTGGTTGCCTAATTGGATTGGGAAACTAACAACCAATTCATTACCTAAACCCATTAGGAAGACCAATCCTAAACCAACTTGGAGTCTCTCTTGTAACTCTATAAATAGATAAGGGATCAGTTACTCAAGAAATACAATTCAACAATTAATCCACAAGATTTCTAGATAGAGGAAATTCTAGAGAGAGAAAATTTTCTCTCTCCAAGTCGAATTTTCTTAAGCAAATTGCGGTTGGCCTCTTGGTTTATTTGGCCAAAATTTTGGCCTTATTTTGCTAGCCCCGCGTGTTGCTTTCTCTCTCTCTCCGGGCAGTGCATTTGCAGTACGTGCTAGGTGCGGAGGTGCTGGATTTTTCTGGCAGGTGGAGTTGTGGTGATAGCTGATCAATTAAATTCTAGTTCATTGCCTACACAACGTGAAGTTATAGTCTTGAGGCATACAAGAGATTCACCAGGTGCACGCTTCAATGGTATTTTTCTAAGATTCTGCTTTAATAGAAATTTTTGTTGCGTGGTAAAACGAGCAAGTGCAAACCCAGATCCTACCAAAATTTTCAACCTAAGGGTATGTGTTTACTCTAGGAGGTGGAGCCGTTGTTTGGCGGAGTGTCTAGCAGAAATGCGTGGCGGACTCTACCATATAGGATGAATACGTTGCCGCATCAGAGGCAGTGAAAGAAGAAATATGGCTCAGGAACATCCTAGTGGATGTGATTCTTGGTTTGCAGAAGTCTATCACGGTGTATTGTGATAATAACGATGCAGTAGCAAACTCGAAAGAACCACAAGCCCACAAGACGAGTAAACATATACAGCGCAAGTACCACCTGATATGAGATATCGTAAAGAGGGAAGACGTGGTCATGGCTAAAATAGCATCAGAAAATAACCTTGCCGATCCGTTCACAAAGACATTGACTTCGAAATTCTTTGAGCCTCACGTGAAGGGCATAGGAATTAGATACTTAGGAGAGCCATGACAGTTTTTCTAGATATATAGCAGCAGAGTGTTTAGGGGTTGTATGTAGATGTATACTTAAAGCATAGCTTAAGTATTAGTGGGAGATTGTTGGAGTTGAATACATAAGCTATGCTTGTATTGTACATTTTCCCAGTTAATATATCGATTTATGTTTTGGTTATATCTTGTTGTGCATTATTTGTCCACTTATATTATGTAGTTAGATGATGAGATGTCTGGTGTGACACAGTAGATCTCATCATTGGTTAAAAGACATAATATATAAATGAGGTTCGTAACCGAGACAGTTCTGGACAAACTGTCGGTTTAGGTTATTATGTGATTCGAATAATTGGTTTGTCTAAACTGATTGAATCATATAGATATGCCCGGGGCGTATTGAACTTGACACGTTAGGAATGATTTGTCTTGTACTGATTTAATATACAAATCATTCTTAGTATTCTATCTCTTAATCCGTAGACTCAAGCGGGCATGAGGATTAGACATAGTGTGCTTTGATCTGCCAATGGGTGAGGTCAATTGTGGCCAATAGTCTCGGTAGGTTGGGTGCACGTTTTTAGTTGTTTGATATGCTACTTCTTGTCAAAAGAAAACCATGTACCGGTGCGTCTGGGGTGATGGTGCTCCCGAGATGAGCTCGTAAAGTTTATTATACTAAACCTTGCTGGTGGACTTATCTCCGGTATAGTAAAAAGGTCGAGAGGTATTAGTCTCGGAATTAAAGAGGTTAATTAATAAATTTATCAGTAAATTAAATATTAACGAGCATTATATCTTTGATGTGGGGAGATTATGAATACGAATTAATTAAGTTGTTCCGGAAGTAATTCTGGTGTAGGATGGTAGTGCCAAAATTAATCCATTAGTGGTACGATTAATTTTGTAATGGGTTAATTGAATAGGTAGAATTAATTAATTGATTAATTATTCCTAAGAGTTAATTGAGTAATTAACAAAGTGAAATTATTTCAGTAATTAATTAAGTCTTAAGTTTCAATTAGAATTAGGAAATCCTAGAGAATAGGAAATCTAGTAGGATTGGGTTTATCCTATCAGATTGGTTACCTAATTGGATTTGGAAACTAATTACCTAAACCCATTAGGAAGACAATCCTAAACCAACTTGGGGTCTCTCTTGTAACTCTATATATAGACAAGGGATTAGCTATTCCACAATATACAATTCATAAGTTTTCAAGACAAGAAAACTTAGAGAGAGAAAATCCTAAAGAGAGAAAATTTCTCTATGTAGAAAAGGATTTTTGAAGCTAAAAGCTGTCAATTTTTCTTCTATTTTGGGCGGCTGAATTTTGCCCATATTGGCAGCGCGTGTAGCTCCTCTCTCAGGTCCCAGGCGGTGCGTGATCTTCACGCATTAGGGGCAGGTGGTTGCAGAATTTTTCAGGCAACCCAGTTGTGGTGATTAGCTAATCAAATTGCTCTTTAGATTGCTGCCCACACAACATACAAGCAAAGTCTTAAGGCATACAAGAGAATCACTTGAGTGTACGCTTCAATAGGTAATTCTTATGTTTCTGCTTAATTAAGAATTTTTGTTGCGTGGTAAATCGAATAAGTGCAAACCTAGATCCTGCGCAATGTTATTTCAAAAGGGTTGGAATAGCAATTGTGCTAGCATCTAGGCCTGGCCAGAGATTCCGATTCTGAAATGCATAGCACGAAAGTGATTTTTTGGCTAGGCCCAGGCAGATAATCTTTCAAGGTAGGCCTCGGTGTCTTGCTTGCCATTGAATTGAGGGAATGTCACCTTTGGTCTATAAGAATGTTTAGACCTAGGATGATCCTCAAAGTCTTCATCTTCATGCCCCCTTGACGTGCTCTTGTCGTTGTATAAGTTTTAGGCGAACACTTCAAAATAAATTTATAAATAAACAAAATAAAAATACTAAAACTATAGTACTTAAGGTTTCGTTCCCATAAGAATGTTGTTTTGAATGATAAGATTGTTGGATTTGAATCCTTAATTACTACAATTTCTAGTAGTTTCTAGCGTACGAATCTAACAAAACAAAGGATAAAATAGTAATTTCAAGTGAATCATACAATAACTACAAACAAAATAAGATAGATAACAATGGAAATAAGGTGGGAAAATCACACCACTTTAAGATCTAAGTGACTATTGATAAGTAGAATCTCATGCAAATGTAGAAAAGCTAATCTCACCCAAATACTATAATAATAATATTTTCTTATTTCCATATAAGGACTACTATTAGTAATACCTATGTGATCCTCCCCCTAATTGAATAAAACAAGGACCCCATGACAAAACCATTAGCAATCAATAATAGAAATAGGTACATCAATCATACTCTACTATCAATCCTCTACACATATTAACCAATGTAAGGAGAATTATCAACTCACATGGCAAATAAGCATAAAACCAACCAAACTTGCAACACAAGCAAGTGCAATTAACCTAACCCAAATACCTACATAAGCCAACTTCACACAAATCCATAATTAAATGAGTAGATCCAACACATATGATAATAAGTTAGCAAAATCTCTATATAAGAACAAGAATTAACCTCTTTGCATGAAACTCACTTATCAATATTCATGATTAACACGGTGAAGGACAAATAATCATGATGGAACTCCATCTAAAGAAAATAAGTGCAGCTTTTATCAACCAATTATGATAGAAGCCTTTGATTCCTTCATGCAAAATACCCATAATAAAATAAATTTCATTAATCCATGAATTTGTTCTACATCTTTGGAAATCCACTACCCCCTATCACTTAGAAGGGTAGATTTCACTAGAATCTACTTAGAATATGAGTGTTCTAAGAGAATTCATAGTGTGTGTGTGTGTGTGTGACTAGAGGTAATAAAGTGTGTGTTTCTTCCTCCATAAGCTACTCTCTCTAATCTAAGAAAAATCTACTAATGTGTAATAGTATGTGTCTTTACAAGAGTTCTTGGTCATTAAGAAAAGATCTTGAGGGCTAAAATTGGGAAAACACAAGTTAAAACACGCCAAGGGCAAATTTGGACTTTCTCTAGCGATTCCTGGGTGACAGCAAGGTGCGACACTGAGCTGACACCGAGGTCGGCGACACTCAGGCGCCAGCGCCTAATGGACGCCGTCCTCGGTCTTCATGCCTCTTTTTGCTCTTTTCCAAATTGTTCTCGTTAAGCTTCATTTCTGCGTGTTTTCTTCATTTTTTCCAGCAAAATTCTTAAGTTTCTTCTAAATCTCCAACATGCCTCCTTAATACAAAATCATGCAAATCCAACTATAAGTTCATTGTAAGCTCATAAAATGTATCATAATCATTGAAAATAACCTAAAAATAAGCTAAATGGGCATTATTTTGTGGCATAAAATGGTATATTTTGGAGTCACGTCACACCCCCACACTTAAGACTTTGCTTTCCTCAAGCAAACTAACCAAGAAAACAAACAGAAGTGAGTCCAAAATAAACTCTAAGATGGTTTTTCTCCCCCTTCAACCTTAACATGAAAAACATGCACTCACTTTGCATTCATGATATCAATACAAGTTCAACAATTAAGCAAGACAAGTATGATATGAAGTCTCTATCAACACCAATTGACCTCATCACCTCACACTATCAAGGATTCACTCAATAACGCTTAAAGTGTATAGGCTTTGAAATTTTCAACAACGCTCAAGTCAATTGCATGAAAAATCTTTAACCATAAGCTTGACTCAAGATCACCTCGCCACCCGCTATTACGAATGCAACACATTGATCAAAAGGACTTTTATTAGGGTTAACGGGGCTAAAAAATTATCTAAGGACAAGAAAATGTCAAGGCTTGAAAATTGGAATTATTGTAAAGAGAATTGCATTGATTGGATGTTTCATCAACTACTTCTACTTGGATTCTTCTACTACTAATGGAGGTTTAAGGCTTAGATGTCCTTTACTTCCCCATTCTTATTCTTCAAACTTCAAAACTTTAACATTTTTTTTTCAAACTTTTCTTCTTTTAGAAACTTCTAAAAACTGAAAACTAACACACTTAGAATCCATCAATTATTTTTCATTTCCACATCCAACCACATACAAACTCTTTAAGTGTTCAAAAACAATAATTAACAAAGAAAAAGGCCCAAGTTGGCTTATTGGGATAAAGAGAAATAAAAGAAAATATGGGGCTCAGCTTAGTTATGCCTAAAGGGATAAAGATGATTACTGGAATTATAAAGCAAAGAAAAGGTAAAAAAAAAAGCTAACAAATTGCCTTCATCACTTCAATATATCATAAACACGTAAAAAGTCTTGATATGCATGCTAAATTCAAGTTCTAGATTCAACTATTCATGCACGACAAATCACACAACCAAAGAAGTATAAACAAGCAAATAAGATATGCTCAATCAAGGCTCAAATTAAACTCAAATAAATCAAGGGTTAAAATGTGATTACATAGCAAGATGTCAACTAAGAACTCACATCATACCTATCAATACTCAACTATTTCCATCATATTTCCACCAATCATGCAATGCAAATACACAAAACTTGCTTGAAGAGGTCCTTTTGTTTGGAAAATTTTTTACAAAGTCCAAAATAGAGCAAATTTTTGAAAAATAATCCACCAAATGGACTCATTCACTACTAGTTTCTCAATTAGCAAGCATGAAGACAAGGAATAACTACTTGTATTCATCCCCCCACACTTAAGATATACATTGTCCTTAATGTATCAAAACAAAACAAAAGTGAAAAAATGAGGTGCAAATTTCTTTCTTTGAATTCATATATATAATGTTAGCCAATACCAAATGTAAACAACTTACACATTATTAAAAACTTAAAAATAAACACACCAAAGCATATAAAATAACTAAATTGCAAAAGGTGTCAACAAAATGTAGTAAGAAAGTAATAGTGGTAAGGATTCTCAAACTCTTGTTGTAAAGGAACTAAATGTGGAGGAAAACCAATAGTGCATCACTCTATAAGCTTCCTTGCTTTCTCTTTCTTACTTCTTGAATTAACCATATCCTGAAAATTGTAACGAATTAGTGAATTTTTAGAAAAGAAAGTAAAATGGCATCAACATACCTTAGTAGCATCAACAGGTGTTGGTCCCTGACAATCGCCACAGACGGTGTCCAACTGGTGTTGGCGCCCTGCGGTCACCAATACGAGCATCATGGTGGCGTGGTGCCAGCATGTCGCCTAGTATCAGGGCCAGTAAATATAAGCCAATTCAATTCACTAAAGTAGCAGTAATAAGCATTGAAGCATCACAAAACATGTTAATTAAACATATGATTGATCTAAATATAAGAATGCATGATTTCTTATTCATTAAAGCACAAGTCATACATATTCTATAACATTAAAGCTCTGAGAAATAAAAATTAGAACATATAAAACATATAAGTTTGAAAAATACATACATTCAAAACATTAAAAGCTCATTCAATCATATCAAGCATACATAGCATAGTACTATGTCAAGTCTAAGTAATCTATTTTTCAGAATTTAACATGGCTCTTTTTTCTTACCATTGAGTCTTGAACTTGTATGATGCTTTGAAATCTACAGAGAACTTAATAACAACAATGTTATAGGTAAAATCACTAAAAATGAAGAATTTCAAATCTCAAATTCATGAATTGGATGCATTGGAAGTGTAAATAACTCTCATTTATGCTCATGGAAGTTTTGGAAGTCTTAGGTATGTAAAATGGAGGTATTAAAACTTCATAGTACCTTATTTAACTCATAAAAGCAAAACAGGGGTTTTTGGCATTGCAACGGCGTCGGCACGACACTGCTGATACCGCCTTCAGATCACAGTGGTAACCTGGTGCTAGAGCCTGGTAGACGCCCGCAGTTAGCGACACCTCAGCGACACGAAAGTTCTGCCATCTGTTTTTTCTTGATCTTCGCAAAATTGCTTCCACTTGACTTTTGCACCATCCGATTGCATCAAATCATGTACCTACGACACAGGAATGTGTTCAAAAATATCATACTCAAAAATCACATTGAAATCCATGAATTATTAGCAATTTAAAAATTTGAAAATCTAAAAAATAGAAAATGAAATAAAAATTGCTGAAAATGCTTGGGTTGCCTCCGAAGAAGCGCTTTGGAATTTATAGTCTCCGGCTAGACTTTTCTTGAGGTATGGACTCAAGATCCCTCTAAGTTCCTTGTATCTTGTGCAATGGATACACTTCCCTTTTGATTCTCCATCAAGCTCTTTTTCATTTCTTGAACTTTTGCTTGTACTTATCCCTTCTTTCTTTTTTTTCCAACTTATTTATTTCCCTTCTTTCACATCTTTCTTTCATCCTTGAGTGTAAATCCTCCAAATCCTTAGAAGTGTCACTAGTATCACTCCTCACTTCCTCTTTTCTTTCAATCACCATCTTGAACTCAAGTTCCTTTTCCATTTGTGCATCAATGTCCATTCTAACTTCACTTGGTCCTTCATCTTGGTTCACTTTTGTAAAAGCAACATCATCTCCATCAAATTCTCCTATATCCTTAATTTCCTTCCAAGTTTCTTTACTTTGCTTTAACAAAACTTGGTAAAGTGCTTCCCTATCTCCCGGTGTACCATCAGCACAATTATCTAAAGATTCTTCTTCCTCATAATTATAATCCTTGGTAGGTATTCTTTGAAGATGTGAAGGGAGTTTGGTCACATCAAATCTTTCATTCTCCACTTACCTTTGGTTTTGACTTTGATAAATCTTTTCTAAAGCATCCACTTGACACTCCAAATTATCCAAACATGCTTGTACACTTCCAAGGTGTTAGTTTTCAATACTAACAAACTGAGCTTGTATGAAAACTATTTCCTAGTTAAATCGATTAATTGTTTTAGTTAAAATCATATTATGTTTTACATATATTGTCCACTTATATAAAGTGACTAGATGATGAGGTGTCTGGTGTGACACATTAGATCTCATTGTTGGTTAAAGTCTTGATATATAAACCAAGCTCGTAACTGAGACAGTTTTGGTCAAACTGTCAGTTTAGGTTATTATGTGATTCTAAAATTAGTTGGTCTAGACTAATTGAATCATATAGATATGACCAAGGCATATTGAGCAAGACTGTTGAGGTTAGAATTAACTTGTACTGATCGTTAGTAATTAAGTCGAGCTTTGTATTCTATCTCTTAATCCCTAGACTTGAACAAGCATGAGAATTAGACATAGTGTTCTTTGATCTGCTAAGGAGTGAGGTCACTTGAGGCCAATAGACTCAGTAGGTTGGGTGCTCGTGTTTGATTGTTTGATGTGTTATTGCTTGTTTGAAAGAAAACTATGTATCGGTTCGTCCGGGTTGATAGTGCTCTCGGGATGAGCTCGAAATGCTTATTGTACTAAACCTGGCCAGTGGACTTATGTCTGGTATAGTTAAAAGGTCGAGTGGTACTTTAAAGATTATTTGCCTGGGCCTAGCCAGAAACTCACTTTCGTGCTATGCATTCCAGAATCGGAATCTCTTGCTAGGCCTAGACGCTAGCATAGTCGCTATTCCAACCCTTTTGAAATAACATTGCACAGGATCTGGGTTTGCACTTATTCGATTTACCATGCAACAAAAATTCTTAATAAAAAATGGAAGAATAATAATTACCTATTGAAGCGTATACTTAGGTGATTCTCTTGTATGCCTCAAGACCTTGCTTGTATGCTGTGTAGGATGCAATCTAACTAGCAATTTGATCGGCTAATTACCACAATCCACCTGCCAGAAAATTCCAGCACTGCCCAGAGAGAGAGAAAGCTACACGTCGCCGCCAAAAAAATAGAAGAATTTCGGCAGCCTTGAACTTAAGGATATCCGATTTTAGAGATAGAAATTTTCTATCTCTAGGATTTTCTCTCTCCAAGTTTTCTTGTCTTGAAAACTTATAAATTGTATATTGTGGAATAGCTAATCCCTTGTCTATATATAGAGTTATAAGAGAGACCCCAAGTTGGTTTAGGATTGGTCTTTCTAATGGGTTTAGGTAATTAGTTTCCAAATCCAATTAGGTAACCAATCTGATAGGATAAACCAAAACCTACTAGGTTTCCTAATCTCTAGGATTTCCTAATTCTAATTGAAACTTAAGATTTAATTAATTAATTAAATAATTTCACTTTGTTAATTACTCAATTAACCCTTAGAAATAATTAATCAATTAATTAGTTCTACCTATTCAATTAACCCATTACAAAATTAATCGTACCACTAACGGATTAATTTTGGCACTACCATCCTACACCAGAATTACTTTCGGAATAACTTAATTAATTTATATTCATAATCTCCCCACATAAAAGATATAGTGCTCATTAATCTATTAAATTACTGATAAATTAATTAATTAACTTCTTTAATTCCGAGACTAGTACCACTCGACCTTTTTACTATACCGGACATAAGTCCACCGGCCGGGTTTAGTATAATAAACATTACGAGCTCATCTCGGGAGCACCATCACCCCAGACGCACCGGTACATGGTTTTCTTTCGACAAGCAACAGCACACCAAGTAACTAAACACGCGCACCCAACCTATCGAGACTATTGTGAAGGAAAACTGAACAAGCCCGGGCTAAATCGAAAACCTCACTTTCGTGCAATGCATTCCAGAATCGGAAGCTTTCGACCAAGCTCAGGCTCAAATTAGTTTACCCATGAACGGATCTAGGCTTATACTTATTTAATTTATTAATCGGGACACAAAAGATTCAATCTTTAATTAAAGCGGAATGTTTAAAGATACTACCTTTTGAAGCAAAGTCCATTGCTTAAAGAAAAATCCAATCTTTGATTGCGATTACCACAAGAAATCCGAAGAATGACTCCGATACAAACTCCGAAATAGTGTGGGCTATTATCTACGGAGTTACCCACGGCAAAATAAAGAAATCCAAGAAACTTGCTCCGGAAGAAAACTCAAAAACTGAAATTAAAACTGCTGCCCGAAAACCCTTAGCCTTGCTGCGCAAGCTGCGGTTTTAGAAGAAAACAGTTCGCCGGAGATGACCTGATCAGTCCCGATCTGGACAACCAGACCCATGGATCACTCCTCTCGGAAGATCGGACGTGGAACCTGGTCAGTTCTTGGCACCAACCAGAATTATCGCCGGACTTAAGAACCGGGAAAACTGCTGTGCGATCCGGCAAAAAATTGACCGATCTGCGCAATCCAAGAATAAACGATCGGCCGGGCTGCTTAGAGAATGATCCGGGCAAGCTAAAGGTCGAGTTTTCCGAAGGAGAAAGCCATCTTAGCTGACTTCGAGAGAGAACTTCAATACGGAAGACGATGCTCTCTCTCTAAGCTAAACTTTCTCACTCTAGTCCTTTCTTGGACTTCAAGTTTCTTGTTTAATTTCTTGCCCAACAAGTTGTATTTATAAGGAGCTTCTAAGGAGACCTAATGGGCTCACGAGTTAGGCCTTTTAATTTGACTTTCGTTGACCGCTAAGTCTTCCTGACTAATCAACTCCAATCGACCCATTTGAATTAATTTATTTAACCCACTTTGTTAATTTAATTTAATCGAACCCTTAGAATTAATTAATTCAAATAGAATTAATTTCTAAATTTACTTTGTCGATTAAATATTAATTAAACCTTTTGGATTAATTAATTTACCTTGTTGACTAGTCAAATGCTTAATCGGTCGTACCACTAACGGACCAATTATGGAACTACCGCTCGAAAATGACTTTACATCGTGCCATTATATTTTATTCTATCTCCGCACATTAAAGATCTAGCGCTCGTCGATTTATCAATTTACTGACAAATTAATTCACCGACTTCTTGGTTTCTGAGATTAGTACCACTCGTCCTTTTATTATACCGAACATCAAGTTCACCGGTCGGGTTTAGTATAATAGAATTTACGAGCTCATCTCGGGAGCACCATCAACCCGGCGAACCGGTACGTGGATTCCTCCGACTAGCAACTGCACATAAGAAGCTAAACACCGCATACCCAACCTACCGAGGTATAGGCCTCAATCGACCGCACTCTTTGGCAAATCAAAGCATACGATATCCAACCTTCACGCCCGTCCCAATCTCAGGATTGAGAGACGGAATATTAGGACCGAATTGACTACGCCGATCAGTATAAGTCAATTCTATCCAAACTGGTCGTGCTCAATATGCTCCAGGCATATCCATGTAATTTAAACTAGTTTAGATAAACTAATTTCCAAACCACACAATAACCTATACCGATAGTATGTTCAAACTATCTCGGTTACGAGCATACTTTTTATATATCAATACTTTAACCAATAACGGTATCTATTGTGTCTGTCCACACCCCGTTATCTAGTTCTATGATATAAATGAACAAATTTATACTG
The DNA here is from genome assembly GCA_030378225.1 of Knoxia roxburghii. Lineage (NCBI taxonomy): Eukaryota > Viridiplantae > Streptophyta > Magnoliopsida > Gentianales > Rubiaceae > Knoxia > Knoxia roxburghii. The sequence goes on from CM059418.1 coordinate 15,777,419, forward strand.
AAACAAAATGATATGTCAACTGTGGATATTAGTTTTTGATACAAGCCATAGCTTTTCTGTATTCAAAACTAATATATTGGCCACGATTGACCTCACCCATTGACAGATCAAAGTACACTATGTCTAATCCTCATGCCTGCTCAAGTCTAGGGATTAAGAGATAGAATACCAAGAACGATTTGTCTATTAAATCAGTACAAGACAAATCATTCTTATTGGTCAAGTTCAATATGCCTCGGGCATATCTATATGATTCAATTAGTTTAGACAAACCAATTATCCGAATCACATAATAACCTAAACCGACAGTTTGTCCAAAGCTGTCTCAGTTGCGAACCTCGTTTATATATTATGTCTTTTAACCAATGATGAGATCTACTGTGTCACACAAGACACATCATCATCTAACTACATAATATAAGTGGACAATTAATGCACAACAAAATATAACCAAAACATAAATCGATATATTAACTGGGAAAAAGTACTACACAAGCATAGCTTATGTATTCAACTCCAACAATACTAGTCTCAAATAATAAGAAGTCAATTAATTAATTTATCAATAAATTAATATATTGACGAGCACTATAACTTTGATGTGGGGAGATAAAAGAATAATTAATTTAGTTGTACTTGAAGCAATTTTTGTTTGGATGGTAGTGCCATAATTAATCCGTTAGTGTTACAATTAATTATGTATTGGTTAATTGACAATGGTAGATTTAATTAATTAAGATATTAATTAATCCTTGTGTCGATTGCTTGTGAATCAGTCCAAGAAATGGATTAATGATAAGGAAATCCTTGTATCAGTTGGATGTGAATCAATCCCGGAGTAAGATTGAAGTAAAACACAAACCCAATAAGAAGACCAATCCTTTTCCAATTGAGATCTCTCTTGTAGCTCTATAAAGAGACATAGAGGGTCAACAACACAATACACAATTTATAGTTTCACAATTCAAGAAACTAGAGAAAGAAAGAGAAATATTTCTCAAACTTTCTTCATCGCACATACACGATCGGCGGCTCACCCCAGATTCCTGGTTGTGGCCAGTAAATCGATCGGTGGCTAGTATTCTTCTTTTATCAGTAGCCCGTGAAGGACATGCGTGGTGGCGGCGCTCGGCATCCCGGGGCGGTCAGTCCAGTGAGGATTTTCCCAGCGAGCATATTTTGTGATTGTTGATTCGTTTTGGTTCGTTGGTTCATTGCTCACATAACGTACGAGCTGGTCTAGATTCATACAAGAGATTTTATTGAGGACATGCTTCAAAGGTCAATTCTTTTCCTTTTGCTTTTAATTATAATTATTTCATCGTGTGTTAACAAATCAAATTAGGTAGAAATTAAAGGAAATAGATCAGTTCCGGGTTAAAAAGAAAATATCACTTTCGTGCAATGCATTCCAAAATTGAAGACTTTCAATTTGGCCCGGATTCTAAATCATTTCCCCTGAATGGATCTAGGCTTATACGAATTTAATTTATTAAAATGACACGCTAAAAATGAAATCTTTAATGAAAGTGGAAAATATAAAGATTATAACATTGAAGCGTGCCCCTCGCAATAAGAAAACCAAGGCGAATACCACCAAAAATTCTTTGGATGCCTGCAAGAAATCCCAGAAATCGTGTGGGCGATTAACTATCAAGATGTGCTATCGAATCCCTATAAAAGTTCTTAGGAAAATCTCTTGAAACTTGTTTTAAAACAGTCCCAAAATCCAATCAAAGCTTCAGCCCAAAGACTTATCGGCCGGTCATTGCAAAACTCCCCGCTACACGCCAGAACTAAAACCCGATCGCCAGAACTAAAAATGGTGCTTGACCACGATCTGGATGGATAGAACCATGGATCACCAAGAAGAGATCAAAACACGGCAGATCCGGATCAAGCACCTCAAGTTCACCGTTTGAAGTCACTGGAAATCCAACCTAGGCGGCGGCGATATAATCCTGACGGCAATAACGAAACCCGGTGGCTATAATAATGAAAAAGAGACTTGAAAGCTTTGATCTTTGGGTTAAATCCATTCAAGAAAGTGAGATTTCAAGTTCAACTTTGAAAGAAAACTTAAAAAAGAAGAAGGTTTCTCTCTAGAACTTTCTCACTCTAAGAGGCAAGACTTGTCTTGCAAGATCTTAACTTTCTTAAGGCTTAAGCTTTCTATTTATAGAGAGTTCCAAATAAGACCTAGTGAGATTTTGAGTTGGTCTTAGTGTTGGACTTTCGTTGACTCTCTTATCCTTAGACTACTCGACTCCAATCGAACATTTTAAATTAATTTATTAACCCACTTCGTTAATTAAATTTAATCGAACCCTTAGGATTATTTCGTATAACCCACTTTGTCAATTAAATATTAATTAAACCTTTAGGATTAATTAATTTACTTTGTCGATTAGTCCAATGCATAATTAGTCGTACCACTAATGGACCAATTATGGAACTACCGCTCAAAAATGAATTACTTCGCGCTCACTTTATTATTCTTCTATCTCCACACATCAAAGATCTAGTGCTCGTTGATTCATAAATTTACTGACAAATTAATTCATTGACATCTTGGTATCTGAGATTAGTACTACTCGACTTTCTTATTATACCGGACATAAAATCCACCAGCCGGATTTAGTATGATAAACCTTTCTAGCTCATCTCAGGAGCACCATCAACCCGACGAACCGGTACATGGATTCCTTCGACTAGTAATGGCACACAAAGAAGTCAAACACCGCATACCCAACTTACCAAGATTTAGGACTCAATTGACTGAACTCTTTGGCAAATCAAAGGATACAATATCTAACTCTCGTGCCCACTCTAATCTAAGAAATAAGATATTTGAATACTAGGTTCAAATTAACTACGCCAATCAGTAGAAGTTAATCGAATCCAAATAGGTCGTGTTCAATATGCCCCGGGCATATCCGTATGATTTAATTAGTCTAGACAAACTAATTTTCAAATCACACGATAACCTAAACTGATAGTATGTTCAAACTATCTTAGTTACGAGCATCTACATATATATATCAATACTTTAACCAATAACGAGATCTACTGTGCTTTTCTACACCTCGTTATCTTGACGTATGATATAAAGGAATAATGTAATACTGAACCATAAATGATATGTCAACTGGGTATTAGTTTTTGATACAAGCAATAGGTTTTTAGTATTCAAAACCAACAATCTCCCACTAATACTCAAAGCTATGCTCTGAAGTATAAAAACACTATTCAATCAACTTATTACGCCGCTGTCATAATGAAAACTACAAAACACTCTTAACTCACTCATATGGCTCTCTTAAGAATCTTACTTCTATGCTCTCCACATGGCTCTCAAAGACCTCTGGGGTTAATGCCTTCGTGAAAGGATCTGCAAGGTTGTCTCCTGATGCTATCTTGGCTACTGTTACGTCTTCCCTCTTTCATCTCTCTTATCAGGTGGTACTTGTGTTCTATGTGTTTACTCGCCTTGTGGGTTCGTGGTTGCCTTGAGTTAGCAACTCCACCATTGTTATCACAGTAGACTGTGATAGACCTCGGGAACTCAGGGACCATATCTAAGTACACCAGGAAGTTCCTGACCATACAGCTTCTTTCGCTGCCTCTGATGCGACAATGTACTTAGCCTTCATGGTAGAGTCTGCCATGCATTTCTGCTTGACACTCCACGATACTTTGGCTTCCACCTCCTAGAGTAAACATAAACTAAGAGGTAGACTTACTCTTGTCCATATCACCTTGAAAGTCCGATTCTTTGTAACCCAATGGAACTAGCTCCTACACTCAATAAATCAAGACATGATCTCTTATCCAGCGCAAGTACTTGAAAATGTATTTGACTGCCTCCCAATGAGCCTTCCCATGGTTACTCTGATTTCTGCTAACCATGCCAATGGAAAAGCAAATATTAGGCCTAGTACATAACATAGCATACATGAGACTACCCACTGCAGATGCATAGGGTACTGTCTTCATGACATCTATCTCTTTGGCAGTATTGGGACACCGCTCCTTTGATAAATGCCTCTATGCCTGAAAGGTAGTGAACCCTTCTTGGAGTTCTGCATGTTAAAACTGGTAAGAATCGTGTCCATGTATGAGGCCTGAGAGAGTGCCAGAGAACGTCTCCTACGATCTTGAATAATCTTGATCCCAAGGATATGTCCAGCCTCTCCCAAGTCATTCATATCAAACTGCTGGGATAACCATGCCTTCACGTCTGACAACACATTCTTACTATTTCTAATAAGAAGAATGTCATCTATGTGAAGTACGAGGAACACCACCATATCACCATCATGCCTGTGATATACACAATACTCATTCGGACACTGAGCATCAAAACGGATGTTTCAAGATCTGGATACTTGCTTTAGTCCATAGATATGTTAGTTTTGAATACAGAAAAGCTATGGCTTGTATATAGAACTAATATCCACAGATGACATATCATTTTGTTTTAGTATTAAATTGTTCTAATATATTATAGAACTAGATAACGGGGTGTAGAAAGACACAGTAGATACCGTTATTGATTAAAGTATTGATATATAAAAAGTATGCTCGTAACTGAGATAGTTTGAACATACTATTGGTATAGGTTATCATGTGGTTTGGAAATTAGTTTATCTAGACTAATTTAAATCACAAGGATATGCCCACGGTATATTGAGGACGACCAGTTTGGATAGAATTGACTTGTACTGATCAGCGTAGTTAGTTCGGTCCTAGTATTCAGTCTCTCAATCCCGAGATTGGGACGGGCGTGAGAGTTAGATATCGTATGCTTTGATGTGCTAAAGAGTGCGGTCAATTGAGGCCTCTACATCGGTAGGTTGGGTATGCGGTGTGATAGTCAGAGGAATCCATATACCAGTTTGTCAGGTTAATGGTGCTCCCGAGATGAGCTCGTAAGGTTTATTGTACTAAAACTGGCCAGTGGACTTTACGTCCGGTATAATAAGAAGGTTGAGTGGTACTAATCTCAGATACCAATAAGTCGGTGGATTAGTTTATCAGTAAATTGATAAACCGACGAGCACTAGATCTTTGATGTGGGGAGATAGAAGAAAATATAGTGGCACGATGTAAAGTCATTTTTGAGCAGTAGTTCCATAGTTAGTCTGATAGGGGTACGACTAATTATGTATTTGACTAATCGACAAAGTGAATTAATTAATCCTAAAGGTTTAATTAATATTTAATTGACAAAGTAGATTGAGAAATTATTTCTATATGAATTAATTAATCCTAAGGGTTCGATTAAATTAAATTAACAAAGTGGGTTAAAAAATTAATTCGAAGGGGTCGATTGGAGTTGATTAGTCTAGGAAAGACTAAGCGGTCAACGAAAGTTAAATTAAAAGACCCAACTCAAAAGCCCACTAAGTCTCCGTTGGAGCTCCCTATAAATAGAAAGCTTATGCCTTAAGAAACTTAAGAAAATCTTGCAAGACAACTTTGTCTCCCGTGAGTAAGAAAGTTTTAGAGAGAGACTCTCCTTCCTTCTTAAGTTTGTTTAAAAAACAAACTTGGAATCTCACGTCTCGATTGAACCACATCACCAATGAACCCGTAATGGAGGCCATGGGGATATTTAACAACCCACTCCCACTTAGATTTTTAAGTTTGAGGATTTTTACGTTTTAACATGCAATATCTTAACTATGGATATTCGCACCTATAAAACCGTTGGAGTTTTAATATGCGAATAATCTACCTTAGTTAATTACACATTACCTTTTACAAACATTTTGGTTTGGTTTTCGTTCATGCAAAATAAAACGAAAATCACACAATCAACGAAAAGACATAAATACGGGAAATTAAAAATAAAATTTCCCGACTATTATGGCCTTCTCTATCGTTGATTCCTTGACGCCTCGGTGACACGTCCCGTCATGTCGCTCCCACTCGTTATTTGGATTCCTCTCGATTCGCCCATGTTTTCTCAGTTTTCTACGTAATTAGGAATCACCCAAAATTACAATAAACCAAAACCCGTAAATATAAGTTACCCAAAATAACGTCTTTGTCATAGTACATAAATTCCTATATACAAAGGCGTTTTCTAGGAATTTAAAGACGACATGATTAGATCAAATCCTACTACAAGATTTTTCTAATCCTACACGGCTTCCAGCTCATGGTTATTACTATTACAGAAATTTCCATTCAAAAATAAAACAAGCCCGGACATGTCCCGGGGTTTGTGAATGAAAATTAAATTTCTACCATAATAGCCGGGAAACCAATAACAACCTGTTTAAGCATTTCGACAAAAATAATAATACCAAAATAAAGCCGTGTAATAAATCAAACAAGTATAAGACCAAAACCAACGCTCTGATACCAATTTGAAGGAAAACTGAACAAGCCCGGGCTAAATCGAAAACCTCACTTTCGTGCAATGCATTCCAGAATCGGAAGCTTTCGACCAAGCTCAAGCTCAAATTAGTTTACCCATGAACGGATCTAGGCTTATACTTATTTAATTTATTAATCGGGACACAAAAAATTAAATCTTTAATTAAAGTGGAATTTAAAGATTCTACCTTTTGTAGCGAAGTCCCTTGCCTAAAGAAAAAGTCAATCTTTGATTGCGATTCCAATAGAAATCCAAAGAATTACTCCGATACAAACTCCGAAATAGTGTGGGCTATTGTCTACGGAGTTACCCATCGCAAAATATAGAAAACCCAAGAAACTTGCTTCTCAAGAAACTCAAAAACAAAACTGCCCAGAGCATAAAATGCAGCCGCCGGATTTCTGCTTCTCAAAACCGACCGCCGGCTGTGTGAACTGCTAAAACCCCGGCCACGATCTGTACGATGGGTCTCACGGATCACCAAGCAAGCAAGAGATCAATGTGAGGTGACCACTGGATCAGCACCCCGAGGCTGAAGCAGTCCGCTGGCTGGAAATCGGGCGACAGCGCTGAATAAATCGCGCAACAGCGCTGAATGAAAACTCCGAGCAGAATTCCGGCGACTATATCGTGAAGAAACAATCGGACTGCTCTATAATCGAGTGGGCTGAGTTTCTTTTCAAAGAAGAAAGCTTCCTAGTCGACTTCGAGAGAAAACTTGATAAGGAAGACAACGTTCTCTCTCTAGACTAGACTTTGTCTAACTACCCCTTACTTGGGTGTCAAGTTTCTTTTCTGTCTTTCTTGCCTAACAAGTTGTATTTATAAGGAGCTTCTAAGGAGACCTAATGGGCTCTCGAGTTAGGCCTTTTAATTTGACTTTCGTTGACCGCTAAGTCTTCCCGACTAATCAACTCCAATCGACCCATTTAAATTAATTTATTTAACCCACTTTGTTAATTTAATTTAATCGAACCCTTAGAATTAATTAATTCATATAGAATTAATTTCTTAATTCACATTGTCGATTAAATATTAATTAAACCTTTTGGATTAATTAATTCACCTTGTCGATTAGTCAAATACATAATCGGTCGTACCACTAACGGACCAATTATGGAACTACCGCTCGACAATGACTTTACATCGCGCCATTATATTTTATTCTATCTCCCCATATTAAAGATCTAGCGCTTGTCGGTTTATCAATTTACTGACAAATTAATTCACCGACTTCTTGATTTTCGAGATTAGTACCACTCTTATTTTTTATTATACCGAACATAAAGTTCACCGGCCGGGTTTAGTATAATAACCTTACGAGCTCATCTCGGGAGCACCATCAACCCGGCGAACCGGTACCTGGATTCCTCCGACTAGCAACGGCACGTAAAAAGCTAACCACCGTATACCTAACCTACCGAGGTATAGGCCTCAATCGACCGCACTCTTTGGCAAATCCAAGCATACAATATCTAACCCTCACGCCCGTCCCAATCTCGGGATTGAGAGATGGAATACTAGGACCGAATTGACTATGCAGATCAGTATAAGTCAATTCTATCCAAACTGGTCGTGCTCAATATGCCCCGGGCATATCCGTGTGATTTAAACTAATTTAGATAAACTAATTTCCAAACCACACAATAACCTATACCGATAGTATGTTCAGACTATCTCGGTTACGAGCATACTTTTTATATATCAATACTTTAACCAATAACGGTATCTACTGTGTCTGTCCACACCCCGTTATCTAGTTCTATGATATAAAGGAACAAATTTATACTGAAACAAAATGATATGTCAACTGTGGATATTAGTTTTTGATACAAGCCATAGCTTTTCTGTATTCAAAACTAACAATTCAGTCTCTCAAACCCGAGATTGGGATGGGCGTGAGAGTTAGATATCGTATGCTTTGATGTGCCAAACAGTGCGGTCAATTGAGGCCTATACATCGGTAGGTTGAGTATGCGGTGTGCTAGTCAGAGGAATCCATATACCAGTTTGTCGGGTTAATGGTGCTCCCGAGATGAGCTCGCAAGGTTTATTGTACAAAAACTGGCAGTGGACTTTACGTCCGATATAATAAGAAGGTCGAGTGGTACTAATCTCAGATACCAATAAGTCGGTGAATTAGTTTGTCAGTAAATTGATAAACCGACGAGCACTAGATCTTTTATGTGGGGAGATAGAAGAAAATATAGTGGCACGATGTAAAGTCATTTTTGAGCAGTAGTTCCATAGTTACTCTGATAGGGGTACGACTAATTATGTATTTGACTAATCGGCAAAGTGAATTAATTAATCCTAAAGGTTTAATTAATATTTAATTGACAAAGTGGATTAAGAAATTAATTCTATATGAATTAATTAATCCTAAGGGTTTGATTAAATTAAATTAACAAAGTGGGTTAAAAATTAATTCGAATGGGTCGATTGGAGTTGATTAGTCTAGGAAAGACTAAGCGGTCAACGAAAGTCAAATTATAAGACCCAACTCAAAAGCCCACTAGGTCTCCGTTGGAGCTCCCTATAAATAGAAAGCTTATGCCTTAAGAAACTTAAGAAAATCTTGCAAGACAACTTTGTCTTCCTTTAGTAAGAAAGTTCTAGAGAGAGACTCTCATTCCTTCTTGAGTTTGTTTAAAAAACGAACTTGGAATCTCACGTCTCGATTTATATTAAGCTTGAAAGATCAAACTTTTAGATAGCCCATCTTTTTTGAGTTTTCCCACTGCTGGATTTCCTTTCTTTTCACCGGATTCTTCACATTTTTGGCCAAAATTCTGCCCAGTCTTTTCTAGTTGTTCGGCCGATTTTTAGTTCTGCACTTGGGCAGTTTGGCAGGTACTTCTATCCACACCGGGGTGCTTGATCTAGATGGATTTGTGTTGATCTCTCACTTGGGTTGGTGATCCACAAACCCATCTGTCCAGATCATGACCGGAGTCGAAGTGGGTTCGATTATTTTAAGGCAAAAAGTAGTGGGCAACAGTTTTTGAGTTAAAGGTTTGATCTTTTGGGCAGATATAATCTAATTGAGGGATTTTCTTAGCGGGTTTCTCATGGGTTTTGGTAGCACACCTCGATAGACTATTGCCCATGTAATATTAAAGGTGTCTTGGAGTTATCCATTGGATTTCAGTGGTGATCACGAATTAAAGATTCGGTTTTCTTATTTGCGTTGGACTTCACTTCAAAGGTATAACCTTTATGTTTTCTGCTTTTAATTAAAGGTTGATTCATTGTGTGTTGTTTGTTGGTTTAATAAATTAAATAAGTATAAGCCTAGATCCGTTCAGGGGAAAATGAATTTAAGCCTGAGCTTTGTCGAAAGTTTCCGATTCTGGAATGCATTGCACGAAAGTGAGATTTTCGATTTAGCACAGGCTTGTTCTGTTTTCCTTCAAATTGGTATCAGAGTGAGTGTTTTGGCTTCATACTTGTTTAATTTATTACACGACTTTATTTTTGCATTATTATTTTTGTCGAAATGTTTAAACAAGTGGTTATTAGTTTCCCGGCTATTATGGTAGAATTTATTTTTCATTCATAAACCCCGGTTGTCCGGGTTCGTATTGTTTTTGAATGGAAATGTCTGTAATAGTAATAACCATGAGCTCGAAGCCATGTAGGATTAGATAAATCTTATATTAGGATTTAATCTAATGTTGTCTTCTTTAAATTCCTAGAAAATGCCTTATATATAAGAATTTATGTATTATGACGAAGACGTTATTTTGGGTAACTTATATTCATGGGTTTTGGTTTCTCGTAATTTTTGGGTGATTTTTAATTACGTAGTAAACTGAGAAAACCCGGGTAAATCGAGAGGAATCAAAATAACAAGTGGGAGCGACATGACGGGACATGTCATCGAGACGTCAAGGAATCAATGATAGAGAAGACCATAATAGTCGAAAAATTTTATTTCATTAATTTCCCGTGTTTTTTTGTTGATTGTGTGTTTTCATTTTATTTTTCATGAACAAAAACCAAACCAAACCGTTTTAAAAGGTAAAGTGCAATTAACTAAGGCAGATTATTCACATATTAAAACTCCAATAGTTTTATCGGTGTGAATATCCATAGTTAATGTTAAAACGTAAAAATCCTCAAACTTAAAAATCTAAGTAGGAGCGGGTTGGTAAATATCCCCATAGCCTCCATTACGGGTTCATTGGTGATGTGGTTAAACTTGCAAGCTGGCTTAGACCTTCCTTCCTATCGGATGAGTTTTCAACCACAGATATCACCAGAATGAATTTCTAAGGGGATGACTATAGTGAGTTTAATTGGAGAAAGTTGCGACACCCTCGTCATCCGAGGCGTAGTAGTATCCTAAGTAACAAACATAGAAGTCACGTAATAGCATACACTTAGTGTACCATTTTTAGTATCCCTCCCATCGAGGCTACGCTATCTTCAGGTACGGCTAAAATTATTGACTATTAATTTCATTTATCATAAGATCGTTGGTCAGATAGTGAAATTAATGAACTTAGGTTCTTCTCGAACAAATGTGGGTTGGCGTAGAAGTTCACCCATCGTGACCTGCGTTAATCCCGGTGTGAGAGATGTCGACAGAAGATTATATTGTCTTTTAAGGATTTTAATATTTTTGAAAAAGTAATGCTGAAACTTGACTGTTTATTTTTCAGTTGTTGATATGTTGTTCAACCCGCTAGCTGTCATACTGAATCAGAACAAACTTACGGGTTCTAATTATATTGACTGGAACTGTAACCTGGACATTGTCCTTACTGCGAGAGCCATATACGAGGTGATAGAAAGCTGATGAGATGACTCGGTGCTACATCTTGGCTTCTATGTCGAGTCCACTGCAGCACCAGCATCAGTTGTTTACCTCAGCCTACGATATGATGCTCAACCTCAGGGAGATGTTTGGACATCAGGGCATGGCAGCTAAGCAGTCAGGTACGAGGAAACTCATGGATGCTAGGATGGCTGAAGGCACCTCAGTGAGGGATCACGTATTAAATGCCATATCAAAAACTGTAAATAAATAATCAGATAATGTTTCAGTAAATAAATACTAGAATTTTAAAAATTCAAAGATTATTGAAATCCCTCAAAACAATAATTAAATCCACCGACATCTTATTCTTCGGGATTCGCACAAGGCATGATAGTATGGACATTTACGCTAGCCCATATTTATTTAAGGAGAACTAGGTTCATTAACTCCACTATTTGACCAAACGATCTAATGATTAATGTAGCTAATAGTCTGTGCTTCAGTCGTACAAATAAGCAGCGTAACCTTGATGGGAGGAATACTACAAATCGTACACTATGTGTATGCCATCACTTGACTTCTAAGTTTGTTACCTTAGGATAGTGCGCCTCTGATGGAGAGGTTTTCACATTTCTCCAATTTTAACTTACTCTAGTCATCTTACTTAGAAATTCAAACTAGTGATCTTATGGTTAAACTCATCCGATATGGAGGAAGGCTCTAATGCCAACGCGTAAGTATAACCACATCACTTATGAACTCGTAATGGAGGCTATGGGAATATTAATCAACCCGCTCCCACTTAGATTTCTAGAATGAGAGTTTTTTCAGGTTTTAACATGCAATTAACTAATCCTCAGTTATAGGCAAAACAAAACCAACATGCTTTAATCATGCATCTGAAATACAACACAAAGTTAAAGCACATAATTAAAATTGTAAATACGGGAAATAAATACGTAAAGTAAAATTTTCAAATATTATGGTTTTAATTGCTTCCATCTGCTGCCTTGTTGTCATGTCCCGTCACGTCACTCGATGGATTGAGTCTTGAAAATTGGATCTCAAAATAACTTCAAAAAATGAAAAAGGGAAACTGGCGTGGCACGTTCCTGGTCGGGTCAGATCGTGCGCGCGCAGCCCTAAGCAGTGTGTGCTGGGCCTACGCATAGCTAAAGCATTGCGCACGCCAGTGCCACTTGCGCCGCATGAGTACGGCAAGACACTGGTGCAGCCATGCGCGACACACATGCTGTCGTGCCTCTGTTTTCTGGCAACTTCTACCAAAGATTCTTTTGCCAGCAAGCACGATGCTTGCTTAAGTCCGTAGATGGACTTCTTAAGCTTGCAAACCTTATGCTCTTGGCCTTCTGCAATGAATCCCTCTGGTTGCTGCATAAAGATGGTTTCCTTAAGACTTCCATTGAGGAAAGCTGTCTTGACATTTATCTTCCAAATATCATAATCTAAATAAACAGCTATGGTCAAGAGAATCCGAATCGACTTAAGCATAGTCACTGGGCAAAATGTCTCCTCATAATCAATACCCTCTTTCTGAGTATACCCTTTCCTCACAAGCCTAGCTTTGAAGGTTTCAACCTTCCCATCTGATCCTCTCTTTCGCTTGTAGAACCATTTGCACCCAATTGGTCGAAAACCATCAGACAGGTCTACCAACTCCCACCCTTTATTTGAGTCCATCTAACCCATCTCAGACATCATTGCTTTTCACTAAGAATCTGCATCTTTATCTTGGAGAGCCTCTTTGTATTTGACTGGGTCTGGTTCATGAGCACTAGGGATCAAATTTGAAGATTCTCCTGAGTAGGTGCATTATCTGTGACATATTGTGCAATATTATGTGGTGTATCTACTTGTACTGGTGCATCAGGAATACTGGAATGTCCCTTAAGCTCTTCTAATATAATCTTTCTATTTGGTTTGTGGTCTAGAATATAGTGCTCTTCTAAAAATCTGGTGTTAGTGCTAACCACCACCTTTTGATCCTTAGGACTATAGAATAAACCACCTTTTGTTCCTCTGAGATATTATACAAACAACATCACCTCTGATCTTGCATCCAACTTACCCGCATATGCCTTAAGCACATATAGTGGACAACCCCAAATCCTTAGATGGTTAAAACTGGGATTTCACCCAGACCATAACTCCACAGCGGTTGAAAGCACAAATTTAGATGATACAAGATTCAGTATGTAAGCCACCGTCTCTAAGGCATATCCCCAAAATAAATTGGGTAACTCACTATCACTCATCATAGATCTCACCATATCCATAAGAGTTTTACTCCTCCTCTCAGTTACACCATGCTGCTGGGGTGTGCCAGGTGCAGACAACTGGGACTGAATACCATCATTTGTCAAGTAGCTTCTAAATTCTCCATAGTGGTACTCACCAACATGATCTGATCGCAGTGTCTTGATACTTTTACCATGATGCTTTTCCACATCTGCTCGGAACTCTTTGAACTTGCCAAAGTATTCAAAATTGTGGCGCATCAAGTACATGTACCCATACCTAGAGTAATCATCTGTGAAGGTCACAAAATACTGAAAACCACCTCTAGCCTGAATTGACATAGGTCCACATAAGTCAGAGCGAACCAAATTTAAAACTTCTTTGGTCCTATACCCCTTTGTCTTGAAAGGCCTTTTGGTAATTTTACACTCGAAGTAAGATTCACAAGTTGGATAACTGTCAATCTCCAATGAACTCAAAGGCCCATCATTGACCAACCTCTGAATCCTACTATGGTTGATATGACCTAGTCTAAGTGCCAAAGATAAGTTTGGTTCATTTCAGAAGGTTCTTTTCTCTTAGTATGACTTAATGATGTGTTATTCATTTCAGTGTTTTGCACGATATGGGAGTTAGTTTTAATCAAGAAGAGATTGTCAACCATTGAACCAGAATATATAAGTTTCTCATTATTTCTAACTATAACATAAATATTAGAAAAAACAAAATTATAACCATCCAACAAGAGTTTAGAAACTGAAAGTAAATTCTTTATAAAACTCGGAACATAAAGACAATTTTCCAGAACTATTACAGCATTCTTTCAAAAAAATAAGTCTTGCTCCTCCCGCTGCTTCAACTGACACTCTGGCAGTGTCCCCCAAGTAGACTTCCATCTCACCATCTCTAAGCATTCTGGTTACTTAGAACCCTGCAAAGAATAACAAACATGATGAGTGGTTCCTGAATCCACACAACAAGTATATGTGAGAATCATCGCTAAACATATCTAAGTAACTAAAACAAAAATAGTCATACCTTTGAGCTTTGGACAATCCAGCTTCCAATGTCCTGCCTTGCCACACTTGAAGCATTGTCTTTGTCTTCTTCTTCTTGGCAATGTCTGGCTTGGGCCCATGATTAGCAGTCTTCTGTGCCTTCTTTTTCTTCCTCCCAGCTTTGGGCTTGGAATAAGATCTTGATGTCCCGACTGTCACTAAAGCTTGCTTCTTTTCTTGGAAGAGACCTTCAGCGGACCCCAATGCAGTTAAGAGCTCAGAAAGAGTATAAAGTCACATAATCATGTTATAGTTCACCACAAACTCCTCAAAACTTTGAGGCAAGTTATGGACTATGATATCAACCTAAGATTCGCAATCGATCTCACCTCCCAATACCTCAATCTCATTGATGTTGCCAATCCTGTCAAGTACATGATCTCTCACAGGTGTGTCATCAGCCATCTTGCTAGTGATAAGCTTTCTCATTGCAACTTGCCTAGCTGCTCTGCCTTGGTGACCAAACTTCTCCCATAGGTTAGTCCTCATATCAAAAACTGACGTCATCAACTAATGTTGGTGCTGCAAAACATTTGACATAGAAGCCAAAATGTAGTACTCTGCTATCTCATCAACTTTCCTCCACTTTTGATATATTTCCCTATGCTCGGGAGTGGATTAGTCATTAGGCACTTCTGGGCACACTTCAGTGAGCACGTACTTGTATTGCTCAGCCTTGAGAACAATGTCCAAATTGGATTTCTAATCAATCTAACTTGGGCCAGTCAGTTTGTTCTCTATTAGTATGACAAACAATGAATTAAACGCCACATCAAAATATGAAAATAAATAAACAGAGAAGTTTTAGTATTTTATCTATTTAGAAAATATTAACACCCTCAAAACAATATAATCAAATCCACCAACATCTCGTTCATCGGGATTCACGCAAGTCACGTTAGTGTGAATGTTTACGCTAGTCCACATTCGTTCGAGAAGAACCAAATTCATTAATTTCACTATTTGACCAAACGATCTATTGATCAATGAAATTAATAGTCGGTGATTTTAGCCAAACACATAAGTAGCGTAACCTTGTTGGGAGGAATACTACAAAGAGTACACTAAGCATATGCCATTACGTGACTTATAAGTTTGTTACCAATGACAGTGCGCCCTCAGTTAGAGAGGGTGTCGCATTTTCTAATTTAACTCACTATAGTCATCCCTTTAGAAATTCAATCTAGTTATCGTATGAATTAGACTCATCCGATATGAAGGAAGACCCTAATGCCAACACGCAAGTCTATCCACATCACATATGAATTTGTAATAGAGGCCAAAACCAACCCGCTACCACTTAGATTTTTAAATTGATGGTTTTCCAGTTTTAACATGCAATTTCTTAACCTTAGTTATTTGCACCCATAAAACAACAATCAAGACAATAAGAGCGGGAAATAAATACGTAATAAAAATTTCCCGACTATTATGGCCTTCTCAATTATTGTTTCCTTTCGTTGCCTTATTGACACGTCCCGCCGCATCGCTGCCACTCATTATTTGAACTCCTTGCAATTTATCTGGGTTTTCTTCTGTTTTTTACGTAGTTCTTGGAATCACCGAAGTTACGATAAACCTAAAACCCATGAATCCAAATTGTCCACAATGATGTCTTCGCCATTACATATCTTTCTAAATAAAGGCTTGATTTTCTAGGAAAATAAAGACCATATATTCATCGAATAAATCCTACAACAGATTCAATCTAATCCTACACGGCTTCCAACTCGTGGTTATTACTATTACATACATTCACATTCAAAAAACCAACCCAGACATGTCCCGGGGTTTATAAATGAAAACTGAATACATAAACCATAATAGCCGGGATAATAACCACATGCAATAAAAGCTCGTAACAAATCGAACAAGTATAAAGCCAAAACCTCAGCTTTGATACCTATTGAATGAACCAGTGGGTCTGGGCCAAATAAAAAATTTCACTTTCGTGCTATGCATTCCAGAATTAGAAACTTTCGATCGAGCTCAAACACTAGTACAAGTTCCTTTGAACCCGATCTAAATTATTTTGTTCAATTTATAAAATGACACTAAAAATAAAATCTTTAAGTAAAAGTGAAATTAAAGATTAGACATTTGAAGCAAGTCCTCTCAAGAAATCCCAAGAATTTCTGAGAACAATCTGAAAGTCATGTGCGTAATTCTCTATTGGATCAGCTACCAAAAACTTGTGAAGAGCAATCCTCAAAAAAGACCCACTGGAAAATTAGAGCTTACCCAGAAAAATCTGTTGCCCGCCGGAATCCGTGAACGACACCAGAAAAGCAGCCGATTGCTGGATCTAAGGACTGCACCAGATATCTGATACTCACTGGAAAATGGACCGAGCTACTCCAACAAAGACCAATCTACCGAAATCCAAAAAATCAAGTTGGAATTCATTGTAGCTCACAAGAGATGATGACCGTGATGTAACCCTAAGTTACATCAATTTTTATGGCATTTTCCACTAAAACTCATGACATTTAGATAGAGTTTTGATCACTCCTATGTACTTTTTGAGCTTATAATATGTTTTATGGGAAATGCAGGCTCATGATTGGTTTTATCACTTTTCCACCATAATAGGTCATAAAGTGCTGAACTGATGAAAATAGGCAATCTGGTCATTGTTGGACTGATTTAGTCAACCTGGATTTGCATGTGTTACTGAAAAGACTTTCTTACCCATCATCTCTTTAGTTAATTGCAACCCTAGAATGCTGTATTAGTATATATATTGTGAGGACAAGCCCCGAGGACAACTTTTGCTTCGTTCTTCTCTCTTATTGAGCCGGTGGCTCCTTTGTGTAATCGGGCAGCTAGGGCTTCTATGAAGATGGCGATCCAGCTTAGAATAACATGGTTCTAAATATATCATGGATGTTTAATCCCAAATATATTCAATCTAGGTGGAATCAGTGAATCTGCACTTGGTTTGAACAGTTTCGTTGTTCCTTTCCTCAGCTTGGTAGAGGGCTTTTGTGGTTCTGGTGTGACAGGCCTTTATTAGCAAGGGTGAGCCAGCTAATTCATGTCTTGTGTATGCTCAGAGTGTAGTGTATCCGAATTCCTTTGATTTATTATATGTTGGTGTATTTATTTATTTGGTAGATTTGGGCTTAGCCGATTTGTTGGCGGTTTCTTATTGCACTTTTAGAGATTGAATCTAGTTAATAAGTTGATTAATCTTTGGTGGTTTCCTGTTGGAGATTGAATCTTTTTATTAAGCTTATTATCTTGTTGGCGATTTCCTTTTTGTGATGTTCGAGATTGAATCTTGTCGGTAACGCAAGCCTAAGGTCCGAAGAGAAATAACGAAACCAATGTATGGTAAGTACTATCTGACAGTGAAGGAGATTAAACCACCATCCTAAAATCCCATCAATTTAATTTTCTGCAATTTTTGTTTTCAGTTCATCAAATCAAAGTCCTTATAGTCCCAACTTTTGCATGTTTATAATTTAATTTGATACAAAAATTGTTCCCTGTGGATTCGATACCTTTCTCTACTACACAATAGGATTTGTGGTCCTTAAGTATGCTAAAAAAAGGGGTTTTTATTAGTGTTGTATTTTGAGCACATCATTTTTTAGCACCGTTACAGGGGAGCACGGTAGCCCTTGTGTATTTAATTTTTTTTTTTTAGAAAGCAAGGGTTTTATGGTGCAAATAAGGTCAACAAAAGTAACAACAGTGATACCAGTACCAGCTAGTGGAAATGAGGTTCAAGCAGAGACTTTTAAGTCTAAAGAAGCTATAACTAAGGAGGTGGTCACTGAAAAGATGGTAGAAGAACCCAGACCAACATTTGGTTCATATTTCGAACTCACATTTTGTGATGGCCACAGAGCAGCTGAGGCCAATAATGTTTAATATGTAGTGCCTCAACCATTAATCAATTTGGTGTTAAATGGATCGAACTTCCATGGGAAAGATCACAAAGATGCAAATATCCATTTGAAAGCATTTCTGGACAACTGCAATACCACTAAAATATCCAACCTCACTCAAGATCAAATAAGAAGATTGTTGAACCATTTCTCCTTGTGGGATAGTGCTAGTTGTTGGATTAATTCCCTGCCAGCTAGTCAATTAAGACATTTGAGGATCTTAAGAAAAATTTCTATGCCAAGTATTATCCCCTCTCACAAGATGGATCAGATGATAATCGAGATTCAAGGATTCAGACAGAAAGAAGATGAGTATTTTCTAGTAGCATGGGAGAAGTTTCGGAACCTTGTGAGGAAATGCTCAAGTCATGGTTTTGAGGAAGGCAGAGAGTTGTTATGCTTCTACAGAGAATTGATATTGTCAGCAAGAAGCTTGGTAGATGCTAGTGCTGGAGGAAGTTTGAACAACAAAATGATGGATGAAGTCAGAGATCTGTATAATAGGATGGCGCAAACCTATTCAAACTGGTCGAGTGAGAGGTACCCAACACAGTAATCGACAAAGAATGTCTCCTTTGTGAAAAATACTCAAATAGCAAAACTGAGGACCATGGTTGAGAAATTGCAAGTCTAGAAGGATCAATGAAATGTCACCATTGAGGTGGTAGTTCAAGAACCAATTAATACTATGGTTAAAGTAGCAAGAGTAGCTATGAGTTTTTGTGGAATTTGTTAAGGGCAGCACAGGAATATTGGTTGTCCACACTGTCTAGCTAATTTAGGCTATACTAATGGTCAACTTGGTATGGTATTAAGATACAAACCAAATGCAGAAGGAGACACATATAATAGAGGAAATTTTAGTGGGAACGCACAACAAAGAAATTATAGGCCTGCTCAGCAGCAGTGGGAAGGTAGTGGAGGAGAAAATGCTAGGGCAGGACCTGGACCAAATATTGAGAGTATGAAGCAAGATTTGAGGGGACTAAAATAAATATGGAATAAATGAAGAACAAGATAGAGGACATGCAAACACAACAAGGGACATTTCTCAAAGGTCATTCGAACATAGAAAATGGTAGTTTACCGAGCAATACTGAACCCAATCCTGCAAACACCAAACACTGCATGGCAGTAACTTTGCGCAATAGGAAGGTGCTGACTAAAGATGAAAAAGGGATGAACATTGTGAAAGAGATGGAGATGCCCTAAAACCTGACTAAGGATAGAGTCACAACCTCTAAAGAATTGAGAAAGCCAGTTGAAATAAGTCAACAAAATTCCAAGGTTTACCCTAAACCGCATTTTCCAGCTCGACAACCAATCAATGAGGAGGATCGCAAGTACATGCAACATTTTGTAGAATTGATGAATGAGTCAAATATACACGTGTCTTTAGTGGAATTAATAGTACATGCCCATTAGTACCACAAATATTTGTGGGAAATTTTGTCAAAAAAAAGTAAATTCATCTTGGAAAGCAAGGAAGAATCTGTAAGAGTAGGCAATCTTGAACAGATGGAAATTCTGATGAAAGTGAAAGATCCAGGGATGTGTACTATTCATTATAAAGTAGGAATTAGAAGTTTTGAGAAAGCTTTGTGTGACCCTAGAGCTGGGTGAACTTGATACTAAGGAAGACAACTGAATTATGTGGAATAATTAATGATCCGAAGCCCACTAAAATCACTTTACTAATGGCAGATTGTTCTAAGGTCAAACTAGAAGGGATAATTGAGAATGTTATGGTGAAGATCAACCAGGTAGTCCTTCCTACTGATTTTGTGGTGATTGATGTGGAGGAAGATTTATAAGTACCTATAATTATGGGAGGACCATTTTTAGCTACTGGGGATGCCACTCTCAAGATAAAGACAAAATGATCACTTTTGATGTATATGGGTCAAAATATGTTTTTACAATAGAGGAATCCAAGAAAGGTGTATATGAAGATGTAATGAGGATTGCAGTACGTGTCCATGATCAGAATTCAGACCCAGGTAGAGAAAAAAAGGTTCAGTAGAAACTCAATAAATTAGAAATGAGGGAAAAACAGTTATCTGAGAACATAGAAAATACCAACATGGTAACAGAGTTTGATGCAAAACAGATAAGGAGAGACAGAAAGAATGAGAAAAGAAAAGGGAACAGAAAAAAATTAAGAAAACAGCTAGTAGCTAACGGAAGCTGGGAAAATTGAATACGGAACCTTTTGATACGTTCTCAAACTGCATAGAAGACCAGAGAGTTTTTGAAGGATCCTAATTGCAGTAACAAAGTATCCTTTTGGCCAAGCTCGAGGCATAATAGGAGCGCTACTGGGAGGCAACCCATGAACAAATTTCAATTTATTTTTATTTTTACATTTACTTTTGCTTACAAAGTTCATGATTACCATAGCTATGACTAGGAGCATACAGTAACATTTTGGATGGT
Organism: Knoxia roxburghii; assembly: GCA_030378225.1. Taxonomy (NCBI): domain Eukaryota; kingdom Viridiplantae; phylum Streptophyta; class Magnoliopsida; order Gentianales; family Rubiaceae; genus Knoxia; species Knoxia roxburghii. Next base: position 15,798,221 of record CM059418.1, read on the forward strand.
TAGAAAGAGAATGGTATGAAAGAATTAAAGTTAGGCTGTAGGGAGAAAAAGAAAGCAAACAGATTAGGGAGTTCTAATTGTGCTTTTTAATTGTTCTTCTGAACCATCATATACTGATAGATTTTAACAATGATAGGTTAGGACTATTATTAGTTTACAGCAGTCATTGGGGATAATTAACTTTCAAATGTGGACGGGTGTATAGTGTAGAAGGTGAATTTTTTCAATGATGAATCATTTTGCGTTGTATTGGTTGGTATGTTTAATAGGGTTAGTGGTAAATTCTTTTGTTGCCTCCAGGTAAGTTCTTCTAAACCACTGTTCTTGAAATTTTCATAGCTAATCTAGTGCTGGAAATTCTGTAAAACTCTAGTTATGTTTTCGGATACTGTTTTGAAATTCCGAGCATCTATTTTTAAGCAAGTAGTGTATATTTGATACAGTCGATCTCTTTAGATGAACTGATGATGTTTATGAAAAAATTTATGAAGTATTTGCTAGTTTGAGGTATTAAGCATAATTCTTATGAGTGATCATTTGAGCCAATAGTAAGTCTTTTAAGCTTGCTTTTCATTTGATTGTGTGAATAACTTGTGTTGGATTGAGAATTCAGAATTTGAGATAGTATGCATGTTTCTTATTGATTCTGGGCACGAGTTGTTGAAATTAAATAGGCATTAGAAACCTTTTCTCTTCATTTTGGCCAGCAAAGATAGATACAACCTTTAGGATTACCCCAATTGAGCTATAAGCCTTATTTTTGCTAACCCTTATCATTAGCCAGACTCCCTTTGTTCTGTACATTTTCATTTCTTTTCTGACCCCCAATATGCTTAATTCTGATTCTAGTAGATTAAATATTAATAAATGGATCCTTAATGATTTAAGGCAGTAAACAACAATTGGTATAACTAATAAAAAGTAATAAGTGAGGGAACTTTAAGCCCTTAACCTTCTGTAAAAAAAATAATAATGCATTCTAAGGAAGTGAGGGATGTTTAAGCCATGTACCCTTAACTAATAGAAGGATCCAAAGTCAGTGAATGAATATAAATTCGAATTAGGGTAAGTACTAATGATTATAGCTCCAGTCTTCCAGCTTTGACATTTCTCTGACCCTAAACCCTAACCTTTAGCAAAAGACCTATTGATTAATGCCTTGTTTCCAGAATTAGTGTGGGGGCATGATCCTTTCTCAAGCCTATAGCTGCATCAGTTTAACCACAAGTATGAGAGTTTTCTTAAATGCATACAGAACCAGAAAAGTGGGGAGCTCTCTTGGGCTAACCAGTGAGAGTACTTGAATTAGGAAATGCTTTAACCAATTATTTCACTTGTATCTGAATTCTCATGTGCTTAATGAAACACTGTATAGATATGTATTACTTGCTCAGTTGTAACTCTAATGTTTAGGAACTTTTAAAACACTAAAGAATTTAGTATGGGGGAGTAATGTAACCCTAAGTTACATCAATTTTCATGGCATTTTCCACTGAAACTTATTACATTTAGATAGAGTTTTGATCACTCATGTGCACTTTTTTAGCTTATAATGTGTTTTGTGGGAAATGCAGGCTCAGGATTGGTTTTATCACTTTTTCACCACAAAGAGGGTCATAAAGTGTTGAATTGATGAAATTAGGCAAGTTGCTCATTGTTGGACTGATTTAGTCAACCAGGATTTGCATGTGTTGCTAAAAATACTATCTTAACCTTACTTTCTTTAGTTAATTGCAACCCTAGAAAGCTGTGTTAGTATATATATATATATATTGTGAGGACAAGCCCTAAGGGCCACTTTTGCTTCGTTCTTCTCTCATGTTGAGCCGGCAGCTCATTTGTGTAATCGGGTTGCTAGGGTTTCTGTGGAGATGGTAATCCAGCTTAGAACCATACGGTTCTAAGTAGTTCATGGAGATTTAATCCTAGATCTATTCAATCTAGGTGGAATCAGTGCATCTGCACTTGGTTTGAGTAGTTTTGTCATTCCTTTCTTTAGCTTGGTAAAGGGCTTTTGCTGTTCTGGTGTGACAGGCCTTTATTAACGAGGGTGAGCCAGCTGATTCATGTCTTGTGTATACTTAGAGTGTAGTGTATCTAAATTCCTTTGATTTATTATATGTTGATGTATTTATTTATGTGGCAGATTTGGGATTAGCCGATTTGTTGGCGGTTTCTTATTGCACTTTCGGAGATTGAATCTCATTAATAAGTTTATTAATCAGTTGGTGGTTTACTATTGGAAATTAAATCTTCTTAGTAAGCTTATTATCTTGTTGGCAGTTTCCTTTGTGTGATGTTTGAGATTGAATCTTATCGGTAACAAAAGCCTAAGGTCCAAAAAGAAATAACGAAACCAATTTATTGTAAGTACTATCTGACAGTGAAGGAGATTAAACCACCATCCTAAAATCCAGCAATTTAATTTTCTGCAATTGTTGTTTTCTGTTCATCAAACCAAAGTCGTTATGTCCCAGCTATTGCATGTTTATAATTTAATTTGCAACACAAAGTGTTCCCTGTAGATTCGATACCTTTCACTAAGTGTGCTAAAAAAGGGTTTATTAGTGTTGTAATTTGAGCACATCAGACCGCTGCCGGAATCTATGAATAACGCCAAAAAAATCAGAATCTTGCTGGCTGGAAATCCAAGCTTCACTTTTTTCCTTTTTTCCTTCATGAGAGAGAATCAAACCGACTTCAAAAGAGTTTCCTTGATGAAGAAGAAAGACTTCTAACAAACTCTCACTAGGTTCATTCTCTCTCTAGAGGCAAACTTTGTCTTCAAGTTATGATTTTTAGGGACAACTTATTTTATTTATAGGGAGCTTCTAGGGAAACCTGAAGTGGGCTACAGTTGGGCCTTCTAGTTGGACTTATTGACTTCTAAGTCTTTACTAGACTAGTCAACACTAATTGACCAAAGGATAATTAATTAAATCCACTTTGTCAATTAATCCAACTCATAATTAATCGTACCACTAACGGATTAATTATGGAACTACCGCTTAAACCAAAATTACTTCTGGGTCCACTTTTAATTATTCTATTTTCTCCCCACGTCAAATATATAGTGCTAATCAATTTATTAATTTATTGATAAATTAATTCATTGACTTTTTATTATCCGAGATTAGTACCACTCGACCATATTACTATACCGGACATAGGTCCACCGGATGGATTTAGTATAATAATCCTTACGAGTTCATCTCGAGAGGACTATCAGCCTGGAAACATCGTTATATGGTTTCCTTTTAACAAGCAATGGCACAACGAGAGACTAAATGTGTATACCCAACTTACCGAGATTATAGGCCTCAATTGACTGTGCCCTTTGGCAAATCAAAGTATACTATATCTCATCCTCATGCCCGTCATAGTCTACAGATTAAGAGAAAGAATACAATGCTCGAATTAACTGCAAAGATCAGTACAAGTTAATTCGATACTACTTAGGTTCTGCTCAATATACCTCGGGCACATCCATATGACTCAATTAGTCTAGGAAAACCAATCTCAAAATCATACAATAACTTAGACTGACAGTATGTCCAAACTATCTCAGTTACGAGCATAATTTATATATCATGAGTTTAACCAATGATGAGACCTACTATGTCGCACCAAACACCTAGTCATATGTTATAAGTGGATAACATGTTATAACATGCAATTATATATTGAAACACAGTTGTTATGAAAATGATAAATAGTTTTTCATACAAGCAAAGCTTTTAAGTATTCAAAACTAACAAAAAGAACAACATAAATAGTCAAATATTCAACAAAATTATATAAAATTAATATTAATGAATTTTTAATTCATGTTTGAACCAAAACAGCATTAAAAAGAACAATTTCACTGGCTGAATCTATCATGTGATTATTAGAGCTTTAGCCTTCAAACTCTATGCAAAAGATGTCAGTTTTGAATACTTAAAAGTTTTGCTTGTATAAAAAACTATTTATCGCTTTCATATCTATTATGTTTCAATATATTATAACATGTTGTCCATTTATATCATACGACTAGGTGCTGAGGCATTTGGTGTGACACAGTAGATCTCATTATTAGTTAAAGCCATGATATATAAATAATGCTCGTAACTGAGACAGTTTGGACATACTGTCGGTTTAAGTTATTGTATGATTAAAAAATTAGCTTGTCTAGACTAATTGAATCATACGGATATGCCAGGGCATAATGAGCAGGACCGATTTAGGATCGAATTAACTTGTACTGATCTTTGTAGTTAATTAGAGCCTTTTATTCTATCTCTTAATCCCTAGAATAGAGCGGGCATGAGGATTAGACATAGTGTACTTTGATTTGCAAAAGAGTACGGTCACTTGAGGCCTAGATCTCAGTAAGTTGGGTATACGTGTTTGATTTCTTATTGTAGCATTGCTTGTCGAATGGAAACATGTACAAGTGCATCTAGGGTGATGTTACTTTCAAGATGAGCTCGTAAGGATTACTATACTAAACTCGGCTGGTGGACTTATGTCCGGTATAGTAATAAAGTTGAGTGGTACTAATCTTGGATGAGAAGAAGTCGATTAATTAATTTATCAGTAAATTAATAAATCGACAAGAACTATATCTTTGACGTGGGGAGATAAAAGAATAATTAAAGTGGTACATGGACGCAATTTCCTTTTAAGCGGTAATTTCATAATTAATCCGTTAGTGGTACGATTAATTATGTGTTAAATTAATTGAGAAAGTTGATTTAATTATTTAATTAACCTTAAGTAAATTGACAAAGTGGATTTAATTATTTAATTAACTATCCTTTGGTCAATTAACGAAGTGGGTTTTAATTAATTAAACTTTCTTGGGTCGATTGGAATTAATTAACTCTAGTGAAGACTTAAGAATTAATTAAAAGTCCAACAATGAGGCCCAACTCAAAAGCCCACTAGGTCTCCCTTGAAGCTCCTATAAATAGATTAAATAATGCCTTGAAAACATAAGAATTCAAGTCTTCCCTCCTTAGAGAAAGAAACACCTAGAGAGAGAGTTTAGATCTATTCAAGAATCTTTCTCAAAGTCAGTGTATTCTCTCCTGGAAACACGTGGGCTTTTGTTTTTGTCGACGTGAGAAACATTCGGTGAGGCTAGAAGTTCTGGCGTGAACAGTGTTTTCTGGCGTGTACAGTATTTTCTGACGTGGACTTGGTTTTCGTTGGATCTTTATATCTGACGATAGATCTGAGTCCTGGAAATCAGATCTGTTCATTTGGGGTTCGTTTCAGATCTGATAGATTGGGTGATTTCCAATCAGGTCTGATCTTTATTTTCCTGACGGGTTTTCTTGTTAGAGTTTTCGGGCAATTTTACCTGGTAGATGGTTGCCCACATAACTTCCAGATCTATCTTGGAGACATTCGAGGGATTTTTTTGGGAAAAGCTTCAAATGTGCAATCTTTGGATCAAATGTGGAAGCTTTATCTTTCTCAAACAGATTTCTTAAGGAATACGCATTAAAGGTCGAAACTTTAATCTCTCCGCTTTAATTTAAATATTCATTTTGTTATGGATTAAGTAAATCGAACAAGTATAAGCTATATCGGGTTCAAAGGAAGTTGTACTAGTGTTTGCGCTATCTTGAAAGTTTTTGATTCTGGAATGCATAGCACGAAAGTGAAATTTTTGATTGGGCCCGAACCAACTAGTTCTTTCAATTGCTATCAGAGCCAAGGTTTTGACTTTATACTTGTTTGATTTATTATGGGCTTTTATTGCAGGTGGTTATTTTCCCGGCTATTATGGTTTATGCATTCAGTTTTCATTTATAAACCCCAGGACATGTCTGGGTTGTTTTTTGAATGTGAATGTGTGTAATAGTAATAACCACGAGCTGAAAACCATGTAGAATTAGATTAAATCTTTAGTACGATTTATTCTATGAATATGTCATCTTTATTTTCCTAGAAAATCAGGCCTTGTATTTAGGAACATATGTAATGGCGAAGACGTTATTGTGGGCAACTTGAATTCATGGGTTTTATGATTTATCGTTATTTGGGTAATTCCAAGAATTATGTAGAAAACCGAGAAAGCCTGGATAGATTGCAAGGAGTTCAAATAACGAGTGGGAGTGATGTGACGGGACGCGTCAACAATGCAACGAAAGGAACCAACAATCAAGAAAGCCATAATAGTCGAGAAATTTTTATTACGTATTTATTTTCAGTTTTTACTGTCTTGATTGTTGCTTGTATGTTTTTAATTTATGTTTTGATGAAGGATTAATAACATATGGTTTTATGGGTGCAGATAACTAAGGTTAAGAAAATTGCATGTTAAAATTGGAAAAACCCTCAATTTAAAAATCTAATTGGGAATGGGTTGCTTGATATCCCCATGGCCTACATTATGAATTCATATGTGATGTGAATAGGCTTGCGCAATGGCATTAGGGCCTTCTTCCATATCGGGTGAGTATAATTCATAAGATCACTAGATTGAATTTCTAAAGGAATGACTATAGTGAGTTAAATTGGAGAACGTGACACCCTCTCTAACCGAGGGTGCGCTATCCTTGGTAACAAACTTAAAAGTCACGTAATGGCATACACTTAGTGTACAATTTGTAGTATTTCTCCCAATGAGGTTACGGTACTCATGTGTATGGCTAAAATCGTCGACTATTAATTTCATTGATCAATAGATCATTTGGTCAGATAGTGAAAATAATGAACTGGGTTATTCTCAAACAAACATGGACTAGCAAAAACATTCACACTAACGTGACTTGCATGAATCCCGGTGAACGAGATGTTGGTGGATTTGATTATATTTTTTTGATGGTGTCAATATTTCCTAAAAAGATAAAATACTGAAACTTCTCTGTTTATTTACTTTCAACTTTCGATATGGCGTTTAATCCATTATCTGTCATACTAAAAGAGAACAAACTAACTGGCCCAAATTACATTAAATGGAAATGCAATTTGGACATTGTCCTCACGACTAAGCAATACAAGTTCGTGCTCACTGAGGTATGCCCAGAAATGCCTAATGACTACCAAGATGACTGAGGGCAGACCTGTGAGAGACCATGCACTTGAGATGATTAGTAACATTAATGAGATTGATTTTTTGGGAGGTGAGATCAATGGGGAAACCCAGGTTGACATCATACTTCAGAGCTTGCCTCAGAGCTTTGAAGACTGCTAATCATGTGCCTAAGCCAGACATTTCCAAAAAGAATAAGCCGAAAGACAAGTGCTTCAAATTTGGCAAGGCTGGACATTGGAAGCCAAATTGTCCAAATTTCAAAGGTACAACCATTTTTGCTTTGGTTATTGAGAAATGTTTAATGGTGATTCCCACAAATACTTGGTGTGTAGATTCAGGAACCACTGATCATGTTTGTAATTCTTTTGCATGGGTTCCACGTAACTTGGATGCTTAGAGATGGTGAGATGGAAGTCTACTTGGGAGACACTACCAAAGTGTCAGTTAAAGCAGTGGGAGTAGCAAGACTTATTTTCCAAAATAATGCTGTAATAGTTTTGAAAAATTGTCTTTATGTTCCAAGTTTTAGAAAGAATTTACTTTCAGTTTCTAAACTCTTGTTGGATGGTTATAAGTTTATTTTTTCTAATGATTATGTTATTGTTAGAAAGAATGGGAAACTTATATGTTCTGGTTCAATGGTTGACAATCTCTTCTTGATTAAAACTAACTCCCCTGTTGTGCAAAACACTGAAATGAATGACCCATCATTGAGCCATACTAAGAGGAAATAACCTTCTAAAATGAACCAAACTTATCTTTGCCATTTTAGACAAAGTTATATAAACCTTAGTAGGATTTAGAGGTTGGTTAATGATGGGCCCTTGGGTTCATTGGAGATTGACAGTTATCCAACTTGTGAATATTGCTTGGAAGGTAAAATGACCAAAAGGCCTTTCAAGACAAAGGGGTATAGGGCCAAAAAAGTTTTAAAGTTGGTTCGCTCTAATTTATGTGGATTTATGTCTATTCAGGCTAGAGGTGGTTTTGAGTATTTTGTGACTTTCACCAATGATTAATCTAGGTGCGGGTACATTTACTTGATGCGCCACAAGTTTGAATACTTCTGTAAGTTCTAAGAGTTTAGGGCAGATTTGGAGAAACATCATGGTAAAAGTATCAAGACACTATGATCAGATCACGGTGGCGAGTATCTCTTTAGCGAATTTTGGAGCTACTTGTCAGAGGTGGGTATTCAGTCTCGATTGTCTGCACCTGGCACACCCCAACAGAATGGTGTAGAATAAAAGAGGAATAGAACTCTTATGGATATGAGGAGATCTATGATGAGTTATAATGAGTTACCCAATTTGTTTTAGGGATATGCCTTGGAGACGACAACTTACATTCTGAATCTTGTACCATCTAAATCTGTGCCTTCAACCTTTGTGGAGTTATGGTCTGGGCGAAAGCCTAGTGTCAAGCATCTTATGATTTGAGGTTGTCCAACACATGTGCTCAAGGAAGATGCAGGTAAGTTAGATGCAAGATCAGAGGTAATGTTGTTTGTAGGATATCCCAGATGAACGAAGGGTGGTTTATTCTATAGTTCTAAGGATCTGAAGGTGGTGGTTAGAACTAATGCCTAATTTTTAGAAGAGGACAATATTCTAGACCACAAACCAGGTAGCAAGATTATACTAGAAGAGCTTAGGGGACAGTCCAGTATTCCTGATGCAACAGTACAAGTAGATACACCACATAATACTAAACAAGATGTCACATATGATGAACCTACATAGGTTACACCTCATCGTAGGGACGGTTGTGAAACAACCCGAGAGGTACATGGGCTTGGGAGAATCTTCGGATTTTGTCCTTGGTGCTCACGAGCCAGACCCAGTTAACTACAATGAGGCTCTCCAAAATAACGATGAAGATTCTTGGCGAAAAACAATGATGTCTGAGATAGGTTTGATGGACTCAAATTAAGTCTGGGAGCTAGTAGACCTGCTTGATAGTTTTTGACCATTTGGTTACAAATAGGTCTACAAGCGAAAGAGCAGATCAGACGGGAAGGTTGAAACCTTCAAAGCTAGGCTTGTGGCGAAGGGGTATACTTAGAAAAAGAGTATCGACTTTAAGGAAACCTTTTCCCCAGTAGCTATATGAAGTCGTTATAGATTCTCTTGGCCATAGCTGCTCATTTAGATTATGAGATTTGGCAGATGGATGTCAAGACAGCTTTCCTTAACGGAAGTCTCGAGGAAACCATCTTGATGCAGCAACCAGAGGGATTTATTGCAGAAGGCCAAGAGCACAAGGTTTGCAGGCTGAAAAAGTCTATCTATGGACTTAAGCAAACATCCAAATCTTGGAACATCTGTTTTGATGAGGTAATCTAGTCCTATGGATTTACTCAGTGTCCGGATGAGCAGTGAGTGTACCGCAGACGTGATAGAAACTTTGTGGTGTTTATTGTACTTTACGTAGATGATATTCTTCTTATTGGCAATAGTAAGAAGGTATTATCAGATGTAAAGGCATGGTTGTCAAAGCAATTTGATATGAAAGATTTGGGAGAGGCTGGACATATCCTTGGGATCAAGATTATTCAATATCGTACGAGACGTTCATTGACACTCTCTCAGGCTTCATACATAGACACGATTCTGGCCCGTTTTAACCTGCAGAACTCCTAGAATGGTTTCCTAACTTTCAGGCATAGATTGCATCTATCTAAAGAGCAGCCTCCTAAGACTGTTGAGGAGATAGAAGCCATGGAGACAATTCCCTACGTATATACAGTGGGAAGTCTCATGTATGTCATGTTGTGTACGAGGCCTAATATTAGCTTTTCTGTTGGTATGGTTAGGAGATATCAGAGTAACCCTGAAAAGGCTCATTGGGAGGCTGTCAAGTGAATTCTCAAGTATTTGCACAGAACAAGAGACCATGTTTTGATCTATCAAGTGTAAGAGCTAGTTCTAAAGGGTTACACAGATTCTAATTTCCAAGGTGATAAGGACAAGAGCAAGTCTACCTCTGGGTTTGTGTTTACTCTGGAAGGTGGAGCCATAGTTTGGCGAAGTTTCAAGTAGAAATATGTGGTAGACTCCACAATAGAAGCTGAATACATTGCACCATCAGAGGTAGTGAAATAAGTTGTATGGCTCAAGAACTTCCTAGAGAACTTAGATGTGATTTCTGAGTTGCGGAAGTCTATCACAGTTTACTGTGATAACAATGATGCAGTTGCTAACTCAAGGGAACCACAAGCCCATAAGGTGAGTAAGCACATAGAGCGTAAGTACCACCTGATAAGAGACATCGTAAAGAGGGGAGACGTGGTCGTGGCCAAGATAGCATTAGCAGACAACCTTACATATCCATTCACAAATGCATTGACTGCAAAAGTCTTTGAGACCTAAGTGGAAGGGGAGTTAGATACTTGAGTGAGGCATGAGAGTTCTCTGGATTTTAGTATGACAGTATAATAAATGTATTAAACCATTTTTTTATACTTAAAGCCTCAACTTTGAGTATTAGTGGGAGATTATTAGTTTTCAATACTTAAAAGCTTTTCTTGTATAAAAAACTATTTCTTGGTTTCATATCGATTGTGTTTCAGTATAATATAATATGTTGTCTATTTATATCATATGACTAGATGATGAGGTGTTTGGTGTGACACAGTAGATCTCATCATCGGTTAAAGTCATGATATATAAATAATGCTCGTAACTGAGACAGTTTGGACATACTGTCGGTTTAAGTTATTGTATAATTCAGAAATTAGTTTGTCTAGACTATTTGAATCATACGGATATGCCCGAGGCATATTGAGCAGGACCGATTTAGGATAGAATTAACTTGTACTGATATTCGTAGTTAATTCAAGCCTTGTATTCCATCTCTTAATCCCTAGACTAGAGCGGACATGGGGATTAGACATAGTGTACTTTGATTTGCCAAAAAGTGTTGTCACTTGAGGCCTAGATATCAGTAAGTTGGGTATATGTGTTTGATTTCTTATTGTGTCGTTGCTTGTCAAAAGGAAACTATGTATCTGTGTGTCCAGGGTGATGGCGCTCTCGAGATGAACTCGTAAGGATTATTGTACTAAACCTGGCCGGTGGACTTATATCCGGTACAGTAATAAAGTTGAGTGGTACTAATGTCAGATGAGAAGAAGTCGATTTATTAATTTATCAGTAAATTAATAAATCGACGAGCACTATATCTTTGACGTGGGGAGATAAAAGAATAATTAAAGTTGTACCCGGAAGCAATTTCCTTTTGAGTGTTAATTCTATAGTTAATCCATTAGTGGTACGATTAATTATGTGTTTGATTAATTCACAAAGTGGAATTAATTAATTAATTAATTAACCTTAAATAATTAATTAAGTAATTAACCCTTAAGAATAATTAATTAATTAACCCAAAGTTCTTCCAGAATAACTAAATTAATTATTCTTTAATCTCTCCACATCAAAGATATAATGCTCGTTATTAATTTACTGATAAATTAATTAATTAACTTCTTACAATCCGATATTAGTACCACTCGACCATTTTACTATATCAGACATAAGTCCACCAGCTGGGTTTAGTATAATAAACATAACGAGCTCATCTCGGGAGCACATCACCCAGGACGCACCGGGACATGATTTCATTTCGACAACCAATAACATGCTAAGCAACTAAACATGCGCACCCAACCTACCGAGACTATTGGCCACAAATGACCTCATCCTTTGGTAGATCAAAGTACACTATGTCTAATCCTCATGCCCGTTAAAGTCTAGGGATTAAGAGATAGAATACTGAGAATGAATAGTCTATTAAATCATTACAAGACAATTCATCCTAAATGGTTAAGTTTAATATGTCCCAGGCATATCTATATGATTCAATTAGTTTAGACAAACCAATTTCTAAATCACATAATAACCTAAACTGACAGTGTGTCCAAAACTGTCTCGGTTAGGAACCTCATTTATATGTCATGTCTTTTAACCAATTATGAGATCTGCTGTATCACACCATACACCTCATCATCTAATTATATAATATAAATGGACAACATATGTAAACAATTTAACTAAACTAGGAAATAGTTTAATACAAGTAAAGTTTTAGTATTTAAACCAAACAATCTCCCACTAATACTTACGCTGCACTTCAAGTATAGAACGACATTTAATCTACAACTATAATACAACTAGAAAAACTATCATGGCTCTACTAAGTCTCTGATTCCCATGCCCTCCACGTAAGCCTCAAAGACTTTTGCAGTCAATGTTTTAGTGTATGGATCTGTAAGGATATCTTCTGATGCGATTTTCGCCACGACTGCGTCTTCCCTCTTTATGATATCTTGTATTAGGTGGTACTTGCGCTGTATATGCTTACTTGTCTTGTGGGCTCGTGGTTCCTTCGATTTTGCTACTGCACCGTTATTGTAACAGTACACTGTGATTGACTTCCGCAAACTAGGAATCACGTTTAAGTCCACTAGGAAGTTTTTGAGCAACACTGCTTCTTTCGCTGCCTCTGATGCTGTAACATATTCAGCCTCCATGGTAGAGTCTGCCATGCATTTCTACTTGACACTCCACCAAACTATGGCTCCACCTCCTAAATTAAACACATACCCTGAGGTAGACTTACTCTTATCCCTGTCACCTTGGAAATCTGAATCTGTGTAACCTCGGATTACCAGCTCAGGCACTTAGTAGACCAAGACTTGGCCTCTCGTTCTGTGCAAATACTTGAGAATACATTTTACTGCCTCCCGATGAGCTTTCTCAGGGCTACTCTGATATCTGCTTACACTCCCAACAGCGTAACAGATATCAGGCCTCTTACATAACATTGCATACATGAGATTTCATACTGCCGAAGCATAAGGAACTGATTTCATGGCTTCTATTTCCTCAACAGTCTTTGCAGACTACTCTTTAGATAGATGCACTTAGTGTCTGAAAGGTAGAAAACCTTTCTTGGAGTTCTGCATGTTAAAACAAGCCAGAATCGTGTCTATGTATGAAGGTTGAGAGAGCATTAGGAAACGTTTTCTACGATCTCAAATTAACTTGATCTCAAGGATATGTCCCTCTTCTCCTAAGTTTTACATATCAAACTGTTTGGATAGTCATGCCTCTCTATCTGATAACATTCTCTTATTGTTGCCAATTAGTAAAATGTCATCTACGTAAAGCACGAGAAACACCACCACATTTCTATCACGTCTACGGTATGAACATTGTTCATCCAGGCACTAATTAAATCCGTAGGATTTGATTACCTCATTGAACCGGATGTTCCAAGATCTGGATGCCTGCTTAAGTCTGTAAATGGACCTGTTAAGCCTGCAAACCTTATGCTCTTGTCCTTTTTCAGTGAATCTCTCAGGTTACTGCATGAAGATAGTTTCCTCAAGACTTTCATTAAGGAAAGCTGTCGTGATATCCATCTACCATATCTCATAATCTAAATGAGCATTTATGGCCAAGAGAATCCAGATTGACTTATGTAAGGCCAGCGGGGAGAAGGTTTCCTCATAATAAATTCCCTCTTTCTTAGTATACCTCTTCGCCACAAGTCTTACTTTAAAGGTTTCAACTTTTTCCGTCAGGTCATCTCTTGCGTTGTAGACCCACTTACATCTAATGGGTTTAAAACCATCAGGTAGGTCCACAAGCTCCCAGACTTAATTGTGATCCATTGACCCCATCTCAGATATCATTGCCTTTCGCTAAGATTCTGCATCTTTATATTGGAGAGCCTTATTGTAGTTTACAGGGTCTGGTTTAGGCGTACCTGGGATGAAGTCAGAGGCTTCTCTCCCATACCATTGAACCTGCCAAGTTGTCTCACAACCCTCCCACTACGATGAGGCACCACCTGTGTAGGCACATCATCAGTGATATTTTGTGCAGTGTGTGGTGTATCTACTTGTGCTGGTCAATCAGGATTTTTCCATTGTTTTCTAAGTTCTTGTAGTACTATCTTACTCTTGGGCTTGTGATATAGAATATAGTCTTTCTCTAAAAACCTGGAGTTAGTGCTAACTATCACTTTCTAATCTTTAGAACTATAGAAAAGACCACCTTTCGTTTCTCTTGGATATCCTACAAACAGCATTACCTCTATTCTTGCATCTAACTTAGCCGCATCTGCCTTAAGCACATGTGTTGGACAACCTCAAATTCTGAGATGTCTCGGATAGGGCTTGTGCCCGTTCCACAACTCTGTAGGGGTTGAAGGCACGGTTTTAAATGGTACAAGATTTAGAATGTACATTGCAGTTTCTAAGGCATACCCCAGAACGAATTTGGAAAATCACTATAGCTCATCATTGACCTAACCATTTCCATAAGAGTTCGGTTTCTTCTCTCTACTATACCGTTCTGTTGTGGTGTGCCAGGTGCAAATAACTGAGACTGAATTTCAAACTCACTGAGGTATTCTCAAAATTCTTGAGACAGGTACTCACCACCACGATCTGATCGCAGTGTCTTAATACTCTTACCGTGCTGTTTCTCCACATCTGCCCGGTACTCTTTGAATTTACTAAAGCATTCAGACTTATGGCTCATTAGGTAAATATATCCGTACCTTGAGTAATCATCTGTGAATATCACAAAATACTCAAACCCACCTCGTGCTTGGACCGAAGTTGGTCCATATAAGTCAGAGTGAATCAACTCTAATACTTCTTTGGCTCTATAACCTTTTGCTTAAAATGGTCTTTTGGTAATCTTACCTTCCAAGCAAGATTTGCAGGTTGAGTAACTGTCAATCTCTAATGAATTTAAAGGTCCATCATTGACTAACCTCTGAATCCTATTAAGGTTTATATGACCTAGCCTGATATACCAAAGATATGTTTGATTCATTTTAGAAGGTTATTTCCTCTTATTGCTGTTAGATGATGCACCATTTAATTAAGTGGTTTGCACAACAGGGGAGTTTGATTTAATCAAAAACAAATTGTCAACTAATGAACCAGAACAAATAAGCTTGCCATCTTTTCTAATAACAACAAAATTATAAGAAAAAATAAACTTATAACCATTCTTTAAGAGTTTAGAAACCAAAATAAGATTCTTTCTAAAACTCAGTACATAAAGACAATTATGTATATCTAGCCTAGAATTTTTGAAAAATAGGCTAACTGCTCGCACGGATACTACTGACACACTTGTAGTGTCGCCCAAGTAGACTTCTAGCTCGCCTTCTCTAAGCTTCCGGGTTACTTGGAACCCTTGCAATAAATTACAAACATGGTAAGTATCCATGGGAATCGCCGCTAAACATGTTTCAGTAATTAATGCAGAAACTGTCATACTTTTGAGCTTCGAAAAATCTGATTTTCGATGTCCCGTCTAATTGCACTTGAAACACTTGCCTTTCGGCTTCTTCTTTGCAATCTCCAGCTTTGGCGCGATTTGTGCCTTTTGAGTTGTTCCCTCGAGCTTTCTCTTCTTCTTTCCAGCCTCAGGCTTAGAAGAAGATTCAGAAGCTTTGAATTCGTAATGGAGGCTATGAGAATATTAACTAGCCCGCTCCCACTTAGATTTTTAAAACGAGGATTTTTCCAGTTTTAACCTGCAATTAACTAATCCTAAGGTATTTGCAAATATAAAACCAGCATGTTTTAAAATTATGCATCTAAACTACAACATAAAAAATTAAAGTATAAAAATTAAAAATATAAATACGAAAAATAAATACGTAAAAAAAATTTCTGACTATTATGGTTTTAATTATTTCCATCTTCAGTATTGATTTCGTGTCCCGTCACGTCACTCGATGGATAGAGTCTTTAAAAGTTGGATTTTGAAAAAATGGAAAACGGACCGTGTGCGACCCGCACAAGCCAGGTCGCGAGCTCGCAGGAGCCCAGCATTGCGCACTGGTGCGTCCAGCGCCTGCACCAGTGTTTGCTGCGCAACTATGTTGCTTGGCGCAAACCAATTTCTGCTAGTGACTCGTTCGTCGGCCCGCCTGCTCCATTTCATTTCCGGGTTTGTTATCTTGCTCCCACTACATTATTTGTTCTATTTGTAATTCGTTCTTGGTTTTCTTTGAATTAACGATAAACCAAAACCCACAAAATCAAGTCATCCACCATAATGCCTTCGATTACATAAAAATTTTCCTACTACAAGGCTTATTGGAAAATAAAATCAAAAAAATTACATAGAAAAAATACTACTACAGATTTGATTTAATCCTACATGGCTTCCAGTACGTGGTTTTCCTATTACAAGCATTCATAATAAAATAACTCAGACATGTCTCGGCGTTGAATTAAAACATACAAACGCTACCATAATAGCTGGGATTTCTAAACCACCTGCAAATGAAACCATGTAACAAATCGAACAAGCCCAAAGCCAAAACCAGGCTTTGATACCAATTGAAAGATTATTGCCCTGGCCCGGTCAAAAATTCACTTTCATACTATGCATTCGAGAATCAGAATTCTTGACCAGGCCTAAACTCTAGCACAATCGCTATTCCAATCCTTTCTTGAAATAACATTGCGCAGGATTTTAGCTTATACTTGTTGGATTTACCATGCAACAATTAATTCCAAATTAAAGTGAAAGTTTACGAATTATCTCTTCAAACGTGTACTTAGGTGATTCTCTTGTACGACTCAAGATTTTGATCGTATGTTGTATGGGCAACGATCTAATGAACAATTGATCAGTAATCACCACAAAAAAGATCTCACCGAAAAAAATCCAGTAACTCGCCGCCGCTGCCCGGAATTAGCACCGCCTGAGGTGAAGAACCTGCCACTTGAGAGAATTGACTACGAGGGAGAAACTTGTTTTCTCTCTCTAAATTCTCTCTCTAGTTTTCTTCTCTTGAAAATTATGAATTGTGTATTGTGTATTGTGAATTGCTAATCTCTTGTCTATTTATCGAGTTACAAGAGAGACCCCAAGTTGGTTTAGGATTGACCTTCCTAATGGGTTTAGGTAGTTAATTAGTTTCCAAATCCAATTAGGTAACTAATCTAATTAGATTTCGAAATCCAATTAAATTTCCTATTCTCTAGGATTTCTGAATTCTAATTGAATTTTACGATTTAATTAATTAATTTCAATTTGTTAATTACATAATTAACCCTTAGAAATAATTAATTAAGTAATTAATTATACATTATCAATTAACCCCCTACATAATTAATCATACCACTAACGGTTTAATTATGGCACTACCATCCTACACCAGAATTGCTTCTGGAACAACTAAATTAATTATTTATTAATCTCCGCACAACAAAGATTCAATGCTCATTAAATAATTAATTTACTGATAAATTAATTAATTAACTTCTTATAATATGAGATTAGCATCACTAGACCTTTTCACTATACCGGACATAAGTACACCAGCTGGGTTTAGTATAGTTAACATAACGAGCTCATCTCAGGAGCACCATCACCCCGGATGCACCATTAAATGGTTTCTTTTTGACAAGCAATAACAAACTAAGCAACTCAACACGCGCACCCAACCTACCTAGACTATTGGCCACAAATGACTTCACCCTTTGGTAGATCAAAGTACACTATGTCTAATCCTCATGCCTGCTCAAGTCTAGGAATTAAGATATAGAATACTAAGAATGAATAGTCTATTAAATCAGTATAGGACAATTCATCCTAAATGGTCAAGTTCAATATACCTGGGCGGGGCATATATATATGATTCAATTAGTTTAGACAAACTAATTTCTGAATCACATAATAACCTAAACTAACAGTGTGTCCAAAACTATCTCGGTTACGAACCTCATTTATACATTATGTCTTTTAACCAATAATGAGATCTATTGTGTCACACCAGACACCTCATCATGTAATTATATACTAGAAATAGACGACATATGTAAATAATTTAACTAAAATATTTAATCGATATATAAAACTGGAAAATAGGTTAATACAAGCAAAACTTTAGTATTTAAACCCAACACGAGGAACTTTGGAGATTTTGGATAAAACTTTAAGTCTTTTGCTAAAAAAAGGAAGAAATCATGCAAGAATGAACCTTAAATATAAGATTTTGGAAGCAACGCGAATTGAAAAGGATTTTGAGTCCAACGTCCACTTGGCACTGGAGCCTGGTCACCACCAACACTGTCTTCCGCACGGCACAAATACTTGACCGCCGTCGACCTCGACGTCACCATGGTGCCACCGCCTGATCATCGCCCAGAAAATCACTGCTGAAGTTTCAACTTTACTCTTGGCGTGACTTTTCTTAAGCAATACAAATTTTAGGCCTCTGGACCTTTCTTAGTGGCCAAGACTTATTGTAAAGAAATATTAGTTCATATACAACACACATGAAGTGTGTTTTTGATAATTTAGATAGTCTAGAGAGTCTTGATTAGTAAGGAAGAAACACACACTTTCTCACCTTTTCACACACACCTATGAATTCTCTTAGAACACTCATGTTCTTAGTAGATTCAAGGGAAATCTACCCTTCTAAGTGACAGGAGGTAGTGGATTTCCATAGATGTGGGCAAGACAATGGTTGTAGTGATGATTTTGAGTTTTAATATGGTGGTGATGCTAAGGATTGCTGAGCTATCTTAGTTTTTGGATGCTAAGGCCTCCCCTTTCTTATTCGTCGAACTATTCAGAGATATTCTTAGTACTTCCATGTGATTTTTGTTCCATTCTTTGGTTATTAATGATTATTGTTAAGTGTTCACGCAAGGAATGAATAACTCCTATTTTGGACATGTTTTTTATCTTGTTATTGTTGATCTTTATGTTGAACCTACTCTATTGCTGAGATTCATTGTTGATTATCGATTTTGAGGAACATATGTTAATACATAGTGTTATATTGTGATACAAGTTTCATTGTTTCGTCGAACAAGGTGGTCTTAGATTTTATTTGTTTTACTCAATCTTATTGCAGTAAAGAATAGAATTGATAATAGATAGGATTGACAACCATATTTCTATTATTGGCTAGTTCTAGTCCTTATTGATTCAGTGAAGATGGTATTAATGGAATGTTCTTAAACAATTGCATGATAATTTACTTAGCTATAACCCCTTGGATCTTAGTTGTGATGTGATTTTCCGCCTTTTATCCATATCTTATTTTCATTATTTTTTATTTTGCATGATTTTACCAAACCTCTATCTTATTGTTACTTTCCTAGACTCTTAGTTATTAAAACTACTAGAAATTGTAGTAAGTAAGGACTCGGACCCAACAACCACTTCACTTAATGCCACAAATTTCATGGGAACGAAATCTTAAATACTATAATTTTAGTGTATTTTTTCTTTTTATTATAAATTTTATTTTTTTGTGTTCGCCTAAAATGTCTTACAATGACAAGAACACGTTAAAAATTGGCACCGTCGATGGAGATTTGTTGATTTTTGAGTGATTATTGTTTTTGAGAGTTTGTGGTGTTTATTTGTTTTGCATTTTTAGTAGCTTTTCTTTGTTTTTGAGTCTTTATAAGTAATCTTTTGAGTGAAATAGTTCATCTATTGTACATATCCCTTTTTGTGTTTTTTAGCTTGATTTTAATAGTTTTTTTTTCTTTTTTTAGGTACTTGGTTACTTATAATTACGGCACAACAAATACGAGCTTATCCAAGGACATATGAGAAAAGGTTTTATGGATCTTGTAACATCACATTTCAAAGATCTAGTCAAAGAGAATCAAAGATATTCAATGGGTTGATTGGTAAAAATAGAGATTTTCAAGGTTTTTATAAATGTTAACGTTATCAAGAAAACCATGGGGAAAATTCAAGGTTCCAAATGAACTTAGAATAAATAATGATGAACAAACGGAAAAAGAACTCGAGTTCAAATTGGTGATTAGAGGAAAAGAGGAATTGATGAGTGATCCTAGTGACACTTCCAAGAAGTGGAATGAATTAGAATTGAGAAGGAAAGAGAGATGTGATCGTAAGAAAAGAGAGAGTTGGAAAGAGAGGAAAGAAGAGAAAAGTATAGACAAGAGTATAAGGAAATGAGAGATGACTTTATGAAAAATGGTGAAGAAAGTGCGTCTATTGCACATGACAGAAGGAGCTTAGAAAGAACTTAAGTCATTAGCTCAAGAAAAGTCTAGCCAGAGACTATAAAGTCCAAAATGCTTCTTGGGAGGCAACCCAAGCGTTTTGAGCTCTTTTTAGTTCATTTTCTAGTTTTTAGATTTTAAAATTTGTAAATTGCTAATAAGTCATGAGTTTTAATGTGATTTTTAATATAATATTTTTGAACACATTCCTGTGTTGTAGGTACATGATTTGGTGCAATTAGATCGTGTAAAAGTTAAGTGGAAGCAATTTTACGAAGTTTGAGGAAAAATAGCATAGCAACACCTGTGTGCCACTGGGCTACTGCCAGTTGCAGGCGTCTATTAGGCGACAGCACCAGGTTGCCATCGTGATGCTCTGGGCGGTATCAGCAGCGCCGTCTCAACTTCGTCACAATGCCCTGATACCCTATTTAATTTTTATGTTCTAAATGAGGTACTATGGAGTTTAAAACCTTCATTTTACTTACCTATGACGTCCAAAAATTCCATGAGCACAAATGAGAATCATTTACCCTTGCAATGCATCTGATTCATGAATATGAGATTTGAAATTCTTCATTGTTAGTGTTTTACCTATAACATTGTTGCTTTTAAGTTCTTTGTAGATTTTAGACATTATTCAAATCAATAATCAATGGTAAGAGTATAGAGCTGTCGTGTGCTTACATTTTGAAAAATGGATTTCTTAAACTATGCATAGTACTATGCTATGTATACTTCATATGATTGAATGAGGTTATAATGGATGAATGCGTGCATTTTTCAATCTTGTATGTTTTAAATGTTATAATCTTTATATCTTGGAGCTTTATTGTTATAGAACATGTAGAACTTGTGCTTAAATGGATGAAAAATCATGTGTTCTTATGTGTAGATTAATCATATGGTTAATTAACATGTCTTGTGGTATTTAAATGCATATAACTACTGCTT
The DNA here is from genome assembly GCA_030378225.1 of Knoxia roxburghii. Lineage (NCBI taxonomy): Eukaryota > Viridiplantae > Streptophyta > Magnoliopsida > Gentianales > Rubiaceae > Knoxia > Knoxia roxburghii. The sequence goes on from CM059418.1 coordinate 15,819,247, forward strand.
TAGAGAATTAGATTGGCTTATATTTACTGGCCCTGATGCCAGGCGACATGAAGGCACCACACCTTCACGTTGCCATGATGGCGATCGCAAAGCGCCAACACCTATTGGACACCAACCTCTGAGGTATGCTAAAGCCATTCTTTTCTGTTTGAAATTCACTAGTTCATTACAATTTTCAAGACATGGCTAATTCAATGAGTAAGAAAGATGAAGGATGAGCTTTAATGAGTGAGAGGAAGTTTATAGAGTGATGCACTATTGGTTTTCCTCCACATTTAGTTCTTTTACAACAAGAGTTTAAGAATCCTTACCACTATTACTTTCTTACTATATTTTGTTGACACTTTGCAATTTAAATATTTTTATTTGCTTTGCTGTGTTTATTTTTATGTTTTTCATTAAAGTGTGAACGATTTACATTGAATATTCGGCTAACATTATACGGGCATGAGTTTAATTGTGATAAATAAATCCAAAGGAAAAGAAATTGGTACCCCATTAGCCCATTTTTGTTTTTTTTATACTTTGAGGACGATGTATATTTTAAGTATGTGGGGGGGGGGGGAATAAACATTGTGTTAAAAGTCCTTATGTTTGCTAATTGAGAAACTAGTAGTGAAGTTGAGTCTATTTTGTGGTTAATTTTCAAAAATTTGCTCTATTTTGGATTTTGGTAAAATTTTTCCAAAACAAAAGGACCCATTCAAGTTAGGTTTGTGTATTTGCATTGCATGAGTGGTGGAATATGATGAAAATGGTTAAGTATTGATATCTATGATGTAAGTGTTAGTTTTGAATACTTAAAAACTTTACTTGTATGAAAAACTATTACCTAGTTACATATCGACTGTATTTCAGTATATATAATCACATGTTATACATGTTGTCCACTTATATCATATGACTTGATGATGAGGTGTTTGGTGTGACACAGTAGATCTCATCATTAGTTAAAGTTATGATATATATATATATGACTAGTTATGAGGTGTTTGGTGTGACACAATAGATCTCATCATTGTTTAAAGTTATGATATATAAATAATGCTTGTAACTGAGATAGTTTAGACATACTGTCGGTTTAAGTTATTGTATGATTCTAAGATTGGTTTGTCTAGACTAATTGAACCATGCATATCTGTCCGGGGCATATTGAGCAGGACCAATGTAGGATCGAATTAACTTGTACTGATCTTCATAGTTAATTTGAGTCTCGTATTCTATCTCTTAATCCTTAGACTAGAGCAGACACGAGGATTAGACATAGTGTACTTTGATTTGCCAAAGCGTGCGGTCACTTGAGGCCTATAATCTCTGCAGGTTGGGTATACGTGTTTAGTTTCTTATTGTGTTATTGCTTGTGGAAAGGAAACCATGTACCAGTGCGTCTGGGGTGATGGTGCTCTCAAGATGAGCTCCTAAGGATTATTATACTAAATCTGACCGGTGGACTTATGTCTGGTATAGTAATAAGGTAGAGTGGTACTAATCTCGGATGATAAGAAGTCGATTAATTAATTTATCAGTAAATTAATAAATTGACGAGCACTATATCTTTGACATGGGGTGATGAAATAATAATTAAAGTGGTACCCGAAAGCAATTTTATTTTGAGTGGTAGTTCCATAATTAATCCGTTAGTGATACGATTAATTATGTGTTTGATTAATTGACAAAGTGGATTTAATTATTTAATTAATTATCCTTGGGTCAACTGGAATTAATTAGTCTAGTAAAGACTTCGAAATTAATTAAATGTCCAACTAGAAGGCCCAATTCAAAAGCCCACTAGGTCTCCCTTAAAACTGCTTATGATTCGATTAGTTTAGACAAACCAATTTCAGAATCACATAATAATTTAAACCTACAATGTGTCCAACACTATCTCAGTTACGAGCCTTATTTATATATCATGAATTTTACCCATGAAGAGATCTACTATGTCACACTAGACACCTCATCATCTAGTCATACAATATAAGAGGACATCATATGTAAAAATATAAAACAATTTAACTAAAACATTCAATCGATATATAAATCGGGAAATCATTTTCATATAAACAAAGCTTTCAATATTCAAACCAATAATCTCTCACTAATACTTAAGCTGTAATTAAACTATAAAATTGTTTAATTACATTAATCTACTGATATACAAAAACTAGAGAACAGTCAAGGCTCAGCTAAGTATCCAACACCTATGCCCTCTACTTGAGCCTTAAAGACTTTTGCAGTCAATATCTTTGTGAATAAATCTCCAAGGTTATCTACTAATGCTATCTTGGCCACGATCATGTCTTTTCTCTTAATGATATCTCATATCAGGTGGTACTTGCGCTCTATGTGCTAACTCGCTTTGTCAGCTCGTGGTTCCTTCGAGTTTGCTACTGCACCATTACTGTCACAATACACTGTGAGTGAATTTGGCAAATAAAGAATCACGTCTAAGTCCAGTAAGAAGTTCTTGAGCCACACTGCTTCCTTTGTCGCCTCTGAGGCTGCAGCGTATTCAGCTTCCATGGTAGAGTCCACCACGCATTTCTGACTGACACTTCACCAAACTATGGCTCCACCTCCCAAAGTAAACACAAACCAAGAGGTCAACTTACTTTTATCATTATCGTATTGGAAATCAAAATCTGTGTATCCCCTCAGAACTAGCTCATGCGTCTGATAGACCAAAACTTGGTCTCTCATTTTGCACAAATACTTGAGGATGCACTTCACAACCTCCCAATAAATTTTTCCATGATTAATCTGATATCTGCTAACCATGCCAACGTCATAGCAAATATCAGTCTCGTACACAACATTGCATACGTAAGAGTTCCTACTTCCGAAGCATAAGGAACTGTCTTCATGGCTTCTGTCTCCTCTACAGTTTTCGAAGACTGGTCTTTAGATAGATGCACTCCATGTCTAAAAAGTAGAAAACCTTTCTTCGATTTCTGCATGTTAAAATGAGCCAGAATGGTATCTATGTATGAAACTTAGGAAAGCGTCAGTGAACATTTTCTACGATCTCGAATAATCTTGATCCCAATGATAGGTCCAGCTTCTCCCAAGTCCTTCATATCAAACTGCTTGGACAACCATGCCTTTATGTCTGATAATACTTTTTTATTTTTGCCAATAAGAAGAATGTCATCCACATAAAGTACAAGAAACACCACGGCATTCCCGTCATATTTGCGGTACACACACTGCTCATCCAGATAATGAGTAAATCTGTAGGACTGGATTACTTCATCAAATTGGATGTTCCAAGATCTGAATGCTTACTTAAGTCCTCAGATGGACCTCTTAAGATTGCAAACCTTATGCTCTTGGTCTTCAGCAATAAATCCATCTTCTTGCTGTATGAAAATAGTTTACTCAAGACTTTCGTTAAGGAAAGCTGTATTGACATCCATATATCATATCTCATAATCTAAATGAGTAGCTATGGCCAAGAGAATCTGGATCGACTTAAGCATAGCTACCGGGGAAAAGGTTTGTTCATAATCGATACTTTCTTTCTGAGTACACCCCTTCACCACAAGCCTAGCTTTAAAGGTTTCAGCCTTCCCATCAGGCCTTCTCTTTTTTTTGTAGAACTACTTGCATCCAATGGGTTTAAAACCAAGAGGCAAGTCTACAAGCTCCCAGATATGATTAGAGTCTATTGACCCCATCTCAGATATCATTTCCTTTTTCCAAGAATCTACATATTTATCTTGGAGTGCCTCGTTGTAGTTAACTGTTAGTTTTGAATACTAGAAAGCTATTTGCTTGTATCAAAAACTAATACCCAGTTGACATATCATTTTGTTTCAGTATTAAATTTGTTGCATTATATCATACAACTAGATAACAAGGTGTAGAAAAGCACAGTAGATCTCGTTATTGGTTAAAGTATTGATGTATAAAAAGATGCTCGTAACTGAGATAGTCTGAATATACTATCGGTATAGTTATCATATGATTTGGATACTAGTTTGTCTAGACTAATTAAATCATACGGATGTGCCCAGGCATATTGAGCACGACCAGTTTCGATTGAATTAACTTGTACTGATCGGTGTAGTTAATTCAATCCTAGTATTCTAATCTCTTAATCCCGAGATTGGAATGGGCATGAGAGTTAGATATCGTATGCTTTGATTTGCCAAAGGGTGCGGTCAATTGAGGCCTAAATCTCGGTAAGTTAAGTATGCGGTGTTTAGCTTGTTTGTGTGTCGTTACTTGTTGAAAGAATCCATGAACCGGTTCGTCGGGTTGATGGTGCTCCCGAGATAAGCTCGTAAGGTTAATTATACTAAATATGGCGAGTGGACTTTACGTCTGGTATAATAAGAAAGTCGAGTGGTAATAATCTCGGATATCAAGAAGCAGATGAATTAATTTTTCATTAAATTGATGAATCAACGAGTACTAGATCTTTGATGTGATGAGATAGAAGAATAATAAAGTGAGCGCGATGTAAAGTCATTTTTGAGCGGTAGTTCCATAATTGGTCCGTTAGTGGTATGACTAATTATGCGTTATACTAATCGACAAAGTGAATTAATTAATTCTAAAGGTTTAATTTAATTAATTAATAACGTGGGTTGCAAGAAATAATCCTAAGGGTTCGATTAAATTTAATTAACGAAGTGAATGAAGAAATTAATTTGAAAGGTTCGATTGGATTTTATTAGTCTATGGAAGACTAAGGGTTCAACGAAAGTGAAACATTAAGGCACAACTCAAAAGCCCGCTAGGTCTCCGTTGGAGCTACCTATAAATAGCTAATGTTAGGCACACAAGACATTTAGAAACCTTTGTAGGCAAATTAGCCTTAGAGTGAGAAAATCAAGCGTTGAGAGAGAACTTCATCTCCTTCGTTGAGATTCCTCTTTCGAAGTTAGTCTATGAACTTTCTTCTCCGAAGAACTCAAGCCGATGATTCCTAGAAAACCCCGGAGTGCCCATCGAGCTCATCACCGCCCTACCGTTCAGCCAGGCGGTGCTCTAGCCGGACCGCCGCTAAAGGAAGTTTTTCGGTGCCGATTTGAGTAGCTTCGATTGGGCTTGCTTTGGGTTTGATCCTTTGGTTGTGTTGATCCTTTGGCTCGTTTCTTTTCATTCGCCAAAGTCTAGATCTTCGAGCAAAAGTCTTTCCTGAAGTGGGTTTTCATATTAGGATCAGTTCCCGGGCAAAATCTGTTTTTCAGATTTGTGAGTTTCTTAAAGTGGGTTTCTTTGGATTTCTTAGATCGTGCTATTAGCCACTTCGTAGTTGATTGCGTTAGTTTTAAATACAAAAAAGCTATGGCATGTATCAAAAACTTGTTAGAGTTGAATACATAAGATATGTTTGTGTTGTACTTTTTCTTAGTAATATATCAATTTATGTTTTGGTTATAATTTGTTATGTATAATATGTCCATTTATATTATTTAAGTAGATGATGAGATGTCTTGTGTGACACAGTAGATCTCATCATTGGTTGAAAGACATAATATATAAATAAGGTTCGTAACCGAGACAGCTTTGGACAAACTGTCGGTTTAGGTTATTATGTGATTCGGATAATTAGTTTGTTTAAACTAATTGAATCATATAGATATGCCCTGGGCATATTGAACTTGACCTTTAGGAATGATTTGTCTTGTACTGATTTAATAGACAAATCATTCCTTGTATTCTATCTCTTAATCCCTAGACTCGATCGGGAATGAGCATTAGACATAGTGTATTTTGATCTGCCAATGAGTGAGGTCAATTGTGACCAATAGTCTCGGTAGGTTGGGTGCGCGTGTTTAGTTACTTGGTCTGTTGCTGCTTGTCGAGATGAAACCATGTATCGGTGCGTCCGGGGTGATGGTGGTCCCGAGATAAGCTCAAAATGTTTATTATACTAAACCCGGCCGATGTCCGGTATAGTAAAATGGTCGAGTGGTACTAGTCTCGGAATTAAAGAGGTTAATTAATTAATTTATCAATAAATTAATATATTAATGAGCGCTATATCTTTGATGTGGGGAGATTATGAATATAAGCAATTCTGGTGTAGGATGGTAGTGCAAAAATTAATCCGTTAGTGGTACGATTAATTTTGTAATGGGTTAATTGAATAAGTAGATTTAATTAATTAATTGGTTAATTATTCCTAAGGGTTAATTCAGTAATTAACAAAGTGGAATTATTTAATTAATTCCTACGGGTTAATTAAGTAATTAACAAAGTGAAATTATTTGTTTAATTAATTAAGTATTAAGTTTCAATTGAAATTAGGAAATCCTAGAGATTAGGAAATCTAGTAGGATTTGATTTATCCTATCAGATTGGTTGCCTAATTGGATTTAGAAACTAATTAGTTACCTAAACCCATTAGGAAGACCAATCCTAAACCAACTTGGGGTCTCTCTTATAACTCTATATATAGACAAGTGATTAGCTAGTCAAGACATACAATTCCATAAGTTTTCAAGACAAGAAACCTAGAGAGAAAAAATCCTAGAGAGAGAAAAAAATTCTCTCTCCAAGTTGGAATGACAAACAGGTTTTAGAAACTCCAGATTCGGATAAATGGCTGCAAGCCATGGAATCTGAAATGCAATCCATGAGGGACAATAAAGTGTGGACTTTGATTGACCCTCCTATTCAGGCAAAGGTTGACGATTGCAAGTGGATTTTCAAGTTAAAACCTGGCGGGATCTTCAAGGCACGACTAGTGGCTAAAGGATTCAGACAGACTCATGGTATTGACTATGATGAAACTTTTTCCCCTGTCGTGATGATCAAGTCCATTAGGACAATGCTTGCCATAACAGCATATTTTGACTATGAGGTATGGCAGATGGATGTTAAGATGGCTTTCCTGAATGGAAACCTACTCGAGGATGTTTATATGAAACAACCCGAGGGATACATCGATCAAAAGCATCCTAATCGAGTATGTAAGCTTCAGTGGTCGATCTATGGACTAAAGCAAGCATCTTAAAGTTGGAATCTTCATTTTGATGAGAAAGTAAAAGGTTACGGTTTCATCAAGAACGAAGATGAGCCTTGTGTTTACAAGAAAGTTAGTGGAGCAAGATTATTTTCCTTTTCCTATATGTGGACGATATCCTGCTCATAGGAAATGACATTCCCTTGATGAAAGACATCAAACAATGGTTGGGGAGTGTATTTTCTATGAAAGACTTGGGAGAAGCCAAAATAATACTAGGTATCAAAATCTATAGGGATAGGTCTAAAAGGCTTGTAGGACTAAGCCAAGAAGGGTATATAGATAATATATTGAAGAGGTTCAATATGTCTAATTCTAAGAATGGTATGGTACCATTCAGACATGACCTCCTCTTAAAGAAGAATCATGTACTTCTAATAAAGAAGAGAGAGATGCGATGAGTAGAGTCCCATATGATTTGGCAATAGGATCTATCATGTATGCCATGTTATGTACCCGCCAGGATATTGCACATGCACTGAGCATGCTAGCAGATACCAACAAGATCCAGGAATGGATCATTGGACTGCAGTCAAGGCAATCTTGAAGTACTTGCGAAGGACAAAAGGATTAATGCTAGTGTACGGAGGATAAGAATAACTCGTCATATAAGGTTACGCCGATGCTGCTTTTCAGACTAATCAAGACGATATGAAGTCACAATCAGGCTATGATTTTAGCCTGAATGGCAGTGCGGTGAGTTGGAAAAGCTCGAAGCATGATACCACAGCCGACTCTACAATAGAATCTGAGTGTATTGCTGCATCAGATGCTGCAAAGGAAGCTGTTTAGTTGAGGAAGTTTGTGTCAGACATCAGAGTGATATCGAGTATCCAAGATCCGATAGACCTCTTCTGTGATAATAACGGGGCCAACGCACAAGCAAAGAAGCCCTGGTCACACCAGAAGACCACACACATACTCAGATGTTATCACCTCATTCGAGAGATCGTCGATCGAGGAGATGTTAAAGAATGCAAAATAGGGTCAGATGACAATATAGCAAATCCTCTCACAAAAGCTCTACCACAGTCAAAGTTTGAGAGTCATGTAATAGAGCTTGGTATTAAATAGTTTAGGACATAGCCCTTCAACGGGCAAGTGGGAGATTGTTGGTGTATGTGCCCTAATAAGGGTTATTAATGTAAATACACTTTGGGGGTTATTTATGTAAATAAGATATATGTCGTTTGTTTGATAATTTATCAAATGAGTTAATTTCATGATAGTAATATTCTTGTGCATATTTAAATTCATGAAATCGATCTGCCAAAAGAAACACTCCATGGACTGATTAGATCATGAGTGATTCTTTTGAGTAGTACTGGTACCAGGATCCTTAGACCATAAATCACTACATGATCTTAGGTGAATTGTAGTGTGCTTTGAAATACGCCTAAGGGGGCCGTAACAGGTTGCCATGTCCGGGTATGATTGGGTACACTATAAGACACGCTAAGGTATGAAGGTGAAGTGATGGGACTACCAGTCTCTCTTAAGTGAGAGATGATATCTTGGCCACTTGATAGTGAACTGAGAAGTGCATGGCTATGCCCAAGGAATGATAAGCATTATCATTTGCTTGATGGATTCAGTGTCACTAAGAGATCAAGTAAACATTTAGCTATATAAGGATGATGTAGAGGCTCGTACGCAGTTTGCTCCGAAAGGTTGTGTTGAATCACCATTCGACCCTCCATTCTAAATTGGGTAGTCATTATGTCTTGCTAGAGACCACTAATGACTTACGGATTAATCAATGAGATTGAGTTACCCATTGCCAATTTGGAATGGGCCTACAGGATTGCACATAAGAAAGTTCGATGATACAGAATAAGTAGTCTTGCCTACAATAAGTATAATTGTTATACTTAAATAAATAAGTTTTAATTAAATGGTTTAATTAAATATTATTGAAAAGTTCTGTGGTATTAATTAATAGTTAATTAATTACATAGGAACAATTGGGATGGGTTGATAAATCAAGGGACTTAATTGCAATTGAAATTCTTGACCCATCAGCCTGATCCATGGGCTTGGTGTATAACCCAAATCATTAAGGTATTATTTAATACTGATTTGGAATCAATAAATATTATTTAAATACTGATTTGGAATCAGTAAAATAATATTTGGTAATAATACTGATTTGGAATATGACGAAAATCAGTTAAGTAATAATCGGATGATTACAATACTGATTTTGGAATTTTGATCTCTACAAATATCCTAGGGATATTAATGTAGGAGGATGATGATTTTGAATTAGAAAAATCAGATCAGACAAGAATACACAAAATTCCCAAATTCTCTCTGTAGGCAAGATCGGCAAGCACCAGATCTGCGTATGCTTTCGTGCCTGAAAGTAGAGAGTCCTTTAAGGAAGGATTTTTGGTGGTGATAGACGTAACCGGAGCAGAAGGCTTGGACCAACATCAAACAAGGATCCAGGTGCGGCAACCGATTACGCTACAAGGGTAAGCTTTGGAAGCTTTAAACGTAGGATTAATTAAACACTAAATTGGAATAGGCATGAATCCGCTGTGTAAATTTTTGAAAATCATGCCTTCGATCCCAACGGTGGTATCAGAGCCAGGCTCATATTAATTTTAGTGTTTGAATTAAAATTGGATTTTAATTAAAATTGGATTTAATAAGTTTTTTTTTGAAAATAATGATTTTGGAAGAAAGAAAACAAAGAAAAAACAATTTTTTATTATTTTCTTGGAAAAATAATTAAAATTCATTTTCTAAAATTGGTTGAAGGCTGCCGGATTTTTTGCCTGAAAATCGATGGTCGCCAGATTTCATAATTTTGGCCTTAAAAATTGTGGGTTTTTGTTCCTTATTATCCCGGAAATGGTTTCGGCTAAATAGAGGTTTCAAATCGGGTTTCAAAACGCGTTTAATGCATCTGGGTTTTGAACCCCTCTACCAAAAAAACGAGTCGATTCTTCGCGCTGGTGATCGAAGAAAGCTGAAAGGTCTTGCCTGGACTTTGATTATTGTGGTTTCCTGACCGATTAGAGAATAATGCCGCGGCGAATGTCTCCACTGGATCTCTTAAAAGCCGAATCGGCCAAGGGTCGGGTTTTCTTCGTGGGATCTTCGAACGGCGAGTTTCGTCAGTCGGGGACTCCACGGTCGAAGAGGCTAGGATCGGGAGGTAAGATGGTGACGGGTGCTATAATTGCAGCACCGAGAGGAGACCAGCGCTTGCGGATTCGCAGCGCCGAAAGAGAAAAATGGTGCCGGGCACTGGAAATAGAAGCCGGAGAAGAAAAGAGTTTGAGGGTGAAAAGGGTTGGCGGCGGCTAGGGTGGAGCCCTAGGGGCTGATTTTACTAAAATACCCCGACGCCCTATCAAACCCTAAAATGGAAAGGGATGAGGCAAATGCCCTAGTAGGCTTAAATTACTAAACTGCCCCCGCTTGGCCAGATTTTAAAATAGTCTTAAAATTGCAGAATAGCCCTTGGACTTTGAGTCCTCCTAAAAACCCTAGCCCATAATTTTATTTAAATTACCAAATTACCCATAATTTAAAGAAAATTGTTTTCTGATTTTTAATTTTGGTAAGATTTTAAATTTTAATTTTGGAATAAAATGAAATCTTATCAAATTTTAGTTTTAAAATATTAAAATTAGATTTTAAAATATCTTAAGTTAGTTATCTTAATAAGATTAGGATAATTAGATCATAAATAGAATAATTAATTTGATTAAGTTTATTCTTTATTGATGCATTTAAATATGGTATGATTTATTTAAATGCTTTAAATATTTGCATACATATTTTGGTATGTTCATGCATCATTTATCATAAATGATTAAACAAGAAAAAGGAAAGATTGGTTAAAATTGATTACGACACAATCAATTTTAATTGTATAGAATATTTTGGAAATATTCAATTACACAATCTTTTAAATTAATTGGTTTAATTAAAATGGGCTTGTATGAGCATATGCATTTATGTGTTTTAAAGCATGAATTGGGCTTATTAATGTTTTAAAAGTTGGGGCCTGCGAGCCATTTAAATTTGGGCCTGCGTGCCTATTAAAATGATTATGTAATAATTAGGCCCAAGAGAAGTTTCCAAGAGGAGTCCATAGTGGAGCCCAGGAACGGGAGCCCAACAATGAAGGCCCGAACATGAAGTCTTGTTACTTTAAGAGGCCATGTAATAGACTAGAGCCCAATTCATTGCTTTTATTCATTTTATTTATTTGATATGCAAATGAATGTTAAAAACGAAAATACATGTTAAGCCGATCAAACTATAATCCCAAAAACCCGAGTTGTTTTTGCTTCCATACTTGGGTGCCCGCCAGAGCGCCGAATGTCTGTGGACATGGAGAGCCCAAGGGCCTCAGGTTTTCTTCGTGCGGCGAGTTGTCACATATGAGTGGAAAAACTGTTTGGGTATTAGATGCTCAACTTTATCACTACCACTTGTTATGGAAAAACTGTGTGGGTATCAATTGATGTGTTGCCTTGAGGGATGGTTTGACTTGGGAAAATTAATCCTAGCTTGACCCGATAAGTTGACTAGGGATTAATTTTGCAAAGATAGGATGGTGTCAAACATTTGGAATGTTCATCCTATCACCGAAAAGTTACATGGTATGCAATTGGAAAGCGTTAGATTACATGGAATGTAATTTGAACGTTGCCTACTAAAAGAGCCCGATCCTACGATACTTGCCAAAGCAAGACTAGGGTTAGCTCTTTTTGATTTTCGGCCCACAATCTAGCACCACCACGAAATTGTTTGGGATTTCAATTTTGGCTATTGTGGAAAAATGATTTAAAAAAACTCATCCTAATATTTTGCATTTATTCTTTGTAGAAATGGCATCATCTAGCACTAATGTTATTTCAGACTTCACTCAATGAAGTATATTGGATAAAGACAAATTGGTTGGACCAAACTTGTTAGACTGGGAAAGAAACTTGAGAATTGTTCTCAAGCAAGAAAGGAAGCTACATGTCTTAGAGACTGTTTTACCTGAACCACCACAGAATGCCACGGCTATTGTTCAGCGAGCATGGGATAAGCAGAAAAGCGATTCTGATGATGTGATGTGCTTGATGCTCGCGTCTATGACAGGCGAGCTTCAAAAGCAGTTCATGAATTTGGAAGCGTTCCGGATTTATGAGTCAGTGAAGGAAAAGTTTCATGAACAAGCTCGTGTCTTTGTTATCGAAATAAATCTTTCTATGTCCACCTCATGGGTACTGGATATGGGACTCACATTTGTACTAAAGTACAAGGACTCAGAAATAGAAGGATGACAAGGAAAGGTGAAGTTGATCTCCGAGTGGGCAACGGAGCAAGGGTTGCTACTGTTGAAGTGGGAGATTACACTTTATCTTTACCTTCCGGTTTAAACATTGAACTTGAGAATTGATATTATGTACCTGCTTTGAGCAGGAATATTATTTCAATTTCTTGTTTGGATATTAAAGGATTTCGTTTTATTATTGGTAATAATTCGTTATCTTTATATTGGAATGATGTTTTATATGGAGATGCAAATTTGTGCAACGGCCTATATGTCTTGGATTCGAGCCAAGAAAGACCGGTCTATAACATTGAAAAGAAGGCTAAATCAATTAAGTTTGATATGAGTCCAACTTACCTTTGGCATTGTCGATTAGGCCATGCAAATGAAAAGCGAGTTCAAAAGCTTCACAATGATGGAGTGCTTGGGTCATTTGATTTTGAATCATATGATACCTGTGAACCCTACTTGCAAGGCAAAATGACAAAGAGTCCTTTCAACAAGAAAGGGGAAAGAACAAGTGAGCTCTTGGATCTAATACATACGGATGTATGTGGACCAATGAGCACACAAGAATACTTCGTGACTTTTACTGATAACTATAATAGATATGGGTATGTCTATTTAATGAGGTATAAAAGTGAAACTTTTGAAAAGTTCAAAGAGTTTAAAAACGAAGTAGATAATCAGTTGGATAGAAGGATTAAGGCTACTCACTCTATGTTAGTTTTGAATACAAAAAAGCTATAGCTTGTATCAAAAACTAATATCCACAGTTGACATATCATTTTGTTTCGGTATAAATTTGTTCCTTTATATCATAGAACTAGATAACAGGGTGTGGACAGACACAATAGATACCGTTATTGGTTAAAGTATTGATATATAAAAAGTATGCTCGTAACCGAGATAGTCTGAACATACTATCGGTATAGGTTATTGTGTGGTTTGCAAATTAGTTTATCTAAACTAGTTTAAATCACACGAATATGCCCGGGGCATATTGAGCACGACGAGTTTGGATAGAATTGACTTATACTGACCGGCGTAGTCAATTCGGTCCTCGTATTCCGTCTCTGAATCCCGAGATTGGGACAGGCGCGAGGGTTGGATATCGTATGCTTTGATTTGTCAAAGAGTGCGGTCGATTGAAGCTTATACCTCAGTAGGTTGGGTATGCAGTGTTTAGCTTCTTACGTGCCGCTGCTAGTCGGAGGAATCCACGTACCGGTTCGCCGGGTTGATGGTGCTCCCGAGATGAGCTCATAAGGTTATTATACTAAACCCGGCCGGTGAACTTTATGTTCGGTATAATAAAAGGACGAGTGGTACTAATCTCAAAAACCAAGAAGTCGGTGAATTAATTTGTCAGTAAATTGATAAACTGATGAGCGCTAGATCTTTAATATGGGGAGATAGAATAAAATATTATTGCGCGATGTAAAGTCATTTTCGAGCGGTAGTTCCATAATTGGTCCGTTAGTGGTACGACCGATTATGCATTTGACTAATCGACAAGGTAAATTAATTAATCCAAAAGGTTTAATTAATATTTAATCGACAAAGTGAATTTAAAAATTAATTCTATTTGAATTAATTAATTCTAAGGGTTCGATTAAATTAAATTAACAAAGTGGGTTAAATAAATTAATTTAAATGGGTCGATTGGAGTTGATTAGTCGGGAAACTTAAGAAACTTAAGAAAATTAAGGCCTAAGAAACTTAAGAAAATCTTGCAAGACAACTTTGTCTTCCTTGAGTGAGAAAGTTCTAGAGAGAGACTTTCCTTCCTTCTTTAGTTTCTTTGAAAAACGAACTTGGAATCTCACTTCTCGATTTTAGATTAAGTCCAAAGAACAAATTTTTAGATAGCCCATTGATTTATTTGAGTTGCCCACTATCGGACACTGTTCATCGGATACTGCTCATCGGTACTGTTCACCGGACACTGTTCATCGGATACTGTTCACCGGACACTGTTCACGGAATTCACTGTTCACTCCGGGGTGCTTGATCTAGCAGGGTTTGTGTTGATCTCTTCCTTGGGTTGGTGATCCATAATCCCGGTTGTCCAGATCGTGACCGGAGTTGAAGTGGGTTCGACTTTATTGGCGAGAAAAGTAGTGGACAGCAGTTTTTTGGGTTAAAGGTTTGATCTTTTGGGCATATTTGATCTAATTGAGGGATTTTCTTGGCGGGTTTCTCGTGGGCTTTGGTAGCAGACTTCGATAGATTATTGTCCACGCAATATTCGAAGTTTTCTCGGAGTTATCTTTTGGATTTCTATTGGAATCGCAACAAAGATTGGATTTTTCTTTAGGCAAGGGACTTCGCTTCAAAAGGTAGTATCTTTAAACATTCTGCTTTAATTAAAGATCGAATCTTTTGTGTCCCGATTAATAAATTAAATAAGTATAAGCCTAGATCCATTCATGGGAAAACTAATTTGAACCTGAGCTTGGTCGAAAGCTTCCGATTCTGGAATGTATTGCACCAAAGTGAGGTTTTCGATTTAGCCTCGGCTTGTTCAGTTTTCCTTCACTCTAATCGGGGAGGTGACTACCTTAGTGATGAGTTCGATGGCTATCTAAAACAGTGTGGAATTGTTTCATAGCTGACTCCACCGGGAACACCTTAATAGAATGGTGTATCCGAAAGGAGAAATCGGACCTTATTAGATATGGTTCGATCAATGATGGGCCAAGCGACTCTCCCTACATCCTTTTGGGGTTATGCTCTCCTTTCTGCTGCCTACTTATTGAATCGTATTCCATCTAAGGCAGTAGATAGGACTCCATATGAGATATGGATAGTTCGGAAGCCCTATATATCCTATCTGCGAGTTTGGGGTTGTCAAGCTCATGTAAAGTGTTTACAAAGTAATAAGCTTGAACCCAAAACTGACAAATGCCTATTTGTGGGATATCCTAAGGAAACCAAAGGATATCAATTCTACAACCCAAATGAGAACAAAGTGTTCGTTGCTCGAGGAGCTACTTTCTTAGAGAAATAATTTCTGTACAAAAAAGACAGTGGGAGTAGAATAAAACTCGGAGAAGTTCAAGAACCACAAGATAATGTAGAACGATCTACAAAAACTTAGATAGAAGTTGGCATAGAAACTCATGAAGATGAGCAACCTGAGCCAACAACACAATAACCTATAAGATCTGGTAGATCTCGTCACCAACCCGAGAGATACGGATTTCTCATGACTGACGATCAAGATTTGATCTTGGTGGACTCTAATGAGTCCGCGAATGACAAACAGGTTTTTGAAAGTCCAGATTCGGATAAATGGCTGCAAGCTATGGAATCTAAAATGCAATCCATGAGGGACAACAAAGTGTGGACTTTGATTGAACCTCCTGTTCAGGCAAAGGTTGCCGATTACAAGTGGATTTTCAAGTTAAAACCTGGCGGGATCTTCAAAGCACGACTAGTGGCTAAAGGTTTCAGACACACTCATGGTGTTGACTATGATGAAACTTTTTCCCTGTCGTGATGCTCAAGTCCATTAGGACAATGCTTACCATAGCAGCATATTTTGACTATGAAGTATGGCAGATGGATGTTAAGACGGCTTTCCTGAATAGAAACCTACTCGAAGATGTTTATAAAAAACAACCCGAGGGATACATTAATCAAAAGCATCCTAATCGAGTATGTAAGTTTCAGAGGTCGATCTATGGACTAAAGCAAGCATCACAAAGTTGGAATCTTCGTTTTGATAAGGAAGTAAAAGGTTACGGTTTCATCAAGAACGAAGTTAGTGAGAGCAAGATTCTTTTCCTTGTCCTATATGTGGATGACATCCTGCTCATAGGAAATGACATTCCCTTGATGAAAGACATCAAACAATGGTTGGGGAGTGTATTTTCTATGAAAGACTTGGGAGAAGCCAAAATGATACTAGGTATATAGACAAGATATTGAAGAGGTTCAATATGTCTAATTCTAAGAATGGTATGGTACCATTCAGACATGGCCCCCTCTTAAGGAAGAACCAATGTCCTTCTAATAAAGAGGAGAGAGATGCGATGAGTAGAGTCCCATATGCTTTGGCAATAAGATCTATCATGTATGCCATGTTATGTACCCGCCCTGATATTGCACTTGCACTGAACATGACTAGCATATACCAACAAGATCCAGGAATGGATCATTGGACTGCAGTCAAGGCAATCCTGAAGTACTTGCGAAGGACAAAAGGATTAATGCTAGTGTATGGAGGATAAGAATAGCTCGTCATATAAGGTTACGCCAATGTTGCTTTCCAGACTAATCAAGACGATATGAAGTCACAATCAGGCTATGTTTTTAGCCTGAATGGCGGTGCGGTGAGTTGGAAAAGCTCGAAGCATGATACCACAGCTGACTCTACAATAGAATCTAAGTGTATTGCTGCATCAGATGCTACAAAGGAAGTTGTTTGGTTGAGGAAGTTTGTGTCAGACATCAGAGTGATACCGAGTATCCAAGATCCGATAGACCTATTCTGTGATAATAATCGGGCCATCGCACAAGTAAAGGAGCCCCAGTCACACCAGAAGACCAAACACATACTCAGACGTTATCACCTCATTCGAGATATCATCGATCGAGGAGATGTTAAAGTATGCAAAATAGGGTCAGACGACAATATAGCAGATCCTCTCACAAAAGCTCTACCACAGTCAAGGTTTGAGAGTCATCTAATAGAGCTTGGTCTTAAATAGTTTAGGACATAGCCCTTTAACGGGCAAGTGGGAGATTGTTGGTGTATGTGCCCTAATGAGGGCTATTTATGTAAATAAGATATATGTCGTTTGTTTGATAATTTATCAAATGAATTAATTTCATGATAGTAATATTCTTGTGCATATTTAAATTCATGAAATCGATCCGCCAAAAGAAACACTCCATGGACTGATTAGATCATGAGTGATTCTTTTGAGTAGTACTGGTATGAGGATCCTTAGACCAGAAATCACTACATGATCTTAGGTGAATTGTAGTGTGCTTTGACATACGCCTAACGGGGCTGTAAGAGGTTGCCAAGTCTGGGTATGATTGGGTACACTATAAGACACACTAAGGTATGTAGGTGAAGTGATGGGACTACACGTCTCTCTTAAGTGAGAGATGATATCTTGGCCACTTGATAGTGAACTGAGAAGTGCATGGCCATGCCCAAGGAATGATAAGCGTCATCATTTTCTTGATGGATTCAGTGTCACTAAGAGATCAAGTAAACGTTTAGCTATATAAGGATGATGGTTCCATGCCTTATGCTAAATGGGATATCAATGTAGAGAATCGTACGCAGTTTGCTCCGAAAGGTTGTGTTGAATCACCATTCGACCCTCCATTCTAAATTGGGTAGTCATTATGTCTTGCTAGAGACCACTAATGACTTATTGATTAATCAATGAGATTGAGTTACCCATTGCCAATTTGGAATGGGCCTACAGGATCGCACATAAGAAAGTTCGATGATGCAGAATAAGTAGTCTTGCCTACAATAAGTATAATTGTTATACTTAAATAAAGAAGTTTTAATTAAATGGTTTAATTAAATATTATTGAAAAGTTCTGTGGTATTAATTAATAGTTAATTAATTACCTGGGAACAATTGGGATGGGTTGATAAATCAAGGGACTTAATTGCAATTGAAGTTCTTGACCCATCAGCCTGATCCATGGGTCATGGGTTGATCCATGGGCTTGGTGTATAACCCAAATCATTAAGGTATTATTTAATACTGATTTGGAGTCAGTAAATATTATTTAAATACTGATTTGGAATCAGTAAAATAATATTTGGTAAGAATACTGATTTGGAATATGACGAAAATCAGTTAAGTAATAATTTGATGATTACAATACTGATTTTGGAAATTTGGTCTCTACAAATATTCTAGGGATATTAATGTAGGAAGATGATGATTTTGAATTAGAAAAATCAGATCAGACAAAAATACACAAAATTCCCAAATTCTCTCTGTAGGCAAGATCGGTTAGCACCAGATCTGCGTATGCTTTCGTGCCTGAAAGTAGAGAGTCCTTCAAGGAAGGATTTTTGGTGGTGACAGACGTAACCGGAGCAGAAGGCTTGGACCAACATCAAACAAGGATCCAGGTGCGGCAACCGATTACGCTACAAGGGTAAGCTTTAGAAGCTTTCAACGTAGGATTAATTAAACACTAAATTGGAATAGGCATGAATCCGCTGTGTAAATTTTTGAAAATCATGCCTTCGATCCCAACGGTGGTATCAGAGCCAGGCTCATATTAATTTTAGTGTTTGAATTAAAATTGAATTTAATAAGTTTTTTTGAAAATCATGATTTTGGAAGAAAGAAAACAAAGAAAAAAAACAATTTTTTATTATTTTCTTGGAAAAAAATTAAAATTCATTTTCTAAAATTGGTTGAAGGCTACCAGATTTTTTGCCAGAAAATCGATGGTCGCCGGATTTCATAATTTAGGCCTTAAAAATTGTGGGTGTTTGTTCCTTATTATCCCGAAAATGGTTTCAGCTAAATAGAGGTTTCAAATCAAGTTTCAAAACGCGTTTAATGCAACTGGGTTTTGAACCCCTCCACCTAAAAAACGAGTCGATTCTTCGCGCTGGTGATCAAAGAAAGCTGAAAGGTCTTGGCCGGACTTCGATTATTGCAGTTTCCTGATTGATTAGAGAATAAAGCCGCGGTGAATGTCACAGCTGGATCTCTTAAAAGCCGAATCGGCCAAGGGTCGGGTTTTCTTCGTGGGATCTTCGAACGGCGAGTTTCGTCAGTCGGGGACTCCACAGTCGAAGAGGCTACGATCGGGAGGTAAGATGGTGACTGGTGCTATAATTGCAGCACCGAGAGGAGACCAGCGCTTGCGGATTCGCAGCGCCGAAAGAGAACATCGGTGCCGGGCGCCGAAAATAGAAGCTGGCGAATAAAGGAGTTTGAGGGAGAAAAGGGTTGGCGGCGGCTAGGGTGAAGCCCTAGGGGCTGATTTTACTAAAATACCCCGTAGCCCTATCAAACCCTAAAATGGAAAGGGAGGAGGCAAATGCCCTAATAGGCTTAAATTACTAAACTGCCCCCGCCTGGCCAGATTTTAAAATAGTCTTAAAATTTCAGAATAGCCCCTGGACTTTGAGTCCTCCTCAAAACCCTAACCCATAATTTTATTTAAATTACCAAATTACCCAGAATTTAAAGAAAATTGTTTTCTGATTTTTAATTTTGGTAAGATTTTAAATTTTAATTTTGGAATAAAATCAAATCTTATCAAATTTTAGTTTTAAAATATTAAAATTAGATTTTAAAATATCTTAAATTAGTTATCTTAATAAGATTAGGATAATTAGATCATAAATAGAATAATTAATTTGATTAAGTTTATTCTTTATTGATGCATTTAAATATGGTATGATTTATTTAAATGGTTTAAATATTTGCATACATATTTTGGTATGTTCATGCATCATTTATCATAAATGATTGAACAAGAAAAAGGAAAGATTGGTTAAAATTGATTATGACACAATCAATTTTAATTGTATAGAATATTTTGGAAATATTCAATTACACAATCTTTTAAATTAATTGGCTTAATTAAAATGGGCTTGTATGAGCATATGCATTTATGTGATTTAAAGCACGAATTGGGCTTATTAATGTTTTAAAAGTTGGGGCCTGTGAGCCATTTGAATTTGGGTCTGCGTGCCTATTAAAATGATTATGTAATAGTTAGGCCCAAGAGAAGTTTCCAAGAGGAGTCCATACTGGAGCCCAGGAATGGGAGCCCAACAATGAAGGCCCGAACATGATGTCTTGTTACTTTAAGAGGCCCTGTAATAGATTTGAGCCCAATTCATTGCTTTTATTCATTTTATTTATTTGATATGCAAATGAATGTTAAAAACAAAAATACATGTTAAGCCGATCAAACTAAAATCCCAAAAACCCGAGTTGTTTTTGCTTCCATACTTGAGGGCCCGCCAGACCGTCGAATGTCTGTGGACTTAGAGAGCCCAAGGGCCTCAGGTTTTCTTCATGCGGCGAGTTGTCACATATGAGTGGAAAAACTGTTTTGGTATTAGATGTTCTACTTTATCACTACCACTTGTTATGGAAAAACTGTGTGGGTATCAATTGATGTGCTGCCTTGAGGGATGTTTTGACTTGGGAATATTAATCCTAGCTTGACCCGATAAGTTGACTAGGGATTAATTTTGCAAAGATAGGATGGTGTCAAACATTTGGAATGTTCATCCTATCACCGAAAAGTTGCATGGTATGCAATTGGAAAGCGTTAGATTACATGGAATGTAATTTGAACGTTGCCTACCAAAAGAGCCCGATCATACGATACTTGCCAAAGCAAGACTGAGGTTAACTCTTTTTAGATTTTCGACCCACAATCTAGCACCAACACGAAATTGTTTGGGATTTCAATTTTGGCTATTGTTGAAAAATGATTTTAAAAAACTCATCCTAATATTTTGCATTTATTCTTTGTAGAAATGGCATCATTTAGCACTAATATTATTTCAAACTTCACTCTAAGAAGTATATTGGATAGAGACAAATTGGTTGGACCAAACTTATTAGACTGGGAAAGAAACTTAAGAATTGTTCTCAAGCAAGAAAGGAAGCTACATGCCTCAGACTGTTTTACCTGAACCACCACAGAATGCCATGGCTACTGTTCAGCAAGTAAGGGATAAGCTGAAAAGCGATTCTGATGATGTGACGTGCTTGATGCTCGCGTCTATGACAGGCGAGCTTCAAAAGCAGTTCATGAATTTGGAAGCGTTCCGGATTTACGAGTCAGTGAAGGAAAAGTTTCATGAACAAGCTCGTGTCTTTGTTATCGAAATAAATCTTTCTATGTCCACCTCATGGGTATTAGATACTGGATATGGGGCTCACATTTGTACTAATGTACAAGGACTCAGAAATAGAAGGATGACAAGGAAATGTGAAGTTGATCTCCGAGTGGGCAACGGAGCAAGGGTTGCTACTGTTGAAGTGGGAGATTACACTTTATCTTTACCTTCCAGTTTAAACATTGAACTTGAGAATTGTTATTATGTACCTGCTTTGAGCATGAATATTATTTCAATTTCTTGTTTGGATATTAGAGGATTTCATTTTATTATTGGTAATAATTCGTTATCTTTATATCGGAATGATGTTTTATATGGAGTTGCAAATTTGTGCAACGGCCTATATGTCTTGGATTTGAGCCAAGAAAGACCGGTCTATAACATTGAAAAGAATGGTAAATCAATTAAGTTTGATATGAGTCTAACTTACCTTTGGCATTGTCGATTAGGCTATGCAAATGAAAAGCGAGTTCAAAAGTTTCACAAGGATGGAGTGCTTGGGTCGTTTGATTTTAAATCATATGATACCTGTGAACCCTGCTTGTAAGGCAAAATGACAAAGAGTTCTTTCAACAAGAAAGAGGAAAGAACAAGTGAGCTATTGGATCTAATACATACGGATGTATGTGGACCAATGAGCACACAAGAATACTTCGTGACTTTTACTGATGACTATAGTAGATATGGGTATGTCTACTTAATGAGGTATAAAAGTGAAACTTTTGAAAAGTTCAAAGAGTTTAAAAATGAAGTAGATAATCCGTTTGATAGAAGGATTAAGGCTATTCACTTTTATCGGGGAAGTGACTACCTTAGTGATGAGTTCGATGGCTATCTAACACAGTGTGGAATTGTTTCACAGCTGACTCCACCAGGAACACCTTAATAGAATGGTGTATCCAAAAGGAGAAATCGGACCTTATTAGATATGGTTCGATCAATGATAGGCCAAGCGACTCTCCCTACATACTTTTGGGGTTTTGCTCTCCTTTCCGCTGCCTACTTATTGAATCGTATTCCATCTAAGGCAGTAGATAAGACTCCATATGAGATATGGGTGATTCGGAAGCCCTATATGTCCTAGCTGCGAGTTTGGGGTTTTCAAGCTCATGTAAAGTGTTTACAAAGTAAAAAGCTTGAACCCAAAATTGACAAATACCTATTTGTGGGATATCCTAAGGAAACCAAAGGATATCAATTCTTCAACCCAATTGAGAACAAAGTGTTCGTTGCTCGAGGAGCTACTTTCTTAGAGAAATAATTTATGTACAAGAAAGACAGTGGGAGTAGAATAGAACTTGGAGAAGTTCAAGAACCACAAGAGAATGTAGAACGATCTACAGAAACTCAGATAGAATTTGGCATGGAAACTCATGAAGATGAGCAACCTGAGCCAACAACACAAGAACCTAGAAGATTTGGTAGATCTCGTCACCAACTCAAGAGATACGGATTTCTCGTGACTGACGATAAAGATTTGATCTTGGTGGACTCTAAGGAGCCTGCGAATGACAAACAGGTTTTAGAAAGTCCATATTCGGATAAATGGATACAAGCCATGGAATCTGAAATGCAATCCATGAGGGACAATAAAGTGTGGACTTTAATTGACCCTTCTGTTCAGGCAAAGGTTGTCGATTGCAAGTGGATTTTCTAGTTAAAACCTGGAGGGATCTTCAAGGCACGACTAGTGGCTAAAGGTTTCAGACAGACTCATGGTATTGACTATGATGAAACTTTTTCCCCTGTCATGATGCTCAAGTCCATTAGGACAATGCTTGCCATAGCAACATATTTTGACTATGAGGTATGGAAACTGGATGCTAAGACGGCTTTCCTGGGATACATCGATCAAAAGCATCCTAATCTAGTATGTAAGCTTCAGAGGTCGATCTATGAACTAAAACAAGCATCTCAAAGTTGGAATCTTCGTTTTGATGAGGAAGTAAAAGGTTACGGTTTCATCAAGAACGAAGATGAGCCTTGTGTTTATAAAAAAGTTAGTAGGAGTAAGATTCTTTTCCTTGTCCTATATATGGACGACATCCTGTTCATAGGAAATTACATTCCCTTGATGAAAGACATCAAACAATGGTTGGGGAGTGTATTTTCTATAAAAGACTTGGGAGAACCAAAATGATACTAGGTATCAAGATCTATGGAGATAGGTCTAAAAGGCTTCTAGGACTAAGTCAAGAAGGGTATATAGACAAGATATTGTAGAGGTTCAATATGTCTAATTCTAAGAATGGTATGGTACCATTCAGACATTGCCTCCTCTTGAAGAAGAACCAATGTCCTTCTAATAAAGAAGAGAGGGATGCGATGAGTAGAGTCCCATATGCTTTGGCAATAGGATCTATCATGTATGCCATATTATGTACCCACCCAGATATCCCACATGCACTGAGCATGACTAGCAGATACCAACAAGATCCATGAATAGATAATTGGACTGCAGTCAAGGAAATCCTAAAGTACTTGCGAAGGACAAAAGGATTAATGTTAGTGTACGGAGGATAAGAATAGCTCGTCATATAAGGTTACGCAGATACTGCTTTCCAGACTAATCAAGACGATATGAAGTCACAATCAGGCTATGTTTTTAGCCTGAATGGCGGTGTGGTGAGTTGGAAAAGCTCGAAGCATGATACCACAACCGACTCTACAATAGAATCTGAATATATTGCTGCATCAGATGCTACAAATGAAGCTGTTTGGTTGAGGAAGTTTGTGTCAGACATCAGAGTGATACCGAGTATCCAAGATCCGATAGACCTCTTCTGTGATAATAACGGGGCCATCGCACAAGCAAAGGGGCCCCGATTACACCAGAAGACCAAACACATACTCAGACGTTATCACCTCATTCGAGAGATTGTCGATCAAGGAGATGTTAAAGTATGCAAAATAGGGTCAGATGACAATATAGCAGATCCTCTCACAAAAAATCTACCACAGTCAAAGTTTGAGAGTCATGTAATAGAGCCTGGTCTTAAATAGTTTAGGACATAGCCCTTCAATGGGCAAGTGGGAGATTGTTGTTGTATGTGACCTAATGAGGGCTATTTATGTAAATAAACTTTGAGGGTTATTTATGTAAATAAGATATATGTCATTTGTTTGATAATTTATCAAATGAGTTAATTTCATGATAGCAATATTCTTGTGCATACTTAAATTCGTGAAATCGATCCGCCAAAAGAAACACTCCATGGACTGATTAGATCATGAGTGATTCTTTTGAGTAGTACTGGTACGAGGATCCTTAGACCAGAAATCACTACATGATCTTAGGTGAATTGTAGTGTGCTTTGACATACGCCTAACGGGGCCGTAACAGGTTGCCAAGTACGGGTATGATTGGGTACACTATAAGACATGCAAAGGTATGTAGGTGAAGTGATGGGACTACAAGTCTCTCTTAAGTGAGAGATGATATCTTGGCCACTTGATAGTGAACTGAGAAGTGCATGGCTATGCCCAAGGAATGATAAGCGTTATCATTTGCTTGATGGATTCAGTGTCATTAAGAGATCAAGTAAAGGTTTAGCTATATAAGGATGATGGTTCCATGCCTTATGCTAAACGGGATATCAATGTAAAGGATCGTACGCAGTTTGCTTGGAAAGGTTGTGTTGAATCACCATTCGACCCTCCATTCTGAATTGGGTAGTCATTATGTCTTGCTAGAGACCACTAATGACTTATGGATTAATCAATGAGATTGAGTTACCCATTGCCAATTTGGAATGGGCCCACAGGATTGCACATAAGAAAGTTCGATGATGCAGAATAAGTAGTCTTGCCTACAATAAGTATAATTGTTATACTTAAATAAATAAGATTTAATTAAATGGTTTAATTAAATATTATTGAAAAGTTCTGTGGTATTAATTAATAGTTAATTAATTACCTGGTAACAATTGAGATGGGCTGATAAATCAAGGGACTTAATTGGAATTGAAGTTCTTGACCCATCCGCCTGATCCATGGGTCATGGGTTGATCCATGGGCTTGGTGTATAACCCAAATCATTAAGGTATTATTTAATACTGATTTGGAATTAGTAAATATTATTTAAATACTAATTTGGAATCAGTAAAATAATATTTGGTAATAATACTGATTTGGAATATGACGAAAATCAGTTAAGTAATAATTGGATGATTACAATACTAATTTTGGAAATTTGATCTCTACAAATATCCTAGGGATATTAATGTAGGAGGATGATGATTTTGAATTAGAAAAATCAGATCAAACAAAAATACACAAAATTCCCAAATTCTCTCTGTAGGCAAGATCGGCTAGCACCAGATCTGCGTAGGCTTTCGTGCTTGAAAGTAGAGAGTCCTTCAAGGAAGGATTTTTGGTGGTGACAGATGTAACCAGAGCAGAAGGCTTGGACCAACATCAAACAAGAATCCAGGTGCGGCAACCGATTACGCTACAAGGTTAAGCTTTAGATGCTTTAAATGTAGGATTAATTAAACACTAAATTGGAATAGGCATGAATCCGCTGTGTAAATTTTTGAAAATCATGCCTTCGATCCCAACACTTTGATGTGGGGAGATAGAAGAAAATATAGTCGCGCAATGTAAAGTCTTTTTTTAGCGGTAATTTCGTAATTGGTCCGTTAGTGGTACGACTATTTATGTGTTTGACTAATCGATAAAGTGAATTAATTAATCCAGAAGGTTTAATTAATATTTAATTGACAAAGTGGATTAAGAAAATTAATTCTATATAAATTAATTAATCCTAAGGGTTGGATTAAATTAAATTAACGAAGTGGTTAAAGATTTAATTCAAAAGGATCGATTGGAGTTGACTAGTCTAGGAAAGACTAAGGGGTTAACGAAAGTCAAACTAAAAGGCCAAATTTAAAGGCCCATTAGGTCTCCTTAAAAGCTCCTTATAAATGTCCTTTGTTAGGCATTAATGAAGACATAAGGAAACTTGGTGGCCACATAGCCTAGTGAGAGAAAGTCTAGCTTAGAGTGAGAAATTCTTCTTCCTTGTCGAATCTTCTCCTCGAAGTCAGCTAGGAAAGCTTTCTTCTTTGAAACAAATCTCAATTTGATGAATTTTGGAGCAGCCCGGTCCATATTATTTCCAATCGCCGCCAAGCTAGATTTGCCGCAGCTATTGTGAATTCTGGCTACCGTCCACCTTCTCCGGCGTGCTGATCCTACTGCTGCTGTGTTGATCTCTTGCTAGTCTTGGTGATCTATAGTAGTAGTCCAGATCACGGCTGGACAGTATCATCTTATGGTCAGAATTCTCTCATTTGGTGGCAGGCGGTGATTATGCACAGGACTGCTCCGGGCAACAATTCGTCAGGATATTTGAGTCATTTTTGAAGTGGCTTTCCTTAGGATTTCTACATTTTGCTTTGGGCTACTCCGTAGACACTAGCCCATACTAGTTCAGAATCGATTTGGAGTTATTCTTCGGATTTCTTGTGGAATTCGCTTGCCCAAAGTTTTGGATTTCTTTTTGCTAGGGACTTCGCTACAAAGGTATAACCTTTGAACTTTTTACTTTAATTAAAGATTGTATTTTTTGTCCCCATTAATAAATTAAATAAGTATAAGCCTAGATCCATTCATGGGAAAGTGAATTTGAGCCTGAGCTTTGTCGAAAGCTTCCGATTCTGGAATGCATTGCACGAAAGTGAAGTTTTTGATTTAGCCCGGGCTTGTTCTGTTTTTCTTCAAATTCTTATCAGAGAGATTGTTTTGGCTTTATACTTGTTTAATTTATTACACGGCTTTATTTTGGCATTATTATTTTTGTCAAAATGTTTAAACAGGTGGTTATTAGTTTCCTGACTATTATGGTAGAAATTTATTTTTCATTCATACACCCAGAGACATATCCAGGCTCGTATTGTTTTTGAATGAAAATGTCCGTAATAGTAATAACCATGAGCTGGAAGTCGTGTAGGATTAGAAAATTTTGTAGTAGGATTTGATTTTTAACTTATATTCGTGGGTTTTGGTTTCTCGTAATTTTGGGTGATTTCTAATTACGTAGTAAACTTAGAAAACCCGGGCGAATCGAGAGGAATCCAAATAATGAGTGGGAGCGACATGACGGGACGTGTCACTTAGGTGTCACAGAATCAACGATAGAGAAGGTCATGATAGTCGGGAAATTTTAATTTCTTTAATTTCCTGTATTTATCTCTTTTCATTGATTGTGTGTTTTTTGTTTTATTTTGCATGAATGAAAACCAATCCAAACCATTTTAAGAAGTAAAGTGCAATTAACTAAGGTAGATTATTCGCATATTAAAACTCCAACGGTTTTATGGGTGTGAATATCCACAGTTAAGATATCGCATGTTAAAAAGTAAAAATCAACAAACTTAAAAATCTAAGTGGGAGCGGGTTGGTAAATATCTCCATGGCCTCTATTAGGGATTCATATGTGATGTGGGTTAGACCGACGTGCTGGCCAAGGGCCTTCTTCCCTACGGATAAGTCTTCAATCCCGAGATATCACTAGATTGAATTTCTAAAGGGATAACTATAGCGAGTTTAATTGGAGAAATTTGTGATACCCTCGCTAACCGAGGTGCATTAGTATCCTAAGTAACAAGCTTAGAAGTCACGTAATGGCAAACACTTAGTGTAGCATCTGCATTATTCCTCCTAAGAGGTTATGCTGCTTATTGTGTACGGCTAAAATTATCGACTATTAATTTCATTGATCATAAGATCGATGGTCAGGTAATGAAATAAATGAACTTTGGTTCTTCTCGAATGAATATGGGTTGGCATAGACATTCACCCAACGTGAACTGCGTTAATCCCGGTGTGAGAGATGTCGGTAGGAGAATGTATTGTTTTAAGGATATCAATATTTTTGAAAAAGTATACTGAAACTTGACTGTTTATTTTTCAGTTGTTGATTTGTCATTCAACCCACTAGCTGTCATTTTGAATCAGAATAAACTTATGGGTCATAATTATTTTGACTGGAAACGTAACCTGGACATTGTCCTTATCGCTGAGGGTTACAAGTATGTGCTCACTGAGGAGTGCCCCCTAAGCCAAGCAATGATGCCACCCCTGAGCAGCGAGAGACATATACGAGGTGGAAGGAGGCTGATGAGATAACCCGGTGCTACATATTGGCTTCTATGTCGAGTGTACTAAAACACCAGCATCAGTTGTTTACCTCAGCCTATGATATGATGCTCAACCTCAAGGAGGTGTTTGGACATCAGGGTAGGGCAGCCAAGCAGTCTGCTATGAGGAAACTCATGAATGCTTGGATGGCTGAGGGCACTTCAGTGAGGGATCACGTACTGGACATGATGAGTTGCTTCAATGAGATCGAGGTATTGGAAGGTGATATTTATGGGGAGACCCAGGTCGATATCATCCCCCAGAACTTGCCCCCTAATTTCTAGCAGTTTTGGTAGAACTACAATATGGGCAAGCTCTCATATTCACTTCCCGAGCTCATGACTGCATTGGTATCTACTGAAGGCCTCTTTACAGAGAAGAAGCAAGCCTTGGCTACTGTTGGTCCCTCAGGTTCCTCTGCTAGGCCCAAAACCAGGAAGCAAAAGAGGAAGAGAGGCCAAAAAGCAGGAGCTGCTGATCATGGACCCAAGGCGGGCATTGCCAAGAAGCACAAGCTGAAAGGCAAGTGCTTCAGATGTGACTAGGCAGGACATTAAAAGAAGGATTGCCAGAAGCCTTGAGGTATCTGCAAATTTTCCCTAGTTACTGAGACGTGTTTAGCGGCGATTCCCATGGATTCTTGGTGTGTGGATTTAGGAGCCACTGATCACGTTTGTAATTCTTTGGAGGGGTTCCAAGTGACCCGACTGGCTAGAGAATGAGAGTTGCAGGTCTACCTTGGGGATACTACCAGAGTTTCTGTTGTTGCGGTGGGAGTTTTATGTTTTTATTTTTAGACTCTATTTTACATTTGAGAGATTGTCTATATATACCCAGTTTTCGGAAGAATTTTCTTTTAGTTTCTAAACTTTATTAGATGGTTATAAGTATGTTTTTTATGATAATTCTGTTTTTATTAGAAAGAACCAGAGGCTTATATATTCCAGTACATTAGTTGGCAATCTGTTTTTAATTAAGACAAACTCCCCACTTGTACAAAATACAGAAACTAGTAACTCATCACCGAATCATAGTAAGAGAAAGGAGTCTTCCCTTTTGAATCAAACTTATCATTGACACCTGAGACTAGGTCACATTAACCTTAGTAGGATTCAAAGGTTGGGCAATGATGAGTCTTTAGACTCATTAGATATTGACAGTTTTCCTACCCGTGAGTCCTGCTTGGAGGGTAAAATGACCAAGAGGCCTTTCAAGACAAAGGGGTATAGGGCCAAAGAGGTTTTAGAGTTGATTCATTCTGACTTGTGTGAGCCTATGTCAGTTTAGGCTAGAGGTGGTTATGAGTATTTCGTGACATTCACGGATGATTACTCTAAATATGGATACATATACCTGATGCACCATAAGTCTGAATGCTTTGTCAAGTTCAAAGAGTTTAAGACTGAGGTGGAGAACCATCTGGGTAAGAGTATCAAGACCCTGCAGTCTAATCGCGGTGGTGAATACCACTATAGTGAATTTAGGTCCTATTTGTCATAGGTGGGTATTCAGTCCCAGTTGTCTGCACCTGGCACACCCCAGCAGAATGGTGTAGCAGAGAGGAAGAACATGACTCTTATGGATATGGTTAGATCGATGATGAGTTATAGTGAGTTGCCTACCTCATTTTGGGGCTACGCCTTAGAGACAGCGTGTTATCTCCTTAATCTCGTGCCATCTAAATCTGTGCCTACCACACCCTTAGAGTTGTGGACTGGGCGAAAGCCTATTCTGAGACATTTCAGGATTTGGGGTTGTCCAGCACATGTGCTCGAGGTTGATGCAGGTAAGTTAGATTCGAGAACAAAGGCTATGCTATTTGTAGGCTACCCCTAAGGGACGAGAGGTGGTCTATTTTATAGTCCTCAGTATCAGAAGGTGGTAGTGAGCACCAATGACAGATTTCTTGAGGAGAACTATATTTTAGATCACAAGTCAAGCGGCAAGGTAGTATTGGAAGAGCTTAGAAGTCAGTTCATTATTCTAGATGCACGAGTACAGGAAGACACACCACAAGAGACTATGCACACTATCACAGATGATGCTCTTATACAGGCTGCACCTCATCGTAGTGGGTGGGTTGCCAGACAGCCCGAGAGGTACATGGGTTTGGGTGAGTCTTTGGACTTTATCCCTGGCTCTCATGAACTAGACCCTGTTAGCTACAATGAGGCTCTCCAGGATAAAGATGCAGATTCTTGGCAGAGAGGGATGATTGCTGAGATGGGTTCTATGGACTCAAATAAGGTCTGGGAGCTGGCAGACCTTCATGATGGGTTTTGCCCTATTGGGTGCAAATGGGTCTACAAGTGAAACAGAGGATCTGACGGGAGGGTTGAGACCTTTAAGGCTAGGCTTGTGGCGAAGGGGTATACTCAGAAAGAGAATATCGATTATGAGAAGACCTTTTCCCCAGTTGCTATGCTTAAGTTGATCTGGATTCTCTTCGCCATAGCTGCTCATATGGATTATGAGATTTGGTAGATGGACGTCAAGACAGCTTTCTTTAATGGAAGTCTTGAGGAGACCATCTTCATGCAGCAACTAGAGGGTTTCATTGTTCAGGGCCAAAAGCACAAGATATGCAGGCTTAAGAGGTCCATTTATGGACTTAAGCTAGTATCCAGATCTTGGAACATACATTTTGATGAGGTTATCCAGTCCTATGGATTCACTCAGTGTCCGGATGAGCAGTGTGTATATTGCAGGCGTGATGGTGATACGGTGGTGTTCCTCGTACTTTACGTAGATGACATCCTTCTAATTGGCAACAGTAAGAAAGAGTTGTCAAACATAAAGGCATGGTTGTCCAGGTAATTTGATATGAAGGATTTGGGAGAGGCTGAACATATCCTTGGGATCAAGATTATTTGATATCGTAGGAGACATTCTCTGACTCTCTCCCAGGCATCCTACATAGACACGATTCTGGCACGTTTTAACATACAGAACTCCTTGAATGGTTCACTACCTTTCAGTCATGGGGTGCATTTGTCTAAGGAGCAGTGTCCTAAGACTGCTGAGAAGATAGATGCCATTCAAGCAGTACACTATTCTTCTGGAGTGGGTAGCCTCACTTATGCTATGTTATGTACGAGGCCTGATATTTGCTTTACCGTTGGCATGGTTAGCAGATATCAGAGTAACCCTGGGAATACTCACTGGGATGCAGTAAAATGCATTCTCAAGTACTTGCGCAGGACGAGAGATTATGTCCTAGTTTATAGAGCACAGGAGCTTGTACCGTTGGGTTACACAGATTCAGACTTTCAAGGTGATATGGACAAGAGTAAGTCTATCTCTGGGTTTGTGTTTACTCTATAAGGTGGAGCCATAGTATGGCGGAGTGTAAAGAAGAAATGCATGACGGACTCCACCATAGAGGCTGAGTTTGTTGTCTTATCAGAGGTAGTGAAAGAAGCTGTATGGCTTCGGAACTTCCTAATGGACTTAGATGTGGTTCATAAGTTCCTAGGTCTATCACAGTTTATTGTGATAACAATGGTGCAGTTGCTAACGCGAGAGAACCACGAGCCCACAAAGCGAGTAAACACATAGAGCGCAAGTACCACCTGATACGAGAGATCATAAAGAGGGGAGATGTGATCGTGGCTAAGATAGCATCAGATGATAACCTTGCAGATCTTTTCACAAATCCATTGACCCCAAAGGTTTTTGAGAGAGATATGGAGGGCATTGGAGTTAGATTCTTGAGAGATCCATGTGAGTGAGCTTATAGGTGTCCTGTAGATTTCATTAGTGTGTAATAACGGGTTGGAAGGATTTTGTACTTCTTAGTATAGCTTTGAGTATTAGTGGGCGATTGTTTGTTTTTAACACAGAAAAGTTATGGGTTGTATAAAAAACTAATATCCACATATGATATGTCATTTTGTTTCAGTATTAAATTGTTCCATTATATCATAGAACAAGATAACGGGTGTGGAAAGACAATAGATATCGTTATTGGTTAAAGTATTAATATATTAAAAGTATGATTTTATTATGAATGCTTGTAATAGTATAACCAAGTTCTGGAAGCCGTGTAGGATTAGATCAAATCTGTAGTAGGATTTTTTGTATGTAATTGATTTTTAATTTTCCTAGCAAGCCTTGTAGTAGGAGAATTATTTTTTGTAATCGAAGGTGTTAAGGTGGGCAACTTGAATTCGTGGTTTTTGGGTTATTTTTAATTCGTAGAAACCCAGAAAAACCTAGAACGAATTACAAGAATACCAAATACTGTAGGAAAACAAGTGAATGAAGGATTGGAGGTGGCCAGTGGCTCCATAAAAAAATCACCAGCAGAAGCCGCCGGCGCTGCCACTGTGCTGCGCTACAACTGCTGCACAGGCGCACGTGGCAGCAATTGCTGCGCATTGTTGGGCTACGCGCGCAACCTATTTTGCCGATTTTTCCTCCAAGTTCATTTTTTTGAAATTCGAGAGTCAATCATCGAGTGGCGTGACGGGACACGAGATCAAGGAGAAAGATGGAAGCAATTAAAACCATGATAGTCTGGAAATTTATTTCCCGTATTTATAGTTTTAATTTTGTGCTTCAATTTTTGTGCTGTATTTTAGATGCATGATTTTAAAGCATGACTTGTTTTATGCTTGCACATAACTTAGGGTTAGTTAATTGCATGTTAAAATTAGAAAAACCCTCAATTTAGAAATCTAAGTGGGAGTGGGTTGGTTTAATATTCCCATAGCCACCATTATGAGTTCATATGTGATGTGGGTGGACTTGCGCGTTGGCATTAGGGCCTTCCTCCATTCGGATGAGTCCAAACACGAAATCGCTAGATTATGAATTTCAGAGTAAGATGACTAGAGTAAGTTTAACTAGGAGAAATGCGATACCCTCTCCATCTGAGGCGTACTATCTTGAGGTAACAAGCTTAGAAGTCACATAATGGCACACACTTAGTGTACAATTAGTAATATTCCTTCCATCGAGGTTACGCTGCTTATTTGTATGGCTAAAAGCACTGACTATTTGCTACATTGATCAAGAGATCATTTGGTTAGATAGTGTAGTTAATGAACTTGGTTCTTCTCAAACAAATGTGGGTTAGCGTAAACGTCCACACTATCATGGCTTGCAAGAATCTCTAGGTGAATGAGATGTCGGTGGTTTAAATTACTCTTTTGAGGGAAGTCAACAATTGTTAGAATTTCTTGTTAATTTTAAAATTCTAGGATATGCAGTAAAACATTGTCTGTTTATTTAATTTTTAGTATTCGATATGGCATTCAATCATTTTGCTATTATTTTGAAAGACAACAAGTTAACTGGTCGTAATTATATTGATTGGAGCCGTAATTTGGACATTATCCTGACGACTGAGCAGTATAAGTTTGTGCCCACCGAAGTCTGTCTAGATGTGCCTAATGATGATTCTCCTCAAGAGGATAGGGATGCCTAAGCTAGGTAAAAAAACGGATAAGATGGCGCGGTATTACATTCTGGCCTCTATGTCGAATGTGCTGTAACATCAGCTTCATCCAATGGTTTTCTACCTTTAACATGATGGCTCACCTGAGGGAGATGTTTGCTCATCAAGGCAGGACAGCTAGGCAATCAGCCATGAGGAATATCATGAATACTAGAATGGCTGAGGGCTCGTCGGTGAGAGATCTTGTGCTTCACATGATCATTAGCATCAATGAGATAGAGGTGTTGAGAGGAGAGATAGACCCTGAAAGTCAGATTGATATCATCCTCCAGAATCTACCCTCTAGTTTTGAGTAGTTTCGGGTTAACTACAATGTGAACCAAAGAGTGTATACTCTACCCGAGCTCTTAACAGCATTGGTGTCGGCCGAAAGCATCTTCAACAAGAAGAAGCAAGCTTTGGTCATAGTGAAGGCTTCAAGTTATTCTTTTGTGCTTAAAAAAAAAAAAAAGAATAAGAAGAATGCCAAGAAACTTTATGCTAAGCCTGAAATTGCAAATAAGAGCAAGCCCAAAGGCAAGTGCTTCAAGTGCGGGAAGACGGGACATTGGAAATTGGATTGTCTAAAGCATAAAGGTACGACAGGTTCTGCCTTAATTACTGAGACATGTTTATCGGTGATTCCCACAGATACTTGGTGTGTGGATTCAGGAGCCACTGATCTTGTTTGTAATTCTTTGCAGGGGTTCCAAGTAACCGAAAGCTTAAAGAATGCGAGTTGGACATTGACTTGGGCGACACTACAAGAGTGTCAGTAGAAGCGGTGGGAGTTGTTACTCTGAATTTCAAAAATTCTAGATTAGAGTTAGTTAATTGTCTTTATGTACCGAGTTTTAGAAAAAAACCTTGTTTCAGTTTCTAAACTCTTAAAGAATGGTTATAAGTTTTTCTTTTTCTTATGATTCTGTTATTATTAGAAAAGATGGCATACGTATTTGTTCTGGTTCATTAGCTGACAATTTATTTATAATTAAATCAAACTCTCCTGTTGTGCAAAACATAGAAAGAGATAGTGCATCATCTAACAAGAGGAAAGAAC
Organism: Knoxia roxburghii; assembly: GCA_030378225.1. Taxonomy (NCBI): domain Eukaryota; kingdom Viridiplantae; phylum Streptophyta; class Magnoliopsida; order Gentianales; family Rubiaceae; genus Knoxia; species Knoxia roxburghii. The sequence continues at coordinate 15,854,028 of CM059418.1, forward strand.
CTTCTAAAATAAATCAAACCTATCTTTGGCATCTCAGGCTAGGTCATATAAACCTTAGTAGGATTCAAAGGTTAGTCAATGATGGACCTTTAAGTTTATTAGAGATTGACAGTTATTCAACCCGCGAATCTTGCTTGGAAGGTAAGATAACCAAGAGACCTTTTAATGTAAAATGTTATAAATGCAAAGAAGTATTAGAGTTCATTCACTCTGACTTGTGTGGACCTATGTCAGTCTAAGCACGAGGTGGGTTTGAGTATTTCGTGACGTTCACAGATGATTACTCGAGGTACGGATATATTTACCTAATGCGCCATAAGTCTGACTGCTTTAGTAAATTCAAAGAGTATCAGGCAGATGTGGAGAAACATCGCGGTAAAAGTATCAAGACACTGCGATGAGATCGTGGTGGTGAGTACCTGTCCCACAAATTTCGATAATACCTCAGCGAGGTCAGAATTTAGTCTCGGTTGTCTGCACCTGGCACACCACTACAGAATGGTGTAGAAGAAATAAGGAACCGAACTCTTATGGAAATGGTTAGGTCAATGATGAGCTATAGTGATTTGTTGAGTTCGTTCTGGGGTATGCCTTAGAAACAGCAATGTACATCATTAATTTTGTACAATCTAAAACCGTGCCTTTAACCCCAGTAGAGTTGTGGAATGGGCGTAAGCCTAGTCTATGACATCTCAATATTTGAGGTTGCCCAGCACATGTGCTTAAAACAGATGCAGCTAAGTTAGATGTAAGAAAGGAAGTAATGTTGTTTGTAGGATATCCTATGGGAATGAAGGGTGCTCTATTTTATAGTCCTAAAGATCAGAAGGTGGTGGTTAGTACCAAGGCCAGATTTTTAGAGGAATACTACATTCTCGATCACAAGCCCAAGAGCAAGATAGTGCTATAAGAGCTTAGGAGACAAACTGGTAATCCTGATGCACCAGCACAAGTAGATACACCACACACTGCACAAGATATCACAGATGATGTGCCTACACAGGTGGTGCCTCGTCATAGTGGAAGGGTTGTAAGACAGCCCGACAGGTTCATTGGCGTGGAAGAGGCCTTAGACCTAGTCCCAGGCACGCCTGAGCCTGACCCAGTAAACTACAATAAGGATCTCTAAGATAAAGATACAGAATCTTGGCAAAAGGCAATGATATCCAATATAGGGTCGATGGACCACAATTAAATCTGGGAGCTTGTGGACCTGCTTGATGGGTTCAAGCCCAATTGATGTAAGTGGGTTTACAAACGCGAGAGAGGACCTGACGGAAAGGTTGAAACCTTTAAAGTTAGGCTGGTGATGAAGGGGTACACTTAGAAAGTGGGAATCTATTATGAGGAAACCTTCACCCCGGTAACCATGCTTAAGTCAATCGGGATTCTCTTGGCCATAGCTGCTCATTTAGAATATGATATTTGACAGATGGATGTCAAGAAAACTTTCCTTAACAGAAGTCTTGAGGAAACCATCTTCATACAGCAAATAATGGGATTCGTTGAAAAATGCCAAGAGCATAAGGTTTGTAGGCTTAGGAAGTCTATTTACGGACTTACGCAGGCATCCAGATCTTGGAACATGCAGTTTGATGAGGTAATCCAGTCCTACAGTTTTACTCAGTGCCTGGATGAACAATGTGAGTATCGCAGACGTGATGGATGCGCGGTGGTAATTCTTGTGCTTTACGTAAATGACATTCTGATGATTGGGAACAACAAAAAAGTGTTATTAGATGTAAAGGCATGGTTGTCCAAAAAGTTTGATATGAAGGACTGAGGAAAAGCAGGACATATCCTTGCGATTAAGATAATTTGAGATCATAGGAAATGTTCTTTAACGCTCTATCAAGCTTCATACATAGATACTATTCTGGCCCATTTTCACATGCAGAACTCCAAAAAACATTTTCTAACTTTCTGACAATGAGTGCATCTATCTAAAGAACAGTCTCCAAAGACTGTTGAGGAGATAAAGACCATGAAGACAGTTCGTTATGCTTTGGCAGTAGGAAGTATCATGTATGTCATGTTGTGTACGAGGCCTCATATCTGTTATGCCTTTGGCATTGTAAGCAGATATCAGAGTAACCCCGGGAAAGCTCATTGGGAGGCAGTAAAATGCATTCTCAAGTATTTGTGCATAATGAGAGACCAAGTTTTGGTCTATCAGGCACCTGAGCTGGTACCCCGAGGTTACACACATTCAGATTTCCAAGGCGATAAGGACAAGAGCAAGTCTACCTCAGGGTATGTGTTTACTTTGGGAGGTGGAGCCATAGTTTGGCAGAGTGTCAAGCAGAAATACGTGGCGGACTCTACCAAAGAGGCTGAATACGTTGCTGCATCAGAGGTAGCGAAAGAAGCAGTGTGGCTTAAGAACTTCCTAGTGAACATAAATATCATTCCTGGTTTACAGAAGTCAATCATAGTGTACTGTAAACACATACAGCGCAAAAGGTGAGTAAACACATACAGCGCAAGTACCACCTAATACTAGATATCGTCAAGAAGGAAGACGTGGTTGTGGCTAAGATAGTATCGGAGGATAGCCTTGCAGATCCGTTCACGAAGACATTGACTTCAAAAGTCTTTGAGGCTTACGTGGAGGGCATGGGGATGAGATACTTAGGAGAGCCATGATAGTTTTTCTAATATATTGTTGAGTGTAAAAGATTGGATGTAGTTATGTACTTAAAGCACAACTTAAATATTAGTGGGAGATTGTTAGGTTTGAATACTAAAGCTATGCTTGTATTAAACTTTTTCCCAGTTAATAGATCGATTTAATGTTTTGGTTTATATGTTGTGCATGATTAGTCCATTTATATTATGTAGTTAGATGATAAGGTGTCTGGTGTGACACAACAGATCTCATCATTGGTTAAAAGGTGAAATATATAAATGAGGTTTGTAACCGAGACAGTTTTGGACACGCTGTCGATTTAGGTTATTATGTGATTCATATAATTGGTTTGTCTAAACTAATTGAATCATATAGATATGCCCGGGACATATTGAACTTGACCATTTAGAATGATTTATCTTGTACTGATTTAATAGATAAATCATTCTTAGTATTCTATCTCTTAATCCTTAGACTTGAGCTGGCATGAGGATTAGAGATATTGTACTTTGATCTGCTAATGAGTGAGGTTAACTGTGGCCAATAGTCCCGGTGGGTTTGGTGCGTGTGTTTAGTTATTTGGTGTGCTGCTGCTTGTCGAAAGGCAACCATGTACAGGTGCGTCCAGGGTGATGGTGCTCCCGAGATGAGCTCGTTATGTTTATTATACTAAACCCGGCCGGTGGACTTATATCCGGTATAGTAAAAAGGTCGAGTGGTACTAGTCTCGGAATTAAATAAGTTAATTAATTAATTTATTAGTAAATTAATAAATTAACGAGCACTGATTCTTTAATGTGGGAAGATTAAGAATAAATTAATTTAGTTGTTCTGAAAGCAATTCTGGTGTAGGATTGTAGTGCCAAAATTAATCCGTTAGTGGTACGATTAATTTTGTAGTTGGTTAATTGAATAAGTAGAATTAACTATTTAATTAATTATTCATAAGGGTTAATTAAGTAATTATCAAAGTATAATTATTTAATTAAATAATGATGTCTTAAGTTTCAATTAGAATTAGGAAATCCTAGAGATTAGGAAATCTAATTGGATTCGGTTTATCCTATTAGATTAGTTACCTAATTGGATTTGGAAACTAATTAATTACCTAAACTCATTAGGAAGGCCAATCCTAAACCAACTTAGGGTTTCTCTTGTAACTCTATATATAGACAAGGGATTAGCAATTACATAACACACAATGCATTAGTTTTCAAGACAAGAAAACTAGAGAGAGAAAATCCTAGGGAGAGAAATAATTCTTCTCCAAATTTTAAGATTTTACAAGCTTGAAGCTATAGATTTTTCTCCAGTTTAGGAGGCTATTTTGGTCCTAAAATCGGCAGAGCGTGAGTTATCTCGAGGCCCGGGTGTCGCGTGTAATTCACGCGCTTAAACTGGCAGTGGTTGCTGACTAGTTGTGTTGATTGCTAATGAATTGCTCGCTAGATCATTGCCCACACAACATGTGATTATAGTCTTGAGTCATACAAGCGATCACCTGAGTTCACACTTCAAGAGGTACTTTCTATGTTTCCACTTTAATTAGAAATATTTTGTTGCGTGATAAATCGAATGAGTACATACCAAGATCCTGCGCAATGTTATATCAAGCAATGATTGGAATAGCGATTATGCTAGAGTCTAGGCCTGGTCAAAGATTTTGATTCTGGAATGCATAGCATGAAAGTGAGTTTTTGACAGGGCCCGGGCAGATAATCTTTCACGTTCAGGGGAAATGAATTTTAGCCTGAGCCAACTCGAAAGTCTCTGATTCTAGAATGCATTACACAAAAGTAAGATTTTCTGTTTAGCCCGGGCTAGTTCTGTTTCCTTCAAATTGGTATCGGAGCGAGTGTTTTGGCTTTGTACTTGTTTGATTTATTACATGGCTTTGTTTTGGCATTGTTATTTTTGCATTTCAATATAAATTAACAACTGGTTATTATTCTCGGCTATTATGGTGGTTTAATTTTTATTCATAAACCCCAGGACATTTTCGGGAAATGTTTAATTATGTATTTCTCGTTTTATGTTCTTTTCGTTGATTGCATGTTTTCGTTTTTATGTATGAACGGTAACAAACCATTTTTAAAAAGTAAAGTGCAATTAACTAAGGTAAATTATTCGCAAAGTAAGACTCCAACGGTTTTATGGGTGCGAATATCCATAGTTAAGATATTGCATGTGAAAACGTAAATATCCTCAAACTTAAAAATCTAAGTGGGGGCGGGTTGGTATATACCCCTATGGCCTCCATTACGAATTCATATGTGATGTGGTTATACTTGCCGTTGGCATTAGAGTGTTCCTCCCTATCGGATGAGTCTTCAATCACGAGATCACTAGATTGAATTTTTAAAGGGATGACTATAGTGAGTTTAATTGGAGAAAGTTGCGATACCCTCGCCATCTGCGGTGCATTAGTATCCTAAGTAACAAACTTAGAAGTCACAAAATGACATACACTTAGAGTATTTGTAGTATTTCTCCCATCGAGGTTACTCTGCTTATGTGTACGACTAAAATCATCGACTATTATTTTCATTGATCATAAGATCGTTCGTCAGATAGTGAAATTAATGAGCTTAGGTTCTTCTCAAATGAATGTGGCTTAGCATAGACGTTCACCCAATCGTGACCTGCATTAATTCTGGTGTCAGATGTGTCGGTGAGAGATTATATTTTTTTTGAGGATATCAATATTTTCGAAAAAGAATACTTAAACTTGACTGTTTATTTTTTTCAGTCTGCTGATATGCCTTTCAACCTGTTAGCTGTGATATTGAATTAGAACAAACTCATGGGTCCTAACTATATTGATTGGAAACGTAACCTGGACATTGTCCTTACTTCTGAGGGTTACAAGTACATGCTCGTTGAAGAGTGCCCCCTAGTACCTATAGATGATTCCACTCATGAGGAGAGAAAGGCTCACTATAGGTGGAAAAAAGCTTATTAGATGACTAGGTGATACATCTTGGATTCTATGTCGAGTGTACTGTAGCACCAGTATAGTTGATGACCTTAGCCTATGAGATGATGTTTAACCTCTGGGAGATGTTCGGACATCAGGGCAGGGCAGCCAAACATTCAGCTATGAGGAAACTCATGAATATTAGGATGACTGAGGGCACTTCAGTGAGCGATCATGTACTGGACATGATCAGTTGCATCAATGAGATTGAGGTATTAGGTGGTGACATCGACGGGGAGACACAGGTTGATATTATTCTCCAGAGTCTGTCCCCAAGTTTTGAGCAGTTTTGGTTGAACTACAATATGGGTAAACTCTCATATTCACTTCCTGAGCTCATAACTGCATTGGTGTCTGCTGAAGGCCTTTTCGCTAAGAAAGAGTAAGCTTTGGCTACTATTGGACCTTCAGGTTTCTCTGTTGGGCCCAAAGCCAGGAAGTAAAAGAGGAAGAAGGGCCAAAAGACAACAGTTGATCATGGACCCAAGGGATGTATTGCCAAGAATCACAAGTCGAAAGGCAAGTGCTTCAGATGTAGCAAAGCTGGACATTGGAAGAAAAATGGCCAAAGCCTCGTATGTGTAATTTTGCCCTAGTTACTGAGACGTATTTAGCGGTGATTCCCACAGACAGTTAGCGTGAGGATTCAGGAGCCACTAATCATGTTTATAATTCTTTGCAGTGGTTTAAAGTTACCCAGCTGCTTAGAGAGAGTGATTTGCAGGTCTACCTTGTAGATACTACCAGAGTTTCTGTTGTTGTAGTGGGAGTAGTTTGTCTTTATTTTTCAGACTATGTTTTACATTTGAGTGATTGTCTTTATGTACCCAGTTTCAGGAAATATTTACTTTTAGTTTCTAAACTGCTTTTGGATGGTCATAAGTGTATTTTTTCTGATAATTCTGTTTTTAATAGAAGAACCAAAAGCTTATATGTTCTGGTGCATTGATTGACAATTTTTTTTTAATTAAGACAATTTTCCCAGTAGTGCAAAACACAAAAATTAATAACCCATCATCGAATCATAGTAAGAAAAATGAGTCTTCCCCTTTGAATCAAGCTTATCTTTGGCACATAAAACTAGGTCATATCAACCTTAGTAGGATTCAGAGGTTAGTCAATGATGGGTCTTTAGACTCATTGGATATTGATAGGTTTCCTACCTGTGAATCCTGCTTGGTGGGTAAAATGACCAAGAGGCCTTTCAAGGCAAAGAAGTATAGGGCCAAAGAGGGTTTAGGGTTCATTCATTCTAACTTGTGTAGGCCTATGTCGGTTTGGGCTAGAGGAGGATATGATTATTTTGTGACTTTCACAGATGACTACAATAGATATGGATACATATACCTGATCTACCACATGTCTGAATGCTTTGGCATGTTCAAAGAGTTTAATGCTGAAGTGGAGAAGCATCTGGGAAAGAGTATCAAGACCCTGTGATCTGATCATGGTGGTGAATATCTCTCTAGTGAATTTAGGTTCTATTTTTCAGAGAAGGGTATTCAATCCTAGTTGTCTGCACCTGGCACACCCCAGCAGAATGGTGTAACAGAGAGGAGGAACTAGACTCTTATGGATATTGTTAAATCGATGATGAGTTATAGTGAGTTGCCCATCTTGTTTTAAGGTTATGCCTTAGAGACAACATGTTTTATTCTTAACCTCATACCATCTAAGTCTATGCCTACAACCGCAATGGAGTTGTGGACTGGGCGAATGCCTAGTTTGAGATATTTAGGGATTTGGGGTTGCCGAGCACTTGTGTTTAAGGCAGATGCAGGTATGTTAGATGCTAGAATAGAGGTTATGCTATTTATAAGCTACCCCAAAGGAACGAGAGGTTGTCTATTTTATAGTCCTCGGGATTAGAAGGTGGTGATCAGAACCAATGATAGATTTCTTGAGGAGGACTATATTTTAGATCACAAGTCAAGTAATAAGGTAGTATTGGAAGAGCTTAGAGGTCAGTCAAGTATTCCAGATGCACAAGTACAGGATGACACACTACAGAGTACTGCACGCACTATCACAGATGATGTATCTACACAGGCTGTGTCTCATCGTAGTGGGAGGGTTGTTAGATAACCCGAGAGGTTCAAGTGTTCGGGTGAGTCCTCGAACTTTATCCCTGACACCTATGAACCAGACACAGTTAGCTACAATGGGGCTCTCCAGGATTAAGATGTAGATGTTTTACAGATAGCGATGATTGCTAAGATGGGTTCTATGGACTCAAATCAGGTCTGGGAGCTGGTAGACCTTCCTGATGGGTCTACAAGCGGGAGAGAGGATTTGCCTGGAGGGTTAAGAACTTCAAAGCTAGGCTTGTAGTGAAAGGATATACTCAGAAAAAGGGTATCGATTATGATGAGACCTTTTCCCCAGTAGCTATGCTTAACTCAATCCGGACCATCTTTATACAGCAACCAGAGAGTTTCATTGTTAGGGCAAAGAGCACAAGGCATGCATGCTTAAGAGGTCTATCTGTGGACTTAAGCAAGTATCCAGATCATACAACATCCATTTTGATGAGGTCATCCAGTCTTATGGATTCACTCAGTGTTCGGATGAGCAGTGTGTATATTGCAGGCATGATTGTGATTTGGTGGTGTTTCTCGTATTTTACGTAGATAACATTCTTGTGATTGGCAACAGTAAGAAGGTGTTATCAGATGTAAAAGCATCGTTGTCCAGGGAGTTTGATATGAAGGATTGGGAGAGGCTGGACATATCCTTGGGATCAAGACTATTCAAGATCATAGGTGACATTCTCTGACACTCTCACAAGCTTCATACATAGACACAATTCTGGCCCATTTTAACATGCAGAACTCCAAGAAGGGTTCACTACCTTTCAAGCATGGAGTGCATTTATCAAAGGAGCAGTGTCCTAAAACTGTCGATGAGATAGATGCCATGAAGGCGGTACCCTATGTATCTGCTGTGGGTAGTTTCAAGTATGCTATGTTATGTACTAGGCCTGATATTTACCTTGTCATTGGCATGGTCAGTAGATATCAGAGTAACCTTTGGAAGGCTCATTAGGAGGCAGTAAAATGTATTCTTAAGTACTTGCATAGGATGAGAGATCATGTCCTAGTTTATAGAGTGCAGGAACTAGTACCATTGGGTTACACAGATTCGAACTTTCAAGGTGATATGGATAAGAGTAAATCTACCTCTGGGTTTGTGTTTACTCTAGGAGATAGAGCCATAGTATTGAGGAGTGTCAAGCAGAAATGCATAGCAGACTCCACCATAGAGGTTGAGTACATTGCCACATCAGAGGCAGCGAAAAAAGATGTATGGCTCAAGAACTTCCTTGTGGACTTAGATATAGTCCATGAGTTGTCGAGGTCTCACAATTTATTGTGATAACAATGGTGCAGTTGCTAACTCAAGGGAACCACGAGCCCACAAGGTGTGTTAACACATACAGCGCAAGTACCACCTGATACTAGAGATCGTAAGAGAGGAGAAGTGACCTTGGCTAAGATAGTATCAGGATACAACCTTGCAGATCCTTTCACAAAGCCATTGACCCCAAAGGTCTTTGAGAGACATGTGAGGGCATTGGAGTCAGATTCTCAAGGGAGCCATCTGAGTGAGCTTTAAGGGTGTTTTGTAGTTTTCATTATGACAACAGTGTAATAAATTGGGCTGAACAGGGTTTTTGTACTTCAGAGCATAGCTTTGAGTATTAGTGAGAGATTGTTAGTTTTGAATACTAGAAAGCTATTTGCTTGATTAAAAAATTAATACCCAATTGACATATCATTTTGTTTCAGTATTAAATTTGTTCCATTATATCATAGAACTAGATAACGAGGTGTAGAAAAGCACAGTAGATCTCGTTATTCGTTAAAGTATAGATATATAAAAAGATGCTCGTAACATAGATAGTCTAAATATACTATCGGTATAGGTTATCATATGATTTGGATATTAGTTTGTCTAGACTAATTAAATCATACGGATGTGCCCGGGGCATATTGAGCACAACCAGTTTGGATTGAATTAACTTGTACTGATCGACGTAGTTAATTCGATCCTAGTATTCTAATTTCTTAATCTCGAGATTGGGACGGGCATGTGAGTTAGATATCATATGCTTTGATTTTTCAAAGGTCAATTGAGGCCTAAATCTTGGTAAGTAAGGTATGTTGTGGTTAGCTTTTTTGTGTCATTGCTAGTTGAAGGAATCTGTGTATCGGTTTTCTGGGTTGATGCTGCTCCCGAGATGAGTTCGTAAGGTTTGTTATACTAAACCTGGCCAGTGGACTTTACATCTGGTATAATAAGAAAGTCGAGTGGTACTAATTTTGGTTATCAAGATGTCGATGAATTAATTTGTCAGTAAATTAATGAATCGACGAGCACTAGATCTTTGATGCGGAGAGATAGAAGAATAATAAAGTGAGCGTGATGTAAAGTCATATTTAGCGGTAGTTCCATAATTGGTCCGTTAGTGGTACGACTAATTATGCGTTATACTAATCGACAAAGTGAATTGATTAATTCTAAAGGTTTAATAAATTTAATTAATAAAGTGGGTTATACGAAATAATCCAAAGGGTTTGATTAAATTTAATTAACGAAATGAATTAAGAAATTAATTTGAAAGGCTCGATTGGATTTGATTAGTCTAGGGAAGACTAATGGTTCAACGAAAGTCAAATATTCAGACACAACTCAAAAGCCCGCTAGGTCTCCTTTGGAGCTCCCTATAAATAGCTAATGTTAGGCACACAAGACATTAATATACCTTTGTAGGCAAATAAGCCTTGGAGTGAGAAAATCAAGCCCAAAGAGAGAACTTCATCTCCTTTGTTGAGATTCCTCTATCGAAGTCGGTTTGTGAACTTTCTTCTTCGAGGAACTCAAGCCTATAATTCTTAGAAAACCCCGGAGTGCCCATCGAACTCATCGCCGCCCCGCCGTTCAACCCGCCGCCGTAGTCTGCCGCTGCTCTAGCCGGACCGCCGCTGCAGGAAGTTTTTCGGCGCCGATTTGAGTAGCTTTGATTGGGCTTGATTTGGGTTTGATCCTTTTGTTGCGTTGATCCTTTGGCTCATTCCTTTTGGTTCGCCAGAGTCTAGATCATCGAGCAAAGGTCTTTCCTGAAGTGGGTTTTCAGATTAGGATCAGTTCTCAAGCAAAATCTATTTTTAGATTTGTGAGTTTCATAAAGTTTTGGATTTCTTAGATCATGCTATTAGCCATGCCATAGTTGATTGCCCAAACGATCTCAGAGTTGTTGGAGTCATCCAGAGGATCTTTTAGTGGATTTCGCGGGTTTTCTATATTTGCGACGGACACGCATCAAAGGTATAATCTTTAAAGATTTCCGCTTAAATTTAAAGATTCAATTTTTGCGTGTCATTTTACTAGATCAAACCAGTATAAGCCTAGACCCATTTAGGGAAAATGAATTTTAGCCTGAGCAGAATCGAAAGTCCCCGATTCTGGAATATATCGTAGGAAAGTGAGATTTTCCGTTGAGCCCGGGCTAGTTCTATTTCCTTCATTAACTAGGTCTGGTTCATGCACTCCGGGAACTAAAATTCAAAGATTCTCCCAAGCTCATGTACCTTTTTGATTGTCTCACAACCCTTCCACTACGACGAGACACCACCTGTATAGGCGCATCATCTATGTCTTCTTGTGATGTACTTTGTGGTGTATCTACTTGTACTGGCACAACAGGAGTACTGGATTGTCTCCTAAGTTCCTCTAGTACGATCTTAATATTGGGGTTGTGATCTAGAATATAGTTCTCTTTAAGAAATCCGGCGTTAGTGGTAACTATCACCTTATGATATTTAGGTCTATTTAATAAACCACCTTTCGTTCCTCTGGGATATTCTACAAACAGCATTACTTCTGTTCTTGAATATAACTTACCTGCATTTGCCTTAAGCACATGTGCTGGGCAACCCCAAATTCTGATATGTCTCAGACTGGGCTTGCGTCCCGTCCATAACTCTGTAGGGGTTGAAGACACAGATTTAGATGGTACAAGGTTTAGAATGTAAGCCATTGTTTCAAAGGCAAATCCCCAAAACGAATTAGGCAATTCACTATAACTCATTATCAACCTGACAATTTCTATAAGAGTTATGTTTTTACGTTCTGCTACACCATTTTGCTGGGGAGGTGCAGATAACTAGGTTTGAATTCCCACCTCTAAAAAATCATCCTTAAATTCGCCCGAAATGTATTCGCCACCACGATCTGATCGTAGTCTCTTGATACTTTTACCATGATATTTCTCCACATCTGCTCGATACTCTTTGAATTTACTAAAGCACTCGGATTTGTGGCGTATTAAGTAAATGCATCCGTACATTGAGTATTCATCTGTGAACATCAAAAAATACTCGAAGCCTCCTCTCACTTGAATAGACATAGGTCCACACAAGTCAGAATGAACCAGTTATAAGACTTCTTTGGCCCTATACCCCTTGCCCTTGAAAGGCCTTTTTGTTATCTTACCTAACAAACAGGATTCGTAAGTCAAATAGTTGTTAACTTCTAATGAACCTAAAGGTCCCTCTGTAGCCTGTTGGTTTTGAATACTAAACCTTTGCTTGTATGAAACCTATTTTCCAGTTTACATATCGATTGAATGTTTTAGTTAAATTATCTTTATGTTTTACATATGTTGTCCATTTATATCGTATGACTAGATGATGAGGTATCGGGTGTGACAGTAGATCTCATCATTGGTTAAAGTCATGATATATAATTAAGGTTTGTGACTGAGACAGTTTTGACATACTGTCATTTTAAGTCATTATGTGATTCAGGAATAAGTTTGTCTAAACTAATTGAATCATATAGATATGCCTGGGACATAATGAGCATGACTGTTTAGGATTGAATTAACTTATACTGTTCTTTAGTAGTTAATTAAAACTATGTATTCTATCTTTTAAACCCTAGTCTTGAATGGGCATGAGGATTAAACATAGTGTACTTTAATCTGCCAATGAGTGCGGTCGCTTGAGGCCTATAGTCTCGGTAGGTTGGGTGCACGTGTTTGATTACTTAGTGTGTTATTGCTTGTCGAAAGGAAATCATGTATCGGTGCGTCCAGGGTGATGGTGCTCTTGAGATGAGCTCGTAAAATTTATTATACTAAACCCAACCGGTGAACTTATGTCCGGTATAGTAATAAAATCGAGTGGTACTAATCTCGGATGATAAGAAGTCGATTAATTAATTTATCAGTAAATCAATAAATTAACGAGCACAATATCTTTGACGTGGGGAGAACAAAGAATAATTAAATTAGTGGTTCTGGAAGCAATTCTAATTTGAGCGATGATTCCATAATTAATCCATTAGTGGTACGATTAATTACGTTGTTGGGTTAATTGATAAAGTGAAGTGAATTATTTAATTAATTAATCTTTGGGTCAGTTAGTAAATTGACAAAGTGAATTTAATTATTTAATTAATTGATTCTTGGTTCAATTAAGAATTATGAAATTCAAGAATTAGGTAATCCAATTGTGATTTGGAAACTACTAAACCCTAACCCCAACAAGAAGGCATAACTCAAACCCACTTAAGGTCTCTCTTATAACTCTATAAATAGAGACAAGGGGTTAGCAATACAAGAGAAAAAATTCATAAGTTGTCAAGACATAAAACTAGAGAGAGAAAGCTAGTGAGAGAAAGAGGAGTGAACACATCTTTTCTCCTCAAGTTGCGTGATGCAGCGGCGCATGTGATACACACACCAGTGGCGGCGGCGGCGGCGCATGGTTTTTCGGTGGCGGGGCATGGAGCTTTTTCTAGGCAGTTTTTCTATGGAGATTTTTTTCAGTTGTTGCTGATTCCGTTCGTTTGGTAGAAAGTTGCCCACATAACTCCCAGACGCTTCTAAGAGTCATGAAGCGAATTCTTAAGGGACGCATTTCAAGGGGTCGATTTCTATCTTTCTGCTTTTATTAGTTATTGTAATATTGTTGCATGACAAATCGAATAAGGTAAACTAAGATCCAGTGCTCGTGTGATATTTCAAAAGGGGTTTGAATCAGATTGCACGAGCGTTCAGGTTTAATTGAGAATTCCCAATTATGGATGCTATGCACGAAAGTGAAATTTTTTATCGGACCCAGACAAACAATTCCTTCACGACAAACCTTTGAATCCTACTAAAGTTAAAAAGATCTAGTCTAAGGTGCCAAAGATATGTTTGGTTCATCTCAGTGAAGGAATTATCTGTTCTGTCCAGGTCCGATCAAGAATTACACTTAAATGGAAAGCATCAAGAATCAGAAATTTCCGATCAAACCCGTGTTAGTTTTGAATACTGAAAAATTGTGGTTGTATGAAAAACTATTTTCAGTTACATATCAATTATGTTTCAGTGTTACAAATTGTCCATCTATATCATATGTCTAGTTGATGAGGTGTCGGGTGTAGCACCGTAGATCTCGTCATTGGTTAAATTGTGATATATAAATAACGCTCGTAACTGAGACAGTTTCAACTTACTGTTGCTTTAGGTTATTGTATGATTCGGAAATTGGTTTGTCTAGACTAATTAAATCATGCGGATGTGCCCGGGGCATATCGAGCAGGACCTATTTAGGATCGAATTAACTTGTGCTAATATTCGTAGTTAATTCGAACCTTATATTCTAATCTCTTAATCCCTAGACTAGAGCGTGTTAGGATTGAATACATAAGCTATGCTTGTATTGTACATTTTCCAAGTTAATATATCGATTTAATGTTTTGGTTAATTTGTTGTGCATATATTTGTCCCTTTATATTATGTAGTTAGATGATAAGGTGCCTTGTGTGACACAGTAGATCTCATCATTGGTTAAAAAACATAATATATAAATGTGATTCATAACCGAGACAGCTTTGGACACGCTGTCAGTTTAGGTTATCATATGATTCGGATAATTGGTTTGTCTATACTAATTGAATCATATATATATACCCCGGGCGTATTAAACTTTACCATTTAGAATGATTTGTCTTGTACTGATTTAATAGACAAATCGTTCTTAGTATTCAATCTCTTAATCCCTAGACTTGAGCGGGCATGAGGATTAGACATAGTGTACTTTGATCTGTCAATTCGTGAGGTCAATTATGGCCAATAGTCTCAGTGGGTTGGGTGTGCGTGTTTAGTTACTTGGTGTGCTGCCGTTTGTTGAAAGGAAACAATGTACCGGTGCGTCGGGGGTGATGGTGCTCCCGAGATGAAGTCGTTATGTTTATTATACTAAACCCGACCGGTGGACTTACATCTGGTATAGTAAAAAGGTCGAGAGATACTAGTCTCAGAATTAAAGAAGTTAGTTGATTAATTAATTTATCAATAAATTAATATATTAACGAGCACTATATCTCTGATGTAGGGAGATTAAGAATAAATTAATTTAGTTGATCCGGAAACAATTCTGGTGTAGGATGGTAGTGCTAAAATTAATTCGTTAGTGGTCTGATTAATTTTGTAATGGGTTAATTGAATAAGTAGAATCATTTATTTAATTAATTATTCATAAGGGTAAGTAATTAACAAAGTGGAATTACTTAAT
The DNA here is from genome assembly GCA_030378225.1 of Knoxia roxburghii. Lineage (NCBI taxonomy): Eukaryota > Viridiplantae > Streptophyta > Magnoliopsida > Gentianales > Rubiaceae > Knoxia > Knoxia roxburghii. Next base: position 15,869,203 of record CM059418.1, read on the forward strand.
TAATTAATTAATTCTTAAGTTTCAATTGAAATTAGAAAATTCAAGAGATTAGGAAATCTAATTGGATTTGGTTTATCCTATTAGATTAGTTATCTAATTGGATTTGGAAACTAATTAATTACCTAAACCCATTAGGAAGACCAATCCTAAACCAACGTGGCGACTCTCTTGTAACTCTATATATAGATAAGGGATTAGAAATTACATAACACACAATTCATAAGTTTTCAAGACAAGAAAACTGGAGAGAGAAAATCCTAGAGAGAAATATTTTCTCTCTAAATTTTTGGATTTCACAAGCTCAAGGCTGCCGATTTTTCTCCAGTGTGGTGGCTAATTTTTGTCCCAAAATCGGCAGTGCGTGAGTTCTCTTGAGGCCTAGGTGGTGCGTGTAATTCATGCGCTTAAGGCGGCGGTTGCTGAATTCTTCCTGGTGACGCAATGGTGTTTATTGCTGATCAATTGCTCGCTAGATTGTTGCCCACACAACGTTCGATCATAGTCCTGAGTCATACAAGCGATCACCTGAGTTCATGCTTCAAGAGGTACTTTCTATGATTCCCCTTTTAACTTGAAATTATTGTTGCCTGATAAATCGAATGAGTATAAAACAAGATCCTGTGCAATCTTATTTCAAACAAGGATTGGAATAGCGATTGTGCTATAGTGTACTTTGATTTTCCAAAGGGTTCGATCAATTGAGGCCTAGATCTTAGTAAGTTGGGTATGCGTGTTTGATTTCTTATTGTGTCGTTGCTTGTCGAAAGGAAACCATGTTTCTGTGCGTCCGGGTTGATTGTGCTCCTGAGATGAGCTCGCAAGGATTATTATACTAAACCCGGCCAGTGGATTTATTTTTGATATAATAATAAGGTCAGGTGGTACTAGTATCAGATAACAAGAAGTCAATTAATTTATTTATCAATAAATTAATAAATTGGCGAGCACTATATCTTCAATGTGGGGAGATAAAAGAATAATTAAAGTGTGCGTGAATTAATTTTATTTTGAGCAGTAGTTCCATAATTAATCCATTAGTGGTACGATTAATTATGAATTGGATTAATTGGCAACGTGAATTAAATAAATATTTTAATATTTAATTGACAAAGTGGGTTACGAATTAATCCTTTAGTCGATTAGCATTTAATTGACGAAGTGGATCAATTAAATAATCTTTGGTCTAATTAAGTATTGAATAGTCTAGTGAGGAATAAGAAAACTCCATTAAATCCAATTAGTTAAGGCCTGAAAAAACAGAACAAGCCCGGGCTAAACCGAAAATCTCACTTTCGTGCAATGCATTTCAGAATCAGAGACTTTCGATTTGGCTCAGGCTAAAATTAATTTCTCCTGAACGGATCTAGGCATATACTAGTTTGAACTATTAGAATGACTCACAAAAATTGAATATTTAAATTAAAGTGGAAAAATTTAAAGATTATACCTTTGGAGCGTGTCCCTCGTAATAAGAAAACCCAAAGCCGGGAAACTGCGATATCACCAAAAATCCGAAGAATAACTCAAACAACTCCTGGATTGGGTGGGCAGTCAACTACGGAGTGACTAAAAGCATAAACGATGAAATCCAAAGGAAACCCACTTTGAAAAAACTCCAAAAACCCCGACAGATTCTTGCCCGAAGACAATCTGCTCCTAATCTGAAAACCCACAAAGTACCGTCTAAATAAATCTTGTCGGAAAAGGACTTTTGCCCGGAGATCTAGACTTTGGTGAACCTGAAGGAATGAGCCAAAGGATCAGCATGACAAAAAAATAACAACCCAACAAATATAACAAAAACCGTGACCGTTCGCAACCTACTAGAAAACCGCGGCTGCGCTGGGGAGTGTCAGCGGCGATTGGCCAGAAAGTAAAAAGCTAGGTGGCGGCACTTGTTCCGCAATTTTCTAGGATGGGAATCAAACTGAGTTTGTCGAGGAAGAATGATCTAAAACTGACTTCGAACAAGAACTTATCGAAGAATATGAAGTTCTCACTCTAGGATCTTCATTCTCTCTCTAAGAGGCAACTTTGCCTACAAGTTTCCTTATGTCTTCAAATGACTAACATTAGCTATTTATAGTGAGCTTCTAAGAAGACCTAGTGGGCTTTTGAGTTGGACCTTAATGTTTGACTTTCATTGACCCCTTAATCTTCCCTAGACTAATCAATTCCAATCTAGCCTTTCGAATTAATTTCTTAACCCATTTCGTTAATTAAATTTAATCGAACCCTTAGGATTATTTTGGATAACCCACTTAGTCAATTAAATATTAATTAAACCTTTAGGATTAATTAATTCACTTTGTCGATTAGTTAAATGCATAATTAGTCGTACTACTAACGGGCCAATTGTGGAACTACTGCTCAAAAACGAATTTACTTCGTGCTCACTTTATTATTCTTATATCTCCCCATATAAAAGATCTAGTGCTCGTCGATTCATCAATTTACTGACAAATCTTCGACTTCTTAGTATCCAAGATTAGTACCACTCGAATTTCTTATTATACTGTACGTAAAGTTCACTAGGCAGATCTGGTATAATAAACCTTACGAGCTCATCTCAGGAGCACCATCAACCCGGCGAACCGGTACATAGATTCCTTCAACTAGCAACGATACACAAGAAGCTAAGCACCCAACTTACCAAGATTTTGGCCTCAATTGAGCGTACCATTTGGAAAATCAAAGCATACGATATCTAGGTATTAAGAGATTAGAATACTAAAATCGAATTAACTACACCGATCAGTACAAGTTAACTCAATCCCGAACTAGACGTGCTCAATATACCCCGGGCACATCGGTATGATTTAATTAGTCTAGAGAAACCTATTTTCAAATCACACGATAACCTATACCGATAGTATGTTCAGACAATCTCAGTTACGAGCATCTTTTTATATATCAATAATTTAACCAATAAGACATCTACTATGCTTTTCTACACCTCGGTATCTAGTTCTATGATATAATAAAACTCTGTCATGCTGAAACATAAATGATATGTTAACTGGGTATTAGTTTTTCATATAAGCAAATAGCTTTCTAGTATTCAAAACTAACCATCTCCCACTAATACTCAAAGCTATGCTGATGTACAAAAACACTGTCCAATCTACTTATTATACTGTTGTCATAATGAAAGCTACAAAACACTCTTAAAGCTCACTCACATGGTTCTCTTAAGAATCTGACTCCAATGCCCTCCGCATGAGCCTCAATGACTTTGGGGTCAATGCCTTTGTGAAAGGATCTGCAAAGTTGTATCCTGATGTTATCTTGGCCATGGTCACGTATCCCCTCTTTACAATCTCTTGTATTATGTGGTACTTGCGATCTATGCGTTTACTCTCTTTGTAGCCTCGTGGTTCCCTTGAGTTAGCAACTGCACTATTATTATCACTATAGACTGTGATGGACCTCGGTAAATTAGGGACCACATCTAAGTCCACTAGGAAGTTCATGAGCCATACAGCTTCTTTTGCTGCCTCTGATGTGGCAACGTCCTTAGCCTCTATGGTGGAGTCCACCATGTATTTCTGCTTGACACTCTGCCAAACTATGGCACCACCTTCTAGAATAGACACAAACCCAAAGATAGACTTACTCTTGTCCATATCACCTTGAAAGTCCAAATCTGTGTAACCCAATTGAAGTAGCTCCTGCGCTCGATAAATCAAGATGTGATCTCTCGTCCAACGTAAGTAATTGAGAATGCATTTTACTACCTCCCAATGAGCCTTCCCAGGGCTGCTATGATATCTGCTGACCATGCCAACGGAAAAGCAAATATCAGCCCTAATACATAACATAGCATACATTAGACTACCCACTGAATATGCATAGGGTACCGCCTTCATAGCATCTATCTCCTCGGCAGTCTTAGGACACTGATCCTTTGATAAATGCACTCCATGCCTGAAAGGTAGTGAACCATTCTTAGAGTTTTGCATATTAAAATGGTCCTGAATCGTGTCTATGTATGAAGCCTGAGAGAGCAACAATGAACGTCTGCTACGATCTCGAATGATCTAGATCCCAAAGATATGTTCAGCCTCTCCCAAGTCCTTCATATAAAATTGCTTGGACAACATGCCTTTACATCTGACAACACCTTCTTACTAAAGCTGTCTTAGCTGACTTTCTCACTCTAAGCTAAACTTTCTCACTCTAGCCTTTTCTTGGCTGCCAAGTTTCTTAATTGTTTTCTTGCCCAATAAATTGTATTTATAATGAGCTTCTAAGGAGACCTAATGGGCTCACGAGTTAGGCCTTTTGATTTGACTTTCGTTGACCGCTAAGTATTTCTGACTAATAAACTCCAATCGACCTATTTAAATTAATTTATTTAACCCACTTTGTTAATTTAATTTAATCGAACCCTTAGAATTAATTAATTCAAATAGAATTAATTTCTAAATTCACTTTGTCGATTAAATATTAATTAAACCTTTTGGATTAATTAATTTACCTTGTCGATTAGTCAAATGCATAATCGGTCATACCACTAACGGACCAATTATGGAACTACCGCTCGAAAATGACTTTACATCGCGCCATAATATTTTATTCTATCTCCTCACATTAAAGATCTAGTGCTCGTCGGTTTATCAATTTACTGACAAATTAATTCACTGACTTCTTTGTTTCTGAGATTAGTACCACTCGTCCTTTTATTATACCGAACATAAAGTTCACCAGCCAGGTTTAGTATAATAGACTTTACGAGCTCATCTTGGGAGCACCATCAACCCGGCGAATCGGTACGTGGATTCCTCCGACTAGCAACGGCACGTAAGAAGCTAAACACCGCATACCCAACCTACCGAGGTATAGGCCTCAATCGACCGCACTCTTTGGCAAATCAAAGCATACAATATTCAACTCTCGTGCCCGTCCCAATCTCGGGATTGAGAGACGGAATACTAGGACCGAATTGACTATGCCGATCAGTATAAGTCAATTCTATCCAAATTGGTCGTGCTCAATATGCCCCGGCCATATCTGTGTGATTTAATTTAGTATAGATAAACTAATCTCCAAACCACACAATAACCTATACCGATAGTATGTTCAGACTATCTCATTTACGAGCGTACTTTTTATTTATCAATACTTTAACAAATAACGGTATCTACTGTATCTGTCCACACCCCGTTATCTAGTTTTATGATATAAAGGAACAAATTTATACTGAAACAAAATGATATGTCAACGGTGGATATTAGTTTTTGATACAAGCCATAGCTTTTCTGTATTAAAAAATAACAATCTCCCACTAATACTCAAAGCTATGCTAAGAAGTACAAAAACTGTCTAACCCGCTATTACACTGCTGTAATAATGAAATCTCCAGAACACCTTTAAGCTCGCTCACATGGCTCCCTCAAGAATCTGACTCCCATGCCCTTCACATGTCTCTCAAATACCTTTGGGGTCAATAGCTTGGTGAAAGGATCTGCAAGGTTGTCATCTGAAGCTATCTTGGCCACGATCACATCTCCCCTCTTTACCATCTCTCGTATCAGGTGGTACTTGCGCTCTATGTGTTTACTCACCTTATGGGCTCGTGGTTCCCTCGAGTTAGCAACTGCACCATTGTTATCACAATAAACTGTGATAGACCTAAGCAACTCAGGAACCACATCTAAGTCCATCAAGAAGCTCCTGAGCCATACAGCCTCTTTCGCTGCCTCTGAAGTGGCAACGTACTCGGCCTCCATGGTAGAGTCCACCACGCATTTCTGCTTGACACTCTTCCATACTATGGCTCCATCTCCTAGAGTAAACACAAACGCAGAGGTAGACTTACTCTTGTCCAAATCACCTTGACAGTCCGAATCTGTGTAACCCAATGGTATAAGCTCCTGCGCTCTATAAACTAGGACATAATCTCTCGTCCTGCTCAAGTACTTGAGAATACATTTTACTGTCTTCTAGTGAGCCTTCCCAGGGTTACTCTGATGTCTGCCAACCATGCCAACGACAAAGCAAATATTAGGCATCGTGCACAACATAGCATTCATGAGGCTACCCACTGCAGAAGCATAGGGTACCGCCTTCATGGCATCTATCTCCTCAGCAGTCTTAGGACATTGCTCCTTAGACAAATGCACTCCATGCCTGAAAGGTAGTGAACCCTTCTTGGAGTTCTGCATGTTAAAACGGGCCAGAATCATGTCTATGTAGGATGCCTGAGAGAGTCAAAGAACGTCTCCTACGATCTCGAATAATCTTAATCCCAAGGATACGTCTAGCCTCTCCCAAATCCTTCTTATCGAATTGCCTGGACAGCCATGCCTTTACGTCTGACAACACCTTCTTACTGTTGCTAATAAGGAGAATGTCATCTACGTAAAGTACGAGGAACACCACCGTATCACCATCACGCCTGCGGTAAACACACTGCTTATCCGGACACTGAGTGAATCCATAGGACTGGATAACCTCATCAAAACGGATATTCCAAGATTTGGATGCTTGCTTTAGTCCATAAATGGACCTCCTAAGCGTGCATACCTTGTGCTCTTGGCCCTTAACAATGAAGCCCTCTAGTTGCTGCATAAAGATGGTCTCCTCAAGACTTCCATTAAGGAAAGCTGTCTTGACGTCCATCTGCCAAATCTCGTAGTCTATACGAGCAGCTATGGCCAAGAGAATCCGGATTGACTTAAGCATAGCTACCGGGGAAAAGGTCTCCTCATAATCGATCCCTTCTTTCTGAGTATACCCCTTCGCCACAAGCCTAGCCTTGAAGGTCTCAACCCTTCCGTCAGATCGTTTCTTTCGCTTGTAGACCCATTTGCACCCAATAGGCCTAAACCCATCAGGAAGGTCTACCTGCTCCCAGACTTGATTTGAGTCTATAGAACCCATCTCAACAATCATCGCTCTCTGCCAAGAATCTGCATGTTTATCCTGGAGAGCCGCATTGTAGTTAACTGAGTCTGGTTCATGAGCACTAGGGATAAAGTCCGAAGACTCACCCAAACCCATGTACCTCTCGGGCTGTCTCACAACCCTCCCACTACGACGAGGTGCAGCCTGTGCAAGAGCATCATATATGATAGTGTGTGCAGTCTCTTGTGGTGTGCCTTCATGTACTTGTGCATCTGAAATAATGAGCTGACTTCTAAGCTGTTCCAATACTTCCTTGCTACTTGACTTGTGATCTAAAATATAGTCCTCCTCAAGAAATCTGGCATTGGTGCTGATCACCACCTTCTGAACCTGAGGACTATAAAATAAACCACCTCTTATTCCTTTGGGGTAGCTATAAACAGCATAACCTTTGATCTCGCCTCTAACTTGTCTGCATCTGCCTCGAGCACATGTGCTGGACAACCCCATATTCTGAGATGTCTCAGACTAGGCTTTCGCCCATTCCACAACTCTGATGGGGTCGAAGGCACAGACTTAGATGGCCAAGGTTAAGGATAAAACATACTGTCTCCAAGGCATAACCCCAAAATGAGATAGGCAAGTCACTGTAACTCATCATCGATCTAACCATCTCCATAAGAGTCCTGTTCCTCCTCTCTGCTACACTATTCTGCTGGGTTGTGCCAGGTGCAGACAACTGGGTCTGAATACCCTCATCTGAAAAATAGGATCTAAATTCACTAGAGAGGTATTCGCCACCGCGATCAGATCTCAGAGCCTTGATACTCTTACCCAGATGGTTCTCCACCTCAGCCTTGAATTCTCTGAACTTGCCAAAGCATTCAGACTTGTGGCGCATCAGGTATATGTATCCATATCTAGAGTAATCATCCGTGAAAGTCACGAAATACTCATAACCACCTCTAGCCTGAACTGACATAGGCCCACACACGTCAGAATGAATCAGCTCTAAAACCTCCTTGGCCCTATACCCCTTTGCCTTGAAAGGCCTCTTGGTCATTTTACCCTCTAAGCAGGATTCACAGGTCGAATAGCTGTCAATATCTAGTAAGTCCAAAGACCCACTCTTGACCAACCTTTGAATCCTACTAAGGTTGATGTGACCGAGTCTCAGGTGCCAAAGATAAGTCTGATTCAAAGGGGAAGACTCTTTTCTCTTATTATGATTCGGTGATGAGCTACTAGTTTCTGTGTTTTGCATTATCGGGGAGTATGTCTTAATTAAAAACAAATTGTCAACCAGTGTATTGGAACATATAAGTTTCTGGCCTTTTCTAATAAATATAGATCTATCAGAAAAAACACACTTATAACCATCCAAAACAAGTTTAGAAACTGAAAGCAAGTTTTTACGAAAACTAGGTACATAAAGACAATCTCTCAACAATAAAGTAGAGTCTGAAAAATAAAGACAAAAAACTCCCACTGCAGCAACAGAAACTCTGGTAGTATCCCCAAGGTAGACCTTCAACTCTCCCTCTCTAAGCAGCCGGGTCACTTGGAACCCCTGTAAAGAATTACAAACGTGATCAGTGGCTCCCGAATCAACACACCAAGTATCTGTGGGAATCGCCGCTAAACACGTCGCAGTGACTAGGGAAAATTTACTTTTAACCTCGAGGCTTTGGGCAATCCTTCTTCCGATGTCCTGCTTTGCCGCACTTAAAACATTTGCCTTTCGGCTTTTGCTTCTTGGCAATGCCTGCCTTGGGTCCATGATTAGTTCCTGCTTTCTGGCCTCTCTTCCTCTCTTGCTTCCTGGCTTTGGGCCCAGCAGAGGAACCTGAGGGACCAACAGTAGCAAAGGCTTGCTTCTTCTCAGCGAATAGGCCCTCGGCTGACACCAATGTAGTCATGAGCTAGGGGAGTGAATATGAGAGCTTGCCCATATTATAGTTCAACCGAAACTGGTCAAAAACTGGGAGGCAAGCTCTGGAGAATGATATCGACCTGGGTCTCCCCATCAATATCACCTCCCAGTACCTCGATCTCATTGATGCAACTGATCATGTCCAGCACGTGATCCCTCACTGAAATGCCCTCAGCCATTCTAGCATTCATGAGTTTCCTCATAGCTGACTGCTTGGCTACCCTGCTTAAGGGGACACTCCTCAGTAAGCACGTACTTGTAACCCTCAGCGGTAAGGACAATGTCCAGGTTACGTTTCCAGTCAATATAGTTTGGACTCGTGAGTTTGTTTTGGTTCAAAAATGTCAGCTAGCGGGTTGAACGACATATCAACTGAAAATAAAGAAAAAACATGTCTCAGTATACTTTTCGAAAATATTGAAAAATCCTCAGAAAAGAAATATAATCTTCTACCGACATCTCTCCCACCGGGATTAACGCAGGTCACGATGGGTGAACGTCTACGCCAACCCACATTCGTTCGAGAAGGACCGAAGTCCATTAATCTCATTATCTGATCAACGATCTTATGATCAATGAAATTAATAGTCGATAATTTTAGCCGTACACGTAAATAGCGTTACCTCGTAGGAGGGATACTATAAACAGTACACTAAGTGTATGCCATTACGTGACTTCTAAGTTTGTTACTTAGGGTACTAATGCGCCTCGGACGACGAGGGTGTCGCAACTTTTCCCAATTAAACGCACTATAGTCATCCCTTTAGAAATTCATTCCAGCGATATCTGTGATTGAAAACTCATCCGACGGGGAAGCCGTTTAACCACATCGCCAATGAACCCGTAATGGAGGCCATGGGGCTATTAACCAACCCGCTCCCACTTAGATTTTTAAAATAATTTCAATTCGCCCTAGTTTTTCTCGGTTTTCCATTTCGGTTTTCTACGTAATTAGGAATCACCCAAAATTACGAAAAACCAAAATCCGGGTTTTCTCGGTTTTCTACGTAATTAGGAATCACCCAAAATTACGATAAACCAAAACCCCACGTAATTAGGAATCACCAAAAATTACGATTAAACCAAAACTTGCAAATGTAATTAAGTTTGAGGATTTTTACGTTTTAACATGCAATATCTTAACTATGGATATTCGCACCCATAAAACCGTTGGAGTTTTAATATGCGAATAATCTACCTTAGTTAATTGTACATTACCTTTTGAAAAAACTTTTGGTTTGAATTTCGTTCATGCAAAATAAAACGAAAATCACACAATCAACGAAAAAGTCATAAATACGGGAAATTAAATAAAATAAAATTTCCCGACTATTATGGCCTTCTCTATCGTTGATTCCTTGACGCCTCGGTGACACTTCCCGTCGTGTCGCTCCCACTCGTTATTTGGATTCCTCTCAATTCGCCCGGGTTTTCTCAGTTTAGTCCGTAATTAGGAATCACCAAAATTACAATAAACCAAAACCCTCGAATATAAGTTACCCAAAATAACGTCTTCGTCAAAGTACAAAAATTCCTATATACAAAGGCGTTTTCTAGGAATTTAAAGACGACATGATTAGATCAAATCCTACTACAAGATTTTTCTAATCCTACACGGCTTCCAGCTCGTGGTTATTACTATTACAGAAATTTCCATTCAAAAAAAACGAGCCCGGACATGTCCCGGGGTTTATGAATGAAAATTAAATTTCTACCATAATAGCCGGGAAACCAATAACCACCTGTTTAAACATTTCGACAAAAATACTAATGCCAAAATAAAGCCGTGTAATAAATAAAACAAGCATAAGACTGAAACCAACGCTCTGATACCAATTTGAAGGAAAACTGAACAAGCCCGGGCTAAATCGAAAACCTCACTTTCGTGCTATGCATTCCAGAATCGGAAGTTTTCGACCAAGCTCAGGCTCAAATTAGTTTACCCATGAACAGATCTAGGCTTATACTTATTTAATTTATTAATCGGGACACAAAAAATTAAATCTTTAATTAAAGCGGAATTTAAAGATTATACCTTTTGTAGCGAAGTCTCTCGCTTAAAGAAAACCAAATCTTTTAGCGCAAATTCCACAAGAAATCCGAAGAATTCTCGAATACAAGCTCCGAGATAGTGTGGGCTATCATCTACGGAGCTACCCACGGCAATACGACTGAAAACCCAAGAAACTTGCTTCTCAAGAAACTCAAATTGAGGCTGCCCAGAATTTTTTCTCCAAATTATAGCTGCCCAGAATTTTTTTTAATCAAAATTGAAGCTGCCCAGAATTTTCTTTCTCAAATTGAAGCTGCCCGGAGAAACCCTCTATCCCTTTCCTGTCCTTGATCATCGACCAGCCAGGCGGACAGCACGGAAGTCAGCCGCCCAGTCCCAATCTGGACAGCGCTGCCGGCGGATCACCGACCTGAAGAGGAAGAGATCAACGTCGGAAGGCTAGTTCTGGGCACCGAGCTGCTGGCTGCCTTGCGCGAACTACCGCCTGGACGAAAGGAAAAAACTGCAGCGGAAAAATCCTGCTGCTTGGAATTAAAAATTAAAACCCACGATGATCACACAGGAAAATCTGGGCAGCGGGTTTTCCAAAATAAAACTGGGCTGAGTGAAGAAGGGACCTGGCTGCTCTATTTAGTAATTGCTGGTCAATAAAAACTGCTGCTGTGTGCAGCGAAGAAGACAACCAGCAGCGGCGGATAAAAGCAAAAAAAACAGCGGCCTTCCCAAAAATTATAACCAAGCTGCTCTATTAATTCATGGGCTGAGTTCCTTGACAAAGAAGAAAGCTTTCTTGATCGACTTCGAGAGAAAACATGACGATGAAGACACTGTTTTCTCTCTAGACCAAACTTTCTCTTTCTAGCCTAACTTGGCTGCCAAGTTTCTTCTTAGGGTTTTCTTGCCTATTATGTTGTATTTATAGGAGCTTCTAAGGAGACCTAATGGGCTCTCGAGTTAGGCCTTAAAATTTGACTTTCGTTGACCGCTAAGTCTTCCCGACTAATCAACTCCAATCGACCCTTTTAAATTAATTTATTTAATCCACTTTGTTAATTTAATTTAATCGAACCCTTAGAATTAATTAATTCAAAAAAGAATTAATTTCTAAATTCACTTTCTAAAATAGATAATAGTGTGGGCTATTATCTACGGAGTTACCCATGGCAAAATATAGAAAACCCAAGAAACTTGCTTCGGAAGAAAACTCAAAAAAACATGAAAACTGAAAAATACTGCTGCTGCCCAGATTTTCTAAAACCTGCTGCGCAAGTCACTGGAGTTACTAAGAGAAAACCGACTACCGAGCTGATCAATCCGGTCCCGATCTGTACAACCGGCTTCACGGATCACTCAACCAGAAGATTGACGTGAAGACCGGTCGGCTCAGGGCACCGAAGAATAACCACCGCCGGGTTTTTCCTGCTGAAGCAGCGCCGTGATTTTTCAATCGGAAAACTGGACTGCGCTGCTTCTATAAAATCAGTCGGCGACTTTAATAAAAACAATCCGGGCAGCGTGATGATTGAGTTTTCCGAAGGAGAAAGCTGTCTTAGCTGACTTCGAGAAGAAGCTTCGATGAAGAAGATGAAGTTCTCACTCTAAGCTAAACTTTCTCACTCTAGCCTTTTCTTGGCTGCCAAGTTTCTTAATTGTTTTCTTGCCCAATAAGTTGTATTTATAAGGAGCTTCTAAGGAGACCTAATCGGCTCTCGAGTTAGGCCTTTTAATTTGACTTTCGTTGACCGCTAAGTCTTCTCGACTAATCAACTCCAATCGACCTATTTAAATTAATTTATTTAACCCACTTTGTTAATTTAATTTAATAGAACCCTTAGAATTAATTAATTCAAATAGAATTAATTTCTAAATTCACTTTGTCGATTAAATATTAATTAAACCTTTTGGATTAATTAATTCACCTTGTCGATTAGTCAAATGCATAATCGGTCGTACCACTAACGGACCAATTATGGAACACCCACTGGAAAATGACTTTACATCGCGCCATTATATTTTATTCTATCTCTCCACATAAAAGATCTAGTGCTCATCGGTTTATCAATTTACTGACAAATTAATTCACAGACTTCTTTGTTTCCGAGATTAGTAGCACTCGTCCTTTTATTATACCAAACATAAAGTTCACCTGCCGGGTTTAGTATAATAGACTTTACGAGCTCATCTCGGGAGCACCATCAACCCGGCGAATCGGTACGTGGATTCCTCCGACTAGTACCGGCACGTAAGAAGCTAAACACCGCATACCCAACCTACCGAGGTATAGGCCTCAATCGACCGCACTCTTTGGCAAATCAAAGCATACAATATTCAACTCTCGCGCCCGTCCCAGTCTCAGGATTGAGAGACGGAATACTATGACCGAATTGACTACGCTGATCAGTATAAGTCAATTCTATCCAAACTGGTCGTGCTCAATATGCCCCGGGCATATCCGTGTGATTTAAATTAGTTTAGATAAACTAATCTCCAAACCACACAATAACTTATACCGATAGTATGTTCAAACTATCTCGGTTACGAGCGTACTTTTTATATATCAATACTTTAACCAATAACGGTATCTACTGTGTCTGTCCACACCCCGTTATCTAGTTCTATGATATAAAGGAACAAATTTATACTGAAACAAAATGATATGTCAACTGTGGATATTAGTTTTTGATACAAGCCATAGCTTTTTTGTATTCGAAACTAACAGCCTCTCCACCTTAACCTTAAAATCTTTGAACTTACCAAAGCATTCAGACTTGTGGTGCATCAGGTATATGTATCCATATCTAGAATAGTCATCTGTGAATGTCATGAAATACTCATAACCTTCTCTCGCCCGAACATAATGAACCAACTCTAAAACCTCTTTGGCTCTATACCCCTTTACCTTGAATGGCCTCTTGGTCATTTTACCCTCCAAGCAGGACTCACAGGTAGGAAAACTGTCAACATCTGATGAGTCTAAAGACCTATCATTGACCAACCTCTGAATCATACTAAGGTTAGTGTGATCTAGTCTCAGGTGCCAAAGATAAGTCTGGTTCAGAGGGGATAAATCCTTTCACTTATTATCGTTCGATGATAGTTTATTAATTTCTATGTTTTGCACTACTGGGGAGTTTGTCTTAGTTAAAAACAAATTGTCAACCAATTAACCGGAACATATAAGTTTCTTGTCCTTTCTAATAAAAATAGATTTATAAAAAAAACACACTTATAACCATCCAAAAGTAGTTTAGAAACCGAAAGCAACTTCTTTCTAAAACTGGGTACATAAAGACAATCTCTCAAATGTAAAACAGAGTCTGAAAAATAAAGACAAACTACTCCCACTGTAGCAACTGAAACTCTGGTAGTATCCCCAAGGTAGACGTTTAAATCAGCCTCTCTAAGTAGCTGGGTCACTTGGAACCCCTGCAAAGAATTACAAATGTGATCAGTGGCTCATAAATCCACACACCAAGTATCTATGGGAATAGCTGCTAAACACGTCTCAGTAACTAGGGTGAAATTACTCACACCTCGAGACTTTGGGCAGTCTTTATTTTAGTGTCCTAACTTTCCACATCTGAAACACTTGCCTTTCAACTTGTGCTTCTTGGCAACACCACCTTTGGGTCCATGATCAGCTCCTGTCTTTTGGTCCTTCTTTCTCTTTTGCTTCCTGGCTTTGGGCCCAGCAGAGGAACCTGAAGGTCCAACAGTAGCCAAAGTTTGTTTCTTCTCAGCGAAGAGGCCTTCAGCAGACACCAATGCAATCATGAGCTCAAAAAGGGAATATGAGAGCTTGCCCATATTCTAATACAGCCGCAACTGCTCAAAATTGGGAGGTAAGCTCTGGAGAATGATATCAACCTGGGTCTCCCCGTCAATGTCGCCTTCCAAAACCTTAATCTCATTGATGCAGCTGATCATGTCCAGCAGGTGATCCCTCATTTAAGTACACTCAGCCATCTTAGCATAAACGAGTTTCCTCATAGATGACTGTTTGGCTACCCTGCCCTAATGTCCGAACATTTCCCCGAGGTTAAGCATCATCTCATAGGCTGAGGTCATCAACTGATGTTGGTGCTACAGTACGCTCGACATAGAAGCCAAGATGTAGCAGCTAGTCATCTCATCACCTTTCTTCCACTTAGAGTGAGCTTTCTCTCCAAATGAGTGGAATCATCAGAGGGCATTGGGGGGCAGTCTTCAACTAGCACGTACTTGTAACCCTCAACAGTACGGACAATGTCCAGGTTACGTTTCCAATCAATGTAATTAGGACCGATGAGTTTGTTTTGATTCAAAATGACAGCAAGTGGATTGAACGACATATCGACAACTGAAAAAATAAACAGTCAATTTTAAGTATTTTTTTTCAAAAATATTAATATCCTCAAAATAATATAATCTTCCACCAACATCTCTCACACCAGGATTAACACAGGTCACTTTAGGTGAACGTCTATGCCAACTCACATTCGTTCGAGAAGAACCAAAGTTTATTAATTTCATTATCTGACTAACGATCTTATGATCAATGAAATTAATAGTTGATGATTTTAGCCACATAACCTCTTAGGAGGAATACTACAAATGGTACACTAAGTGTTTGCCATTATGTGACTTCTAAGCTTGTTACTTAGAATACTAATGTGCATCGGTTAGCGAGGGTGTCGCAACTTTCTCCAATTAAACTTGCTATAGTCATCCCTTTAGAAATTCAATCTAGTGATCTCAGGATTGAAGACTTATCCGTAGGGAAGAATGCCCTTGGCCAGCGCGTAGGTCTAATCCACATCACATATGAATTCATAATGGAGGTCATGGGGATATATACCAACCCGCTTCCACTTAGATTTTTAAGTTTGAGGATTTCTATGTTTTAACATGAAATATCTTAACTATGGATATTCACACCCATAAAACTGTTGGAGTTTTAGTATGCGAATAATCTACCTTAGTTAATTGCATGTACTTTTAAAAACGGTTTATTTTCGCTCATGAATAAAAACGATAACACACAATCAACAAAATGGACATAAAACGGGAAATACATAGGTAAACATTTCCCAAATATTTTGGCCTTCCTTATCGTCGATTCCTTTGACGCCTTGTTGACACATCCCATCGCGTCGCTCCCACTCGTTATTTGGATTCCTCTCAATTCGTCCTGTTTTTTCAATTTTCTACGTAATTAGGAATCACCTAAAATTACTATAAACCAAAACCCATGAATATGAGTTATCCAAAATAATGTCTTCGTCATAATACATAAATTCATATATACAAAGGCGTTCAAGGAATTTAAAGATGACAACATTAGATTGAATCCTACTTCAAGATTTATCTAATCCTACACAGCTTCCAGCTCGTGGTTATTACTATTACAGACATTTCATTTAAAAAACAAAAACCATAATAGCTGGGAATAATAACAACCTGTTAATATATCGACAATGCAAAAATAACAAAGCCAAAACTGAAGGAAAACAGAACAAACCCAGGCTAAATCGAAAACCTCACTTTCGTGCAATGCATTCCAGAATTGGAAGCTTTCGACAAAGCTCAGGATCAAATTCATTTTCCCATGAACGGATCTTGGCTTATACTTATTTAATTTATTAATCGGGACACAAAAGATACAATCTTTAATTAAAGCAGAAAATTCAAAAATTATACATTTGTAGTGAAGTCCCTCGAAAAAAAACCAAAACTTCGGGCAAGCGAATTCCACAAGAAATCTAAAGAATAACTCCAATTCGACTCCGACCTAGTGTGGGCTAGTGTCTATGGAATAGCCCAAAGCAAAATGAAGAAATCCTAAGAAACCAACTTCAAGAATCACGCAAATCTGAAAAAACAGATTTAGCCTGGGAACTGAACCCAAACTGATAATCCACACAAAAAGTGTCTGAAATGTGTTCCGGCTCGTAGATCTAGACTCTAGCGATCTAAGAGGATCAAGCTAGAGGATCAACACAACAATAATCCAAAAACCCACACAAAAGAAGTTAAAACCACCGCCTAAAACAACCAATCACTGGCGGCTATGAATGTCAGGCGTCAGAGAATATATTTCAGCCAATAAACACAATAGGCGGCAGCTTTCTTCTCTAAAAAAGGTGATCTATGATTCTCTAGGTTATGGGCTTTGAGGATTCTTGAAGAAAAAAGCTCCAAAGTTGACTTCGAAAGAAAAACTACTAAGAAAGTTGAGAGCTTCTCTTTCTAGACTTAACTTTCTCTCACTAGGCAAATACCTCTAAGGTTTCAAATGTCTTGTAAGTTGCCTAACAAGGAACATTTATAGAGAGCTTCTAAGGAGACCTAATGGGCCTTTGAGTTGGGCATTTTAGTTTAACTTTCGTTGACCCCTTAGTCTTTCCTAGACTAGTCAACTCCAATCGATCCATTTGAATTAAATCTTTAACCCACTTCGTTAATTTATTTTAATCGAACCCTTAGGATGAATTAATTCTTATAGAATTAATTTTCTTAATCCAATTGTCAATTAAATATTAATTAAACCTTTAGGATTAATTAATTCACTTTATTGATTAGTCAAATGCATAATTAGTCGTACCACTAACGGACCAATTATCGAACTACCACTCAAAAATTACTTTACATCGCGCCACTATATTTTCTTCTATCTCCCCACATTAAAGATCTAGTGCTCGTCGGTTTATCAATTTACTGACAAACTAATTCACCGACTTCTTGGTATCTGAGATTAGTACCACTCGACCTTTTTATTATACACGACATAAAGTCCACCGGCCAGGTTTAGTATAATAAATTTTACGAGTTCATCTCAGGAGCACCATCAACCTGATAAACTGGTACGCGGATTCCTCTGACTATTAACGGCACGTAAGAAGCTAAACACCGCATACCTAACCTACCGAGGTATAGTCCTCAATTGACAGCACTCTTTGAAAAATCAAAGCATACGATATCCAACTCTCAGGCCCGTCCCAATCTCGGTATTGAGAGACTGAATACTAGGACCGAATTGACTATGCCGATCAGTACAAGTCAATTCTATCCAAACTGGTCGTGCTCAATATGCCCAGGGCATATCCGTGTGATTTAATTAGTCTAGATAAACTAATTTCCAGACCACACGATAACCTATACCGATAGTATTTTCAGACTATCTCAGTTACGGGCATACTTTTAATATATCAAAACTTTAGCCAATAACGATATCTATTATGTCTTTCCACACCCCGTTATCTAGTTCTATGATATAATGGAACAATTTAATAATAAAACAAAATGATATATCATTTATGGATATTAGTTTTTGATACAAGCCATAGCTTTTCTGTATTCAAAACTAACAATCTCCCACTAATACTCAAAGCTATGCTAAGAAGTACAAAAATTGTCCAACCCGCTAATACACTACTGTCATAATGAAATCTACAGAACACCTTTAAGCTCACACACATGGCTCCCTCAAGAATCTGACTCCCATGCTCTCCACATGTCTCTCAAAGACCTTTGGGATCAATGGCTTTGTGAAAGGATCTGCAAGGTTGTCATCTGATGCTATCTTGGCCACTGTCACGTCTTCGCTCTTTAAGATCTCTCGTATCAGATGGTACTTGCGCTATATGTGTTTACTCGCTTAGTGGGCTCGTGCTTCCCTCGAGTTAGAAGCTGCACCATTGTTATCACAGTAAACTGTGATAGACCTAGGCAACTCAGGAACCACATCTAAGTCCATCAGGAAGCTCTAGAGCCATACAGTTTCTTTCGCTGCCTCTGATGCGGCAACATGCTCAACCTCCATGGTGAAGTCCGCCACGTATTTCTGCTTGACACTTCGCCATACTATGGCTCCACCTCCCAGTGTAAACACAAACCCAGAGGTAGAATTACTCTTATCCATATCACCTTGAAAGTCCGAATCTGTGTAACCCAATGGTACAAGCTCCTACACTCTATAAACTAGGACATAATCTCTCATCCTGCGCAAGTACTTATAATGCATTTTACTGCTTCCCAGTGAGCCTTCCTAGGGTTACTCTGATATCTGCTAACCATGCTAACGGCAAAGCAAATATTAGGTCTCGTACATAACATAGCATACATGAGGCTATCCACTGCAGAAGCATAGGGTGCCGCTTGTATGTTATCTATCTCCTTAGCAGTCTTGGGACACTGCTCCTTAGACAAATGCACCCCATGCGTGAAAGTTAGTGAACCCTTCTTGGAGTTCTGCATGTTAAAACGGGCCAGAATCGTGTCTATGTAGGATGCCTAAGAGAGAGTCAGAGAACATCTCTTACGATCTCGAATAATCTTGATCCTAAGGATATATCCAGCCTCTCCCAAATCCTTTATATCGAATTACATGGAAAACCATGCCTTTATGTCTGAAGACCCCTTTTTACTATTGCCAATCAGAAGGATGTCATCTATGTAAAGTACGAGGAACACAACCGTATCACCATCACGCCTACGAAAAACACACTGCTCATCCAGACACTGAGTGAATCCATAGGACTGGATAACCTCGTCAAAATGGATGTTCCAAGATCTGGATACTTGCTTAAGTCCATAAATGGACCTTCTAAGCCTGCATACATTGTGCTCTTGCCTTAAATAATGAAACCCTCTGGTTGATGCAGAAAGATGGTCTCCTCAAGACTTCCATTAAGGAAAGCTGTCTTGACGTCCATCTGCCAAATCTCATAGTCCATATGAGCAGCTATGGCCGAGAGAATCTGGATAGACATAAACATAGCTACCGGGGAAAAAGTCTCCTCATAATCGATAACCTCTTTCTGAGTATACCCCTTCGCCACAAGCCTAGCCTTGAAGGTCTCAACCCTCCCGTCAGATCCTCTCTTTTCCTTGTAGACCCATTTGCACCCAATATGCCAAAACCCATCAGGAAGGCCTACCAGCTCCCAGACCTTATTTGAGTCCATAGAACGTATCTCAGAAATCATCGCTCTCTGCCAAGAATCTGCATCTTTATCCTGGAGATCCTCATTGTAGCTAACTGGGTCTGGTTCATGAGTGCCAGGAATAAAGTCTGAAGACTCACCGAAACCCATGTACCTCTCAGGCTGTCTAGCAAACCTCCCACTACGACGAGGCTCAGCCTGTGTAAGAGCATCATCTGTGATAGTGTGTACAGTCTCTTGTGGCGTGTCTTCTTGTACTCGTGCATCAAGAATAGTGGACTGACTTCTAATCTCTTCTAATACTACCTTGCTGTTTGACTTGTGATAAAAAAAATATGGTCCTCCTCAAGAAATCTGCCATTGGTGCTGATCACCATCTTCTCATCCTGAAGACCATAAAATAGACCACCTCTCGTTCCTATGGTGTAGCCTATAAACAGCATAGCCTTGGTTTTTGCCTCTAGCTTGCCCGCATCTGCCTCGAGCATATGTGCTGGATAACCCCAAATCCTGAGATGTCTCAGACTAGGCTTTCGCCCAGTCCATAACTTAACTGGGGTCGAAGGCACATACTTAGATGGCACAAGGTTGAGAATAAAACATGTTGTCTCTAAGGCATAACCCTAAAATGAGATAAGCAACTCACTGTAACTCATCATTGATCTAACCATATCCATAAGAGTCCTGTTCCTCCTATCTGCTACACCATTCTGCTGGGGTGTGCCAGGTGCAGACAACGGGGATTGAATACCCTCCTCTAACAAATAGGACCTAAATTAACTAGAGAGGTATTCACTACCGCGATCAGATCGCAAGACCTTGATACTCTTACCCATATGGTTCTCCATCTCAGCCTTAAACTCTTTGAACTTGCCAAAGCATTCAAACTTGTGACACATCAGGTATATATATCCATATCTAGAGTACTCATCCGTGAATGTCACAAAATACTCATAACCACCTCTAGCCTGAACTGACAAAGGCCCACATAAGTCAGAATGAATCAACTCCAAAACCTCCTTGGCCCTATACCCCTTTGCCTTGAAAGGCCTCTTGGTCATCTTACCCTCCAAGCAGGACTCACAGGTCAGATAGCTGTCAATCTCCAATGTGCCCAAAGACCCATTATTGACCAACCTTTGAATCCTACTAAGGTTGATGTGACCCAGTCTCAAGTGCCAAAGATACGTTTGATTCAGAGGGGAAGACTATTTTCTCTTATTATGATTCGGTGATGAGTTACTAGTTTCAGTGTTGTGCACAACTGGGGAGGTTGTCTTGATTAAAAACTAATTTTCAACCAATATACCGGAATATATAAGCCTCTGGTTATTTCTAATAAAAATCAAGTTATCAAAAAAAACACACTTATAACCATCCAATAAAAGTCTCAAAACTGAAAGTAAATTCTTCTGAAAATAGGGTACATAAACACAATCCTTCAAATTTAAAACTGAGTCTGAAAAAGAAAGACATAAAACTCCCACTACAACAACCGAAACTCTGGTAGTATCCCCAAGGTAGACATGCAACTCTCCCTCTCTTTGCAGCCGGATCACTTGGAACCCCTGCAAAGAATTACAAACATGATCAGTTCCTCTTGAATCTACACATCAAGTATCTGTGGGAATCGCCGCTAAACATGTCTGAGTAACTATGGAAAATATACACATATCTCGAGACTTTGGGCAGTCCTTCTTCCAATACCCTGCTTTGCCACATCTAAAGCACTTTCCTTTCGGCTTATGCTTCCTGGCAATGCCCACCTTGGGTCCGTGATCAGCAGCTCCTGCTTTCTGGTCTCTCTTCCTCTTTTACTTCCTGGTTTTGGGCCCAGCAGAGGCACCTAAGGGACCAATAGTAGCCAAGGCTTACTTCTTCTCTGCGAAGAGGTCCTTAGCAGACACCAATGCAGTCATGAGCTCGGGAAGTGAATATGAGAGCTTGCCCAAATTGTAGTTAAACCAAAACTGCTCAAAACTGGGGGGCAAGCTCTGGAGAATGATATCGACCAGGGTCTCCCCATCAATGTCACCTCCTAATACCTTGATCTCATTAATGCAGCTCATCATGTCCAGCACGTGATCCCTCACTGAAGTGCCTTCAGCCATCCTAACATTCATGAGTTTCCTCATAGCTGACTACTTGGCCGCCCTACCCTGATGTCCAAACATCTCCCTGAGGTTGAGCATCATATCGCAGGCTGAGGTAAACAACTGATGCAGGTGCTACAGTACACTCAACATAGAAGCCAAGATGTAGCACAGGGTCATCTTATCAGCCTTCTGCCACCTCGTATATAGCTCTCGCTGCTCAGGGGTGGCATCATCGCTGGGCTTAAGGGGCACTCCTCAGTGAGCACGTACTTGTAACCCTCACCGGTAAAGATAATATCTAGGTTACGTTTCCAGTCAATGTAATTAGGACCCGTAAGTTTGTTCTGATTTAGTATAAGAGCTAGCGGGTTGAAGGACATATCAACAACTGAAAAATAAACAGTGAAGTTTTAGTATTAATTTTTTGAAAATATTGAAATCCTCAAAAAACAATATAATCTTCTACCGACATCTCTCACACCGGGATTAATGCAGGTCACAGTGGGTAAACATCTACGCTAACCCATATTCGTTTGAGAAGAACCGAAGTTCATTAATTTCACTATCTGACCATTGATCTTATGATCAATGAAATTAATAGTCCATAAATTTTGCCGTACACGAAGATAGCGTAACCTCGATGGGAAGGATACTAAAAATAGTACACTAAGTGTATACCATTACTTGACTTCTAACTTTGTTACTTAGGATACTAATGCGCCTCAGATGGCGAGGGTGTCACAACTTTTTCCAATTAAACTCACTATAGTCATCCCTTTAGAAATTCATTCAGGTGATATCTGTGGTGGAAAGCTCATTCGATAGGGAGAAAGGTCTAAGCCAGTACGCAAGTTTAACCACATCACAAATGAACCCGTAATGGAGGCCATGGGGATATTTACCAACCCGCTCCCACTTAAATTTTTAAGTTTTTGGATTTTTTACGTTTTAACATGCAATATCTGAACTATGGATATTCGCACCCATAAAACCGTTGGAGTTTTGGTTCATGCAAAATAAAACAAAAACATACAATCAACGGAAATACATAAATACGAGAAATTAAAGAAATAAAATTTCTTGACTATTATGGCCTTCTCTATCGTTGATTCCTTGACGCCTCGGTGACACGTCCCGTCATGTCGCTCCCACTCGTTATTTGGATTCCTCTCGATTTGCCCGGGTTTTCTCGATTTTCTGCATAGTTAGGAATCACCCAAAATTATGAGAAACCAAAACATGCGAATATAAGTTACCCAAAATAACATCTTCGTCATAGTACATAAATTCCTATAGACAAGTCATTTTTCTAGGAATTTAAAGACAACATGATTAGATCAAATCCTACTACAAGATTTTTCTAATCCTACAAAGCTTATAGCTCATGGTTATTACTATTACAAACATTTCCATTCAAAAAAATACAAGCCCGGGCATGTCCAGGGGTTTATGAATGAAAAATAAATTCTACCATAATAGTCGGGAAACTAATAATCACCTGTTTAAACATTTTGAAAAAAATAATAATGCCAAAATAAAGCCGTGTAATAAATTAAACAAGTATAAAGGCAAAACACTCTCTCTGATACCATTTTGAAGAAAAACATAACAAACCTGGGCTAAATCAAAAACCTCACCTTCGTGCAATGCATTCCAGAATCGGAAGCTTTCGACAAAGCTCAGGCTCAAATTCTTTTTCTTATGAACGGATCTAGGCTCATACTTATTTAATTTATTAATCGGGACACAAAAGATAAAATCTTTAATTAAAGCAAAAACTTCAAAGATTATACGTTTGTAGCGAAGTCCCTAGCAAAAAGAAATCCAAAACTTCGGCCAAGCGAATTCCACAAAAAATCCGAAGAATAACTCCAATTCGACTCTGAAATAGTGTGGGCTAGTGTCTACAGAGTAGCCCAAAGAAGAATGAAGAAATCCTAAGAAACCCACTTCAAGAATCATGCAAATCTGATGAAACAGATTTAGCCCGGGAACTGAACCCTAACTGAGAATCCACACCAAAAGTGTCTGGAATGTGTTCCTGCTCATAGATCTAGACTCTAGCAATCTAAGAAGATCAAGCTAGAGGATCAACACAACAAAAATCAACAAACCCACACAAAAGAAGCTAAAACAACCGCCTAAAACAACCAATCGCCGACGGCCATGAATATCCGGCGGCCGAGAATATATTCCGGCAAAAAAACCCAAAAGGCAGCAGCTTTCTTCTCTAAAAAATGTGATCTAGGATTCTCTAGGTTATGGGCTTTGAGGATTCTCGAAGAAGAAAGCTCCAAAGTCGATTTCAAAAGAAAAGCTACTAAGAAAGTTGAGAGCTTCTCTTTCTAGACTTAACTTTCTCTCACTAGGCAAATGCTTCTAAGGTTTCTAATGTCTTGTAAGTTGCCTAACAAGTGACATTTATAGGGAGCTTCTAAGGAGACATAATGGGCCTTTGAGTTGGGCCTTTTAGTTTGACTTTCGTTGACCCCTTAGTCTTTCCTATCCAATCGATCCTTTTGAATTAGATCTTTGACCCACTTTATTAATTTAATTTAATCTAACCCTTAGGATTAATTAATTCATATAGAATTAATTTTCTTAATCCACTTTGTCAATTGAATATTAATTAAACCTTTTGGATTAATTAATTCACTTTATCAATTAGTCAAATGCATAATTAGTCGTGCCACTAACGGAACCTATTATAGAACTACCGCTCAAAAATGACTTTACATCGCGCCACTATATTTCCTTCTATCTCCCCATATTAAAGATCTAGTGCTAGTCAGTTTATCAATTTACTGACAAACTAATTCACTGACTTCTTGGTATCCGAGATTAGTACAACTCGACCTTTTTATTATACCGGACATAAATTCCACCGGCCGGGTTTAGTACAATAAACCTTATGAGCTCATCTCGGGAGCACCATTAACCCGGCGAACCTGTACGTGGATTCCTCTGACTAGCAACGACACATAAGAAGCTAGACACCGCATACCCAACCTACCAAGGTATAGTCCTCAATTGACCGCACTCTTTGGAAAATCAAAGCATACGATATTCAACTCTCACGCCCGTCCCAATCTCGGGATTGAGAGACTGAATACTATGACCGAATTGACTACGCCGATCAGTACAAGTCAATTCTATCCAAACTGGTCGTGCTCAATATGCTTCAGGCATATCCATGTGATTTAATTAGTCTAGATAAACTCCTTTCCAAACCACATGATAACCTATACCGATAGTATGTTCAGACTATCTCAGTTACGAGCATACTTTTAATATATCAATACTTTAACCAATAACGGTATCTACTGTGTCTTTTCACACCCCGTTATCTAGTTCTACGATATAATGGAACTATTTAATACTAAAACAAAATGATATGTCGTCTTTGGATATTAGGTTTTGATACAAGCTGTAGTTTCTCTGTATTCAAAACTAACAAAAACAAAGCCGTGTAATTAATCGAACAAGTATAAAGCCAAAACACTCACTTTGATACCAATTTGAAGAAACAGAACTAGCCCGGGCTAAACTGAAATTCTCACTTTCGTGCAATGCATTCCAGAATCGGAGACTTTCGATTCGGCTCGGGATAAAATTCATTTTCCATGAACAGATCTAGGCTTATACTAGTTCGATCAATTAAAACGACACGCAAAAATCGAATCTTTAAATTAAAGTGGAAACATTTAAAGATTATACCTTTGGGGCGTGTCCCTCGGAATAAGAAAACCCAAATATGGGAAACTACGATATCACCAGAAAATTCAAAGAATAACTCAAACAACTCTGAGATCGGATAGGCAATCAACTACGGAGTGGCAAAAAGCATAAATGAGGAAATACAAAGGAAACCCACTTCAAAAAAACTCTAAAAACTGTGACAATCTGCTCCTAATCTGAAAACCCAGAAAGTACAGCCTAAATAATTCTTGTCGAAAAAGGACTTTTGCCCCGAGATCTAGACTCTGGCAAACCTAAAGGAATGAGCCAAATGATCAGTGTGACAAAAAGATCAAAACCTAACAAATAGAACCAAAACCGTGACTGTTCACTTCCCGCCAGAAAATCGCTGCTGCGCCGACTAGTTTATACGGTGATCAGCTAGAAAATAAAAAGCTAGGCGGTGGCACTTGTTTTAGGATTTTCTAGAATGGGAATCGAACTGAGTTTATCGAAGAAGAAGGATCTAGAACCGACTTTGAAAAAGAATTTATTGAAGATGATGAAGTTCTCACTATAGGATCTTCCTTCTCTCTCTAAGAGGTAACTTTGCCTACTAGTTTCCCTATGTCTTCAAATGTTAGTTTTGAATACAGAAAAGCTATGGCTTGTATCAAAAACTAATATCCACAGATGACATATCATTTTGTTTCAGTATAAATTTGTTCTTTTATATCATAGAACTAGATAACGGGGTGTCGACAAACACAGTAGATACCGTTATTGGTTAAAGTATTGATATATAAAAAGTATGCTCGTAACCGAGATAGTCTGAACATACTATTGGTATAGGTTATTGTGTGGTTTGGAAATTGGTTTATCTAAACTAGTTTAAATCACACAGATATGCCCGGGGCATATTGAGCACGACCAGTTTGGATAGAATTGACTTATATTGATCGGCGTAGTCAATTCGGTCCTAGTATTCCATCTCTCAATCCCAAGATTAGGACGGGCGTGAGGGTTGGATATCGTGTGCTTTGATTTGCCAAAGAGTGAGGTCAATTGAGGCCAATACCTCGGTAAGTTGGGTATGCGGTGTTTAGCTTCTTACGTGCCGTTGCTAGTCGGAGGAATCCACGTACCGGTTCGCCGGGTTGATGGTGCTCCCGAGATGAGCTCGTAAGGTTATTATACTAAACCCGGCCGGTGAACTTTATGTTCAGTATAATAAAAGGACGAGTGGTACTAATCTCGGAAACCAAGAAGTCGGTGAATTAATTTGTCAGTAAATTGATGAACTGACGAGCACTAGATCTTTAATGTGGGGAGATAGAAGAAATAATAATGGCGCGATGTAAAGTCATTTTCGAGCGGTAGTTCCATAATTGGTCCGTTAGTGGTACGACCGATTATGCATTTGACTAATCGACAAGGTAAATTAATTAATCCGAAAGGTTTAATTAATATTTAATTGACAAATTGAATTTAGAAATTAATTCGATTTTGAATTAATTAATTCTAAGGGTTCGATTAAATTAAATTAACAAAGTGGATTAAATAAATTAATTTAAATGGGTCGATTGGAGTTGATTAGTCGGGAAGACTTTGCGGTCAATGAAAGTCAAATTTTAAGGCCTAACTCGAGAGCCCATTAGGTCTCCTTAGAAGCTCCTTATAAATACAACTTATTGGGCAAGAAATCGATTAAGAAACTTGACACCCAAGAAAAGGGTAGAAAGAGAAAGTTTAGTCTTGAGAGAAAACGGTGTCTTTCTCGTCAAGTTTTCTCTCGAAGTCGACTAAGAGAACTTTCTTCTTTGGAAGATTACTCCTTTAGTTTGCCCAGACCATTTCTAGGTGAGCAGCTGGTCGGATTCTTCACTGGGCAGCGCCGATCACCTTCTCCGGTTGGATCGCGCGCCAGCAGCGTCCTCGGCCTGCAGCTTCGTGGCGGTCAGATTGAGCAGTGCCCAGAACCGGTCCAGTTCTACGTTTGATCTTCCTAAGGAAGTGATCCGTGGACTGGGCTGTCTAGATCGGGACTGAGCAATTGATCTCCGGCGGGTTTTTCATGCTGCAAGACAGCAGTTTTTGTAGCTTGCGAAGTGGGTTTTCTAAAATTCTGGGCAGCAGTTTTAATTTCAGTTTTTGAGTTTTCTTCCAAAGTAAGTTTCTTGGATTTCAATCGATTTGTCGTGGGTAACTCCGTAGACGACAGCCCACACTATCTCGGAGTTCGTATAGGAGCCATTCTTCGAATTTCTTGTGGAAATTGCGCTAAAGATTGGATTTTTCTTTTAGGCAAGGGACTTCGCTACAAAAGGTATAATCTTTAAATTCTGCTTTCATTAATGATCGAATCTTTTATGTCCCGATTAATAAATTAAATAAGTATAAGCCTAGATCCGTTCATGGGTAAACTAATTTGAGCCTGAGCTTGGTCGAAAGCTTCCGATTCTGGAATGCATTGCACGAAAGTGAGGTTTTCGATTTAGCCGGGCTTGTTTAGTTTTCCTTGGTATTAGAGCATTGATTTCGGTGTTATACTTGTTTGATTTATTACACGGCTTTATTTTGGCATTATTATTTTTGTCGAAATGCATAAACAGGTGGTTATTGGTTTCCCGGCTATTATGGTAGAAATTTAATTTTCATTCATAAACCCCGGGACATGTCCGGGCTTGTTTTATTTTTGAATGGAAATTTCTGTAATAGTAATAACCATGAGCTGGAAGCCGTGTAGGATTAGAAAAATCTTGTAATAGGATTTGATCTAATCATGTCGTCTTTAAATTCCTAGAAAACGCCTTTGTATATAGGAATTTATGTACTATGATGAAGATGTTATTTTTGGTAACTTATATTTGCGGGTTTTGGTTTATCGTAATTTTGGGTGATTCCAAAATACGTAGTAAACCGAGAAAACCCGGGCGAATCGAGAGGAATCCAAATAACGAGTGGGAGCGACACGACGGGAAGTGTCACCGAGGCGTCAAGGAATCAACGATAGAGAAGGCATAATAGTCGGGAAATTTTTATTTTATTTAATTTCCCGTATTTATGATTTTTCGTTGATTGTGTGATTTTCGTTTTATTTTGCATGAACGAAATCCAAACCAAATTCTTTTTTAAAAGTAATGTGCAATTAACTAAGGTAGATTATTCGCATATTAAAACTCCAACGGTTTTATTTGTGCGAAAATCCATAGTTAAGATATTGCATGTTAAAACGTAAAAATCCTCAAACTTAATTAAATTCGTGGGTTTTGGTTTAATCCTAATTTTGGGTGATTCCTAATTACGTAGAAAACCGAGAAAACTCGGGCTTTGGTTTAATCGTAATTTTTAGGTGATTCCTAATTACGTAGAAAACTGAGAAAACCCGTGCGAATCAAAATTAATTAAAAATCTAAGTGGGAGCGGGTTGGTTAATAGCCCCATGGCCTCCATTACGGGTTCATTAGTGATGTGGTTAAACTTGCATGCTGGCTTAGACCTTCCTCCCTATCGGATGAGTTTTCAATCACAGATATCACCGGAATGAATTTCTAAAGGGATGACTATAGTGCGTTTAATTGGAGAAAGTTGCGACACCCTCGCCATCCGAGGCGTATTAGTATCCTAAGTAACAAACTTAGAAGTCACGTAATGGCATACACTTAGTGTACTGTTTATAGTATCCCTCCCATCGAGGTTACGCTATCTACGTGTACGGCTAAAATTATCGACTATTAATTTCATTGATCATAAGATCATTGGTCAGATAATGAAATTAATGAACTTCGGTTCCTCTCGAACGAATGTGGGTTGGCGTAGACGTTCACCCATCGTGACCTGCCTTAATCCCGGTGTGAGAGATGTCGGTAGAAGATTATATTTCTTTTCTGAGGATTTTTCAATATTTTTGAAAAAGTATACTGAGACTTGTTTGTTTATTTTTAGTTGATATGTCGTTCAACCCGCTAGCTGTCATTCTGAACCAAAACAAACTCACCGGTCCAAATTACATTGATTGGAAACGTAACCTGGACATTGTCCTTACCGCTAAGGGTTACAAGTACGTGCTTACTGAGGAGTGCCCCCCAAAGCCCAGCAATGATGCCACCCCTGAGCAGCGAGAGCCATATACGAGGTGGCAGAAGGCTGATGAGATGACCAGGTGCTACATCTTGGCTTCCATGTCAAGTGTACTGCAGCACCAGCATCAGCAGATGACCTCAGCCTATGATATGATGCTCAACCTCAGGGAGATGTTTGGACATCAGGGCAGGGCAGCCAAGCAGTCAGCTATGAGGAAACTCATGAATGCTAAGATGGCTGAGGGCACTTCAGTGCGAGATCATGTACTAGACATGATTGGTTGCATCAATGAGATTGAGGTATTGGGAGGTGAGATTGATGGGGAAACCCAGGTCGATATCATCCTTCAGAGCTTGCCTCCCAGTTTTGAGCAGTTTCGATTGAACTATAATATTGGGAATCTCTCATATTCACTTTCTGAGCTCATGACTGCATTGGTGTCTGCTGAGAGCCTCTTCGCAGAGAAGAAGCAAGCCTTGGCTACTGTTCGTCCCTCAGGTTCCTCTGCTGGGCCCAAAGCCAGGAAGCAAAAGAGGAAGAGTGGCCAGAAAGCAGGAGCCAGTCATGGACCCAAGGCAGGCATTGCCATGAAGCAGAAGCCGAGAGGCAAATGCTTCAGATGTGGCAAAGCGGGACATTGGAAGAAGGACTGCCCAAAGCCTCGAGGTATGTTTAAATTTTCCCTAGTCACTGAGACATGTTTAGCGGTGATTCCCACAGATACTTGGTGTGTGGATTCAGAAGCCACTGATCATGTTTGTAATTCTTTGCAGGGGTTCCAAGTGACCCGGCTGCTTAGAGAGGGATAGTTGCAGGTCTACCTTGGGGATACTACCAGAGTTTCTGTGGCTGCAGTGGGAGTTATATATCTTTACTTTTCCGACTCTATTTTACATTTAAAGGATTGTTTTTATATACCTAGTTTTTGAAAGAACTTGCTTTCGGTTTCGAGACTTGTTATGGATGGTTATAAGTGTGTATTTTCTGATGGTTCAGTTTTTATTAGAAAATGCCAGAAACTTATATGTTCCGGTACATTGGTTGACAATTTGTTTTTAATCAAGACTTACTCCCCAGTTATGCAAAACACAGAAACTAGTAACTCATCACCGAATCATAATAAGAGAAAAGAGTCTTCCCCTTTAAATCAGACTTATCTTTGGCACCTGAGACTTGGTCATATCAACCTTAGTAGGATTCAAAGGTTGGTCAAGAGTGGGTCTTTGGACTTACTTGATATTGACAGCTATTCGACCTGTGAGTCCTGCTTGGAGGGTAAAATGACCAAGAGGCCTTTTAAGGCGAAGGGGTATAGGGCCAAGGAAGTTTTAGAGCTGATTCATTCTGACGTGTGTGGGCCTATGTCAGTTCAGGCTAGAGGTGGTTATGAGTATTTCGTGACTTTCACGGATGATTACTCTAGATATGGATACATATACCTGATGCGCCACAAGTCTGAATGCTTTGGCAAGTTCAGAGAATTCAAGGCAGAAATGGAGAACCATCTGGGTAAGAGTATCAAGTCACTGCGGTCTGATCGCGGTGGCGAATACCTCTCTAGTGAATTTAGGACCTATTTGTTAGATGAGGGTATTCAGACCCAGTTGTCTGCACCTGGCACACCCCAGCAGAATGGTGTAGCAGAGAGGAGGAACAAGACTCTTATGGAGATGGTTAGATCGATGATGAGTTACAGTGAGTTGCCTACCTCGTTTTGGGGTTATGCCTTAGATATAGCATGTTTTATTCTCAACCTTGTGCCATCTAAGTTTGTGCCTACGACCCCAGTAGAGTTGTGGAGTGGGCGAAAGCCTAGTCTGAGTAGAGTTGTCCAGCACATGTGCTCGAGGCAGATGCAGGCAAGTTAGAGGCGAGATCCAAGGTTATGCTGTTTATAGGCTACCCCAAAGGAACGAGAGGTGGTTTATTTTATAGTCCTCAGGATCAGAAGGTGGTGGTCAGCACCAATGCCAGATTTCTTGAGGAGGACTATATTTTAGATCACAAGTCAAGCAGCAAGGTAGTATTGGAAGAGCTTAGAAGTCAGTCCACTATTCCAGATGCACACGTACAGGAAGACACACCACAAGAGACTGCACACACTATCACAGATGATGCTCTTGCACAGGCTGCGCCTCGTCGTAGTGGGAGGGTTGTGAGACAGCCCGAGAGGTACATGGGTTTGGGTGAGTCTTCAGACTTTATCCCTAGCGCTCATGAACCAGACCCAGTTAACTACAATGAGGCTCTCCAGGATAAAGATGCAGATTCTTGGCAGAGAGCGATGATTGCTGAGATGGGTTCTATGGACTCAAATCAAGTCTGGGAGCTGGTAGACCTTCCTGATGGGTTTAGGCCTATTGGGTGCAAATGGGTTTACAAGCGAAAGAGAGAATATGACGGGAGGGTTGAGACCTTCAAGGCTAGGCATGTGGTGAAGGGGTATACTCAGAAAGAAGGGATCGATTATAAGGAGACCTTTTCCCCGATAGCTATGCTTAAGTCGATCCGGATTCTCTTGGCCATAGCTGCTCATATGGACTATGAGATTTGGCAGATGGACGTCAATATAGCTTTCCTTAATGGAAGTCTTGAGGAGACCATCTTTATGCAGCAACCAGAGGGCTTCATTGTTAAAGGCCAAGAGCATAAGGTATGCAGGCTTAGGAGGTCCATTTATGGACTTAAGCAAGCATCCAGATCTTGGAACATCCGTTTTGATGAGGTTATTCAGTCCTATAGATTCACTCAGTCTCTGAATGAGCAGTGTGTTTATCGCAGGCGTGATGGTGATATGGTGGTGTTCTTCGTACTTTACGTAGATGACATTCTTCTTATTGGCAACAGTAAGAAGGTGTTGTCAGACGTAAAGGCATGGTTGTCCAGGCAATTCGATATGAAGGATTTGGGAGAGGCTGGACATATCCTTGGGATCAAGATTATTCGAGATCGTAGGAGACATTCTCTGACTCTCTCTCAGGCATCCTACATAGACACGATTCTGGCCCTTTTAACATGTAAAACTCCAAAAAGGGTTCACTACCTTTCAGGCATGGAGTGCATTAGTCTAAGGAGCAGTGTCCTAAGACTGCTGAGGAGATAGATGTCGTGAAGGCGGTACCCTATGCTTCTGCAGTGGGTAGCCTCATGTATGCTATGTTGTGCACGAGACCTGATATTTGCTTTGCCGTTGGCATGGTTAGCAGATATCAGAGTAACCCTGGGAAGGCTCACTGGGAGGCAGTAAAATGCATTCTTAAGTACTTGCGCAGGACGAGAGATTATGTCCTAGTTTATAGAGATTGTACCATTGGGTTACACAGATTCGGACTTTCAAGGAGATTTGGACAAGAGTAAGTCTACCTCTGGGTTTGTGTTTACTCTAGGAGGTGGAGCCATAGTATAGAAGAGTGTCAAGCAGAAATGCGTGGCGGACTCTACCATGGAGGCAGAGTACGTTGCCGCTTCAGAGGCAGTGAAAGAGGCTGTATGACTCAGGAGCTTCCTGATGGACTTAGATGTGGTTCCTGAGTTGCCTAGGTCTATCACAGTTTATTGTGATAACAATGGTGCAGTTGCTAACTCGAGGGAACCACGAGCCCATAAAGCGAGTAAACACATAGAGCGCAACTACCACCTGATACGAGAGATCGTAAAGAGGGGAGACGTGATCGTGGCCAAGATAGCTTCAGAGGACAACCTTGCAGATCCTTTCACCAAGCCATTGACCCCAAAGGTCTTTGAGAGGCATGTGGAGGGCATGGGAGTCAGATTCTTGAGAGAGCCATGTGAGTGAGCTTAAAGGTGTTCTGGAGATTTCATTATGACAGCAGTGTAATAGCGGGTTGGACAGTTTTTGTACTTCTTAGCATAGCTTTGAGTATTAGTGGGAGATTGTTAGTTTTGAATACAGAAAAGCTATGGCATGTATCAAAAACTAATATCCACATATGACATATCGTTTTGTTTCAGTATAAATTTGTTCATTTATATCATAAAACTAGATAACGGGGTGTCGACAAACACAGTAGATATCGTAATCGGTTAAAGTATTGATATGTAAAAAGTATGCTCATAACCGAGATAGTCTGAACATACTATCGGTATAGGTTATTGTGTTAAATCTCACAAATATGCCCGGGGCATATTGAGCACGACCAGTTTGGATAGAATTCACTTATACTGATCGGCGTAGTCAATTCGGTCCTAGTATTCCGTCTCTCAATCCCGAGATTGGGACGAGCGTGAGGGTTGGATATCGTGTGCTTTGATTTGCCAAAGAGTGAGGTAAATTGAGGCCAATACCTCGGTAAGTTGGGTATGCGGTGTTTAGCTTCTTACGTGCCGTTGCTAGTCAGAGGAATCCACGTACCGGTTCGCCGGGTTGATGGTGCTCCCGAGATGAGCTCGTAAGGTTATTATACTAAACCCGGCCGGTGAACTTTATGTTCAGTACAATAAAAGGACGAGTGGTACTAATCTCGGAAACCAAGAAGTCGATGAATTAATTTGTCAGTAAATTGATGAACCGACGAGCGCTAGATCTTTAATGCGGGGAGATAGAAGAAATAATAATGGCGCGATGTAAAGTCGTTTTCAAGCGGTAGTTCCATAATTGGTCCGTTAGTGGTACGACCGATTATGCATTTGACTAATCGACAAGGTAAATTAATTAATCCGAAAGGTTTAATTAATACTTAATCGACAAAGTGAATTTAGAAATTAATTCGATTTTGAATTAATTAACTCTAAGGGTTCGATTAAATTAAATTAACAAAGTGGATTAAATAAATTAATTTAAATGGGTCGATTGGAGTTGATTAGTCGGGAAGACTTAGCGGTCAACGAAAGTCAAATTTTAAGGCCTAACTCGAGAGCCCATTAGGTCTCCTTAGAAGCTCTTTATAAATACAACTTATTGGGCAACAAATCGATTAAGAAACTTGACACCCAAGAAAAGGGTAGAAAGAGAAAGTTTAGTCTAGAGAGAAAACGGTGTCTTCGTCGTCAAGTTTTCTCTCGAAGTCGACTAAGAGAACTTTCTTCTTTGGAAGATTACTCCTTTAGTTTGCCCAGACCATTTCTAGGTGAGCAGCTAGTCGGATTCTTCGCTGGGCAGCGCCGATCACCTTCTCAGGTTGGATCGCGCGCCAGCAGCGTCCTCGCCCTGCAGCTTCGCGGCGGTCAGATTGAGCAGTGCCCAGAACCGGTCCAGTTCTGCGTTTGATCTTCCTAAGGGAGTGATCCGTGGACTGGGCTGTCTAGATCGGGACTGAGCAACTGATCTCCGATGGGTTTTTCATGCTGCAAGACAGCAGTTTTTGTAGCTTGCGAAGTGGGTTTTCTAAAATTCTGGGCAACACTTTTAATTTCAGTTTTTGAGTTTTCTTCCAAAGCAAGTTTCTTGGATTTCAATCGATTTGCCGTGGGTAACTCCGTAGACGATAGCCCACACTATCTCGGAGTTCGTATAGGAGTCATTCTTCGGATTTCTTGTGGAAATTGTGCTAAAGATTAGATTTTTCAAAAAAACTCGTCAGATCCTCAGTAGATCTTTGTCTGAATATTGTTGCGCTTATTTACCGCCTATTGCGCATTTACCACCTGACTGCACAATCCACTATCGAATCCATCGAATAACTCCGTCTCCACCCCAAAATCGTGTGTGCTACTATCAAGGGGTAGCTAAGACACTAAGAAATAAATGCAGAAGAAACCCATTTTGAAAAACCCGTCAGATCCTCTGCAGATCGTTGCCTGAAGATCAGCCACCTATTTACCGCCTGGTGAAAAATCCAAGAACCACCACCCAAAGAATTCTCCCACCATGATCTAGACAACCACCGCCATGGTTCACCCATCAAGACCGAGATCTACACACCGCCATGGTTCACCCATCAGAATCAAAAAATCTGACTGCAAAAATTGAGGGACGGGGCACTACGTAAATCGAGGACCTTCGGTGAATAGGAAACTGGCGATCCAAAGGGCTGAGCTTTTCGGAGATCAAAGGATCCTACGCCGACTTTGAGAAAGAACACAAGGAAGAAGAAGAAGTTCTCTCTCTAGGATATTCCTTCTCGCTCTAAGAGGCAACTTAGCCACCAAGGTTTCTTAATGTCTTCCAAATGCCTAACAAGGACCATTTATAGGAGCTTCATGTGAGATCTAGTGGGTTTTTGAGTTGGGCCTTAATGTTGGAGTTTCGTTGACTCTGTTAGTCTTCTCTAGACTAATCAACTCCAATCGAACCTTTCAAATTAATTTCTTAATCCACTTCGTTAATTAAATTTAATCGAACCTTTAGGATTATTTCGTATAACCCATTTAGTCAATTAAATAATAATTATTCCTTTCAGATTAATTAATTCACTTTGTCGATTATGTTGGGATCGATTAGGCCTAGTTTTCAAAACTTGCAGCGGAAAAGCCTAATTGATTATTTTAGTGTTAATTAAATCATAGATTTAAAGCATTTAATGCTTACCCTCGTAGCGTAATTGTTTGCTGCGCCTGGATTCTGATTGATGTTCGTCTAAGATTAATCACCATCAAAGCATTTCCTCAGGAGATGCTCTCTACTCTCAAGCACCGGAGCTCTAATAGAATTGGTGCTAGCCTGTCTGCCGAGAGAGAAAAACTTTGGGAATTTTCTTCAAGTTTTGGTAAACTGTATTTTTTCTAAAAGATGACCGGCCTCTTTGACTCAATATCCCCGGGATATTTAAGAGTCAGATACTCAGTCAGTTAAAACCAAATTTAATTAAAAATAGTATTATTTTTACTGACATGGGTTCTTACCAAAACCATGGATCAACCCATTGACCCATGGATCAAGCTGATGGGTCAAGAACCTCAATTGCAATTAGATCCCTTGATTTGTCAGCCTATCCCAATTGTTTCTAGGTACTTAATTAACTCTTAATTAATACCACGGAACTTCTCAATAGTATTTAATTAAACTATTTAATTAAATACTATTTGTCTAAGTATAACAATTATACTTAGTGCAGGCAATTCTGTATCATCGAACTCTCTTATGTGCGATCCTATAGGCCCATTCCAAAGTGGAAATGAATAATTAAATCTAATTAATTAATCCATAAGTCATTAGTGGTCTCTAGCAAGACATAATGACTACCCAATTCAGAACAGAGGGTTGAATAGTGATTCAACACAACCTTCTGAGCATACTACGTACGATTCTCTACATTTATATCCCATTTAGCATAAGGCATGGAACCATCATCCTTATTTAGCTAAACCTTTACTTTATTTCTTAGTGACACTGAACTTAATCAAGTAAATGATAATGCTTATCATTTCTTGGGCACGGCCATGCACTTCTCAGTTCATTATAAAGTAGCCAAGATATCATCTCTCATTTAAGAGAGACTTGTGGTCCCATCACTTCACCTACATACTTCAGCGTGTCTTATAGTGTACCCAATCATACCCGTACTTGGCAACCTGTTACGGCCCCATTAGGCGTATGTCAAAGCACACTTCAATTCACCTAAGACTATGCTGTGATTTCTGGTCTAAGGATTCTCGTACAAGTACTACTCAAAAGAATCACTCATGATCTAAAAGTCTATGGAGTGTTTATTTTTGCGGATCGATTTCATGAAATTAAATATACACAAGAATATAATTATCATGAAATTAACTCATTCGATAAATCATCAATCAAACGACAAATGTCTATATAGCCCTTCAAAAGGGCGCATACACAAACAATCTCCCACTTGCCCATTGAAGGGCTATGTCCTAAACATTTTAAAACCAAAACTCTATTACATTTCTCTCAAACTTTGACAGTCGTGGAGCTTTTGTGAGGGGATCTGCTACTTCATCGTTTGACCTTATTTTGTTGACTTTCACATTTCATCGAATGAGGTGAAACCTTCTGAGTATGTGTTTGGTCTTTTAGTGTGACCGGGGCACCTTAGCTTGTGCGTGTTGGTGTATGTGCCCTTTTTAAGGGCTATATAGATATTTGTCATTTTGATTGATGTTATAATCAGATGACTTAATTTTATGATAGTAATATTCTTGTGCATATTTAATTTCATGAAATCGATCTGCAAAAAGAGACACTCCATGGGCTTTTAGATTATGAGTGATGCTTTTGAGTCGTACTCGTACGAGGATCCTTAGACCAGAAATCACTGCATGGTCTTAGGTGAATTGTAGTGTGCTTTGACATATGCCTAACAGGGCCGTAACAGGTTGCCAAGTACGGGTATGATTGGGTACACTATGAGACACGCTGAGGTATATAGGTGAAGTGATGGGACTACAAGTCTCTCTT
Source organism: Knoxia roxburghii (assembly GCA_030378225.1). Taxonomy (NCBI): domain Eukaryota; kingdom Viridiplantae; phylum Streptophyta; class Magnoliopsida; order Gentianales; family Rubiaceae; genus Knoxia; species Knoxia roxburghii. The sequence continues at coordinate 15,907,094 of CM059418.1, forward strand.
AAGTGAGAGATGATATCTTGGCCACTTGATAGTGAACTGATAAGTGCATGGCCGTGCCCAAGAAATGATAAGCGTTATCATTTGCTTGATGAATTTAGTTTCACTAAGAGATCAAGTAAATGTTTAGCTATATAAGGATGATGGTTCCATGTCCTATGCTAAACGGGATATCAATGTAGAGGATCGTACACAGTTTGCTTAGAAAGGTTGTGTTGAATCACCATTCGATCCTTCAATCTAAATTTTGTAGTCATTATGTCTTGCTAGAGACCACTAATAACTTATGGATTAATCAATGAGATTGAGTTATCCATTGCCAGTTTAGAATGGGCCTACAGGATCACACATAAGAAAGTTCGATGATGCAGAATAAGTATTCTTGCATACAATAAGTATAATTGTTATACTTAAATAAAGAATATTTAATTAAATTGTTTAATTAAATATTATTGAAAAGTTCTGTGGTATTAATTAAGAGTTAATTAATTACCTGGGAACAATTAAAATGGACTGATAAATTAAGGGACCTAATTGCAATTAGGTTATTGATCCATCAGTCTGATCCATGGGTCATGGGTTGATCCATGTGCTTGGTGTATAACCCAAATCATCAAGGTATTATTCAATACTGATTTGGAATCAGTAAATATTATTTAATACTGACTTGGAATCAGTAAATAATATTTGGTAATAATACTGATTTGGAATATGATTAAATAAGTTAAGTAATAATTGATTGATTACAATACTGATTTTTGGAAATTTCAACTCTACAAATATCCTAGGGATATTATTGTAGTATGATGATGATTTTCAATCAGAAAATCAGAACAAGCAAAATATACACAAAATCCCAAAATCTCTCCGTAGGCAAAAATGGCTAGCACTGGATCTGCAAAGAACTTCAGTGCTTGAATGTAGAGAGTGCTTCAAGGAAGGATTTTGGTGGTGACAAACGTAACCGGAGCAGAAGGTTTTGACCAACATCAAACAAGGATCCAGATGGGACAACCGATTACGCTACGAGGGTAAGCTTTAGAAACTTTAAACGTTGGATCAATTAAACATTAAAATTAGAATTGGCATGAATCCGCTGCGTAAATTTTTGAAAATCATGCCTCCGATCCCAACAGTGCGATGGCCTCGTTGTTGTCACAGAAGAGGTCTATCGGAACCTGAATACTCAGTATCACTCCAATGTTATACACAAACTTCCCTGAACCAGACACTCCCATTGCAACATCTCATGCAGGAAAGTACTTAGATTCTGTTATAGAGTCGGCCATTCTATCCTGCTTTGAGTTTTTCTAACTCACTACACCACTATTTAGGTTAAAAACGTTGCTTGATTGTGTTCCATGTCATCTTAATCTATCTGAAAAGTAGCATCGGTGTATCCTTGTACAACGATTTGTTCTTGTCCTCCACACACTAGCATCAATCCTTTAGTTTTTTGTAAGTACTTAAGGATGGCCTTGACTGCAGTCCAATGAACTATTCCTGAATTTTGTTGGTATCTGCTAGTCATGCTTTGTGCGACATCCAGATGGTTACATTACATGGCATACATGATAGATCCTATTGCTGAAGAAAATAGAACTTTACTCATTGTTTCTCTCTCCTCTTTAGTTGAAGGACATTGGTTCTTCTTTAAGAGGAGGCCATATCTGAACGGTACCATACCATTCTTAAAGTTAGACATATTGAGCCTTTTCAATATCTTATCTATGTACTCTTCTAGACTTAGTCCTAGAAGCCTCTTGGACCTATCTTTATATATCTTGATACCTAGTATCATCTCGGCTTCTCTTAGGTCTTTCATAGAAAATACACTTCCCAACAATTGTTTAATATCTAACACAATGGGGATGTCATTTCCTATTAGCTGGATGTCATCCACAGATAAGACAAGAAAAACATTCTTGCTCCCACTGACCTTCTTGTAAACACAAGGCTCATCTTCGTTCTTTATGAAATTATAACCATTACAGCCTCATCGAAACAAAGATTCCAACTTCAAGATGCCTGCTTTAGTCCGTAGATAGACCTATGAATCTTGCATACTCGATTAGGATGCTCCTGATCGATGTATCCCTTGGGTTGTTTCAAACAAACATCCTCGAGTAGGTTTCCATTCAGTAAAGCCGTCTTAACATCCATTTGCCATATCTCATATTCCTAACATGCAGCTATGGCGAGCATAGTCTAAATGGACTTGAACATCACTACAGTCATGAGAAATCCGTATATCTCGGGTTCATAACGAGATCTACTAGACCTTCTAGGTTCTTGTGTTGTTGACTCATGTTACTCATCTCCATGAGTTTCCATGTCAACTTCCATCTAAGTTTCTGTAGATCGTTCTACATTCTCTTGTGGTTCTTGAACTTCTCCGAGTTCTATTCTACTCCCACTGTCTTTCTCGTACATAAATTCTTTCTCCAAGAAAATAGCTCCTCAAGCAATGAACACTTTGTTCTCAGTTGGGTTGTAGAATTGATATCTTTTGGTTTCCTTAGGATATCCCACAAATAGGCATTTGTCAATTTTAGGTTCAAGCTTATTACTTTCTAAACATTTTACATGAGCTTAAAAACCCCAAACTCGTAGATAGGACATATAGGGCTTTTAGCCCATCCATATCTCATATGGAGTCTTATCTACTGCCTTAGATGGAATACGATTTAGTAAGTAGGCAGCAGAAAGGAGAGCATAACCTCAAAAGGACATAGGGAGAGTCTTTTCAAATATACCATTCCATTGAGGTGTTCCTGGTGGAGTTAGTTGTGAAACAATTCCACATTGTTTTAGATAGCCATCGAACTCATCACTTAGGTATTCACATCCCCGATTGGAGCGAATAGCCTTATTCCTTCTATCCAACTGATTTTCTACTACGTTCTTGAACTCTTTGAACTTTTCAAAGGTTTTACTTTTATACCTCATTAAGTTAACATAACCATATCTACTATAGTCATTAGTAAAAGTCACGAAGTATTCAAATCCACCTCTAGATTGTGTGCTCATTGGTCTACATACATCCAAATGTATTAGAGCCAATAGCTCTCTAGTCCTTCCACATTTCATAAAATAGAATCTTCGTCATTTTTCCTTGCAAGAACATTTCATATGTGTTATGAGATTCATAATCAAATTACCTAATGACTCCATCTCATAAAGTCTTTGAACACGTTTCTTGCTAATTACAGTGCCATAGGTATGAAGGATTTTCTTGACACACTTTACATTTTCTCTTCCAATGACATTCATTGTAATAGAAAAATGTAGTGTCATTTTTGGGTTTTGTCTTAGAATCTGGCTTAGCCTTGACAGGAATCTTACTGCTTGTCTCCTTGTTCCCAACAATTTTGCATTGTCTTTGAACTTTCTCTTGTTCACTTTGCCTTTTTCAACCACTAACACTTGAGTACCCTTCTCAAGGGTCTGCTCAGTTTTTTCAGCATCTCATGCATGTTGAAATTTACCACGAAGTCATTGTACTCATCTAGCATCGAAGTCAAGATGACAACAATGTCAAATTTCATGAACCGAGGTACACCTAGTCTCTCTAGAGTATCAGTATACCCTTCTATATTGACTAGGAAAGTACTCACAGACGAACCCTTCGTCATCTTGTAGGAAATAAATGCTATCAATGTAACAAACATTTCGTTACGAACCTGCTCTTAGAACACTTTTCCTTAGTGAAGCATAAATATGGAACGCTTCCATATTCATATTTTTGAAGTAGTCCTCAAAACATGTGGCATAATTAGATTAGTTACTTTTGCCTTCTAAAGGCCTTTCGAGCAACCTTTGTAGCATTTTTTCGATATTTCGGCCAAAATGGCTTTTAAGACAATAACGCTTCCTTTCATGTTTTAAAACGTTTCTTATAGACAGTGATTTGAAATTTAAGTGCAAGATAATGCCATCCACAAAAGAATAATACAAAATATTAGAATGAGTTTTAATAAATTCATTTCCACAATAGCCAAAATTGAAATCCCTCACAATTTTGTGTTGGTGCTAGATTGTGGACCAAAAATCCACAAAGAACCAAACCCCAGTCTTGCTTTGGCAAGTATCGTAGGGATCGGGCCTTTTTGGTAGGCAACGTTCAAATCACATCTTATGCAATTTAACGCTTTTCAATTGCATCACCATGCAACTTTTCCGTGATAGGATGAACATTCTAAATGTTTGACACCATCCTTTCATTGGAAAACCAGTCCTAGTCAACTTATCGGGTCAAACCATCCCTGGAAGCGTCACATGTATAAATACCCAAACAGTTTTTCCACATAATGGTAGTGAGTAAAATTGGGCACCTATTATGTAACAACTCGCCTCATGAAGAAAACCTGTAGCCTTGTGCTCCAAGTCCACAGACGTTCAATGCTCTGGCGAGCCCCCAAGTATGGAAGCAATTTATGACTTAGGTTTTTAGGGATTTAGTTTGAGCGGCTTAACATGCATTTCGTTATCATTGACATTAACATATATCAAATGTATTTAAAGCGAATAAAATGCAATGAATTGGGCTCTTGTCTATTACAAGGCTTTACAAAATTATTTTCTTCATTTGGGCCACCTTAACTGGGCTTCAGTTCCTTGGCTCCGTCTTGGGCTCCTTAGAAGTTTGGGCCTATCTAATTCTATTCTATTACATAGAATTTAATAGGCTCATAGGCCCAATTTAATTGGCCCGCAGACCCCAAATTAAAATAATTAAAAGCCCAATTCATGCATGAGAAACACATAGTAATGCAAGTGCTTCATACAAGCCCATTTTAATTAAGTCGAATAATTTTAAAGGATTGTATAACTATTACACTATTAAAATTGATCGTGTTATGATCAACTTTAATCAATCCCTTGTTCATTCATTTTGGTCAAAATGATGCAAGAACATATTTAACATGATTATGTATGCATTTCACAATTTAAACAATTTAAATTTGAAATCATAAATAAATCATGAAAAAATGAATAAATAAATAAATAAAATTAATTAATTAACTAATCTCATTAATTAGTTAATTTTATTTATTATTATTTAATTATCCTAATCTAATTAAGATAATCTTTTGAATTCCAAATTTCAAATATTTTTTGAATTATCCTAATCTAATTAAGATAATTATTTAAATTCAAAATTTAAAATATTTCTAATTATCCTAATCTAATTAAGATAATTCTTTAAATTTAAAATTTCAAATATTTCTTATTTATCCTAATCTAATTAAGATAATTATCCAAAATTTAAAATTTTAAATATTAAAACAGGATAAAAATTTTAAACCAAATTTAATCTTAGCTTCAAATTTAATTATCATTAATCTAATTAATAAAATTAAAATTTAAGTTTTAAATATTTTAAAATCCTATCTTAAAGATTTTAAAATAAAATCTGATAAGATTTAATTTTATCCAATAAAACTAAATGAAAATCTTATCAAATTTAAAAATCAGAAAAGACTATTTTCTGAAAATTTTAAGGCTATTTGGTAATTTAATTAAAGTTCTAGGTTAGGGTTTGAGGAAGACATAAAGTCCAAGGGCCATTCTGCAATTTTAAAACTATTTTAAAACTGAGATGTCCCATTTTGGTAATTAGAGACTGCGGCAGGGGCAATATAGTACATTTGCCCATTAGGGCTTAACCCCTGTCGTCTCCCTCCATTTACACAATTAGGGTTTCTTGGGGCAGCGGGGTATTTTAGTAAATACAGCCTATTAGGGCTTCACCCCGAAACCGCCGCCAACCGTATTTGTTCTCTTCGACCTCCCGCCGGCCTCCTCGACTCTCGGCGATATTCGCTAGTCATTTTTTCCGGCGTCGATAACCTCTCCCGGCAATGACCTTCCCGATCACGGCCTCCCAAGTGACAGAGACCGCCATTCGAAGAATGCATTGGGAGTTAAGTCTGTCATCCCGACTAGAGAAGACGCAGCGGCCATACTCGCCGTTGCTCGTTCTCGTCCGACCGAGACCACGCACCAGCAACCTCCGCCCTAAAAATTGAAAGTGCTCAGACACCTAGTCCAGCTATCCCCTTTTTTCTGCCATTGACTTCCTTAGAAGATCGGCGAGAGAAAAACAAACCAGCCCAGAAACCATATCCGGCTGATTCATTTTCCTAGTGAAGCAATAACCAAAATCCAGATTCCGGTGAGGAATTTTGAAAACCTAGAACTTCAAATCCCTTTTAAAACAGTTTTGAAAATTCAAGTAAGCCGGAACCATTCCGGTTTACTAAGCCGGAACCATTCCGGTTTACTCATTTCTCCCGAAATCAAAACCAAAACTCCAGCCTGTTTTTCCATCAGAACGAAAACCAAATTCAAAATCCCTTTTTGAAATCGCGTTTCTGGCGAAACATCAATAACCCAGAAATGACCAAATCGAATCAATTTAATTAACACACTAAAATATAAACCTGGCTCTGATACCACTGTTGGGATCGATTAGGCTTAGTTTTCAAAACTTGCAGCGGAAAAGCATAATTGATTATTTTAGTGTTAATTAAATCCTAGATTTGAAGCATTTAATGCTTACCCACGTAGCGTAATTGGTTGTCACGCCTGGATCCTGATTGATGTTTATCCCGGATTGATCAACATCAAAGCATTTCCCCAGGAGATGCTCTCTACTCTCAAGCACTGGAGCTCTAACAGAGTTGGTGCTAGCCTGTCTGCCGAGAGAGAAAAATTTTGGGAATTTTCTTCAAGTTTTGGTAAACTGTATTTTTTCAAAAAGATGACCGGCCTCTTTGACTCAATATCCCCGGGATATTTAAGAGTTAGATACTCAGCCAGTTAAAACAAAATTTAATTAAACTAATATTATTTTTACTAACATGGGTTCGTACCAAAACCATGGATCAACCCATTGACCCATAGATCAGATTGATGGGTCAAGAACCTCAGTTGCAATTAGGTCGCTTGATTTGTCAGTCTATCCCAATTGTTCCTATGTACTTAATTAACTCTTAATTAATACCACAAAACTTCTCGATAATATTTAATTAAACTATTTAATTAAATACTAGTTGTTAAAATATAACAATTATAGTTAGTGCAGGCAATTCTGTATTGTCGAACTCTATTATGTGCGATCCTGTAGGCCCATTCCAAATTGTGAATGAATAATTAAATCTAATTAATTAATCCATAAGTCATTAGTGGTCTCTAGCAAGACATAATAACTACCCAATTCAGAACGGAGGGTCGAATGGTGATTCAACCCTTTCGAGCATACTACGTACGATCCACTACATTTATATCCCGTTTAGCATAAGGCATGGAACCATCATCCTTATTTAGCTAAACGTTTACTTGATTTCTTAGTGACATTGAACTTAATCAAGCAAATGAGAATGCTTATCATTTATTGGCACGGCCATGCACTTCGCAGTTCATTATAAAGTGGCCAAGATATCATCTCTCATTTAAGAGAGACTTGTGGTCCCATCACTTCACCTACATACCTCAGCGTGTCTCATAGTGTACCTAATCATACCCGTACTTGGCAACCTGTTACAGCACCGTTAGGTGCATGTCAAAGCACACTACAATTCACCTAAGACTATGCAGTGATTTCTGGTCTAAGGATCCTCGTACGAGTACTACTCAAATGAATCACTCATGATCTAAAAATCCAAGGAGTGTTTATTTTGGCGGGTCGATTTCATTAAATTAAATATACACAAGAATGTAATTATCATAAAATTAACTCATCTGATAAATCATCAATCAAACGATAAATGTCTATATTGAAGGAAAACTGAACAAGCCCGGGCTAAATCGAAAACCTCACTTTATTGCAATGCATTCCAGAATCGGAAGCTTTCGACCAAGCTCAGGCTCAAATTAGTTTACCCATGAACGGATCTAGGCTTATACTTATTTAATTTATTAATCGGGACATAAAAGATTCAATCTTTAATAAAAGCGGAATTTAAAGATTATACCTTTTGTAGCGAAGTCCCTTGCCTAAAGAAAAACCAATTCTTTGTTGCGATTCCAATAGAAATCCAATAGATATCTCCGTAGAAACTTCGAATATTGCGTGGGCAATAATCTATCGAAGTCTACTTGCTTATCCCACAAGGAAATATCTCAAATAGGACTCAAAGAAAACCAAAATCTGATCACTAACTTGACCCACAAGTTTTTCCTGTTGTTGCCGCATTAAAGGTGCTGCCTTTTAATAAAATCGCCACTCCAGCAACCGAAATTCGTACTGCCCACTCGTGATCTAGACAGCCCAGGCCTCGGATCACCAAGAAGAGATCGACGAGACCTAGGCCGAATCAAACGCAGCAGGCAGCAGTGAACTACAGCAGTAGGATTTCATGAAGAACCCGCGGCAACCCTTGAGAGAGAGAATAAAATCGCGGCAGAAGTAAACTGCTCTAGCAACAAAAAACTGGGCAGATTATAACCCAATCAATAAAGAAGTGATCTTTGGTTTGAATCCAATCTAGAGGAAGTGAAAAATCTAGTTTGTTTTTGAGAGAAAATTCTTGAAGAAAAATTCTCTCTCTTAAACCTTTTCACTCAAGAAAGCAAGAATGAAATGTCTTGCAAGACTTCCTTTGGTTTTCTTAGGCTTCAAGTCTTCTATTTATAGGAGCTCAATTGGAGACCTAATGGGCTCTCGAGTTAGGCCTTTTAATTTGACTTTCGTTGACCGCTAAGTCTTCCCGACTAATCAATTAATGATGTGAATCCGATTATAGATTCAACAAATTTAGATCGTTTTCTTGTTGAACTTTCTCACAAACCCTAAGACCTCTTGTTTAGAGAATATTGGCAATGAGAAGAACACCTCCAATAAATCGTCAAACAAGCAATCCTCGAAGAATGAAAGAATTCTTCCGAGAACAATACCTTTCTAATGTTAAATTCAACAATCAATGGTATAGAAACCAAAAAACCTTTGAATCACAACAAAATATTAAGTGATGATCCCAACCCCCAATCTAATCTAGTGAACCCAACAATGATAGATGTATCAAATCTAACACCTTTGAATTACAATGGAATAGAAAGAAGAGTTAAAAGTGCCACATTCAAATGGAAGAAGATTTGAATGATAAGCTGTTAGTTATGTAAGGAAAACTTACAAAACCCAATCTAGTTCAAGACTAGTACTTAAGGAAACTCCTTAACAAGTTTATAACTCTCCAAAATCTTCTTATTGAATAATACTTAGCTCCTTTTATAACAAAAAGGAGAACCTTACATGATAATAGTAATTTACAAACTAAAGTCTTAGACTTATAATGTTTTGCAAAACTAGTCCCTAACTTGACTTATTGACTTATGACTCTTAAAATACTAATAATAATCTGATTCCTATCTAAAAGCCACGAAATTATTAAGCTAAAATGAAAATAAAAGACTTAGAATTATTTTTGATGAAAACTAGTGACCATTTGGTTTCCCGGGTGGCTTTCCAACTTCAATTCTTGATATGTGAAGCATTGCACCTTTTCACATAAAAGAGAACATGTTCCAATGATGTTGGAATTCTGAAAAGTTGCTTTCTTGAGTCTTGGAACCGAAATGAAGAGCTTTGAAGGCTTTAAGTGAAGATTCATGCACCTAGAGAACTTGGAAAGTCTTCATTAACTAGTCTTCATGAATTTGACCACCAAGGCTGATCCAATGCTTCTAATTGACCCCAAAAACGTGTGGAAACATCCTAGAATGTTCCTTGAGTATTCTGAACTGATATGGGCCGAAAAACATCTAATGGAATTGGACTTGCACCCAAAACTTGCTCTCGGGTTGGGTAGAACATAAGAATCAGCACTTGTGTTTTGTTGCACTCCATTTGGGCTGTGAAAGAGTGTGGAGCGCAGCCCTTAAATCATTAGCTAGAAGCTTGGTCCAAGACTCCCACAAGAATATAGAGCTTGGGCTTGAATGAGGTGTAGTTGGACTGAGCTTCTTCTAATGATTTTGTAGCTAACTTGGACAAAGCCTCTTCCATCTTTTGCTTCCTTAGCCTTGTGAGAGGCCCAACTATATCTTGAATTGGACTTGGTGGAATGGATTTGTCTTGATTCCCATCATTCCCTCCCCCTTGAAAAGGATTCGTCCTCGAATCCAATGAACCTGTATCAAATTCAAAAGGAGATAAATCAGAAACATTGAATGAAGAACTAATACCATACTCCTCGGGAAGATCAAGCTTGTAGGCATTGTCATTGATTCTAGACACCACTTGAAATGGTCCATCTCCCCGTGGATGTAGCTTTGAACGCCTAGCAGTTGAAAATCGTTCCTTGCGCATGTGAATCCAAACCCAATCCCCGGGTTCAAAAATGACTTGTTTACGCCCCTTATTAGCTTGCTTGGCATATTGCTTGGTCTTTTTCTCAATATTGGCACGAGCTTGCTCATGAAGCTTTTTCACTTTCTCAGCCCTTTGAGCTCCATCGAAGTTAACCTGTTCTTTAATTGGTAATGGAGACAAATCCAAGGGAGTTAAAGGGTTAAATCCATAAACCAACTCAAATGGTGAGAAACCAGTAGTAGAATGCAAAGTACGATTATAAGCAAACTCAGCTATTGGAAGACAATCCTCCCAACTCTTCAAATTCTTTTTGATTAATGCTCTCAACAACATTCCCAAGGTCCTATTAGTGACCTCAGTTTGACCATCAGTTTGAGGATGACTTGAAGTTGAAAACAAAAGCTTAGTCCCCAATTTACCCCACAAGGTAATCCAAAAGTAACTTAGAAATTTTACATATCTATCTGAAACAATAGTTCTTGGAATACCATGAAGACGAACAATCTCTTTGAAAAACATATCAGCCACATGACTAGCATTATCTGTCTTTTTACATGCAAAGAAATGAGACATCTTAGAAAACCTATCAACTACCACAAAGATAGAATCCATCCCCCTCTGAGACCTTGGTAAACCAAGCACAAAATCCATTGATACATCTATCCAAGGTGCATTGGGAATAGGAAGTGGTGTATACAATCCATGGGGAAGTGAAGTGGATTTAGCCTTTTTACATTCAAGACACCTTTCACATACCTTTTGCACATCCTTTTTCATACTAGGCCAGAAAAAGTGTTCATTCAAAATGTCACAAGTTTTGAGAACCCCAAAATGCCCCATTAATCCTCCACAATGAGCTTCTCTAACAAGCAATTCCCTAAGTGAGCAAATAGGAATACACAACTGATTTCCTTTAAACAAGTACCCCTCATATCGGTAAAACTTTTCAAATGCTCCTTTTTCACAAGTAACAAAAATGGTTGAAAAATCAACATCAGATTCATACAAATCTTTAATGAATTCAAATCCCATGATAGTAGCATGCATTGTAGTGATAAGAGTGTACCTCCGAGATAGTGCATCAGCCACTACATTTTCCTTACCCTTTTTGTACTTGACCACGTAAGGGAAAGTCTCAATAAAAGAGATCCATTTGGCATGTCGCTTGTGCAAATTTTTCTGTCCTTTGAGATACTTTATGGATTCATGGTCCGTATGTACCACAAATTCACATGGCATGAGGTAGTGTTGCCATGTCTCCAATGCTCTCACAATGGCATAGAAAGAAGAGTTAAAAGCGCCACATTCAAATGGAAGAAGATTTGAATGATAAGCTGTTAGTTATGTAATGAAAACTTACAAAACCCAATCTAGTTCAAGACTAGTACTTAAGGAAACTCCTTAACAAGTTTATAACTCTCCAAAATCTTCTTATTGAATAATACTTAGCTCCTTTTATAACAAAAAGGAGAACCTTACATGATAATAGTAATTTACAAACTAAAGTCTTAGACTTATAATGTTTTGCAAAACTAGTCCCTAACTTGACTTATTGACTTATGACTCTTAAAATACTAATAATAATCTGATTCCTATCTAAAAGCCACGAAATTATTAAGCTAAAATGAAAATAAAAGACTTAGAATTATTTTTGATGAAAACTAGTGACCATTTGGTTTCCCGGGTGGCTTTCCAACTTCAATTCTTGATATGTGAAGCATTGCACCTTTTCACATAAAAGAGAACATGTTCCAATGATGTTGGAATTCTGAAAAGTTGCTTTCTTGAGTCTTGGAACCGAAATGAAGAGCTTTGAAGGCTTTAAGTGAAGATTCATCCACCTAGAGAACTTGGAAAGTCTTCATTAACTAGTCTTCATGAATTTGACCACCAAGGCTGATCCAATGCTTCTAATTGACCCCAAAAACGTGTGGAAACATCCTAGAATGTTCCTTGAGTATTCTAAACTGATATGGGCCGAAAAACATCTAATGGAATTGGACTTGCACCCAAAACTTGCTCTCGGGTTGGGTAGAACATAAGAATCAGCACTTGTGTTTTGTTGCACTCCATTTGGGCTGTGAAAGAGTGTGGAGCGCAGCCCTTAAATCATTAGCTAGAAGCTTGGTCCAAGACTCCCACAAGAATATAGAGCTTGGGCTTGAATGAGGTGTAGTTGGACTGAGCTTCTTCTAATGATTTTGTAGCTAACTTGGACAAAGCCTCTTCCATCTTTTGCTTCCTTAGCCTTGTGAGAGGCCCAACTATATCTTGAATTGGGCTTGAATGGGGCAGCCATGAATTACCCTACTTATGACAAGGAGCTCTATGCCATTGTGAGAGCATTGGAGACATGGCAACACTACCTCATGCCATGTGAATTTGTGGTACATACGGACCATGAATCCATAAAGTATCTCAAAGGACAGAAAAATTTGCACAAGCGACATGCCAAATGGATCTCTTTTATTGAGACTTTCTCTTACGTGGTCAAGTACAAAAAGGGTAAGGAAAATGTAGTGGCTGATGCACTATCTCGGAGGTACACTCTTATCACTACCATGCATGCTACTATCATGGGATTTGAATTCATTAAAGATTTGTATGAATCTGATGTTGATTTTTCAACCATTTTTGTTACATGTGAAAAAGGAGCATTTGAAAAGTTTTACCGATATGAGGGGTACTTGTTTAAAGGAAATCAGTTGTGTATTCCTATTTGCTCACTTAGGGAATTACTTGTTAGAGAAGCTCATTGTGGAGGACTAATGGGGCATTTTGTGGTTCTCAAAACTTGTGACATTTTGAGTGAACACTTTTTCTGGCCTAGTATGAAAAAGGATGTGCAAAAGGTATGTGAAAGGTGTCTTGAATGTAAAAAGGCTAAATCCACTTCACTTCCCCATGGATTGTATACACCACTTCCTATTCCCAATGCACCTTGGATTGATGTATCAATGGATTTTGTGCTTGGTTTACCAAGGTCTCAGAGGGGGATGGATTCTATCTTTGTGATAGTTGATAGGTTTTCTAAGATGTCTCATTTCATTGCATGTAAAAAGACAGATAATGCTAGTCATGTGGCTGATATGTTTTTCAAAGAGATTGTTCGTCTTCATGGTATTCCAAGAACCATTGTTTCAGATAGATATGTAAAATTTCTAAGTTACTTTTGGAAAACCTTGTGGGGTAAATTGGGGACTAAGCTTTTGTTTTCAACTTCAAGTCATCCTCAAACTGATGGTCAAACTGAGGTCACTAATAGGACCTTGGGAATGTTGTTGAGAGCATTAATCAAAAAGAATTTGAAGAGTTGGGAGGATTGTCTTCCAATAGCTGAGTTTGCTTATAATCGTACTTTGCATTCTACTACTGGTTTCTCACCATTTGAGTTGGTTTATGGATTTAACCCTTTAACTCCCTTGGATTTGTCTCCATTACCAATTAAAGAACAGGTTAACTTAGATGGAGCTCAAAGGGCTGAGAAAGTGAACAAGCTTCATGAGCAAGCTCGTGCCAATATTGAGAAAAAGACCAAGCAATATGCCAAGCAAGCTAATAAGGGGCGTAAACAAGTCATTTTTGAACCCGGGGATTGGGTTTGGATTCACATGCGCAAGGAACGATTTCCAACTGCTAGGCGTTCAAAGCTACATCCACGGGGAGATGGACCATTTCAAGTGGTGTCTAGAATCAATGACAATGCCTACAAGCTTGATCTTCCCGAGGAGTATGGTATTAGTTCTTCATTCAATGTTTCTGACTTATCTCCTTTTGAATTTGATACAGGTTCATTGGATTCGAGGACGAATCCTTTTCAAGGGGGGGGGGAATGATGGGAATCAAGACAAATCCATTCCACCAAGTCCAATTCAAGATATAGTTGGGCCTCTCACAAGGCTAAGGAAGCAAAAGATGGAAGAGGCTTTGTCCAAGTTAGCTACAAAATCATTAGAAGAAGCTCAGTCCAACTACACCTCATTCAAGCCCAAGCTCTATATTCTTGTGGGAGTCTTGGACCAAGCTTCTAGCTAATGATTTAAGGGCTGCGCTCCACACTCTTTCACAGCCCAAATGGAGTGCAACAAAACACAAGTGCTGATTCTTATGTTCTACCCAACCCGAGAGCAAGTTTTGGTGCAAGTCCAATTCCATTAGATGTTTTTTCGGCCCATATCAGTTCAGAATACTCAAGGAACATTCTAGGATGTTTCCACACGTTTTTGGGGTCAATTAGAAGCATTGGATCAGCCTTGGTGGTCAAATTCATGAAGACTAGTTAATGAAGACTTTCCAAGTTCTCTAGGTGCATGAACCTTCACTTAAAGCCTTCAAAGCTCTTCATTTCGGTTCCAAGACTCAAGAAAGCAACTTTTTAGAATTCCAACATCATTGGAACATGTTCTCTTTTATGTGAAAAGGTGCAATGCTTCACATATCAAGAATTGAAGTTGGAAAGCCACCCGGGAAACCAAATGGTCACTAGTTTTCATCAAAAACAATTCTAAGTCTTTTATTTTCATTTTAGCTTAATAATTTCGTGGATTTTGAATAGGAATCAGATTATTATTAGTATTTTAAGAGTCATAAGTCAATAAGTCAAGTTAGGGACTAGTTTTGCAAAACATTGTAAGTCTAAGACTTTAGTTTGTAAATTACTATTATCATGTAAGGTTCTCCTTTTTGTTATAAAAGGAGCTAAGTATTATTCAATAAGAAGATTTTGGAGAGTTATAAACTTGTTAAGGAGTTTCCTTAAGTACTAGTCTTGAACTAGATTGGGTTTTGTAAGTTTTCCTTACATAACTAACAGCTTATCATTCAAATCTTCTTCCATTTGAATGTGGCGCTTTTAACTCTTCTTTCTATTCCATTGTAATTCAAAGGTGTTAGATTTGATACATCTATCATTGTTGGGTTCACTAGATTAGATTGGGGGTTGGGATCATCACTTAATATTTTGTTGTGATTCAAAGGTTTTTGGTTTCTATACCATTGATTGTTGAATTTAACATTAGAAAGGTATTGTTCTCGGAAGAATTCTTTCATTCTTCGAGGATTGCTTGTTTGACGATTTATTGGAGGTGTTCTTCTCATTGCCAATATTCTCTAAACAAGAGGTCTTAAGGTTTGTGAGAAAGTTCAACAAGAAAACGATCTAAATTTGTTGAATCTATAATCGGATTCACATCAGGTGGTATCAGAGCACAGCTTTCTTGTTGTTCATATCTTTATAAACTAAAAATAAAAAATATAAAAAAAGGGGTTTGGTTCTTTGTTTCACAATCAAGTCTTCTTCTATTTTATTTTGTTCTTTTCTAAGCTTTGTTTCTTTTCTTACTTTAAAAGTGCCTTTTTTTCTTCTATTTCTTTGTGGTTGTAAATTTGTGTTGAGGAACTTCCAAAGTTCAATTGGGGTTTGATTCTTGCACTAAGGAAAGAGTGGAAAAACACGAGTGCAACTTGTCCCTACTAAATCAGCCTTAAACACGAGTGAAAATTTTCTTTTCATTTGGGTTGAGACATAATAGGGAAAAGGGGAAAAGGGGTGTGAGGTATTTATAACTATTATTTGTTGTTTATCTTTTAATGGCAGATTCAACCGGTGAAACACCTGAACAAAAGGCATGGAGGGAACACACCACAAGACGACTTGATCAAATCCTTGAAAGGGTCATCACCCGGATGGACCAACTAGAACTTGTTTTTCAACAAAGAGAAGAGAGGCAGCTAGGAAGTCAACATGATGATGAGGAGGATGATAGGAGATCTGAGGAGACCTTAATACGAAGAGATAGAAATGATGAGGAATCAAATGTTTCACCAGTGAGGGCATGAAGGGGAAACCATAGAAGGGGACAAGACAACAATCTCATGGGACTTAAAATCAAAATCCCTGAATTTCATGGCAAAAGTGATCCCGAGGCATACTTGGAGTGGGAAACAAAAGTGGAGAAGATCTTTTCTATTCATGATTACTCTGAAGAAAAGAAGGTAAAAATTGCTTCTCTTGAGTTTCAATCTTATGCTCTAACATGGTGGGACAAGTTGTTATCTTCTAGGAGAAGAAATCGGGAGAGGCCAATTGAGACTTGGGATGATATGAAGTCAATCATGAGGAAACGCTTTCTTCCTCCACATTTCTATAGGGATTTGTATAACAAATTGCAAGGAATCTCTCAAGGCTCGAAAACTGTGGCTGAATATTATCAAGAGATGGAAGTTGCAATGACAAGAGCCAACATCGAAGAAGATGAAGAGGCTACCATGGCTCGGTTTTTAGGTGGTCTTAAGAGAGAAATTGCTGATGTGGTTGAGTTGCAAAATTACATGGATTTGGAGGAAATGGTTCATGTAGCCGAAAAGGTAGAAAGGCAGCAAAAGAGAAGATATGGTTCGAACAAGTTTCCTTCTAAGAACCATTCATGGAACAAGAAGGATGATGAAAAAAAAGATTCAAAGAAGTTTGAGCCAAAGAAATCTTTCTCCAAAGGTGACACTAGTAAACCTTCTACTTCTTCTACTTCCAAACTAACATGTTTTCGTTGTTTTCGAAAAGGACATATTGCTTCTCAATGTCCAAATCAGAAAACCATGATGTTACTTGAAGATGGCACAATTCTTAGCCAAAGTGAGGGCGAAGATGATGAAAAGGACATTGAAGAAGTTGGAGAACAAATGGCTGAAGATAGTAGTGAGGAGGTGCTGGTCACAATCAGGACTTTGAATACACAAATTGGTGAACTGGATGATCAACGCAACAATATCTTCCACACTCATTGTAGAGTTCAAGATAAGGTTTGTTTGTTAATCATTGATAGCGGTAGTTGTACTAATTTTGCAAGTTCTCTTCTTGTAGAAAAGCTGGAACTACCTGTTATCAAGCATCCTAGTCCTTATAGGTTGCAATGGCTGAATGATCATGGAGAAGTAAGGGTCAATCGCCAAGTGAAAGTCCCTTTTTCAATTGGCAAATATGAAGATGAAATTCTTTGTGATGTGGTTCCAATGGACGCTGGACACATCTTGTTGGGAAGACCTTGGGAGTACGATCATGATGCCAAGCATTTTGGAAAGACAAATCAGTACCAAATTGTTCACAACAAGAAGTCTTACACTCTTGTACCTTTGACACCTCAACAGGTTCATGAAGAGCAAGTGAAAATGAGAGAAAAAAGGCATCAAGAGAAAAGTGAGAAAAAAAAAAGCCAAAAGAGTGTGAAAAAGCAAGAGATTGTGAGGAAAAAAAGCAAAGGAAGTGAAAAAGAAAAAGCAAGGGATTGTGAGGACAAAAGCAAAGGGAGTGATAGTAAGAAAGATTCAAAGGCAAGTGAGAAAAAAAAAAGCCTTCTTTGCTAGCATGAGAGATGTAGAAAGAGCCCTCAAAGCAAAAGACCATTGCTTTATTCTCTTATTCAATGAATCTGCTCTTGTTTCTAATGACTTACCTAGTGATTTGCCACTAGAAATTGTTGGTGTTTTGAATGAATTTTCAGATGTCATACCCGAAGAGCTACCAAAGGGATTACCACCAATTAGGGGGATAGAGCACCAAATTGATTTTGTGCCTGGATCACAAGTGCCAAATCGACTAGCATACAGGATGAATCCGGAGGAGACCAAGGAATTACAAAAACAAATTGATGAACTCTTGGAAAAAGGTAGTATTCGTGAGTCTTTGAGTCCTTGTGCCGTTCCAGTCATTTTGGTTCCCAAAAAGGATGGAACTTGGCGCATGTGTGTAGATTGTAGGGCTGTTAACAAAATTACCATTAAGTATCGTCACCCTATTCCTAGATTAGATGACATGCTTGATGAATTGTTTGGTGCAAAGTTCTTCACTAAAATTGACTTAAAATCTGGTTATCACCAAATTAGAGTTAAGGAAGGTGATGAATGGAAAACAGCTTTCAAGACTAAATATGGACTCTATGAGTGGCTTGTTATGCCTTTTGGCTTAACAAACGCCCCTAGTACTTTTATGAGACTCATGAATCATGTGCTTAGATATTTCATTGGAAAATTTGTGGTTGTTTACTTTGACGACATTCTGATCTATAGCAAAAGTTTTGATGATCATGTTGAACATTTAAGACTTGTCATGGCTACACTTCGTGAAGAAAAATTGTATGCTAATCTTAAAAAGTGTGTCTTTTGTGTGGAACAAATAACTTTTCTTGGGTTTGTGGTAAGTTCTGATGGGTTAAGTGTTGATGATGAAAAGATCAAGGCTATCAGGGAATGGCCTACTCCAACCAATGCAACCGAGGTGAGATCTTTTCATGGCCTTGCTAGTTTTTATAGGAGGTTTGTGCGTGATTTCTCTACTAAAGTAGCCCCCTTGAATGAACTAGTAAAGAAAACTGTGAAGTTTGAATGGGGTGAAAACCAACAAAAAGCTTTTGATCTTCTTAAGCATGAGTTGACTAACTCTCCTGTTTTAGCTTTACCTGATTTTTCTAAGGCTTTTGAAGTTGAGTGTGATGCTTCAGGGGTTGGAATAGGGGCTGTTCTTCTTCAAGGTGGTCGCCCAATTGCCTACTTTAGTGAGAAACTCAATGGGGCAGCCATGAATTACCCTACTTATGACAAGGAGCTCTATGCCATTGTGAGAGCATTGGAGACATGGCAACACTACCTCATGCCATGTGAATTTGTGGTACATACGGACCATGAATCCATAAAGTATCTCAAAGGACAGAAAAATTTGCACAAGCGACATGCCAAATGGATCTCTTTTATTGAGACTTTCCCTTACGTGGTCAAGTACAAAAAGGGTAAGGAAAATGAAGTGGCTGATGCACTATCTCGGAGGTACACTCTTATCACTACAATGCATGCTACTATCATGGGATTTGAATTCATTAAAGATTTGTATGAATCTGATGTTGATTTTTCAACCATTTTTGTTACATGTGAAAAAGGAGCATTTGAAAAGTTTTACCGATATGAGGGGTACTTGTTTAAAGGAAATCAGTTGTGTATTCCTATTTTCTCACTTAGGGAATTACTTGTTAGAGAAGCTCATTGTGGAGGATTAATGGGGCATTTTGGGGTTCTCAAAACTTGTGACATTTTGAGTGAACACTTTTTCTGGCCTAGTATGAAAAAGGATGTGCAAAAGGTATGTGAAAGGTGTCTTGAATGTAAAAAGGCTAAATCCACTTCACTTCCCCATGGATTGTATACACCACTTCCTATTCCCAATGCACCTTGGATTGATGTATCAATGGATTTTGTGCTTGGTTTACCAAGGTCTCAGAGGGGGATGGATTCTATCTTTGTGGTAGTTGATAGGTTTTCTAAGATGTCTCATTTCATTGCATGTAAAAAGACAGATAATGCTAGTCATGTGGCTGATATGTTTTTCAAAGAGATTGTTCGTCTTCATGGTATTCCAAGAACCATTGTTTCAGATAGAGATGTAAAATTTCTAAGTTACTTTTGGAAAACCTTGTGGGGTAAATTGGGGACTAAGCTTTTGTTTTCAACTTCAAGTCATCCTCAAACTGATGGTCAAACTGAGGTCACTAATAGGACCTTGGGAATGTTGTTGAGAGCATTAATCAAAAAGAATTTGAAGAGTTGGGAGGATTGTCTTCCAATAGCTGAGTTTGCTTATAATCGTACTTTGCATTCTACTACTGGTTTCTCACCATTTGAGTTGGTTTATGGATTTAACCCTTTAACTCCCTTGGATTTGTCTCCATTACCAATTAAAGAACAGGTTAACTTAGATGGAGCTCAAAGGGCTGAGAAAGTGAAAAAGCTTCATGAGCAAGCTCGTGCCAATATTGAGAAAAAGACCAAGCAATATGCCAAGCAAGCTAATAAGGGGCGTAAACAAGTCATTTTTTAACCCGGGGATTGGGTTTGGATTCACATGCGCAAGGAACGATTTCCAACTGCTAGGCGTTCAAAGCTACATCCACGGGGAGATGGACCATTTCAAGTGGTGTCTAGAATCAATGACAATGCCTACAAGCTTGATCTTCCCGAGGAGTATGGTATTAGTTCTTCATTCAATGTTTCTGACTTATCTCCTTTTGAATTTGATACAGGTTCATTGGATTCGAGGACGAATCCTTTTCAAGGGGGAGGGAATTATGGAACTAACGGACCAATTATGGAACTACCGCTCGAAAACGACTTTACATCGCGCCATTATATTTTATTCTATCTCCCCACATTAAAGATCTAGCGCTCGTCGGTTTATCAATTTACTGACAAATTAATTCACCGACTTCTTGGTTTCTGAGATTAGTACCACTCGTCCTTTTATTATACCGAACATAAAGTTCACCGGCCGGGTTTAGTATAATAACCTTACGAGCTCATCTCGGGAGCACCATCAACCCGGTGAATCGGTATGTAGATTCATCCAACTAGCAACGGCACGTAAGAAGCTAAACACTGCACACCCAACCTACCGAGGTATAGGCCTCAATCGACCGCACTCTTTGGCAAATCAAAGCATACGATATCCAACCCTCATGCCCGTCCCAGTCTCGGGATTGAGAGACGGAATACTAGAACCGAATTGACTACGCCGATCAGTATAAGTCAATTCTATCCAAACTGGTCCTGCTCAATATGCCTCGGGCATATCCGTGTGATTTAAACTTGTTTAGATAAACTAATTTTTAAACCACACAATAACATATATCGATAGTATGTTCAGACTATCTCGGTTACGAACATACTTTTTATATGTCAATACTTTAACCTATAACGGTATCTATTGTGTCTGTCCACACCCCGTTATCTAGTTCTATGATATAAAGGAACAAATTTATACTGAAACAAAATGATATGTCAACTGTGGATATTAGTTTTTGATACAAGCCATAGCTTTTTTGTATTCAAAACTAATATATATAGCCCTTCAAAACGGAACATACACCAGCAGATTAATCCAACGCATAATTAGTCATACCACTAACGTACCAATTATGGAACCACCGCTCAAAAACGAATTTACTTTGCGCTCACTTCATTATTCTTCTCTCTCCCCACTCAAAGATCTAGTGCTAGTCAATTCATAAATTTATTGACAAATTAATTCATTGACTTCTTGGTATCAGAGATTAGTACCACTCGAATTTCTTATTATACTGGACATAAAGTCCACCGGCCAGGTTTACTGTAATAAACTTACGATCTCCTCTCGGGAGCATCATCAACCTAGCGAACCGGTTCATGGATTCCTTCGACAAGCAACGACACACAAAGAAGTCAAACACCGCATAACCAACTTACTGAGATCTAGGCCTTAATTGATCGCACCTTTTGGCAAATCAAAGAATACGATATCTAACTCTCATGCCCGCTCTAGTCTAGGAATTAAGAGATTTGAATATTAGGTTCGAATTAACTACACCGATCAGTACAAGTTAAGTCAATTCCAAACAGGTCGTGCTCAATATGCCCCGGGCACATCCGTATGATTTAATTAGTATAGACAAACTACTTATCCAAATCACATGACAACTTAAACTGATAGCATGTTCAAACTATCTCAGTTATGGGCATCTGTTTATATATCATTATTTTAACCAATAAAGAGATCTACTGTGTTTTTCTACACCTTGTTATCTAGATATTTGATATAAAGGAACAATTTAATACTGAAACAAAATCGATATATAAACTGTGGATATTGGTGTTTGATACAAGCAATAGCTTTTCAGTATTCAAAACTAACAATCTCCCACTAATACTCAAATCTATGCTTTGAAGTATAAAAACTGGTTTAATACACTTATTCTAATGTCACACCAATATCTAGAGAACTATCATGGTTCAGTCAAGTATCTAACTCCCATGCCCTTCACCTGGGTCTCAAAGACTTTTGCAGTCAATTCTTTTCGTGAATAGATCTGCAAGGTTGTCTACTGATACTTCTTCACCACGATTACAACTACGTATTCCCTCTTTACAATTTCTCGTACTGGGTTGTACTTGCTCTCTATATGTTTACTCGCCTTGTGGATTTCTGGTTCCTTCGAGTTTTCCACTGCACTATTGTTATCGCAATAAACTATGATAAACCTGGGCAACTCAAGAATCACATCTAAACCCACTATGAAGTTCCTGAACCACACTGCTTCATTCGCTACCTTTGACGTGGCAACATATTCAGCCTCAATGGTGGAGTCTGCCATGCATTTCTGCTTGACACTCCACCATACTATGGTTTCACTTCCCAATGTAAATAAAAACCCAGAGGTAGACATTCTTTTGTCCATATCATTTTGGAAATCCTAATCTGTATAATCCTATTGAAACTAGCTCTTGCGCCTGATAGACCAAAATCGGTCCTTCATTCTACTCAATTACTTGAGTTTTTCCAGGGTTACTCTTATATCTGCTAACTATGTCGAGGACAAAGTAAATATCATACATGAGACTTCCTATCACAAATGCATAAAGAACTATCTTTGTGGCTTCTATCTACTTGGGAGACTGCTCATTAGATAGATGCACTCCGTATCTGAAAAGTAGGAAACCCTTCTTGGAGTTCTGTATGTTAAAACGAGCCAGAATCATGTCCATGTAGGAATCCTGAGAAAGTGTCTGTGTACATCTCCTACGATCTCGAATAATCTTGATCCCAAGGATATGTCCAGCCTTTCCTAAATCCTTCATATCAGACTTGCGTGAACGACCATGCCTTTATGTCTGACAATACCTTCTCACTGTTGCCAATAAGAAGAATATTATCTACGTAAAGTACATGAAACACCACTAAGTTTCTATCACACCTGCGATATACACAATGCTCATCCGAACACTGAATAAACCCATAGGACTGGATTATCTCATCAAACCGGATATTCTACGATCTAGATGTCTGCTTAAGTACATAAATGGACTTCTTAAGCTCGCAAACCTTGTGCTCTTGGGCCTTTGCAATGTAATCATTGCCCTTTGCCAAGATTCTGTATCTTTATCTTGGAGTGCCTTATTGTAGTTAACTGGTTTCGGTTCGTGAGCACAAGGGACCAAATCCGAAGATTTTTCTAAGCCCATGTACCTCTCGGGTTGTCTGACAACCCTTCCACTATGACAAGGCACCGTCTGTGTAATCGCATCATCTGTGACAACTCGTACAGTATTCTGTGATGTATCTACTTGTAGTGGTGCATCAGGAATTCTAGACTGTCCCTTAAGCTCTTCTAGCACAATCTTGTTACTTGGTTGGTGGTTTACAATATAGTACTCTTCTAAAATCTAGTGTTGGTACTAACTATCACCTTCTTATCTTTAGCACTATAAAATAAACCAATCTTCATTCCTCTGGAATATCCTACAAACAACATTACCTCCAATCTTGCATCTAACATGTCCGTATCTACCCTAAACACATGTGTTGGACAACCCCAGATTTTGAGATGTCTAATACTGGGCTTTTGCCCTGACCATAGCTCTACAGGGGTTGAAGGCACGAACTTAGATGGTATAAGATCTAGATTATAAGCCTCTATTTCTAAGGCATATCCCCAAAACGAATGGAGGAACTCACTGTAACTTATCACGGATCTAACCATTTCCATGAGAGTTATGTGTCACCGTTCTGCTACACCATTGTGCTGGAATGTGCCAGGTGCAGACAACTGGGATTAAATCCTCATCTCTGATAAATAGCTCCTAAATTCACCAGATAGTTATTCGCCACCACGATCGAATCATAATGACTTGATACTTTTACAATGACGGTTCTCCACAATTGTCCGAAACTCTTTGAACTTGCCAAAACATTCAGACTTGTGGTGCATCAAGTAAATGTATCCGTACCTCGAGTAGTAATCTGTGAAGATAACCAAATACTCAAACCCACATCTGGCCTGAATTATCATAGGTCCACATAAGTCAGAATGAACCAACTCTAAAATCTCTTTGACCCTAAAAACTACTTGGTCATTATACCCTCCAAACAGAATTCGTAAGTTGGGTACTTGTCAATATCTAATGAGTGACTAACCTTTGAATTCTACCAAGGTTTGTATGACCTAGTTTTAGGTGCCAAAAATGAGTTTAGTTCATTTTACACGGTTCTTTCCTCTTATTATGATTCATGAAAGATTATCTGCCCAGGTCTGATAAAATATTCGCTTTTATGCTACGCATTCCAGAATCAGAACTCTTGACCAGGCCTAGACTCAAACACAATCGCTATTCCAATCCTTGTTTGAAATAACATTGCGCACGATCTTGGTTTGCACTTATTCGATTTGTCACGCAACAAATAATTTCTAATTAAAAGCGAAAGTTTTAGAAATACCTTTTGAAGTGTAAACTCAGGTGATCACTTGTATGACTCAATACTAGGCTCGAATGTTATGTGGGCAACGATCCAATGAACCAACGATCAGCAACTCGACTCAAAAATCTCACTGTAATAAACCAGCACTGCCACCACACGCACCGCCTAAAGCCACACGTTGCCGCCCGAGTAATCCAAACACCGCCGGCCAAGGAGAGAATTAAATCCAACTTTGAGAGCTTGAATTTAAATTCTCTCTCAAGGATTTTATCTTTCTAGTTTTCTTGTCTTGAAAACTTATGAATTGTATGTTATAGAATTGCTAATCCCTTATCTATATATAGAGTTACAAGAGAGACCCTAGGCTGGTTTAGGATTGGCCTTCCTAAGGGGTTTAGGTAAGTAATTAGTTTCCAAATCCAATTAGGTAACTAATCTAATAGGATAATCCAAATCCAATTAGATTTCCTAATCTATAGGATTTTCTAATTCTTATTGAAACCTAAGACTTAATTAATTAATTAAATAATTCCACTTTGTTAATTACTTAATTAACCCTTAGGAATAATTAATTAACTAATTAATTCTACTTATTCTATTAACCCACTTCAAAATTAATCGTACCACTAATGGATTAATTTTGGCACTACCATCCTACACCAGAATTACTTCTGGAATAACTAAATTAATTTATTCTTAATCTCCCCACATCAAAGATTTAGTGCTCGTTAATTTATTAATTTACTGATAAATAAATTAATTAACTTCTTTAATTCTGAGATTAGTACCACTCGAACTTTTTACTATACCGGACATAAATCCACCGACCGGGTTTAGTATAATAAAAATAATGTGCTCATCTCGGGAACACCATCACCCCCGACGCACCAGTACATGGTTTCCTTTCGACAAGTAGCATCACACCAAGTAACTAAACTCACGCACCCAACCTACCGAGACTATTGGCAAAAAATGACCTCACCAATTGACAGATCAAAGTACACTATGTCTAATCCTCATGCATACTCAAGTCTAGGGATTAGGAGATAGAATACTAAGAAAAAATTGTCTATTAATTAAGTACAAGACAAATCATTCTAAATGGTCAAGTTCAATACGCCACGGGCATATCTATATGATTCAATTAGTTTAGACAAACTAATTTTCTAAATCACGTAATAACCTAAACTGATAGTGTGTCCAAAACTGTCTAAGTTACGAACCTCATTTATATATTATGTCTTTTAACCAATGATGAGATCTATTGTGTCACACCAGACACCTCATCATCTAACTACGTAATATAAATGGACTAAACATGCACAACATATAGACCAAAACATTAAATCAATATATTAACTGGGAAAAAGTACAATACAAACATAGCTTATGTATTCAAACCTAACAATCTCCCACTAATACTTAAGATGTGTTTTAAGTATATCACTACATTCAATCTTTTGCAATCTATAATACATTTAGAAAAACTATCATGGCTCTCCTAAGTATCTGATCCTCATGCTCTCCACGTGAGCCTCAAAGACTTTTAAAGTCAATGTCTTCGTGAAAGGATCTGCAAGGTTATCCTCCGATGCTATCTTTTCCATGACCACGTCTTCCCTCTTAATGATATCTCGTATTATGTGGTACTGGCGCTGTATATGCTTACTCGCCTTTTGGGCTCGTGGTTCCTTTGAGTTTGCTACTGCACCGTTATTATCACAGTACACTGTGATTGACTTTCGCAAACCAGGAATCACATCTAAGTCCACTAGGAAGTTCTTGAGCCATACTGCTTCCCTCGCTGCATCTGATACAGCAACGTATTCAACCTCCATGGTAGAGTCCACCACGGATTTCTGCTTGACACTCTGCCATAGTATTGCTCCACCTCCCAAAGTAAACATATACCCTGAGGTAGACTTACTCTTGTCTTTGTCGCCTCGGAAATCTGAATCTGTGTGACCTCGGGGTACCAATTCAGGTGCCTTATAGACCAACACTTGGTCTCTCATTCTGCGCAAATACTTGAGAATACATTTTGCTGCCTCCCAGTGAGCTTTCCCGGGGTTACTCTGATATCTGCTTACAATGCCAATGACATAACAGATATTAGGGCTCGTACACAACATTGCATACATGAGACTATCTACTGCCGAAGCATAAGGAACTGTCTTCATGGCCTTTATTTTCTCAATAGTCTTTGGAGACTGTTCTTTGGATATATGTACCCCGTCTCTGAAAGGTAGAAAATCTTTCTTGGAATTCTTCATGTTAAAACGGGCCAAAATCGTATCTATGTATGAAGCTTCAAAGAGCGATGGCGAATGTTTCCTACGATCTCGAATTATCATGATCCCAATGATATATCCCGTTTCTCCTAAGTCCTTCATATCAAATTATTTGGACATCCATGCCTTTTCGTATGATAACTCGTTTTTATTATTGCCAATCAGTAAAATGTTATCTACGTAAAGCACAAGAAACACCACCATGTTTCCATCATGTCTGAGGTACACACATTGCTCATCCAGACACTGGGTAAATCTGTAAGATTGGATTAATTCATTGAACTGGATGTTCCAAGATCTGGATACCTGCTTAAGTCCGTAAATAGACCTCTTAAGCCGGTAAACCTTATGCTTTTGGCCTTTTTCAACGAATCCCTCTAGCTGCTGCATGAAGATGCTTTCCTCAAAACTTCCGTTAAGGAAAGTTGTTTGACATCCATCTGCCATATCTCATAATCCAAATGAGCAGCTATAGCCAAGAAAATCAGGATTGACTTAAGTATGGCCACCGGGGAGAAGGTTTCCTCATAATCGATTCTTTTTTTCTGAGTATACCCCTTCGCCACAAGCCTAGCTTTAAATGTTTAAACCTTTCCATCAGGTCCACTCTTGCGTTTGTAGACCCACTTACATCCAATGGGTTTGAACCCATCAGGCAGGTCCACAAGCTCCCATACTTGATTGTGGTCCATCCACCCCATCTAGGATATCATTGCTTTTCACCAAGATTCTATATCTTTATCTCGAAGAGCCTCATTGTAGTTTACTGGGTCAGGCTCTGACGCACCCGGGACAGTGTTTGAGGCCTCTCTCATGCCAATAAACTTGTCGGGCTATATTATAACCCTCCCACTTTGACAAGGCACCACCTGTGTAGGCGCATCATCTGTGATATCTTGTACAATATGTGGTGTATCGACTTGTACTGGTACATCAGGATTATTAGATTGTTTCCTAAGCTCTTCTAGTACTATCTTACTGTTGGGCTTGTGATCTAAAATATAGTCTTCTTCTAAAAATCTAGTGTCAGTGCTGACTACCACCTTCTGATCTTTAGGACTATAGAACAGACCACCTTTCGTTCCCTTAGGATATCCTACAAACAGCATTATTTCCGTTCTTGCATCTAACTTGGCCACATATGCCTTAAGCACGTGTGCTGGGCAACCCCAAATTCTAAGATGTCTTAGACTGGGCTTACGCCCATTCTACAACTCTGTAGGGGTTAAAGGCACTGTTTTAGATGGTACAAGATTAAGGATGAACTTTGTTGTTTTTAAGGCATATCCCCATAACAAACTCGACAATTCACTATAACTCATCATTGATCTAACCATTTCCATGAGAGTTTGGTTCCTTCTTTCTGTTACATTATTCTGCTGTGGTGTGCCAGGTCCAGACAACTGAGACTGAATTCTGACCTCGCTGAGGTATTTTCAAAATTCATGGGACAGGTACTCAACACCACGATCTGATTGCAGTGTCTTGATACTTTTATCATAATGTTTCTCCATATCTGCCCGATACTCTTTGAATTTACTAAAGTATTCGGACTTGTGGCGCAATAGGTAAATATATCTGTACCTTGAATTATCATCTGTGAACGTCACAAACTACTCAAACCCACCTCGTGCTTGAACCGACATTGGTCCACACAAGTCAGAATGAATCAACTCTAATACTTCTTTGGATCTATAACATTTTGCCTTAAAAGGTCACTTGGTCATTTTACCTTTCAAGCAAGATTCGCAGGTTGAATAACTGTCAATCTCTAATGAACTTAAAGGTCCATCATTGACCAACCTCTAAATCCTACTAAGATTTATATGACCCAGCTTGAGATACAAAAGATAGGTTTGATTCATTTCAGAATGTTCTTTCCTCTTATTAGTGTTAGTTGATGTGCCATTTATCTCTATGTTTTGCTCAACAGGGGGTTTGATTTAATTATAAACAAATTGTCAGCTAACAAACCAGAAAAAATAAGTTTCCCATATTTTCTCATAACAGAATCAACAGAAAAAATAAACTTATAACCATTCTTTAATAGTTTAGAAACTGAAACAAGGTTCTTTCTAAAACTCGGTACATAAAGACAATTAACTAAATCTATCTTAAAATTTTCGAAAATAAGGCTAACTACTCTCACTGCTTCTACTGGCACTATTGTAGATATCCAGCTCACCTTCTCTAAGCTTTCGGGTTACTTGGAACCCCTGCAAAGAATTACAAACATGGTCAATGGCTCCTGAATCCACACACCAAGTATCTGTGAGAATCAATGCTAAACATGTCTTAGTAATTAAGGCTGAAACTATCGTACCTTTGAGCTTTGGACAATCCGATTTCCAATATCCTATTTTACCACACTTGAACCATTTACCTTTACGCTTATTCTTCTTTGTGATGTCTGGCTTTGCAACATGTTTCTTGGCATTTCATTATTCTTGTTCTTGCCCTTAGGCGTGGAAGAGGAGCTTGAAGCCTTACTATAACCAAAGCTTGCTTATTCTCGTGGAAGATGCTTTCAGTCGACACCAATGCTGTTAGGAGCTCGGGTAGAGTAAACACTCTTTGGTTCATGTTATAGTTGACTCAAAACTACTCGAAACTAGAGGGTTGTCAGTTTTGAATACAGAAAAGCTATGGCTTGTATCAAAAACTAATATCCAAAGATGACATATCATTATGTTTCAGTATTAAATTGTTCAATTATAGCATAGAACTAGATAACTGGGTGTGGAAAGACACAGTAGATACAATTATTGGTTTAAGTATTGATATATTAAAAGTATGCTCGTAACTGAGATAGTCTGAACAAACTATCGGTATAGGTTATCGTGTAGTTTGGAAATTGGTTTATCTTGACTAATTACATCACACGGATATGCCTGGGGCATATTGAGCACGACCAGTTTGGTTAGAATTGACTTATACTGATCGGCTTAGTCAATTCAATCTTAGTATTGAGTCTCTCATTCCCAGGATTGGAACGGGCGTGAAAGTTGGATATCGTATGCTTTGATTTACCAAAGAGTACGGTCAATTGAGGCCTATACTTTGGTAGGCTGGGTATGCGGTGTTTAGTTTCTTACGTGTCGTTGCTTGTCAGACGAATCCACGTACCGGTTCGCCGAGTTGATGGTGCTCCCAAGATGCGCTCGAAAGATTTGTTATACTAAACTCGGCCGGTAGACTTTATGTCTGGTATAATAAAAAGATCAAGTTGTACTAATCTCAGAAACCAAAAAGTCGGTGAATTAGTTTGTCAGTAAATTGATAAACCGACAAGCACTAGATCTTTAATATGGGGAGATAGAAGGAAATATAGTGGCACGATGTAAAGTCATTTTTGAGCGGTAGTTCCATAGTTAGTCCGATAGTGGAATGACTAATTATGTATTTGACCAATCGACAAAGTGAATTAATTAATTCTAAAGGTTTAATTAATATTTAATTGACAAAGTTGATTAAGAAATTAATTATATATGAATTAATTAATCCTAAGGGTTCGATTAAATTAAATTAACGAAGTGGGTTAAGAAATTATTTCAAATGGGTCGATTGGAGTTGATTAGTCTAGGAAATACTATGCAGTCAACGAAAGTTAAATTAAAAGGCCCAACTCAAAAGCCCACTAGGTCTCCTTAAGAGCTTCCTATAAATAGAAAGCTTAAGGCCAAAGAAACTTAAGAAAATCTTGCAAGTCATTTGGTCTTCCTCTTGAGTGAGAAAGTTCTAAAGAGAGACTCTCCTTCCTTTCTTTGGTTTCTTTCAAAAAACGAACTTGGAATCTCACATCTCGATTTAGATTAAGTTCAAAGATAAACCTTTTAGATAGCCCATTGATTTTTGAGTTTGCCCACTGCTGAATTTCATTTCTTTTCCCCGGATTCTTCACATTTTTGGCCAAAATTCTGCCCAGTTTTTTTTTTGTGTTGGCCGGATTTTTAGTTCTTCACTTGGGCAGTTTGGCAGCTGCTTCTAATCACTCTGGGGTGCTTGATCCAGCTGGTTTTTTGTTGATCTCTCCCTTGGGTTGGTGATCCACAATCCCGATTGTCCAGATCGTGACAGGAGTTGAAGTGAGTTAATTTTTATTGGCGAGAAAAGTAGTGGGCAGCAGTTTTTTGGGTTAAAGGTTTGATATTTTGGGCAGATTTAATCTTTTTGAGGGATTTTCTTGGTGGGTTTTCGTGGGCTTTGATAGCACATCCCGTTAGATTATTGCCCACGCAATATTCGGGATTTCTTGAAGTCATTTTTCGGATTTCGGTGGTAATCACAAGTAAATATTTGGTTTTTCTTATTGCGTTGGACTTCGCTTCAAAGGTATAACCTTTAATCCTTCCGCTTTTAATTAAACATTTAATCTTTATGCGTTAGATGTCGATTTAATAAATTAAATAAGTATAAGCCTATATCCGTTCATGGGAAAATGAATTTGAGCCTAAGCTTTGTCGAAAGCTTCTGATTCTGGAATGCATTGTACGAAAGTGAGGTTTTTGATTTAGCCCGGGCTTGTTCTGTTTTCCTTCAAAATGGTATCAGAGCGAGTGCTTCGGCCTTATACTTGTTTGATTTATTACATGGCTTTATTTTGGCATTATTATTTTTATCGAAATGTTTAAATAGGTGGTTATTTGTTTCCCAGCTATTATGGTAGAATTTTATTTTTTATTCATAAACCCCGGGACATGTCCGGGCTCGTATTGTTTTTGAATGGCAATGTGTGTAATAGTAATAACCACGAGCTGGAAGCCGTGCAGGATTAGAAAAATCTAGTAGTAGGATTTGATCTAATCATGTCATCTTTAAATTCCTAGAAAAACGCCTTTGTATATAGGAATTTATGTATTATGACGAAGACGTTATTTTGGGTAACTTATATTCACGAGTTTTGGTTTCTTGTAATTTTGGGTGATTCCTAATTACGTAGTAATCCGAGAAAACCTGGGCAAATCGAGAGGAATCCAAATAACGAGTGGGAGAGACATGACGTGACGTGTCACTGAGGCATCAAGGAATCAACGATAGAGAAGGCCATAATAGTCGGGAAATTTTATTTCTTTAATTTCCCGTATTTATGTCTTTTCGTTGATTGTGTGTTTTTTGTTTTAGTTTGCATGAACAAAAACCAAACCAAAACGTTTTAAAAGTAAAGTGCAATTAACTAAGGTAGATTATTCGCATATTAAAACTCCAACGGTTTTATGGGTGCGAATATCCTTTGTTAAGATGTTGCATGTTAAAAAGAAAAAATCCTTAAAGTTAAAAATCTAAGTGGGAGAGGGTTGGTAAATATCCCCATGGCATCCATTACGGATTCATATGTGATGTGGGTTAGACCGATGCGCTGGCCAAGGGCCTTCTTCCCTACGGATAAGTCTTCAACCCCGAGATATCACTAGATTGAATTTCTAAAGGGATGACTAGAGCAAGTTTAATTGGAGAAAGTTTCGACACCCTCGCTAACTGAGGCGCATTAGTATCCTGGGTAACAAGCTTAGAAGTCACGTAATGGCAAACACTTAGTGTACCGTTTGTAGTATTCCTCCTGAGAGGTTACGCTGCTTATTGAGTACGACTAAAATTATCGACTATTAATTTCATTAATCATAAGATCACTGGTCAGATAATAGAATTGAACTTCAGTTCATCTCAAACGAATGTGGGTTGGTGTAGACGTTCACCCAACGTGACCTGCGTTAATCCCGGTGTGAGAGATGTCGATAGGAGAATGTATTGTTTTGAGGATATCAATATTTTTGAAAAAGTATACTGGAACTTGATTGTTTATTTTTTCAGTTGTTAATATGTTGTTCAACCCGCTAGCTGTCATTTTGAATCAGAACAAACTTACAGGTCCAAATTACATTGACTGGAAACATAACCTGAATATTGTCCTTACCGCTGAGGGTTACAGTACGTGCTCACTGAGGAGTGTCCCCCTAAGCCCAGCGATGATGCCACCCCTGAGCAGCGAGAGCCATATACGAGGTGGCAGAAGGCTGATGAGATGACCCGGTGCTACATCTTAGCTTCAATATCGAGTGTACTGCAGCTCTAGCATCATTTCTTTACCTCAGCCTATGATATGATGCTCAACCTCAGGGAGATGTTTGGACATCAAGGTAGGGCAGCCAAGCAGTCAGCTATGGGGAAACTCATGAATACTAGGATGGCTGAAGGCACTTCAGTGAGGGATCACGTGCTGGACATGATGAGCTGCATCAACGAGATTGAGGTATTGGGAGGTGACATTGATGGGGAAACCCAGGTTGATATCATTTTCCAGAGCTTGCCCCCCCAGTTTTGAGCAGTTTTCGTTGAACTACAATATGGGAAATCTCTCATATTCATTTTTTAAGCTCATGACTGCATTGGTGTCTGCTGAGGGCCTCTTCGCAGAAAAGAAGCAAGCCTTGGCTACTGTTGGTCCCTCAGGTTGCTCTGCTGGACCCAAAGCCAGGAAGTAAAAGAGGAAGAGAGGCCAAAAAGTAGGAGCTGCTGATCATGGACCCAAGGCGGGCATTGCCAAAAAAGCATAAGCCAAAAGGTAAGTGCTTCAGATATGGCAAAGCAGGACATTAGAAAAAGGACTGCCCAAAGCCTCGAGGGGTTCCAAGTGACCCGGCTGCTTAGAGAGGGAGAGTTGAAGTCTACCTTGGGGATACTACCAGAGTTTCTGTTGTTGCAATGAGAGTTCTTTGTCTTTATTTTTCAGACTCAGTTTTACATTTGAGAGATTGTTTATATGTAACCAGTTTTCGTAAGAATTTGCTTTTAGTTTCTAAACTTATTTTGGATGGTTATAAGTGTTCTTTTTCTGATGGATCTGTTTTTATTAGAAAAGGCCAGAAGCTTATATCTTCCGGTACATTAGTTGACAATCTGTTTTTCATCAAGACATACTCCCAGTAATGTAAAACATAAAAACTAATAACTCATCACCGAATCATAGTAAGAGAAAGGAGTCTTCCCCTTTGAATCAAACTTATCTTTGGCACCTGAGTCTCGGTCACATCAAACCTTAGTAGGAATTAAAGGTTGGTCAATAATGGGTCTTTGGCCTCATTGGATATTGACAGCTATCTGACCTGTGAGTCCTGCTTGGAGGGTAAGATGACCAAGAGGCCATTCAAGGCAAAGGGGTATACGGCCAAGGAGGTTTTATAGTTGATTCATTCTGACGTGTGTGGGCCTATGTCAGTTCAGGCTATAGGTGGTTATGAGTATTTCGTGACTTTCGCGAATGATTACTCTATATATAGATACATATACCTGATGCGCCACAAGTCTAAATGTTTTAGCAAGTTTAAAGAGTTTAAGGCTAAGGTGGAGAACTATCTGGGTTAGAGTATTAATGCCTTGCGATCTGATTATGGTGGCAAATACCTCTCTAATGAATTTAGGTCCTATTTGTCGGAGGAGGGTATTCAGACCCAGTTGTCTGCACCTAGCACATCCCAGCAGAATTATGTAGTAGAGAGGAGGAACATGACTCTTATGGATATGGTTAGATCAGTGAAGAGTTATAGTGAGTTGTCTACCTCGTTTTGGGGTTATGCCTTAGAGACAGCGTGTTATCTCCTTAATTTCGTGCCATCTAAATCTATGCCTACAACACCCCTAGAGTTGTGGACTGGGCGAAAGCCTAGTCTGAGACATCTCAGGATTTGGGGTTGTCCAGCACATGTGCTTGAGGCAGATACAGGTAAGTTAGATTCGAGATCAAAGGTTATGTTGTTTGTAGGCTACCCAAAAGAAACGAGAGGTGGTCTATTTTATAGTTGTCAGGATCAGAAGGTCGTGGTAAGCACCAATGCCAGATTTCTTGAGGAGGACTATATTTTAGATCACAAGTCAAGCTGCAAGGTAGTATTGAAAGAGCTTAAAAGTCAGTCTATTATTCCATATGCACAAGTACAGGAAGACACACCACAAGAGACTGCACACACTATCACAGATATGCTCTTACACAAGCTGCACCTCGTCGTAATGGGAGGGTTGCTAGACAGCCCGAGAAGTACATGGGTTTGGGTGAGTTTTCAGACATTATCCCTGGTGCTCATGAACCAGACCCAATTAGCTACAATGAGGCTCTTCAGGATAAAGATGCAGATTCTTGGCAGAGAGCAATGATTGTTGAAATGGGTTCTATGGACTCAAATCAGGTCTGGGAGCTGGTAGGCCTTCTTGATGGGTTTCAACCTATTGGGTGCAAATGGGTCTATAAGCAAAAGAGAGGATCTGATGGGAGGGTTGAGACATTCAAGGCTAGGCTTGTGGCGAAGGGGTATACTCAGAAATAGGGTATCGATTATGAAAAGATCTTTTCCCCGGTAGCTATGCTTAAGTCGATCCAGATTCTCTTGGCCATAGCTGCTCATATGGACTATGAGATTTGGCAGATGGATATCAAGACAGCTTTCCTTAATGGAAGTCTTGAGTAGACCATATTTATGTAGCAACCAGAGGGTTTCATTGTTCAGGGCTAAGAGCATAAGGTATGCAGGCTTAGAAGGTCTATTTATGGATTGAAGCAAGCATCCATATCTTGGAACATCTGTTTTGATGAGGTTATCCAGTCAGTGTGTATATCGTAGGTGTGATGGTGATACGGTGGTGTTCATCGTACTTTAAGTAGATGATATTCTTCTGATTGGCAACAGTAAGAAGGTGTTGTCAGACGTAAAGGCAAGGTTGTCCAGACAATTTAATATGAAGGATTTGAGAGAGGCTGGACATATCCTTGGGATCAAGATTATTTAAGATCTTATGAGGCGGTCTCTGACTCTCTCTCAGGCATCCTACATAGACACGATTCTGGCCCGTTTTAACATGCAGAACTCCAAGAAGGGTTCACTACCTTTCAGGCATGGGGTGCATTTGTCTAAGGAGTAGTGTCCCAAGACTGCTGAGGAGATAAATGCAGGTGGAACCCTATGCTTCTGTAGTAGGTAGTCTCATGCATGCTATGTTATGTACAAGGCCTGATATTTATTTTGCCGTTGACATGGTTAGCAGATATCAGAGTAACCCTGGGAAGGCTCACTGGGAGGCAGTAAAATGCATTCTCAAATACTTGTGTAGGACGAAAGATTATGTCCTAGTTTACATAGCGCAGGAGCTTATACCACTAGGTTACACAGATTCGGACTTTCAATGTGATATGGACAAGAGTAAGTCTACCTCTAGGTTTGTGTTTACTCTAGGAGGTGGAGCCATAGTATGGCGGAGTGTTAAGTAGAAATGCGTGACGGACTCCACTATGGAGGCTGAGTACGTTGCCTCATCAGAGGCAGCGAAAGAAGCTGTATGGCTCCGGAACTTCCTGGTGGACTTAGATGTGGTTCCTGAGTTGCCTAGGTCTATCACAGTTTATTGTGATAACAATGGTGAAGTTGCTAACTCGAGAGAACCACGAGACCGTAAGGCGAGTAAACATATAGAGCGCAAGTACCACCTGATACGAGAGATCGTAAAGAGAAGAGACGTGATCATGGCCAAGATAGCATCAGATAACAACCTTACAGATCCTTTCACAAAGTCATTGACCCCAAAGGTCTTTGAGAGACATGTGGATGGCATGGGAGTCAGATTCTTGAGGGAGCCATGTGAGTGAGTTTAAAGGTGTTCTGTAGATTTCATTATGACAGCAGTGTAATAGCGGGTTGGACAGTTTTTGTACTTCTTAGCATAGCTTTGAGTATTAGTCGGAGATTGTTACTTTTGAATACAGAAAAGCTATGGCTTCTATAAAAACTAATATCCATAGATGACATATCATTTTGTTTCAGTATTAAATTATTTTATTATATCATAAAACTAGATAACGGGGTGTGGGAAGACACAGTAGATACCGTTATTGGTTAAAGTATTTATATATTAAAAGTATGCTCGTAACTGAGATAGTCTAAACATACTATCAGTATAGGCTATCGTGTGGTTTGGAAATTGGTTTATCTAGACTAATTAAATCACATGGATATGCCCGGGGCATATTGAGCATGACCAGTTTGGATATAATTGACTTATACTGATCGGCGTAGTCAATTCGGTCTTAGTATTCAGTCTCTCAATCTCGAGATTGGGACGGGCGTGAAAGTTGGATATCGTATGCTTTGATTTTCCAAAGAGTGCGGTCAATTGAGGCCTATACCTCGGTAGGTTGGGTATGCGGTGTTTAGCTTCTTACGTGCCGTTGCTAGTCAGAGGAATCCACGTACCAGTTCGCTGGGTTGATGGTGCTCCCAAGATGAGCTCAAAAGGTTTGTTATACTAAACCTGGCCGATGGACTTTATGTCCGGTATAATAAAAAGGTTGAGTGGTACTAATCTTGGAAACCAAGAAGTCGGTGAATTAGTTTGTCAGTAAATTGATAAACCGACGAACACTAGATCTTTAATGTGGGGAGATAGAAGAAAATATAGTAGCGCGATGTAAAGTCGTTTTTGAGCGGTACTAATCGACAAAGTAAATTAACTAATCCTAAATGTTTAACTAATATTTAATTGACAAAGTGGATTAAGAAATTAATTCTATATGAATTAATTAATCCTAAGGGTTCGATTAAATTAAATTAACAAAGTGGGTTAAGAAATTAATTCAAATGGGTCGATTGGAATTGATTAGTCTAGGAATGACTAAGTGGTCAATGAAAGTCAAATTAAGCGGCCCAACTCAAAAGCCCACTAGGTCTCTATAAGAGCTCCCTATAAATAGAAGGTTAAGGCCAAAGAAACTTAAGAAAATATTGCAAGACATTTTGTCTTCCTCTTGAGTGAGAAAGTTCTAGAGAGACTCTCCTTCCTTTCTTGGGTTTCTTTCAAAAATGAACTTGGAATCTCACTTCTCGATTTAGATTAAGTTTAAAGATAAAACTTTTAGATAGCCCATCGATTTTTGAGTTTGCCCACTGCTGGATTTCATTTCTTTTTCCCGGATTCTTCATATTTTTGGCCAAAATTCTGCCCAGTTTTTTTTTTTTTTTTTTTTTGTGTGTTGGCCGGATTTTGAGTTCTTCACTTGGCAGTTCGGCAGCTACTTCTAATCACTCTGGGGTGATTGATCCAACTGGGTTTGTGTTGATCTCTCCCTTGGGTTGGTGATCCACAATCCCGGTTGTCCAGATCGTGACCGGAGTTGAAGTGGGTTCAATTTTATTGGCGAGAAAAGTAGTAGACAGCAGTATTTTGGGTTAAAGGTTTGATCTTTTGGGCAGATTTAATCTTTTCTATGGATTTTCTTTGTGGGTTTTTGTGGGCTTTGATAGCACATTCCGTTAGATTATTTCCCATGCAATATTCGGGATTTCTTGGAGTTATCTTTTGGATTTCGGTGGTAATCACAAGCAAAGATTTGGTTTTTCTTATTGTGTTGGACTTCGCTTCAAATGTATAACCTTTAATCCTTCCGCTTTTAATTAAAGGTGTAATCTTTGTGCGTTAGATGTCGATTTAATAAATTAAATAAGTATAAGCCTAAATCCATTCATGGGAAAATGAATTTGAGCCTGAGCTTTGTCGAAAGCTTCTGATTCTGACTCAAGTCGACATAATTTGGACCGGTAAGTTTATTGTCTTTCAATATTTTAGCTAAAGGATTGAATGTCATATCGAAGACTGTAAATTAAATAAACAAACAATGTTTTAGTATTAAGCACATAATTTTCAAATTCATACAATTATTGATATCCCTCAAAATAATAATTCAAATAACTGACACCATATTCACCGGGATTCTCGTAAGCCACGATAGTGTGGACGTTTACGCTAACCCACATTCGTTTGAGAAGAACCAAGTTCATTAACTACACTATCTGAACAAATGATCTATTAATCAATATAGCTAATAGTCAAGGCTTTCAGCCATACAAATAAGCAGTGTAACCTGGATTGGAGGAATACTACAAATTGTTACGTGACTTCTGAGCTTGTTACCTCAGGATAGTGCGCCTCAGAAGGAGAGGGTATCGCATTTGTCCAAGTTAAACTTACTCTAGTTATCTTTCTTAGAAATTCATAGTCTAGCGATCTTGTGGTTCGACTCATCTGATATGGAGGAAGGCCCTAATGCCAACCCGCAAGCCTACCCACATCACATATGAATTCGTAATGGAGGCTGTGGGGATATTAAACCAACCCGCTCCCACTTAGATTTCTAAATTGAGGGTTTTTTTGATTTTAACAGGCAATTAACTAATCCTATGTTATGTGCAAACATAAAACCAGGATGCATTAAAATTATGCATCTAAAATACAACACAAAAATTAAAGCATAAAAATTAAAACTATAAATTCGGAAAATAAATACGTAAAATAATTTTCCCGACTATTATGGCTTTAATTGTTTCCATCTTCTGCCCTGATCTCGTGTCTCATCATGCCACTCGATGGATTGAGTCTTGAAAAATAAAATTTCAAAAAAAAATGAACCCCAGAGGAAAAACGGGCCGCACGTCCAGCACGCACAAAGCTCGTCGCGCGCCTGCGCTGCATGGCAGCGACGCTGCCAGTGCCAGCCTGCGGCTTCTGCCAATGATTTGTCATCGGCACCACTGCCCACCTCCAATTCCTCCTTCGCTTCTTCTATGCTACTTGGTCTTCTTGCAATTCATTATGGGTTTTTTGGTTTTCTACGAATTAACGATAAACCAAAACCCACAAATTCAAGTTGTCCACCATAACTCCTTTGATTACAAAATAAATTTTCCTACTACAAGGCATCTAGGAAAATAAAATCAAAATTACATAGAAAAGATCCTACTACAGCACGTGGTTTTACTATTACAAGCATTCATAAAAACCAAAACCTGGACATGTCCGGGGCTTTAATTAAAAAACCATCCAAACGCAACCATAATAGTCAGAATTTCTAAACCAGCTGCAAATAAAACCATGTAATAAATCAAATAAGCACAAAACCCACCCAAAACCAGGCTCTAATACCAATTGAAAGATTATCTGCCCAGGCCCGGTCAAAAATTCACTTTCGTGCTATGCATTCCAGAATCAGAACTCTTGACCAGGCCTAGACTCTAGCACAATAACTATTCCAATCCTTGCTTGAAATAACATTGCGCAGGATCTTGGTTTGCACGTATTCGATTTATAACGCAACAAATAATTTCTAATTAAAAGTGGAAGTTTTAGAAATACCTTTTGAAGCGTAAACTCAGGTGATCGCTTGTATGACTCAATACGAGGCTCGATTGTTGTGTGGGCAATGATCCAACGAACTAACGATCAGCAACTCGACACAAAAATCTTGACAGAATAAACCGACACCACCACCACACGCGCCACCTAAAGCCACGCGCCACCGCATGAGTAATCCAAATGCCGCCGCCAAAAATTAATTCAGAGTACCGCCACCGCCTAGGAATTTCAGCCGCCGGCCAAGGAGAGAATTAAATCCGACTTTGAGAGCTTGAATTTTAATTCTCTCTCTAGGATTTTATCTCTCTAGTTTTCTTATCTTGAAAACTTATGAATTATATGTTATAGAATCGCTAATCCCTTGTCTATATATAGAGTTACAAGAGAGACCCCAAGCTGATCTAGGATTGGCCTTCCTAATGGGTTTAGGTAATTAATTAGTTTCCAAATCCAACTAGGTATCTAATCTAATAGGATAATCCAAATCCAATTAGGTTTCCTAATTTCTAGGATTTCCTAATTCTAATTGAAACTTAAGACTTAATTAATTAATTAAATAATTCCACTTTATTAATTACTTAATTAGGAATAATTAATTAAATAATTAATTCTACTTATTCAATTAACCTACTACAAAATTAATCATACCACTAACGGAATACTTTTGGCACTACCATCTTACACCAGCATTGCTTCCTTAATCTCCTCACAACAAAGAATTAGTGCTCGTTGATTTATTAATTTACAGATAAATTAATTAATTAACTTCTTTAATTCTGAGATTAGTACCACTCGACCTTTTTACTATACCGGACATAAGTCCATCGGCCAGGTTTAGTATAATAAACATAACGAGCTCATCTCGGGAGCACCATCACCCCGGACGCACTGGTACATGCTTTCCTTTCGACAAGCATCAGCACACCAAGTAACTAAACACACGCACCCAACTTACCGAGACTATTGGCCACAAATGACCTCACCCATTGGCAGATCAAAGTACACTATGTCTAATCCTCATGCCCGCTCAAGTGTAGGGATTAAGAGATAGAATACTAAGAACGAATTATCTATTTAATCAGTACAAGACAAATCATTCTAAATGGCCAAGTTCAATACGTCCCGAGCATTTCTATATGATTCAATTACTTTAGACAAACTAATTTTTTGAATCACATAATAACCTAAATTGACAGCGTGTCCAAAATTGTCTCAGTTACGAACCTCATTTATATATTATGTCTTTTAACCAATGATGAGATCTACTGTGTCACACCAGACACCTCATCATCTAACTACATAATATAAATGGACTAAACATGCAAACCATATAAACCAAAACATTAAATCGATATATTAACTAGAAAAAAGTACAATACAAGCATAGCTTATTTATTCAAACCTAACAATTCAATGATGTGTTATTTATCTCAGTGTTATTACACTACTGGGGATTTAGTTTTTATCAAGAAGAGATTGTCCACCAATTAACTGGAACATATAAGTTTCTTGTTCTTTCCAATAACAGAATTATTAGATAAAACAAACTTATAACTATCCAGTAAGAGTTTAGAAACATCAAGTAAATTGTTTCTAAAACTCATATCATAAAGACAATTCTTCAAAAAACTATTACAACATTATTTTGAAAATAAGTCTAGCCACTCCCACTACTTTCATTGACACTCTGATAGTGTCACCCAAGTAAACTTCCATCTCACCCTTTCTAAGCATCTGGGTTACTTGGTAAACACTTCAAAGAATTACAAACATGATCAGTGGTTCCTGAATCCACACAGCAAGTATCTGTGGGAGTCACCACTAAACATGTCTCATTAACTAAGGCAAAATAGTTGTACTTTTGAGCTTCGGACAATCTGGCTTTCAATGTCCTCCCTTGCCACATCTGAAGCACTTGTCTTTGAGATGTCTTGCTTAAGCACCTGATCAGCAATCTTCAAAGTTATGAGTAAAGCCCTGGAGTATCACCTCTCAAAGCCTCAATCTCATTGAAGTTATTAATCATCTCAAGTTCATGGTCTCTCACAAGTGTGCCCTTAG
This sequence comes from Knoxia roxburghii, assembly GCA_030378225.1. NCBI lineage: Eukaryota > Viridiplantae > Streptophyta > Magnoliopsida > Gentianales > Rubiaceae > Knoxia > Knoxia roxburghii. The sequence continues at coordinate 15,949,188 of CM059418.1, forward strand.
CCATATTTAACATTAGGCATTTTTGGGCATATCTCAGTGAGCATGAACATGCATTGCTCAGCCATGAGGACAATGTCCAAATCCCGTTTCCAGTTGATATAATTTGGACCAGTTAATTTGTTCTCCTTTAGTGTGACAAATATTGTATTAAACACCATATCAAAAATTGAAAAATAAATTAACAGTCAAGTTTTAATATTTTTTTTGAAAATATTGATATCCTCAAAACAATATAATCTCCCACCAACATCTCTCACACCAGTTTTAATGCAAGTCACTTTAGGTGAATGTTTATGCCAACCCACATTTGTTCGAGAAGAGCATAAGCTTATTAACCTCACTATCTAACCAACGATCTTATGATCAATGAAATTAATAGTCAATGATTTTAGCCGCACGCATAAGTAGCGTAACCTCTTAGGAGGAATACTACAAATGGTACACTAAATTTATGCCAGTACGTGATTTCTAAGTTTGTTACTTAGGATACTAATGCGCCTCGGTTAGCGAGGGTGTTGTAAGTTTCTCCTATTAAACTCACTATAGTCATCTCTTTAGAAATTCAATCTACTGATCTCATAGATTGAAGACTTATCCTTAGGGAAGAAGGCCCTTTGTCAGCGTATAGGTCTATCCACATCACATATGAATTCGTAATGGAGGCCTTGGGGATACATACCAACCCGCTCCCACTTAGATTTTTAAATTTGAGGATTTTTATATTTTAACATGCAATATCTTGACTTTAGGATATTCGCACCCATAAAACCGTTGGATTTTTAATATGCGAATAATATACCTTAGTAAATTAACCTATAAAACCAACATGCAATATCTTAACTTCGGTTATTTGTACCTATTGAAACCATTGGAGTTTTAATATACAAATAATCTACCTTAGTTAATTGCATGTAAAAAGCCAATTTGTTTTCTATCATGCATAAAACATAAAATGAAAACACATAAACAATGATAAGGACATAAATGGGAAATACGTAATTAAACATTTCCCAACTATTATGGTCTTCTCAATAGTAGCTTCCTTTGAACGGCTTGTTGACACGTCCATCGCGCCACTCTCACTCGTCATAATACATAAATTCCTATATACAAAGGTTTTCTAGGAATTTAAAAATTACAACATTAGATTAAATCCTACTAAAAGATTCATCTAATCCTACACGGCTTCCAGCTCGTGGTTATTACTATTATAGATATTTTCATTCAAAATAAAAATGAACCCAGACATATCCCAGGTTTATGAAACAATGTAAATACCGTAATAGTTGGGAATAATGACCACCTGTTAATCAATCGACAATGCAAAAAAAAAAAAAAAGTCATGTAATACATCGAACAAGTATAAAGCCGAAACACTCGCTCTGATACCAATTTGAAGGAAACAGATATGGTCTGAGCTAAACCAAAAATCTCACTTTTGTGCTATGCATTCCAGAATCGGAGACTTTCGATCTGGCCCAGACTCTAAAAACATTTCCCCTGAATGGATCAAGGCTTATACGAACTTGATTTATTAAAACAACACTCTAAAAATTAAATCTTTAATTTAAAGTGGAATTCTTAAAGATTATATCTTTGAAGCGTGTCCCTAGCAATAAGAAAACCAAAGCTGAAAAATCCTGTTGTTTACCGCCCGTGATCGATCATGAGAGAATCCAGAGAATGACTCCGTCTCTACCTCAAAATCGTGTGGGAAACTATCAACAAGGTATCTAAGACACTAACGAATAAATCCATTAAAAATCCACTTCGAAAAACTCGTCAGATCCTCATCAGATCGTTGCCCGAATATTGTTGTGCTTATTTACCGCCTGCTGCTTATTTACCACCTGGCCGCGCAATCCACTATCGAATCCTCGAATGACTCCATCTTCACCCCGAAATCGTGTGAGTGATTATCCACGGGGTAGCTAAGACACTAAGGAAAAAATCCAAAAGAAAACCACTTTGAAAAACTCGTCAGATCCTCAGCAGATCGTTGCCCGAATATCAGTCACCTATTTACCGCCTGGTGGAAAAAATCCAAGAACCACCACCAAAAGAATTCTCCCACCACGATCTAGACAACCACCGCCATGGATTACCAATTAAGACCCAGATCTACACAACGGAGGTTGAATCAAGTGACTAGGAGAATCAAAAAGTCCGGCGGCACAAATCGAGAGACGAGGCGGATCGCAAATCAAGGGACTGCGGTGAATAGAAAACCGGCGATCCAAAGAGCTAAGCTTTTCGAAGATCGAAGGATCCTAAGCCGACTTCGAGAAAGAACACAAGCAAGAAGAAGAAGTTTTTTCTCTAGGCTACTCCTTCTCACTCTAGGCAATTTAGCCACCAAGGTTTCTGAATGTCTTCCAAATGCCTAACAATGACTATTTGTAGGAGCTTCAAGGGAGACCTAGTGGGCTTTTGAGTTGGGTCTTAATAATGGACTTTCGTTGACTCTCTTAGACTTCCCTAGACTAGTCAACTTCAATCAAACCTTTCGAATAAATTTCTTAACCCACTTTGTTAATTAAATTTAATCAAACCTTTAGGATTATTTCGTATAACCCACTCAGTCAATTAAATATTAATTAAACCTTTAGAATTAATTAATTCACTTTATCGATTAGTCCAACGCATAGTTAGTCGTATCACTAACGGACCAATTATTGAACTACCACTCAAAAACTAATTTACTTCGTGCTCACTTTATTATTCTTTTATCTTCCCACATCAAAGATCTAGTGCTCATCGATTCATAAATTTACAAACAAATTAACTCATCAATTTCTTGGTATCCAAGATTAGTACCACTCGACTTTCTTATTACATCGGACATAAAGTCCACCGGCCATATTTAGTATAATAAACCTTACGAGCTCCTCTCGGGAGCACCATCAACCCGGTGAACTAGTACATGGATTCCTTTGACAAACAACGACACACAAAGAAGTTAAACACCGTATACCCAACTCACCGAGATCTAGACCTCAATTGACCTCACCCTTTGGCAAATCAAAGCATACAATATATAACTCTCGTGTCCGCTCTAGTTTAGGGATTAAGAGATTAGAATATTAGGTTCGAATTAACTACGTCGATCAGTTCAAGTTAATTCAATCCCGAACAGGTCGTGCTCAATATGCCCCAGGCATATCCGTATAATTTAATTAGTCTAGACAAACTAATTATCCAACTCACGTGATAACCTAAACTGATAGCAGGTTCAAACTATCTCAGTTACGAGCATATGTTAATATATCATTACTTTAACCAATAACGAGATCTACTGTGCTTTTCTACACCTCATTATCGAGATATATGATATAAAGGAACAATTTAATACTAAAACAAACGATATGTAAGCTGTGGATATTAGTGTTTGATATTAGCAATAGCTTTTCAGTATTCAAAACTAACAACTGACTGGTCCAAATTACATTGACTGGAAATGCAACTTGGACATTGTCCTTACTGCTGAAGAGTATAAGTATGTGCTCAAAGAAGTGTGCCCAGAAACATCCACTAATGACTCCACTCTTGAGGGGAAATATGTTCATAAAAGGTAAAAGAAAGCTGATGAGATGACCAGGTGCTACATTTTGGCTTCTATGTCAAATGTGTTGCAGCACCAGCATCAGTTGATGACATCAGCCTTTGATATGATGTCTAACCTTAAGGAGATGTTTAGGCATCTGGTCAGGGCAGCCAGATAGACAGCTATGAGGAAGCTGATGAACGCTAAGATGGTGGAAGACACTTCTGTGAGGCATCATGTACTTAACATAATTGGCAACATCAATGAGGTCGAGGTATTTGGAGGATATATTCACGGTGAGTCATAGGTCGATATCATACTCCAGAGCTTACCTCAGAGTTTTGAGGAGTTTGGGTTAAACTATAACATGAGCCAGTGTGTTGATACTCTTCCCAAGATCTTGACTAAATTGGTATCTGCTGAAGGCCTTTTCAATGAGAAAAAGCAAGCTTTGGCAACTATTGGGCTTCAGGATCTTCTTCTGGGCCAAAAGCAGGAAAGAAGAAAAAGAAGACCCAGAAGACTGCCAATCATTGACCCAAGCCAGCTATTGCCAAGAAAAACAAGTTGAAAGGCAAATGCTTCAAGTGTGGCAAGACAAGACATTGGAAACCAGACTGTCCAAAGCTGAAAGGTATGAGCAATTTCACCTTTGTTACTGAGACATGTTTAGCAGTGATTCCCACAGATACTTGGTGTGTGGATTCAGGAACCACTGATAATGTTTGTAATTATTTGCAGGGGTTCTAAGTAACCCAGATGCTTAGAGATGGTGAATTACAGGTTAACTTTGGGGATACTACCAGAGTATCAGTTATTGCAGTGGGAGTTGTCAAGCTTATTTTCTCAAATAATGTTGTTTTAATTTTGAGAGATTGTCTTTATGTTATTAGTTTTAGAAAGAACTTGCTTTTAGTTTCTAAGCTTTTGAAGGATGGTTCTAAGTTTGTTTTTTCTCATGACTCTATTGATGTTACAAAGAATAAGAAACTTATATGTTCCGGTTCATTGGCTGACAATCTTTTCTTAATTAGGACTAACTCCTCTGTAGTGCAAAACACTGAGATTAATGACACATCATCAAATCATAGTAAGAGAAAAGAACATTTGCAAATGAACTAAACTTATCTTTGGCACCTTAGACTGGGTCACATCAACCTTAGTAGAATTTAAAGGTTTGTCAATGATGGGCCTTTGGGCCTATTGGAGATTGACAGTAATCCAACCTGCGAGTCTTGCTTGGAGGGTAAAATGACAAAGAGGCCTTTTAAGGCAAATGGGTATAGGGCCAAAGAAGTTTTAGAGTTGGTTTACTCTGATTTATGTGGGCCTATGTCAGTTTAGACTAGAGGTGGTTTTGAGTACTTTGTGACCTTCATAGATGATTACTCTATATATGGGTTCATTTACCAAATGTGCCACAAGTCCGAATACTTTAGCAAGTTCGAAGAGTTTAGGGCAAATGTGGATAAGCATTATGGTAAGAGTATCAAGACACTATGATCTGATCGTGGTGGCAAATACCTCTCTAATAAATTTAGAAGCTACTTGTCAGATGAGGGTATTCAATCCCAGTTGCCTGCACCTGGCGCACACCAACAGAATGGTGTAGCAGAGAGGAGGAACAAGACTCTTATGGATATGGTGAGATCGATGATGAGTTATAGTGAGTTGCCCAATTCTTTTTGAGGATATTCCTTGAAGACAACAGCTTACATTCTGAACCTTGTACCATATAAGATTGTGCCTTCGACCCTTGTAGAATTATGGACTGGGCAAAAGCTTAGTCTCAGATATCTCAGGATTTGGGGTTGTCCAGCACATGCGCTTAAGACAGATGTAGGCAAGTTAGATGCGAGGTCAGAGGTAATGCTATTTGTAAGATATCCCAGAGGAACGAATGGTTGTCTATTTTATAGTCCCAAGGATCAGAAGGTGATGGTTAGCACTAACCCTAAATTTTTAGAGGATGACTATATTTTAGATTACAAGCCCAGTAGCAAGATTATACTAGAGGAGCTTAGGGGTTAGTCAAGTATTCTAGATGCACCAGTACTACACAAGATATCACAGATGATGTACCTATATAGGTTACGCCTCGTCATAGTGGGAGGGCTGTGAAATAACCTGAGAGGTATGTGGGCTTGGGAAAGTCTTCGAATTTTGTCCCTGGTGCTCACGAACTAGACCCAGTTAACTACAATGAGGATCTCTATGATAATGATACATATTCTTGGCAAAGAGCAATGGTTTCTGAGATGGGTTCTTTGGACTCAAATCAAGTCTAAGAGCTGGTAGACCTGCCTAATGGGTTTGACTTATTGGGTGCAAATGGGTCTACAAGCGAAAGAGAGGATCTGATGGAAAGGTTGAAACCTTCAAGGCTAGGCTTGTGGCGAAGGGGAATACTCAGAAAAAGGGTATCGATTATGAGGAGACCTTTTCCCCAGTAGCTATGCTTAAGTCAATCTGGATTTTCTTGGCCATAGCTGCTCATTTAGATTATGAGATTTGGCAGATGAACATCAAGGTAGCTTTCCTTAATGGAAGTCTTGATGAGACCATCTTTATACTGCAACCAGAGAGATTTATTGCAGAAGGCCAAGAGCACAAGGTTTGCAGGCTCAAGAAGTCTATCTATGGAGTTAAGCAAACATCTAAATCTTAAAACATCCATTTCAATGAGGTGATCCAGTCCTATGAATTTACTTAGTGTCCGGATGAGCAGTGTGTATACCGCATACGTGATGGAAATATGATGGTGTTTCTTGTACTTTATGTAGATGATATTCTTCTTATTGGTAACAGTAAGAAGGTATTATCAGACGTAAAGGCATGGTTGTCCAAGTAGTTTGATATGAAGGATTTGGGAGAGACTGGACATATCTTTGGGATCAAAATCATTGAAGATCGTAAGAGCCGTTCGCTGACACTCTGTCAGGCTTCATATATAGACATGATTCTGGCCCGTTTTACAGAACTCTAAGAAGAGTACACTACCTTTCAGACATGGAGTGCATCTATCTAATGAGGAGACTACCGAGAATATAGAAACTGTGAAGGCAATTCCCTATGCATCCGTAGTGGGAAGTCTCATGTATACCATGTTGTGTGAAGAAAACGGATCTGGTCCGGGCTAAATCGAAAATCTCACTTTCCTGCTATGCATTCTAGAATCGGAGACTTTTGATTTGGCCCAGACTCTAAAATCATTTCTCATGAATGGATCTGGGCTTATACATATTCACTTTATTAAAATGACACGCTAAAAATTAAATCTTTAATTTAAAGGGGAATACAAAAAATTATACCTTTGAAGTGTGTCCTCAAAACAATAAAAAAAGCTAAGCACAAGAATGACTCCGAAAACCACCAAAGTTGTGTAGGTGACTATCTACTGGGTGGCTAAGGCACTAAGGAAAAAATTCAAAAGAAACCCGCTTTAAAAAACTTGTTAAAACCTTGACAGATCGTTGCTCGAAGATTCTATGCCTTTTTACCGCCTTCCATGAAATCCACTATCGAATCCATTGAATTACTCCGAAAACCCCAAAATAAAGTGGGCAACTATACATGGGGTGGCTAAGGCACTAAGGAAAAAATCCAAAAGAAACCCGCTTCGAAAAACTCGTCAGATCCTTGACAGCTCATTGCTCGAAGATTGTGTGCCTATTTACCGCCTACCACCAATCCAGGAATATGAACGATCAATTGAAGTTTCGTCCGCGATCATGACAATCACAATCGTGGATTGGTGATAAAGATCATGATCTATGCGGCGATGATCGGATCTGCTTGGTGGCACCCCGGAAAACTAATGATCAACAGGAAATCTCTATCGCCTGAAAATGCGCTGACCGCGGATCTCTAGGCGACAAGTGGAAAAATATCTAGGCAAACTCTGGGCTGAGTTTTCATGAAGAAGAAGAAGGATTCTAAACTGACTTCGAGAAAAAACTCAACAAAGAAGATGAATTCATCTCTCTAGGCTTCTCATTCTCTCTTTATGCAACTTTGCCTACAAGTTTCTTAATATCTTTAAGTGCCTAACATTAGCTATTTATAAGGAGTTTCAAGAGAGACTAGTGGACTTTTGAGTTGGGCCTTAGTGTTGGACATTCATGAAAGATTATCTGCCGGGCCTAGCTAGAAACTCACTTTCATGCTATGCATTCCACAATCGAAATCTCTGGCCAGGCCTAAACGCTAGCACAATTGCTATTCCAACCCTTTTGAAATAACATTGCGTAGGATCTGGGTTTGCACTTATTCAATTTAACACGCAACAATGATTCTTAATTAAAACAGAATCATAAGAATTACCTATTGAAGCGTTCACTCAGGTAATTCTCTTGTATACCTCAACACTTTGCTTGTATGCTGTGTGGGCAGCAATCTGACTAGCAATTTGATCAGCTAATCACCCCAATCAACCTGCCAGAAAATTCCAGCACTGCTGCACCTGGCGCGTACAAATCAGCACCGCCTGGAGAGAGAGAAAGCTACACTTTACTGCCAAAACTCAAGTAGAATTTCGGCTGCTCTTAGCTATGGAAAATCCAAATTTTAGAGAGAAGTTTTCTCTCTCTAGTTTTCTTGTCTTGAAAACTTATGAATTGTATATTGAATTGCGTGTCTTGAATAGCTAATCCATTGCCTATATATAGAGTTACAAGAGAGACCCTAAGTTGATTTAGGATTGGCCTTCCTACTGGGTTTCTGTTTCCTTCAATCCTATTCCTGGACTGATACACATACAACTGATACAGGGACTCACTTATCCCAATCCAGTTCCTGATATGATTCACAACCAACTGATACAGGGATTCACTTATCCCAAACCTGTTCCTGGTATGATTCACAACCAAGTGATATAGGGATTCACTTATCCCAAACCAGTTCCTGGTATGATTCACAACCAACTGATACAGGGATTCACTTATCCCAAACCAATTCCTGGTATGATTCGCAACCAACTGTTACAGGGATTCACTTATTCCAAACCAGTTCCTGGTATAATTCACAACCAACTGACACAAGGATTAATTAATTACTTAATTAATTAAATCTACCTTTGTCAATAACCCAATACATTATTAATCGTACCACTAACGGATTAATTATGGGACTACCATCCTACACCAGAATTGCTTCCGAAACAACTTAATTAATTTTATTCATAATCTCCCCACATCAAAGATATAGTGCTCACTAATATATTAATTTACTGATAAATTAATTAATTAACCTCTTTAATTTCGAGACTTGTACCACTCGACTTTTTTACTATACCAGACATAAGTCCACCGGCCGGGTTTAGTATAATAAATTTTATGAGCTCAACTCGGGAGCATCAACACCCCGGACACACCGATACATGGTTTCCTTTCGACAAGCAGCAACACACCAAGCAACTAAACACGCGCACCCAACCTACCAAGATTATTGGCCACAATTTACATCACTCATTGGTAGATCAAAGTACACTATGTCTAATCCTCAAGCACGCTCGAGTCCAGCGATTAAGAGATAGAATACCAAGAACAATTTGTCTATTAAATCAATACAAGGTAAATCATTCCTATTTGTCATGTTCAATACGCCCCGGGCATATCTATATGATTCAATTAGTTTAGACAAACTAATTATCTGAATCACATAATAACCTAATCTGACAGTTTGTCCAATGTTGTCTCGGTAAGATCCTTATTTATATATTATGTTTTTTAACCAATGATAAGATCTACTGTGTTTTAAATATACATCTACATTCAACTCCTATACAATCTGCTACTATTTATCTAGAAAAAATGTCATGGCTCTCCTAAGTATCTGATCCCCATGCCCTCTACGTGAGCCTCAAAGACTTTTGAAGTCAATGTCTTCGTGAACGGATCTGTAAGGTTATCATCTGATGCTATCTTAGCCACGACCACTTCTTTCTTCTTTACGATAACTCTTATCAGGTGGTACTTGCACTGTATATGTTTACTTGCCTTGTGGGCTCGTGGTTCCTTTGAGTTTGCTACTGCACCGTTGTTATCACAATACACCGTTATAGACTTCTGCAAACCAGGAATCACATCTAAGTCCACTAGAAAGTTCTCGAGCCATACTACTTCTTTCGCTGCCTCTGATGCGGCAACGTATTCAGCCTCTATGGTAGAGTCCGCCACGCATTTCTGCTTGACACTCTGCCAAACTATGGATCCACCTTCTAGAGTAAACACATACCCTGAGGTAGACTTGCTCTTGTCCCTGTCGCCTTGGAAATCTAAATCTGTGTAACCTTGGGGTACCAGCTCAAGAGCATGATAGACCAACACTAGGTCTCTCGTTCTGCGCAAATACTTGAGAATGCATTTTACTGCCTCCCAATGAGCTTTCCCGAGGTTACTCTGATTTCTGCTTACCATGCCCACGACATAACAGATATATGACCTCGTACACAACATGGCATACATGAGATTTCCTACTGTCGAAGCATAAGAAACTGCCTTCATGGTCTCTATCTCCTCAACAGTCTTGGGAGACTGATCCTTAGATAGATGCACTCTGTGTCTGAAAGGTAGAAAACCTTTCTTAGTGCTCTGCATGTTAAAACGGGCCAGAATCGTATCTATGTACGAAGCTTGGGAGAGCGTTAATGAACGTTTTCTACGATCTTGAATTATCTTAATCCCAAGGATATGTCCCGCTTCCCCTAAGTCCTTCATATCAAACTGTTTGGACAGCCATGCCTTTACGTTTGATAACACTTTTTTGTTATTGCCAATTAATAAAATATCATCTACGTAAAGCACAAGAAACGCCACTGAGTTTCCATCACGTCTGCGGTACACACATTGCTCATCCAAACACCGAGTAAATCTATAAGACTGGATTACCTCATCAAACAAGATGTTCTAAGATCTGGATATCTGCTTAAGTCCGTAAATGTACCTCTTAAGCCTGTAAAACTTATGCTCTTGGTATTTTTTAACGAATCCCTCTGGTTGTTGCATGAAGATGGTTTCCTCAAGACTTCCGTTTAGGAAAGCAGTCTTGACATCCATCTGTCAAATCTCATAATCTAAATGGGCAGCTATGGCCAAGAGAATCCGGATCGACTTAAGCATGGCTATCGGGGAGAAGGTTTCCTCATAATCGATTCCCTCTTTCTGAGTATACCCGTTCGCCACCAGCCTAGCTTTAAAGGTTTCCACCTTTCCGTCAGGTTCTCCCTTACATTTGTAGATCCACTTGCATCCAATGGGCTTAAACCCATCAGGTAGGTCCATAAGCTCCCAGACTTGATTGTGGTCCATTGACCCCATCTCGGATATCATTGCCTTACGTCAACATTCTGCATCGTTATCTCAGAAAGCCTCATTGTAGTTAACCGGGTCAGGTTCAGGTGCGCCTGGGACTAGGTCTGAGGCCTCTCCCACGCCAATGAACCTGTCGGGCTGTCTCACAACCCTCCCACTATGACGAGGCACCACCTGTGTAAGTGCATCATCTGTGATCTCATGTGCAGTGTGTGGTGTATCTACTTATTCTGGTGCATCAGGATTAGTAGTTTGTCTCCTAAACTCTTCTAGTACTATCTTACTCTTGGGCTTGTGATCTAAGATATAGTCCTCTTCCAAAAATCTAGCATTGGTACTAACCACCACCTTCTGATCTTTAGGACTATAAAACAGACCACCTTTCGTTCCTCTAGGATATCCTACAAATAGTATTAATTCAGTTCTCGCATCTAACTTAGTCGCATCTGCCTTGAGCACATGTGTTAGGCCACCCCAAACTCTGAGATCTCTTAGAATGGGCTTGCGCCCGTTCCACAACACTACTGGGTTTGAAGGCACGGTTTTAGATGACAAAAGATTAAGAATATACACTAACCTGCTCCCACTTAGATTTCCAAATTGAGGGTTTTCCCGGTTTTAACATGCAATTAACTAACCCTAAGTTATGTGCAACCATAAAACCAGTCATGCTTTAAAATCATGCATCTAAAATACAGCACAAAAATTAAAGCATAAAATTGAAACAACAAATACGGGAAGTAAATGCGAAAATTAAATTTCTCGACTATCATGGTTTTAATCGTTTCCATCTTCTGCCTTGATCTCGTGTCCCGCCACGCAACTCGATGGATTGAGTTTTGATCTTGAAAAACAAAAACTGGAGAAAAACGGGCCAAAACCCATACCCTAATGGGCCGCACGCGCGCAACACGCCCAAGGACGCGCCATCTGCGGCCTAGCAGTGCGTGGCAATTACTGCGCGCTACTTCCGCACCATGGTGCAGCAGCTGTACGGCAGCGGTGCTGCTGCCACCGGCAGTTACCGGCGGCGGTTCCTACCGGCGAGTCATCACCGGTGCCGCCCCCTGCCACATGTTCCTCCTTCGCTTCTTCCCACGCTATTTGGTCTTCTTGCAATTCGTTCTGGGTTTTCCTGGGTTTCTACAAATTAACTATAACCCAAAACCCACGAATTCAAGTTGCCCACAATAACGCCTTCGATTACAAAAAATTAATTCTCCTACTACAAGGCTTTCTAGGAAAATTAAATAATCGAAATTGCATTGAAAAAATCCTACTACAGATTTGATCTAATCCTACACGACTTCCAACACGTGGTTATACTATTACAAACATTCATAATAAAATTAGATCCGGACATGTCCCGGAGTTTAATTAAAACCCATACAAACGTAACCATAATAGTCGGGATTTCTTAACCACCTGCAAATAAAACCCTGTAATAAATCGAACAAGCACAAAACCCAAAACAAGGCTCTGATACCAATTGAAAGATTATCTACCCAGGCCTAGCCAGAAACTCACTTTCGTGCTATGCATTCCAGAATCGGAATCTCTGGCCAGGCCTAGACACTAGCACAATCGCTATTCTAACCCTTTTGAAATAACATTGCGCAGGATCTGGGTTTGCACTTATTCGATTTACCACGCAACATAAATTCTTAATTAAAATGGAATCATAAAAATTAGCTATTGAAGCGTTCACTCAGGTGATTCTCTTGTAAGCCTCAAGACTTTCCTTGTATGCTGCGTGGGCAGCAATCTAACTAGTAATTTGATCAGCTAATCACCACAATCCACCTGCCGGAAAATTCCAGCACTGCTTCACCTCGCGCGTACAAATCATGCACCGCCCGGAGAGAGAGAGAAAACTACACTTTGCTGCCAAAAATCAAGTAGAACTTCGGTTGCTCTTAGCTATGGAAAATCCGAATTTAATAGAAAAGTTTTCTCTCTCTAAGTTTTTTTGTCTTGAAAACTTATGAACTGTATATTGAATTTTGTGTCTTGAATAGCTAATCCCTTGTCTATATATAGAGTTACAAGAGAGACCCCAAGTTGGTTTAACATTGGCCTTCTTACTGGGTTTCTGTTTCCTTCAATCATGTTCCTGGACTGATACACATCCAACTGATACAGGGATTCACTTATCCCAATCCAATTCCTGATATGATTCACAACCAACTGTTACAGGGATTCACTTATTCCAAACTAGTTCCTGGTATGATTCACAACCAACTTATACAGGGATTCACTTATCCTAAACCAGTTCCTGGTATGATTCACAACCAACTGATACAGGGATTCACTTATCCCAAACCAGTTCCTGGTATGATTCATAACCAACTGACACAAGGATTATTTAATTACTTAATTAATTAAATCTACCTTTGTCAATAACCCAATACATAATTAATCGTACCACTAACGGATTAGTTATGGCACTACCATCCTACACCAGAATTGCTTACAGAACAACTTAATTAATTTTATTTATAATTTCCCCACATCAAATATATAGTGCTCGTTACTATACCGGATAGTAAAATTTACGAGCTCATCTCGGGAGCACCATCACCCCGGATGCATCGGTACATGGTTTTCTTTCAAAAAGCAGAAGCACACCAAACAACTAAACACGCGCACCCAACCTACCGAGATTATTGGCCACAATTGACCTCACCCATTGGAATATCAAAGTACACTATGTCTAATCCTCATACCCGCTTGAGTATAGGGATTAAGAGATAGAATACCAAGAACGATTTGTCTATTAAATCAGTACAAGGCAAATCATTTCTATTAGTCAAGTTCAATATGCCCCGGGCATATCTATATGATTCAATTAGTTTAGACAAACCAATTATCCGAATCACATAATAACCTAAACCGACAGTTTGTCCAAAGCTATCTCGGTTACAAACCTTATTTATATATTATGTCTTTTAACCAATGATGAGAACTACTGTGTCACACAAGACACCTCATCATCTAACTACATAATATATGTGGACAATTAATGCACAACAAAATATAACCAAAACATAAATCGATATATTAACTTGGAAAAAGTACAACACAAGTACAACTTATGTATTCAACTCCAACATTTCGTTGACTCTCTTAGTCCTCACTAGACTAGTCAACTCTAATCGACATTTAGAATTAATTCTTTAACTGACTTCGTTAATTAAATATTAATCAAACCTTAGGATTATTTCGTATAACCCAATTTCTCAATTAAATATAAAATTAATCCACGGGTAATTTATTTAATTCAGTTTGTCAATTAGTCCAACGCATAATTAATCGTAACACTAACGGACCTATTATGGAACTATCGCTAAATAATGAAATTACTTCGTGCTCACTTTATTATTCTTCTATCTCCCCATGTCAAAGATATAGTGCTCGTCAATTCATAAATTTACCGACAAATTAATTCATCGACTTCTTGGTATCCGAGATTAGTACCATTGGACTTTCTTATTGTACCGACCATTAGTCCACCTGCGGGGTTTAGTATAATAAACCTTACGAGCTCATCTCAGGAGCACCGTCACCCCGGCAAACCAGTACATGGATTCCTTTCGACAAGCAACGGCACACTAAGAAGCCAAACATGCATATCTAACTTACCGAGATCTAGGCCTTAATTGACCGCACTCTTTGGTAAATCAAAGTACACAATGTCTAACTCTCATGCACGCTCTAGTCTAGGGATTAAGAGATTAGAATATTAGGTTCGAATTAACTACAAAGATCAGTACAAGTTAATTCAATCCCAAATATGCCTCGGGTGTATCCGTATGATTTAATTAGTCTAGACAAACTAATTATTCAAATTATACGATAACCTATACCGATAGTATTTCAATCTATCTCAATTATGAACGTCTATTTATATATCATAAATTTAACTAATGATAAGATCTACTGTGCTACACCCGGCACCTTATCATCTATGCATATGATATAAAGGAACAATTAATACTGAAGCACAATCGATATGTAAACTGGGTATTAGTTTTTCATACAAACAATAGCTTTTCAGTATTGAAAACTAATATTGTGTACTACGCCTAATATTTGCTATGTTGTTGGCATGCTTAGCAAATATGACAGTAGCCCTGGGAAAGCTTATTGGGAGGCTGTCAAGTGCATCCTCAAGTACCTGCGCAGGACGAGAGACCATGTTTTGATCTATCGAGCGCAAGAGCTAGTTCCAAAGGGTTTCACAGATTCTGATTTCCAAGGTGATATGGGCAAGAGTAAGTCTACCTCTAGATTTATGTTTACTCTGGGAGGTGGAGCCATAGTATGGCGGAGTGTCAAGCATAAATGCATGGCAAACTCCACCATAGAAACTGAGTAAGTTGCAGCATCAAAGGCAGTGAAAGAAGCTATATGGCTCAAGAATTTCATAGTGGACTTAGATGTGATTCTTGGGTTGCCGAGGTCTATCAGAATTTATTGTGACAACAATAGTGCAGTTGCTAACTCAAGGGAACCACAAGCCCACAAGGCGAGTAAACAAATAGAGCGCAAGTACCACCTGATACGAGCGATCGTAAGAGGGGATACGTGGTCGTGGCCAAGATATAATCAGCATACAACCTTGAAGATGCATTCAGGAAGCCACTAACTCCAAAAGTCTTTGAGACCCACGTGGAGGGCATGAGAGTTTTATAGATTTTGGTATGACAGCGGTATAAGTGTACTGAAACGTTTTTATACTTAAAAGCATAGCTTTGAGTATTAGTGGGTGATTGTTAGCTTTGAATACTGAAAAACTTTACTTGTATAAAAAATTATTTCCCAGTTACATATCGATTGTGTTTCAGTGTTACAAATTGTCCTTTTATATCATATGTCTAGATGATGAGATGCCGGGTGCATCACAGTATATCTCATCATTGGTTAAATTTATAATATATAAATAACGCTCGTAACTGAGACAGTTTGGACATACTGTTTGTTTAGGTTATTGTATGATTCGGAAATTGATTTTTCTAGACTAATTGAATCGTGTGGATGTGCCCGGGGTATATTGAGCAGTACCTATTTAGGATCGAATTAACTTGTACTGAACTTCGTAGCTAATTCGAGCCTTATATTCTAATATCTTAATCACTAGACTAGAACAGGCATGAGAGTTAGACATAGTGTACTTTGATTTGCCAAAGGGTGCGGTCAATTGAGGCCTAGATCTTGAAAAGTTTGGTATGCGTGTTTGATTTATTATTGTTCCGTTGCTTGTCGAAAGGAAACCATGTACCGGTGCGTCCAGATTGATGGTGCTCCCGAGGTGAGCTCGTAAGTATTATTATACTAAATCCGGCTGGTGGATTTATGTCTGTTATAATAATAAGGTCGAGTGGTACTAGTCTCGGATAACAAGAAGTCAATTAATTTATTTATCAGTAAATTAATAAATTGACCAGCACTATATCTTTGATATGGGGAGATAAAAGAATAATTAAACTGTGCGCAAATTAATTTCTTTTTTTAGCGGTAATTCCATAATTAATCCATTAGTGGTAAAATTAATTATGAATTGGATTAATTGGCAAAGTGGATCCTTACTCTTAATTAATTGCACACCAAACTCCTCTGGTGTTCAAGAATAGTCTTCTTCGTCTGCCAGATTATGCTTGTCTGATCATCTGGAGTTAATTCCCACAATCGTCCCCCATCCATAGTGTTGCTGCAATTCCCTCTGAATTTTGGCAGCCATGGAGGATTCTTTGTCGTCACTTTATAGTAAACTGAAGTTGGATGATACAGAAATTTTCACTGCTCCGGCAACTCTACGATCGCCCCAGTTGGACTCACATGTATCCCTGGTGGGCAAACTCTTGTCACCCAGGGTTATTCCTCATGATCAAGTGTTGGCAGTTTTTAAACGAATCTGGAAGCCAACTGGAACCTTGAAAGTAAAGTCATTGGCAGATAACACTATGCTATTCCAGTTCCAACACTCGTCTGACAGAATTCTTGTTTCAGCAGGCTGCCCGTGGCTTTTTGATCGCTACCTTCTCCATCTCTTAGACGCTGCTGCGAAAGATGTAGGCACCAAAATCCAGCCTCTCGAATCCCCGTTTTGGGTGCATGCTTTTGACATTCCCATCGGCTGGATGCATCAAGAGTTTGCCAAATTCCTAGGCAATGCTCTAGGCAAATTTTTGGAGGTTGATCGAGACTCCGAGGGGTCATGTATTTGTAGATTTTTGCCACTCAGGGTGAAGCAGGATCTTAACCTCCCATTGTGAAGTGTTTTTCAACTTGCAGAAGGAGACACTGTTCATAAGTTTCCACTTTGTTATGAAAATCTTCCTGATTTTTGTTATTATTTTGGAATTATTGGTCATACTAACAAAGATTGTGTTTCCAGGTTAAGTGCGGATGAATTTACTTTGCAGGTTGCTAAATTCAGGCAATGGCTAAAGGCCCCATTGAATGTAAAGCCGTTCTTCGTTGGCCGGACCAAAGTAACGGCAACTAGCCAGCAGTCGTCGCTACTGCATTCCCCCCGTCGTCAGGACGGCCTTGGTACCGCCACGATAGTGGAGTCTCCCCTCAAATTGGTATCTCCGATTGCAGCAAGGACTCATCCCATCCCGGATATTCAGGAGGTTTCAATTTTAAACCCAGATGGAGGGAATCCTTTCTCATCTGATTATATTCAAAGTTTGAATGCAGATCAGGAGATTGCACATTCAAACCCAATCCAAGTCTCAGCCTTATCAGGAGTCCTATCCAACAATACCACCTCTCCACCTACTTCAGATAGAGTCCCGCACATTTTAAAATGTGATTCAAATTCTTCTAAACCCCATTCTGATAATTCTTACGTGATTATGCCAGAAAATATCCCATCTGTCCAGGTCACCGATGTTTCCTCCTTATAGCATAATGCTTCAGACACAGTATCTCCTATGGTTCAGGAGCAACTTAATCAGGGTCTTAACTCAACCCCAATGACGTTGGATACACCTACACGTCAATTAGCTAAGAGGTTTACTCTGCAGAAGCGAACAGGAAGTACTGCAACCCTTACCCAGCAAGATGCTTCAACAAATTCAAAGCGCAAGGTAGCCTCGGGAGATTCTCCAGATGACATGCAAGATGTGCAGGTGGCACATGCTCAAAAAAGGGTGAAGTTTGCTATCGGCATGGAAGATGCTTCATTGATGATTCCAGATAACATTCTTATGGTTGGGGAATCGGCGGAGACTGGTGTCAAATCCTAATCCCGCTTAGCCCAATGAATATAATCAGATGGAACTGCCGGGTATTAGGGAACCCCCGGACAATTCAGGGGTTGGGTGATTTTATCAGCATTCATCATCCCCATCTCATTTTCCTTAGTGAAACAAAGTCCACCCAAGCTGTGTTCAACAATATTAGCAACTAATTAGGTTTGTTTGGCGTCTGTCACGAAGCAACGGGCAGAAGTGGGGGTCTTTGCATGTTTTGGGAACACAATGTACAAGTAACTCTCATATCCCTTTCTGATCGTTTTATTGATGTCAATGTTTTGTTTCAGCGAGCTAAAATTCGGCTCTCCGGATATTATGGGAACCCGACGGTTAGCCAACGAAGAGAAGCTTGGCGTAATTTCCAGAACCTTTACCGGCCTTCCAGATTACCATGGGTATGTTTTGGAGATTTCAACGAGGTTTTGTATCAGCATGAATTCCAAGGGCAAGGTCTTCGGCAAAGCTGGCAAATACAATCCTTTAGAGAGGCTCTTGAGCATTGTAACATCGAGGAAATAAGAGATTGTGGTCTGAAATTTACTTGGTCGCATTTGATTCAACACCCGTACACTCAACGGGATAGGCTTGATCGGGCAGTCATGAATCCAAAGATCTGTGCGTCGTTTTCGTCCGATCACACGGCTCTCCTCATTAATTTGTGTCAATTTCCACCTCCATTGGTAACACAGAATCGTAGAAGATGTTTTCGTTTTGAGGCCTTTTGGATGAGGTCAGAATACTGTGAGAGGATAATTACCGAGAGTTGGAATAGCATTGAAAGTGTCTTGGATAAGATCAATCAGTGTTCCATTGGTCTATTTCAATGGGGTGGCGGCCAGTTTAAAAATCTGGAGAAGTCCATTCAAAAAGTAAAATATCGAAATACAACATCTTCAGCAGTCACGGGTCATGGGCCATACTCATGCACGGCTCAAAGTGTAAAATCCCTCGAATCGGCTCAATTTTGTATAAATGAATAATAGTCGATTAACGAGTATATAATAATTCTTTATCTTTATCTAATCGGCTCAATTTAGTGATTATTAAATCTTCTTTTCCGAACAAGTTTTAAATTAGAAAAATATAAATTAGAAATGTTAGAAAAAATAATAAATACAATAGCTTAATTTATTAGGGAAACGATGGAACAAAAAAATGATAAATAAAATAGATTGGGATATATGTAGCCTACAAACGCATGTGCAATTTTAGAGAAAAAAACAAATAAATAATAACAAAATAGGCGGTGGAGACATTTTATAATACCAATAATAATAATAATAACTAGGGAGCTAGGAATCATAAGCTAAACATATACGGGTTTTTAGGGTAGAAAGGTGGCGGAATAACCTTGTAAGGAATGAAACCTGGCATTGGTTTGGGTAGGATGTCTACAGACACAATATGTTGCATGGCCGACTAATTAACTCAGTAGGAGAAAAGGAACATGGCATTCTTACAATGGGATGAGTGGCTAGCTGACTTGTGCCAAACTTTGGCCTGAAGCAACACACTACTATAAATAGGGGTTTCTTCTCCTTTTTCATTGCCACCACCATCACCAAACTTCATCATCCATTCTCCACCACCTTCGTAATTTTTTCTCTCCTTTTTCTTTGATAAGTCAAGAAATCTGCAAGCCATGCTCGTCTTCCATTTTCAGGTTTAAAGCATCTCAAACCCAGCTACATACTTTAGCAAACCCACTACCACAAGTCACTAGAAGAAAAAAAACCGGCACTCTCTTTCCTTATTCCTTCGATAGACTCGAAACCTTGTTGAAATCACCCCAAAACAATACCACAAGATTGCTTCTGTCATTCTGCCAGCATTTCCGACGATTCAGCAGCGATGAATGAATTCCTTAGCCTCCCTTGGACTTTAGGAGATTTCAACCTCAAGACCAAACTCAACATTTGAACTCCAGACTTTTAAAGTTAGTTTTGGTCACCCTCATCAAGTTTCTAGTACTAGCTTAGTTTGATTTTTGGGATAATTATGGCATGTTATGAGTTTGCACGTATGATACCATGTTATTAGAAGCCTTAGAACCATGTCTCTAATTACTTGTTATATGAAATTTGTACATGCATTTAAACCCTTCTATCAAGGCATGAAGCTGTTCCAACGGTTTGTGGACCGAACCTCTAAATCGTTCTAACGTAGTGTTAAAAACCGTCCGTTGATAAGGATATTCCCAGAATTTTCAGGACCACTGGACCGATTTTAAAACATTATATATCTTCAAAATATGCTCGCATTGTAGTGAAACATATATTGATTTAAACCTCATATACATGGATCATTAATCATCCTTTAGATCATAATTTCGACTTATAAATTTCCCAGAAAATGTTTTTAAAGTTCCATTGCAGCTGCTGTTTTATCCCAACAGTGCTACAGTCGTGCGGCAACTTTGACCTCTCATATCTCTCTCATCGTCTGTCCATTTTGAATGAACTATATCTTGACTTAAACCTCTTCTCATAAGGTTTATACATAATTTGACAGACTATCATTTGGAATTTTATAACGGTCAAAAAATGCTTTTGAATTTAATGTGGTATTGCTGATTTTTCAAAAAAATGCTAAACTGATCTAGCATCTTTGAAAATTCATATCTACCTCGTTTCTTGTCCGTTTTGACCAAAATATAACTCTTTTTAAACCTATAAATTTAAGGTTTTTTCAAGAATTCATGATTTATGAAATGGTGTTACGAAAGCTCCAAAATGTGATTTTAAATAGAACATGACACTAGCACAGTGCATGAAATTCGGCATTTCAATTTTAGATAAGCACCTTTATAACGGAAATACTTGGACGTGACGCTTTCGCCACTGAGAGCTTATGCTACTACGGACACGTGATCATGGATAGCTCAAGTCAAGATTACAAGTTAAGATAACGACGCAAGGACGATCTTATGCCCCTTTCTAACTTGTCACGAGAATCGTTCTCGAGAGCTAACTTTTAGCTAACGCGGTACCTATGAATAACCCTTGATAGCTAGGGTACCTTCTAGTCGCCTTATTTGAAACTTTATTTTTCCTTTGGCAGATCGGCAGGAAAATCTCACTGACTCCGCCTACGTCGATCAAGGTGAGCTGACCCGCTAAACTTTCTAACTTGTCCCCCCTAGCTAATAGGACTTGCATGAATGCTTTTATATATTATACTACAAGTCTGCATGCCTTGCTTGAACTTGATACTTGAACAAAATGATCTTGATTCCCATGTTATCGTTTAATTCCTGATGTTGCTCTTGGACATTACTTGTATATGCTTACTTATGTTGTTACTTGCTCACTTGTCTTGCTACCACTCGTTCTTGAGTGCTTGAATACTGGATTGCGATCTTAGGCCCGGGGTGTACTTTACCACACCGGTAACCTATGATTCTCTTGCTTGTGCTTGTAACATTCTCGATCGATGCCTACATTGCATCGAGGGGTTCCCTTCTCCCAGCGTAGCTCTCATCTGGAACGAGTCTGCATCGGGCTAAATCGGACCTTATGATCTACGTTGGGCTTATCCCCATGTACTCATGAGTTACCAGTGCACACCATTTTTACTTGCCCTTACACATGATAATCTCGCCCGACCGCACCGGAGCCTCACCGAGTGGATCCATTTTGGGAAGTCTAGCGACAGGCTTTTCTAAGTGGTGGACACAGCTTGGAGTCGAGCCTAGGACCAACCTCCCATCCACATAGGCTTGGGGATTGTACCTAGAGCCGACCACTTGATCTTGATATCCTTGATACTTACTAGTCAGCTTATGTGCTTTATTCACTTGTTATATGTCTTACTTGTTACGTGATTTTACTTCTTAAATATATGTATGATATATAGAGTCTCCAGAAGGCTCACTGAGATTGCTTGGTGCATGCTCATTCCGTTATCCCTTTTCCCTTACCCTTAGGTCCAGATGCTTAGTGATCGAGGCGCAGACAAATAGAGAGGCGTTCTAAAAGACTTCGGAGGTTACTAGGAAGACTTGTATACGTATACCCTGCGATCGGTGTCTATTTTTACATATTCAGAATAAGACCGATGCGGCCTTATAAGCCATTCTTTTCTGTTAGCACTGTTATATGACAGTGGCCTTATATATAGATCCTTTGGATATCCTAGTAGTTTCTACTCCATGGATTCTCTCATGTGTTATTTATAGTTCAAAATATGTTATTGCCTTTATTTACGATGTTTTATTTAATTTTCTTTCACGCGAGCGTATTTGTTCGACACGTACTTTGGTGCGAGCCAATGGGACGCAGACTATATCACTGGCAGCTAATTTGTCAGAGGCACAGCAATAGGGGCGTCACAAAAAGAACTGAACTTACAATTGGAAATCATGCAAGAACAATTGGAGGTTAAGTGGCAACAACGAGCCAAGATATTTTGGCACAAATATGGTGACGGAAACACTCGTTACTTTCACCAATCAGCCAATCGCAGAAAGTTTCACAATTACATTACTAGTCTGAATGATGATATGGGGGTTACTCATACTAAACCGTGTGATATTGAGGCAATAATAAGTGAGTACTTCAATTCTATCTTTTCAACATCCTTCCCGGACTCTACTGCTACGGGCAACGTTCTCAGTCGACTTTCATCCAAGGTCATGGCCGAATGGAATGAATACATTGAGCGCCCATACTCGGAGGATGAAGTGGTCAAAGCTTTGAAGTCTATGCATTCGTACAAGTCGCCAGGACCAGACAATATGAGTCCTAATTTTTTAAAAAAATATTGGCATGTGGTGGGTTTTGACATTCTGTCTTATGTGTTGCATATTCTAAATCATGGTAGAATGGATCCTATTATAAATCTTAAGCATATAGTGTTGATTCCAAAAGTTAACAAGCCTGATTTTATTACAAAATTTAGGCTAATTAGTCTCTGTGGTCTATAACTCAGGCTGTCTCTAATCGGTTGCATAAGGTTCTACCTTACATTATATCACCGTCACAATCTGCCTTTGTTCCAAGTCGTCTAATCAGAGATAATGTGCTCATTGCGTATGAGACTCACCATACTATGCAATTAAAAATTGCAGGTGCAGAAGGCCACATGAGTATAAAACATGATATGAGCAAGGCTTTTGATAGGTTGAAATGGAGCTTTATTACTGCTACCTTGCGGGCTATGTGTTTTAGGAGTGGCTTCGTAAATCTTATTAACCAATTTCTCTCCACCGTGCAGTTTTCTTTCTTATTAAATGGTATGTAGGTGAGTCACATTACTCCACAAAGAAGCATTCGGCACGGTGACCCTCTCTTGCCTTATTTGTTTATTATATGCAGTGAAATTCATTCTATTCTTTTGCAGGAACAATAAGTTTGTGGCAATCTTCGAGGAATTTCTGTGGCAAGAGGTGCTCCTGTTATCTCACATTTGTTTTTCACAGATGACACACTTCTGTTTGGTAATGCCATAATTGAGGAAACATCTCATATAAGGAATGTTCTTATTGTACACAAGAATGAATCAAGAGGGAATAAAACTGATATTTGGCTAATTGAAAACAATGAACTTAGAGAATTATGTCAACTGTTTTCTGAAAACTGCTGCAACCAAAGTTAACTTCAAAGAAAAACAACCCGTGATAATGTGTCAAAAGAAAGATAAATCTTACGGCTTAACCTTAACCTCAAAGCTTAAATACTCTTCCTTTCTCCAACCCTAAATATCAAATAAAAGACATTTAAACCCTCCTACCCTTACTGCCTAAAACTATCACATTCTCAACACTCCTTCTTGATAGTTTTTGGTAAGACTCCCATCTTTTCTCGAAAGTACACAAACTTCTCCTTTGGCAAGGCCTTTGTCAGGATATCAGCAATTTGGTCTTCTGAACAACAATGATGCAAGATCACCTCCTTCTCTGCAACAGCTTCACGCAAAAAATGATACTTGATCTTGATATGTTTGGTCTTTCCATGTTCTACAGGATTGTTAGCTAATGCAATAGCAGAATTACTAACAATAGATGTTAATCGGTGTTTCAATCTTCATGCCCAAATCTGTCAACATTTTCTTCAACCAAATGGCTTGATTAACTGCTGAAGCAGCTGCAATATATTCAGATTCAGCAGTTGACTGAGCTACCACTGCTTGCTTCTTTGAGTTCCAACTGAAAATACCTGCACCAAAACCAAAACAGTAGCCAGAAGTGCTTTTAGAGTCATCAGCACAACCACCCCAGTCACTGTCTGTATATCCAATCAACTTAAAGAGCGAGTTCTTTCCATAATAGATTCCATAGTTTGTGGTTCCCCGCACATATCTCATGATTCTTTTAGCTAAATCAGGTGAATATTTGTAGGCTCATGCATGAATCTGGAGATCAAACTGACAGCAAACATTATATCCGGTCTTGAAGAGCATAAATAAAGTAGACTTCCAACTATACTTCCGTATTTCTTCTCATCAACCTTCATATCTCCATCAAATTTGGATATCTTTTTCTCAACTGTAACATGAGTGTTCACAGGTTTACAATGTTCCATGCCAAACCTTTTCAGTAGATCTTTTGCATACTTCTCTTGAGAAACAACATAACCGTTTTTTGTTTTCTCAATTTCAAGCCCCAAAAAATACTTCAACTCGCCTAAATCAGACATCTCAAACTCCTTCTTCATCTCTTCCTTGAACTGATCAATCAAGAGTGTGTTATTTCCAGTGATTACCATATCATCTACGTATAAAGAGACTATCAACACATCATCTGATTTCTGCAAAATGTACAAAGCGGCTTCATTTTTACTGTGGCAAAAACCTTGGGAGAGAAGGTAACCATCAATCCTCGAATACCAAGCTCTAGGAGCCTGTTTTAAGCCATACAAGGCTTCCTGTAACTTCAAGACTTTATGCTCCGCCCCTTTTACAACAAAACCTTCAGGTTGCATAACATAAACTTCCTCATTTAGATAACCATTTAGAAATGTAGATTTTACATCCAGATGAAAAAAATTCCAATCATAATTAGTAGCTAAGGCAATTAACAATCTTACTGTATCGAGTCTGGTCACAGGAGCAAAGGTTTTGGTATAATCTTTACCTTCTTGTTGAGCATAACCCTTAGCAACCAAGCGAGCTTTGTATTTATTTACTGTTCCATTTGGGTTCAACTTGATTCGATACACCCACTTGACTCCAATGACTTTTTTTCCTAAAGGCTTATTCATCAAGGTCCATGTCTTATTCTTTTCTATCATGTGAATCTCCTCCTCCATTGCTTTCTTCCAAGCCTCTGACTTAATTACAGTGGAAAAATATTTAGTCTCTTCAACTTCAACATTGCATCTTTCATATACTTCAGCAAGTGACCTAAAGCCTCTCACAGGAATGTTCAAGTCATCTTCAGATTCGTTCTCTACTTCATTCTCTTCATGTTCGCCTTCTTGCTCATTCAGTTTTGGAACTAGTTGGTGGTTTCTTGCGCCATTCATTCCTTCTTGAACTCCTCCTTCTGTAGTTGTATTATCAACTGTAGGTATGACATACTCAAGTGGATACATATGAGGTTCAATAGAATTGTTTAACCCACAAGAACTACTAATACAACTAGATGACCAATGCCACATGTTATTTTCGTCAAACTTCAAATCTCTGGTAATTACTAACTTTTTTTTCTCAACATCAAAAAATCTATATGCTTTTGACCTTTCACTATAACCAACAAAGATTCCCTTCCTTGCTTTAAAATCCAGTTTACTTCTGATTTCATCAGGAATGTGCATATAACAAGTGGAACCGAATACTCTTAAATGTTGTACAGAAGGTTTAATACCATGCCAAGCTTCATAAAGAACCATACCTTTAACGACATTGGTAGGTAATCTGTTCAGCAAGTAGACGGCAGTGTGAATAGCTTCTGCCCAGAACTCCTTTGGTAATCTCTTCTCAGCAAGCATGCTCCTGGCCATCTCCATTGTAATTCTGTTTTTCCTCTCTGACACTCCGTTTTGCTGGGGTGTGTATGGGGTTGTTAGTTGATGTTTCACTCCTTCTTCTTCGCAAAATCTTTCAAAGGTTTTGGAAGTGTACTCTCCTCCTCGATCAGATCTTAGAGTTTTCAATTTTCTCCCACTTTCAATTTCAACTGTTGCCTTCCACATTTTAAACTTGTCTGCTGCTTCTGACTTATTTTTCAAAAAATATACCCAAGTAAAACGAGTACAATCATCAATAAACAGTAGAAAATATCTGCATCCTCCCCAAGAGAAAGTTTTCATAGGACCACAAATGTCTGTGTGTACAAGCTCAAGTTTACCTCTAGCTCTCCAAGCTCCATAGCTTAAAAACGGCTTCTTATGTATCTTTCCCATTTCACAAGATTCACATACTCCTTTCTTTATCTCAACAGCAGGTAAATCTTTGGTAAGATTATTGACAAACATATGTTTCATCCCAACATAGTTGAAATGGCCAAATCTTTTGTGCCAAAGTTCAGAGTCCTCTTCCTTAACATGATAGGCAGCACTTCTAAAATTAGTGGGGATACCGGTGAGAATTTTATAAAACCTATTCTCCAACTTTACTTCAGCAATCAACTGTTTCAATGCATCATGAATATAACAAAATTTTCCAGAAAAAACAACAGTAAAACCATCCTCTACAAGTTGCCCAACTGAGATCAGATTTTGCTTAATTTTTGGCACATACAAGACTCTATTCAGAATTTTCTGTCCGTTTGGAAATTTAACATTTACACTTCCTATTCCTTCAATCTTAATCTCAGTACCATCTCCAATAGTAACAAATTTATTGAGCAATTTATTAAGATTAGAGAAAGATCTAAGGTCGTTACTCATATGACTGGTGCAACCGCTGTCAATGATCCAGTAGTCAGCTTTGTTTGAATCCTCACAGGTTTGTGCCATGAACAAATACTCATCATCTTGCTCTATTCCAACATTTGTTTGTTGTTTTTGTTTGTCATCCTGCTGCATGTGTGCTTCCTTGATCCTGCAGGTCCTCTCAATATGTCCAAATTTTTTGCAGTAAGAACAAGTTGGTCTTCCTTTCCAAAAACAGTCCTCTTCATTGTGATTTGTTCGGTTACATGTCCCACGAGGAGGGAAATTTCCCCAATTTCCTGGTGGTGCCCGCAAACCACTTGAATTTGTGTTCCTCTGTTGATCACTGAACTCCTCAGCTTGTATCTTAAGAGTTGCATGTGTTGCCCGAAACGCTTCCTCCCCTTTACTTGATTCTTTTTTTTGTCTCACAAGAAAACGTTGTTCTGCCGTTTGCAGTGAACTAACAACGTTTTCAAGTGTTTCTTGTGACAAATCTTTTTCTTCTAGAGAAGAAATTTTTACTTCAAATCTCTCTGGCAATGTGACAAGCAATTTCCGTATCACCTTTTTTTCTGGAAGTTCTTCCCCAAGATCTTTCATCTGTGCAACCAGATCGCATAACTTATCCACATAATTCTTTAAGGTGTCTGAATCTGCCATTCTCATCTGCTCGTACTCCCCTTCAAGTTTGATCAGCTTTATTTGTTTCACGTTTTCTGAGTCTTCATACTCCTTTTCTAATAACGTCCAGGCTTCTTTTACTGTCTCACAGTCCATGATCTTCCTCTCAATGTTGTCTGCGAGAGAGGATTGAAGAACACTCAATGATCTAAAGGATTTCGCCAGTTCATTTTCCTCATAACGTATGTCTACGATTGTAGGGTTTTCAACGTTACGAGTATTTGGGCCTTTTTCTACCGCTCTCCATAGATCATAAGCCTTCAAATAGTTTTGCATTCTGCTCTTCCATGATTTATAGTTTTCTCCATTGAAGTGTGGTGGAGAAGTTAACAAACTGGTAGAGGAAGAAGAAGCCGACATAACAAAAAACTTCCAGTAAGAACAAAGCTTTAATACCAATTGTAGACAAGAATGAATCAAGAGGGAATAAAACTGATATTTGGCTAATTGAAAACTATGAACTTAGACAATTATGTCAAATGTTTTCTGAAGACTGCTGCAACCAAAGTTAACTTCAAAGAAAAACAACCCGTGATAATGTGTCAAAAGAAAGATAAATCTTACGGCTTAACCTTAACCTCAAAGCTTAAATACTCTTCCTTTCTCCAACCCTAAATATCAAATAAAAGACATTTAAACCCTCCGACCCTTACTGCCTAAAACTATCACATTCTCAACACTTATTTTGTATGAATATATTTCAGGTCAGAGGATCAATTTAAAAAAATCTGGTGTTTTATTTAGTCTCAACACACCTCTGCAACAAAGAGAAGCAATTTGTGCAATACTAGGATTGCCCGAAACAATCTCCCTTGGAAAGTATATAGGCCTTCCAACAATAATGGGAAGGAGCAAGCAAGAGGTTTTCAGTAATCTAAGAGACCGGGTGGCATCTCGTATCCAAGCATGGTCAGAAATGTCCCTTTCTAAAGTAGGTAAAGAAACACTGATCAAATTTATTTTGCAGCAATACCCTCGTACGCATTGTCATGTTTTCTTTTACCAGAAGGTATAATTAAGGAGATTTAGAAATGGGTAGCAAGATATTGGTGGGGCTCTAACCCGGAGAACAGGAAAATACATTGGACTAGGTGGCAAGCCCTTGCAAAACCGAAATTAGAAGACGGCCTTGGCTTTAGGGACTTAAGGACTTTCAACATGGCTCTACTGTCAAAGCAAGCGTGGCACATCCTTTCTCAGCCAGATTCTACTTTGGTTCTCATCCTTCGAGTAAAATATTACCGAGGCTGCACCATCTTTGAGGCAGCACTTGGACTGCTACCTTCTTTTGCATGGCGAGGGATTCTTGAAGGGGCCAAATACCTGAAGCTTGGGGCAAGAAGAAAGATATTCTATGGTCGGTAGACCAAGATTTGTTAGATCTTTGGCTCCCGGGGCTTAACCCCTACTACGGCTTCGCCCCAACGGATAAACTTCCCATAGAGGCCACAGTTGCCTCATTAGTCACCCAAGCACCTTCAACCTGGAAAGCAACACTAGTACGGGCAACATTCCCAGTGGCTATAGCAACAGAGATACATTCTATCCCTTGAGTATATCTGGAAGACAAGATTTGTGGTACTGGCACCCCCACAAATGAGGAACATTCACTGTGATGTCGGCATACCATACAATTGTAGCTGTTGGACGACCATTCTCACACCAATGATTGGACCGGTGGCAGAGCATGGTGCACACCCAAGATGGTGAAGGATCTGGTCACTACATATTCCTCCCAGGGTGATTTACCATTGTTGGTGCCTGTTAATAGGCACTCTCCCTACCAAAGAGAATTTGGCGAAGAGAAATGTTTTGGTCCTAACTTTATTATTCATTCTGTCATATCGCCAATGGCTTTCGTGCACATATTCTATTTTATTGCTCATTTTCACAAGAGGTTTGGGCATCTCTCAATTCTCCCAGATTGTCGTTCTCCTTTCAGGACCCACATGTTGAATCTTGGGTGTTGAAGCTGTTCATGGGTATTACCAAATTAAAGGCTGAAATAGTTGTGATACTTCTTTCATCCATCTGGTATGCACGGAATAGCATAGTCAATGGTTCAAGCCTTTGGAGGTCATGTGATGTCTATCTTTCTGCGGCTGCTACCCTCTCTTCATATCAAGCTGCGCAAGTTTCCCTTCAATCGGCACAGCTTACTGGTTTTAATCCACTGTCGATTCGACCGATGTGCCTGGAGGGTAAATATGTATATTTCGATTGAGCAGTATCACGGCAAATAATGGGTTCTGCTACTGGGGTATTTATATCTAATAATGCGGGTGAGTATTTATATGGATTTGGGAAATTTTTCCCCACAATACAAGACCCTGAAGTTGCAGAAGTTCTGGCCCTACGGGAGGCTTTGATTCTATGTCAAAGAATAGGAATAAGGGTATTTTTAGTTCTTGGTGACTCTTCACAAACCATATTGATAGTGAGGAGTGTTATACAAAGTTCACATTCTTGCCTTCCGATAGTGAATGATTGTAGAAATCTTTTGCCATCTCAGATAGCCTCAAAGTTGTACTGGATCCCGCGGTCACAAAACATTTGTGTACACGGGATTGCTAGTTTCGTGAAATCAAACGTTGTATCGGAGCAAGTCTGGCCGCGTGTGCCAGACTTCTTATCATAATTGCTACTAGACAATTTTTCAATAAATTAATGAAGGCTCGCATTTTGGTCAAAAATAAATATTTATCCTTGGGTTAATTAATATTTAATTGACAAAGTGGGTTACAAAATAATCCTTGGGTCAATTAGTATTTAATTGACAAAGTGGATCAATTAAATAATCTTTGGGCTAATTAAGTATTGACTAGTCTAATGAGAACTATGAAAAGTCAATTAAATCCAATTATTAAGGCCCAACTCAAAAGCTCAATAGGTCTCCTTTGAAGCTCCTATAAATGCATTAAGTCTTGACATTCAAGACATAAGAAACTTAGGACGTAAGTCTTGCCTTAGAGAGAGAACTTCATCTTCTTCATTGGAGATCTTCTCGAATTCGGTTTTTGATCCTTCTTCCTTGAAAAGTTTAGCTCATAGATTCTTCTTTTATCTCCAGCGAGTGCTGCTGCCCTGCGACCAGATTCTGGCGACTTTGCCGTATGCTGGTGGTTCCGGTGTGTTCTCATGACAGCTGTCTGGAGAAGTTTTGGGCAGATTTTGGACTTTTTCGAGGCGGTTTTCTTGTGCATTCTCTTGGTGCTCGATAGATTTACCAGGTAGATAATTGCCTACTCAATTTTCGGGTTTGTTGGAGACATTTGAGGGACTTCTAGTGGATCTTTGCACTAAAGCTTGGATTTTTCTTATTTGCTAAGGGACACGATTCAGAGGTATAATCTTTAATTCCACCTTTTGTAAAAATTCAATTTTTAGCTTGTAGTTTATTAGATCTAACAAGTATAAGCCTAGATCCGCTCAAGGGAATTGATTTTAGTGTTTGGACTCGATCAAAAGTCTCCGATTCTGGAATACATAGCACGAAAGTGAGATTTTCAATTTGGCCCGGACCGGATCTTAATTCCTTTAACCCGAATGCTCGTGCAATCCGATTGAAACCCTTTTGAAATATCACACGAGCATAGGATTTTGGTTTACCTTATTCGAATTTTTCACGCACACAAAATAAATCTTTAATTAAAAGTGAAAGGTTTAAAGATTCGACCTTTGAAGTGTGTCCTTTAAGGATTCTCTTGTATGACTCTGAGACAGGCTCGTATTTTGTGTGGGCAACAATCTAATAAACCGATTGAATTAGCACCAACAGAAAAACAAGAATAAGAAAACTTTCCAAATCAGGCCGCCCAGTTTTCCTCACCGCACCACCACCTACTAATCAAGTCACCGCCGCTGTCATTCGTTGGAGAGACCACGCCGCTGCTGCCACAAGTGAAAACACCGCCGCTGCCGTACGCAACCTGAGAAGAAGAGGTATGTTTTCTTCTCTTTCTCTCACTAGTTTTTTGAAAGTTTTGGTAGGATCTGGGTTTGCACTAGCTCGATTTATCACGCAACAAAAATTTCTATTAAAGCGGAATCTTAGAAAAATACCTTTGAACCGTGCACTTGGTGATTCTCTTGTATGCCTCAAGACTAAGACTTCACGTTGTGTGGGCAACGAACTAGAAGTCAATTGATCAGCTATCACCACGACTCCACCTGCCAGAAAAATCCAGCACCTCCGCACCTAGCACGTACTGCAAACGCACTGCCCGGAGAGAGAGAGAATGTTGCTTGCAGCTGGTATACACCAAGGGCTTAAGAATTCGGCCACTAGGAAGAAGAACCAGCCGCCAAAACTTCTTGAAAATCCGACTAGGAGAGAGAAACGTTTTTTCTCTCTAGGATTTTCTCTCTCTAGAAATCTCGTGGATTAATTGTGATTTCTTGAATAACTGATCCCTTGTCTATTTATAGAGTTACAAGAGAGACTCCAAGTTGGTTTAGGATTGGTCTTCCTAATGGGTTTAGGTAATGAATTAGTTTCAAAATCCAATTAGGCAACCAATCTGATAGGATAAACCAAATCCTACTAGGTTCCTAATCTCTAGGATTTCCTAATTCCAATTGAAACTTAAGACTTAATTAATTAATTAAATAATTCCACTTTGTTAATTACTGAATTAACCCTTAAGAATAATTAACAAAATAATTAATTAAATCTACCTATTCAATTAACCCATTACAAAATTAATCGTACCACTAACGGATTAATTTTGGCACTACAATCCTACCAGAATTGCTTCTGGAACAACTTAATTAAATTATATTCATTTATCTCCCCACATCAAAGTTATAGTGCTCGTTAATTAAAATTAATTTACTGATAAATTAATTAATTAACTTCTTTAATTCCGAGACTAGTACCACTCGACCTTTTTACTATATCGGACATAAGTCCACCGGCCGGGTTTAGTATAATAAACATTTCGAGTTCATCTCGGGAGCACCGGTACATGGTTTCCTTTCTACAAGCAGTAGCACACCAAGTAACTAAACACGCGCACCCAACCCACCGAGACTATTGGCCACATTTGACCTCACCCATTGGCAGATCAAAGTACACTATGTCTAATCCTCATGCCGACTCGAGTCTAGGGATTTAGAGATAGATTATAAGGATTGATTTGTCTATTAAATCAGTACAAGACACATCATTCCTAAGAGTCAAGTTCAATATGCCCCGGGCATATCTATATGATTCAATTAGTCTAGACAAACTAATTATCTGAATCACATAATAACCTAGACCGACAGTTTGTCCAAAGGTGTCTCGGTTACGAACCTCATTTATATATTATGTCATTCAACCAATGATGAGATCTACTGTGTCGCACCAGACACCTCATCATCTACTCACATAATATAAATGGACGATTAATGCACAACATGATATTACTGAAACACGAATCGATATATTAATCTGAGAAACTGTACAACACAAGAATAGCTTATGTATTCTACTCCAACAATCTCCCACTAATACTTAAGCTGTGCTTTGAGTATACAACTACATATAATCCTATACAATCTGTTGCTATCTATCTAGAAAAAGTATCATGGCTCTTCTAGATATCTGATCTCCATGCCCTCCACGTGAGCCTCAAAGACTTTAGAGGTCAATGTTTTCGTGAACGGATTTGCAAGGTTATTCTCTGATGCTATCTTAGCCACGACCACGTCTTCCCTCTTCACGATGTCTCGTATCAGGTGGTACTTGCGCTGTATATGTTTACTCGCCTTGTGGGCTCGTGGTTCCTTCAAGTTTGCTACTGTACCGTTGTTATCACAATATACCGTGATAGACTTCTGCAAACCAGGAATCACATCTAAGTTCACTAGGAAGTTCTTGAGCCATACTGCTTCCTTCGCCGCCTCTGATACGGTAACGTATTCAGCCTCCATGGTAGAGTCTGTCACGCATTTCTGCTTGACACTCCGCCAAACTATGGCTCCACCTCCTAGAGTAAACACATACCCTGAGGTAGACTTGCTCTTGTTCCTGTCGCCTTGGAAATCTGAATCTGTGTAACCTTGGGGTACCAGCTCAGACGCCTGATAGACCAGAACTTGGTCCTTCATTCTGCGCAAATACTTTAGAATGCATTTTACGGCCTCCCAATGAGCTTTCCCGAGGTTACTCTGATATCTGCTCACCATGCCAACGGCATAACAGATATCAGGCCTCGTACACAACATGGCATACATGAGACTTTCTACTGCCGAAGTATACGGAACTGTCTTCATGGCCTTTATCTCCTCAACAGTCTTAGGAGACTATTTCTTAGATAGAAACACTCCATGCCTGAAAGGTAGAAAACCTTTCTTGGAGTTCTACATGTTAAAACGGGCCAGAATCATGTCTATGTACGAAGCTTAGGAGAGCGTTAACGAACGTTTCCTACGATCTCGAATTATCTTGATCCCAAGGATATATCCCGTTTCCCCTAAGTCCTTCATATCAAACTACTTGGACAGCCATGCCTTTACGTCTAATAACATTTTCTTATTGTTGCCAATCAATAGAATGTCATCTACGTAAAGCACAAGAAACACCACTGAATTTCCTTCACGTCTGCAATATACACATTGCTCATCCAAACAATGAGTAAATCCAAAAGACTGGATTACCTCATCAAACCAGATATTTCAAGATCTGGATGCCTGCTTAAGTCCATAAATAGACCTCTTAAGCTTGCAAACCATATGCTCTTGGCCTTTTTCAATGAATCCCTCTGGTTGCTGCATAAAGACAGTTTATTCAAGACTTCCATTTAGGAAAGCTGTCTTGACATCCATCTGCCAAATCTCATAATCCATATGAGCAGCTATGGCCAAGAGAATCCGGATCAACTTAAGCATGGCTACCGGGGAGAAGGTTTCCTCATAATCGATTACCCCTTCGCCACCAGCCTAGCTTTAAAGGTTTCCACCTTCCCGTCAGGTCCTCTCTTACGTTTGTAGACCCATTTGCATCCAATGGGCTTGAACCCATCAGGCAGGTCCACAAGCTCCCAGACTTGATTGTGGTTCATTGACCCCATCTCAGATATCATTGCCTTGCGCCAAGATTCTGTATCTTTATCTCGAAGCGCCTCATTGTAGTTAACTGGGTCAGGTTCAGGCACACCTGGGACTAGGTCTGAGGCCTCTCCCACACCAACGAACCTGTCGGGCTGTCTCACAACCCTCCCACTACGACGAGGCACCGCCTGTGTAGGCACATCATCTGTGATCTCATGTGCAGTGTGTGGTGTATCTACTTGTGCTGGTGCATCAGGATTAGTAGTTTGTCGTCTAAGCTCTTCTAGTACTATCTTACTCTTAGGCTTGTGGTCTAAGACATAGTCCTCTTCTAAAAATCTAGCGTTGGTACTTACCACCACATTCTGATCTTTAGGACTATAGAATAGACCACCTTTCGATCCTCTAGGATATCCTACAAACAGCATTAATTCTGTTCTTGCATCTAACTTAGCCGTATCTGCCTTAAGCACATGTGCTGGGCAGCCCCAAATCCTGAGATGTCTTAGACTGGGCTTCCGCCCGTTCCAAAACTCTACTGGGGTTGAAGGCAAGGTTTTAGATGGTACAAGATTAAGAATATACATTGTCGTTTCTAAGGCATATCCCCAGAACAAACTTGGCAAATCACTATAGCTCATCATGGACCTAACCATTTCCATAAGAGTTCGATTCCTCCTTTCTGCTACACCATTCTGCTGTGACGTGCCCGGTGCAGACAACTGAGACAGAATTCCTACCTCAGTGAGGTAATCTCGAAATTCATGGGACAGGTACTCCCCACCAAGATCAGAATGCAGTGTCTTGATACTCTTACCATGATACTTCTCCACAGCTGCCCGAAACTCTTTGACCTTGCCAAAACATTCAGACTTGTGGCGCATTAGGTAAATGTATCCGTACCTAGAGTAGTCATTTGTGAACGTCACGAAATACTCATATCCCCCTCGTGCCTGGACCGTCATAGGTCCACACAAGTCAGAATGAATCAACTCTAATACTTCTTTAGCTCTATGACCTTTTGCCTTAAAAGGTCTCTTGGTTATCTTACCTTCCAAGCAAGATTCGCAGTTTGCATAACTGTCAATATCTAATGGGCCCAAAGGTCCATCATTGACCAACCTCTGAATCCTACTAAGGTTTATATGACCTAGCCTTAGATGCCAAAGATAGGTTTGATTCATTTCAGAAGGTTTCTTCCTCTTATTAATGTTAGATTTTGAGCTATCTATCTCAATGTTTTGCGCAACAGGGGAGTTAAAGTTAACCACAAACAAATTGTCCGCCAATGAACCAGAACAAATAAGTTTTCCATTTCTTCTAATAACACAGTCATCAGAAAAAATAAACTTATACCCATTCTTCAAGAGTTTAGAAACCGAAATTAAGTTCTTTCTAAAACTTGGTACATAAAGACAATTAGCTAACTCTAAGCTAGAATTTTCGAAATTCAACTTAACTAGTCCCACTGCTTCTACTGACACTCTTGTAGTGTCGCCCAAGTAGATATCCAATTCTCCTTCTCTAAGCTTCTGGGTTACTTGGAACCCCTACAAAGAATTACAAACATGGTCAGTGGCACCAGAATCCACACACCAAGTATCTGTGGGAATCGCCGCTAAACATGTCTTAGTAATTAAGGCATAATTTATCGTACTTATAAGCTTTGGACAATCCGCTTTCCAATGCCCAATCTTATTGCACTTGAAGCACTTGTCTTTCGATTTTTTCTTTGCAATATCTGGCTTAGGCGCAATTTGTGCCTTTTTAGCTACTCCCTTGAGATTTCGCTTCTTCTTTCCAGCCTCAGGCTCAGAAGAAGATTCTAAAGCTTCGACTGTGACTAAAGCTCGCTTCTTCTCTTGAAGAAGACTTTTAGCCGCCATCAACTCTGCCAAGAGCTCGGATGAACTCCACAACATCTTACTTATGTTGTAGTTCAACCGAATCCGCTCATAGCTTTGAGGCAAGCTCCAGAGGACAATATCGGCTTTGGTTTCACCAACAATTTCGCCTCCCACTACCTCAACCTTGTTGATGTTACAAATCATGTCAATGACACGCTATCTCACAGGAGCGCTCTCAGCCCTAAGGACAATGTCCAAGTTACGACTTCTATCGACATTATTAGTTCCAGTTAAATTGTTGTTTTTCAAAATAGCAGCTAAAGGATTGAATGCCATATCGATTTAAACTGGAAAGTAAACAAACAATGTTTCAGTTATATATGCTAGAATTTTCAAAAACATGAAAATCCATTGTAATTATTGATTTCCCTCAAAATAATAATATTAATCCACCAACATCTCATCCACCGGGATTATCGCAAGCCACGCTGTGTGGACGTTTACGCTAACCCACATTCATTTGAGAAGAACCAAGTTTATTAACTACACTGTCTGACCAACGATCTTTTGATCAATGTTGCTAATAGTCGGTGCTTTTAGCCGTACAAGTAAGCAGCGTAACCTCGCGGGAGGAATACTTCAGATCGTACACTAAGTGTTTGCCATTACGTGACTTCTGAGTTTGTTACCTCAGGATAGTGCGTCTCAGATGGAGAAGGTGTCGCATTTCTCCTAGTTAAACTCGCTCTAGTCATCTTACTCAGAAACTCACAGTCTAGCGATCTCGGGGCTGGACTCATCCGAATGGAGAAAGGCCCTAATACCAACACGCAAGCCCACCCACATCGCATATGAACCCATAATGGTGGCCATGGGGATATAACACAACCCGCTCCCACTTAGATTTCCAAATGGAGGGTTTTTCTGGTTTTAACATGCAATTAACTAACCTATGTTATATGCAACCATAAAACCAGACATGCTTTAATTCATGCATCTAAAATATAGCATAAAAATTAAAACAATAAATACGGGAAATAAATACGTAAAATAAATTTCCCGACTATTAAGGTGTTAATTGCTTCCATCCTTTGCCTTGATCTCGTGTCCCATCACGTCACTCGATGGAGAGAGTCTTGAACTTCAAAAAATGAAAATTGGAGGAAAAACGGGCCAAAAACAGCTCGAACGGCCCAACCAGGCCGCCCGGGCCGCAGCACGGCCCTAAGGCCGCGCTGCCCGCGCGCGGCCCAGTGCTCGGCAGCAGCGCGCAGCAGTTGCTGCTACCTGCTGCTGCGTTTCCTTGGCTGCCGGCTGCGATTTTGCTGCCGGCAATCGTTGCTGGCGTCGCCTCCTGCCGCCAACTCCTCTTTCGCTTTTTCCAACGCTATTTGGTCTTCTTGCAATTCGTTCTGGGTTTTCCTGGGTTTATTCAAATTCATGATAACCCAAAACCCACGAATCCAACTCGCCCACCATAACGCCTTCGATTACATAAAAAATAATTTTCCTACTACAAGGCATTCTAGGAAAATTAAATAATCGAAATTACATAGAAAAAATCCTACTACAGATTTGATCTAATTCAACACGGTATCCAGCACGTGGTTATACTATTACAAGCATTCATAATAAAATTAAATTCGGACATGTCCCGGAGTTTAATTAAAACCCATACAAGCGTAACCATAATAGTCGGGATTCTAAACCACCTACAAATAAAACCATGTAATAAATTGAACAAGCACAGAACCCCCTAAACCTGGCTCTGATACCAATTGAAAGTTTTGGTAGGATCTGGGTTTGCACTAGCTCGATTTATCACGCAACAAAAATTTCTATTAAAGCGGAATCTTAGGAAAATACCTTTGAAGCGTGCACTTGGTGATTCTCTTGTATGCCTCAAGACTATGACTTCACGTTGTGTAGGCAACGAACTAGAAGTCAATTGATCAGCTATCACCACGACTCCACCTGCCAAAAAAATCCAACACCTCCGCACCTAGCACGTACTGCAAACGCACTGCCCGGAGAGAGAGATAGAGAAAGAGAGAGAAAGTTGCTTGCAGCTGGTATACACCAAGGGCTTAAGAATTCGGCCACTAGGAAGAAGAACCAGCCGCCAAAACTTCTTGAAAATCCAACTAGGAGAGAGAAACGTTTTCTCTCTCTAGAAATCTCGTGGATTAATTGTGATTTCTTGAATAACTGATCCCTTGTCTATTTATAGAGTTACAAGAGAGACTCCAAGTTGGTTTAGGATTGGTCTTCCTAATGGGTTTAGGTAATGAATTAGTTTCCAAATCCAATTAGGCAACCAATCTGATAGGATAAACCAAATCCTACTAGGTTCTTAATCTCTAGGATTTCCTAATTCCAATTGAAACTTAAGACTTAATTAATTAATTAAATAATTCCACTTTGTTAATTACTTAATTAACCCTTAGGAATTAATTAAATAATTCCACTTTGTTAATTACTGAATTAACCCTTAGGAATAATTAACCAATTAATTAATTAAATCTACCTATTCAATTAACCCATTACAAAATTAATCGTACCACTAACGGATTAATTTTGGCACTACCATCCTACACCAGAATTGCTTCCAGAACAACTTAATTAAATTATATTCATTTATCTCCCCACATCAAAGATATAGTGCTCGCTAATTAAAATTAATTTACTGATAAATTAATTAATTAACTTCTTTAATTCCGAGACTAGTACCACTCGACCTTTTTACTATACCGGACATCAGTCCACCGGCCGGGTTTAGTATAATAAACATTTCGAGTTCATCTCGGGAGCACCATCACCCCGGACGCACCGCTACATGGTTTCCTTTCGACAAGCAGTAGCACACCAAGTAACTATAACACGCGCACCCAACCCACCGAGACTATTGGCCACATTTGACATCACCCATTGGCAGATCAAAGTACACTATGTCTAATCCTCATGCCCACTTGAGTCTAGGGATTTAGAGATAGAATACAAGGATTGATTTGTCTATTAAATCAGTACAAGACAAATCATTCCTAAGAGTCAAGTTCAATATGCCCCGGGCATATCTATATGATTCAATTAGTCTACACAAACTAATTATCTGAATCACATAATAACCTAGACCGACAGTTTGTCCAAAGCTGTCTCGGTTACGAACCTCATTTATATATTATGTCTTTCAACCAATG
The DNA here is from genome assembly GCA_030378225.1 of Knoxia roxburghii. Lineage (NCBI taxonomy): Eukaryota > Viridiplantae > Streptophyta > Magnoliopsida > Gentianales > Rubiaceae > Knoxia > Knoxia roxburghii. Next base: position 15,988,883 of record CM059418.1, read on the forward strand.
ATGAGATCTATTGTGTCGCACCAGACACCTCATCATCTACTCACATAATATAAATGGATGATTAATGCACAACATGATATTACTGAAACACGAATCGATATATTAATTTGGAAAACTGTACAACACAAACATAGCTTATGTATTCTACTCCAACATTTTTCTCTCTCTTGTTTTCTGTCTTCCCAACTTATGAATTTGTGTATTGGTATTGCTGACCCTTACTGACCCTTATGTCGATTTATAAAGTTAAAAGAGAGACCTTAAGTGGGCTTGAGTTAGGTCTTCTTGTTGGGTTTAGGTTTATTATTTTCCAAATCTCTTCTAGATTTCCTAATACTTAATTGACCCAAGAATTAATTAATTAATTAATTTCACTTTGTCAATTAACCTAACACATAATTAATCGTACCACTGACATATTAATTATGGAATTACCGCTCAAACCAAAATTGCTTCCGGAACCACTTATTTAATTATTCTTTAATCTCCCCACGTCAAAGATATAGTGCTCGTCAATTTATTAATTTACTGATAAATTAATTAATTGTCTTCTTCTCATTTGAGATTAGTACCACTCAACTTTATTCCTATACCTGACCTAAATCCACCGGCCGGGTTTAGTATAACAAACTTTACGAGCTCATCTCAAGAACACCATCATCCCGGATGCACTGGTACATGGTTTCCTTTCGACAAGAAATAGCACTACAAGCAATCAAACATGCGCACCCAACCTACCGAAACTACAGCCCTCAAGTGACCGCACTCATTGACAGATTAAAGCACACTATGCTTAATCCTCATGCATGTTCTAGTCTAGGGATTAAGAGATAGAATACAATGTTTGAATTAACTACTAAAGAACAGTACAAGTTAATTCAATCATACGGTCATGCTAAATTATATGATTAAATTAGTTTAGACCATAGTTTGCAAACTCGTGATCCGGATCGTAGGATCGTCCGATCCTATGCTCCAAAACCACAAAATGATCCAGGATCGTTGGGGATCAAATTTATAGGTGGGATCGTAGTGGGATCAGACAGAATTGTATGGGATCGTGGGATCGGATCGATTTCAAGAGTCTGAATGATCCATAGGGAAAATACAGTCCACCACGTCTCAGAACACTAGTGTCACGTCAAAAACAACTAGCACCACATCCAAAAACGTCTACATCCATTCGTGTGAATTTAAACTGATTTTGTTCACAAAAATAGCCCACCACGTCACAGAACAAATAGCACCACGTCCAGAAACGTCTACATCTATGCATGTGAATTTAAGCTGATTTTTTTCACAAAGATAGTCCATCACCTCTCAGAAAACTAGCACCACGTCAAAAACAACTAGCACTACGTCCAAAAATGTCTGCATCCATGCATGTGAATTTAAGCTGATTTTTTTCACAAAGACAGTCCACTACATCTCAGAACACTAGCACCACGTCAAAAACAACTAGCACCACGTCCAGAAACGTCTACATCCATGCATGTGAATTTAAGCTGATTTTTTTCACAAAGACAGTCCACCACATCTCAGAACACTAGCACCATATCAAAAACAACTAGCACCACGTTCAGAAACATCTACATCTATTCATGTGAATTTAAACTGATTTTGTTCACAAAAACAGGCCACCAGGTCACAGAACAACTAGCACCACGTCCAAAAACAAATAGTACCACGTCCAGAAATGTCTCAGAACAACTAGCACCACGTCCAAAAAAAACTAGCACCACGTCCAGAAACGTCTCAGAACAACTAGTACCACGTCTCAGAACAACTAGCACCACGTCCAAAAACAACTAGTACCACGTCTAGAAACGTCTCAGAACAACTAGCACCACATCAGAAATAACTAGCACCACGTCCAGAAACGTCTCCAAACATGTGACTTTCAGCTGGACTTTTTGCCTATATTTTTTGCTTTTACGATCCTAATAATTCGATCCTACAGATCCAGGGACCGATCCGATCCTGTGATTACAAAACGATTCTGCATGGGTTCTTGATCTAGAAAACTATGGTTTAGGCAAACCAATTTCCAAATCACATAACAACTTAAACGAATAGTATGTCCAAAACTGTCTCAGTTACGAGCTCATTTATATATCATAAATTTAACCAATGATGAGATCTACTGTGTCACACCAAACGCCTCATCATCTAGTCACATGATATAATAGGATGACATATGTAAAAACATAAAACAATTTAACTAAAAAATTCAATTGATATATAAACCCGGAAATAGTTTTCATACGAGCAAAGCTTTTAGTAATCAAACCAACAATCTCCCACTAATACTTAAGTTGTGCTTAAAGTATGAAACTATTTAATTACATTAATCTACTATTATACTAAAACCTATAGAACAGTCAAGGCTCAGCTAAGTATCTAACACCCATGACCTCCATGTGAGCCTCAAAGACTTTTGCAGTCAATGTTTTCGTGAATAGATCTGCAAGGTTCTCTACTGGTTCTATCTTGACCACGACCACGTCTCATTTCTTTAAAATATCTCATATCAGGTGGTACTTACGCTCTATGTGTTTACTCACTTTGTGGGCTCGTGGTTCCTTCGAGTTGGCTACTGCACCATTGTTATCACAATAAACTGTGATTGACCTCGGTAACTCAGGAATCACGTCTAAGTCCACTAAGAAGTTCTTGAGCCACTCTGTTTCCTTTGCCACCTCGAAGGCAACAATATACTCAGTTTCCTTGGTAAATTCTGCCATGCATTTCTGCTTGACACTCTGCCAAACTATGGCTCCACTTCCCAAGGTAAACACAAACCCAGAGGTAGACTTACTCTTGTCCCTATCGCCTTGGAAATTAGAATCTGTGTAACCCCTTGGAACCAGCTCTTACTTCTGATAGACCAAAACTTGGTCTCTTGTTTCGCGCAAATACTTGAGGGTGCATTTCAGAGCCTCCTAATAAGCTTTTCTAGGATTATTCTGAAATCTGCTAACCATGCCAATGCCATAGCAAATATCAGGTCTCGTACACAACATTGCATATATGAGACTTCATACTGTATAAGCATAAGGAACTTTTTTCATGGCTTCTATCTCCTCAACAGTCTTCAGAGATTGCACTTTAGATAGATGCACTCTGTGTCTGAAAGGTAGAAAACCTTTCTTGGAGTTCTGCATTAAAACGAGCCAGAATCATATATATATATAAAGCTTTGGAAAGAGTTAGTGAACGTTTCCTACGATCTCGAATAATCTCGATCCCAAGGATATGCACAACTTCTTCTAAGTCCTTCATATCAAATTGTTTGGACAACCATACCTTTATGTCCGATAACACTTTCTTATTGTTGCTAATAAGTAGGATGTCATCTACGCAAAGTACAAGAAACACCACGCTATTCCAATCACGTCTGCGGTACACACACTGCTCATCCAGACATTGAGTAAATCCGTAGGATTGGATTACCTCATCAAACTGGATGTTCCAAGATCTATATATTTTCTTAGGTTTGTAGATGGACCTCTTAAGCTTGCAAACCTTATGCTCTTGATATCCATCTGTCATATCTCATAATCTAAATGATCAGCTATAGCCAAGAGAATCTGGATCGACTTAAGCATAGCTAACGAGGAAAAGGTTTCCTCATAATTGATATATTCTTTCTGAGTTACCCCTTCGCCACAAGATTAGCTTTAAAGGTTTCAACCTTTTCGTCGGGTCCTCTCTTTTTTTTATAAACCCACTTGCATTTAATGGGTTTAAAACCATCAGGAAAGTCTACAAGCTCCCAGACTTGATTAGAGTCCATTGACCCCATCTCAGATATCATTGCCTTTTACCTAGATTCAGCATATTTATCTCAGAGAGCCTCATTGTAGTTAACCAGGTCTGGTTCATACGCTCCAGGGATCAAATACGAAGATTTTCCCAAGTCTATGTACCTCTCGGGTTGTCTCATACCCTCCCACTATGACGAGGCACCACCTGTGTAGGCACATCATCTGTGACAGTTTGTGCAGTGTCTTGTGGTGTATCTACTTGTACTGCTGCAACAGGAGTTGAGGATTATCTCTAAGTACTTCTAGTATGATCTTGCTACTAGGTTTGTGATCTAGAATATAATCCTCTTCTATAAATCTAACGTTAGTGCTAACTATCACCTTCTGATCTTAGGACTATAAAATAAACCACCTTTCATTCCTTTGGGATATCCTACAAATAACATTACTTCTGTTCTTGAATCTAACTTACCCGTATCTTCTTTGAGCTCATATGTTGGGCATCCCCAAATTCTGAGATGTTTCAGACTGTAAGCCACTGTTTCTAAGGCAAATCCCCAAAACGAATTAGGCAATTCACTATAACTCATCATCGAGCTAACCGTTTCTATAAGAGTTCTGTTTCTTCGTTCAACTACACGATTTTGCTGAGGTGTGCCAGGTGCAGATAACTGAGATTGAATTCCTATCTCTGACAGATAGTCTCTGAATTTTCCAAAAAGGTATTTGCCACCACGATCTGATCGTAGTGTCTCGATACTTTTACCATGATGTTTCTCCACATCTGTCCGATACTCTTTGAATTTACTAAAGCACTCGGACTTGTGGTGCATCAAGTAAATGTACCAGTACCTTGAGTAGTCATCTGTGAAAGTCACAAAATACTCAAAGTCTCCTCTTGCTTGTATAGACATAGGTCCACACAAGTCAGAATGAACAAGTTCTAACATTTCTTTGGCCCTATACCCCTTGGCTTTAAAAGGCCTTTCGGTCATCTTGAGGACCAAATCCTATAGTGTAGTAGAGAAAGTTATCTATTCCACAGGGAACACTGAACACTTGTGTATCATACTAGATTATAAATGTGCAAGAGTTGGGAATACCAGAACTTTGATTTGATGAAATAAAAACAAATAATTATAGAAAAGTAAATTGATGGGGGTTTAGGATGGTGGTTTAATCTTCTTCGTTATTAGCTAGTACTTACCATACATTGATTTCATTATTCCTCTTCGGACCTTAGGCTTATTTTATCAACAAGATTCAATCTCAAACATTACACAAGGAAACCGCCAACAAGATCATAAGCTTACTCAAGATTCAATCTCCGAAACAAGAAACCGCCAACAAGATAATAAACTTACTAATATTCAATCTCCAAAAGTATAACATCGAAACCGCCAACAAGTAAGCTAAGCCCAAATCTACTAAAGAAATAAATACACCAACATATAATAGATCAAAGAAATTTAGACACACTACACTCTGAGCATACACAAGACATGAATCAATTGGCTCACCCTCGCTAGTAACCGTCTGTCACCTTAGAATAGCAAAAGCCATTTACCAAGCTGAATAAAGGAACTACGAAGATGCTCAACCAAGTGTTGATGCACTGATTTCACCTAGACTGAATAGATCTAGGATTAAACCCCATGAATTGCTTAGAACCACATGGTTCTTTGCACAAACCCTAGCTTCTCAATTACAAACAGGAGCAGTCAGCTCAAAAATTAGAGAAGAACGAAACAAAAGTTACCAACAGAATTTCTCCTCACAATATATATACTAATATAGCATTCTAGGGTTGCAATTACTTTAAGAGAACAGGGGTATAATAGTTTTTTCAACCACACGTGCACATCCAAATTGATTAATTAAGTCCACTAATGACCAGCTTGCCTATTTTCATCAATTCAGCACTTTATGACTCTATTTGTGGTGGAAAAATGATTAAATAGAACTGGAGCCCGTATTTCACACAAAACATATTATAAGCTTAAAAAGCACACAAGAGTGGTCAAAACTCTATCTCAATGCAATGAATTAAATTGGAAAATGCCATGAAAATTGATATAACTTAGGGCTACATCACTCCCCCACACTAAATTCTTGCTTATCCTTAAGCAAGGTCATAAAGAACCAAAGGAAATTTAACATAGCCAATCATAATTCCTACTCTAGTGTTTTAAATATTTATAAACATCAAAATTAAAACCTAGCAAGTAGCACATATTCATACAATGGTTCATTCAAAACATGAGAATTCATATACATGTGAACCAATTGGTTGAAGCATATCCTAATTCAAGTATTCTCACTAGTTAGCTCAAGAGAGCTGCCCTCTTTTAAGGTTCTGTATGTATTTAAGGTAACTCTCACACTTGTGCTAAACAGACGAAGTCATAGGCATAAGACAGGATCACGTCCCCACACTAATCCTGGACACAAGGCATTAATCCATAGGTCTTTGGCTAAGGGTTAGGGTTTTGGTTATCAAAATGTCAAAGCTCGAAGACTGGAGCTACAATCTTTAGTACTTAACCTGATTCCAGTTTATTTCATTTATTGACTTTGGATCCTACTATTTGCTAAGGGTACAGGGATTAGGCATCCCTCACTTCCTTAGAAGGCAGGTTTATTTTTTTATTTTTTTTTACTGAAGGTTCAGGGCTTAAAGATCCCTCACTTCTTCCTTTTAATTGATTAAACTCTTTACTACTTACTGCCTTTAGTCTTTACAGATCCATCTTACTAATATTTAGTCTACCATAATCATAATTAAGCGCCTTGGGAAAAATTAGAAAATAAGTGAAAATATACAAAATGGATGAATATGGGCTGCTGTAGGGTTTAGCAAAAAAATAAGGCTTACCGCTCAACTGGGGTAATCCTAAGGGTTTTATTTCCTTTGCTGGCCAAAATGAATAGAAAAGGTTCTAATGCCTATTTCATTTCAACAACTCATGCCCAAAATAAGCAAGCAACATGCATACCACCTCAAAATTCGGGATTCTCAATCCACATAAGTTATTCACACAATCCAATGAAAAAGCAAACAGAAGAGTACTTATAATAGGCTCAATTGTTGACTCATAAAAAACATGCTTAATACTTCAAACCAGCAAATACTCCATCAATCATTTCACAAATATCATCAGTTCATCTAAAGAGATCTAATGCATAAGACATTAACCACTTGCTGAAAAATAGATGTTCAGAATTTGCAAAACATTTAAAGAAAACATTACTGGAGTTTTACAGAATTTCAGGCACCAGATTGGATAAGAAAATTTCAAGACAATGGTTTAAAAGACCTTACCTTGAGATGCAAGAAAAGTTTATCATCAACCTTATTGAACATAGCTACAAATGCAATGCAAAAGGATTCATTGTTAAAACAATTCAGGTACTGCTCTGTACACCCCCCCTCACTTGGAAGTTAATTACCCCCAATGACTACTATAAGTTAATAACAGTTTTAACCTACCATTGTCAAAGTATATCTGTATATGATGGTTCCAAAGAACGATTAAAAAGCACGGTTATAAAGCTTTCCTGCTCTCATGCTTAACTCTAATGCTTTAAGAAAGTTCTACTTCTACCCATCCAAAATGTTAATGTATGTTTATAGTCAGAGCTATGATAATCATGAATTTTGTAAACAAAACTAAAAGTAAAAATAAAAATAAAAATAACTAGTAAGCATTTTCCATGGGTTGCGTCCCAGTAGTGCTCCTATTATGCCTCGAGCTTGGCTAAAAGGATACTTTGTCGCTGCAGTCAGGATCCTTCAAATACTCTCTGGTCTTCTTGCAGTTTGTGAGTGGATCAAACGGTTCCTTGCTCAACTTACCAAGCTTTCGCAAACTACAAGCTTCTCCATTAATTGTTTTTCTATTCTCCCTTTTTTTCTCATTCTTTCTATATCTCCTTATCTGCTTTACATCAAACTCTTTTACCATGTTGGCATTCTCAATGTTCTCCACTAATTGTTTCTTCCCACCCCCCTTTCCAACTCACTAAGTCCCTTTTGAACCTTTTTTTTCTTTTCCAGGGTCTTAACTCTGATCATGGACGCTTACTGCAATATTCATTACATCTTCATATGGGCCTTTCTTGGACTCCTCTATTGTGAAAACATATTTTGACCCACAACCATCAAAAGTGATCATTTTTCTTTGATTCTGAGAGTGGCATCCTCCTTAGCTAAAAATGGTCTCCCCAGAATCACATGTTCTTCTATATCTTCCTCCACATCAACCACCACAAAATCAGCGGGAATAACTACCTGATTGATCTTTACCATAACATTCTAAATTATTCCTTCTGGTTTAACCTTAGAAGAATCTGCCATTAGTAAAGTGATTTTAGTGGGCTTTATATAATAAATTATTCTACATAATTCGGCTGTCTTCCCCGGCATTAGGTTCACCCCAGCCCCAGGATCACACAAAGCTTTCTCAAAACTTCTAATTCCTATTTTACAATGAACAATACACATCCCTAGGTCATCCACTTTCACTGGAATTTCCATCTGTTCCAGATTGCCCATTCCCACTGATTCTTCCTTGCTTTCTAAAGTGAACTTACTTTTCCTTGCCAGAAGTTCCCTCAAATATCTGTGGTACTTAGGAGCATGTACAATTGAATCCGCCAAAGACACCTGCAGATTTGCTTTATTCATCAACTCCACAAAATGTTGCATGTGCTTGCGATTCTCCTCCTTGATTAGTTGTCAGGTTGGGAAAGGCGTTTTAGGGTAACTCTTCAAACTTGGTTGGCTTATGTCATTCCTTTCAGCTAACTTTTCCCAATTCTTCAGGGGCTATGACTCCATTCTCTATCAGGTTTTGGGGTATTTTCATTTCTTTCACAATGCTCTACCCTTTTCATCTTTAGTCAGCACATTCCCACTCTGCAAAATGACTACCATGCATTGTCCGGTGTTTGCAGAATTGGGTTCAGTATTGCTTAGTAAATTACCTCTTTCTCTATTCGACTGACCTTTGAGGAATACCTCTAGTTGTGTTAGCATGTCCTTTATCATGTCCTTCATTTCTTCCACATCTCTCTTGGTTCCCTCAAAATCTTGCTTGACACTCTCAATATTTGGTTTAGGTCATACCCTAGCATTCTCTCCTCCTCTATCTTCTCACTGCTGCTGAGCAAGCCTATAATTGTTTTGCGGTGCATTCCCACATAATTTCCTCTGTTGTATGTGCCTCCTCTAGCAGTTGGTCTGTATCCTGATGTAATTCCCGTACCAGGTTGACCAATTGTATAGCCCAAATTAGCTAGATGAAATGGGCAGTCAATATTTCTTTGTTGCCCCTGACAAATTCCATAAAAACTCACAGCTATTCCTGCTACTTCAACCATAGTATCAATTGGTTCTTGAACTACTACCTCAGCGGTGACATTTAATTGATCCAGCTGGACTTGCAATTTCTCGACCCTGGCCCTCAGTTATACTATTTGAGAATTTTCCACAGATAGAACAGCCTTTGCCAATTGTTGTGTTGGATACCTCTCACTTGACCAATTTAAATAGGTTTGTGCAATCCTATCATACAAATCTCTAACTTTGTCCATCGTTTTACGGTTCAAACTTCCTCCAGCACTAGCATCTACCAAACTTCTTACTGACAATGTCAATCCTCGATAGAAGCATAACAACTCTCTACCCTCCTCAAAACTATGACTTGGGCATTTCCTCACAAGATTTTAAAATCTATCCCAAGCTGCTGCAAAAGACTCATCCTCATTCTTTCTGAACCCCTGAATCTTAGTTATCATCCAGCCAATTTTATGAGGGGGATAGTACTTGGCATAGAACTTCTTCATAAGATCCTCAAAAGTCCCAATAGACTCGACTGGCAGTGAATTGATCCAACTACTAGCACTACCATCCCCAAAAAAAGGGAACGATAAAATTTTCATTTGATTTTGTCTAAGATTTGTTATTTTAGTTGTGTTACAGATGTCCAGAAATGCCTTCATATGATTATTAGCATCCTTCTGATCTGTCTCACGGAAGTTTGATCCATTTAACACTAAATTAATCAATGCTGGAGGTACCACATATTCGACGTTCCCATTACCAGCTGTTCTATTACCTTCATGAACTGTGGGTTCAAAAAAAGAACTAAATGTGGGTATTGGTACTTCTGTTATCTTCTCAGTGGTCACTTTCTTAGTCACAACATCTTTAGACTTAAAAGTCTCTGTTTGACTCTCACTTCCACTAGCTTCCCCTGGTACTACTGTTGTTGCCTTTGTGGACCTTGTTTGCACCATAAACACCCTGCTCTCACAAATACACAAATAGATTTAAATACACAAGGGCTACCGTGCTCCCCGACAGCGGTGCCAAAAAGTGATGTGCTCAAATACAACACTAATAAAAACCTTTTTCAGCAAACTTAAGGACCACGAATCCTTTCGTGTAGTAGAGAAAGGTATCGATTCCACAGGGAACACTGAACACTTATGTATCACACTAGATTATAATTGTGCAAGAGTTGGGCATAACAAAACTTTTATTTGATAAAATAAAAACAAACAATTACAGAAAAGTAAATTGATGGGGGTTTAGAATGGCGGTTTAATCTCCTTCGTTATCAGCTAGTACTTACCATACATTGATTTCATTATTCCTCTTTGGACCTTAGGCTTATTTTACCAATAAGATTTAATTTCAAACATTACACAAAGGAAACCGCCAACAAGATCATAAGCTTACTCAAGATTCAATCTCCAAAACAGGAAATCGCCAACAAGATAATAAACTTACTCAAGTTTCAATCTCCAAAAGTATAACATAGAAATTCCCAACAAGTCAGCTAAGCCCAAATATACCAAAAAAATAAATACACTAACATATAATAGATCAAAAGAATTCATATACACTACACTCCGAGCATACACAAGACATCAATCAACTGGCTCACCTCACTCTATCACCCCGAAACAACAAAAGCCATTTACCAAGCTAAAGAAAGGAACGACAAAGCTGCTCAACCAAGTGCAGATGCATTAATTTAACCTAGATTGAATAGATCTAGGATTAAACCCCCATGAACTGCTTAGAACAGCATGGTTCTAAGCTAGATCACCATCTCCGCACAAACCCTAGCTTCTCGATTACAAACAGGAGCAGTTTGCTCAAAAATGAGAGAAGAACGAAGCAAAAGTTACCAACAGGATTTGTCCTCACAATATATATACTAATACAGCATTCTAGGATTGTAATTACTTAAAGAGAATATGGTATAATAGTTTTTCAGCCACACGTGCACATCCAGATTGATTAATTAAGTCTAGCAATTACCATTTTACCTATTTTCATCAATTCAGCACTTTATCATCCTATTTGTGGTGGAAAAATGATAAAACCGAACTGCGCCTGCATTTCTCACAAAACACATTAGAAGCTTAAAAAGTACACAAGAGTGGTCAAAACTCTATCTCAATGCAATGAATTAATGTGGAAAATTTCATGAAAATTGATGTAACTTAGGGTAACATCACTTTCTAAGCAAGTCGAATAGTTGTCAACTTCTAATGAACCTAAAGGTCCATCTGTGACCAACCTTTGAATCATACTAAGGTTAATATGACATAGTCTAAGGTGCCAAAGATATGTTTGGTTCATTTCAGAAGGTTTGTTCCTCTTATTATGGTTTAATGAATTGTTATTTATTTTTGTGTTTTGCGCAACAGGGGAGTTTGGTTTTAGTAAAAACAGATTATCTACTAATGAACTGGAACAAATAACCTTCTCATTCTTTCTAACAAAAACTGATTTATTAGAAAAAAAATAAACTTATAACCATCCAACATGAGTCTAGAAACTGAAATTAAATTATTTCTAAAACTCGGAACATAAAGACAATCTTTAAAAACTAAAACTGAACATTCAAAAATAAGCCTAGCTACTCTCACTGAATCAACTGACACTTTCATAGTGTTGCCCAAGTAGACTTCTAATTAGCCACTTCTAAGTTTCCGGGTTATCTGAAACCCCTGCAAAAATTTACAAACATGATCAGTGGTGCCCAAATCCATACACCAGGTATTTGTGGGAATCACCGCTAAACATGTCTAAGTAATTAAGGCAGAAATAGTCGTACCTTTGATCTTAGACAATCGGACTTCCAATGCCCCGTGTTTCCGCATTTGAAACACTTGCCTTTCGGCTTCTTCATCTTTGCGATGTCAGGCTTAAATGCATGATTGACAGCCTTCTGGTCTTTCTTCTTCTTCTGCCTTGGGCTTAGAAGATGAACCCGAAGCCTTGACTGTGACTAAAGCTTGCTTCTTTTCTTAAAATAGGCCTTCAGCCGACACCAATGCAGCTAAGAGCTTGGATAAAGTGTAAACTCACTTATTCATATTATAATTCAGCCAAAAACTGCTCAAAGCTTTAAGGAAAGCCATGGATGATGATATCAACTTGCTTTTCAACATCGATCTCACCTCCAAATACCTGATCCTCATTGATGTTGCTAATCATATCAGGGACATGATCTCTCACAGGAGTGCCTTCAGCCATTTTGGTGTTCATTATCTTCCTCATGGCTACTTGCCTCGCTACCCTACCTTGATGTCGAAACATCTCCCTCAAATTAGCCATCATGTCAAAATCAGAGATCATTGACTGATGCTGATGCTGCAGAACATTTGACATAGAAGCTAGAATGTAACAACGTGCAATCTCATCAGCCTTTCTCCACCTCTGATAGGCTTCTCTATCTGCCTGAGATGTTTCATCATTTGGTGTTTCTGGGCAAACTTCTGTGAATATGAACTTGTACTGCTTCGCCGTTAGGACAATGTCCAAGTTGCATTTCCAATCGATGTAATTTGGACCTGTTAGTTTGTTCTCTTTCAATATAGTAGCTAATGGATTAAACGCCATATCAAATAGTAAAAATAAATAAACAGAAAATGTTTTAGCATAAAAATTCAAAAATATAGAAATCCCTTAAAACAATATAATTAAATCTACTGACATCTCATTCACCGGGATTTACGCAAGTCACAATAGTGTGAGCGTTTACTCTAGTCCACATTCATTCGAGAATAACCTAGTTCATTAATCTTACTATCTGACCAAACGTTCTATTGATCAATAAAATTAATAGTTGGTACTTTTAGTCGTACATAAAAGTAGTGTAACCTTGATGGGAGGAATACTACTAATTGTACACTAAGTGTTATGTCATTACGTGACTTTTAAGTTTGTTACCTATGATAGTGCGCCTCAGATAGAGAGGATATCGTATTCTCCAATATAACTTACTATAGTCATCTTACTTAGAAATTCAACCTAGTGATCTTATGGATTAGACTCATCCGATATGGAAGAAGGCCCTAATACCAACGCGCAAGTCTACTGGCATCACTTATGAATTTGTAGTGGAGGCTATGAGAATATTAACCAACCTGCTTCCACTTAGATTCTTTGTTTTAATCATGCATTAAAACAAAGCAATAATTAAAACACATAAGCATGCAATCTAAATGATAAATACGAGAAATAAATATGTAAAGTAAATTTCCTGACTATTATGGTTTCAAATCACTTCCATCTTCTGCCTTGTCTCGTGTCCCGTTACGTCACTCTGATGGATTGAGTCTTGATTTGAGAAAACTCGAAATTATCCTGAAGGTTAGACTATGAGCGCAACCTAAGAGTGCAACACACCCGCACACTGTATACGAGTGCGCATCGTGCCTACTGTTGCAGTTCAACGGTAGCGCCACTACCACTGGCACCATTAATGGTGCCGCAGTGGTGCTTCCTACGCGGCGGTGTGCTACCGGCGTTGAGTCTTCAGCGCAGCTATCCAGATCCTTACATTCCTGGGTTTTTGTGTTTTGCTCCCACTCGTTACTTGGTCTTCTTGCAATTCGTCTGGGTTTTCTTGATTTTCAACGTAATCCTTGGAATCACTCAAATTGCAATAAACGAAAAACTCACGAATTCAAGTCGTCCACCATAATGTCTTCGATTACAAAATTTTTCTAAATACAAGGCTGATTTCTATTACATGCATTCACATAAAAAAACCAAACCCGGACATGTCCCAGGGTTTAATTAAAATATAAATGCAAACCATAATAGTCGGGATTACAAACAACCTGCAATAAAACTCATGTAATAAATTCAAACAAGTATAAAGTCAAAACCTTCACTTTATACCAATTGAAGGAATTATCTGTCCAGGTCCGATCAAGAATTTCACTTTCGTGCAAAGTATCCAGAATCAGAAATTTCCAATCAAACCCAAATGCTCATACAATCCAATTCAAACCCTTTTGAAATACCACACTAGCATAGGATCTTAGTTTACCTTATTCAAATTTGTCATGCATACAAAATAAATCTTTAATTAAATGCAGAAGATTTAAAGATTCGACCTTTAAAGCGTGTCCCTTAAGAATTCTCTTGTATGACTCTGAGTCAGGCTCGTACGTTGTGTGGGCAACGATCTAAGAAAATGATTGAATCAGTACCAAATGAAAAACTAGCACAAGAAAACTTTCCAAATTAGGCTGCCCCGGTTTTTCTCACAGCACTATCGCCGATCGATCAAGTTACCATCGTGGTTGTGAAGACCCGTCGCTGTTGCCGGTGAAGACACACTTTCGCCACCGCACATAAGCCGGGGAGAAGAGGCATGTTTTTGTTTGAGTAGAATACATAAGCTATGCTTGTATTGTACAGTTTCCCAGATTAATATATCGATTTGTGTTTCAGTTATATCTTGTTGTGCATAATTGTCCATTTATATTATGTAAGTAGATGATGAGGTGTCTAGTGTGACACAGTAGATCTCATCATTGGTTAAAAACATAATATATAAATGAAGTTCGTAACCGATACAGTTTTGGACAAACTTTCAGTTTAGGTTATTATGTGATTCAGATAATTGGTTTGTCTAAACTAATTGAATCATATAGATATGCCCAGCATATTGAACTTAACCATTAGGAATGATTTGTCTTTTACTGAATTAATAGACAAATCGTTCCTTGTATTCTATCTCTAAATCCCTAGACTCGAGCGGGCATGAGGATTAGACATAGTGTACTTTGATTTGCCAATGGGTGAGGTCAATTGAGGCCAATAGTCTCGGTGGGTTGGGTGGGCGTGTTTAGTTACTTGGTGTGTTGCTGTTTGTCGAAAGGAAACCATATACTGGTGCATCCGGGGTGATGGTGCTCTCGAGATGAGATCGAAATGTTTATTATACTAAACTCGGCCGGTGGACTTATGTCCGGTACAATAAAAAGGTCGAGTGGTACTAGTCTCAGAATTAAAGAAGTTAATTAATTAATTTATCAGTAAATTAATTTTAATTAACGAGCACTATATCTTTGATGTGGGGAGATTAATGAATATAATTTAATTAAGTTGTTCTGGAAGCAATTCTGGAGTAGGATGGTAGTGCCAAAATTAATTCGTTAGTGATACGATTAATTTTGTAATGGGTTAATTGAATAGGTAGATTTAATTAATTAATTGGTTAATTATTCCTAAGGGTTAATTCAGTAATTAAGAAAGTGGAATTATTTAATTAATTCCTAAGGGTTAATTGAGTAATTAACAAAGTGGAATTATATAATTAATTAATTAAGTTTTAAGTTTCAATTGGAATTAGGAAATCCTAGAGATTAGGAAATCTAGTAGGATTTGGTTTATCCTATCAGATTGGTTGCATAATTGGATTTGGAAACTAATTCATTACCTAAACCCATTAGGAAGACCAATCCTAAACCAACTTGGGGTCTCTCTTGTAACTCTATAAATAGATAAGGGATTAGCTATTCAAGACACACAATTAATCCACAGAATTTCTAGAGAGAGAAAACTTCTCTCTCCAAGTCGAATTTTCTTAAGCTTGGGGCGGCTGGTTTTAACCATTGAAGTGGCCAACAATTCTTGGTCTTCTGGGCAGCCACGTGTATTGCTTTCTCTCTCTCCAGGCAGTGCGTTTGCAGTATGTGCTAGGTGCGGAGGTGCTGGATTTTTCTGGCAAGTGGATTGTGGTGAGTTGCTGATCAATTGGCTTTTTGATTGTTGCCCACAGAACAAGAAGTCATAGTCTTGAGGCATACAAGAGAATCACCAGGTGCATGCTTCAAAGGTAACTTTCTAAGGTTCCACTTTAAATTAGAAAATTTTGTTGCGTGATAAATCGAGCAAGTGCAAACTCAGATCCTATGTGGCAATTCTTTCAATTGGTATCAGAGCCTGGTTTAGGGGGTTTTTGTACTTGTTCGATTTAGTACATGGTTTTATTTGCAGGTGGTTAAGAATCCCGAATATTATGGTTACGTTTGTATGGGTTTTAATTAAACTCCGAGACATGTCCGAATTTAATTTTATTATGCATGTTTGTAATAGTATAACCACGTGCTGGAAGCCGTGTAGGATTAGATTAAATTTGTAGTAGGATTTTTCTATGTAATTTCGATTCTTTAATTTTCCTAGAAAGCCTTGTAGTAGGAAAATTGTTTTTTGTAATCGAAGGCATTATGGTGGGCAACTTGAATTCGTGGGTTTTAGGTTATCGTGAATTAGTAGAAACCCAGGAAAACCCAGAACGAATTGCAAGAAGACCAAATAGTGTGGGAAAAATGAAGGAGGAGATGGCGGCAGGAGGTGGCGCCGGCAACCACTGCCGGCAGCAGCAGCCGCCGGCAGCCTTCGGGCCGTGCTGCGGCACGGCTTGCTCGTTCGGGCTGTTCGGGCTGTTTTTGGCCCGTTTTTCCTCCAGTTTGCATTTTTTGAAGTTTAAGACTCTCTCCATCGAGTGACGTGACGGGACACGAGATCAAGGCAAAGGATGGAAGCAATTAAAACCATAATGGTCGGGAAATTTATTTTTTCGTATTTATTTCCCGTATTTATCGTTTTAATTTTCTATGCTTTATTTTTATGCTGTATATTAGATGCATGATTTAAAGCATGACTGGTTTTATGGTTGCACATAACTTAGGTTAGTTAATCGCATGTTAAAACAGGAAAAACCCTCAATTTGAAAATCTAAGTGGGAGCGGGTTGGTTTATATCCCCATGGCCACCATTACGGGTTCATATGCGATGTGGGTGGGCTTGCACGTTGGCATTAGGGCCTTCCTCCATTCGGATGAGTCCAGCCCCGAGATCGCTAGACTATGAACTTCTGAGTAAGATGACTAGAGCGAGTTTAACTAGGAGAAATGCGACACCCTCTCCATCTGAGGCGCATTATCCTGAGGTAACAAACTCAGAAGTCACGTAATGGCATACACTTAGTGTACGATCTGCAGTATTCCTTCCACGAGGTTACGCTGCTCATTTGTACGGTTGAAAGCACCGACTATTAGCTACATTGATCAAAAGATCGTTGGTTAGATAGTATAGTTAATGAACTTGGTTCTTCTCAAACGAATGTGGGTTAGCGTAAACGTCCACACTTTGTGGCTTGCGAGAATCCCGGTGGATGAGATGTTGGTGGGTTATAATTATTGTTTTGAGGGAAGTCAATAATTAATAGAATTTCATGGTTTTGAAATTCTAGTTTAAATCGATATGGCATTCAACCCCTTAGCTGCTATTTTGAAAAATAACAATTTAACTGGAACTAATAATGTTGATGGAAGTCATAACTTTGACATTGTCCTTAGGGCTGAGAGCGCTCCTGTGAAATATCATGTCATTAACAATATTAGAAACATCAACAAGGTTGAGGTAGTGGGAGGCGAAATCGTTGGTGAAACCAAAGCCGATATTGTCCTCCGGAGCTTGCCTCAAAGCTATGAGCGGATTCGATTGAACAACAACATAAGTAAGATGTTGTGGAGTTCATCTGAGCTCCTGGCAGAGTTGGTGGTGGCTAAAAGTCTTATTCAAGAGAAGAAGCAAGCTTTAGTCGCAGTCGAAGCTTCAGAATCTTCTTCTGAGCCTGAGGCTAAAAAGAAGAAGAAGAAGCTCGAGGGAATAGCTCAAGTGGCGCAAATTGCGCCTAAGCCATGTATTGCAAAGAAGAAGTCAAAAGACAAGTGCTTCAAGTGCAATAAGACGGGACATTGGAAAACGGATTGTCCAAAGCTTATAAGTACGATAAATTCTGCCTTAATTACTGAGACATGTTTAGCGGTGACTCCCACAAACACTTGGTGTGTGGATTCAGGTGCCACTAACCATGTTTGTAATTATTTGCAAGGGTTCCAAGTAACCCAGAAGCTTAGAGAAGGCGAATTGGATATCTACTTGGGCGACACTACAAGAGTGTCAGTAGAAGTAGTGGGAGTAGTTAAGTTGAATTTTGAAAATTCTAGCTTAGAGTTAGTTAATTGTCTTTATGTACCGAGTTTTAGAAAGAACTTGATTTTGATTTCTAAACTCTTGAAAAACGGGTATAAATTTATTTTTTCTGATGACAGTGTTGTTATTAGAAGAAATGGAAAACTTATTTGTTTTGGTTCATTGGCGGACAATTTGTATGTGGTTAACTCTAACTCCCCTGTTGCACAAAACATAGAAATAGATAACTCAGTATCTAACATTAATAAGAGGAAGAAACCTTCTGAAATGAATCAAACCTATCTTTGGCATCTCAGGCTAGGTCATATAAACCTTAGTAGAATTCAGAGGTTGGTTAATGATGGACCTTTAGGTTCATTAGATAGTGACAGTTATGCAACCTGCGAATCTTGCTTGGAAGGTAAGATGACCCAAAGACCTTTTAAGGCAAAAGGTCATAGAGCTAAAGAAGTATTAGAGTTGATTCATTCTGACTTGTGTGGACCTATGACGGTCCAGGCACGAGGGGGATATGAGTATTTCGTGACGTTCACGAATGACTACTCTAGGTACGGATACTTTTACTTAATGTGCCACAAGTCCGAATGTTTTGGCAAGTTCAAAGAGTTTCGGGCAGATGTGGAGAAGCATCATGGTAAGAGTATCAAGACACTGTGTTCAGATCGTGGTGCGGAGTACCTATCCCATGAATTTTGAGATTACCTCACTGAGGTAAGAATTCAGTCTCAGTTGTCTGCACCTGGCACGCCACAGGAGAATGGTGTAGCAGAAAGGAGGAATCGAACTCTTATGGAAATGGTTAGGTCTATGATGAGCTATAGTGATTTGTCAAGTTCATTCTGGAGATATGCCTTAGAAATGGCAATGTATATTCTTAATCTTGTACCATCTAAAATCGTGCCTTCAACTCCAGTAGAATTGTGGAATGGGCCCAAGCCAAGTCTAAGACATCTCAGAATTTGGAGCTGCCCAGCACATGTGCTTAAGGCAGATACGGCTAAGTTAGATGCGAGAACAGAATTAATGTTGTTTGTAGGATATCCTAGGGGAACGAAAGGTGGTCTATTCTATAGTCCTAAAGATCAGAAGGTGGTGGTAAGTACCAACGCTAGATTTTTAGAAGAGGACTATGTCTTAGACCACAAGCCTAAGAGCAAGATAGTACTAGAAGAGCTTAGACGACAAACTACTAATCCTGATGCACCAGCACAAGTAGATACACCACACACTGCACATGAGATCACAGATGATGCGCCTACACAGGTGGTGCCTCGTCGTAGTAGGAGGGTTGTGAGACAGCCCGACAGGTTTATTGGCGTGGGAGAGGCCTCAAACCTAGTCCCAGGTGTGCCTAAACCTGACCCGGTTAACTACAATGAGGCACTTCGTGATAAAGATACAGAATCTTGGCGTAAGGCAATGGTATCCGAGATGGGGTCAATGGACCACAATCAAGTCTGGGAGCTTGTGGACCTGCCTGATGGGTTTAAGTCCATTGGATGCAAGTGGGTCTACAAACGTAAGAGAGGACCTGACGGGAAGGTGGAAACCTTTAAAGCTATGCTGGTGGTGAAGGGGTATACTCAGAAGAGGGAATCGATTATGAGGAAACCTTCTTCCCGGTAGCCATGCTTAAGTCGATCCGGATTCTCTTGGCCATAGCTGCTCATATGGTTTATGAGATTTGGCAGATGGATGTCAAGACAGTTTTCCTAAACGGAAGTCTTGAGGAAACCATCTTTATGCAGCAACCAGAGGGATTCATTGAAAAAGGCCAAGAGCATAAGGTTTGCAGGCTTAAGAGGTCTATTTGTGGACTTAAGCAGGCATCCAGATCTTGGAACATCCGGTTTGATGAGGTAATCTAGTCATTCGGATTTACTCAGTGTCTGGATGAGCAATGTGTGTATCGCAGATGTGATGGAAACTCAGTGGTGTTTCTTGTGCTTTACGTAGATGACATTCTATTGATTGGCAACAACAAGAAAGTGTTATCAGACGTAAAGGCATGGCTGTCCAAGTAATTTGATATGAAAGACTAAGGGGAAGCGGGACATATCCTTAGGATCAAGATTATTCGAGATCATAGGAAATGTTCGTTAACGCTCTCCCAAGTTTCGGACATAGACACTATTCTGGTCCGTTTTAACATGTAGAACTCCAAGAAAGGTTTTCTACCTTTTAGACACGGAGTGCATCTATCTAAGGAACAGTCTCCTAAGACTGTTGAGAAGATAGAAGCCATGAAGACAGTTTCGTATGCTTCGACAGTAGGAAGTCTCATGTATGCCATGTTGTGTACGAGGCCTGATATCAGTTATGCCATTGGCATGGTGAGCAGATATCAAAGTAACCCCGGGAAAGCTCATTAGGAGGCAGTTTCTCAAGTATTTGCGTAGAACGAGGGACCAAGTTCTGGTCTATCAGGCGCCTGAGCTGGTACCCCGAGATTACACATTTTCAGATTTCCAAAGCGACAGGGACAAGAGCAAGTCTACCTCAGGGTATGTGTTTACTCTAGGATGTAGAGCCATAGATTGGTGGAGTGTCAAGCAAAAATGCGTGGCAGACTCTACCATAGAGGCTGAGTACGTTGTCACATCAGAGGCAGCAAAAGAAGTAGTATGGCTCAATAACTTCCTAGTGGACTTAGATGTGATTCCTGGTTTGTAGAAGTCTATCACGGTTTATTGTGATAACAACGGTGCAGTAGCAAACTCGAAGGAACCACGAGCCCACAAGGCGAGTAAATATATACAGCGCAAGTACCACCTAATACGAGACATCGTAAAGAGGTAAGACGTGGTCGTGGCTAAGATAGCATCAGAGGATAACCTTGCAGATCCATTCACGAAAACATTGACTTCGAAAGTCTTTGAGGCTCACGTGAAGGGCATAGGAATCAGATACTTAGCAGAGCCATGATAGCTTTTCTAGATAGATAGCAGCAGATTGTATAGGATTGTATGTAGTTGTATACTTAAAGCACAGCTTAAGTATTAGTGGGAGATTGTTGGAGTAGAATATATAAGCTATGCTTGTATTGTACAGTTTCCCAGATTAATATATCAATTTGTGTTTCAGTTATATCTTGTTGTGCATAATTGTCCATTTATATTATATAAGTAGATGATGAAGTGTCTGGTGTGACACAGTAGATCTCATCATTGGTTGAAAGACATAATATATAAATGAGATTCGTAACCCAGACAGTTTTGGATAAACTGTCAGTTTAGGTTATTATGTGATTTAGATAATTGGTTTGTCTAAACTAATTGAATCATATAGATATGCCCGGGGATTATTGAACTTGACCATTAGGAATGATTTGTCTTGTACTGATTTAATAGACAAATCGTTCCTTGTATTCTATCTCTAAATCCCTAGACTCGAGCGGGCATGAGGATTAGACATAGTGTACTTTGATTTGCCAATGGGAGAGGTCAATTGTGGCCAATAGTCTCGGTGGGTTGGGTGCGCGTGTTTAGTTACTTGGTGTGTTACTGCTTGACGAAAGGAAAGCATGTACCGGTGCGTCTGGGTTGATGGTGCTCCCGAGATGAGCTCGAAATGTTTATTATACTAAACCCGGTCGGTGAACTTATGTGCGGTATAATAAAAAGGTCGAGTGGTACTAGTCTCGGAATTAAAGAAGTTAATTAATTAATTTATCAGTAAATTAATTTTAATTAACGAGCACTATATCTTTGATGTGGGGAGATTAATGAATATAATTTAATTAAGTTGTTTCGGAAGCAATTCTGGTGTAGGATGGTAGTGCCAAAATTAATCCGTTAGTGGTACGGTTAATTTTGTAATGGGTTAATTGAATAGGTAGATTTAATTAATTAATTGGTTAATTATTCCTAAGGGTTAATTCAATAATTAAGAAAGTGGAATTATTTAATTAATTTCTAAGGGTTAATTGAGTAATTAACAAAGTAGAATTATTTAATTAATTAATTAAGTCTTAAGTTTCAATTAAAATTAGGAAATCTAGTAGGATTTGGTTTATCCTATCAGATTGGTTGCCTAATTGGATTTGGAAACTAATTCATTACCTAAACTCATTAGGAAGACCAATCCTAAACCAACTTGGAGTCTCTCTTGTAACTCTATAAATAGACAAGGGATTAGCTATTCAAGACACACAATTAATCCACAGGATTTCTAGAGAGAGAAAATTCTAGAGAGAGAATTTCTCTCTCCAAGTCGAATTTTCTTAAGCTTTGGGAGGCTGGTTTTCACCATTGAAGTTGCCAAAAATTCTTGGTCTTCTGGGCAGCCCCGTGTATTGCTTTCTCTCTCTTCAGGCAGTGCGTTTGCAGTATGTGCTAGGTGCGGAGGTGCTGGATTTTTCTGGCAAGTGGATTGTGGTGAGTTGCTGATCAATTGGCTTCTGGATTGTTACCCACACAACAAGAAGTCATAGTCTTGAGGCATATAAGAGAATCACCAGGTGCACGCTTCAAAGGTAACTTTCTAAGGTTCCGCTTTAAATTAGAAAATTTTGTTGCGTGGTAAATCGAGCAAGTGCAAACCCAGATCCTATGTGGCAATCCTTTCAGTTTTCTTCTCTTTCTCTCGCTAGTTTTTCTTTCTCTAGTTTTCTGTCTTGACAACTTATGAATTTTGTGTCTTGGTATTGCTGGCCCTTGTGTCTATTTATAGAGCTACATAAGAGACCTTAAGTGTGCTTGAGTTAGGCCTTCTTGTTGGGCTTGGGTTTATTAGTTTCCGAATTTCTTCTAGATTTTCTAATACATAATTAACCCAAGGATTAATTAATTCCACTTTGTCAATTAACCCAACACATAATTAATCGTACCACTAATGGATTAATTATGTAATTACCTCTCAAACCGAAATTGCTTCTGAAACTACTTATTTAAATTCTTTAATCTCCCCACGTTAAAGATATAGTGTTCGTCAATTTATTAATTTACTGATAAATTAATTAATTAACTTCTTCCCATCTGAGATTAGTACCACTTGACTTTATAATAAACTTTAAGAACTCATTTCGAGAGTACCTTCACCCCGGACGCACCGGTACATGGTTTCCTTTAGAAAAACAATAGCATAATAAACAATCAAATACTTGCACCCAACCTACCGAGAATATAGGCCTTAAGTGACTGCACTCATTGGCTAATTAAAGCGCACTATGTTTAATCCTCATGTATGTTCTAGTCTAGGGATTAATAGATAGAATACAAGGTTTGAATTAACTACTAAAGAACAGTACAAGTTAATTCAATCCTACGGTCATACTCAATATGCCCCGGGCATATCTGTATGATTCAATTAGGTTAGATAAACCAATTTTCGAATCACATAATAACTTAAATCGACAGTGTGTCCAAAACTGTCTTAATTATGAGCTTCATTTATATATCATGACTTTAACCAATGATGAGATCTACTGTGTCACCCCAGACACCTCCGCATTTGGTCACATGATATAATCGGACGACATATGTAAAAACATAAAACAATTTAATTAAAACTAAGTCTAGAAGGGTATATAGATAAGATATTAAAGAGGTTCAATATGTCTAACATTAAGAATGGTATGGTACCATTCAGACATGGCCTCCTCTTAAAGAAGAACCAATGTCCTTCAACTAAAAAGGAGAGAGAAACAATGAGTAGAGTTCCATAAACTTCGGCAATAGGATCTATCATGTATGTCATGTTATGTACCCACCCAGATGTCGCACA
This sequence comes from Knoxia roxburghii, assembly GCA_030378225.1. NCBI lineage: Eukaryota > Viridiplantae > Streptophyta > Magnoliopsida > Gentianales > Rubiaceae > Knoxia > Knoxia roxburghii. The sequence continues at coordinate 16,012,697 of CM059418.1, forward strand.
TGCACTAAGCATGACTAGCAGATACCAACAAGATCCAAGAATGGCTCATTGGGCTGCAGTTAAGGCAATCCTAAAGTACATGCGAAGAACTAAAGGATTGATGCTAGTGTATGGAGGACAGGAACAAATCGTTGTACAAAGCTACACCGATGTTGCTTTTTGGACCGATTAAGATGACTTAAAATCATAACCAGGCTATATGTTTAACCTGAATAATGGTGCAGTGAGTTAGAAAAACTCAAAGCAGAATAGAATGGCCGACTCTACAACAGAATCTGAGTACTTTGCTGCATGAGATATTGCAATGGGAGTGTCTGGTTGAGGGAAGTTTGTGTCCAACATCCGAGTGATATCGAGTATCAAGGTTCCGATAGACCTCTTATGTGACAATAACGGTAAAGGAAAACTGAACAAGCCCGGGCTAAATCGAAAACCTTTCGTGCAATGCATTCCAGAATCGAAAGCTTTCGACCAAGCTCAGGCTCAAATTAGTTTACCCATGAACGGATCTAGGCTTATACTTATCTAATTTATTAATCGGGACACAAAAAATTAAATCTTTTATAAAAACGGAATTTAAAGATTCTACCTTTTGTAGCGAAGTCCCTTGCTTAAAGAAAAATCCAATCTTTGATTGCGATTCCAATAGAAATCCGAAGAATTACTCTGATACAAACTCCGAAATAGTGTGGGCAATTGTCTACGGAGTTACCCACGGCAAAATATAGAAATCCAAAGGAAACCCACTTCGAAAAACTCAAGAACCCGCCTGCTGCCGTTCGGACTTCAGTCAATCAGCAGCTCTCTTCCCGGCCACGATCTGCATGACCGTTCTCACGGATCACAACCCAGAGAAGAGATCTATGTGAGGATCAGCCGGATCAGCACCCCGGGTTGAAGAACTGCCGCTGGAATCCTGTAAAACCCACTGCGCGAACAGCCTGCTGCGGACGAACAAGCTGCTGCGCACAAAAATCCTGGCGGCGGTCGGCTGTTCCCCTGGAGAAAATAATGTGCGACTTCTCCAAATTCGATGGGCTGAGTTTATTTTCAAAGAAGAAAGCTTCCTAGTCGACTTCGAGAGAAAACTTGACGAGGAAGACGAAGTTCTCTCTCTAGACTAGACCTTCTCACACTAGCCTTTTCTTGGCTATCAAGTTTCTTTAATTCTTTTCTTGCATAATAAGTTGTATTTATAAGGAGCTTCTAAGGAGACCTAATGGGCTCTCGAGTAAGGCCTTTTAATTTGACTTTCATTGACGGCTAAGTCTTTCCCGACTAGTCAACTCCAATCGACTCATTTGAATTAATTTATTAAACTCACTTTGTTAATTTAATTTAATCGAACCCTTAGAATTAATTAATTCATATAGAATTAATTTCTTAATTCACTTTGTCGATTAAATATTAATTAAACCTTTAGGATTAATTAATTCACCTTGTCGATTAGTCAAATGCATAATCGGTCGTACCACTAACGGACCAATTATGGAACTACCGCTCGAAAACGACTTTACATCGCGCTATTATATTTTATTCTATCTCCCCACATTAAAGATCTAGTGCTTGTCGGTTTATTAACATATTGACAAATTAATTCACCGACTTCTTGGTTTCAGAGATTAGTACCACTCGTCCTTTTATTATACCGAACATAAAGTTCACCGGCCGGGTTTAGTATAATTGACTTTACGAGCTCATCTCGGGAGCACCATCAACCCGGTGAACCGGTACGTGGATTCCTCCGACTAGCAACGGCACGTAAGAAGCTAAACACCGCATACCCAACCTACCGAGGTATAGGCCTCAATTGACAGCACTCTTTGGCAAATCAAAGAATACAATATCCAACCCTCACGCTCGTCCCAATCTCGGGATTGAGAGATGGAATACTAGGACCGAATTGACTACGCCGATCAGTATAAGTTAATTCTATCCAAACTGGTCGTGCTCAATATGCCCCGGGCATATCCATGTGATTTAAACTAGTTTAGATAAACTAATTTCCAAACCACTCAATAACCTATACCGATAGTATGTTCAGACTATCTCGGTTATGAGCATACTTTTTATATATCAATACTTTAACCAATAACGGTATCTACTGTGTCTGTCCACACCCCGTTATCTAGTTCTATGATACAAATGAACAAATTTATACCGAAACAAAATGATATGTGAACTGTGGATATTAGTTTTTGATACAAGCCATAGCTTTTCTGCATTCAAAACTAACAATCTCCCACTAATACTCAAAGCTATGCTAAGTAGTACAAAAACTGTCCAACCCACTATTACACTGCTGTCATAATGAAATCTCCAGAACACCTTTAAGCTTACTCACGTGGCTCCCTCAAGAATCTAACTCCCATGCCCTCCACATGTCTCTCAAAGACCTTCGGGGTCAATAGCTTGGTGAAAGGATCTGCAAGGTTATCATCTGAAGCTATCTTGGCCACGATCACATCTCCCCTCTTTACGATCTCTCGTATCAGGTGGTATTTGCGCTCTATGTGTTTACTCGCTTTATGGGCTCGTGGTTCCCTCGAGTTAGCAACCGCACCATTGTTATCACAGTAAACAGTGATAGACCTAGGCAACTCAGGAACCACACCTAAGTCCATAAGGAAGCTCCTGAGCCATACAGCCTCTTTCGCTGCCTTTGAAGCGACAACGTACTCAGCCTCTATGGTGGAGTCCGCCACGCATTTCTGCTTGACACTCCTCCATACTATGGCTCCACCTCCTAGAGTAAACACAAACCCAGAGGTAGACTTACTCTTGTCCAAATCACATTGAAAGTTCGAATATGTGTAACCCAATGGTACAAGCTCCTGCGCTCTATAAACTAGGACATAATCTCTCGTCCTGCGTAAGTACTTGAGAATGCATTTTACTACTTCCCAGTGAGCCTTCCCAGGGTTACTCTGATATCTGATAACCATGCCAACGATAAAGCAAATATCAGGCCTCGTGCACAACATAGCATACATGAGGCTACCCACTGCAGAAGCATAGGGTACCGCCTTCATGGCATCTATCTTCTCAGCAGTCTTAGGACACTTCTCCTTAGACAAATGCACTCCATGCCTGAAAGGTAGTGAACCCTTCTTGGAGTTCTGCATGTTAAAATGGGCCAGAATCGTGTCTATGTAGGATGCCTAAGAGAGAGTCAGAGAACGTCTCCTACGATCTCGAATAATCTTAATCCCAAGGATATGTCCAGCCTCTCCCAAATCCTTCATATCGAATTGCCTGGACAGCCATGCCTTTACGTCTGACAACACCTTCTTACTGTTGCCAATAAGAAGGATGTTATCTACGTAAAGTACGAGGAACACCACCATATCACCATCACGCCTGCGATAAACACACTGCTCATCCGGGCACTGAGTGAATCCATAGGACTGGATAACCTCATCAAAACGGATATTCCAAGATCTGGATGCTTGCTTATGTCCATAAATGGACCTCCTAAGCCTGCATACCTTGTGCTCTTGGCCCTTAACAATGAAACCCTCTGGTTGCTGCATAAAGATGGTCTCCTCAAGACTTCCATTACGGAAAGCTGTCTTGACGTCCATCTGCCAAATCTCATAATCCATATGAGCAGCTATGGCCAAGAGAATCCGGATTGACTTAAGCATAGCTACTGGGGAAAAGGTCACCTCATAATCGATCCCTTCTTTCTGAGTATACCCCTTCGCCATAAGCCTAGACTTGAAGGTCTCAACCCTCCCGTCAGATCCTCTCTTTCGCTTGTAAACCCATTTGCACCCAATAGGCCTAAATCCATCAGGTAGGTCTACCAGCTCCCAGAATTGATTTGAGTCAATAGAACCCATCTCCGCAATCATCGCTCTCTGCCAAGAATCTGCATCTTTATCCTGGAGAGCCTCATTGTAGTTAACTGGGTCTGGTTCATGAGCGCCAGGGATAAAGTCCGAAGACTCACCCAAACCCATGTACCTATCGGGCTGTCTCACAACCCTCCCACTACGATGAGGCGCAGCCTGTGCAAGAGCATCATCTGTGATAGTGTGTGCAGTCTCTTGTGGTGTGTCTTCCTGTACGTGTGCATCTAGAATAGTGGACTGACTTCTAAGCTCTTCCAATACTACCTTGCTGCTTGACTTGTGATCTAAAATATAGTCCTCCTCAAGAAATCTGGCATTGGTGCTGCTCACCACCTTCTGATCCTGAGGACTATAAAATAAACCACCTTCCGTTCCTTTGGGGTAGCCTATAAACAGCATAGTCTTGGATCTCTCCTCTAACTTGCCTGCATCTGCCTCTATCACATGTGCTGGACAACCCCATATTCTGAGATGTCTCAGACTAGGCTTTCGCCCATTCCACAACTCTGATGGGGTCGAAGGCACAGACTTAGATGGCACAAGGTTAAGGATAAAACATGTTGTCTCCAAGGCATAACCCCAAAACGAGGTAGGCAACTCACTGTAACTCATCATCGATCTAACTATCTCCATAAGAGTCCAATTCCTCCTCTCTGCTACACCATTCTGTTGGGGTGTGCCAGGTGCAGACAACTGGGTCTGAATACCCTCCTCTAATAAATAGGATCTAAATTCACTAGAGGGGTATTCGCCACCGCGATCAGATCGCAGGGCCTTGATACTCTTACCCAGATGGTTCTCCACCTCAGCCTTGAATTCTCTGAACTTACCAAAGCATTCAGACTTGTGGTGCATCAGGTATATGTATCCATATCTAGAGTAATCATCCGTGAAAGTCACGAAATACTCATAACCACCTCTAGCCTGAACTGACATAGGCCCACACACGTCAGAATGAATCAGCTCTAAAACCTCCTTGGCCCTATACCCCTTTGCCTTGAAAGGCCTCTTGGTCATTTTACCCTCTAAGTAGGACTCACAGGTCGAATAGCTGTCAATATCTAGTAAGTCAAAAGACCCACTCTTGACTAACCTTTGAATCCTACTAAGGTTGATGTGACCGAGTCTCAGGTGCCAAAGATAAGTCTGATTCAAAGGGGAAGACTCTTTTCTCTTATTATGATTCGGTGATGAGTTACTAATTTCTGTGTTTTGCATTACTGGGGAGTATGTCTTAATTAAAAACAAATTGTCAACCAATGTACCGGAACATATAAGTTTTTGGCCTTTTCAAATAAATATAGATCTATCAGAAAAAACACACTTATAACCATCCAAAACAAGTTTAGAAACTGAAAGTAAGTTCTTGCGAAAACTGGGTACATAAAGACAATCTTTCAACAATAAAGTAGAGTCCGAAAAATAAAGACAAATAACGCCCACTGCAGCAACAGAAACTCTGGTAGTATCCCCAAGGTACACCTACAACTCTCCCTCTCTAAGCAGCCGGGTCACTTGGAACCCCTGCAAAGAATTACAAACAAGATCAGTGGCTCCTGAATCCACACACCAAGTATCTGTGGGAATCGCCGCTAAACACGTCTCAGTGACTAGGGAAAATTTACACATACCTCGAGGCTTTGGGCAGTCCTTCTTCCAATGTCCCACTTTACCACATCTAAAGCATTTGCCTTTCGGCTTCTGCTTCTTGGCAATGACCGCCTTGGGTCCATGATCAGTTCCTGCTTTCCGGCCTCTCTTCCTCTTTTGCTTCCTAGCTTTGGGCCCAGCAGAGGAACCTGAGGGACCAACAGTAGCCAAGGCTTGCTTCTTCTCAGCGAATAGGCTCTCAGCAGACACCAATGCAGTCATGAGCTCAGAAAGTGAATATGAGAGATTTCCAATATTATAGTTGAATCTAAACTGCTCAAAACTGGGAGGCAAGCTCTGAAGGATGCTATCGACCTGGGTTTCCCCATCAATCTCATCTCCCAATACCTCAATCTCATTGATGCAACCAATAATGTCCAGTACATGATCTCTCACTGAAGTGCCCTCGGCCATCTTAGCATTTATGAGTTTCCTCATAGCTGACTGCTTGGCTGCCCTGCCCTGATGTCCAAACATCTCCCTGAGGTTGAGCATCATATCGTAGGCTGAGGTCATCTGCTGATGCTGGTGCTGCAATACACTCGACATAGAAGCCAAGATGTAGCACTTGGTCATCTCATCAGCCTTCTGCCACCTCGTATATGGCTCTCGCTGCTCAGGGGTGGCATCATCGCTGGGCTTAGGGGGACACTCCTCAGTAAGCACGTACTTGTAACCCTCAGCGAACATCCTCAAAAACAAATATAATCTTCTACCGACATCTCTCACACCGGGATTAACGCATGTCACGATAGGTGAACGTCTACGCTAACCCACATTCGTTCAAGAAGAATCGAAGTTCATTAATTTCATTATCTGACCAACGATCTTATGATCAATGAAATTAATAGTCGATAATTTTAGCCGTACCCAAAAATAGCGCCACCTCGATGGGAGGGATACTAAAAACGGTACACTAAGTGTATGCCATTACGTGACTTCTAAGTTTGTTACTTAGGATACTAATGCGCCTCGGATGGCGAGGGTGTCGCAACTTTCTCCAATTAAACTTACTATAGTCATCCCTTTAGAAATTCATTCTGGTGATATCCGTGGTTGAAAACTCATCCGATATGGAGGAAGGTCTAAGCCAGCACGCAAGTTTAACCACATCACCAATGAACCCGTAATGGAGGCCATGGGGATATTAACCAACCCGCTCCCACTTAGATATTTAAACTTGAGGATTTTTACATTTTAACATGCAATATCTTAACTATGGATATTCGCACCCATAAAACCGTTGGAGTTTTAATATGCGAATAATCTACCTTAGTTAATTGCACATTACCTTTTAAAAACATTTTGGTTTGGTTTTCATTCATGCAAAATAAAACGAAAATCACACAATCAACGAAAAGTCATAAATACGGGAAATTAAAATTAAATAAAATTTCCCGACTATTATGGCCTTCTCTATCGTTGATTCCTTAACGCCTCGGTGACACGTCCCGTCATGTCACTCCCACTCGTTATTTGGATTCCTCTCGATTCGCCCAGGTTTTCTCAGTTTTCTACGTAATTAGGAATCACCCAAAATTACGATTAAACCAAAACCCGCGAATATAAGTTACCCAAAATAATGTCTTCGTCATAGTACATAAATTCCTATATACAAAGGCATTTTCTAGGAATTTAAAGACGACATGATTAAATAAAATCCTACTACAAGATTTTTCTAATCCTACACGGCTTCCAGCTCGTGGTTATTACTATTACAGACATTTCCATTCAAAAAAAATATGAGCCCGGACATGTCCCGGGGTTTATGAATGAAAATTAAATTTCTACCATAATAGCCGGGAAATCAATAACCACCTGTTTATGCATTTCGACAAAAATAATAATGCCAAAATAAAGCTGTGTAATAAATCAAACAAGTATAAGACTGAAACCAATGCTCTGATACCAATTTGAAGGAAAATTGAACAAGCCCGGGCTAAATCGAAAACCTCACTTTCATGCAATGTATTCCAGAATCGAAAGCTTTCGACCAAGCTCAGGCTCAAATTAGTTTACCCATTAACGGATCTAGGCTTATACTTATTTAATTTATTAATCGGGACACAAAAAATTAAATCTTTAATAAAAGCGGAATTTAAAGATTCTACCTTTTGTAGCGAAGTCCCTTGCTTAAAGAAAAATCCAATCTTTGATTGCGATTCCAATAGAAATCCGAAGAATTACTCCGATACAAACTCCGAAATAGTGTGGGCTATTGTCTACGGAGTTACCCACTGCAAAATATAGAAATCCAAAGGAAACCTACTTCGAAAAACTCAAGAACTGATGAAACAGTTCTTGCCCAGAGACTTGCGCAGGGATGAACCGCCGGCCGCCTGCTGCCGTTCGGACTCCAGTCAATCAGCAGCTATCTTCCCGGCCACGATCTGCACGACCGTCCTCATGGATCACCAACCGGAGAAGAGATCTACGTGAGGATAAGCCGGATCAGCACCCCGGGTTGAAGAACTGCCGCTGGAATCCTGTCAAACCCACTACGCGAATAGCCTGCTGCGGACGAACAAGCTGCTGCGCACGAAAATCCTGGCGGCGGTCAGCTGTTCCCCAAGAGAAAATAATGTGCGACTTCTCCAAATTCGATGGGCTGAGTTTCTTTTCAAAGAAGAAAGCTTCCTAGTAAATTTCGAGAGAAAGCTTGACGAGGAAGACGAAGTTCTCTCTCTAGACTAGACTTTCTCATACTAGCCTTTTCTTGGCTATCAAGTTTCCTTAATTCTTTTCTTGCCCAATAAGTTGTATTTATAAGGAGCTTCTAAGGACACCTGATGGGCTCTCGAGTTAGGCCTTTTAATTTGACTTTCGTTGACAGCTAAGTCTTTCCTGACTAGTCAACTCCAATCGACCCATTTGAATTAATTTATTAAACCCACTTTGTTAATTTAATTTAATCGAACCCTTAGAATTAATTAATTCATATAGAATTAAGTTCATAATTTACTTTGTCGATTAAATATTAATTAAACCTTTAGGATTAATTAATTCACCTTGTCGATTAGTCAAATGCATAATCGGTCATACCACTAACGGACCAATTATGGAACTACCGCTCGAAAATGACTTTACATCGTGCCATTATGTTTTATTCTATCTCCCCACATTAAAGATCTAGTGCTCGTTGGTTTATTAATTTACTGACAAATTAATTCACCGACTTCTTGGTTTCCGAGATTAGTACCACTCGTCCTTTTATTATACTGAACATAAAGTTCACCGGCCGGGTTTAGTATAATAGACTTTACGAGCTCATCTCGGGAGCACTATCAACCCGGTGAACCGGTACTTGGATTCCTCCGACTAGCAATGGCACGTAAGAAGCTAAACACCGCATACACAACCTACCGAGGTATAGGCCTCAATTGACCGCACTCTTTGGCAAATCAAAGCATACAATATCCAACCCTCACACCCATCCTAATCTCGGGATTGAGAGACGGAATACTAGGACCGAATTGACTACGCCGATCAGTATAAGTCAATTCTATCCAAACTGGTCGTGCTCAATATGCCCCAGGCATATCCGTGTGATTTAAACTAGTTTAGATAAACTAATTTCCAAACCACACAATAACCTATACCGATAGTATGTTCAGACTATCTCGGTTATGAGCATACTTTTTATATATCAATACTTTAACCAATAACAGTATCTACTGTGTCTGTCCATACCCTGTTATCTAGTTCTATGATATAAAGGAACAAATTTATACCGAAACAAAATGATATGTCAACTGTGGATATTAGTTTTTGAGACAAGCCATAGCTTTTCTGTATTCAAAACTAACAAACGGGGCCATCGCACGAGCTAAGGTCCCCGGTCACACCAAAAGACCAAACGCATACTCAGAAGGTTTCACCTCTTTCGAGAATGTCGATCGAGAAGATGTGAAAGTGTGCAAAATAGGGTCAGACGATAATGTAGCAGATCCTCTCACAAAAGCTCTACCACAGTCAATGTTTGAGAGACGTGTAATAGAGCATGGTCATAAAATGTTTAGGACATAGCCCTTCAACAGGCAAGTGGGATATTGTTGGTGTATGTGCCCTTTTGAAGGGCTATATAGACATTTGTCGTTTGATTGATGATTTATCAGATGAGTTAATTTCATGAATATAATATTCTTGTGCATATTTGAATTCATGAAATCGATCCGCCAAAAGAAACACTCCATGGACTTTTAGATCATGAGTGTTTCTTTTGAGTAGTACTTGTACGAGGATCCTTAGACCAAAAATCACTGCATAGTCTTAGGTGAATTGTAGTGTGCTTTGACATACGCCTAACGGGACCGTAACAGGTTTCCAAGTACAGGTATGATTGGGTAGACTATGAGTCACGCTAAGATATGTAGGTGAAGTGATGGGACTACAAATCTCTCTTAAGTGGGAGATGATATCTTGGCCACTTGATAGTGAACTGAGAAGTGCATGGCCATGCCTGAGAAATGATAATTGTTATTATTTGCTCGAATAGAATCAGTGTCACTGAGAAATCAAGTAAGCGTTTAGCTAAATAAGGATGATGGTTCCATGCCTTATGTTAAACGGGATATCAATGTAGAGGACCGTACGTAGTATGCTCAGAAAGTTGTGTTGAATCACCATTCGACCCTCCATTCTGAATTGAGTAGTCATTATGTCTTGCTAGAGACCACTAATGACTTATGGATTAATTAATTAGATTTAATTATCTATTGCATATTTGGAATAGGCCTACAGGATCGCACATAAGAGGGTTCAATGATACAGAGCTGCCTGCACTAAGTATAATTGTTATACTTAGACAAATAGTATTTAATTAAATAGTTTAATAAGATATTATTGAGAAGTTCTGTGGTATTAATTAAGAGTTAATTAAGTACCCGGGAACAATTGAGATAGGCTGATAAATCAAAGGACGACCTAATTGCAATTGAGGTTCTTAATACATCAGCCTGATCCATGGGTCAATGGGTTGATTCATGGTTTTGGTAAAACCCAAGTCAGTAGAAAGTAATATTAAATTTAATATTACTTTTACATTTTATATATTTTATATTTAATAAAATATCTTAACTGACTTGCAGTATCTGACTCTCTATATATCTAGGATATGAGAGTCAGATATGAGAGAGGTTTTTTAGAAAAACAAAAAGAAAACAGTTTTACCAAAAACGATTCTCAACATTTTTCCCTCGCAAAAAGGGCTAGCACCTCTCTATGAGAATCCTGGTGCTTGAGTGTAGAGAGCTTCATCAAGGAAGAAACTTTTGGTGGTGATCAGCGTAACCGGAGCAGAAGGTTTGGACCAACATCAAACAAGGATCCAGGCGTGGCAACTGATTACGCTATGAGGGTAAGCTTTAGAAGCTTCAAACTTAGTTTTTAATTAAAACTAAAACAATCTATTAGGCTTTTCCGCTACAAGTTTTGAAAACTAGGCCTAATCGATCCCAACATGTGTGTCTCGTCACGTCACTCTGATAGATAGAGTCTTGGCTTTGGAAATCTCGAAACTGATAGTTTTGAATACAGAAAAGCTATGACTTGTATCAAAAACTAATATTCACAGATGACATATTCTATTATATCATAGAACCAGATAACGGGGTGTGGAAAGACACAGTAGATACCGTTATTGGTTAAAATATTGATATATAAAAAGTATGCTTGTAACTGAGATAGTCTGAACATACTATCGGTATAGGTTATCGTGTGGTTTGGAAATTAGTTTATCTAGACTAAATAAATCACACGGATATGCCCGGGGCATATTGAGCCTGACCAGTTTGGATAGAATTGACTTGTACTGATCGGAGTAGTCAATTCAATCATAGTATTTAGTCTCTCAGTCCTGAGATTGGGACGGGCGTGAGAGTTGGATATCGTATGCTTTGATTTGCCAAAGAGCACGGTCAATTGAGGCCTATACCTCGGTAGGTTGGGTATGCGGTGTTTAGCTTCTTATGTATCATTGCTAGTCGGAGGAATCCACGTACCGGTTCGTCGGGTTGATGGTGCTCCCGAGATGAGCTCATAAGGTTTATTATATAAATCTGGCAAGTGGACTTTACGTCCGGTATAATAACAAGGTCGAGTGGTACTAATCTCGGATACCAAGAAGTCGGTGAATTAGTTTGTCAATAAATTGATAAACCGACGAGCACTAGATCTTTGATGTGGGGAGATAGAAGAAAATATAGTGGCGCGATGTAAAGTCATTTTTGAGCGGTAGTTCCACAGGTAGTCCGATAGTGGTACGACTAATTATGTATTTGACTAATCGACAAAGTGAATTAATTAGTCATAAAGGTTTAATTAACATTTAATTGACAAGTGGATTAAGAAATTAATTCTATATAAATTAATTAATCCTAAGGGTTCGATTAAATTAAATTAACGAAGTGGGTTAAGAAATTAATTCAAATGGGTCGATTGGAGTTGATTAGTCTAGGAAAGACTAAGCGGTCAACGAAAGTCAAATTAAAAGGCCCAACTCAAAAGCCTACTAGGTCTCCATTGGAGCTCCCTATAAATAGAAAGCTTATGTCTTAAGAAACTTAAGAAAATCTTGCAAGACAACTTTGTTTTCCTCTTGAGTGAGAAAGTTCTAGAGAGAGACTCTTCTTCCTTCTTGAGTTTCTTTCAAAAACAAACTTGGAATCTCACTTTTCGATTTAAATTAAGCTTGAAAGATTAAAATTTTAGATAGCCCATCAATTTATTGAGTTGCCCACTGCTGGATTTTACATTTATTTTGCCGGATTATTCATTTCTTGGGCCAGACTGCTCGGTAGTTTTACATCTTGTCCGGCCGGTCATTTTTATCCACTCCAGGGTGCTTGATCCGGCTTGATTTGTGTTGATCTCTCCCTTGGGTTGGTGATCCTCAATCCCGACTGTCCAAATCGTGACTAGAGTTGAAGTGGGTTCGATTTTATTGGCGAGAAAAGTAGTGGGCAGCAATTTTTTGGGTTAAAGGTTTGATCTTTTGGGCAGATTTAATCTAATTGAGAGATTTTCTTTCGGGTTTATCATGGGCTTTGGTAGCACACCTCGATAGACTATTGCCCACGCAATATTTGAGGTTTCTTGGAGTTATCCATGGGATTTCGGTGGTTTCTTATTTGCGTGGACTTCGCTTCAAAGGTATAACCTTTATGTTTTTCGCTTTTAATTAAAGGTTGATTCTTTGTGCATTGTTTCTCGATTTAATAAATTAAATAAGTATAAGCCTAGATCCATTCAAAGGAAAATGAATTTGAGCTTTAGATTTGTCAAAAATTTCCGATTCCAGAATGCATTGCACGAAAGTGAGATTTTCGATTTAGCCTGGGCTTGTTCTGTTTTCATTCAGAAACAACCCCGAAAACACACCAGAAGACCTGCCACGCGCACAGCCCGAGCGTGCAGAACAAGCGTCGACTACGTACGCTAGGGCTGTAAATGAACCGAGCAGCTCTCGTGAGCAGCTCAGTCAAAGTTCAGCTCGAGCTCGGGTTGACCGAGTTAGAGCCATATGAGCCGAGTATCGAGCAAACCAAAAATAGGATCGAGCCTACCACGTCTCAGACAACTAGCACCACGTCTCAAAACACTAGAACCACGTCCAAAAAAGTCTACATCCAGACATGTGAATTTAAACTAATTTTTTCACAAAACATCTCAACTCGTCTTAGAACAACTAGAACCACATCTAAAAACGTCTACATCCATTCATGTGAATTTAAACTGATTTTTTTCACAAAGACAGTCTGCCACGTCTCAGAACAACTAGCATCAGGTCTCAAAACACTATAACCACGTCCAAAAACGTATACATCCAGACATGTGAATTTAAACTGATTTTTTCACAAAACATCTTAACTCGTCTTAGAACAACTAGAACCACGTCCAAAAACGTCTACATCCATTCATATGAATTTAAACTGATTTTTTTCAAAAAGACATCTACCACGTCTCAAAACACTAGAACCACGTCCAAAAACGTCTACATCCATTCATGTGAATTTAAACTAATTTTTTCACAAAACATCTCAACTCGTCTCAGAAAAACTAGAACCGCATCCAAAAACATCTACATCCATTCATGTGAATTTAAACTGATTTTTTTCACAAAAATAGTCCACCACGTCTCAAAACAATTAGCACCACATCTCAAAACACTAGAACCACGTCCAAAAACGTCTACATCCATGCATGTGAATTTAAACTGATTTTTTCACAAAACTTCTCAACTCGACTCAGAACAACTAGCACCACGTCCAAAAACATCTACATCCATTCATGTGAATTTAAACTGATTTTTTTCATAAAGACAGTCTACCACGTCTCAGAACAACTAGCACCACGTCCAAAAAAATCTACATCCAGACATGTGAATTTAAACTGATTTTTTCACAAAACATCTCAACTCAGAACAACTACAACCACATCCAAAAACGTCTGACGTGGACCGAAATGTGCATAATCTCTTATCTAAGGGTTTTGATTAGATAAAACAAATAAAACGGCTATACAATTCTTAGAAATGATCATGATCTCATATCTAAGAGTTGTAATGGGATAAAACAAATAAAATGACCATTCGACTCCTAGAAATGTTCATGATCTCTGATCTAAGAGTTTTGTTAAGATAAAGCAATTAAGATGACCGTATAACTCTTAAAAATGTTCATGATCTTGTAAGTAGGTGTTGTAATAAGATAAAACAAATAAAATGGTCATACAACTCTTAGAAATAGTTTTTTTGCATAAATTATACCATGTACCATGCGTGTTAATTTAAACTGATTTTTTTCACAAAGACAGTCCACCACGTCTCAGAACAACTAGCACCACGTCTCAAAACACTAGACCCACGTCCAAAAACGTCTACATCCAGACATGTGAATTTAAACTGATTTTTTCACAAAACATCTCAACTTGTCTCAGAACAACTAGCACCACGTCTAAAAATGTCTATATCTATTCCTGTGAATTTAAACTGATTTTTTTCACAAAGACAGTCTACCACGTCTCAAAACAACTAGCACCACGTCTTAAAACACTAGACCCATGTCCAAAAATGTCTACATCCAGACATGTGAATTTAAACTGATTTTTTCACAAAACATCTCAACTTGTCTCAGAACAACTAGCACCACATCCAAAAACGTCTACATCTATTCCTGTGAATTTAAACTGATTTTTTTTACAAAGACAGTCTACCACGTCTCATAACAACTAGCACCACATCTCAAAACACTACAACCCTGTACAAAAATGTCTACATCCAGACATGTGAATTTAAACTGATTTTTTCACAAAACATCACAACTCGTCTCAGAACAACTAGAACCACGTCTAAAAACGTCTACATCCATTCATGTGAATTTAAAAAGATTTTTTTCACAAAGACAGTCTACCACGTCTTAGAATAACTAGTACCACGTCTCAAAACACTAGAACCACATCCAAAAACGTCTACATCCAGACATGTGAATTTAAACTGATTTTTTCACAAAACATCTCAACTCGTCTTATAACAATTAGCACCACATCCAAAAATGTCTACATCCATTCATGTGAATTTAAACTGATTTTTTTCACAAAAACAGTCTACCCCATCTCAAAACAACTAACACCACGTCTAAAACAACTAGCACCATGTCCAATAACATCTACATCCAGACATGTGAAGTTAAACTGATTTTTTCACAAAACATCTCACATCGTCTCAGAACAACTAGCACCACGTCCGAAAATGTCTACGTCCATGCGTGTGAATTTAAACTGATTTTTTTCACAAAAATAGTCTACCACGTCTTAAACAACTAGCACCACGTCTCAGCCGAGTCATAAGCTGAGCTCGAGCTCGATAATTATTTGCCGAGCCGAGCTCGAGCACTGAGCAAGGGAGCTCGCCGAGCTCGAGCTCCATTTCTTATTACCGAGCTGAGCACGAGCAGGGCCCTACTCGGGCTTGGCTCGGCTCGGCTCGATTACACCCTTAACATGCGCAGCAGGCACGTGCGCCACACGCACGACGCTGCAACAGTACTAGTTAGCAAGGCGCGCCTTACTGTTATAGTTTTGTGGCAGCACCACTACTGCTGGCGCCATTTATGGTGTTGTGGCGAGTGCTGCCTATGATGAGTCACTGGCATTGCCATTCTCCAAGCCTCGGGTTTCCTACTTCGCTCCCACCCGTTATTTGGGCTTCTTGCAATTCACCTGGGTTTCTCGGTTTTCAATGCAATCCTTGGAATCACCCAAATTGTGATAAACCAAAACCCATGAATCCAAGTTGCCCACTGAAGGAAAACAGAACAAGCCCGGGCTAAATCAAAAACCTCACTTTCGTGCAATGCATTCCAGAATCGGAAGCTTTCGACAAAGCTCAGGCTCAAATTCATTTTCCCATGAACGGATCTAGGCTTATACTTATTTAATTTATTAATTTGACATCTAACACACAAAGATTGCACCTTTAATTTAAAGCGGAAAGATTAAAGGTTATACCTTTGAAGCGAAGTCCAACGCAATAAGAAAAACCAAATCTTTCTTGGTGATTACCACCGAAATCCAATAGATGACTCCAAGAAAACTTCAAATATTGCGTGGGCAATAATCTATCGAAGTGTACTCTCAAAGCCCACAAAAAACCCACAAGGAAATCTCTCAAGGCGGATTCAAAATACTCCCAAAAACTGGTCAAAAACCCAAAAACTGCTCCGCCTCTCACTACAAAAATTGCTCTTGCGGTTAAGAATTAAAACCATGGACCGCCTGAACTAAGCCACAACTCAGTCATGATCTAGACAAGGAGAGCTAGCGGATCACCAATCTATAGAAAGAGATCAACGCCAGCTTCCTCGAATCAAACAAGCGAAGCCAGAATTAAGAACCAGCGCCGGAAACACCTTGAACCGCAGCTGTCTGAGAGAAAACCAGCGAGAATCCGGCGAGCTTTATGAATAACCAACTAGAAGGTTTGATCTTTGGGTTGAATCCAATTCAAGGAGCAAGAAATCTAGTTCATTTTTTAAAGAAAACTTCAAGGGGAAGAAGTTCTCTCTCTATAACTTTCTTACTCTAAGAGGCAAGACTTGTCTTGCAAGATTTCCTTAATGTTTCTTTGGCCTTAAGTTTTCTATTTATAGGGAGCTCTAATGGAGACCTAGTGGGCTTTTGAGTTGGGCCTTTTAATTTGACTTTCGTTGACTGCTTAGTCTTTCCTAGACTAATCAACTCCAATCGACCCATTCAAATTAATTTCTTAACCCACTTTGTCAATTAAATATTAATTAAACCCTTAGGATTAATTAATTCACTTTGTCGATTAGTCAAATACATAATTAGTCATACCACTATCGGACTAACTATGGAACTACCGCTCAAAAATGACTTTACATCGCGCCACTATATTTTCTTCAATCTCCCCACATTAAAGACCAAGTGTTCATCGGTTTATCAATTTACTGACAAACTAATTCACCGACTTCTTGGTTTCTGAGATTAGTACCACTCAACCTTCTTATTATACCGGACATAAAGTCCACCGGCCGAGTTTAGTGTAATAAACCTTACGAGCTCATCTTGGGAGCATCATCAACCCGGTGAATCGGTACGTGGATTCCTTCGACTAACAACAACACGTAAGAAGCTAAACACCGCATATCCAACCTACTGACGTATAGGCCTCAATTGACCGCACTCTTTGGCAAATCAAAACATACGACATCCAACACTCACGCCCATCCCAATCTCGGGATTGAAAGACTGAATACTAGGACCGAATTGACTACGCCGATCAGTATAAGTCAATTCTATCCAAACTGGTCGTGCTCAATATGCCCCGGGCATATCCGTGTGATTTAATTAGTCTAGATAAACCAATTTCCAAACCTCATGATAACCTATACCGATAGTATGTTCAGACTATCTCAGTTACGAGCATACTTTTTATATATCAATACTTTAACCAATAACGGTATCTACTGTGTCTTTCCATACCCTGTTATTTAGTTCTATGATATAATGGAATAATTTAATACTAAAACAAAATGATATGTCATCTGTGGATATTAGTTTTTGATACAAGCCATGGCTTTTCTGTATTCAAAACTAACACTCACAACAACATCTTCGATTACAACAATTTTCCTAATGCAATGCATGATTTTCTAGGAAAATAAAATCGACAATTTACATAGAAAAAATCCTACTATAAATTTAATCTAATTCTACACGGCTTCCAACTCATGGTTTTACTATTATAAGCATTCATATAAAAAAATAACCTGGACATGTCCCGGAGTTTAATAAAATATAAACAAAAAATTGTAATAGTCGGGATAACAAACCACATGCAATGAAAAACCATGTAACAAATCGAACAAGTATAAAGCCAAAACCTTAACTCTGATACCAATTGAACGAATTATCTGTCTAGGCCCAATCAAAAATTTCCATATCGTGCAGAGCATCCAGATTTAGGAAACTTCCTCATGAACCCAAACGTTCGTGCAATTTGATTCAAACCTTGTTGAAATACCATTACACTTGATCGTGGTTTATCTTGATCAATTTGTCACGCAACAAAATAAATCTATTCAAAATGGAACAAAAAGATTTGACCTTTGAAGCGTGATCCTTAAGATTTCTCTTGTATAACTCTGAGACTTGTGCGTACGTTGTGTGGGAAATGATCTAACAAACAAACAAAATAAAACCCCGACAAAAAATTAGTTCACAATAATTCCTTTGAAAATAGGGTCTTACCGCCCTCAGAATCTCACGTCGAAAATTCCTCACCGTCGCTGCTGTCTACCATCGTTCGTCACCGCACACCGATCCTCGGATGCCACCGCTCACCAAACATTGGTGGCCACCGCTCGCTGGATTCGTCTCGAGTTCCATGCACGTCTGATTGAGCTTGTTGAGAGAAATTAAAGACTTTCTCTCTCAAGCTTTCTCACTCTAGAAACTTTCGGAACCACTTATTTAATTATTCTTTAATCCTTCCACGTCAAAGATATAGTGCTCGTCAATTTATTTATTTACTGATAAATTAATTAATCGACTTCTTCTCATCTGAGATTAGTACCATTTGACTTTATTACTATACCGGACATTGTTGGAGTTGAATAAATAAGTTATGCTTGTATTGTACTTTTTCCCAGTTAATATATCGATTTATGTTTTGGTTATATTTTGTTGTGCATTATTTGTCCATTTATACTATGTAGTTAGATGATGATGTTAGTTTTGAATACAAAAAAGCTATGGTTTGTATCAAAAACTAATATCCACAGTTGACATATCATTTTGTTTCGGTATAAATTTGTTCCTTTATATCATAAAACTAGATAACGGGGTGTGGAAAGACACAGTAGATACCGTTATTGGTTAAAGTATTGATATATTAAAAGTATGCTCATAATCAAGATAGTCTGAACATACTATCGGTATAGGTAATCGTGTGGTTTGGAAATTAGTTTATCTAAACTAGTTTAAATCACACGGATATGCCCGGGGTATATTGAGCATGACCAGTTTGGATAGAATTGACTTGTACTGATCGGCGTAGTCAATTCGGTCCTAGTATTCCGTCTCTCAATCCCGAGATTGGGACGGGCATGAGGGTTGGATATCGTATGCTTTGATTTGCCAAAGAGTGCGGTCAATTGAGGCCTATACCTCGGTAGGTTGGGTATGCGGTGTTTAGCTTCTTACGTGCCATTGCTTGTCGAAAGAATCCATGTACCGGTTCACCGGGTTGATGGTGCTCCCGAGATGAGCTCGTAAGGTCTATTATACTAAACTCGGCCGGTGAACTTTATGTTCGGTATAATAAAAGGACGAGTGGTACTAATCTCGGATATCAAGAAGTCGGTGAATTAATTTGTCAGTAAATTGATAAACCGAAGAGCACTAAATCTTTAATGTGGGGAGATAGAATAAAATATAATGGCGCGATGTAAAGTCGTTTTCGAGCGGTAGTTCCATAATTAGTCCGTTAGTGGTACGACTGATTATGCATTTGACTAATCGACAAGGTGAATTAATTAATTCTAAAGGTTTAATTAATATTTAATCGACAAAGTGAATTAAGAAATTAATTCTATTTGAATTAATTAATTATAATGGTTCGATTAAATTAAATTAACAAAGTGGGTTAAAGAAATTAATTCAAATAGGTCGATTGGAGTTGATTAGTCGGGAAAGACTTAGCGGTCAACGAAAGTCAAATTAAAAGGCCTAACTCGAGAGCCCATTAGGTCTCCTTAGAAGCTCCTTATAAATATCCTTGTTTGGTAAGAAAGACATTAAGGAAACTTGAAGGCTAAGAAAAGTCTAGAAAGAGAAAGTCTAAGTCTAGAGAGAGAACTTTGTCTTCCTCATCAAGTTTTCTCTCAAATTCGACTAGGATAGCTTTCTCTTCTTCGGGAAACTCAAGCCCATAGATTAATTAGAGCAGCCCATTGTTTATCATCGATTTTTCTATCAGTTTTTTGGCTTGATCAGACCAGCCGCTGCTGTGATTTTTGCAGCGGTAGTACGGACCGATCACCAGGCGCAGATTTTGCTGCTGTCCGGTTTCTTCCAGGGCTGGTTCATGGTTGCTCGCTACACTGGTCCGCCGACTTGGCTATCTACCTTTGAGCCCGCGTACAGATCGTGATCGAGTGATTAAGATTTCGGTTTCTTGGTTTAATTTGGAAGAACATCTGCTGTTTTTTTTTTTTTTTGAAAACTTGCGCAGGAAGTAATTGGGCAGCTCTAATTATTGGGCAGATTTGATTTTTCCAAAGTGGGTTTCCTTTGGTTTTCTTTATTTTGCCGTGGGTAACTCCGTAGATAATAGCCCACACTATTTTGGAGTTGGATCGAAGTAATTCTTCGGATTTCTATTGGAATCGCTATCAAAGATTGGATTTTTCTTTAGGCAATGGACTTTGCTACAAAAGGTAGAATCTTTAACATTCCGCTTTAATTAAAGATTTAATTTTTTGTGTCCCGATTAATAAATTAAATAAGTATAAGCTAAGATCTATTCATGGGTAAACTAATTTGAGCCTGAGCTTGGTCAAAAGCTTCCGATTCTGGAATGCATTGCACGAAAGTGAGGTTTTCGATTTAGCCCGGGCTTGTTCTGTTTTCCTTCAAATTGGTATCAGAGCGATGGTTTCGGTCTTATACATGTTTGATTTATTACACGGCTTTATTTTGGCATTGTTATTTTTGTCGAAATGCTTAAACAGGTGGTTATTAGTTTCTTGGCTATTATGGTAGAAATTTACTTTTCATTCATAAACCCCGGGACATGTCCGGGCTTGTATTGTTTTTGAATGGAAATGTCTGTAATAGTAATAACCACGAGCTAGAAGCAGTGTAGGATTAGAAAAATCTTGTAGTAGGATTTGATCTAATCATGTCGTCTTTAAATTCCTAGAAAAACGCCTTTGTATATAGGAATTTTTTAATTATGACGAAGACGTTATTTTGGGTAACTTATATTCGCGGGTTTTGGTTTCTCATAATTTTGGGTGATTCCTAATTACATAGTAAACCGAGAAAACCCAGGCGAATCGAAAGAAATCCAAATAACAAGTGGGAACGAAATGACGGGACGTGTCACCGAGGCGTCAAGGAATCAACGATAGAGAAGGCCATAATAGTCGGGAAATTTTAGTTCTTTTAAATTTCCCGTATTTATGTCTTTTCGTTGATTGTGTGATTTTTGTTTTATTTTGCATGAACGAAAACCAAACGAAAATGATTTTAAAAGGTAATGTGCAATTAACTAAGGTAGATTATTCGCATATTAAAACTCCAACGGTTTTATGGGTGCGAATATCCATAGTTAAGATATTGCATGTTAAAACAAAAAATCCTCAAACTTAAAAATCTAAGTGGGAGCGGGTTGGTAAATATCCCCATGGCCTCCATTACGGGTTCATTGGTGATGTGGTTAAACTTGCGTGCTGGCTTAGACCTTCCTCCCTATCGGATGAGTTTTCAACCACGGATATCACCGGAATGAATTTTTAAAGGGATGACTATAGTGAGTTTAATTGGAGAAAGTTGCGACACCCTTGCTATCCGAGGCGCATTAGTATCCTAAGTAACAAACTTAGAAGTCACGTAATGGCATACACTGAGTGTACCATTTTTAGTATCCCTCCCATCGAGGTTACGCTATTTTTGGGTGCGGCTAAAATTATCGACTATTAATTTCATTGATCATAAGATTGTTGGTCAGATAATGAAATTAATGAACTTCGGTTCTTCTCGAATGAATGTGGGTTAGCGTAGACGTTCACCCATTGTGACATGCGTTAATCCCGGTGTGAGAGATGTCGGTAGAAGATTATATTGGTTTTTGGAGGATTTTCAATATTTTCAAAAAGTATACTGAAACTTGAATTGTTTATTTTTCAGTTGATATGTCGTTCAACCCGCTAGCTGTCATTTTGAACCAAAACAAACTCACCGGTCCAAACTATATTGACTGGAAACGTAACCTAGACATTGTCCTTACCGTTGAGGGTTACAAGTACGTGCTTACTGAGGAGTGTTCCCCTAAGCCCAGCGATGATGCCACCCCTGAGCAACGAGAGCCATATACGAGGTGGCAGAAGGCTGATGAGATGACCAGGTGCTACATCTTGGCTTCTATGTCAAGTGTACTGCAGCACCAGCATCAGCAGATGACCTCAGCCTACGATATGATACTCAACCTCAGGGAGATGTTTAGACATCAGGGCAGGGCAGCCAAGCAGTCAGCTATGAGGAAACTCATGAATGCTAGAATGGCTGATGGCACTTCAGTGAGAGACCACATACTGGAAATGATAAGCTGTATCAATGAGATTGAGGTATTGGGAGGTGACATTGATGGGGAAACCCAGGTCGATATCATCCTTCAGAGCTTGCCTCCTAGTTTTGAGCTGTTTTGGTTGAACTATAATATGGGGAATCTCTCATATTCACTTTCTGAGCTCATGACTGCATTGGTGTCTGCTGAGAGCCTATTCGCAGAGAAGAAGCAAACCTTGGCTACTGTTGGTCCCTCAGGTTCCTCTGCTGGGCCCAAAGCTAGGAAGTAAAAGAGGAAGAGAGGCCGGAAAGCAGGAGCTGATCATGGACCCAAGGCGGGCATTGCCAAGAAGTAGACGCCGAAAGGCAAATGCTTTAGATGTGGCAAAGCGGGACATTGAAAGAAGGACTGCCCAAAGCCTCGAGGTATGTGTAAATTTTCCCTAGTCACTGAGATGTGTTTAGCGGCGATTCCCACAGATACTTGGTGTGTGGATTCAGGAGCCACTGATCACGTTTGTAATTCTTTGCAGGGGTTCCAAGTGACCCGGCTGCTTAGAGAGGGAGAGTTGCAGGTCTACCTTGGGGATACTACCAAAGTTTCTGTTGCTGCAGTGGCAGCTGTTTGTCTTTATTTTTCAGACTCTACTTTATTGTTAAGAGATTGTCTTTATGTACCCAGTTTTCATAAAAACTTACTTTCAATTTCTAAACTTGTTTTGGATGGTTATAAGTGTGTTTTTTCTGATAGATCTATATTTATTAGAAAAGGCCAGAAACTTATATATTTTGGTACATTGGTTGACAATTTGTTTTTAATTAAGACATACTCCCCAGTAATGCAAAACACATAAACTAGTAGCTCATCCGAATCATAATAAGAAAAAAGAGTCTTCCCCTTTGAATTAGACTTATCTTTGGCACCTGAGACTAGGTCACATCAACCTTAGTAGGATTCAAAGGTTGGTCAATAGTGGTATTTGGACTTACTAGATATTGACAGCTATTCGACCTGTGAGTCCTGCTTGGAGGGTAAAATGACCAAGAGGCCTTTCAAGGCAAAGGGGTATAGGGCCAAGGAGGTTTTAGAGTTGATTCATTCTGACGTGTGTGGGCCTATGTCAGTTCAGGCTAGAGGTGGTTATGAGTATTTCGTGACTTTCACGAATGATTACTCTAGATATGAATACATATACCTGATGCGCCACAAGTCTGAATGCTTTAGCAAGTTCAGAGAATTTAAGGCAGAGGTGGAGAACCATCTGGGTAAGAGTATCAAGGCCTTGAAATCTGATCACGGTGGTGAATACCTCTCTAGTGAATTTAGATCCTATTTGTCAGATGAGGGTATTCAGAACCAGTTGTCTGCACCTGGCACACCCCAGTAGAATGGTGTAGCAGAGAGAAGGAACAGGACTCTTATGGAGATGGTTAGATCGATGATGAGTTATAGTGAGTTGCCTATCTTGTTTTGGGGTTATGCCTTGGAGACAACATGTTTTATCCTCAACCTTGTGCCATCTAAGTATGTGCCTTCGACCCCATCAGAGTTGTGGAATGGGCGAAAGCCTAGTCTGAGACATCTCAGAATATGGGGTTGTCCAGCACATGTGCTCGAGGTAGATGCAGGCAAGTTAGAGGCGAGATCCAAGGCTATGCTGTTTATAGGCTACCCCAAAGGAACGAGAGGTGGTTTATTTTATAGTCCTCAGGATCAGAAGGTGGTGATCAGCACCAATGCCAGATTTCTTGAGGAGGACTATATCTTAGATCACAAGTCAAGCAGCAAGGTAGTATTGGAAGAGCTTGTAAGTCAGTCCATTATTCCAGATGCACAAGTACAGGAAGATACACCACAAGAGACTGCACACACTATCACAGATAATGCTCTTGCACAGGCTGTGCCTCGTCGTAGTGGGAGGGTTGTGAGACAGCCCGAGAGGTACATGGATTTGGGTGAGTCTTCGGACTTTATCCCTGGCGCTCATGAACCAGACCCAGTTAACTACAATGAGGCTCTCCAGGATAAAGATGCAGATTCTTGGCAGAGAGCGATGATTGCTGAGATGGGTTCTATGGACTCAAATCAAGTCTGGGAGCTGGTAGACCTTCCTGATGGGTTTAGGCCTATTGGGTGCAAATGGGTCTACAAGCAAAAGAGAGGATCTGACGGGAGGGTTGACACCTTCAAGGCTAGGCTTGTGGCGAAGGGGTAGCTATGCTTAAGTCAATCCAGATTCTCTTGGCCAGAGCTGCTCATATGGACTATGAGATTTGGCAGATGGACGTCAAGACAGCTTTCCTTAATAGAAGTATTGAGGAGACCATCTTTATGCAGCAACCAGAGGGCTTCATTGTTAAGGGCCAAGAGCACAAGGTATGCATACTTAGGAGGTCTATTTATGGACTTAAGCAAGCATCCAGATCTTGGAACATCCATTTTGATGAGGTTATCCAGTCCTATGGATTCACTCAGTGTCCGAATGAGCAGTGTGTTTATCGTAGGCGTGATGGTGATACGGTGGTGTTCCTCGTACTTTACGTAGATGACATCCTTCTTATTGGCAATAGTAAAAAGGTGTTATCAGACGTAAAGGCATGGCTGTCCAGGCAATTCGATATGAAGGATTTGGGAGAGGCTGGACATATCCTTGGGATCAAGATTATTCGAGATCGTAGGAGATGTTCTCTGACTCTCTCTCAGGCATCCTACATAGACACGATTCTGGCCCGTTTTAACATGCAGAACTCCAAAAAGGGTTCACTACCTTTCAGGCATGGGGTGCATTTGTCTAAGGAGCAGTGTCCTAAGACTGCTGAGGAGATAGATGCCATGAAGACGGTACCCTATGCTTCTGCAGTGGGTAGCCTCATGTATGCTATGTTGTGTACAAGGCCTGATATTTGCTTTGTCGTTGGCATGGTTAGCAGATATCAGAGTAACCCTGGGAAGGATCACTGGGAGGCAGTAAAATGCATTCTCAAGTGCTTGAGCAGGATGAGAGATTATGTCCTAGTTTATAGAGCGCAGGAGCTTGTACCATTGGGTTATACAGATTCGGACTTTCAAGGTAATTTGGACAAGAGTAAGTCTCCCTCTGGGTTTGTGTTTACTCTAGGAGGTGGAGCCATAGTATGGAGAAGTGTCAAGCCAAAATGCGTGGCGGACTCCACCATAGAGGCTGAGTGCGTTGCCTCTTCAGAGGCAGTGAAAGAGGCTGTATGGCTCCGGAGCTTCCTGATGGACTTAGATGTGGTTACTGAGTTGCCTAGGTCTATCACAGTTTATTGTGATAACAATGGTGCAGTTGCTAACTCGAGGGAACCACGAGCCCATAAGGCGAGTAAACACATAGAGTGTAAGTACCACCTGATACGAGAGATCGTAAAGAGGGGAGACGTGATCGTGGCTAAGATAGCATCAGATGACAACCTTGCAGATCCTTCACCAAGCCATTGACCCCAAAGATTTTTTAAAGACATGTGGAGGGCATGGGAGTCAGATTCATAAGGGAGCCATGTGAGTGAGCTTAAAGGCATTCTGGAGATTTCATTATGACAGCAGTGTAATAGCGGGTTGGACAGTTTTTGTACTTCTTAGCATAGCTTTGAGTATTAGTGGGAGATTGTTAGTTTTGAATACAGAAAAGCTATGGCTTGTATCAAAAACTAATATCCACAGTTGACATATCATTTTGTTTCGGTATAAATTTGTTCCTTTATATCATAGAACTAGATAACGGGGTGTGGAAAGACACAGTAGATACCGTTATTGGTTAAAGTATTGATATATTAAAAGTATGCTCGTAACCGAGATAGTCTGAACATACTATCGGTATAGGTTATCATGTGGTTTGGAAATTAGTTTATCTAAACTAGTTTAAATCACACGGATATGCCCGGGGCATATTGAGCACAACCAGTTTGGATAGAATTGACTTCTACTGATCGGCGTAGTCAATTCGATCCTAGTATTCCGTCTCTCAATCCCGAGATTGGGACGGGCGTGAGGGTTGGATATCGTATACTTTGATTTGCCAAAGAGTGCGGTCAATTGAGGCCTATACCTCGGTAGGTTGAGTATGCGGTGTTTAGCTTCTTACTTGCCGTTGCTAGTCGGAGGAATCCACGTACCGGTTCACCGGGTTGATGGTGCTCCCGAGATGAGCTCGTAAGGTCTATTATACAAAACCCGGCCGGTGAACTTTATGTTCGGTATAATAAAAGGACGAGTGATACTAATCTCGGATATCAAGAAATTGGTGAATTAATTTGTCAGTAAATTGATAAACCGACGAGAACTAGATCTTTAATGTGGCGAGATAGAATAAAATATAATGGCGCGATGTAAAGTTGTTTTCGAGCGGTAGTTCCATAATTAGTCCGTTAGTGGTACGACTGATTATGCATTTGACTAATCGACAAGGTGAATTAATTAATCCTAAAGGTTTAATTAATATTTAATTGACAAAGTGAATTAAGAAATTAATTTTATTTGAATTAATTAATTCTAAGGGTTCGATTAAATTAAATTAACAAAGTGAGTTAAAGAAATTAATTAAAATAGGTCGATTGGAGTTGATTAGTCAGGAAAGACTTAGCGGTCAACGAAAGTCAAATTAAAAGGCCTAACTCGAGAGCCCATTAGGTCTCCTTAGATGCTCCTTATAAATATCCTTGTTTGGCAAGAAAAACATTAAGGAAACTTGAAGGCTAAGAAAAGTCTAGAAAGAGAAAGTCTAAGTCTAGAGAGAGAACTTTGTCTTCCTCGTCAAGTTTTCTCTCGAAGTCGACTAGGATAGCTTTATCTTCTTCGGGAAACTCAAGCCCATAGATTAATTAGAGCAGCCCATTGTTTATCATCGGTTTTTCTGTCATTTTTTGGCTTGATCGAACCAGCCGCTGCTGTGATTTTTGCAGCGGCAGTACGGACCGATCGCCAGGCGCAGTTTTTGCTGCTGTCCACTTTCTTCCAGGGCTGGTTCTTGGTTGCTCGCTACACTGGTCCACCGGCTTGGCTATCTAGCTTTGAGCCCGCGTACAGATCGTGATCGAGTGATTAAGATTTCGGTTTCTTGGTTTAATTTGGAAGAACAGCTACTGTTTTTTTTTTTTAAAACTTGCGCAGGAAGTAATTGGGCAGCTCTAATTATTGGGCAGATTTGATTTTTTTGAAGTGGGTTTCCTTTGGTTTTCTTTATTTTGCCGTGGGTAACTCCGTAGATAATAGCCCACACTATTTCGGAGTTGGATCGGAGTAATTCTTCGGATTTCTATTGGAATCGCTATCAAAGATTGGATTTTTCTTTAGGCAAGGGACTTTGCTACAAAAGGTAGAATCTTTAACATTCCGCTTTAATTAAAGATTTAATTTTTTGTGTCCCGATTAATAAATTAAATAAGTATAAGCTAAGATCCGTTCATGGGTAAACTAATTTGAGCCTGAGCTTGGTCGAAAGCTTCCAATTCTGGAATGCATTGCACGAAAGTGAGGTTTTCGATTTAGCCCGGGCTTGTTCATTTTTCCTTCAGATGAGGTGTCTTGTGTGACACAGTAGATCTCATCATTGGTTAAAAGACATAATATATAAATGAGGTTCGTAACCGAGACAGCTTTGGACAAACTGTCGGTTTAGGTTATTATATGATTCGAATAATTAGTTTGTCTAAACTAATTAAATCATATAGATATGCCTGGGGCATATTAAACTTGACCAATAGGAATGATTTGTCTTGTACTTAATTAATAGACAAATCGTTCTTGGTATTCTATCTCTTAATCCCTAGACTCGAGCGGGCGTGAGGATTAGACATAGTGTACTTTGATCTGCTAATGGGTGAGGTCAATTGTGACCAATAGTCTCGGTGAAGGAAAACTGAACAAGCCCGGGCTAAATCGAAAACCTCACTTTCGTGCTATGCATTCCAGAATCGGAAGCTTTCGACCAAGCTCAGGCTCAAATTAGTTTACCCATGAACGGATCTAGGCTTATACTTATTTAATTTATTAATCGGGACACAAAAAATTAAATCTTTAATTAAAGCGGAACTTAAAGATTATACCTTTTGTAGCGAAGTCCCTCAATTAAAGAAAACCAAATAAAATCTGCTGCGATTTCCACAAGAAATCCAATCAATTCTCCAATACAAACTCCGAGATAGTGTGGGCTATCTTCTACGGAGTTACCCACGAGCAATGGAACAAAACCCAGAAACTTGCTCCGGAAGAAAACCCAAAAAATAAACTGCCCAAAACCCTAAACTGTACTACGCAGCTTTGCCGGCCAAAATATAATCTGCCCACCGGAAAAACAGCTTCTTTAATCCCGATCTAGACAACTGAGTTCATGGATCACTCCAATAGGAAGATCAAACATGAAATCCAGTCGGTTCTGGGCATTAAACAAAACGGTCGCCGGGTTTTAAGAAGAACGAAAACCCACTGCGCAGCTTCGAACGGAAATCTGCTGCGCAAGTTCGGCCGGCAGTTTGCTGCGCGTTTTTGATCGGTCGGACTGGTTGGGACTGGTCTGGGCAAGCTAAAGGCTAAGTCTTCCGGAGGAGAAAGGTTATCTTGGTCGACTTCGAGAGAAAACTTGACGAGGAAGACACGTTCTCTCTCTAGACCAAACTTTCTCTTTCTAGCCTAACTTGGCTGCCAAGTTTCTTAATGTTTTGGCTGCCCATTATGTTGTATTTATAGTAGCTCGATTGGAGACCTAATGGGCTCTCGAGTTAGGCCTTAAAATTTGACTTTCGTTGACCGCTAAGTCTTCCCGACTAATCAACTCCAATCGACCCTTTTAAATTAATTTATTTAATCCACTTTGTTAATTTAATTTAATCGAACCCTTAGAATTAATTAATTCAAAATAGAATTAATTTCTAAATTCACTTCGTCGATCAATTATTAATTAAACCCTTCGGATTAATTAATTTACCTTGTCAATTAGTCAAACGCATAATCGGTCGTACCACTAACGGACCAATTATGGAACTACCGCTCGAAAACGACTTTACATCGCGCCATTATTATTTCTTCTATCTCCC
This sequence comes from Knoxia roxburghii, assembly GCA_030378225.1. Taxonomy (NCBI): domain Eukaryota; kingdom Viridiplantae; phylum Streptophyta; class Magnoliopsida; order Gentianales; family Rubiaceae; genus Knoxia; species Knoxia roxburghii. The sequence goes on from CM059418.1 coordinate 16,042,060, forward strand.
CACATTGAAGATCTAGTGCTCGTCGATTTATCAATTTACTGACAAATTAATTCACCGACTTCTTGATTTCCGAGATTAGTACCACTCGACCTTTTATTATACCGAACATAAAGTTCACTGGCCAGGTTTAGTATAATAACCTTACGAGCTCATCTCGGGAGCACCATCAACCCGGCGAACCGGTACGTGGATTCCTTCGACTAGCAACGGCACGTAAGAAGCTAAATACCGCATACCTAACTTACCGAGGTATTGGCCTCAATTGACCTCACTCTTTGGCAAATCAAAGCACACGACACTCAACCCTCACGCCCGTCCCAATCTCGGGATTTAGAGACGGAATACTAGGACCGAATTGACTACGCCGATCAGTACAAGTCAATTCTATCCAAACTGGTCATGCTCAATATACCCCGGGCATATCTGTGTGATTTAAACTAGTCTAGATAAACCAATTTCCAAACCACACAATAACCTATACCGATAGTATGTTCAGACTATCTCGGTTATGAGCATACTTTTAATATATCAATACTTTAACCAATAACGGTATCTACTGTGTTTGTCGACACCCCGTTATCTAGTTCTATGATATAAAGGAACAAATTTATACTGAAACAAAATGATATGTCATCTGTGGTTATTAGTTTTTGATACAAGCCATAGCTTTTCCGTATTCAAAACTAACAATCTCCCACTAATACTCAAAGCTATGCTAAGAAGTACAAAAACTGTCCAACCCGCTATTACACTGCTGTCATAGTGAAATCTCCAGAACACCTTTAAGCTCACTCACATGGCTCTCTCAAGAATCTGACTCTCATGCCCTCCACATGCCTCTCAAAGACCTTTGGGGTCAATGGCTTGGTGAAAGGATCTGCAAGGTTGTCCTCTGAAGCTATCTTGGCCACGATCACGTCTCCCCTCTTTACGATCTCTCGTATCAGGTGGTACTTGCGCTCTATGTGTTTACTCGCCTTATGGGCTCGTGGTTCCCTTGAGTTAGCAACTGCACCATTGTTATCACAATAAACTATGATAGACCTAGGCAACTCTGGAACCACATCTAAGTCCATCAGGAAGCTCCTGAGCCATACAGCCTCTTTCGCTGCCTCTGAAGCGGCAACGTACTCAGCCTCCATTGTAGAGTCTGCCACGCATTTCTGCTTGACACTCTTCCATACTATGGCTCCACCTCCCAGAGTAAACACAAACCCAGAGGTAGACTTACTCTTGTCCATATCTCCTTGAAAGTCCGAATCTGTGTAACCCAATGGTACAAGCTCCTGCGCTCTATAAACTAGGACATAATCTCTCGTCCTGCGCAAGTACTTGAGAATGCATTTTACTGCCTCCCAGTGAGCCTTCCCAGGGTTACTCTGATATCTGCTAACCATGCCAACAGCAAAGCAAATATCAGGCCTCGTGCACAACATAGCATACATGAGGCTACCCACTGCAGAAGCATAGGGTACCGCCTTCATGGCATCTATCTCCTCAGCAGTCTTAGGACACTGCTCCTTAGACAAATGCACTCCATGCCTGAAAGGTAGTGAACCCTTTTTGGAGTTCTGCATGTTAAAACGGGCCAGAATCGTGTCTATGTAGGATGCCTGTGAGAGAGTCAGAGAACGTCTCCTACGATCTCGAATAATCTTGATCCCAAGGATATGTCCAGCCTCTCCCAAATCCTTCATATCGAATTGCCTGGACAGCCATGCCTTTACGTCTGACAACACCTTCTTACTGTTGCCAATAAGAAGAATGTCATCTACATAAAGTACGAGGAACACCACTATCTCACCATCACGCCTGCAATAAACACACTGCTCATCCGGAGACTGAGTGAATCTATAGGACTGGATAACCTCATCAAAACGAATGTTCCAAGATCTGGATGCTTGCTTAAGTCCATAAATGGACCTCCTAAGCCTGCATACCTTGTGCTCTTGGCCTTTAACAATGAAGCCCTCTGGTTGCTGCATAAAGATGGTCTCCTCAAGACTTCCATTAAGGAAAGCTATCTTGACGTCCATCTGCCATATCTCATAATCCATATGAGCAGCTATGGCCAAGAGAATCCGGATCGACTTAAGCATAGCTACCGGGGAAAAGGTCTCCTCATAATCGATCCCTTCTTTCTGAGTATACCTTTTCGCCATAAGCCTAGCCTTGAAGGTCTCAACCCTCCCGTCAGATCCTCTCTTTCGCTTGTAGACCCATTTGCACCCAATAGGCCTAAACCCATCAGGAAGGTCTACCAGCTCCCAGACTTGATTTGAGTCCATAGAACCCATCTCAGTAATCATCACTTTCTTCCAAGAATCTGCATCTTTATCCTGGAGAGCCTCATTGTAGTTAACTGGGTCAGGTTCATGAGCACCAGGGATAAAGTCCGAAGACTCACCCAAACCCATGTACCTCTCGGGCTGTCTAATAGCCCTCCCACTACGACGAGGCGCAGCCTGTGTAAGAGCATCATCTGTGATAGTGCGTGCAGTTTCCTGTGGTGTGTCTTCCTGTACGTGTGCATCTGGAATAGTGGACTGACTTCTAAGCTCTTCCAATACTACCTTGCTGATTGACTTGTGATCTAAAATATAGTCCTCCTCAAGAAATCTGGCATTGGTGCTGACCACCACCTTCTGATCCTGAGGACTATAAAATAAACCACCTCTCATTCCTTTGGGGTAGCCTACAAACAGCATAACCTTAGATCTTGCCTCTAACTTGCCTGCATCTGCCTCGAGCACATGTGCTGGACAACCCCAAATCCTGAGATGTCTCAGAGTAGGCTTACGCCCACCCCACAACTCTACTGGGGTCGTAGGCACAGACTTAGATGGCACAAGGTTGAGGATAAAACATGCTGTGTCTAAGGCATAACCCCAAAACGAGGTAGGCAACTCACTGTAACTCATCATTGATCTAACCATCTCCATAAGAGTCCTGTTCCTCCTCTCTGCTACACCATTCTGCTAGGGTGTGCCAGGTGCAGACAACTGGGTCTGAATACCCTCCTCTGACAAATAGGTCCTAAATTCACTAGAGAGGTATTCGCCACCGCGATCAGACCGCAGTGACTTGATACTCTTACCCAGATGGTTCTCCACCTCTGCCTTGAATTCTCTGAACTTGCCAAAGCATTCAGACTTGTGGCGCATCAGGTATATGTATCCATATCTAGAGTAATCATCCGTGAAAGTCACGAAATACTCATAACCACCTCTAGCCTGAACTGACATAGGTCCACACACGTCAGAATGAATCAACTCTAAAACCTCTTTGGCCCTATACCCCTTCGCCTTAAAAGGCCTCTTGGTCATTTTACCCTCCAAGCAGGACTCACAGGTTGAATAGTTGTCAATATCTAGTAAGTCCCAAGACTCACTCTTGACCAACCTTTGAATCCTACTAAGGTTGATATGACCTAGTCTCAGGTGCCAAAGATAAGTCTGATTCAAAGGGGAAGATTCCTTTCTCTTATTATGATTTAGTGATGAGTTACTAGTTTCTGTGTTTTGCATAACTGGGGAGTAAGTCTTGATTAAAAACAGATTGTCAACCAATGTACCGAAACATATAAGTTTCTGGCATTTTCTTATAAAAATCGAACCATCAGAAAATACACACTTATAAGCATCCAAAACAAGTTTCGAAACTGAAAGCAAGTTCTTTCGAAAACTAGGTACATAAAGACAATCCTTCAAATATAAAATAGAGTCTGAAAAGTAAAGACTAATAACTCCCACTGCAGCCACAGAAACTCTGGTAGTATCCCCAAGGTAGACCTGCAACTCTCCATCTCTAAGCAGCCGGGTCACTTGGAACCCCTGCAAAAAATTACAAACGTGATCAGTGGCTCCCGAATCCACACACCAAGTATCCGTGGGAATCGCCGCTAAACACGTCTCAGTAACTAGAGAGAATTTACACATACCTCGAGGCTTTGGGCAGTCCTTCTTCCAATGTCCTGCTTTGCCACATCTGAAGCACTTTCCTCTCGGCTTCTGCTTCTTGGCAATGCCTGCCTTGGGTCCATGACTGGCTCCTACTTTCTGGCCTCTCTTCCTCTTTTGCTTCCTGGCTTTGGGCCCAGCAGAGGAACCTGAGGGACCAACAGTAGCCAAGGCTTGCTTCTTCTCAGCGAAGAGGCTCTCAGCAGACACCAATGCAGTCATGAGCTCAGAAAGTGAATATGAGAGATTCCCCATATTATAATTCAATCGAAACTGCTCAAAACTGGGAGGCAAGCTCTGAAGGATGATATCGACCTGGGTTTCCCCATCAATCTCACCTCCCAATACCTCGATCTCATTGATGCAACCAATCATGTCCAATACGTGATCTCTCACTGAAGTGCCCTCAGCCATCTTAGCATTCATGAGTTTCCTCATAGCTGACTGCTTGGCTGCCCTGCCCTGATGTCCAAACATCTCCCTGAGGTTGAGCATCATATCGTAGGCTGAGGTCATCAACTGATGTTGGTGTTACAGTACACTTGACATGGAAGCCAAGATGTAGCACCTGGTCATCTCATCAGCTTTCTGCCACCTCGTATATGGCTCTCGCTGCTCAGGTGTGGCATCCTCACTGGGCTTAGGGGGGCACTCCTCAGTGAGCACGTACTTATAACCCTCGGCGGTTAGGACAATGTCCAGGTTTCGTTTCCAATCAATGTAATTATGACCGGTGAGTTTGTTTTGGTTCAGAATGACAGCTAGCGGGTTGAACGACATATCAACTGAAAATAATGAAAAAACATGTCTCAGTATACTTTTCAAAAATATTGAAAAATCCTCAGAAAAGAAATATAATCTTCTACCGACATCTCTCCCACCGGGATTAACGCAGGTCACGATGGGTGAACGTCTACGCCAACCCACATTCGTTCGAGAAGGACAAAAGTCCATTAATCTCATTATCTGACCAACGATCTTATGGTCAATGAAATTAATAGTCGATAATTTTAGCCGTACACGTAAATAGCGTTACCTCGATGGGAGGGATACTATAAACAGTACATTAAGTGTATGCCATTACGTGACTTCTAAGTTTGTTACTTAGGGTACTAATGCGCCTCGAATGGCGAGGGTGTCGCAACTTTTCCCAATTAAACGCACTATAGTCATCCCTTTAGAAATTCATTCCAGCGATATCTGTGATTGAAAACTCATCCGATGGGGAAGCCGTTTAACCACATCGCCAATGAACCCGTAATGGAGGCCATGGGGCTATTAACCAACCCGCTCCCACTTAGATTTTTAAAATAATTTCAATTCGCCCTAGTTTTCTCGGTTTTCCATTTCGATTTTCTACGTAATTAGGAATCACCCAAAAATTACGATAAACCAAAATCCGGGTTTTCTCGGTTTTCTACGTAATTAGGAATCACCCAAAATTACGATAAACCAAAACCCCACGAAATTAGGAATCACCCAAAATTACGATTAAACCAAAACTTGCGAATATAATTAAGTTTGAGGATTTTTACATTTTAACATGCAATATCTTAACTATGGATATTCGCACCCATAAAACCGTTGGAGTTTTAATATGCGAATAATCTACCTTAGTTAATTGCACATTACCTTTTGAAAAAACTTTTGGTTTGAATTTCGTTCATGCAAAATAAAACGAAAATCACACAATCAACGAAAAAATCATAAATACGGGAAATTAAATAAAATAAAATTTCCCGACTATTATGGCCTTCTCTATCGTTGATTCCTTGACGCCTCGGTGACACTTCCCGTCGTGTCGCTCCCACTCGTTATTTGGATTCCTCTCGATTCGCCCGGGTTTTCTCGGTTTATTCCGTAATTAGGAATCACCCAAAATTACAATAAACCAAAACCCGCGAATATAAGTTACCCAAAATAACGTCTTCGTCATAATACAAAAATTCCTATATACAAAGGCGTTTTTCTAGGAATTTAAAGACGACATGATTAGATCAAATCCTACTACAAGATTTTTCTAATCCTACACGGCTTCCAGCTCGTGGTTATTACTATTACAGAAATTTCCATTCAAAAATAAAACGAGCCCGGACATGTCCCGGGGTTTATGAATGAAAATTAAATTTCTACCATAATAGCCGGGAAACCAATAACCACCTGTTTATACATTTCGACAAAAATAATAATGCCAAAATAAAGCCGTGTAACAAATCAAACAAGTATAAGACCGAAACCAACGCTCTGATACCAATTTGAAGGAAAACTGAACAAGCCCGGGCTAAATCGAAAACCTCACTTTCGTGCTATGCATTCCAGAATCGGAAGCTTTCGATCAAGCTCAGGCTCAAATTAGTTTACCCATGAACGGATCTAGGCTTATACTTATTTAATTTATTAATCGGGACACAAAAAATTAAATCTTTAATTAAAGCGGAACTTAAAGATTATACCTTTTGTAGCGAAGTCCCTCGATTAAAGAAAACCAAATAAAATCTGCTGCGATTTCCACAAGAAATCCAATCAATTCTCCAATACAAACTCCGAGATAGTGTGGGCTATCTTCTACGGAGTTACCCACGAGCAATCGAACAAAACCCAGAAACTTACTCCGGAAGAAAACCCAAAAAATAAACTGCCCAAAACCCTAAACTGTACTACGCAGCTTTTCCGGCCAAAATATAATCTGCCCACCGGAAAAACAGCTTCTTTAATTCCGATCTAGACAACTGAGTTCATGGATCACTCCAATAGGAAGATCAAACATGAAATCCAGTCGGTTCTGGGCATTAAACAAAGCGGTCGCTGGGTTTTAAGAAGAATGAAAACCCACTGCGCAGCTTCGAACGGAAATCTGCTGCGCAAGTTCGGCCGGCAGTTTGCTGCGCGTTTTTGATCAGTCGGACTGGTTGGGACTGGTCTGGGCAAGCTAAAGGCTAAGTCTTCCGGAGGAGAAAGGTTATCTTGGTCGACTTCGAGAGAAAACTTGACGAGGAAGACACGTTCTCTCTCTAGACCAAACTTTCTCTTTCTAGCCTAACTTGGCTGCCAAGTTTCTTAATGTTTTGGCTGCCCATTATGTTGTATTTATAGTAGCTCGATTGGAGACCTAATGGGCTCTCGAGTTAGGCCTTAAAATTTGACTTTCGTTGACCGCTAAGTCTTCCCGACTAATCAACTCCAATCGACCCTTTTAAATTAATTTATTTAATCCACTTTGTTAATTTAATTTAATCGAACCCTTAGAATTAATTAATTCAAAATAGAATTAATTTCTAAATTCACTTCGTCGATCAATTATTAATTAAACCCTTCGGATTAATTAATTTACCTTGTCAATTAGTCAAACGCATAATCGGTCGTACCACTAACGGACCAATTATGGAACTACCACTCGAAAACGACTTTACATCGCGCCATTATTATTTCTTCTATCTCCCCATATTAAAGATCTAGTGCTCGTCGATTTATCAATTTACTGACAAATTAATTCACCGACTTCTTGATTTCCGAGATTAGTACCACTCGACCTTTTATTATACCGAACATAAAGTTCACTGGCCAGGTTTAATATAATAACCTTACGAGCTCATCTTGGGAGGACCATCAACCGGGCGAACCGGTACGTGGATTCCTTCGACTAGCAACGGCACGTAAGAAGCTAAATACCGCATACCCAACTTACCGAGGTATTGGCCTCAATTGACCTCACTCTTTGGCAAATCAAAGCACACGACACTCAACCCTCACGCCCGTCCCAATCTCGGGATTTAGAGACGGAATACTAGGACCGAATTGACTACGCCGATCAGTACAAGTCAATTCTATCCAAACTGGTCATGCTCAATATGCCCCGGGCATATCTGTGTGATTTAAACTAGTCTAGATAAACCAATTTCCAAACCACACAATAACCTATACCGATAGTATGTTCAGACTATCTCGGTTATGAGCATACTTTTAATATATCAATACTTTAACCAATAACGGTATCTACTGTGTTTGTCAACACTCCGTTATCTAGTTCTATGATATAAATGAACAGATTTATACTGAAACAAAATGATATGTCATCTGTGGTTATTAGTTTTTGATACAAGCCATAGCTTTTCTGTATTCAAAACTAACACTCGGTAGGTTGGGTGCGCGTGTTTAGTTGCTTGGTGTATTACTGCTTGTCGAAAAGAAACCATGTACCGATGCATCCGGGGTGATGGTGCTCCTGAGATGAGCTCGTAATGTTTATTATACTAAACCCAGCTGGTGGACATATGTCTAATATAGTAAAAAGGTCGAGTGGTACTAGTCTCAGAATTAAAGAAGTTAATTAATTAATTTATCAGTAAATTAATAAATTAACGAGCACTATATCTTTGATGTGGGGAGATTATGAATATAAATTAATTAAGTTGTTCCGAAAGCAATTCTGGTGTAGGATGGTAGTGCCAAAATTAATCCGTTAGTGGTACGATTAATTTTGTAATGGGTTAATTAAATAGGTTGAATTAATTAATTGATTAATTATTTCTTAGGGTTAATTGAGTAATTAACAAAGTGGAATTATTTAATTAATTAATTAAGTCTTAAGTTTTAATTAGAATTAGAAAATCCTAGAGATTAGGAATCTAGTAGGATTTGGTTTATCCTATCAGATTGGTTACCTAATTGGATTTGGAAACTAATTAATTACCTAAACCCATTAGGAAGACCAATTCTAAACCAACTTGGGGTCTCTCTTGTAACTCTATATATAGACAAGGGATTAGCTATTCTACAATATACAATTCATAAGTTTTCAAGACAAGAAAACTTAGAGAGAGAAAAATTGTCTCACTAAATTCGGATTTCATAGGCTTAAGGCAGCTGAAATTTTCTTCAAAATTTTGGAAGCAACGTGTAGCTTTCTCTCTCTCTCCGGGTGGTGCGTGAATTGTACGCGCCAGGTGCAGCGGTGCTGAAATTTTTCTGGCAGGTGGATTGTAGTGATTAGCTGATCAAATTGCTCGTTAGATTGCTGCCCACACAGCATACAAGCAAAGTCTTGAGGCATACAAGAGAATCACCTAAGTATACGCTTCAATAGGTAATTATTATTCTTCCGCTTTTAATTAAGAATTTTTGTTGCGTGATAAATTGAATGAGTGCAAACCCAGATCCTGCACAATGTTATTTCAAAAGGGTTGGAATAGCGATTGTGCTAGCGTCTAGGCCTGGCAAAAAATTCCGATTCTGGAATGCATAGCACGAAAGTGAGTTCGGGCTAGGTCCGGGCAAATAATCTTTCAATTGGTATCAAAGCCTAGTTTTTGGGTATTGTGCTTGTTTGATTTATCGCATGGTTTTATTTGCAGGTGGTTAAGAAATCCTGATTATTATGATTACGTTTGTATGGGTTTTAATTAAACTCCGGGACATGTCCGGATTTGATTTTATTATGAATAGTTGTGATAGTATAACCACGTGCTGGAAGCCGTGAAGGATTAGATCAAATCTGTAGTTGGATTTTTTCTATATAATTTTGATTATTTAATTTTCCTAGAAAGCCTTGTAGTAAGAGAATTAATTTTTGTAATTGAAGGCGTTATGGTTGGCAACTTGAATTCATGGGTTTTGGGTTATCGTTAATTAGTAGAAACTCAAGAAAACCCAGAACGAATTGTAAGAAGACCAAATAGCATAGAAGAAGCGAAGGACGGATTGGTGGCAGGGGGTGGCACCGACGACAACTCGCCGACAGGAGCCGCTGCCAGCAACCGCTGGGAAGCGGCAGCACCACTGCCACGCTTGCTGCGCCAGTGCGCGGCAGTAGGCGTGGTAGCAGCTGCTGCTCGCAGCAGAAGGGCCACGCCTTGCACGTGCTGCTCGCAGCAGAAGGGCCACGCCTTGCACGTGCTGCGCTTGTGCGGCCCATTTGGGTCACATTCTGGCCCATTTTTTCCTCCAGTTTTTGTTTTTTGTAGTTCAAGACTCTTTCTATCGAGTTACGTGACGGGACACGAGATCAAGGCAAAAGATGAAAGCGATTAAAACCATAATAGTCAGAAATTTTTTTTTTGCATTTATTTCACATATTTATTATTTTAATTTTTGTGCTTTAATTTTCATGTTGTATTTTAGATGCATGATTTTAAAGCATGATGGTTTTATGGTTGCATATAACTTAGGGTTTGTTAATTGCATGTTAAAATCGAAAAAACCTCAATTTAGAAATCTAAGTGGGAGCGGGTTGGTTTAATATCCCCAAAGCCACCATTACGAGTTCATATGCGATGTGGGTGGGCTTGCACATTGGCATTAGGGCCTTCCTCCATTCGGATGAGTCCAACCACGAGATCGATAGATTATGAATTTCTGAGTAAGATAACTAGGGTAATTTTAATTAGGAGAAAAGCGATACCCTTTCCATCTGAGGTGCACTATCCTGAGGTAACAAGCTCAGAAGTCACGTAATGACACACACTTAGTGTACGATCTGTAGTATTCCTCCCATCGAGGTTACGCTGCTTATTTGTTCGGCTAAAAGTACCGACTATTAGCTACATTGATCAATAGATCATTTGGTCAGATAGTGTAGTTAATAAACTTGGTTCTTCTCAAACTAATGTGGGTTAGCGTAAAAGTCCACACTATCGTGGCTTGTGAGAATCCCGGTGAATGAGATGTTGGTGGATTAAAATTATTGTTTTGAGGGAAGTTAATAATTGTTAGAATTTTCTTGTTTTTGAAATTCTAGATTTAAATAACTGAAACATTGTCGGTTTATTTATTTTACAGTATTCGATATGGCATTCAACCCCTTAGCTGCTATATTGAAAGACAATAAGTTAACTGGAACTAACTATGTCGACTGGAGTCGTAGGTTGGACATTGTCTTGATGGCATAGCAGTATAAGTTTGTGCTCACCAAAGTATGTCCAGATGTGCCTAACGAGGACTCTCCTCAAGAGGATAGGGATGCCTATGCCAGGTGGAGAAAAGCAGATGAGATGGCGTGGTGCTATATTTTGGCCTCTGTGTCAAATGTGCTGCAACATCAGCTTCATCCCATGGTCTCTGCCTTCAACATGATGGCTCACCTGAGGGAGATGTTCGCTCATCAAGGCAGGACTGCTAGGCAATCAGCCATGAGAAAGTTGATGAACATTAAAATGGCTGAGGGCGGATCGGTGAGAAATTATGTGCTTCACATGATCAGTAACATCAACGAGATAGAGGTGTTGAGAGGTGAAATTGACCCAGAAAGTCAGATAGATATCATTCTCCAGAGCTTACCCTCTAGTTTTGTGCAGTTTCGGGTTAATTATAATATGAATCAAAGAGTTTACACCCTACCCGAGCTCTTAACTGATTTGGTGTCTGCCAAAGGCATGTCACAGCGAAGGCTTCAAGTTCTTTTCCTGTGCCTAAAGGCAAAAAGAATAAGAAGAAGAAGAATGCCAAGAAACTTACTGCTAAGCCCGATATCGCAAAGAAAATCAAGCCGAAAGGTAAGTGTTTCAGGTGCAGGAAAATGGGACACTGGAAAGTGGATTGTCCAAAGCCTAAAGGTATGATAGTTTCTGCCCCAATTACTGATATATGTTTAGTGGTGATTCCCACAGATACTTGGTGTGTGGATTCAGGCACCACTGATCATGTTTGTAATTCTTTGCAGGGGTTCCAAGTAACCCGGAAGCTTAGAAAGGGTGAGCTGGACATCTACATGGGTGACACTACAAGAGTGTCAGTAGAAGCAGTGGGAGTAGTCATTCTGAATTTCAAAAATTCTAGATTAGAGTTAGTTAATTGTCTTTATGTATCGAGTTTTAGAAATAACCTTATTTCGGTTTCTAAACTCTTAAAGAACGGTTATAAGTTTATTTTTCTGATGATTTTGTACTTATTAGAAGAAATGAAAAACTTATTTGTTCTGGTTCATTGGCTGACAATTTGTTTGTGGTTAATTCTAACTCCCCTATTGTGCAAAACATAGAAACAGATAGCTCTTTATCTAACATTAATAAGAGGAAGAAACCTTCTGAAATGAATCAAACCTATCTTTGGCATCTCAGGCTAGGTCATATAAACCATAGTAGGATTCAGAGGTTGGTCAATGATGAACCTTTAGGTTCATTAGAGATTGACAGTTATTCAACCTACGAATCTTGCTTGGAGGGTAAAATGACCAAGAGACATTTTAGGGCAAAAAGTTATAGAGCCAAAGAAGTACTAGAGTTGATTCATTCTGACTTGTGTGGACCTATATCGGTCCAAGCACGAGGTGGGTTTGAGTATTTCGTGACTTTCACGGATGACTACTCAAGATATGGGTACATTTACCTAATGCGTCATAAGTCCGATTGCTTTGGCAAGTTCAAAGAGTTTCGGGCAGATGTGGAGAAGTATCATGGTAAGAGTATCAAGACACTGTGATCAGATCGTGGTTGGGAGTACCTGTCCCACGAATTTCGAGAATACCTCAGTGAGGTAGGAATTCAATCTCAGTTGTCTGCACCTGGCACGCCACAGCAGAACGGTGTAACAGAAAGAAGGAATCAAACTCTCATGGAAATGGTTAGGTTGATGATGAGCTATAGTGATTTGCCAAGTTTGTTCTGGGAATATGCCTTAGAAACAGCGATGTATATTCTTAATCTTGTACTATCTAAAACCGTGCCTTCAACCCCAGTAGAGTTGTGGAACGGGCGAAAGCCTAGTCTAAGACATCTCAGAATTTGGGGTTGCCCAGCACATGTGTGTTGGAATTGAATACATAAGCTATGCTTGTGTTGTACTTTTTCCCAGTAATATATCGATTTATGTTTCGGTTATAATTTGTTGTGCATTAATTGTCCATTTATATTATGTAAGTAGATGATGAGGTGTCTTGTGTGACACAGTAGATCTCATCATTGGTTGAAAGACATAATATATAAATAAGGTTCGTAACCAAGACAGCTTTTGGCAAACTGTCGGTTTAGGTTATTATGTGATTCAGATAATTAGTTTGTCTAAACTAATTGAATCATATAGATATGCCCGGGGCATATTGAACTTGACCTTTAGGAATGATTTGTCTTGTACTGATTTAATAGACAAATCGATACTTGTATTCTATCTCCTAATCCCTAGACTCGAGCGGGCATGAGGATTAGACATAGTGTACTTTGATCTGCCAATGGGTGAGGTCAATTATGGCCAATAGTCTCGGTGGGTTGGGTGCACGTGTTTAGTTACTTGGTGTGCTGCTGCTTGTCGAAAGGAAACCATGTACTGGTGCGTCCGGGGTGATTGTACTCCCAAGATGAGCTCGAAATGTTTATTATACTAAACCCGGCCGGTGGACTTATGTCCGGTATAGTAAAAAGGTCGAGTGGTACTAGTCTCGGAATTAAAGAAGTTAATTAATTAATTTATCAATAAATTAATTTATAATTAACGAGCACTATATCTTTCATGTGGGGAGATTAATGAATATAATTTAATTAAGTTGTTCTGGAAGCAATTCTGGTGTAGGATGGTAGTGCCAAAATTAATCCGTTAGTGGTACGATTAATTTTGTAATGGGTTAATTGAATAAGTAGATTTAATTAATTAATTGGTTAATTATTTCTAAGGGTTAATTCAGTAATTAACAAAGTGGAACTATTTAATTAATTTCTAAGGGTTAATTAAGTAATTAACAAAGTGGAATTATTTAATTAATTAATTAAGTCTTAAGTTTCAATTGGAATTAGGAAATCCTAGAGATTAGAAATCTAGTAGGATTTGGTTTATCCTATCAGATTGATTACCTAATTGGATTTGGAAACTAATTCATTACCTAAACCCATTTGGATTTAGACCAATCGTAAACCAACTTGGGGTCTCTCTTGTAACTCTATAAAAGGGATTAGCTATTCAAGACACATAATTCCATAAGTTTTCAAAACAAGAAAACTAGAGAGATAAAATCCTAGAGAGAAAAAATCTTCTCTCTCAAAGTCGAATTTTAAAGGAATATAGGCGGTTGGTTTTCTCCTTTATTTGTCCGAATTTTAGGCCTTGGTTTTATACCAGCTGCGAATAATTTTCTCTCTCTCCGGGCAGTGCGTTTGCAGTACGTGCTAGGTGCGGAGGTGCTGGATTTTTCTAGCAAGTGGAGTTGTGGTGATAGCTGATCAATTGGCTTCTGGATTGTTGCCCACACAACAATAATTCATAGTCTTGAGGCATACAAGAGAATCACCAGGTGCACGCTTCAAAGGTATTTTTCTGAGGTTCCGCTTTAATTAGAAATTTTTGTTGCGTGGTAAATCGAGCAAGTGCAAACCCAGATCATATGTGGCAATCCTTTTAATGTGCTTAAGGCAGATGCGGCTAAGTTAGATGCAAGAACAGAATTAATGTTGTTTGTAGGATATCCTAGGCGAACAAAAGGTGGTCTGTTTTATAGTTCTAAATATCAGAAGGTGGTGGTTAGTACCAACGCTAGATTTTTGGAGGAAGACTGTATCCTAGATCACAAGCCCAAGAGTAAGATTGTATTAGAAGAGCTTAGGAAACAAACTAATAATCATGATGCACCTGCACAAGTAGATACATCACATGCTGCACAAGGGATCACAGATGATGCGCCTACACAGGTGGTGCCTCGTCGTAGTGGGAGGGTTGTAAGACAGCCCGACAGGTTCATTGGCGTGGGAGAGGCATTAGACCCAGTCCGAGTTAAATACAATGAGGCTCTCAGAGATAAAGATGCAGAATCTTGGCATAAGGCAATGATATCCGAGATGGGGTCAATGGACCACAATCAAGTCTGGGAGCTTGTGGACCTGCCTGATATGTTTAAGCCCATTGGATGCAAGTGGGTCTACAAACGTAAGAGATGACCTGACGGAAAGGTGGAAACCTTTAAAGCTAGGCTGATGGCTAAGGGGTATACTTAGAAAGAGGGAATTGATTATGAGGAAACCTTATCCCCAGTAGCCATGCTTAAGTCGATCCGAATTCTCTTGGCCATAGCTGCTCATTTAGATTATGAGATATGGCAGATGGATGTCAAGACAACTTTCCTAAATGGAAGTCTTGATAAAACCATCTTCATGCAGCAACCAGAGGGATTCGTTGAAAAAGGCCAAGAGCATAAGATTTGCAGGCTTAAGAGGTCCATTTACGGACTTAAGTAGGCATCCAGATCTTGGAACATCCGGTTTGATGAGGTAATCCAGTCCTATGGATTTACTCAGTGTCCAGATAAGCAATGTGTGTACCACAAACGTGATGGAAACTCAGTGGTGTTTCTTGTGTTTTACGTAGATGACATTCTATTGATTGGCAACAACAAAAAAGTGTTATCAGATGTAAAGGCATGGTTGTCCAAGCAGTTTGATATGAAGGACTTAGGGGAAGCAGGACATATCCTTGGGATCAAGATAATTTGAGATCATAGGAAATGTTCGTTAACGCTCTCCCAAGCTTCATATATAGATACGATTCTGGCCGTTTTGACATGCAGAACTCCAAGAAAGGTTTTTTACCTTTCAGACACGAAGTGCATCTGTCTAAGGAACAGTCTCCGAAGACTGTTGAAGAGATAGAGGCCATAAAGACAGTTCCTTATGCTTTAGCAGTAGGAAGTCTCATGTATTCCATGTTGTGTACGATGCCTGATATCTGTTATGTCGTTGGCATTGTAAGCAGATATCAGAGTAACCCTGGGAAGGCTCATTGAGAGGCAGTAAAATGCATTCTCAAGTATTTGCGCAGAACAAAAGACCAAGTGTTGGTCTATCAGGCACCTGAGCTGGTACCCCGAGGTTACACAGATTCAGATTTCCAAGGCGACAGGGACAATAGCAAGTCTACATCAGGGTATGTGTTTACTCTAAGAGGTGGAGCCATAGTTTGGTGGAGTGTCAAGCAGAAATATGTGGCGGACTCTGCCATGGATGCTGAATACGTTGTCGCATCAGAGGCAGCGAAGGAAGCAGTATGGCTCAAGAACTTCCTAGTGGACTTAGATATGATTCCTGGTTTGCAGAAGTCTATCATGGTGTATTGTGATAACAACGGTGCAGTAGCAAACTCGAAGGAACCACGAGCCCACAAGGCGAGTACACATATACAACGCAAGTACCACCTGATACGAGATATCGTAAAGAGGGAAGATGTGGTCGTGACTAAGATAGCATCAGAGGATAACCTTGCAGATCCGTTCACGAAAACATTGACTTCAAAAGTCTTTGAGGCTCACGTGGAGGGCATGGGGATCAGATACTTATGAGAGTCATGCCATTTTTTTTTTAGATATATAATAGCAGATTGTATTTGAGTTGAATGTAGTTGTATACTTAAAGCACAGCTTAAGTATTAGTGGGAGATTGTTGGAGTTGAATACATAAGCTATGCTTGTATTTTACTTTTTCCCAAGTTAATATATCGATTTATGTTTTGGTTATATTTTCTTATGCATTATTTGTCCATTTATATTATGTAGTTAGATGATGAGGTGTCTTGTGTGACACAGTAGATCTCATCATTGGTTAAAAGACATAATATATAAATGAGGTTTATAACTGAGACAGCTTTGGACAAACTATCGGTTTAGGTTATTATGTGATTCGGATAATTGGTTTGTCTAAACTAATTGAATCATATAGATATGCCCGGGGCGTATTGAACTTGACCAATAGAAATGATTTGTCTTGTACTGATTTAATAGACAAATCATTCTTGGTATTCTATCTCTAAGTCCCCAGACTCGAGCGGGCATGAGGATTAGACATAGTGTAATTTGATCTGCCAATGGGTGAGGTCAATTGTGGCCAATAGTCTCGGTAGGTTGGGTGCGCGTGTTTAGTTGCTTGGTGTGCTGCTGCTTGTCGGAAAGAAACCATGTACCGGTGCGTCCGGGGTGATGGTGCTCCCGAGATGAGCTCGTAATGTTTATTATACTAAACTCGGCCGGTGAACTTATGTCCGGTATAGTAAAAAGGTCGAGTGGTACTAGTCTCAGAATTAAAGAAGTTAATTAATTAATTTATCAGTAAATTAATAAATTAACGAGCACTATATCTTTGATCTGGGGAGATTATGAATATAAATTAATTAAGTTGTTCCGGAAGCAATTCTGGTGTAGGATGATAGTGCCAAAATTAATCCGTTAGTGGTACAATTAATTTTGTAATGGGTTAATTGAATAGGTTGAATTAATTAATTAATTAATTATTCCTAAGGGTTAATTGATTAATTAAAAAAGTAGAATTATTTAATTAATTAATTAAGTCTTGAGTTTCAATTAGAATTAGGAAATCCTAGAGATTAGGAATCTAGTCGGATTTGGTTTATCCTATCAGATTGGTTACCTAATTGGATTTGGAAACTAATTAGTTACCTAAACCCATTAGGAAGACCAATCCTAAACCAACTTAGGGTCTCTTTTGTAACTCTATATATAGACAAGGGATTAGCTATTCCACAATATACAATTCATAAGTTTTCAAGACAAGAAAATCTAGAGAGAGAAAATCTTAGAGAGAGAAAAATTCTCTCACTAAATTTGGATTTCATAGGCTTAAGGCAGCCGAAATTTTCTTCAAAATTTTAGCAGCAACGTGTAGCTTTCTCTTTTTCTGGGCGGTGCGTGAATTGTACGCGTCAGGTGCAGCGGTGCTGGAATTTTTCTGGCAGGTGGATTGTGGTGATTAGCTAATCAAATTGCTCGTTGATTGCTGCCCACACAGCATACAAGCAAAGTCTTGAGGAATACAAGAGAATCACCTAAGTATATGCTTCAATAGGTAATTCTTATTCTTCCGCTTTTAATTAAGAATTTTTGTTGCGTGATAAATCGAATGAGTGCAAACTCAAATCCTGCGCAATGTTATTTCAAAAGGGTTGGAATAGCGATTGTGCTAGCGTCTAGGCATGGCCAGAGATTCCGATTCTGGAATGCATAGCACGAAAGTGAGTTTCTTGCTAGTCCCGGGCAGATAATCTTTCAGACATAAGTCCACCGATCGGGTTTAGTATAACACGTTTTACGAGCTCATCTCGAGAGCACATCACCCTGGATGCACCAGTACATGGTTTTTTTCGACAAGCAACAACGCAACAAGCAACTAAACACACCACCGAACCTACCGAGAATATAGGCCTCAAGTGACCGCACTCATTGGCAGATTAAAGTACATTATGCTTAATCCTCATGCATGTTCTAGTCTAGGGATTGAGAGATAGAATACAAATTTCGAATTAACTACTTAAGAACAGTACAAGTTAATTCAATCTTTAATCGGTCATGCACATCTATATGATTCAATTAGTTTGTACAGATCAATTTCAGAATCACATAATAACTTAAACTGACAATGTTTCCAACACTGTCTCAGTTACGAGCTTTATTTATATATCATGACTTTAACCAATGATGAGATCTACTATGTCACACCAAACACCTCATTATCTAGTCATACGATATACGAGGACATCATATATAAAAAATAAAATAATTTAACTAAAACATTCAATCGATATAGAAACTGAGAAATAGTTTTCGTACAAGCAAAGCTTTCAGTATTCAAACCAACAATATGTATAATGGATGTTAAAAATAATTATAATATGTACAGTTCAGTTCGGCCAGAACGACCGGTTTCACAGCCTAATTCGTTGGCCAAACTATTTTACGGTATGTAAAATTTTCAAACTGTTCGGCCTATAAATATATATTTAAATCAGTCAAACTAGAAAAAATGGTTTGGTTTGGCTGGTTTAGACGTTTTTGTCCAAAGTGTGTATACCCCTAGATGAAACCAACCAAGTTGAATCTTGCCCAAAAGATTGCAGTTCTAATTTGAAAATAAAAATGTCTTCCAGATTGATTCTTTAGCAACACAATCCATGGAATAATCCTATCAGCAGCCACTGAAGACAAGAAAAATGGCGGACGGAAAGAAGAAGAAGACGTAGAGAATGAGACGCAAATTAATTAAGAATTTTTCTAAGGGTGAATATTTCATTTTTGCCCTTTAAGAAACTAACAGAATTTATATCGGTTCAATTTTCCGTCAGGTCACACATAGATACTCAATGGAATTATGAGAAGTAATACATTTTAAGAGTTTAATGGGTAATTAGTTAAGCTAAAAATTTTGATGGCCAAAAGTATACTATCCAATAAGTTGAGTGACCTGTGAGGTTTTTAACCCTTTATAATATTATATTTATATATATTATCATTATATATTATTTCATCTCGATTTTGAATTTCTCAGCAAACCAAACATCAAAAATTGTAGTGATTCCAAATAGCTAAACCCATACCCATTCCCATTTGTATCATACCCATCCCGATTCCGATTCTCAACTATTTTACCAAACGCTAGTTATTATATCATATACCCACTAGGTACATGTACCTAGTAAATAGTAGAAATATCACCACTCTCACTATAAGAGAGTTAAATCCACGCGCCTCTTATTCTTCTTCAAAAATCCACTTTCTTCTTCTTCTTCAAAAATCACTTCTTCTTCTTCTTCGTCGCACTCCTTTCGAAACCGCATTCAATCAAATATTCATCCAAACACAGATTCAACAGGGATAGACGATTGTATTTTTCGACGAACAACACCAAATACAATGAGAGAATCACTTCTTCTTCTTAAAAAATACTTATTCTTCTTAAAAAATCACTACATCATAAAGTATGAACTGCATTTGATGCATTTACGAAACCTTATTTTCACAATTTGATATTGGGTAATGTATTAATGATGTTATATTCGTGTATTCTGCTTCAAATAATGCTCTATTACTCTGAAATATGATATATGAATTTTTTCACGAGGTATTGATACTTTCCTGTGAAATGGGTTACTTCTATTTCCTCCCCGCTGCTTCCTCTCCGCTGTTGGACATGACAATATGTGTTATGGGACGTAGCAGGACGCGGTACATGGCATTAGGTGTTATGGGAAGTAACAGGACATGACAGTAGATGTTATGAGACATGAGAGTATGTCTCTGTGAAAAATCTAGCTTAAATTCAGATGCTACGTCCAACATATAAAGCAACTACGTCTCGCTACGTCCAATATAAAAAGCAACTACGTCCCAACGTCCAAAATACAAAGCAATAACGTCTCAGTAAAGAAAAAAACCCGCGCATCGATGAAACTTACTCAATATAGTATAATTTGCGACCAAATGACCCTTAAAAATCTGGGCTGCTATTTGTAGCTCAGTTTTGCTATTTGTAGCTCAAAAAAATTGATGAAATGACAAAATTGTCCTTAAAATCAGAAAATGTGAAAATGCAATGAAAAATCGGACCCAATGTGCGAAATAACTTTAAAAAATCGGACCCAATTTGTGAAAAACTGAGAAAAAATCACCTACAATGTGAGAATTTTTGGGCAAAAAGCGCCACACTTATCCGAAATTTCAGGCAAAAATCGCCCAGAGAAGGCGATTTTTTACTGAAAAATCGGATAAGTGTGGCGATTTTTGCACAAAAATTTGCCTAACTCATCCGATTTTTCAGTCAAAAATCGCCTACTCTGGGCGATTTTTGGCCAAAATTTCATTCTTATATTTGTCTGCAAACCTTACAAAATCATAAGTCATTTCAGATTTTCTAAGCAAAACTCTCTCAGACCAACGAAAAAATTTTGCAAAAAATCGCACGTAATGGAAGCAGGTGGATCTCAACCACCACAACGTCCCGGGAAGGGGAAAGGATTGTTTAGCAAGGTAAAAAGAGTAAAATTTCGTTTAAATTTTTAAATTTCGCGTAGAAATTCAGGTGCGAATTTTATGGTAAAATTCGCACCTTATGTGCGAATTTTCCCAAAAAATTTGCACATCAGGTGCGAATGTTTTTAGAAAATTCGCACATGAGGTGCGAATTTTCCAAAATAATTCGCACATCAGGTGCGAATTTTCCCAAAAAATTCGCACATCATGTGCGAATTTTTTTAGAAAATAATATTTTATATTTGTTTTGTATTAATTTTAAATATTATTTATATTTTGCATGTTTCTAAATTATTATTTGCACTTTCTTGTAGGTTGCGGGGAAGTCCCTCCCGCGACAGCGGCCCACTGCTTCTGCTAGGATGAAGAAAGCAGCGAGACGGGTCCCTGCACATACGTCCGATCATGAGGAGCAGCCTTTCAGTGGCGGCGAGGAGTTTCAGTCGTCCTCAGGACACGATGAGGAGCCCCCACGAGGTAAGTTATAAATTTAACACTAATATCGTGTATATGTTTTGATTTCTATTATTTAATATCTGTAATGTATTCGTGATTATAATTATTTGTTTAATTTAATTATATGATCATATGTTGTTATTTAAATTACATTATTCAATTTTTATTATTTATGTAATTTGATTATATGATTATGTGTTGCTATTTCAATTAAATCATTGAATGTTTTTATTTTGTGTTTTTTTAAATAAGTTTATTTATAGTAAATATTTTTTGAAATTAGTTACGAATAAGCGTGGGCGGAGCGATACGTCTTGGCTTGTTACCGAGGCGTGTACGGGTGGCCCTATTGATGGGTCTGTCATACCTAGTTGGAAGGGCCATGTGGCCTATAGGTATAGACCGGACGGAGATGAGAGTGAGGAGGTTGTAGCACCTAGGTCCCACCTGAGATGCCAAAATAGGGCAGGTGTGTGTGAGCATCTAGTATCTTGGTTGGCTTCGATGTCAGATGACTGCCAGCTATTGTTGCGCGCCACTGGTTTATCTCACTTGCCGTACATCATGCACACGTCCATTGATTATTGCATTTATTGAGCGGTGGCAGTCGGATACAAACACGTTTCATCTCCCTGTCGGTGAGATGAGTATACTCCTGCACGATGTGTGGGAGATACTTCGTATCCCAGTTGATGGTGGTATGCTCGCTGACTGCACTGACAAGTCAGTGCTTTGGAGCCTGTGCAGAGATTTGCTACAGGTATCTGATAGGGACGAGGAGTGGTTGGCGAGCCACAGCGATGGTGGTGCACTAGTTGAGTACGTGTTCAGGAGGCGGTCAGCACTAGTGACGAGCAGTACGCACCTGCCTCGTGATTTGGAGGCTTGGTTGTGGTTGACTATTGGTTCTACTCTTTTTGTTGACAAGAGTTCCAATAGGATTAAACCACAACATCTTGTGCATATTAGGGGATAGTTGCATACTGTGCAGCAGCATGCTTGGGGTACCTCTGCATTAGCCTACTTGTATAGACATTTAGGTAAGACTAGTAGAGGTTCTTGCAGCGGGATGGCGGGCTGTCTGACGCTACTGTAGGCATGGATTTACGAGCATTTCCCAGCGTTCAGACCGCATTCTGTGCCGATGCCTGACGATCCACATACCCCACGCGCTGCTTTGTGGACAGTTGGGATACGACAGGGCAGCAGTTCCCGTCTGCAGAGGTACCGTCATGCCCTTGACCACTTGCGACCGGAGGAGGTATGTTAAAATATATTTGCCGATTTTAGAAATAAATTTTTATGGTAAAATTTTAAATATGTAATAAATATCTGACAATAATTTTATATATTACAGGTGACATGGACCCCATACGGTCAGCCGCACGTACGCACCCCGATCACCACTTACAGGGGGTTGATCGCATGTGGGGGTGAGGTCGAGCCGTACATGCCAGATAGGTGCGTGCGTCAGTTGGGATACATGCAGGATATCCCAGTCGACATCTTCTGTCCGAAGACGGCGTTTCGGCCGTACAGTGGTGGGTATAGTGTGGACTTCGACTTGGAGTTCGCCAAGAGTATATGGCGGGCAGCACGTATGGCTAGTTTACGTCTCGAGGACTTGCAGCATGCTGATACTCCGGGCGCAGTCACGCACGATTACCTTACATGGTATCGCCAGCACTCCCACCCGTATCTGTTCATAGATGGCCCCCCAGCTGATGATGGTGGAGTTCCGCCGCGAACTAACACAGAATATGTAAGTATTTTCTATTACATAATTTGATTAAGTATACTGTTATATTATTATAGAATTAGTGCACTTAATAATTGCAATGTGTTGTCTTTGTAGTGGGTCTGCCGATTTACGCATTTCGGTGAGGACGCCGTACAGATCATCAGGGATGCTGGGTTAGTCCAGACGGAAGAAATGGAGGCTAGGTTGAGGGCGGAGATAGATAGATGGCATTTGGCTGGGTGATTGTAGTATATTACTATATTTATATTTGTTGTTTAGATTGTGATGCTATGACGATTCTGTTATGTTATAATTTACCTTTTTACGAATATTTTAGTTGTTTGGTATTTCATTTAGCCATGTTTATCGTTTAATGCTCTTTTGAAATTAAAATTAGAAAATTAAATAAATGACAATTTTTAGAAGATCAATGTACGTTTCAAATGAAAGTGCAATGCTACAAACAATCATGGTCCACAAATAATGTCCCAATGGTCCAGCCTATTTTTAAATTCATCAGATGCTGCAAATCTAGCCATAGCCTCATCGCAGTGATGCCTCAACAACAATGCCAACGAAGGTACAGGACAGTCACCAGTCAAACTGACATGAACGAAATGATTACCACGTACGTGGGCAATGGCTATCTGACGAGATGGTCTTGCGATACCACGTAACGGCCGCAAAGGTAAAATAGAGAAACAGCAACCGCGAGCAAGACTGAGGTGGATTACCAAGGCGTTTGCATAATTGGCGATAGCAAACAAGTCCGTTGGGGTAATCATCCAGCCAGCAAAGGGGCATGGTGATGAAAAATGATTCAATCGACTAATTGCCCAAGCAATAGGATCTGCGTCGGCTTCAATAAGAGCCTGTGGTAGACATGCACCGAGGAGGCGTCTGTAAGTATCCTGATGCATAAGAATCTCTCCAATAGACGTATTTCGGACCGTCTCCCATTCATTCTCATTGCCATACAGACCGTGTGCAACAGCGCGAAATCCACAATTGCCATCTGCCTCTACGTCCGTAATGCCATTGCAGAAAGGATGGACATAATGTGGAATCATGGGGATACTCTCACTGTCCGCTCTAACTACAAATTGGAATATAAACACGTAATAGTAATTTTTAGTCTTATAGAAAAATTAAAGTAACCAATCAATATAAATTCAAAAAAAAAAAAAAAAAGAAAAAAACATAGATTACCTTCCTCGAATGGCAACGATCTCTGAGAAGATCTCCTGGATGCATTACTGCGTCTTGAACCTTTCTCGCGAGCGCTCAGCTCGCGCCGCACGGATTCATGTAATCTTGGTCTACCCCTTGATGTTGACAAAATGGCTGGTTCGAACACACTTGCATTGTCAGGATTGAGCGACTCATTCATCTTGACAATCAGACCTCGCATGACCACGCGTGGACTATTCTCGAATTTAGGAACGATTTCCTGGCGGAAGTATCTGTTAAAAAAAATGAATTATAACAAATTAAAATTATTTATATAAATGTATGTTAATAAATCATAACACCCTAAAATAAAATACATAATGTAAATCTTACTTAAGTTCTGCAGAAATTGTGTTCGAATCCACTTCAGATGTCTCAATCGTCAACCGCTTCCAAAACTCGTGCACCATTTCAACGGTGATCGTGTCGTGCGATTCCTTCAACTTCCAGATGTCACAGGCACAAGGAATCCCATGCGTGGCCTTGCAGACACATCCACATCTCTCGAACAAATCATTACCCAACTTGGTAATCCTTTCAACTTGTTCGCTGATTAACTCCAAACAATAGTGAGAGACATGGCCATTCAATAATTCATACGGGAAACACAACATAGCGATTGCTTTCTTGGAAATGCATGCCTCAAGGGTTTCCCTAAAATTACATCAATAAAGTCAAAGGTACATAAATTAAATAAATAACGTAAAAAGCGAATTAATCTAAGTAATAAACGTACCTTATCTGTGATAACTGGTAATTGACGTGGTCGTCAATCACCCCAAATAGCGTGTCAAGTGAATGTGTGCCAGCATTCATCCAATCCTTCAGTGCAGCATGCGTACTCTCCACTCTGTTACTGCTAGTATTGCCAAAGTGCAGAATTTTGTTTGTCCAAGCCCTGCAAAACATCTCTTTATAGGCCAGCCACGTCCTCTCCAAGTAGACAACAACAGAGCCAGCAACTAAAGAATAACCATTCTTCAACCGCTACAGTAACACTTCATATTCTTCAACTGTTGCCGCATTAACAATTCCCTTCCAAATCTTTTTTATTGCTTTTTTTCTCTCACCCTCACCAACAAGCTTTTTCAACTGATTATCAACATCACGGTCGATATGCCACAAACACAGCAGGTGGTGTGATCCAGGAAAATGATCCCTTATAGGATCCATCAAACTCATCTCTCGATCAGAAACAATAATGCTAGGAACATTTTCAACATCCAACAACCCTCTCAATTGTTCAAAAACCCAATCATAACTAATTCTTTTCTCATCTCTCAAAAGAGCACATGCAATATTAAAATTCTTGTTAGAAGGAGTCATACCTATAATCTGAAAGAGTGGCATCTTGTACTTGTTGGTCTTGTATGTTGCGTCCACCACAATCACCCAATAATATCTGTTCAACAGCTGGATTGAACTTGGATGCGCTATGAATGCATGTGTGATAACATCTGTGCCCTCTTCTGTCAAAACTTTTACATAGTAATGCTTCTCATCGGCGTAATGAACAAATTGCTGCGCAATATTTCTACCCTCGAACTTTGCTCTCCTGTCATCAGCTTTAAGATTGTTTAGCTGCCTCACTGTCACATTATCTTCAGGATGCGTCTCAGCAAGATGATTCCTAATCAATTTTGGCTTCATATTTGCATTGTTCAAAGTCCTAGCAACCTGCCTTGCTCCATCACTCATGCGGCTGAGCTGCCTGTGACCCTCTGGATACACTATAGCAGTGTGATTGTGCATTGAATTCGCACCTGGTGTAACTCTGACCCACCAACCATTATCATTCATCTTCTTGCAAAATAACTTGAATCTGCACTTACATCCTCGCCGGCTAGTGTTCTTCCTCTGTTGTGGGAGAGGCCCTTGTTCAACCGGATCTCTGAATCTGTTGCAACGATATGTGATCGATTTTCCATTGTTACCCCTCCCCACTTTAATCAGCTCGAAGCGAAATGTAAGAGCCAAATCCGAATAATACGTATATGCTTGTTCTTCAGTTGGAAAAAAACCAGGACACTAAAACTCAAGACTCAAATCCCTCTGAATGTCTGGTAATCCATTTGGATCCTGCGTCATTAATCAAATTAAAACTAAAAATAAGTAATTACATAAACAATTAAAACATATAAATATGAAAAAATCGCCTGCAATTGGTGAAGTAGGATGAAAAAATCGCCTAGCTTAAGCGATTTTTGGTTGAAAATTCGCCAATTGTAGGTGAATTTTTTTGGAAAAATCGCTTTGAGTGTGCGATTTTTTCAACAAAAATCGCCTGGAATGTGCGAATTTTCAACCAAAAATCGCACACTCCAGGCGATTTTTCCAAAATAATTCACCTACAATTGACGAATTTTTAACCAAAAATCGCTTAAGCTGGGCGATTTTTTCCTCCTACTTCACCAATTGCAGGCGATTTTACCTACTGAAATTACAAAACATGTGCGATTTTTAAAGCAGTATGCAAAAAACTATACAAATGTATTAAATTCGTACCATATTTGCGTATATTTTGAAGTAGACGCTATCCCAAATTAACCCAAATCTGTGTTCCAATTTGCTTCTGCAATTTTGAACTTTTTTTTTAACGATTTCGAATGGTTTTGTTTGATTTTTGAAGGAGTTTTGTCTGTTTTGATATGTATTTTGAATTGTATGAAGTATATACCTTATTCATATGTTAAGGACAATTTTGTCATTTTATTTTTTTTTGAGCTACAAATAATAAATTTGAGCTAAAAATAGTAAGATCCCTTAAAAATTACTTTTGCAAGGGACAACCCTTGGAAAAGAAACGCATCACCCCCACCGATAGCTGGTGATACCCGAGCACACCGAATCCCGCCCTTTCCTCTGTCTCTTTCGCAAAGATCTCCCAAAACATTATTTTAATTAACCAAATAAATTAATACCACTCTGAGAAGTGAGAACCGAGAACCGCCATTTTATCCATTTTCTTAAACAAAAACTTTTCAGAACTTGTTGGATTAATTAATCTACTAATACTCCGTTATGAGTGTAATTAATTGATTAAATCCCGTTCCCCCGAATTCGCTTTACGTACTTGATTTGTCTTCATCTGATTACCATTTTCTCTCTCCCTCTTCCTCCTGTCCCATTTCTGTCTCCGTTTCTTCACACAGACAAATAATGGAGGACGCAGTACATAGCTCTGGCAACAACCATCACTCCCTTCTTCCTCTTCCTCTGATTTTTTTATGAGCTGTAACGCCGTCGTTTTGAACCAGAAATGTGAACTGAACTCTCTTTTACTGTTCTGTTATTTTGAATTTTTCTTCTTAGTGTGTGTGTGTGCGTGTTTTAATTTCTTTCCTTTTTTTTTTTTGCTTACTTCAAGAAAGCTGCTTGGGATCTGTCATCTACCCCTTCCCTTCTTCCTCATCCTTACTGCATTGGCGCTTTTCAGCAGTAGAACGTCGTCGTTTTAGTTCCAAGTGTAGTGTTAGTGTGTGTGTGTGCGCGCGCGTGTTTCTTTTCCCTTTATTTTTTCATAACTTGTACAAAGCTACTTGCTTGTGACTTGTGATCTATCTACATTGCAGTTTAAAGCAAAAGTCTCAGAGTTCAGGTGAGTTTCCTCTTTTTTCTCTCTGCCTTTTCTTTTGAACTATTTTTCTCTTTTGAATGTGAATCTCGAGATTTGACCATGGCGTACTTTCTTTCAGTGACTGGCTCTTCTCCTACATTTATGCTTTTCTAAAATTGAAATGCAGCACATATTCTTTCCAATTTTTAGCTGCATTTTCTCGTACGACAATTATAAGACCTGCTGCACTGTGTGGAAATGCTCCGTAGGGTTTGGTCTAAATATAACGATTCTTGTTCTTTGCTTTCAGCAACTGCTGAATGAAGTGGAATTGGGTAAATTATGAATTAAATTTTCTTTTTGGTACTTTCGTAACTGTACATCATCTGATTCTTGAAAGTTTCTCTTGTGGATAGTAATTTGATTATTTTAAAATTTGAATTTTCAATGCCATTTGGCGAAATGGTACCGGAATATTTCTTGTATCATCTGATTGGAAATACCGATTTAAAATGTCCCACACGATTGCACACGGAGTTTGTTTACAGTCTAACATTCAAAACCGCACACCCAAGTCTATTAATTTTACTGAGGTTTAGCACCGGTTTTTAAAAGTCGATTTTCATGTTATTTTTATTTTTTGTGAAGTGAAAACTCGCTGTCATAGAAGGTTAATTAAATGGGAAAAAATTGCTCTATTTCCTTTCTAATTTATTTATTTTTGTTAATACTTTTATTTGTCATCTATTGGGGTGGAATAAGTGCTTGGAGAGAAATACAACTTATTAGCCTTTTGCCTTTGTATATCATTTGATATATTTTTTTAATCTTATTTATTTCTTTTTGGGAATGGGTAGGTTTAAAAATACTACACAGAAATGATGGATCAGTATGAAGTGCTGGAGCAAATTGGGAAAGGGGCATTTGGTTCTGCTCTCCTAGTAAGGCATAAACTTGAAAAGAAGAAGTAAGTATGCCATTTATTAGAGGGAATGATTTCCTTTTTATATCTCTCCCAGCATTTCAAGAGCAAGAATGTTTCTTTGGGGTTAAATTCTTTAAATTATTTGTGATGCATTGATTGATTTTTCAATAAATTTGTGAAATATGAAGGTATGTGTTGAAGAAGATTCGTCTTGCTCGCCAGACAGATAGGACGCGGAGAAATGCTCATCAGGAGGTTGATGTTATTTACTTGACTAGTTCCTTCTCTTTGTTGAGATATTTGGTTTTCAGTTTATTATGTCTTGCGCAAATTCTTGTTTAAACTGGATTTTGATGGCCACTGTTTTTCCTGGATTTGTTCAAATATAAGCTTGTTTGTGCCTGCTGATATCTTTATTTTTAGCAAGAAGCATTGAGCTTTGCCTCATTTGTCATACAAAATTTGATCTATCACTAGATTTATTTGAATGACAGTCACATAATATGCCTATGGCATGTATCTTAATGTGTTGTTAGTTTACTGTATTTGTACCCAATACATTAAATTTCAACTTGATACGTGATGCTTTTGGATTTGCTGACTAATTTTTCCCTGTGCTTTGCAGATGGAACTTATATCCCGAATGCAAAACCCGTTTATTGTTGAGTACAAGGATTCCTGGGTGGAAAAGGTTAGTAGGTTGAATCTTTTACTTTTTATTTTCTCTCGTTCTTTATGCACATGAAAGAAAAACAGGCAAGTCAATTGATATTTTCTCTTTGGTCTATTGATGATTCCACGTTTTTATAAAAATTCTTGTGATGTTTGCTGATTTCGGGTAGTTGTCATTAATCATAGAGTTGCTATGAGATGGGCACAAGTAAATCAGTTTACTAATGATTTTGATCCCTTTGTTTCCAGGGTTGCTATGTCTGCATTGTTATTGGTTATTGTGAAGGAGGGGACATGTAAGTCTCTTACTGTAACTATTGAATGGCAACCTGCTGGTAATTTTTATGTGCACTTCGGTCATTACTAACAAGTTATCTTATTATGTTTCCTTGCAATTTCTTGTGTTGTAGGGCAGAAGCAATTAAGAAAGCAAATGGTTCACTTTTCTCAGAAGAGGTTATATCCAATACTGGAAGTCCTTTTTCTGCTTTCTTTTTCCCCACTTGCAAACAAATATTTCTATATGTATGGGATAGTCTATATCTTTGATCAGGGATCTTTTTGTGCATCCATTGCATCTGACTTGATTAGTGAACTCTTTACAGAAACTATGCAAATGGCTTGTTCAGCTCCTTATGGCCCTTGATTACTTGCACACAAATCATATTCTTCATCGGGATGTCAAGGTTAGCTGCAATATTTGTTTGTGTAATTTATTGAAAAGTCAAAACTTTTTATTAAAGTCAAGTTGATGTTTACTGGAATTTCATTATTCATGCAGTGTTCAAATATATTCTTAACGAAAGATCAGGACATTCGTCTTGGTGAGACAATGCTGTTTTATCATTTTCCAGTTTCTTTGATTGCTGAAATAAATGTTGTGCAAGTGCCAGAACTAATCAATTCTAATCCAGGTGACTTTGGACTGGCCAAGAGATTGAGTTCAGATGATCTTGCTTCCTCTGTATGTTACATGGGTCTATGGTCACTTTTATGTATTTATTATTACTATATTGTCCACTAAAAATAATGGTTTTGTATTGTTAGATTGTTGGAACTCCCAGTTATATGTGCCCCGAGCTGCTTGCTGATATACCTTATGGTTCTAAGTCGGATATATGGTCATTGGGTAAGCAAAACACCCTCTGTGTAACATGCAAAATGCGACTGTTAAATCGCAATATTAAAACACATGGTATGTTTTTCTATGTTAAGAGGATAAACTAAACATTTGCTGGCTTATTTCAATCATGCCATTCAGGATGTTGCATATACGAAATGTGTGCGCACAAGCCAGCTTTTAAGGCTTTTGTAAGTCCCTTTTCTTGTCCATAAAACAGCATTTAGTTCAATGGTTTTGTGAACTACCAGAGAGCACTTTTAGCATTTCTTTGGCTGTGTATTAGATAAATAGAAAAATTGTACAATAATTTATTTGGTTTATCCATGCATGTATTACCTTGAAGAGATTGAAGATTGTGCACCGATAATTTTCTTCATATTTATTTTTTATCACTGTTTCTGGGACTTTCCTTTGACATTTGTATATTTGTGATGTCACTGAAAACCTTGGAACATCATGGACAAGCCAATTTACTTGTCAACTGAAATGATGGTAACATGTGGTCCCTTGCTTTTGAGCATTAGTTGTAAGTTGGGTGCCTTATGAGTCTTCACCAGCACAAGTCTTCAAGTCTTGAGTAAAAACAATCCATTTTTGACAGGACGACTAAATGACTCATTGATGCAACTGAAGTATGAAGTTACAGTTTTTGTACTTGACTATGTCTAGGCTGGTCTCAGTGGCAATTTACAAGTCAACAAGCAAATGATTGATTCTTTCTATTTGGTTCACCTAGGGTGTTCTGCAGGTTAATGTGTGAAATCAGATCTAAAGTGATTATGGCATATTTGCTCTCCTAGTTTCTGCTGATTCATACTATTTTGTGATAGTTCATATTTGTTATTTAATTTTTGTATAATAAATAACCCCTTAAAAGCTGTGATGTATTCAAAACGATTTCCTTTGTTCTTGTTGCAGTTTTCTTCTATAGAATATATTTGTCACTAATTTGATCTTTTATCTGCAAACTGTCTTTTAACCATACGAGAAAATCCTCTGGCATGTTCTGGTTGTTAGTTCAAGGTTTGAGCAGCTGATGGGTGCTTATTTTTCATGACACAGGATATGCAGGCATTAATCAATAGAATAAACAAGTCTATTGTGGCGCCTCTTCCCACACAATACTCTGGTGGATTGTAAGTATTTTCTTAATAGTATCTTTGATTGCTAGAATTTTTCTTCATTGTTTTCAAGTAGTGTCGCTCTTGCGGAATTTACTTGTTGATAGAGTAAACTAGTGAAAAATTTTCATTTTCATGCGGAGTTTACCTGCAAATGAAATGCTGACGTTCATGTTCTATCTCCTTGTCGCTGCCTTCTGTAGCACATACACTCACAAAACATCGTTTTTTTATCTATTGTTTCCTTAGCCTTAACTTTTCCATTTTTGTTTAGTGTTCTGTGCTTTCTCATTCGTTTTGGCCTTTGCTGGTGACTGATAGAATCTGTGTTTCCCGTGTTATAGCCGTGGTCTCATCAAAAGCATGCTGCGGAAAAACCCAGAACTTCGTCCCAATGTATGCTCTGTTCTTTTAACTACATTGTGCATATTTAGAAAATCAATGAAATCATTTGAAAGCATTCAAAATGATATTTCATCATTTTTATTTTTACTGTCCTTTCTGTCTCTTGTTCTTGAAGTGCAGAATCGCTGACTGGATGCTCTGAAGTTAGATAGTTCATATGATTTTCTGTTTCTTCTCCTTCATTTTTGATTGCTTGTTTACTCTAGAAATTCATCATGCCTCTTTTTTAGGTGTTTTTATTTTTTTTAGTATCTTATAAACTGCTCTAGGAATCTCGTAATACCCAGGCCTGCCATTAGAAAGAAGTTTGCATTTTTCAAGAAGCATCATTGGTTCAAATTAGAACAGTTACCCTAAGTTTTTAGAAACTAGATGAAGATTTAGCTGCTGAATGCAAGACTTCTTGCGTTAGGTTTTCCCCAGGTTCTAATGTTTTATAGCTGCAGTCTGGATCATAATATTTATATTGTTTCTTTCCTTGAGTTTTTGCTTTTCCCTGTTGTAAAAATGAGTGGCAGCTTTCCTCCATACTTGAAGCTTCCTCCCTACTTTCACGTGAAGTTTTTCCTCATTTTAACAAATTCAAATCTATGCTTCACATTAATTTTTCTCAATGAGTTCGAATAATTTCATGGCAAACATTAAATATTTGTATTTAGTTCGTGATATATAATTGCTCCTGCAGGCTGCGGAGCTTCTTAGGCATCCACACCTTCAGCCTTATGTTCTCAATATTCATCTCAAACTAAGTGGCCCGAGGAGGAAGAGTTTTCCAATTCATTGGTCGGAGACAAATTATACAAGGAAGAACAGGTTTTCTGAGCCTGTAAATTCTGCTTTTCCCACATACAGAGAGAAGCGGCTATCATATGGTGGTGACAGAAATTTAAATCCTAGTATATCTGATGCTGAGCTTGATTGTACTTTTTCTAACCAAACCGTTGAAAATAATCGTAAATTTCTGGATCGGGGAATGGATGATGTATCTGTTGGAAGCATGCAAGAAGTTTCATCCATCACTAAAAGAATCACTTCAAAGGCCTCAGGTGTAACCAAGAACCCGAAGCTAACCATGACAAAACCTTCTCCAAATTCCAAGAAACAAGGAGACCTGTTGAAAAACCGTGAATCAGTAAGATCAAGGACATCATTACTTTCTTAAAATATTGTCTTTATGATGAAATGCCAAATTGTCCCTAAGATTTGTTGCCCTTTTTGTTGCTTTTGGTTTTAATATCCAACTGTTTTCACACCTCTTTTCATGGGGAGAGTTAAGTTTGGGTTAGTATATAATAAAGCAATTTGTGAGCATCAAACTAAAAGTAGATTATTTATTTTATTCAAAGAGAAAGAAAATGCCAAGAGAAGGAAGTAAATGATTAGGTAGCTACTAATTCATGAATTATCCTGTAGAAACATTGAAGATTGATGGTAAGTTAGGACCATGAACTGATTTGTGTTGTTTGATGGAGTTGCTTTAATAATTTGAAGTTGTAATTGTGTATCAGTAGTATAGATCCGGTACTGTCCTGGAACTGACATGACTTGCTGTTGGTTTGCCTTGTGTATTACTTGCAAAATTTTCTTTCAGTTCCAAGTATGCTGGAGTCTTATAACTTGCAAAATTGCTTTTTTTTACAGCTTCCATTTTCCAAAACGGCTGTGAAGAAATGTGTTCCTGCCGGTCGCCGAGCTTCTTTGCCGTTGTCAAATAAAGGTGAATATCGAGAATCAGGTCGCAGGATCAGGGTCGGCATTCTTGACTCGTTTAAATCACCAGAAGTATCTGTGAATGCCCCCCGTATTGATAGGATGGTTGAATTCCATTTAGACTCTTATGAGGATTCTATAGTTGCTGTTAGAAGAAGTTCGTGGGTCTCCGTACAAGATTCCTCAAACTCACCTCAGGGTGAGCGTTCCATGATGAAGGATAAATGCACAGTGGAGGTCCTGGACAAACCTCTTGGCCGGTTAAGTTGCAGAGACGGTTGGCAAGAAGGCATGGATAGGGAGGCAGTGAGTGAATGTTCGGACCAAAATGCTACTGCTGGGGCTTCAAGCCGGACATCGTCAGACCTAAGGCGCAGACGGTTCGACACATCATCACATCAACAGCGAGCTGAAGCACTGGAAGGACTGCTTGAATTCAGTGCGAGACTGTTGCAGGAGGAAAGGTTTGAAGAACTTGGGGTGTTACTGAAACCATTTGGTCCAGGAAAAGTGTCCCCGAGGGAAACTGCCATTTGGCTGACCAAGAGCTTCAAGGAAAACAATGCGAAACCGGAGGATCAACCTTCGTCTATTCAACCCATCTGAAAGTGTTGTCATTGTTCAGGTTGAGTTGGTCATAGCCACATAGGCACAACTTATATGTAGTAGGCAGAAATCTAACTTGAACGTTGGCAGAAGTTAGGATATGTGGATAAAGGCAGGAACATTAGCCGTCTGTCTTCCGAAGGCCCAGATCAATGGATTATCCAGTAGATAACTGTTTGAATGCCACATAATTAACTATGAGTTTCCCCTCTCACCGCTATAAATGGATGTTTATTGTGGATTAGTATACTGTGAGTCTGGTGTCCCTAATGTCCACGGGTACAAAGCCCATCCAAATTTATTTTTCTTTTCTTTTTGGTAACAAAATGTATGTGTTGAAGAAAAAATAATAATAATAATAATAAATAGAAAAAGAGAATTAAAGCGTTATTAACATCTTAAACTTGTGATGATCAGCTCTCGGCTCTTCGAGAGCTCATGTATCAGTTACGTGCGACATTTGAGGATTCATCTGCCATTATTTATTTTTTCTTTTTCCTTTTCTTTCTTATTTTCCTCTTTTTCCTCTCCATTATCCCGTAATCCCACACTAGAATAGTAATTGCTTGGTCATGTATTATCTATGCATGAATCCGAGTATTATTACAATCCTAATTGATTCCCTTTTACTTCAAAATGTGAAGTAAGATTATTGACTAGATATTTTCAATAGATTCAAAAGCCCAATATATATATATATATATATTTAGTTTATAGCTCATTTATAGAGAATAATTCTTGAATTATTAGCAAACTTCTTTCATCATTCCTCTTCAACCTAATTAACCTTTCTTCTTTAACTCCATGTTGGAAGCACAAATTTCTGAATTCATTATTTGATGAAAAAATAATTCCCAATGTAAATGTGGGATTAGAATCTATTTTTGGATTAAATCTTTTATAGTGTTTCATCCATCTCCAATCTCACCATCAGAGTTGAGTTTGAGTAGCTAATTAGGTTTTCAGAGTTATAATCATCTCCTGATTCATCACTAATATCTATATTTTCATTATTTTTATTTGCATCTCCAACGCTCTGCATTCTCACAGATTGTGCTATTTCATTCCAAATTATATCATTTTAAGATAAAATTTGCTCTAAATCAATATAAGTATCATAGTCACTATCACTAAAATAAAAAAAAAAAAAATCAGATACTAATAAGATCTAGTATGATAATATAATCAAGGTGTTTGCTGTTGAAAATCAAACCCATGCAAGGATGTGGCCTTCTAGTGTTGGATTGTGATAGAAAGACATCAATACTTGATCTAACAAGAATATAACGATTTTAAAAAATTGTTGCTTTTATAAAACCATTATATAAAATAAACAAAACAAAGTCAAAATAATCTCTTAGACTATATCAGCTAGTTGACTAAAATTTGTTTAGGATGGTAGGCTTTCAGCAACACAGCATTTCTCCTTTATACCTTCCCAAGTACAGCTTTTTGATGATCTGAGCACAAAGCAACCCAGCCTGCAACAAAGGACACCATAGAATTTTGTTCAGTTCATAGCTTTCAACACACACACACACACACACACATATACAGAGACAGAGAGAGACTCTTACCACTACTCAGAATAGATAAAGGAAATTTCGAATGAAGTGCAATGCAAGGCAATAGTAGGGTTGATTTTTGACATATTAAAGTTCTGAATAGCATTGAAGAGCACTACTGATGTGGCATCATTCACAACACCTTCTCCCAAAACCAAACTATCAAGCAGAGGAGTTTCATCCTGTTTTAGCACCTGCAATGAATGGTTCAGGTTCAGAACATCCTAAGTCTTCGCAGGAAATGCACATTACACTTAGTCACTTAGGGTGTTCATTTACCTACAAAGTACATACAGAATCTGTTGCAGAGAACATTGCCCCGATAGCTAAAATTGGGTAAATAAAAAAAGGTTACAGCACAAGACTGGGAGGAAGAGGTGGGGGAGGAGGAGGTTACAGAGATATAAAGAAAAAGTAAGCAGTACCAAGAAAGTCCCCAATATCAAAATCAGTAAAAAGTTCCATTCCACTGAAAAACTGGGTGATGCTGGCTCAAACATACAAGACACCATTGGTATGAAGATGAAATCGAAGGAATATAACTTGTTTCTAATCCAAACTGATGGAAAGCAATTAGCAAAATCATCAGCCTTTTTACATATTTTTATCAAATAACTAATAATCCCAGCAAGAGTCAGTAATACATATTCACACTGGTTTTACTGCTTTTCAAGGCCTAAATCTTAAAAAGTACAGTCAAACCAATAAGGTCTGGTATCACTTGACAATTGCTCCATGCCCTTATATTTCTGGCACATTACACATCCATAATATTCCGAATACGCTTGAAAAAGCCAACAACTTCCTCGGTTACAAAATCTATCCTCATTAGCCAGTCAATTTACAAGAAATCTACTATGGGATATGCACCTCCTAAAGAGTTAAAAATCAGACAGAAGCCCCTCAAAGGAAGGCCCACCCGCAAAGGCTGAGTCCTTCCATCAGTAAATTTCCATGAAGGTTTCAAAAAGAACAGAAAAGTAAAGGAAAGAATACCTTAGCAGAAAATCACCAACATACAGATTCATCAAACTTTAGACTAATAACAATTAGTGAAAACTACAAGGTACATTAAAATTTAGAACATACCAAATGATATAACTGCCCAGGAAACTAGGGTACCCACAGCACCAAAAAGTATAACAGTGATGAAGTTACGGAAAAATTGCTTCTTTTTAACCTGAAACCTGGAAAAAAGAGAAATTGTGTGAGTTGTTCAAAGCATCAGAAAAAGAAAACTTATGCTTCATTCGTCAATTTATTGGCAAAATTATTTTTTTAGAAATAAATCATTGAAGCTCAAGGAAAAAACAATGAAGTCAGATGAAACAATGAAGAAGTCAAGGAATCTTGTACTTCACAAACTAAAAAAACCCTACATAAGTCTGAGATTAGAGCAACAAAACACTTATCTTGATTTTCCCCTACTCCACCGAAAGAACAATATCGTTGCTATTTTCAACCCCATTCATATTCAAAATTGTTGATGGCGTGCCCAGGTTCTTGGCTAGTTTTACTTGTACTGCAGAACTCTGGATTGCCTCCATAAAAGCTTTTCATACTAAGAAGTTCAGATCTTTTGCTGCTTTCGCACCCAGAATTGATACCATTCAGAATGTCGTCAGAAAGCCCAAATCTTTTGACGTTTTTCCAGGTAATTGAACCACTGAATCCATCATCAGTAGTACCAACATTCGGGTAAGTGAGGTCACCTTCCCTGCTCACAGAATTAAACTCAGAAAGATCCCAATTTCCAACGCTACTTCCATCAAAATTGTTCCCATCTTCGAACCCATAACAGGAATTAAACTCAGAAAGATCCCAATTTCCAACGCTACTTCCATCAAAATTGTTCCCACCTTGGAAACCATAACAGGAATTAAGCTCAGAAAGATCCCAATTTCCAACGCTATTTCCTTCAAAATTGTTCCCATTTTCCAACCCATAACAGGAATTGGGAAAATCTTTCACGTTTTGCCTAACCCAATACCAATTTTCTAACTTTTCAGTACCATTAAACCCATCATCTTTACCATTGTTCAAAACCTGTTCTGACAACAAGCATGGATCATTAATTGGAATAGAGAGATCAATTTTGTGATCAGAATTGGATCCAAGAACATTCAGAGCAGAATTCAACAAGTCAAGATTGCCGTGAAGGTAAGGCTTTCCGGCGGGCGAAAAAAGAAGAATGGCTACTGTGGCGCCAGTCTTCGATTGAAGATCTTGAGCTTTCTTGAACAGTCCTTTCTTCCTTTTTGAGAAAGTGACCATCCTGGAGCTATTTTTCTCAATCTTCTTTATCTCGATTTTTTTCTTTCCAGAACCCATCTTCACTTGTGAGGAGAAGGAGAAGAAACAGAACTTGAAATTTGAAAACTACCAGGATGATTATCAGTTTGAAAACCCACTAAGAGAATTGAGAGAGAATGAGTGAAGAGATGGGGAAGACACTGGGAGAATGATTTTTGGAAGAACCGGGAGCGCTAATGCCCGTTTTATACTATTCGGTAATGCCCGCCTTCCAACGGTAGTCTTAAGTCAAAGTTAAATAACCAATTTTGAATTTTTTCTCTTTTTTTTTTTTTTTTTTTTTTTTTTTTTTGGAACGAATTACATTTACTACTTACTGGGTTATCTTAGTGAGTTTCCATGCAATTTCTTGTGTTGTAGGGCAGAAGTGATTAAGAAAGCAAATGGTTCACTTTTCTCAGAAGAGGTTATGTTCTGAATATTCATCTCAAACTTAGTGGCCCTAGGAGGAACAGTTTTCCAATTAATTGGCCGGAGCAAATCCACACTAGGAAGAATAGGTTTTCCGAGCCAATAAATTCTTAAAAACAAGCATGTTTTAAGAATTTTGTGACTTTCTTGATTATACTTCCAACACAATTGCAATTCAGCCCATCTCCCCATATCCTGATATCGTTCACCAAAATATCCAAATTTTTAATCCCACTCCCATGGACATAACTTCCACCATTAAACTCACAAAAGCCACTGCAATAATTGTTCATTCAATCCCAATTTTTAACATAAGTCTTGTTACTTAATTAAATAATTTTAAAATTTTTATTAAAATTTCTTTAAATTCTATAAAAAATTTTATTATGAAACAAATAGTATGATGATAAAAAAATTCAATAAAGTTGTGCAAAGAAAAAAAAAAAAGGGATAAAAATATCTAAGGAGAAATAAAAATGGAATTGAAGGAGTGAATAAAGATGACGAATTGAATGAATAATGAAAACATGGTGAGGAAATTATTGACAAGCGCACTGAATGAAGCAGGAATAGTTAAAAAAATTTGGGAGAATTTTTTAAAAAAAAAATTACAAATAACTACTAGAAATATACTCTAACAAAGTATAGTATAATTTGCTCATGGCGACATGCCCATGTTGTAGGATATATTCGTTGCATATCTCTATTCATCTACAAGTTACATTCGTCCACATCATGGGAACACTTCACTGTAGTTAATTGGTTCAAACTTTAAATCTTTTTCAAAATCCGCCATTCAAGCAATCTCATGGAAAAACCTCTCTTTTTCACCTATCTTCAAAATAAAAGAAAAATCACCATTTGAACAATAAAATTGCATTCAGATTCTCATTGCAAATGTCATAAAAAACATGTCTATTCTTGACTCATCACTCTTTCTCAACCGCGAAATGTTGTTTGTTTGCTCGTATTTGGTTTTTTTTTATCGTGTGCATAATCATAAGTGTGTTTTTGTTGGCTATCCTTATGGAAAAATAGATTCTTGCTAGACTGGACATTAGACTGGACTAAAATAGACAAGATTACGCTTTAGATGATTATATGTTTATCTTGCTAGTGAGTTTCCTTGCTTATCTAGAAAATGGTGTACATGGTATGTTTTTGTGTTATGCCATGTTTATTTGCTACTTGTCTATACTAAACTAGATACTGGACTTGCTTTTGTTATATTGGATACTAGACTGGACTAAGCTAGACATGATTGCGTTTTAGCTTGCTATTTTATTTCCTTGCAAGAGTCTTTTCTTGATTACCTAGAACATATGTATATGGTATATTTTTATGTTAGACCATGTTTACTTGTTACTTGTCTGCATGGCATGCCGCAGAGCCACGCTAGGTAAGAAAAAGGGGAATCCTCACTAAGTATGCGTAGTGTGTACTTATTTTATCTTTGATTGTTTTTCAAGTGAATTCGAGAAAGACACGCAAACTTAGAAGGGAACTGAGTTGGGAGAAAATAAATGTAACAGTTGAAAATGTTGGAAATTTAGTTCCAATTTATTGGTTTAATACACAAAAAGGTGCTATACAAAAGAAATGATACTAATCAACAGGTGTGAGAGAAGGGTAACAAGCGAGTAGGTGCATTGGTTTACAACCAAAGGGTAGCAACCATCAAAGGGTACAACCAAAGGGTAGCAACCGTCAAAGGGTAGCAACCGTCAAAGGGTAGCAACGATTGGTTGTATTGTCTTCTCTTCTAAAGGACACAGTGCTTGTATCTATTCATTTTAGCCGAAGTATTGTGTCTTTTGATAATCTTTAAATGGATCATGTTTCTCTTGTTGATAGACACAAGGAAAAACAAATCATATCTTAGTTTCTTCAAGTTTTTCCAAGGAAGTTACAACTTTGAAAGATCTTGATTGTTCTTTGTATCTTGGGAGAATTATTGCCTAAAACCCTGTTGTAACAAATAGTGGGGGCTATAAATTCTTCGAGGAGAGTTTGACAACGCTTAGAACAAGATATAATTCCTCCTGTTTAATTCTTTTGATTATCTTTATTTTGAGTGATCTTTTTCCATACTACTATATTATTTCAATCTCGAAGAATTTATATCCTATGGAGTTCACTCAAGAGTCTGTTATCAAGACAATCACTCAAGACATGGAAAAGTTGGATAAACTTGATGGTTTAGGCACCAACTACAACCGATGGAAGGATCGCATGATGTTCTTCCTTACAGCCTTGAAAATTGCTTATATATTGGATCCCAGTTTGGAGCCAATACCAGAGCCAACCCCTGAAGATAGTGCAGCAATCATTCAAATGCGTAAAAAACGTAAGGAAGATGAGATCATTTGTAGGGGTCATATCCTAAGTAACGTGACATTGTCAATCTATGAACTTTTCACTAAGGTGCATGATCCAAGGGAGATTTGGCTCACAATCGAGAAGGAATATGCCACACAAAAACAAGGGGCATATAAGTTTCTTATTCAAAAATACTTTGATTTTAAAATTCTTGATTCTCTTCCCCTTATGGATCAAATACACAATCTTCAAGTGATTGTGTCAAAATTGAAAGATATTGGAGTAGAGTTGTGTGAAGAATTTCAAGTTGGAGCAATTATTACTAAATTGCCTCCAAATTGGGCTGATTATCAGAAGAAAATGCTTCATACAACTGAAACTCTAACTGTATCTTCTCTTTGCAAACATCTAAGGATTGAAGCAAATGTTCGAAATTTGCAAAACCTTAGTCTTGAAGATCCAAAAATCAATGTTGTCACTGCAGATTCATCTGGTGGCAATAAAACGAAAAGACATGATAAGTCTCAAGACAAGAAAAAGTCTCGGGTTTGTTACAATTGTGGCAAGAAAGGCCACTACAAGGCTGAGTGCAGATCCAACAAAAAGAGAAAGGGGACTACTACCCCTAGTGTAAGTCTTGTGGAAGATCATGCTGAGTTTGTGGCTGTAGTAACTGAACTTCACATGGCAACTCCTTACTCGTCTAAGGATTGGTGGTATGACTCTGGTGCTGCTATTCATGTTTGCAAAGACATGGATAAATTTCAGTCCTATTAAGAAATTAAAGGACATGAAGTGATAGTGGCTAATGGAAAGAAAGCCAAGGTGCAGGGCAAGGGTATAGTACACTTAGAGTTTACTTCTGGAAAAAAGTTGGTACTCACCAATGTCTATCATGTTCCTGACATGGTAAAAAATCTTGTGTCTGCAGATATTCTCAATAAAAAGGGAATAAGGGCTGTTATTGAGTCCAACAATGTAATCTTGTCTAAAAATGGGATCTTTATAGGGAAGGGATACTCTTGTAATGGCATGTTCAATTTAAGCATTAATAAGAATGACATGAATGATTCTGTTTATTCTGTTGTTTCCTATGATTTATGGCATGAACGATTAGGACATATTAGCAACAATGTTTTAAAATTTATGTCTAAAAATGCTTTAATTTCTTGTGGTTATTCTAATATCAAAAAATGCGAAATTTGTGTTCAAGCAACAAATACTAGATTGCCTTATCCTAAAGTGTAAATAAGTACTAATTTACTTGAACTTGTGCATTCTGATGTTTGTGAATTAAATGGTGTTTTAACTAGAGGAGGAAATAAATACTTTGTAACCTTCATTGATGATTGTTCCCGTTTTGTGCATGTTTATTTAATGAAACATAAAGATGAAGTATTTAGTTTCTTTACACTTTATAAAACTCTAGTTGAGAACCAACTCAACAAGAAAATTAAGATTTTGAGAAGTGATAGAGGTGGTGAATACCTTTCTAGTGAATTCTTAAAATTTTGTGAAGACAATGGCATAGTGCATCAAACAAGTGCGCCTTACACTCCTCAACAAAATGGTTTGGCTGAAAGGAAAAATAGAACATTGCAAGATCTTGTGAATGCAATGCTAATACAATCCGATTTACCAAAAAATTTGTGGGGTGAAGCTCTATTGACTGCTAGTCATTTGCATAATCGAATTCCTTCGTCAAAAACGAAAGTTTCCCCTTATGAACTATGGAAGGGTAGAAAAGCAAACTTGTCTTACATAAAAGTTTGGGGGTGCATTGCCTATTATAGAGTTCCAGATAATAAAAGAACAAAATTAGGAACTAAAGCACTCAAAGGTGTGTTTGTAGGATATGCTAAAAATTCCAAGGCCTATAGACTTTTGCTTCTTGATTCTAGTGTTATTGTTGAATCAAGAGATGTGCAATTTTTTGAAAATTTATTTCTTAAAGATAGAAAGGTCTATGGTGATCCCGTAATTGATCCTACTATTTCAACTAGTGCTAATATTCCTTCTAATTCATCTAAAGAACTAAAAAGAGCGTTTGATGCTTCTACTACCTTGAGGAGAAGTGAGAGACCTAAGAAACCAAAAGGTCTCCCACCCGATTTTGTTGCTAGTAGTGACGTTATTTTCCTAGTTGAAGGCAACAAGGATGTACATGTAAATAAAATTCCTTTTCTACTTAGTATAGAAAATGACCCTAAGACATATAAAGAAGCAATGAGTTCTAGAGACTCAGCTTTTTGGGAAAAAGCTATCAATGATGAGATGGATTCAATTATGTCTAACAAAACATGGGTCCTTGTTGATCTACCCCCTAGATGGATTCAATTATGTCTAACAAAACATGGGTCCTTGTTGATCTACCACCTAGTTCGAAACCTATTGGGTGTAAGTGGGTATTTCATCGTAAGTATGCACCTAGTGGAGCCTTACTTACATATAAGGCAAGGTTGGTTGCCAAAGGCTTTCGACAAAAAGAAGGCATAGACTATTTTGACACATATGCTCCTGTAGCAAGGATTGCTTCTATAAGAGTAATTCTCGCCTTAGCCTCTATCTACAATCTGTCGGTACATCAAATGGATGTGAAAACGGCTTTCTTAAATGGTGATTTAGATGAGGAGGTGTATATGGAACAGCCTGAAGGTTTTGTTTTTCCAGGGAATGAACAAAAAGTTTGTAAACTTGTTAAGTCTCTTTATGGACTTAAACAAGCCCCCAAACAGTGGCATGAGAAGTTTGAGTCAGTATTACTTACTCATAATTTTAAATCTAATCATGCTGACAAATGTATTTACACTAAAGT
This sequence comes from Knoxia roxburghii, assembly GCA_030378225.1. NCBI lineage: Eukaryota > Viridiplantae > Streptophyta > Magnoliopsida > Gentianales > Rubiaceae > Knoxia > Knoxia roxburghii. The sequence continues at coordinate 16,085,704 of CM059418.1, forward strand.
GTGTAAAGCCTATGTTGTCATCTTATGCTTATATGTGGATGACATGTTAATTGTTAGTAAAAATATACAAGGGATTATTGATACCAAGAAATATCTTTCTTCCAAGTTTCAAATAAAAGATCTAGGTGAGATTGATACTATCTTAGGTATCAATGTGAGGAAACATAGTGGGGGTTTTGTACTCTCTCAATCTCACTATATTGATAAGATATTGAAAAAGTTCAATCATCTTAATATAAAGGAGGTAAACACTCCTTTGGATCTTAGTGTTAGAATTGGTGAAAATCAAGGTCCACCAATTGCTCCGCTGCAATATGCTAGTGTGGTTGGTAGTCTTATGTATGCCATGGGATGTACAAGGCTTGATATTGCTTTTGCAGTGTGTAAACTTGCTAGATACACTAAAAATCCTGGTGTTGAACATTGGAAGGCTGTCACTCGTGTTCTTGGTTATCTCAAAAGAACTAGGGATTTAGGACTTCACTACAGTAGGTCTCCAAGTGTTCTTGAGGGTTATACAGATGCCAGTTGGATAACTAGCGTAAATGAACAAAAACCAACAAGTGGTTGGGTGTTTTTGTTGGGTGGAGGAGCTGTCTCTTGGGCTTCAAAGAAACAGACAATTATTACTCATTCCACCATGGAAGCTGAGTTGGTAGCGCTATGCTCAGCATGCAAAGAAGCAGAGTGGCTAAAAGATCTATTGTTAGATGTAGAGGTCTATCCAAGACCAATGCCACCAGTCACGATACATTGTGACAGTGAGGCTACCATGTCTAGAGCATTGAACAAAGTGTACAATGGAAAATCTAGACATATTAGTCTAAGACATGCATTTGTAAGAGAAATGCTCAATCGTGATGTAGTTACTGTGATGTTTGTTAGAACACACAAAAATCTTATGGATCCGTTGACAAAGCCACTGTCAAAAGATTTAGCATGTTCAACAGCATCAGGAATGGGTTTAAAACCTTGTTAAATTGTATTATCTCCAATGGACACCCGACCTTCTCATAGCTAATCGCTATTATGGTAGGTTTAATAGGGTAACAACGAAATTGGAAGTAATGGTCAAACATCAAATGTGTACACCATTCAAAGGTTGATGTTTTAAATTGTTACTCTTAAGTGAGAGGTTGAAAGAAGTCTCTGTTAGTTTTGAATACAGAAAAGCTATGGCTTGTATCAAAAAACTAATATCCACAGATGACATATCATTTTTGTTTCAATATAAATTTGTTCCTTTATATCATAGAACTTGATAACGGGGTATCGACAAACACAGTAGATACCGTTATTGGTTAAAGTATTGATATATAAAAAGTATGCTTGTAACCGAGATAGTCTGAACATACTATCGGTATAGGTTATTGTGTGGTTTGGAAATTGGTTTATCTAAACTAGTTTAAATCACACAGATATGCCCGGGGCATATTGAGCACGACCAGTTTGGATAGAATTGACTTATACTGATCGGCGTAGTCAATTCGGTCCTAGTATTCCGTCTCTCAATCCCGAGATTGGGACGGGCGTGAGGGTTGGATATCGTGTGCTTTGATTTGCCAAAGAGTGAGGTCAATTGAGGCCAATACCTCGGTAAGTTGGGTATGCGGTGTTTAGCTTCTTACGTGCCGTTGCTAGTCGGAAGAATCTACGTACCGGTTCGCCGGGTTGATGGTGCTCCCGAGATGAGCTCGTAAGGTTATTATACTAAACCCGGCCGGTGAACTTTATGTTCGGTATAATAAAAGGTCGAGTGGTACTAATCTCGGATACCAAGAAGTCGGTGAATTAATTTGTCAGTAAATTGATAAACCGACGAGCGCTAGATCTTTAATGTGGGGAGATAGAAGAAATAATAATGGCGCGATGTAAAGTCGTTTTCGAGCAGTAGTTCCATAATTGGTCCGATAGTGGTACGACCGATTATGCATTTGACTAATCGACAAGGTAAATTAATTAATCCAAAGGGTTTAATTAATATTTAATCGACAAAGTGAATTTAGAAATTAATTCTATTTTGAATTAATTAATTCCAAGGGTTCGATTAAATTAAATTAACAAGGTGGATTAAATAAATTAATTTAAAAGGGTCGATTGGAGTTGATTAGTCGGGAAGACTTAGCGGTCAACGAAAGTCAAATTAAAAGGCCTAACTCGAGAGCCCATTAGGTCTCCAATCGAGCTCCTATACATAGAAGACTTGATGCCCAAGAAAAAGTAAGGAAATCTTGCAAGACAATTCTTGCCCTTTTAGAGAGAGATAGTTCTAGAGAGAGTTTTCTTCTTCCTGAGGTTTTCTCTTTTGAAGTCGAACTTAGGGGTGTAAATGAACTGAGCCGCTCGTGAGCTATTCGCGAGCCGGCTCGGTCAAAGCTTGGCTTGAGTTCGGAGTTGACCGAGCTCGAGCCGAGCTCGAGCTCGGCTCGTTAAGGTAACAAGCCGAGTTCGAGCATGTAATATATAGGCTCGTTAGGCTCGACGAGCCTAACGAGCTTATATATTATTTATTTATTTATTTATTGGGACTTGCTATTTGTATCAAAAAAAAATCAAAATATTTATGAAATGACGAAAATGGCCTTATGAAGGAAAAAGGTAGAAAATCGCTAAGTAAATGTCGAAAATTTTTGGTGCGTTTTTTGTCCCGTACTACAATATCAGTTTTTTTAGACGTTTTTTGACGTGGTCCTAGTGTTTTGAGACGTTGTGCTACTTGTTCTGAGACGTGGTATACTGTCTTTGTGAAAAAAATCAGTTTAAATTCACATGAATGGATGTAGACATTTTTTGACGTGGTTATAGTTGTTCTGAGTCTGAGACGAGTTGAGATGTTTTGTGCAAAAAATCAGTTTAAATACACATGCATGGATGTAGACGTTTTTGGACGTGGTGCTAGTTATTTTTGACGTTGTTCTAGTGTTATGATACGTGGTGGACTATCTTTGGGGAAAAAAATCAGGTTAAATTCACATGAATGGATGTAGACGTTTATGGACGCGGTTCTAGTTGTCTTTGACGTGGTGGGTTGTCTTTGTGAAAAAAATAGCTTAAATTCACATGAATGGATGTAGACGTTTCTGGACGTGGTGCCAGTTATTTGAGACGTGGTTCTAGTGTTATGAGACGTATTGGACTATCTTTGGGTGGGGAAAAAAATCAGTTTAAACTCACATGAATGGATGTAGAAGTTTATGGACGTGGTTCTAGTTTTCCTTGAAGTTGTGGGTTGTCTTTGTGAAAAAAATTGCTTAATTTCACATGAATGGATGTAGACATTTCTGGACGTGGTGCCAGTTATTTGAGACGTGGTTCTAGTGTTATGAGACGTGGTGGACTATCTTTGGGTGGGGAAAAAAATCAGTTTAAACTCACATGAATGGATGTAGAAGTTTATGGACGTGGTTCTAGTTTTCCTTGAAGTTGTGGGTTGTCTTTGTGAAAAAAATTGCTTAATTTCACATGAATGGATGTAGACGTTTCTGGACGTGGTGCTAGTTATTTTAGACGTGGTGATAATGTAATGAGACGTGGTGGACTATCTTTGGTGAAAAAAATCAGAGTAAACTCACATGAATGGATGTAGAAGTTTATGGACGTGGTTCTAGTTGTCCTTGACGTTGTGGGTTGTCTTTGTGAAAAAAAATAGCTTAAATTCACACGAATTGATGTAGACGTTTCTGGACGTGGTGGAAGTTATTTTTGACGTGGAGAAAGTGTTATGAGACGTGGTAAACCCCTAAAAAAATTATAGTGATATAATAATAAAAATACAAATACTTTGAATAAAATATTATTATTACTGTAAATTGGAGTATTACATATGAAGTCACTGTTAGCAAAAAAAATAAATAAACAAAAAATTTAGCAACTTCATGAACCCTCTCGTACACTTGTTCTGCTCAATATTATTCTTCAGGAACTGGAACCTTGGGATGCTCTGTTAAAATCCATGTAAACTCTTAGAATGCACAAATAAGAGAAGCTAAAAAAATATAGGATTGAGCTTACTTTGATGAAATTGTAGACGTTGTTGGAAGATAAATTTCTTGATAGGTCTTATCCTTCTGTAACAAAATAACAAATATAAAGAAACAGTGTTACCACCAACTTAGTAAATAAATGAAATGAAACTAATCAACTTTATTAGTAAAACTTACTTTCATCTTGTGTTTAATTCCATTGGAGTATCTAAGCCAATCCCCTCCACAAAGTAAGACCTGCACTGTCTCAGGGGAAAGTGAGGCACGATAAGAATCAATCACCCTTGTCCCCGCACTGAATGTTGCTTCAGGGATAGCTAAAATATCAGCTGCCATCTTAGATAATATAGGATACTGTATCCTATTCATCTTCCACCACTCTAAACAAGAAAAATTTTCAGGAATCTCATTGTTCTTGAGGCGTGGCTTTTCTAAATAGTCGACCAATTCAGATTTTTTAGGCTCCACTGTCTCAATTTGTGCACAATATTCATCAAAATCATCCCACTTACCCCGCGAGGAAAGGTGCTGCTGATCTTCAAAACTACTAGCAGGACCAAAACTATCAGAATTCGCCGGAAGTAAACTTCTGCTGCTAGAAGTATTTTCAACCACATACCCTTCATACAGCCGATGAAGTGCATCTTTCACCTTATAAATGTTGTCTTGTGCCTCACCCTCAGAATATAGTTTAGGAAAACAAAATTCAACAGCAAGCATTTTCATTGTTGGATCAAGTACTGCAGCTATAGCCATTAACAAATTACACTCCCCCCAATATTTGTCAAACTTATCTTTCATCTTGCCAACTAATTCTCTAATGAAATCATCTTCATGATAAGCATGCTTGTCCAATGTTGATTTAATTTTTTGAACTTCTTTCAGAAACAAATTGGAGGTAGGATAGTCAGTACCTGAAATGATATGCGTTGCTGTCCAAAAATTTTCCAAAATAGAGCAAATCTTTTCAGCTTTATCCCAATCTTCTTTTAAAGGGCAGCAAGAATAATTTAGATCACGTTGGCTCAGCATTTCAAAAACCTCCCTAAACTTGAGGGCGCAACTCAACATCTCAAAGGTAGAGTTCCATCTTGTCTTGCAATCACGAATCAATTTTCTATCTTTCAATGATAATTGTTGTGCAATCTCTGTAAATTGAAGACGTCTGACCTCTGAACGATTAACATATTCCACGCTTTCTCTCACATCTTCAATAAGATCTCCTATCTGCTTCAATCCATCCTGAACACATAGGTTGAATATATGTGCACAATAACGCACATGAAATAACTTTCCTCCACATGGCAAGACTCTTGACTTTTGAATGGTATTCTTCATATTTTCAAGAGCAACATTATTACTGGAAGCATTATCAACAGTAATACTGAATACCTTTTTCTCAATATCCCAATCCTTCATGCATTTGAATAATGCATCACAAATTTGGATACCTCCTCTTGGTGGTGGAATGTTGATGAAGCTTAAAACTCTCTTCTGCAATTTCCAAGAGAAGTCAATCCAGTGGCCAGTAACAACCATGTATTCAATCTTTTGATTCTTTGATTTCCAGCAATCCGTAGTCAAACTTATCTTGCTAACTCCCGCAAGACTTTTCTTTAACTTCTTCTTTTCAATCTCAAATATTTTGTAACAGTCAGATCTACACGTGTTTCTAGAAATTTTTTTCCACTCTGGATGTCCTCGCTTCATCATCAAGTTAAATCCATCCTCTTCCAAAATGGTAAATGGATGCTCATGCATCATAATCCAATGGGAAGCTGCCTCTCTCATTTGTTCCATGTCAAACTTACCAGAATGCAGAAGAGACATAGAAGTTGATGGCAAATCAGTTGGCATAAAATTCAACTTTTGTTGTTCAGAAGATACCTTCAAATTCAGTTTTCTCTTCACACATCCATCTCTGTGTCTCAACAAACTACTTGTGGCCCCTAAAGTACGAACAAGTATAGTATGACAATGGAGACATTTTGCTTTCTTCTTCCCATCCTCTATGCATTCTTCAAAATCATCCCAAACTTTTGAAGTTTTCTTCCTTTTATTGGTTTGAAAAACCTCTTCATTGTCTACTGCGGTATCTTTCTGCTCCCCAAAACCATGTGATCTTGCTGTATTCAACTCCATATCTCTCATAGTGTTGGTTTGATTTTGAAGTTCATCATCCATCTTGTTACTTTCTGCAACACCACTAGCACTTGTAGTTAGGGGAGGAGGATTTCCTGTACTCATAATGACGAACTCAACTGCAAGACAAAAAATTCAAGATCTCAAAGGTTTAGCCAAATAAAAAAAAATAGAATGCAAGAATAAAATTCAAGATCACAAGACACCGGAAGGCGGTGGTTCGCGGTGGAACACAGTGGCGGCAAGGGTTTATACCAAATCGAAATCCGACTAACAAAATCAACACCAATCGGTGGGTTTTGCTCGCAAGTATATGAGGAGTATTCCAATGGTGACGTGCGACCCGAAACACGGCAGGGAGGGAGTGGTCAGAAATGGTGGCGCGAAGCGACGGGGAGAGAGAAAATTGGGCAGAGAAGAGAGGGATATCGGCGAGTAAATGGCGGGAGAAATGAATTAGGAGAGGGATATCGGCTAGGAAATGGCGGGAGAAATGACTTAGGAGAGGGATATCGGCGAGGAAATGGCGGGAGAAATGACTTAAGAAGAGGGATATCGGCGAGGAAATGGCGGAAGAAATGAATTAGGATTAGGGTTAAAGGATAGTTACTTACTTGCCTACAAAACAAAAAATTTTAAAAATATTAAAAATATTTAATATTATAACATAAATTAACACGTTATGGGACGTAACTGGACGTTTCCGGACGTGGCTGGACGTAGCTGGACATAGATGGACGTATCTAGACGTGGCTATAGTTGTTTTGGACGTAGAGAGACGTGGTAGAATATGTCCTGTGAAAAATTCAGCTAAAAGTCACACGCATGGATGTAGACGTTTCGGGACGTGGTGCAAGTGATTTTTGACGTGGTTCTAGTCGTGCTGACACGTCTACATCTATTCATGTGAATTTAAACTGATTTTTTTCACAAAGACAGTCTACCACGTCTCAGAACAACTAGCGCCACGTCTCAAAACACTATAACCACGTCCAAAAACGTCTACATCCATGCATGTGAATTTAAACTGATTTTTGCACAAAACATCTGAAATCGTCTCAGAACAACTAAAAACACGTTAAAAAACGTCTACATCCATTCATGTGAATTTAAACTGATTTTTGCCACAAAGACATTCTACGACGTCTCATAACACTACCACCACGTCTGGAAACGCTATAACCACGTCCATGAACGTCTACATCCATGCATGTGTATTTAAACTGATTTTTGCACAAAACATCTGAAATGAGATAAAACAAATAAAATGACCATTCAACTCTTAGAAATGTTTATGATACCTGTCAATTTTTTTGAAGAAGTTTTGTTGTTTTTTAAATGGTTTTTGAAAGTGAATGGCTCACCACGTCCATCCACGTCCCACAACATCCAGTAAAATACTAACGCAATGTCTAGTATGCAAAGAGAAAGTTTAAGATACTGATATTTGAAGAAAAAAAATGAAATTTTATTAAAATTATTATTACAACTCATTGCTATCTACACTTGAGGCATCATCCTCGTCAAGCAGAATGGCAGAGATGTCTCCAAGATATTCAGGGAGTGGAACCACTTCATCATGATGGGATTGTAGGATTCCAGACATTTCGCACATGTCCATGACGAGGCTGGGGTAAAGGATACTCCGAGTCCACCTATTTGATAAGCCAACATCTTCCATGTAGTATTTGATGATGTTGCCCCAATTGATACTTTTTCTTGCATTTGTTACAATTAAAAGTGCCAAACCGAATGGCTTGGAGACTTGTCCTGCAGCGACATTGTAATGAAGGAACGTGTACAATATTTTTGCAAAACTGTTCAGATCTTCCAATCTGATCGTCCAATAATTGGTTGGGACGTTAATGTTTTGCTTTAATACTGCTCGGACTTCCTCCATGGTTGGTTGGAAACGGGCAATATCATCATGTTTTAAAGACTGAGGACCCAAGTTCCTGATGCCCAAGTGGGCGTTGATGGCTTGAGTAGTTATTCTGATTGAATGTTCTCTGACGTAAACTGTATTTAGTCTATTTCTATGATGCAGAACATCATAGAACTCTAGGACCAGCGATCTGTTTACGTGTTGGTCGTTCATCGGCATCAATCCACTCCAATGATTTCTGAAGAGAAACATTCGGAGTTCAGAATGAGGTTCTACACTGAACATATGTTTCATTGGCATTTGTTCAAGCGGGAGTGATGGAGGCATTGGTGGTTGCGGGTCTTGGTTTTCTTCGAATATGTTCATGCTTTCAAGAATATAACGACTGGCCATTGGAAAGTGAAGAAGTTTTTGGGATTGGTGTGTTTGATAGGGAAGAAGGAAAGCGAAGTAATTTTTAAGTTCTACGAAAGTGAATGTGAAACATTGTTTTAGCATTAGTTTTATAGGAGTGGATAGTTTTCTTGTTTGAAACGAAGGTATGCTTGGAAAGTCGTACGGTTTTTTGTTCGATGCAGTTAATGAAGTTTTAAAGAAGCGTCTGTTTGTATACTCAACGTCTCTACAATTGGGCAGAGAAGTTTTAAAGACGCGTTTTTAATGAAGTTTTAAAGACGCGTCTGTTTGTATACTCAACGTCTAAACACCACGTTTCCGGACGTGGCTGGACGTAGCGGGACGTAGCTGGACGCATATAGACGTGGAGATAGGTTTTTTGGACGTTGAGATACGTGGTAGACTATGTCCTGTGAAAAATTCAGCTAAAAGTCACACGCATGGATGTAGACGTTTCGGGACGTGGTTCTAGTTGTGCTGCTGACACTTCTTCTACATCCATTCATGTGAATTCCACAAAGACAGTCGACCACGTCTCATAACACTAGAACCACGTCTAAAAACACTATAACCACGTCCAAAAACGTCTACATCCATGCATGTGAATTTAAACTGATTTTTTGCACAAAACATCTCAAATCGTCTCAGAACAACTAGAAACACGTAAAAAAAAACGTCTACATCCATTCATGTGAATTTAAACTGATTTTTGAAACAAAGACAGTATACCACGTCTCATAACACTACCACCACGTCTGGAAACACTATAACCACGTCCATGAACGTCTACATCCATGCATGTGTATTTAAACTGATTTTTGCACAAAACATCTCAACTCTTCTCAGAACAACTAGAAACACGGAAAAAAAAAAATTATGATGTGGACCGAAATGTGCATAATCTATTATCTAAGGGTTTTGAAGAGATAAAACAAATAAAAAGGCTATACAATTCTCATAAATGATCATGATCTCATATCTAAGAGTTGTAACGAGATAAAACAAATAAAATGACCATTCAACTCTTGGAAATGTTTATGATATCGGATGTAAGTGTTTTGTGAATATAAAACAATTTAAATGAACATATTACTCTTATAAATGTTTTGATTTGATCTTGTAACTTGTAACTTGTAAGTATGTGTTATAAATAGATAAAACAACTACAATGGCCATACAACATATCAACTGGTCTCAGAACAAATAGAACCACGTCAAAAAAAAATGTCTACATCCATTAATGTGGATTTAAACTGATTTTTGCCACAAAGACAGTCGACCACGTCTCATAACACTAGAACCACGTCTCAAAACACTAGAACCACGTCTAAAAACGTCTACATCCATGCATGTGTATTTAAACTGTTTTTTGCACAATACATCTCAACTCGTCTCAGAACATCTAGAACCACGTCCATAAACGTCTACATCCATTTATGTGAGCTTAAACTGATTTTTTTCCACAAAGATAGTCCACCACGTCTCAGAACAAGTAGCACCACGTCCAGAAACGTCTACATCCATTCATGTGAATTTAAGCTATTTTTTTCACAAATACAACCCACCACGTCAAAGACAACTAGAACCACTTCCATAAAGACGTTTCTGGACGTGGTGCTAGTTGTTTTTGGAAATGGGCCAAGTCCATGAGACGTGGTGGGCTTTTTTTTTGTGAATAAAATCGTTTTAAAATCCCTACTAGCAAGTAGCTTTAACGCGCGCGCTCCGTCACTAATACCTCCTCAAAACCCTTGCTGCTGTAGTTACCTTTTTTAAAAAAAAAAAACCTTCCTTCCCCTCAAAAACTTCCATATCCGCAATCGATCAAAGTCTGAAAACAGCGATTTCGTTTTCTTATTTTCAAAAAAGCCATACAAACTTAGTCTCCGACGAAATTTCCGACGAAGAAGACCAAAAAAACACGACTCCGTCCTGCTACGTCCTGCTACGTTCAATCCCAGACCGACTCCGTCCTGCTACGTTCATCTGAACTTCGTTCTTCAACTCCAAAAAAACAACATTCAAGCAAAAAACAGGTAATACGTCGCAAAAATTACTACATCGTAAACTATGAACTATATTTTAATGCAATTAATGGATTTACGAAACCCTATTTTCCCGTAGTTGCTGCGTTTGATTTTGGTTGTATATTATGATGCTATAATCGTGTATTACCCTTAAAATAATGCTCTATTACTATCAAATATGATATATTGGTGTTTACTGGACGTTTCATTGTGTTTTTTATCTGTGTTTGTATGTACTGAAATTATAATTGTGTATTTTCGGACGTGGCGCTACTGTTTTTGGATGTGGCGCTACTGTTTTCGGACGTATAAAGACGTGGTACCTACTATAGTGGACGTTGCGCGGCTGTTTGTCAATTATTTTTCTGAAAAAATTAACTTTGTTCTTGTGATACTGGACGTTTCAGTATTTTTTATGGAATTTAGTAGATAAACAATGTCTTTGTTGTCTGTATTTGTGAAAGAATAATAAATTTTATGTGTATGTTTTCGGACGTGGCGCTATTGATTTTTCTGACGTATTGGGACGTGGTACCTATTATAGTGGACGTTGCACTTCTTTTCCTGTTTTGTTTTGTTTTTTTTTTTTCTTCTTATGGTTATTTATTTCCAATGTTCAATGCAGGATGGTTAACAAAACAGAACAAAATAGAAAACTTGTGTTATATGATTGTGATGATGATTTTGTCACACCATCATCAGCATCAGAAGATGATTCTGCCTCACCAAGCCAGCATGTGTCTCCCACAGAAAGTGAAGATGAATCACAAATACCACTAAACCAATATTTGCTGAAAAAAAGAACAGCCAGCCCAAGCCCTAAAATTTCTGAACAAGATCTAGCAACCCTTGTACAAGCAGCAACACAACACATCATTGAACCTGAAAAACACAAACAGAAACCTCAAAAACAGCAATCCAAAACCAAAAAACAACCAACACAAAAACAACCCGTAGCCAAAAAAACACCAACAAAAAATCCAACAAAGAGACCAAGAGATGAAATTGAATCAGAAGAAGATGAACTACAACAGAGAAAGAAACAGAAAGCCAAAAAAATAGCAGCAAAAAAGAATACTACACCAGAAAAAAAATCAACAAAAAGACAGAGAGTTGAATCAGGTATGAGGATGTGTTCGGACGTTGTAGCCTTTTTCATGACATATGAGGACTTTGTATGTGGGCTAAGATTTATTTATTCATTTTCAGAACATGAAGAAGAAGAAGCAGAACAGATTAAATTCCAAACAAGGACAACAACTGCTGGATTGTACAAGCTGACTAGAGTGTTGTCCGAGGTTCAAAGAGAGGCAGTAAGAGAGATTGGACTGGGATCATTGCTGGAAGTAAATCTAAAACAAGTCCCATGTTCTTTGGGAGAGCATCTCTTGCAGCGTTTTGATCTCGCAAGCATGTCAATCAGATTGCAAAGTGGAAGTTTGAAAATAGAAGAAGAAGATGTCCATCACGTGTTCGGAATACCACTTGGTGGTATTAGGGTTGAAGAATACACACATTATGAAGAACACAATGAAGAATACAAGAATGACATGAACAACTTCCATTCAAGGCATACAGGAACAATTGACAAGACAACCGGGAAACCAAGAAAACCAACCACCACACAACTTGCAGCATATATCAAAGCAAACAGAGAATATGCCAATGATAACTTCAAGATTGACTTCACAATCTACATGGCAACAACTCTGCTTTGGGCTTTCCAGGACCTTGGATGTCGACAAGCAATATTGAAGAGCATCAAAAATGTCAATGACATCAGAAATATGAACTGGTGCGAGTTCACAATCAGAGGTTTGAAAGAATCGGTAGAGCTTTGGAAGGAAAAGAGATCCATGTTTAGAGGATCACTCCCCTTCCTTGTGGTAAGTATTTGAAACGTTGTCCACTTTAAATCATCATTTTTTCAGACGTAGCTAACTATAACTTTTTCATTTTTCCAAAGCTACTCTATCTGGACAGAGTCAGACTTGCTGGTGATGCCCTACGTCCAACAAACACCACTCTACTCTCTTATTGGGACATAGAGAAATATAACAAAAGAGAGACAAAGGAGATTAAAAGGTTGGGAGGTTTTGGAAGGGCAACAATAATTTCAAGAGAAGATCTCCAAAAAGAACAACAACCTGGAGAGCAGCAAGAAGAACAACACAACCACAACGTGCAACATGGAGACCAACAAAAACAGAAGGAACCTGAATACCAACATCAGGTAATATTCAAAATCAAAAAATAATACTTACTCTCATTACTTGTTTTAGACGTATTTGGACGTGGTGGCCATATATAAAGACGTGGTGGCTATATATACAGACGTGGTATATATTATTCGCTAACAAATTTGATATTTTACAACCTGATGATGATGATTGTGATGCCGAGATCATCAGAGATAAAGAAATGCCAGAGATGGAAGATCAGGTAAATTTCAAAATCCAAACTATTTCTCTTACATATTTACTGGACGTATTTGGATGTGGCGACTGTGTACATCGACGTGGCGACTGTGTACACCGACATGGCGACCGTGTACACAGATACACAGACGTGGCGAATGTGTACACAGACGTGGCGAATGTGTACACAGACGTGGCGAGTATTAATTCAATCACACTTACGCCCTGTGTTGTTTATATTTGATTTTGTATAGCCTGTTGAAGCAAAGATCATAAGACTGAATCAAGAATTGAATGGATTATCTAAAGGATTGACCAACATTATCCAACTTGTGGACGATACAAAGGAAATCCAAGATAATCCAGCATTGATGATGCTTCATATGATGTGCAAACAAATGGCAAATCTGTTCAACAATGAGAATAAAGAAACAGTACAATATGAACAAGATCAAATTGTACAACGTCAAACTGCCACTGAATTTGTTGCACCATTGTTGAGTGAAGTTGAAAAAGATGTTCCAGAAGCAGCAAGAAGAACTCAACAAGAAGTTTGCTGATACAAACACAGCAACAGCCAATCTGAGTCAAGAACTTACTCCTGCAATACTGAATCAAGTGGATAAGATCCTTAAACAGGAGATGGAGAAGAAGATTGCAGCATATGAGAAGCCACAGAGTCAAATTCAACAAGAAAACAACAACATTGCTGCAATCCTGACTCAGATTGCAAAGATTGAAAAACAACAACAGGAGACAAACAATCTCCTGAACAAGAGGTTTCAAGAAGTTAAAGATTCTATGCCAAGCTTCAACCTGGGCATAGATTTAACTACTCAGAAGGAGCAAATGCCAGTGCCAATGCCAAGGAACCTTGAAAAGGAACATGATGTTTCTCAGGCACAACCAGAGGACGAAATCAGAAAGTAAGTAATACTATCATTCATTTACTAGTATTATAATATTGTTACTGATAGGGTAGACGTAAATAGACTTGTCTAAACATGGTACATTTTAAATGTCTACAGAATCATCATGGATGAAGAAGACAATCCTCTGGAAATAGCAGACACAAAGCCAAATCCAAAGCATCGTCAAATCAAACTTCCATTGGCACTGAGGAGTCCATTCTATTGCTACATGAAGCCTCCAACGAAGGAAATGCCAGATTTAAAGCTTTCTAAAAAGGAGGAAATCATGACAAACTTTGCATTCCTTATAAAGGATACAAAAAGAGGTATCCCTTACGAAAATGGGTAAGTACATTCAATTTCCATATTTCAATCATTTGACACAACACATAGTCATCAGGCTGTACACACTTACACAGTCGCCACGTCTGTTTACACAGTATCCACGTCTGTGTACATAGTGACCACGTCTGTGTACACAGTCGCCACGTCCAACTACGTGTTACTAACCACGTCTTACTAACTCTAATATCAATGCAGGCAAACACTTTACAGCTATGGAACCCTGGGACTGACTAGATTAGATTTCCACAACATGTCAATCAATAAGTGGCTATCTAACAGTATGGTGGATGCATGGTGCAACCACATGAACTACATCAGAAGCTTTCCTGGGAAAAAAAGGGACCATACTGATTATAAAAGGTTCTTCTTCACAACAAGATCTTCGGTAAGAACATTTAAATTGGTACTTCTATTCACTTTTAATGGACGTGGTGTGTATTTACAATCTCAATTCATGCAGACAATTTGGACTGGCGAAGGAATATTCAAAATTTATTCGAAAGAAAAACAAAAAAAATTTTTTCGTGACTGGATGATTGAAGAACTTGCACGAAACCACAGAACCTTGGATGGTTTCAATGCAGACATTGTAAGTACATTTACAAAACCATTCATTAACAATCAATTCATTAACATAAACTAATTCTTTTTTTATTCACTCCCAGGTTTTTTTCCCTCTCTTGGACCACAAGCACTTCACCTTGCTTGTGATCAATTTTGCATTTGAAGTAGCCATGGTAATCAACAACTTACCTCCGAATCCCAATCACAAATTGCCAAAGGACATGCTTCAAATGTTACTTGCAATACTTTCGGAACAATCAAGTGAAAACCCCAAATACAAAGAGATGAAAGGTATTGATATACTATTCCCTGCTGCAAAATGGCAAGATGCAATAAACGTGAACGATTGCGCTATATACTGCATCAGGTAATATTACTTATTCTCTACGTATCTTGACAAGGTAGCTAGTATTTATTTACCTAAACTGAAGTTCTTTTCACAATCAGGCACATGGAGATGCATGGAGGGGATATGGAACTGGATTATGATAATCTCCTGATGAAGGCTAAAGAGGACAAAAACATCATGATCACATTAAGAGCCAAGTATGCATACAACATCCTCATGTCTCCAACAAACATGCTCAAGGATGAGGTCAAGCAAAATGCACTGGAGTATTATAAGGAGAACTATCATACCTTATCCACCATGCCACAAGAATCTTTGCCTCCTCCAAAAGAAGATAATGGAGAAAATGAAGAATATCAAACATTTGTGGTGAATCGACAAGCAGCAGGGGCACACCAAAAGGGAAAGCCAAGGGGTAGGGGAAATTAGATAGCATGCCACATCTAGTCACGTTCCAAAACGTCTTGTATAAATACTACCCATTTTTGAAATATATATATAATTTTTCCTTATAATAATTTCTTGAATATCTTAATTAATTAACATATTTTGTATACTGCTTTACAAGAACCACGTCTCAAAACACTAGAACCACGTCTAAAAACACTAGGACCACGTCCAAAAACGTCTACATCCATTCATGTGAATTTAAACTGATTTTTTCAAAAAACATCTCAAATCGTCTCAGAACAACTAGAACCACGTCCAAAAACGTCTACATCTATTCATGTAAACTAAACTGAATTTTTTCACAAAGACAGTCGACCACGTCTCAAAACACTTGAACCACGTCTAAAAACACTCGGACCACGTCCAAAAACGTCTACATCCAGACATGTGAATTTAAACTGATTTTTTCACAAAACATCTCAACTCGTCTCAGAACAACAAGAAACACGTCCAAAAACGTCTACATACATTCATGTGAACTTTAACTGATTTTTTTCAAAAAGACAGTGTACCACGTCTCAAAACACAAGAACCACGTCTAAAAACACTAGGACCACGTCCAGAAACATCTACATCCATTCAAGTGAATTTAAGCTATTTTCTCAACAAAGACAACCCATAACGTCAAAGACAACTAGAACCACGTCCATAAACGTCTACATCCATTCATGTGAGTTTAAACTGATTTTTTTCAGTAAAGATATTCCACCACGTCTCATAACACTAGCACCACGTGGTGGACTGTTTTTTGGTGAAAAAAATCAGTTTAGATTCACACGAATGGATGTAGACGTTTCTGGACGTGGTGATAGTTATTTTTGACGTGGTTCAAGTGTTATGAGACGTGGTGGACTGTCTTTGGGGAACAAAATCAGTTTAAATTCACTGGAATGGATGTAGTAGACGTTTCTGGACGTGGTGAAAGTTATTTTTGACGTGATTCAAGTGTTATGAGACGTGGTGGACTGTCTTTGGGGAAAAAAATCAGTTTAAATTCAAATGAATGAATGTAGACGTTTATGGACGTTGTTCTAGTTATCTTTGACGTTGTGGTTTGTCTTTGTGAAAAAAAAAATAGCTTAAATTCACACGAATGGTTGTAGACGTTTCTGGACGTGGTGCAAGTTCGTTTTGACGTGGTGCAAGTGTTATGAGACGTGGTACACCCCTTAAACAAAATCAGACAAATTTATATTAAATTTAATGAGCACTTTGTCAAACTCAAAATCGAGTTTGGCTCGCGAGCCTAGCGAGCCTAGCTCGCGATCTCGATCTCGAGCTTCACAATTCTTAAACGAGCTCGAGCTCGAGCCCCTTCATATTTAGGCGAGCCGAGCCTGAACATAGGTAAGTTCGAGCTCGGCTCGGCTCGTTTACACCCCTAGTCGAACTAGATATCTCACTCCACGAATTGAAATCAGCCTAAAGATTAAATCTTCTTCGATTGTGGGTTTATATTTTCGCCACTGCTGCTTTATTTTTTCGCCCGCCGCTGCTGGGTTTTATCAGTTCCAGCGCCGGGAGTTTTTAGAATCGACCAGTTCACAACGTGGTGGGCTTATTTCGTTTGCCCAGGTACCATTGTTGTGGGTTGATTTTAGTCGCCCAGGTTTTAGCGTTGTGGGTAATTCGTTTGCCCAGTTCCAGCGCAACTTGGAGTTTTAT
This sequence comes from Knoxia roxburghii, assembly GCA_030378225.1. NCBI lineage: Eukaryota > Viridiplantae > Streptophyta > Magnoliopsida > Gentianales > Rubiaceae > Knoxia > Knoxia roxburghii. The sequence continues at coordinate 16,102,838 of CM059418.1, forward strand.
TCGCCCAGTTTTCAGTACTGCCGCAGGTTGGTTTTCACTGCCCAGTTCTGGTGATTGGATTCTTGGCCTGGGTGCTGATCCTGCCATTGCTGCGTTGATCTATTGGCGGGTTTTGGAATCTGATCAAAGGGGCTGAATTGGTTTTCTAAAGGTGGCAGCTTGGGCGTTCTTAGCGGCAGTTGGGCAGTGGTGAGCAGTGAAAGTTTTGATCAGATTTTGGGCTGTGGGTTATTCAATTCGTGTGATTTCCTTGTGGGCTAAGACAAGAAACTTCGATAGATTATTGCCCACGCAATATTCGAAGTCTTCTCGGAGATATCGATTGGATTTCTTGTGGAAATCACAATAAAGAATTGGGTTTTCTTTAAGCAAGGGACTTCGCTACAAAAGGTATAATCTTTAAATTCCGTTTTAATTAAAGATTTAATTTTTTGTGTCCCGATTAATAAATTAAATAAGTATAAGCCTAGATCCATTCATGGGTAAACTAATTTTTGAGCCTGAGCTTGGTTTAAAACTTCCGATTCTGGAATGCATTGCACGAAAGTGAGGTTTTCGATTTAGCCCGGGCTTGTTCAATTTTCCTTCAAATTGGTATCAGGGCGTTGGTTTCGGTCTTATACTTGTTTGATTTATTACACGGCTTTATTTTGGCATTATTATTTTTGTCGAAATGTATAAACAGGTGGTTATTGGTTTCCCGGCTATTATGGTAGAAATTTAATTTTCATTCATAAACCCCGGGACATGTCCGGGCTCGTTTTATTTTTGAATGAAAATTTCTGTAATAGTAATAATCACGAGCTAGAAGCCGTGTAGGATTAGAAAAATCTTGTAGTAGGATTTGATCTAATCATGTCGTCTTTAAATTCCTAGAAAACGCCTTTGTATATAGGAATTTATGTACTATGACGAAGACATTATTTTGGGTAACTTATATTCGCGGGTTTTGGTTTATTGTAATTTTGGGTGATTCCTAATTACGGAGTAAACCGAGAAAACCCGGGCGAATCGAGAGGAATCCAAATAATGAGTGGGAGCGACACGACGGGATGTGTCACCGAGGCGACAAGGAATCAACGATAGAGAAGGCCATAATAGTCGAGAAATTTTATTTCTTTTAATTTCCCGTATTTATGTCTTTTCGTTGGTTGTGTGATTTTCGTTTTATTTTGCATGAACGAAAACTAAACCAAAATGTTTTTTAAAAGGTAATGTGCAATTAACTAAGGTAGATTATTCGCATATTAAAACTCCAATGGTTTTTTGGGTGCGAATATCCATAGTTAAGATATTGCATGTTAAAACGTAAAAATCCTCAAATTAATTACATTTGTGGGTTTTTTTTGTTTAATCGTAATTTTGGGTGATTCCTAATTACGTAGGGTCTTGGTTTAATCGTAATTTTGGGTGATTCCTAATTACGTAGAAAATCGAGAAAACCCGGGCGAATCGAAATTAATTAAAAATCTAAGTGGGAGCGGGTTGGTTAATAGCCCCATGGCCTCCATTACGGGTTCATTGGTGATGTGGTTAAACTTGCGTGCTGGCTTAGACCTTCCTCCCTATCGGATGAGTTTTCAATCACAGATATCACCGGAATGAATTTCTAAAGGGATGACTATAGTGCGTTTAATTGGGAAAAGTTGCGACACCCTCGCCATCCGAGGCGCATTAGTACCCTATGTAACAAACTTAGAAGTCACGTAATGGCATACACTTAGTGTACTGTTTATAGTATCCCTCCCATCTAGGTTACGCTATCTACGTGTACGGCTAAAATTATCGACTATTAATTTCATTGATCATAAGATCATTGGTCAGATAATGAAATTAATGAACTTCGGTTCTTCTCAAACGAATGTGGGTTGGCGTAGACGTTTACCCATCGTGACCTGCGTTAATCCCGGTGTGAGAGATGTCGGTAGAAGATTATATTTGTTTTTTGAGGATTTTTCAATATTTTCAAAAAAGTATACTGGAACTTGACTGGTTATTTTTCAGTTGTAGTTGATATGTCGTTCAACCCGCTAGCTGTCATTTTTGAACCAAAACAAACTCACGAGTCCAAACTATATTGACTGGAAACGTAACCTGGACATTGTCCTTACCGCTGAGGGTTACAAGTACGTGCTTACTGAGGAGTGTTTCCCTAAGCAGGGCAGCCAAGCAGTCAGCTATGAGGAAACTCATGAATGCTAGAATGGCTAAGGGCACTTCAGTGAGGGATCACGTGCTGGACATGATCAGTTGCATCAATGAGATCGAGGCACTGGGAGGTGATATTGATGGGGAGACCCAGGTCGATATCATTCTCCAGAGCTTGCCTCCCAGTTTTGAGCAGTTTCGGTTGAACTATAATATGGGCAAGCTCTCATATTCACTCCCCGAGCTCACGACTACATTGGTGTCAGCCGAGGGCCTATTCGCTGAGAAGAAGCAAGCCTTTGCTACTGTTGGTCCCTCAGGTTCCTTTGCTGGGCCCAAAACCAGGAAGCAGAAAAGGAAGAGAGGCCAGAAGGCAGGAGCTGATCATGGACCCAAGGCAGGCATTGCAAAGAAACAGAAGCCGAAAGGAAAATGTTTTAAGTGTGGCAAAGCAGGACATTGGAAGAAGGACTGCCCAAAGCCTCGAGGTAAAAGTAAATTTTCCCTAGTTACTGAGACGTGATTAGTGGCGATTCCCACAGATACTTGGTGTATGGATTCAGGAGCCACTGATCACGTTTGTAATTCTTTGCAAGGGTTCCAAGTGACCCGGCTGCTTAGAGAGGGAGAGTTGCAGGTCTACCTTGAGGATACTACCAGAGTTTCTGTTGTTGCAGTGGTAGTAGTTTGTCTTTATTTTTTAGACTCTACATGACAATTGATTTTTAAGATATACTCCCCAGTAATGCAAAACACAGAAACTAGTGAGTTGCCTATCTCATTTTGGGGTTATACCTTAGAGACAGCATGTTTTATCCTCAACCTTGTGCCATCTAAGTCTATGCCTATGACCCCAGTAGAGTTTGGAATGGGCAAAAGCCCAGTCTGAGACATTTCAGGATTTGGGGTTGTTCAGCACATGTGCTCGAGGCAGATGCAGGCAAGTTAGAGGCGAGATCCAAGGTTATGCTGTTTATAGAATACCCCAAAGGAACGAGAGGTGGTTTATTTTATAGTCCTCAGGATCAGAAGGTGGTGGTCAACACCAATGCCAGATTTCTTGAGGAGGACTATATTTTAGATCACAAGTCAAGCAGCAAGGTAGTATTGGAAGAGCTTAGAAGTCAGTCCACTATTCCAGATGCACACGTACAGGAAGACACACCACAAGAGACTGCACACACTATCACAGATGATACTCTTGCACAGGCTGCGCCTCGTCGTAGTGGGAGGGTTGTGAGACAGCCCGAGAGGTACATGGGTTTGGGTGAGTCTTCGGACTTTATCCCTGGCGCTCATGAACCAGACCCAGTTAACTACAATGAGGCTCTCCAGGATAAAGATGCAGATTCTTGGCAGAGAGCGATGATTGCTGAGATGGGTTCTATGGACTCAAATCAAGTCTGGGAGCTGGTAGACCTTCCTGATGGGTTTAGGCCTATTGGGTGCAAATGGGTTTACAAGCGAAAGAGAGGATCTGACGGGAGGGTTGAGACCTTCAAGGCTAGGCTTGTGGCGAAGGGGTATACTCAGAAAGAAGGGATCGATTATGAGGAGACTTTTTCCCCAGTAGCTATGCTTAAGTCAATCCGGATTCTCTTGGCCATAGCTGCTCATATGGACTATGAGATTTGGCAGATGGACGTCAAGATAGCTTTCCTTAATGGAAGTCTTGAGGAGACCATCTTTATGCAGCAACCAGAGGGCTTCATTGTTAAAGGCCAAGAGCACAAGGTATGCTGGCTTAGGAGGTCCATTTATGGACTTAAGCAAGCATCCTGATCTTGGAATATTCGTTTTGATGAGGTTATCCAGTCCTATGGATTCACTTAGTCTCCGGATGAGCAGTGTGTTTATCGCAGGCGTGATGATGATATGGTGGTGTTCCAAGTACTTTACGTAGATGACATCCTTCTTATTGGCAACAGTAAGAAGGTGTTGTCAGACGTAAAGGCATGGCTGTCCAGGCAATTCAATATGAAGGATTTGGGAGAGGCTGGACATATCCTTGGGATTAAGATTATTCGAGATCGTAGGAGACGTTCTCTGACTCTCTCTCAGGCATCCTACATAGACACGATTCTGGCCCGTTTTAACATGCAGAACTCCATGAAGGGTTCTCTACCTTTCAGGCATGGAGTGCATTTGTCTAAGGAGCAGTGTCCTAAGACTGCTGAGGAGATAGATGCCATGAAGGCGGTACCCTATGCTTCTGCAGTGGGTAGCCTCATGTATGCTATGTTGTATACGAGGCCTGATATTTGCTTTGCCGTTGGCATGGTTAGCAGATATCAGAGTAACCCTGGGAAGGCTCACTGGGAGGCAGTAAAATGCATTCTCAAGTACTTGCGCAGGACGAGAGATTATGTCCTAGTTTATAGAGCGCAGGAGCTTGTACCGTTGGGTTACACAGATTCGGACTTTCAAGGTGATTTGGACAAGGGTAAGTCTACCTCTGGGTTTGTGTTTACTCTAGGGTAGAGCCATAGTATGGAAGAGTGTCAAGCAGAAATGCGTGGCGGACTCTACCATGGAGGCCGAGTTGCCGCTTCAGAGGCAGCGAAAGAGGCTGTATGGCTCAGGAGTTTCCTGATGGACTTAGATGTGGTTCCTGAGTTGTCTAGGTCTATCACAGTTTATTGTGATAACAATGGTGCAGTTGCTAACTCGAGGGAACCATGAGCCCATAAGGCGAGTAAACACATAGAGCGCAAGTACCACCTGATACTAGAGATCGTAAAGAGGGAGACATGTGAGTGAGCTTAAAGGTGTTCTGGAGATTTCATTATGACAGCAGTGTAATAGCGGGTTGGACAGTTTCTGTACTTCTTAGCATAGCTTTGAGTATTAGTGGGAGATTGTTAGTTTTGAATACAGAAAAGCTATGGCTTGTATCAAAAAACTAATATCCACAGATGACATATCATTTTTGTTTCAGTATAAATTTGTTCCTTTATATCATAGAACTAGATAACGGGGTGTCGACAAACACAGTAGATACCGTTATTGGTTAAAGTATTGATATATAAAAAGTATGCTCGTAACCGAGATAGTCTGAACATACTATCGGTATAGGTTATTGTGTGGTTTGGAAATTGGTTTATGTAAACTAGTTTAAATCACACAGATATGCCCGGGGCATATTGAGCACGACCAGTTTGGATAGAATTGACTTATACTGATCGGCGTAGTCAATTCGGTCCTAGTATTCCGTCTCTCAATCCCGAGATTGGGACGGGCGTGAGGGTTGGATATCGTGTGCTTTGATTTGCCAAAGAGTGAGGTCAATTGAGGCCAATACCTCGATAAGTTGGGTATGCGGTGTTTAGCTTCTTACGTGCCGTTGCTGGTCGGAGGAATCCACGTACCGGTTCGCCGGGTTGATTGTGCTCCCGAGATGAGCTCGTAAGTATTTATACTAAACCCGGCCGGTGAACTTTATGTTCGGTATAATAAAAGGTCGAGTGGTACTAATCTCGGATACCAAGAAGTCGGTGAATTAATTTGTCAGTAAATTGATAAACCGACGAGCGCTAGATCTTTAATGTGGGGAGATAGAAGAAATAATAATGGCGCGATGTAAAGTCGTTTTCGAGCGGTAGTTCCATAATTGGTCCGATAGTGGTACGACCGATTATGCATTTGACTAATCGACAAGGTAAATTAATTAATCCAAAGGGTTTAATTAATATTTAATCGACAAAGTGAATTTAGAAATTAATTCTATTTTGAATTAATTAATTCTAAGGGTTCGATTAAATTAAATTAACAAGGTGGATTAAATAAATTAATTTAAAAGGGTCGATTGGAGTTGATTAGTCGGGAAGACTTAGCGGTCAACGAAAGTCAAATTAAAAGGCCTAACTCGAGAGCCCATTAGGTCTCCAATCGAGCTCCTATTCATAGAAGACTTGATGCCCAAGAAAAAGTAAGGAAATCTTGCAAGACAATTCTTGCCCTTTTAGAGAGAGATAGTTCTAGAGAGAGTTTTCTTCTTCCTGAAGTTTTCTCTTTTGAAGTCGAACTAGATATCTCACTCCACGAATTGAAATTAGCCTAAAGATTAAATCTTCTTCGATTGTGGGTTTATATTTTCGCCACTGCTGCTTTATTTTTTCGCCCGCCACTGCTGGGTTTTATCAGTTTCAGCGCCGGGAGTTTCTAGAATCGACCAGTTCATAACGTGGTGGGCTTATTTCATTTGCCCAGGTACCATTGTTGTGGGTTGATTTAGTCGCCCAGGTTTTAGCGTTGTGGGTAATTCGTTTGCCCAGTTCCGGCGTAGCTTGGAGTTTTATTCGCCCAGTTTTCAGTACTGCCGCAGGTTGGTTTTCACTGCCCAGTTCTGGTGATCGGATTCTTGGCCTGGGTGCTGATCCTGCCATTGCTGCGTTGATCTCTTGTTCATCTCGGTGATCCGCAGCAGTGGTGGTGCAGATCGCGGCGGGTTTCGGAATTTGATCAAAGGGGCTGAATTGGTTTTCTAAAGGTGGCAGCTTGGGCGTTCTTAGCGGCAGTTGGGCAGTGGTGAGCAGTGAAAGTTTTGATCAGATTTTGGGCTGTGGGTTATTCAATTCGTGTGATTTCCTTATGGGCTAAGACAAAAAACTTCGATAGATTATTGCCCACGCAATATTCGAAGTCTTCTCGGAGATATCGATTGGATTTCTTGTGGAAATCGCAATAAAGAATTGGGTTTTCTTTAAGCAAGGGACTTCGCTACAAAATGTATAATCTTTAAATTCCGCTTTAATTAAAGATTTAATTTTTTGTGTCCCGATTAATCAATTAACTTAGTATAAGCCTAGATCCGTTCATGGGTAAACTAATTTGAGCCTGAGCTTGGTCGAAAGCTTCCGATTCTGGAATGCATTGCATGAAAGTGAGGTTTTCGATTTAGCCCGGGCTTGTTCAGTTTTCCTTCAGTCTCTTAATGGAACATTTCTAAGTGTTTAGTAACGGTAAAGTTACAAACTAAAATGCTTTTCACCTATTTGACCATAGGAGTGGTGCCGCTTCTAGTATGAGTTTAAGGTAATCTTATATTTATGGTCAAGAACCAAGATGAGCACACGGCCTTATCACGTGCTGAAATTAGTTGTGAAACTAAGAATTGTTTTGAGGGTTTATATGTGGATTATTTCTATACCAGATCTAAACAATGGTTTAAGCATTGAGCCATCATCAGCTTAACTAGTTTGTGACCTAATTTCACTATGGTATGGTTTAAGACGTTAGTCACCATGCCTTATGTATAATTCTCATGATCAAATTTGTATTTTAAACCAAGTGGGGGATTGTTGGAAATTTAGTTCCAATTTATTGGTTTAATACACAAAGAGGTGCTATACAAGAGAAATGATACTAATCAACAGGTGTGAGAGAAGGGTAACAAGCGAGTCGGTGCATTGGTTTACAACCAAAGGGTAGTAACCATCAAAGGGTACAACCAAAGGGTAGCAACCGTCAAAGGGTAGCAACCGTCAAAGGGTAGCAACGATTGGTTGTATTGTCTTCTCTTCTAAAGGACACAGTGCTTGTATCTATTCATTTTAGCCGAAGTATTGTGTCTTTTGATAATCTTTAAATGGATCATGTTTCTCTTGTTGATAGACACAAGGAAAAACAAATCATATCTTAGTTTCTTCAAGTTTTTCCAAGGAAGTTACAACTTTGAAAGATCTTGATTGTTCTTTGTATCTTGGGAGAATTATTGCCAAAAACACTGTTGTAACAAATAGTGGGGGCTGTAAATTCTTCGAGGAGAGTTTGACAATGCCTAGAACAAGATATAATTCCTCCTGTTTAATTCTTTTGATTATCTTTATTTTGAGTGATCTTTTTCCATACTACTATATTATTTACAGAAAAAATTTAGTTGTTGAAGACTTGATTTTGCTAGACTTGAATTGATTTAACTTCACGTTGTAACAAACTTGTTAAGATGAGGTAACCTTCTAGATTTTTAAGATGATACTTGATTTGAAAACTCTTATTTTGCTTATGGATTTTGAAAAATCTGGACTTGAACTCTTGGTTTGGCTCGAAATGAGTTTCATAGACTTAAGACAGGTGAATGAGTTATAAATCACTAAGTGTAATGATTTGATTCGGTGGGTCATTACAATTGGTATTAGAGTAAAAGGTTAAAAGCCTTAGTAAGTTATTAATCAGCTTTAACAAGTGGTAAGAAACTTGGGTAGTAATTAGGCACCTTGATATGCTTGACCCTCTTGACCTATGGGCAACAAAGTGTTTTAACGTTTATGAAAGTTTTGGACATAAGCTGTTGCATAGTAATAAGATTGGGTTTTGTTATATGCTTTAATCTTATTGTATAAAGAATTTTGCATTGTTTAGATCAAGTTTTGGTTAGGTTATGATTTAAACATGACCTTTTATTGGTGTATGTGCCCTTTTAATGGCTATATATATAGACATTTTTCGTATGATTGATGATTTATCAGATGAGTTAATTTCATGAATGTAATATTCTTGTGCATGTTTGAATTCATGAAATCGATCTACCAAAAGAAACACTCCATGGATTGCTTAGATCATGAATGATTCTTTTGAGTAGTACTCGTACGAGGATCTTTATACCAGAAATCACTACATGGTCTTAGGTGAATTGTAGTGTGCTTTAACATGCGCCTAACGGGGCCGTAACAGGTTGCCAAGTATGGGTATGATTGGGTATTCTATGAATTACGCTAAGGTATTTGAGTCAAGTGATCGGACTACAAGTCTCTCTTAAGTGATAGATGATATCTTGGCCACTTGATAGTAAACTGAGAAGTGTATGGCCGTGCCCAAGAAATGATAAGTGTTATCATTTGCTTGATGAAATTCAGTGTCACTATGAGATCAAGTAAACGTTTAGCTAAATAAGGATGATGGTTCCATGCCTTATGCTAAACGGAATATCAATATAGAGGACCGTACGTAGTATGTTTGGGAGGTCGTGTTGAATCACCATTCGACCCTCCATTCTGAATTGGGTAGTCATTATGTCTTTCTAGAGACCACTATTGACTTATGGATTAATTAATTATATTTAATTATTCATTACCAATTTGGAATGGGTCTACAACATCGCACATAAGAGAGTTCGATGATACAGAATAAATTTTCTTGCCTGCACTAAGTGTAATTGTTATACTTAGATAAAATATATTTAATTAAATAGTTTAATTAAATATTATTGAAAAGTTCTGTGGTATTAATTAAGAGTTAATTAAGTATTTAGGAACAATTGGGATAGGCTGACAAATCAAGGGATCTAATTGCAATTGAGATTCTTGACCTATCAGCTTGATCCATGAGTCAATGGATTGATCCATGGTTTTGGTAAAATCCAAATCAATACAAGTAATTTTAAACTAAACTAATATGAATTCTGTTACTGATTTGGTATCTGACTCTTATATATCCCGGGTGATACTGAGTCAGATACAAACGACTTTCGAGAAAACAATTTTAACAAAAATATTCCAAAAGATTTTTCTCTGCAGGTTTGAAGGGCTAGTACGCACCCGTTTTGTGAGAATTTCGGTGCTTGAGAGTATAGAGTTTCTTCAAAGAAAGAACTTGTGGTGGTGATCAATGTACTCGGAACAGAAAGGATCTAGACTAACATCAAACAAGGATCCAGATGCGACAATCGATTACGCTTCAAGGGTGAGCTTTATGAGTTTTGAACGTAGGTTAATTAAACACTAAAAAAAAATGAAATTGGCGTGAATCCACTGCTAAAATTCTTGAAAATCATGCCTAGATCCTAACACCCTCTTTGTTGAGTTCTCCTTGTTTGGTCTTGTTAAGGTTTATTTATTTTGGTCAAGTTGGGTTAGTTTTTTGTAGTATAATCTGTACATTTTTTATAGAACATATGGAAATTGTATGTAGTGAAGTGATTGTCTAGCAATATAGGATTCCAACTTTCACCTCAAGAAAATTTCGGGACTAAATTCCATGAGAGGGTAATTATAACATCCCTGGAGAAACAGGTTGATTTGTCGCCTGCATGGAATATTTTTCCTAAACTCGTAACTGAGGTAAATATTAATCAAAATGGTTTAGAAAGTATATAAACTAGATCCTAAAGAATTTAATAAGAATTTCTTGGAACTTTTAAATGGTTTTAGGGAATTAGGATCAAGGGAGAGGATTCAATTGAAGTTAGAAAGAAGCTTAAGTCACAAATTTCCTAAGTTTGAAAGTCTAGGGACCTTTGGCACAATTTATAAAGCATAAAACCCTTCCCCCTATAAAATTTAGGTATAATCTACACCTTTGGTGGTCTATTTATTTGAGAGATTCGTTATTTAGAGAATGGTTAAAAGTGACGATTTTTCCTAAATACTTTGCATTGTTGTAGAAAAACAAGAATGCCTCAATAGTGAGTTAAAATGGCAACTTCAAAGTGAAATTGATAATTAGGTTATGTTAGAGGATTTGGGGATTAAGATGTTGGACTAAACCCAACCCAAATATTCCTAAGTCGGAGTTAGGTAATTTAACCAAGTGGTATTGATATATTAGGTTGAAAATTACTAGGTATGCCATTTGAAGGTGTTCAAACATTTATAAAGTATATAACTCACTTTGGTTACTGAAGGAAATAACAAGCACAGACTAAATCGAAAATCTCACATTCGTGCTATGCATTCCAGAATCGGAGACTTTCGACTCGGCTCAGGCTCAAATTCATTTCCCCTGAACGGATCTAGGCTTATACTAGTTCAATTTATTAAAATGACACGCTAAAAATTAAATCTTTAATTTAAAGCGGAAGTTTTAAAGATTATACTTTTGAAGCATGTCCCTAGCAATAAGAAAACCAAAGCTGAAAATCCTGTTGTTTACTGCCCGAGACCAATCACAAGAAAAACTCGTCAGATCCTCATCAGATCGTTGCCCGAAGATTACTGCACTTATTTACCGTCTGGCTGCGAAATCCACACGAAATCCCAAGGATAACTCCAAACAACCTCGAACTTGGGTGGGCAAGTGTCTACGAGGTGGCTAAAGGCACTGGCGAAGAAATCCAAAGAAACCCACTTCAAGAAGCTCACGGATATGAAAAACAGATCTAGCCCGAGAAACTGATTCTTATCTGAAAACCCACACCGCCTCAATAAAACTTCGTGGGTAAGCTATTTACACATAGATATAGACTTTGGCGAACTAAAAGGAACGAGCTAAAGGATCAACGCAACAAATAAACAAAGCCCACTATGAAAATATACCAAAACGGCGCTGAAAAAGCCAAAAACCGCTGGCAACACTAACTGCCTGGAAAAAGAGCGGTGAACAGACTTCTCGAGTGGCGTTTGAACTTCCAGGCGGTGGTCTTGGGCTTCTAGAATCATGGGCTAAGTTTCTCGAACAAGAAAGATCGCAAACCGACTTCAAAAAAGAATTCTCAATAAGGAAGAAATAAATGGATTGCTATTTGTATAACTAAATTTCTATTTGTATCACAAAAAAAAAAAATAAAATGACCAAAAGGCCCTTCTGAAGGAAAAAGGTTCGAAATTGCTAAGTATTGGACAAAAACGCAACTAAATTGCGTTTTCACCATATTCAGAAATTCGAATAATAACGTTTGTAATATGGAAAATATAATGCCGATGGCGTTTTAATACAACTAAAATGTTAAAACGCTACGATAATAACAACCCAAAACGTACCAATTTAACAACCCAAAATGTACCAATTTAACGTTTCCTGCAAACAAAAATGTCAAACCACAGCGTTTCAACCATGGGTCGCCCGTTAAAATGGTGCATTTTCTCCATGGTTCGCTCGCTAAAATGTCACGTTTGTGACTCTCCCAATCTAAAAATCAGTTAAACGATTAAAACGCATCATTGTTGCAAACCCTTTGGCGAAATTATTTTCAAAACACGATTATCTAACGATTTTGACTGCAAAAAACGCAGAAATAGATGGAGGAGATGGCGAATCATCGTAAAGACATGGCGCGGGCAAAGGTCCAATGATAAACAAGGTAAAAATAGTTTCATTAAGCAATTTTGTTGTTATCTGATTTTCTGCACATTATCGTCCCATTTTTGCGATTTAAGTTGCATGAAACACTATTTTTTTTGCGTTAATTAGGTTAGATATCGCAGTTTCGGTGCATTTTAAGTTTGTAGAAACGTAGTTTTGTTGCGATTTTGTAGTCAAAATGACCATTTACATATGATTTTTGGCCTATGAAAAACGCATATCAGTGGCGTTTTGTTCACCAACAAACGTCAGCCGATGACGTTTTGGATATATGAAAATGCAATTTTGGTGCGTTTCTGATCAAGTCAAACGCTGAGTAGTAGTGTTTGACCTTGATAGAAACGTAAATTAAATGCGTTTCTTAGTAATGAAAACGTTAATAGGTTGCGTTTTGTTTGCTAAAAAAGCTAATTTGGTGGGGTTTATACAGTTTGTACTTATTTTATTAATTTTACTTTCACATTTTAAGTTTACAATATAATAGCTTATATTTATTTATTTATTTAGGGTGGCGCTAAGTTAAAGCCGCAAGTAGATAGGCAGCGTCCCACAACTTTTGCTAGAAGGCAGAAGATACCAGTTAGGAGAGGCAGTGAAAATTTTGGGTTATTTGGCGTGACACTGCCAGCTTTTCCGGTGGTCTTTTGGTGAGTTTCCGGCGGACTTTCTTGGTTTTCTGGCGGTGGTTGGTTTTCCGGGAAGATCTGGAATTCTGGCAAGTGCTGGATTTTTCCGGGCAGTTTTCTTGGTTAAATTTCGTGGGCTTTAATGGATCTATCTGGTAGATAATTGCCCACACGATTTCTGGATTATCTTGGAGACATTTGAGGGATTTCTTGCGACATAAGCTTCAAAGGTTGGATCTTTGGTTCAAAGGTGGAAGCTTTTATCTTTCTCAATTAATTTATTCGAGAGACTCAGATCAAAGGTTGAATAATTAATCCTTTCGCTTTAATTTAAAGATTTATTTTTTTATGGGTAAAGTAAATCGAACAAGTATAAGTTAGATCGGGCTCAAAGGAACTTGTACTAGTGTTTGGGCTAGATCAAAAGTTTCTGATTCTGGCATGCATAGCATGAAAGTGAAATTTTCAATTTGGCCCATACCCACTGGTTTCTTCAATTAGTATCAGAGTCGAGGTTTTGGCTTTATATTTGTACGATTTATTATGGGCTTTTATTGCATGTGGTTATTATCCCGACTATTATGGTTTATGCATTCAATTTTCATTTATAAACCTCGAGACATGTCTGTGTTGGTTTTTTGATTGTGAATGTGTAATAGTAATAACCACGAGCTGAAAGCTGTGTAGAATTAGATAAAATCAGTAGTAGGATTTATTCTATCAAATGTCATCTTTATTTTCCTAGAAAATAAAGCCTTGTATTTAGGAAGATATGTAATGGCGAAGATGTTATTGTGGGCAACTTGGATTCGTGGATCGTAACTTGGGTGATTCTAAGAATTGCTTAGAAAATCGAGAAAACTTGAACGAATTTCAAGGAGTTTAAACAACGAGTGAGAGCGACGTGACGGGACGCGTCAACAAGGCAACGAATGGAAGCAACAATTGAGAAGGCCATAATAGTCAGGAAATTTTAATTATGTATTTATTTCCCGCTTTTAATGTCTTGATTGTTGCTTGCATGTTTTTAATTTATGTTTGATGCATGATTAAAAACATGAGGTTTTAAGGGTGCAAATAACTTAGGTTGAGAAATTGCATGTTAAAATCGGAAAAACCCTCAATTTGAAAATCTAAGTGGGAGTGGGTTGTTTGATATCCTCATGGCCTCAATTACGAATTCATATGTGTTGTGAATAGACTTACGCATTGGCATTAGGGCCTTCCTCCATATCGGATAAGTCTTTATTCATAAGATCACTAGATTGAATTTCTAAAAGGGTGACTATAGTGAGTTAAATTGGAAAATGTGAACCCTCTCTAATTGAGGTGCACTATCCTTGGTAACAAACTTAGAAGCTATGTAATGACATACACTTAGTGTACCACTTATAGCATTCCTCCCAACGAGGTTACGATACTTATGTGTACGGGTAAAATTACTGACTAATAATTACATTGATCAATAGATCGTTCGGTCAGATAGTGAAATTAATGAACTTGGTTTTTATTGAATGAATGTGGACTAGTGTAAACGTTCGCACTAACGTGACTTGATTGAATTCCGCTGAACGAGATGTTGGTGAATTTGATTACATTGTTTTGAGAGTGTCAATATTTTCTAAAAAGATAAAATAATGAAACTTATCTGTTTATTTATTTTTAGCTTTTGATATGATGTTTAAGCCATTGCCTGTCATACTAAAAGAGAAAAAACTGACTGGCCCAAATTACATTATTTGGAAACGCAATTTGGACATTTTTCTCACGGATGAGCAATACAAGTTTGTGCTCCCAAAAGTGCACCGAGAAGTGCCTAATGACAAATCCACTCCCGAGCATAGGGAAGAATATTAAAAGTGGAAGAAAGAGTGCTAGATTTTGGCTTCTTCGTCAAATGTTCTGTAGCACCAGCATCAGTTGATGAATTCAGCTTTTGATATGATGAGTAACCTAAGGGAGATGTTCGGTCACTAAGGCAGAACAACTAGGCAAGTGGCTATGAGAAAACTTATGACTAGCAAGATGGTTGAGGGCATACCTGTGAGAGATCACGTACTTGACATGATTAGAAACTTCAATGAGATTGAGGTATTGGGAGGTGATATCGACGGGAAATTCCAGGTTGACATCATACTCCAGAGCTTGCCTCAAAGCTTTAAACAGTTTCGGCTGAATTACATTATGAATTAGCGACTCTATACTCTTCCCGAGCTCTTAGCTGCATTGGTGTTTGTTGAAGGCCTCTTCGATGAGAAGAAGCAAGCTTTAGCAATAGTCGGGGCTTCAAAATCTTCTTCTAAGCCTAAAGCTGGGAAGAAGAAAAAGAAGACCCGGAAGACTGCAAATCATAGGCCTAAGCCAGACATTGCTATGAAGAAGAAGCTGAAAGACAAGTGCTTCAAGTGTGGCAAGGCAGGACATTGGAAGCCGGATTGTCCAAAGCTCAAAGGTACGACCATTTTCATTTTAGTAACTGAGACATGTTTAGCGGTGATTCCCACAGATACTTGGTGTTTAAGAACCAATGATCATGTTTGTAATTCTTTGCAGGGGTTCTAAGTAACCTGGATGCTTAGATATGGCGAGATGGAAGTCTACTTGGGAGATACTACCAAAGTATCAGTCAAAGCAGTGGGAGTACCAAGAATTATTTTCCAAAATAATGTTGTAATAGTTTTTCAGAATTGTTTTTATGTTCCGAGTTTTAGAAAGAATTTACTTTTAGTTTCTAAACTCTTGTTAGATGATTATAAGTTTGTTTTTTCTAATAATTTTGTTGTTGTTAGAAAGAATGAGAAAATTATATGTTCAGGTTCAATGGTAGATAATCTCTTCTTGATTAAAACTAACTTCCCTATTTTGCAAAACTCTGAAATGAATGACACATCATTAAGCCATACTAACTGGAAAGAACCTTCTGAAAAGAACCAAACTTAACTTTGGCACCTTTGACTAGGTCATATCAACCTTAATAGGATTCAGAGGTTGGTCAATGATGGGCTTTTGGGTTCACTGGAGATTGACAGTTATCCAACTTGTGAATCTTGCTTGAAGATTAAAATGACCAAAAGGTCTTTTAAGGCAAATGGGTATAAGGTAAATGGGTATAAGGCCAAAGATGTTTTAGAGTTGGTTCACTCTGACTTATGTGGACGTATGTCAATTCAGGCTAGAGGTGGTTTTGAGTATTTTGTGACTTTCACAGATGATTACTCTAGGTACGGATACATTTACTTGATGCATCATAAGTCTGAATGCTTTGGCAAGTTCAAAGAGTCTCAGGCAAATGTGGAGAAGCATTATGGTAAAAGTATCAAGACACTGTGATCAGATCGTGGTGGCGAGTACCACTCTAGTGAATTTATGAGCTACTTCTTAGATGAGGGTATTCAGTCCCACTTGTCTGCACCTAGCGCACTCCAGCAGAATGGTGTAGCAGAATGAAAGAACATGACTCTTATGTATATGGTGAGATTTATGATGAGTTATAGTGAGTTGCCCAATTCGTTTTGGGAATATGCCTTAGAGATGACGACTTACATTCTAAATCTTGTACCATCTCAGGACTTGCGGTTGTTCAGCACATGTGCTTAAGGTAGATGCGGGTAAGTTAGATGCAAGATCAGAAGTAATGTTTTTTGTAGGATATCTTAGAGGAATGAAAGGTGGTTAATTCTATAGTCTTAAGGATCAGAAAGTGGTGGTTAGCACTAATGCCGAATTTTTAGAAGAGGACTATATTCTAGACCACAAACCAAGTAGTAAGATTGTGCTATAAGAGCTTAGGGGATAGTCCAGTATTCATGATGCACCAGTACAAATAGATACACCACAGAATACTGCACAAGATATCACAGATGATGTACTTACACAGGTTGTGCTTTGTCGTAGTGGGAGGGTTGTGAGACAGCCCGAGAGGTACTGAGATTGGGAGAATCTTTGGATTTTGTCCCCAGTGCTCACAAACCAGACCCAGTTAACTACAATGAGGCTCTCTAAGATAAAGATGCAGATTCTTTGCAAAAAGCAATGATGTCTGAGATGGGTTCGATAGACTCAAATCAAGTCTGGGAGCTAGTAGACCTGCCTGATGGTTTTTGACCAATTAGGTGCAAATGGGCCTACAAGAGATAGAGATGATCAGACAGGAAGGTTGAAACCTTCAAAGCTAGGCTTGTGGTGAATGGGTATACTCAGAAAAAGGGTATCAATTATGAGGAAACATTTTCCCTATTAATTATGCTTAAGTCGATCCGGATTCTCTTGGCCATAGCTGCTTATTTAGATTATGAGATTTGGCAGATTGATGTTAAAACAACTTTCCTTAATGGAAATTTTGAAGAAACCATCTTCACACAACAACCAGAGGGATTCATTGCAGAAGGCCAAGAGCACAAGGTTTGCAGGCTCAAAAAGTCCATATACGAACTTAAGCAAGCATCCAGATCTTGGAACATCCATTTTGAAGAGGTAATCTAGACTTATGGATTTACTCAGTGTCTAGATGAGCAGTTTGTGTATCGCAGGCGTGATGGAAATTTGGTGGTGTTTCTTGTACTTTACATAAATGATATTTTTCTTATTGGCAACAGTAAGAAGGTATTCTCAGACATAAATGCATGATTGTCCAAGCAGTTTGATATGAAGGATTTAGGAGATGCTAGACATATTCTTGGGATCAAGATCATTCAAGATCGTAGGAGGCGTTCGGTGACAGTTTCTTAGGCTTCATATATAGACAAGAGGCCCTTTTAACTTGCAGAACTCCAATAAGGGTTTTTTACCTTTTAGAAATTGGGTGCATCTATCCAAGGAGCAGTTTCCTAAGACTATTGAAGAGATAGATGCCATGAAAAAAGTTCTTTATACATATACTCTAGGAAGTCTCATGTATGCCATGTTGTGTACGAGACTTGATATTTGCTTTGCCGTTGGCATGGTTAGCAGATATCAGAGTAATCCTGAAAAGACTCATTGGGAGGCTGCCAAGTGCATCCTCAAGTATTTGCACAGAATGAGAGACCATGTCTTGATCTATCAGGCGCAATAGCTAATTCGAAAGGGTTACATAGAATCAGATTTCCAAGGTGGTAAGGACAATAGCAAGTGTACCTCTGGGTTTGTGTTTACTCTGGTAGTGGAGACATAGTTTGGCGGAGTGTCAAGTAGAAATATGTGACAGAATCCACAATGGAAGCTGAATACGTTGCAACATCAGCGGCAACGAAAGAAGCTGTATGGCTCAAGAACTTCCTAGTGGACTTAGATGTGATTCCTGAGTTATGAAGGTCTATCACAGTTTACTGTGATAACAATGGTGCAGTTGCTAACTCGACGGAACTATGAGCCCACAAGGTGAGTAAACACATAGAACCCAAATACCACCTGATATGAGAAATCGTAAAAAGGGAAGACGTGGTCGTAGCAATGATAGTTCTCTGGATTTTGGTATGACAATAGAATAAATGTGTCAAACCAGTTTTTATACTTAAAAGTGCAGCTTTGAGTATTAGTGGGAGATTGTTAGTTTTGAATACTTAAAAGCTTTGCTTGTATGAAAAAATATCTCTCAGTTTCATATTGATTGTGTTTCAGTATATAATTACATGTTATACATGTTGTCCACTTATATCATATGACTAGATGATGAGGTGTTTGGTATGACACAATATATCTCATAATTGGTTAAAGTTATGATATATAAATAATGCTCATAACTGAAACAATTTGGACATACTGTCGATTTAAGTTATTGTATGATTCTGATATTGGTTTGTCTAGACTAATTGTGTCATACTGATGTGCTCGGGACATATTGAGCAGGACTGATCTAGGATTGAATTAACTTGTACTGATCTTCATAGTTACTTTGAGCCTTGTATTCTATCTCTTAATCCCTAGATTAGAGTGGGCATGAGGGTTAAACATAGTGTACTTTGATTTGCCAAAGAGTGCGGTCACTTGAGGCCTAAATTCTCAGTAGGTTGTGAAGAAAACAGATATGGTCTGGGCCAAACCGAAAATCTCACTTTCGTGATATGCATTCCAGAACCAGAAACTTTTGATTGAGCCCAAACTCTAAAATCATTTCCACTAAACGGATCTAGGCTTATAAATGTTCGATCTATTAAAATGACACACTAAAAATTAAATCTTTAATTTAAAGTGAAACATAAAGATTATACCTTTGAAGCGTGTCATCAAAACAATAAAGAAAACTAAGTGAAATCCACAAGAGAATCACTCGAATGACTCCAACTACCCCCGAAGTCGTGTGGGCTTATCTACGGGGTGGATCTAGCACCGAACAAGAAACTCACAAGAAACCCGCCTCAAAAAACTCAATATCTGCCTAAACAGATCTTGCCCGGATTGCCCCTGCGCCGATCGCCGGACCACCAGGACTCCGTCACGACAGGCCAAGTTCTCCAACCGCGATCTACATGAAGATGCAATGGATTGGCGATCAAGAAGATCATGATAAATGCAGCACTTTCAAATGTGCGCGCCGGAGTTCAAATAGTCACCTGTCGCTGGGAATCACGGGATGAAGTCTCGCCTGAAAAGTGAAATCATGGCAGCAAGAAAACTGGCGGACGACGACTATAAACAGACGGTAATAAAGACAGACAAGTCTAAGGGCTGAGTTTCTCGAGAAAGAAGGATCCTTAGTCGACTTTGAAAGAGTTATTCGATGAAGAAGACGAAGTTCTCTTTCTAGACTACTCCTTCTCTCTATAGGCTATGCCTCTCAAGTTTCTTATATCTTGAAAATGCCTAACATTAATCATTTATATGGAGCTTCAAGGGAGACTTAGTGGGATTTTGAGTTGGAGCTTCTAATTAGATTCAATTGACTTTCTTAGTCTTCCCTAGACTAGTCAATTCTCAATTAGCACAAGGATTAATTCTTCGACCCACATCGTCAATTAAATACTAATCGACCCTTAGGATTATTTCGTAATCCAATTTGTCAATTAAATATAAAATTAACCCAATGGTGAATTTTATTTAATCCACTTTGCCAATTAATCTAATTGATAATTAATCGTACCACTAACGGATCAATTATGGAACTACCTCTCAAAAATGAAGTTACTTCGCGCTCACTTTAATTATTTTTCTATCTCCCCACGTCAAAGATATAGTGCTCGTCGAGTCATAAATTTATTGACAAATTAATTCATCGACTTCTTGCTATCCGAGACTAGTACCACTGGACCTTATTATCATACTGGACATAAGTCCACTGGCCGGGTTTATTATAATAATCCTTTCGAGCTCATCTCGGGAGCACAATCAACCCAGACAAACCGGTATATGGATTCCTTTCGACAAGCAACGACACAATAAGAAGCCAAACACGCATATCCAACTTACCGAGATCTATGCCTCAATTGACCGAACCCTTTGGCAAATAAAAGTACACAATGTCTAACTCTCATGCTCGCTCTAGTCTAGGGATTAAGAGATTAGAATATTAGGTTCGAATTAATTACGAAGATCAATACAATTAATTCAATCCTGAATAGGTCCTGCTCAATATGCCCCAGGCAAATCCGTATGATTTAATTAGTCAAGACAAACTAATTTCTAAATCATACAATAACCTAAACTGATAGTATGTTTAAACTATCTCGGTTACGAGCATTTATTTATATATCATAAATTTAACCAATGATAAGATCTACTGTGCTACACCCGACACCTTATAATCTATGCATATGATATAAATGAACAAATTATAATACTGAAACAGAATCGATATGAAAACAGGTATTAGTTTTTCATACAAGCAAAGCTTTTTAGTATTCAAAACTAACAATCTCCCACTAATACTCAAAGCTATGCTCTGAAGTATAAAAACTGTTCAATACACTTATCTGCTGTCTGTCATACTCAAAACTATAGAACCTCATGGCTCACTTAAGTATCTGTAACCCATGCCCTCCACGTGGGTCTCAAAGACTTTTGAAGTCAATACCTTCGTGAATAGATCTACAAGATTGTCTCCTGATGCTATATTGGCCACAATCACATCTCCACTCTTTACAATCTCGTGTATCAGGTGGTACTTGTACTCTGTGTGTTTACTCGCCTTGTGGGCTGGTGGTTCCCTTGAGTTAGCAACTACACCATTGTTATCACAATAAACTGTGATAGACCTCGGAAACTCATGAATCACACCTAAGTCACTAGGAAGTTCTTAAGCCATATAGCTTCTTTCGCTGCCTCTGATGGGGCAATGTACTCAACTTCCATGGTGGAGTCCTCTACACATTTCTGCTTGACACTCCGCTAAACTATGACTCTATCTCCTAGAGTAAAGACAAACCCAGAGGTAGACTTACTCTTGTCCATATCACCTTGGAAGTCTGAATATGTGTAACCCAATAGAACTACCTCTTGTACTCGATAGATCAAGACATGGTCTCTTATCCTGCACAAATACTTGAGGATACACTTGACAACCTTCCAATGAGCTTTCTCAGGATTACTCTGATATCTGATAATCATGTCAACGGTAAAGCAAATATCAGGCTTAGTACATAACATAGAAAACATGAGACTACTCATTGTAGATGCATAGGGAACTACTTTCATGGCCTCTATCTCATTAGCAGTCTTGGGACACTGCTCTTTAGATAGGTGCACTCCATGACTGAAAGGTAGTTTACCCTTCTTGGAGTTCTGCATGTTAAAACAGGCCAGAATCGTGTCTATGTATGAGGCCTGAGAGAGTGTTAGTGAACATTTCCTACGATCTTGAATGATTTTGATTCCAAGAATATGTCTAGCCTATCCCAAATCCTTTATATCAAATTGGTTGGACAACCATGCCTTTACGTCTAACAATACCTTCTTACTATTGCCAATAAGAAGAATATCATCTACGTAAATTACAAGAAACACCTGAAGAAAAACTGAACAAGCCTGGGCTAAATCGAAAACCTCACTTTAGTGCAATGCATTACAGAATCGGAAGCTTTCGACCAAGCTCAGGCTCAAATTAGTTTACCCATGAATGGATCTTGGCTTATACTTATTTAATTTATTAATCGGGACACAAAAGATTCAATCTTTAATAAAAGTGGAATTTAAAGATTCTACCTTTTGTAGCGAAGTCCCTTGCCTAAAGAAAAACCAAATCTTTGAGCGAATTCCAATAGAAAATCCACTGGATTTCTCCGTAGAACTTCGAATATTGCGTGGGCAATAATCTATCGAAGCTTACTTGCTTAGGCCACAAGGAAATCACATGAATTGAAACACAACCAGCCCAAAATCTAATCAAAACAGCCCAGCCGCTAGCACTACTGTCCGCTGCCTGAACTCGCCCAGCCCCGCTACAAGATGAAGTCCGATCAAGCTGCAAGGATCAGCCTTTGGTTACGATCTGCACAAGCCTTGCTGTGGATCACCAAGGAGAGATCAAGACGCAACAAGACCTGGATCAAGAACCCCAAAGACTGCCCAGAAGCTGCCGGAAAAATGGGTACAGCAGTGGCGCTAGTCCAGGACAGCAGCTGCGCAAAAGGGTTTTCGAACCAATAAAAACTGCAGGCTAATAAACATGAAATCCAATATGAAAAGTTTTGATCTTTGAGCTTTGTTTCAATTCAAGAAGTGAGATATCAAATTCGACTTCGAGAAAGAAAACTTCGGGAAGAGGAAGATCTCTCTCTAGAATTTTCTCACTCTAAAAGGGGCAAGACTTGTCTTGCAAGATTTCCTTAGGTTTTCTTGGGCTTCAGGTTTTCTATTTATAGAAGCTCTAATGGAGACCTAATGGGCTCTCGAGTTAGGCCTTTTCATTTGACTTTCGTTGACCGCTAAGTATTTCCCGACTAATCAACTCCAATCGACCCATTTGAATTAATTTCATAACTCACTTTGTTAATTTAATTTAATCGAACCATTAGAATTAATTAATTCAAATAGAATTAATTTCTTAATTCACTTTGTCGATTAAATATTAATTAAACCTCCAGGATTAATTAATTCACCTTGTCGATTAGTCAAACGCATAATTAGTCGTACCACTATCGGACCAATTATGGAACTACTGCTCGAAAAGGACTTTACATCGCGCCATTATATTTTATTCTATCTCTCAACATTAAAGATCTAGCACTCGTCGGATTATCAATTTACTGACAAATTAATTCACCGACTTCTTGATATCCGTGATTAGTACCACTCGTTCTTTTATTATACCGAACATAAAGTTCACCGGCCGGGTTTAGTATAATAGACCTTACGAGCTCATCTCGGGAGCACCATCAACCCAGCGAACCGGTACGTGAATTTCTCCGACTAGCAACGGCACGTAAGAAGCTAAACACCGGATACCCAACCTACCAAGGTATAGGCCTCAATTGACCGCACTCTTTGGCAAATCAGAGCATACAATATCCAACCCTCAAGTCCGTCCCAATCTCGGGATTGAAAGACGGAATACTAGGACCGAATTGACTACGTCGATCAGTATAAGTCAATTCTATCCAAACTGGTCGTACTCAATATGCCCTGGGCATATCCGTATGATTTAAACTAGTTTAGATAAACTAATTTCCAAACCACACGATAACCTATGCCGATAGTATGTTCAGATTATCTCGGTTACGAGCATACTTTTAATATATCAATACTTTAACCAATAATGGTATCTACTGTGTCTTTCCACACCCCGTTATCTAGTTCTATGATATAAAGGAACAAATTTATACCGAAACAAAATGATATGTCAACTGTGGATATTAGTTTTTGATACAAGCCATAGCTTTTCTATATTCAAAACTAACAACACCACCATATCACCATTACGCATGCGGTATACACACTGCTCATCCGAATACTGCGTGAATTCGTAGAACTAGATAACCTCATCAAAATAGATATTCCAAGATCTGGATGCTGGCTTAAGTCCGTAGATAGATCTCTTGAGCTTGCAAACCTTGTGCTCTTGGCCTTGTGCAATGAATCCCTCTGGTTGCTGCATAAATATGGTCTCCTTAAGAATTCCATTAAGGAAATCTGTCTTGATATCTATCTTCTAAATCTCATAATATAAATGAGCAGCTATGGCCAAGAGCATCCAGATCGACTTAAGCATAGCTACTGGGGAAAACGTCTCCTCATAATCGATACCCTTTTCCTGAGTATACCCTTTCGCCACAAGCCTAGCCTTGAAGGTCTCAACTCCCCGTCAGATCTTCTCTTTCGCTTGTAGACCCATTTGCATCCAATAGACTAAAACCCATTAGAAAGGTCTACCAGCTCCCAGACTTGATTTGAGTCCATAAAACCCATCTCAGCAATCATCGCTCTATGCCAAGAATCTACATCTTTATCTCAGAGAGCGTCATTGTAGTTAACTGGGTCTGGTTTGTGAGCACCAGGGACAAAATCCGAAGACTTTTCTAAGCCCACGTACCTCTCGGGTTGTCTCACAACCCTCCCACTACGACGAGGCACAGCCTGTGTAGGTGCATCATCTATTATAGTTTGTATAGTACTCTGTGTTGCGTAATCCTGTACTGGTGCATTTGGAATATTGGACTGAACCTTAAGCTTCTCTAATATGATCATGCTATTGGGCTTGTGATGTAAAAATAGTCATTCTCTAAAAATATGGTGTTAGTACTAACCACCACCTTTTGATCTTTAGGACTATAAAATAGACCACCCTTAGTTTCTCTGGGAAAGCCTACAAAGAGCATAACCTCTGACCTCGCATCTAGCTTGGCTGCATCTGCCTTAAGCACATGTGCTGGGCAACCCCGAATCCTGAGATGTCTCATACTAGACTTTTGCCCAGTCCACAATTCCATAGGGGTCGAAGGCACAAACTTAGATGGCATGAGGTTAAGGATATAAGTTGTTGTCTCCAAGGCATATCCCCAAAACGAAATGGGCAACTCACTATAACTCATAATTGATCTCATCATATCCATAAGAATCATGTTCCTCTTCTCTGCTATACCATTCTTCTGGGGTGTGCCAGGCGTAGACAACTGGGATTGAATACCCTCCTCTGACAAGTAGTTGATACTTTTACCGTGATGCTTTGCCATATCTACCCTAAATTCTTTGAACTTGCCAAAGCATTCGGACTTGTGGCGTATTAGGTAAATGTACCCATATCTAGAGTAATCATCTGTGAATGTCACAAAATACTCAAAACCACCTCTAGCCTGTGAAGGAAACAGAACAAGCCCGAGCTAAATCGAAAATCTCACTTTCGTGCTATGCATTCCAGAATCGGAGACGTTCGACTCGGCTCAGGCTCAAATTCATTTCCCCTGAACGGATCTAAGCTTATACTAGTTCGATCTATTAAAAAGACATGCAAAAATTGAATATTTAAACTAAAGCAAAAACCTTTAAAGATTATACCTTTGATGCATGTCTCAAGCAATAAGAATACCAAAACTTCGGGAAAGTGAAATCCACTCGAAATTCCAAGAATAACTCCAAACGACCTCGAACTTGGGTGGGCAAGTGACTACGAGGTGGATAAAAGCACTGGTAAAGAAATCCAAAGAAAGCCACTTTGAGAAACTCATGAATCTAAAAAACAGATTTAGCCCGGGAATTGTCAGGCCCAATCTGAAAAGCCACAATATCGGTAAAAGATATCTTTCACCAACCGTAGATCTACACTTTGGCGAACCCAAAGGAATGAGCTAAAGGATCAGCGCGAAGGGAAAAGATCAAAGCTCAAAACCCGCCGGTCACCACCCGCTGGAATCCGGATCTCCAGTGCGCAAAACAGCCTAGCGGCAGGCTGGAATTCGACAACTCGGGCAGCTCAAACCAGAACCAAAATTGAGGCAAAAATCACGGGGTTTTACTGACATAGGGCTGAGTTCTCGAAGAAGAAAGTTTACAAAACCAACTTCGAAAGAGAAGCTTCAATAGAGAAGATGAAGTTCTCTCTTTAGGCTTAATTTTCTCACTCTAGGCAATATGCCAACAAGGTTTCTTATGTCTTCAAATGTGCCTAACATTATCATATATAGGGAGCTTCTTAGGAGACCTAGTGGGCTTTTGAGTTGGGCCTTACTGTTTGACTTTCATTGACCCCTTAGTCTTCCCTAGACAAATCAAATCCAATCGAGCCTTTTAAATTAATTTCTTAACCCACTTCGTTAATTAAATTTAATTAAACCCATATGATTAATTAATTCATTATGAATTAATTTTTAACCCAATTAGTCAGTTGAATATTAATTAAACCTTTAGGGTTAATTAATTCACTTTGTCGATTAGTCAAATGCATAATTAGTCGTACCACTAATGGATGAATTATGGAATTACAACTAAAAAATGACTTTACATCGTGCTCATTTTATTATTCTTCTATCTCCCCACATCAACGATCTAATGCTCGTCGATTCATTAATTTACTGACAAATTAATTTATCGACTTCTTAATATCCGAGATTAGTACCACTCAACTTTCTTATTATACCAAACGTAAAGTCTACTGGCCAGATTTAGTATAATAAACCTTACGAGCTCATCTCAGGAGTACCATCAAACCGGAACACAAATAAGCTAAACACTGCACACTCAACTTACCAAGATTTAGGTCTCAATTGACCCTCACCCTTTGGCAAATCAAAGCATACGATATCTAACTTTCATGCCTGCTCCAATCTCGGGATAAAGAGATTAGAATACTAGGATCGAATTAACTACACCGATCAGTACAAGTTAATTTAATCAAAACTGGCCGTGCTCAATATGCCCCGGGCATATCCGTATGATTTAATTAGTCTAGACAAACTAATTTCCAAATCAAACGATAACCTATACCGATAGTATTTTCAAACTATCTCAGTTATGAGCATTCTTTTTATATATCAATACTTTAACTAACAACGAGATCTACTGTGCTTTTCTACACCTCATTATATAGTTCTATGATATAATGGAACAAATTTAATACTGAAACAAAATAATATGTCAACTGGGTATTAGTTTTTGATACAGGCAAATAGCTTTCTAGTATTCAAAACTAACAATCTCCCACTAATAATCAAAGCTATGCTCTGAGGTACGAAAACACTGTTCAACCCACTTTATTACACTGCTGTCATAATGAAAACTACAGAACACTCTTAAAGCTCACTCAGATGGTTCCCTTAAGAAGCTGACTCCCATGCCCTCTACATGTCTCTCAAAGACCTTTGGGGTCAATGGCTTTGTGAAAGGATATGCAAGGTTGTCTCCTGATGCTATCTTGGCTATGGTCACGCCTCTCCTCTTTACGATCTCTCGTATCAGGTGGTACTTGCGCTCTATGTGTTTACTCTCCTTGTGGGCTTATGGTTCCCCTGAGTTAGTAACTGTACCATTATTATCACAGTAAACTATGATAAACCTAGGAAACTCAGGGACCACATATAAGTCCACCAGGAAGTTCCTGAGCCATACAACTTATTTCGCTACCTCTGATGCTGCAATGTACTCAGCCTCCATGGTGGAGTTTGCCACGCATTTCTGCTTGACACTCCGCCATATTATGGATACACTTCCTAGAGTAAAAAAAAACCTAGAGATAGACTTACTCTTGTCTATATCATCTTGAATGTCCGAATCTGTGTAACCCAATGGTACTAGCTCCTTCACTCTTTAAATAGGACATGATCTATTGTCCTGCGCAAGTACTTGAGAATCCATTTTGCTACCTCCCAGGGTTACTTTGATATCTGCTAACCATGCCAACGACAAAGAAAATATCAGATCTAGTATATAACATAGCATACATAAGACTAGCCACTGCAGATGTATAGAGTACAGTCTTCATGTCATCTATCTCCTCCACAGTATTGGGACACTGCTCCTTTGATAAATGCACTCCATGCCTGAAAGGTACTGAACCCTTCTTGGAGTTTTGTATGTTAAAACGGGCCAGAATCGTGTCTATGCATGAAGTCTATGAGAGTGTCAGAGAACGTCTCATACGATCTTGAATAATCTTGATCCCAATGATGTGTCCAGCGTCTCCCAAGTCCTTCATATCAAACTGCCTGGACAACCATGCATTTACGTCTGACAATACCTACTTACTGTTGCCAATTAAAAAGATGTCATCTCGTAAAGTACGAGAAACACCACCAAATCACCATCACGCCTACGGTATACACACTTCTTATCCAAACATTGAGTGAATCCATAGGACTGATAACTTCATCAAAATAGATGTTCCAAGATCTGGATACCTGCTTAAGTCTATAAATGGACATTTTGTACCTGCAAACCTTGTGCTCTTGGCCCTAAATAATGAAACCCTCTGGTTACTGCATGAAGATGGTCTTCTAGAGACTTCCATTAAGGAAAGCTGTCTTTATTAGTTTTGAATACAGAAAAGCTATGGCTTGTATCAAAAACTAATATCCACTGATGACATATCATTTTGTTTTAGTATTAAATTGTTCCACTATATCATAGAACTAGATAACGGGGTGTGTGAAAGACACAGTAGATATCGTTATTGGTTAAAGTATTGATGTACAAATAGTATGCTCGTAACTGAGATAGTCGTGTGGTTTGGAAATTAGTTTATCTAGATTAATTTAAATCACACGGATATGCCTGGGGAATATTGAGCACGACCAGTTTGGATAGAATTGACTTGTACTGATCGGTGTAGTCAATTCGGTCCTAGTATTTAGTCTCTCAATCCCGAGATTGGGACGGGCTTGAGAGTTGGATATCGTATGCTTTGATTTGCCAAAGAGTGCGGTCAATTGAAGCCTATACCTTGGTAGGTTGGGTATGCGGTGTTTAGCTTCTTACGTGCCATCAGTGGACGTTGTGTTAGGTATAATAAAAAGGTCGAGTGGTACTAATCTCGGATACCAAAAAGTCGGTAAATTAGTTTGTCAGTAAATTGATAAACCGACGAGCACTAGATCTTTAATGTGGGGAGATAGAAGAAAAATAGTGGCATGATGTAAAGTTATTTTTGAGCGGTAGTTCCATAGTTAGTCCGATAGTGGTATGACTAATTATGTATTTGACTAATCGGCAAAGTGAATTAATTAATCCTAAAGGTTTAATTAATATTTAATTGACAAAGTGGATTAAGAAATTACGAATTAGTTAATCTTAAGGGTTCGATTAAATTAAATTAGCAAAGTGGGTTAATAAATTAATTCGAAAGGGTCGATTGGAGTTGATTAGTCTAGGAAAGACTAAGCGGTCAACGAAAGTCAAATTAAAAGGCCCAACTCAAAAGCCCACTAGGTCTCCATTAGAGCTCCCAATAAATAGAAAACTTAAGGCCAAAGAAATATTAAGAAAAATCTTGCAAGACAAGTCTTGCCTCTTAGAGTGAGAAAGTTATAGAGGGAGACATTCTTCCTTTTTGAGTTTTCTTTCAAAAATGAACTAGAAATCTCACTCTTCTCGAAAATAGATTCAGCCCAAAATGATCTTGGTTTGAACTGCCCGGAATTTCTTTGGTCCGTCGCTGTCTTTATTTTTCATGCGGGTTTTGTTGATTTAATTCAGACTGCTTTGATTGAGTTTTTGGTGTACTTGATTCAGACTGACTGGCATTCTTGATCTCAGCTGGTGATCCGCCAGTTGGTCCATCTAGATCGTGACCAGAGACTTGATCGGAGTGGTGAGCTTGTGGTGATCGGAATTTATAGCGGCGGGCATTTCTTGGCAATTTTTCAGTGACAGTTTATAGACTATTTTGGGCAGATTGAGTTCATTTTTGAGAGATTTTTCTTGTGGGTTTTCGTGGGCTTTGCGAGTACACTTCGATAGATTATTGCCCATGCAATATTCGCAGTTTTCTTGGAGTCATCTATTGGATTTCAGTGGTAATCGCTAGTAAAGATTTGGTTTTTCTTATTGTGTTCGATTTCGCTTCAAAGGTATACTCTTTAATCCTCCCGCTTTTAATTAAAGGCTTAATCTTTATGTGTTAGATGTCGATTTAATAAATTAAATAAGTATAAGCCTAGATCCGTTCATGGGAAAATGAATTTAAGCCTGAGCTTTGTCGAAAGCTTCTGATTCTGGAACGTATTACATGAAAGTGAGGTTTTCGATTTAGCCCGGGCTTGTTCTATTTTCCTTCAAAATGGTATCAGAGCGAGTGTTTCGGCTTTATACTTGTTTAATTTATTACACGGCTTTGTTTTGGCATTATTATTTGTTGGGATCGGAGGCATGATTTTCAAAAGTTTTACGCAGCGGATTCATGCCAATTTTATTTTTTTAGTGTTTTGATCCTATGTTCAAAACATATAAACCATACCCTTGAAGCGTAATCGGTTGTTGCATCTGGATCCTAGGTTGATGTTGGTCCAAACCTTCTGCTCCGGTTACGTTTGTTACCACCAAAATCCTTCCTTGAAGGACTCTCTACTTTCAAGCACTGAAAGCCTTTGCAGATTTGGTGCTAGCCGTTTTCGCCTACAGAGAGAATTGGGATTTTGTGTATATTTCTTGTTCTGATTTTCCTCAATTGAAAATCATCAAATCCCTTACCATAATATCCCTAGGATATTTGTAGAGTTGAAATTTCCAAAAATTAGTATAGTAATTAATCAATTATTACATACCTAATTTAATCATATTCCAAATCAGTATTAAATAATACCTTAATAATTTGGGTCATACACCAAGCCCATGGATCAACCCATGACCCATGGATCAGGCTGATGGGTCAAGAACTTTAATTGCAATTAAGTCCCTTGATTTATCAGCCCATCCCAATTGTTCCCAGGTAATTAATTAACTCTTAATTAATACCACAGAACTTTTCAATAATATTTAATTAAACCATTTAATTAAACATTCTTTCTTTAAGTATAACAATTATACTTATTGTAGGCAAGAATATACTTATTCTGCATCATCGAACTTTCTTATGTGCGATCCTGCAGGCCCATTCTAAATTGGAAATGGATAACTCAATCTCATTGATTAATCCATAAGTCATTAGTGGTCTCTAGCAAGACATAATGACTACCCAATTCATAATGGAGGGTCGATACAACCTTTTCGAGCAAACTGCGTACGATCCTCTACATTGATATCCCGTTTAGCATAAGGCATGGAACCATCATCCTTATATAGCTAAACGTTTACTTGATCTCTCAGTGATACTGAATTCATCAAGCAAATGATAACGCTTATCATTCCTTGGGCATGACCTTGCACTTTTCAGTTCACTATCAAGTGGCCAAGATATCATCTATCACTTAAGAGAGATTTACAGTCCCATCACTTCACCTACATATCTTAGCGGGACTCATAGTGTACCCAATCATACCCGTACTTGGCAACCTGTTACGGTCCCTTTAGGCTTATGTCAAAGCACACTACAATTCACCTAAGACCATGTAGTGATTTATGGTCTAAGTCGTACGAGTACTACTTAAAAGAATCACTCATGATCTAAAGGTCCATGGAGTGTTTCTTTTGGCGGATCGATTTCATGAAATTAAATATGCACAAGAATATAATTATCATGAAATTAAATCATTTGATAAATTATCAAACAAAGGACATATATCTTATTTGCATAAATAACCCTCAAAGTTTAT
The DNA here is from genome assembly GCA_030378225.1 of Knoxia roxburghii. Taxonomy (NCBI): domain Eukaryota; kingdom Viridiplantae; phylum Streptophyta; class Magnoliopsida; order Gentianales; family Rubiaceae; genus Knoxia; species Knoxia roxburghii. The sequence continues at coordinate 16,134,213 of CM059418.1, forward strand.
TTACATAAATAGCCCTCATTAGGGCACATACACAACAATCTCCCACTTGCCCGTTGAAGGGCTATGTCCTAAACTGTTTAAGACCAAGCTCTATTACATGTCTCTCAAATTTTGACTGTGGTAGAGCTTTCGTAAGAGGATTTGCTATATTATTGTCTGACCCTATTTTGCATACTTTAACATCTCATGGATCGACGATCTCTCGAATGAGGTGATAATGTCTGAGTATGTGTTTGGTCTTCTGGTGTGACCGGGGCTCCTTTGCTTGTGCGATGGCCCTGTTATTATCACAGAAGAGGTCTATCAGATCTTGGATACTCGGTATCACTCCGATGTTTGACATAAACTTCCTCAACCAAACAGCTTCCTTTGCAGCATCTGATACAGCAATTACTCAAATTCTGTTGTAGAGTCGGCTGTGGTATATTGCTTCGAGCTTTTCTAACTCACTGCACCGCCATTCAGGCTAAAAACATAGCCTAATTGTGACTTCATGTCGTCTTGATCAGTCTGGAAAGCAGCATCAGTGTAACCTTATACGACGAGTTGTTCTTGTCCTCCGTACACTAGCATTAATCCTTTTGTCCTTCGCAAGTACTTCAGGATTGCCTTGACTACAGTCCAATGATCTATTCCTGGATCTTGTTGGTATCTGCTAGTCATGTTCAGTGAATGTGTGACATCCGGGCAGGTACATAACATGGCATACATGATAGATCCTATTGCCGAAGCATATGGGACTCTACTCATCGCATCCCTCTACTCTTTATTAGAAGGACATTGGTTATTCTTTAAGAGAAGGCCATGTCTGAATGGTACCATACCATTCTTAGAATTAGACATATTGAACCTCTTCAATATGTTGTCAATATACCCTTCTTGACTTAGTCCTAGAAACCTTTTAGACCTATCTCTATAGATCTTGATATCATTTCGGCTTCTCCCAAGTCTTTCATAGAAAATACACTCCCCAACCATTGTTTGATATCTTTCATAAAGGGAATGTCATTTCCTATGAGCAGGATGTCGTCCATATATAGGACAAGGAAAACAATCTTGCTCCCACTAACTTTCATGTAAACACAAGGCTCATCTTCGTTCTTGATGAATCCGTAACCTTTTACTTCCTCATCAAAACAAAGATTCTAACTTCGAGATGCTTGCTTTAGTCCATAGATGGACCTCTGAAGCTTACACACTCGATTAGGATACTTTTGATAGATGTATCCCTCGGGTTGTTTCATATAAATATCCTCGAGTAGGTTTCCATTCAGGAAAGCCGTCTTAACATCCATCTGCCATACCTCATAGTCAAAATATACTGCTATGGCAAGCATTGTCCTAATGGACTTGAGCATCACGACAGGGGAAAAAGTTTCATCATAGTCAATACCATGAGTCTGTCTGAAACCTTTAGCCACTAGTCGTGCCTTGAAGATCCCGCCAGGTTTTAACTTGAAAATCCACTTGCAATCGACAACCTTTGCCTGAACAGGAGGATCAATCAAAGTCCACACTTTATTGTCCCTTATGGATTGCATTTTAGATTCCATGGCTTGTAGCTATTTATCTGAATCCAGACTTTCTAAAACCTGTTTGTAGCTCGCGGGCTCATTAGAGTCCACCAAGATCAAATCTTGATCGTCAGTCACGAGAAATCCGTATCTCCCGGGTTCATGACGAGGCCTACTACACCTTCTAGGTTCTTGTGTTGTTGACTCAGGTTGCTCATCTTCATGAGTTTCCATGTCAACTTCCATCTGAGTTTCTGTAGATCGTTCTACATTCTCTTGTGGTTCTTGAACATCTCCGAGTTCGATTCTACTCCCACTGTCTTTCTTGTATAGAAATTCTTTCTCTAAGAAAGTAACTCTTCGAGCAATGAACACTTTGTTCTCATTTGGGTTGTAGAATTGATATCCTTTGGTTTCTTTAGGATATCCCACAAATAGGCATTTTTCAGTTTTGGGTTCAAGCTTATTACTTTGTAAACGCTTTACATGAGCTTGACAACCCCAAACTTGCAGATAGGACATATAGGGCTTCCGACCCATCCATATCTCATATGAAGTCTTATCTACTGCCTTAGATGGAATACGATTCAATAAGTAGGCAGCAGAAAGGAGAGCATAACCCCAAAAGGATGTAGGGAGAGTCGCTTGGCCCATCATTGATAGAACCATATCTAATAAGGTCCAATTTCTCCTTTCGGATACACCATTCCATTGAGGTGTTCCTGGTGGAGTCAGCTGTGAAACAATTCCACACTGTTTTAGATAGCCATCAAACTCATCACTAAGGTATTCACCTCCCTGATCGGAGCAAATAGCCTTAATCCTTCTATCCAACTGATTCTCTACTTCGTTTTTAAACTCTTTGAACCTTTCAAAAGTTTCACTTTTATACCTCATTAAGTAGACATAACCATATCTACTATAGTCATCAGTAAAAGTGACGAAGTATTCAAATCCACCTCTGGCTTGTGTGCTCATTGGTCCACATACATCCGTGTGTATTAGGGCCAATAGCTCACTAGTTCTTTCGCCTTTCTTGTTGAAATGACTCTTTGTCATTTTTCCTTGCAAACAGGGTTCACACGTGTCATACGATTCGAAATCAAATGACCCTAGTAGTCCATCCTTGTGAAGTCTTTGAACTCGTTTCTCGTTTGTATGGCCTAAACGACAGTGCCAGAGATAAGTTGGACTCATATCAAACTTAATTGATTTAGCCTTCTTTTCAATGTTATAGACCGAGTTTTCTTGGCTCAAATTCAAGACATATAGGCCGTTGCACAAATTTGCAACTCCATATAAAACATCATTCCCATATAAAGATAACGAATTATTACAAATAATAAAACGAAATCCTTTAATATCCAAACAAGAAATTGAAATAATATTCCTGCTCAAAGCAGGTACATAATAATAATTCTCAAGGTCAATGTTTAAACCGGAAGGTAAAGATAAAGTGTAATCTCCCACTTCAACAGCAGTAACCCTTGTTCCATTGCCCACTCGGAGATCAACTTCACCTTTCCTTATCATCCTTCTATTTCCGAGCCCTTGTATATTAGTACAAATATGAGCCCCACATCCGGTATCTAATACCCATGAGGTGGACATAGAAAGATTTATTTCGATAACAAAGATACAGGATTGTGCACAAAACATTTCCGTCAGTGACTCATAAATCTGGAACGCTTCCAAATTCATGAACTGCTTTTGAAGCTCGTCTGTCATAGACGCGAGCATCAAACACGTCATATCATCGGAATCACTTTTTAGCTTATCCCATGCTCGCTGAACAATAGCCGTGGCATTCTATGGTGGTTCATGTAAAACAGTCTCTAAGACATGTAGCTTCCTTTCTGTTGGTGAATGTGCCCTAATGAGGGCTATTTATGTAAATATACTTTGAGGGTATTTATGTAAATAAGACATTTGTGTCTTGATTGATTGTTTATCAAATGAGTTAATTTCATGATAGTAATATCCTTGTGCATATTTAAATTCATAAAATCGATCCGCCAAAAGAAACACTCCATGGACTAATTAGATCATGAGTGATTCTTTTGAGTAGTACTGGTACGAGGATCCTTAGACCAGAAATCACTACATAGTCTTAGGTGAATTGTAGTGTGCTTTGACATACGTCTAACGGGGCCGTAATAGGTTTCCAAGTACGGGTATGATTGGGTACACTATGATTCATGCTAAGATATGTGGGTGAAGTGATGGGACTACAAATCTCTCTCAAGCGAGAGATGATATCTTGGCCACTTGATAGTGAACTGAAAGTGCATGGCCATGCCCAAGGAATGATAAGGATATCATTTGCTTGATGGATTCAGTGTCACTAAGAGATCAAGTAAACGTTTAGCTATATAAAGATAATGGTTCCATGCCTTATGTTAAACTGGATATCGATGTAGAGGATCGTACGCAGTTTGCTCGGAAAGGTTGTATTGAATCTCCATTCAACCCTCCATTCTGAATTTGGTAGTCATTATGTCTTGCTAGAGACCACTAATGACTTATGGATTAATCAATGAGATTGAGTTATCCATTGCCAATTTAGAATGGGCCTACAGGATCGCACATAAGAAAGTTCGATGATGCAGAATAAAGATTCTTGCCTACAATAAGTATAATTGTTATACTTAAAGAACAATTCCGACCAAAACGCTAAGTAAAAAACAGAACAATTCCGACCATAACCCAGAATTTGGTGAGCCTCGTTTTTGAAAACCCAGAAAACAAAACAACCCAGTCATCAATTCGGCTTTCCGACAAAATCAAACCCAATTTTGAAAATGTTTCCGGTGAGATGCGAGCGACCAAGAAGCACAATTCTGGTAGAAGGCCAAAGCCAATAACTCAGAATCCAATTCCAGCGAAAAGGTTAAAACAATTCCCAAAGAGAAAACCCAGTTTCAGCATACTCAATTCTCTCGAGAAAAATTTTAACCCAAAAACCCCGAAATCAAAATTAAAAGATTTCTCCTTTTTAAATGAATTTTTCAATCAAGGGAATTTTCTTTTTTCGGGTAATCAGAAAAATTAATTTTCAACACAAACAATTTGCTTGAATCAATTAATTTTAATATTAACACTAAAATGTTCTGAGCCTAGCTCTGATACCACTGTTGGGATCGGAGGCATGATTTTCAAAAGTTTTAAACAGCGGATTCATGCCAATTTTATTTTTTTACTGTTTTGATCCTATGTTCAAAACATATAAACCATACCCTTGAAGCGTAATCGGTTGCCGCGTCTGGATCCTAGGTTGATGTTGGTCCAAACCTTCTACTCGGGTTACGTTTGTTACCACCAAAATGCTTCCTTGAAGGACTCTCTACTTTCAAGCACTGAAAGCCTTTGTAGATTTGGTGCTAGCCATTTTCGCCTACAGAGAGAATTGGGATTTTGTGTATATTTCTTGTTCTGATTTTCCTCAATTGAAAATCATCAAATCCCCTACCATAATATCCCTAGGATATTTGTAGAGTTGAAATTTCCAAAAATCAGTATAGTAATTAATCAATTATTACATATCTGATTTAATCATATTCCAAATTAGTATTATTACCAAATATTATTTTATTGATTCCAAATCAATATTAAATAATATTTATTGATTCCAAATCAGTATTAAATAATATCTTAATGATTTGGGTCATACACCAAGCCCATGGATCAACCCATGACCCATGGATCAGGCTGATGGGTCAAGAACTTCAATTGCAATTAAGTCCCTTGATTTATCAGCCCATCCCAATTGTTCTCAGGTAATTAATTAACTCTTAATTAATACCACAGAACTTTTTAATTATATTTAATTAAACCATTTAATTAAATCTTCTCTCTTTAAGTATAACAATTATACTTATTGTAGGCAAGAATACTTATTCTGCATCATCGAACTTTCTTATGTGCGATCTTGTAGGCCCATTCTAAATTGCAATGGATAACTTAATCTCATTGATTAATCCATAAGTCATTAGTGGTCTCTAGCAAGACATAATGACTACCCAATTCATAATGGAGGTTCGAATGGTGATTCAACATAACCTTTCCGAGCAAACTGCGTACGATCCTCTACATTGATATCCCGTTTAGCATAAGGCATGGAACCATCATCCTTATATAGCTAAACATTTACTTGATCTCCCAGTGACACTGAATTCATCAAGCAAATGATAACGCTTATTATTCCTTGGGTATGGCCATGCACTTTTCAGTTCACTATCAAGTGGCCAAGATCTCATCTCTCATTTAAGAGAGATCTGCAGTCTCATCACTTCACCTACATATCTTAGCGAGACTCATAGTGTACCCAATCATACCCGTACTTGGCAACCTATTACAGTCCCATTAGGCGTATGTCCAAGCACACTATAATTCACCTAAGACCATGTAGTGATTTCTGGTCTAAGGATCCTCGTACGAGTACTACTCAAAAGAATCACTCATGATCTAAAGGTCCATGGAGTGTTTCTTTTGGCGGATCGATTTCATGAAATTAAATATGCACAAGAATATAATAATCATGAAATTAACTCATTTGATAAATTATCAAACAAATGACATATATCTTATTTACATAAATAACCCTCAAAGTTTATTTACATAAATAGCCTCATTAGGGCCCATACACCAACATTATTTTTGTCAAAATGTTTAAATATGTGGTTATTAGTTTTCCGGCTATTATGGTAGAATTTTATTTTTCATTCATAAACCCCGGGACATGTCCGGGCTCGTATTGTTTTTGAATAGAAATGTCTGTAATAGTAATAACCACGAGCTGGAAGCCGTGTAGGATTAGAAAAATCTTGTAGTAGGATTTGATCTAATCATGTCATCTTTAAATTCCAAGAAAAATGCCTTTGTATATAGGAATTTATGTATTATGATGAAGACATTATTTTGGGTAACTTATATTCGCAGGTTTTGGTTTCTCATAATTTTGAGTGATTCATAATTACGTAGTAAACCGAGAAAACCCGGACGAATTGAGAGGAATCCAAATAACGAGTGCGAGCGACATGACGGGACGTGTCATCGGGGCGTCAAGGAATCAACGATAGAGAAGGCCATGATAGTCGGGAGATTTTAATTTCTTTAATTTCCCGTATTTATGTCTTTTTTGTTGATTGTGTGTTTTTTGTTTTATTTTGCATGAACGAAAACCACACCAAACCATTTTAAAAAGTAAAGTGCAGTTAACTAAGGTAGATTATTTGCATATTAAAACTCCAAAGGTTTTATGAGTGTGAATATCCAGAGTTAAGATATTGCAATAAAACATTAAAATCCTCAAACTTAAAAATCTAAGTGGGAGCGGGTTAGTAGATATCCCCATGGCCTCCATTACGGGTTCATTGGTGAGGTGGTTATTCTTGCGAGTTGGTATTATGGCCGTCCTCCTGCGGACAAGTCTTTAATCACAGATATCACCGGAATGAATTTTCGAAGGGATGACTATAGTGAGTTTAATTGGAGAAAGTTGCGACACCCTCTCTGCTGAGGCGCATTAGTATCTTAAGTAACAAACTTAGAAGACACGTAATGGCGTACACTTTGTGTACTATTTATAGTATATCTCCCGCGAGATTACACTATTTATGTGTACGGCTAAAAGCATTGACTATTAATTTAGTTGATCATAAGATCATTGGTCAGATAATGAAACTAATGAACTTTGGTTCTTCTCGAACGAATGTGGGTTGGCTTAGACGTTCACCCTCGTGACCTGCGTTAATCCCGGTGTGAGAGATGTCGATGGAGATTATGTTGTTTTTGAGGATTTTAATATTTTTGAAAAAGTATACTGAAACTTGACTGTTTATTTTTCAGTTGTTGATATGTCGTTCAACCTACTGGCTATTATTTTGAATCAGAACAAACTTACAGGTCCATATTACATTGACTGGAAACGTAACATGGACATTGTCCTTACCGCTGAGGGTTGCAAGTACGTGCTCACTGAGGAGTGCCCTCCTAAGCCAAGCGATTATGCCACCCCTGAGCAGCGAGAGCCATATATGAGGTGAAAGAAGGCTGATAAGATAACCCGGCACTACATCTTGACTTCTATGTCGAGTGTACTCCAGCACCAGTATCAGTTGTTTACCTTAACCTACGATATAATGCTCAACCTCAGGGAGATGTTTGGACATCATGGCAGGGCAGCCAAACAGTCAGCTATGAGGAAACTTATGAATGCTAGGATGGCTGAGGGCACTTCAGTGAGGGCACTTCAGTGAGGGATCACGTGTTGGACATGATGAGCTGCATAAATGAGATCGAGGTATTGGGAGGTGATATTGATGGGGAGACCCAGGTCGATATCATCCTCCAGAGCTTGCCCCCCAGTTTTGAGCAATTTTGGTTGAACTACAATATGGGCAAGCTCTCATATTCACTTCCCAAGCTCATGACTGCATTGGTGTCTACTGAGGGTCTATTCACAGAGAAGAAGCAAGCCTTGGCTACTGTTGGTCCCTCAAGTTCCTCAGCTGGGCCCAAAGCCAGGAAGCAAAAGAGGAAGAAAGGCCAAAAAGTAGGAGCTGATTATGGACCCAAGGAAGGCATTGCCAAGAAGCATAAGCCGAAAGGTAAGTGCTTCAGGTGTGGCAAAGCAGGACATTGGAAGAAGGATTGCCCAAAGCCTCGAGGTAGGTGTAAATTTTCCCTAGTTACTGAGACGTGTTTAGCGGCGGTTCCCACAGATACTTGGTGTGTGGATTTAGGAGCCAGTGATCATGTTTATAATTCTTTGCAGGGGTTCCAAGTGACCCGGCTGCTTAGAGAGGGAGAGTTGCAGGTCTACCTTGGGGATACTACCAGAGTTTCTGTTGTTGCAGTGGGAGTTCTTTGTCTTTATTTTTTAGACTCAGTTTTACATTTGAGAGATTGTTTATATGTACCCAGTTTTCAAAAGAATTTGCTTTCAGTTTCTAAACTTATTTTGGATGGTTATTAGTGTGTTTTTTCTGATGGATTTGTTTTTATTAGAAAAAGCTAGAAGCTTATATGTTCTGGTACATTAGTTGACAATCTGTTTTTAATCAAGACATACTCCCCAGTAATACAAAACATAGAAACTAATAACTCATCACCGAATCATAGTAAGAGAAAGAAGTCTTCCCCTTTGAATCAAACTTATCTTTGGCACCTGAGATGCGGTCACATCAACCTTAGTATGATTCAAAGGTTGGTCAATAATGGGTTTCTGGACTCATTGGATATTGACAGCTATCCGACCTGTGAGTCCTGCTTGGAGGGTAAGATGACCAAGAGGCCTTTCTCAAGGAGGTTTTAGAGTTGATTCATTCTGACTTATGTGGGCCTATGTCAGTTCAGGCTAGAGGTGGTTATGAGTATTTCATGACTTTCATGGATATTTACTCTAGATATGGATACATATACCTGATGCACCACAAGTTTGAATGCTTTGGCAAGTTCAAAGAATTTAAGGCTGAGGTGGAGAACCATCTAGGTAAGAGTATCAAGGCCTTGTGATCTCATCGCAGTGGCGAATGCCTCTCTAGTGAATTTAGGTCCTATTTGTCAGATGAGGGTATTCAGACCTAGTTGTCTGCACCTTGCACACCCCAGCAGAATGGTGTAGCAGAGAGGAGGAACAAGACTTCTATGGATATGTTAGATCGATGATGCGTTATAGCGAATTGCATATATCGTTTTGGGGTTTAGCCTTGGAGTTAGCGTATTATCTCCTAAATCTCGTACCATCTAAGTCTGTGCCTTTGACTCCAGTAGAGATGTGGACTGGGTGAAAGCCTAGTCTGGACTTCTCAGGATTTGGGTTGTCCAACATATGTGCTTAAGGTAGACACAACCAAGCTAGATGCGAGATATGAGATTATGCTTTTTGTAGGCTACCCCAAAGGAACGAAAGGTGGTCTATTTTATAGTCCTCAGGATCAGAAGTTGGTGGTGAGCACCATTGCCAGATTTCTTGAGGAGGACTATGTTTTACATCACAAGGCAAAGAGCAAGGTAGTATTGGAACAGCTTAGGGGTGAGTCCACTATTCTAGATGCACGAGTACAGAAAAATACACCACAAGAGACTGCACACACTATCACAGATAATGCTCTTACATAGGCTATGCCTCTTCGTGGTGGGAGGGTTTTCAGAGGGCCTGAGAGGTACCTGGGTTTGGGTGAGTCTTCGGACTTTATCCCTGGCGCTCATGAACCAGACCCAGTTAGCTACAATGAGGCTCTCAAGGATAAAGATGCAGATTCTTGGCAGAAAGCAATGATTGCTGAGATGGGTTCTATGGACTCAAATCAGGTCTTCAAGCTAGTAAACCTTCCTGATGGGTTTCCGCCTATTGGGTGCAAATGGGTCTACAAGAAAAAAAGAGGATCTGGTGGGAGGGTTGAGACCTTCAAGGTTGGGCTTATGGCGAAGGGGTATACTCATAAAAAGGGTATCGATTATGAGGAGACTTTTTACCCGGTAGCTATGCTTAAGTTGATCCGGATTCTCTTGGTCATAGCTGCTCATATGGACTATGAGATTTGGCAGATGGATGTCAAGACAACTTTCCTTAATAGAAGACTTAAGGAGACCATCTTTATGCAGCAACCAGAGGGTTTCATTGTTCAAGTCCAAGAGCACAATGTATGCAGGCTTAGGACGTCCATTTATGGACTTAAGCAAGTATCCAGATCTTGGAACATCCATTTTGACGAGGTTATCCAGTCCTATGGATTCACTCAGTGTCCGGATGAGCAGTGTGTTTATCGCAGGCATGATGGTGATACGGTGGTATTCTTCGTACTTTATGTAGATGACATCCTTCTGATTGGCAACAGTAAGAAGGTGTTTTCAGATGTAAAGGCATGGTTGTCCACGCAATTTGTTATGAAGGATTTGGAAAAGGCTGAACATGTCCTTGGGATCAAGATTATTCGAGATCGTAGGAGACGTTCTATGACACTTTCCCAGGCATCCTACATAGACACGATTCTGGCTCGTTTTAACATGCAGAACTCCAAGAAGGTTCACTACCTTTCAGGCATGGGGTGCATTTGTCTAAGAAGCAGTGTCCCAAGATTGCTGAGGAGATAGATGCCATGCAGGCGAAATATATACTTTGCAGTGGGTAGCCTCATCTATGCTATGTTATGTACAATGCCTGATATATACTTTGCCGTTGGCATGGTTAGCAGATATCAGAGTAACCTTGGGAAGGCTCACTGGGAGGCAGTAAAATGCATTCTCAAGTACTTGCGCAGGATGAAAGATTATGTCCTAGTTTATAGAGCGTAGCAGCTTGTACCGTTGGGTTACACATATTCGGATTTTCAAGGTGATATGGACAAGAGTAAGTCTACCTCTAGGTTTGTGTTCACTCTGGGAGGTAGAGCCATAGTATGGTGGAGTGTCAAGCAGAAATACATGGCAGACTCCACCGTGGAGGCTGAGTACGTTGTCGCATCAAAGATAGCGAAAGAAGCTGTATGGCTCCGGAACTTCCTAGTGGACTTAGATGTGGTTCCTGAGTTGCCTAGGTCTATCACAGATTATTATGATAACAATGGTGCAGTTGCTAACTCGAGGGAACCACGAGCCCACAAAGCGAGTAAACACATATAGCGCAACTACCACCTGATACGAGAGATCGTAAAGTGGGGAGACGTGACTGTGGACAAGATAGCATCAGATGACAACCTTGCAGATTCTTTCACAAAGCCATTGACCCCAAAGGTCTTTGAGAGACATGTGGAGGGCATGGGAGTCATATTTTTTAGGGAGCCATGTGAATGAGCTTAAAGGTGTACTCTAGATTTCATTATGACAGCAGTGTAATAGCGGGTTGGACATTTTTTGTACTTCTTAGCATAGCTTTGAGTATTAGTGGGAGATTGTTAGTTTTGAATACAGAAAAGCTATGCCTTATATCAAAAACTAATATCCACAGATGATATATCATTGTGTTTCAGTATTAAATTGTTCCATTATATCATAGAACTAGATAACGGGGTGTGTAAAAGACACAGTAGATACCGATATTGATTAAAGTATTGATATATAAAAAGTATGCTCGTAACTGAGATAGTCTGAACATACTATCGGTATAGGTTATTATGTGGTTTGGAAATTAGTTTATCCAGATTAATTTAAATCACACGGATATGCCCCGGGGTATACAGAGCACGACCAGTTTGGATAGAATTGACAACGAATAGAATTGACTTGTACTGATCGGCGTAGTCAATTCGGTCCTAATATTCAGACTCTTAATCCCGAGATTGGGATGGGCGTGAGAGTTGGATATAGTATGCTTTGATTTGCCAAAGAGTGCGGTTAATTGAATCCTATACCTCGGTAGGTTGGGTATACGGTGTTTAGCTTCTTATGTGCCGTTGCTAATCGGATGAATCCACGTACCGGTTCGCCGGGTTGATGGTGCTCCCGAGATGAGCTCGTAAGGTTTATTATACTAAACCCGGCTGGTGGACTTTGTGTCTGGTATAATAAGAAGGTCTAGTGGTACTAATCTCGGATACTAAGAACTTGGTAAATTAGTTTGTTGGTAAATCGATAAACAGACGAGCACTAGATCTTTAATGTGGGGAGATAGAAGAAAAATAGTGGCGCGATGTAAAGTCATTTTTGAGCGGTAGTTCCATAGTTAGTCCGATAGTGGTACGACTAATTATGTAGTTGACTAATCGACAAAGTGAATTAATTAATCTTAAAGGTTTAATTAATATTTAATTGACAAATTGGATTAAGAAATTAATTCTATAAGAATTAATTAATCCTAAGGGTTCGATTAAATTAAATTAATGAAGTGGTTTAAGAAATTAATTCCAATGGGTCGATTGGAGTTGATTAGTCTAGGAAAGACTAAGTGGTCAACGAAAGTCAAATTAAAAGGCCCAACTCAAAAGCCCACTAGGTATCCATTAGAGCTCCCATTTCAGAAAAATCTTGCAAGACAAGTTTACCTCTTAGAGTGAGAAGGTTCTAGAGAGAGAAATTATTCCCTTTTGAGTTTTCTTTAAAAAACGAACTAGAAATCTCATTCTTCTCAAAAATAGATTCAGCCCAAAATGATCTTGGTTTGAACTGCCTGAAATTTCTTTGGTCCGCCGCTATCCTTATTTTTCCGGCGGGTTTTGTTGATTTAATTCCGACTGCTTTGATTGAGTTTTTGGTGCAGTTGATTCGGACTGACTGGCGTTATTGATCTCAGCTGGTGATCCGCCAGTTGGTCTATCTAGATCGTGACCAGAAACTTGATCGGAGTGGTGGGTTTGTGGTGATCGGAATTTATAGCGCCGGGCATTTCATGGCCGTTTTCTGGCGGACAGTTTATAGACTATTTTGGGTAGATTGAATTCATTTTTGAGGGATTTTTCTTGTGGGTTTTTGTGGGCTTTACGAGTACACTTCGATAGATTATTGCCCACGCAATATTCAAAGTTTTCTTGGAGTCATCTATTGGATTTCTGTGGTAATCACTAGTAAATATTTGGTTTTTCTTATTTATGGACTTTGCTTCAAAGGTATAACCTTTAATCATTCTGCTTTTAATTAAAGGTGTAATCTTTATGCATTAGATGTCAATTTAATAAATTAAATAAGTATAAGCCTAGATCCATTCATGGGAAAATGAATTTGAGCGTGAGCTTGTCGAAAGCTTCCGATTCTGGAATGCATTGCATGAAAGTGAGGTTTTCGATTTAGCCCGGGCTTGTTCTGTTTTTCTTCAGTCTTGACATCCATCTGCCAAATTTTAGAATCCATATGAGCAGATATGGCTAAGAGAATCCGAATCGACTTAAGCATAACTACCGTGGAAAAAGTCTCCTCATAATCGATACCCTCTTTCTGAGTATACCCTTTCACAACAAGCCTACCTTGAAGGTCTCAACCCTTCCATCAGATCCTCTCTTTCGCTTGTAGACCCATTTACACCCAATAGGCCGAAACCCATCAGGAGGGTCTACCAGCTCCCAGACCTGATTTGAATCCATAGAACCCATCTCAGTAATCATGGCACTCTGCCAAGAATCTGTAACTTTATCCTAGAGAGCCTCATTGTAGCTAAATGGGTCTAGTTCATGGGCGCCAGGGATAAAGTGTGAAGACTCACCCAAACCCATGTACTTCTCAGCCTGTCTGACAACCCTCCCACTATGTGAAGGAAAACAGAACAAGCCCGGGCTAAATAAAAAATCTCACTTTCGTGCTATGTATTCAAGAATCAGAGACTTTCAACTAAGCTCAGGCTCAAATTCATTTCCCCTGAATGGATATAGGGTTATACTAGTTCAATTTTTTAAAATGACACGCTAAAAATTAAATCTTTAATTTAAAATGGAAGTCTTAAAGATTATACATTTGAAGCGTTTCCCTAGCAATAAGAAAACCAAAGCTGAAAATCATTCTGTTTACTGCCCAGGACCAATAATGAGAAAATCCCGATAACTACTCCGTCTCTAGCTCGAAATCGTGTGGGAGACTATCCACAAGGTAGCTAAGACACTAGAGAAGAGATCCATATAAGACCCACTTCGAAAAATTTGTCAGATCCTTAGCAGATCGTTGGCCGAAGATTACTGTGCTTATTTACCGTCAGCTACCTATTTACCGCCTGGTTGCAAAATCCACTCGAAATCCAAAGGATAACTCCAAAAAACCTCGAACTTGGGTGGGCAAGTGTCTAAGAGGTGGCTAAAGGCACTGACAAAGAAATCCAAAGAAACCCACGTCAAGAAACTCACAGATATGAAAAACAGATCTAGCCCGGGAAACTGTTTCTAATCTAAAAACTCACACCGCCTTAATAAAACATCATGGGTAAGCTATTTGCTTGTAGATCTAGACTTTGACGAACCAAAAAGAATGAACCAAAGGATCAATGCAACAAATAAACAAAGCCCAATATGAAAATGCACCAAAACTGCGCTGAAAAATCCGAAAACGCAGGCGGCGCTAATTGCCCGGAAAAAGAGCGGCGAACGGAGTTCTCAAGCGACGTTTGAAATTCCAGGCGGTGGTCATGGGCTTATAGAATCATGGGCTAAGTTTCTCAAACAAGAAAGATCGCAAACCGACTTCGAAAAAGAATTCTCAATAAGGAAGAAAGAATTCTCTCTCTAGGCTTGTCTTTCTCACTCTAAGACATTTGCCTACAAGGTTTCTAATGTCCTAACATTAGCTATTTATAGGGAGCTCCTTGGGAGACCTAGTGGCCTTTTGAGTTGGGCCTTAGTGTTGGATTTTCGTTGACCCCTTAGTCTTCCCTAGACTAATCAACTCCAATCGATCCTTTCGAATTAATTTCTTAACCCACCTTGTTAATTTAATTTAATCGAACCCTTAGGATTAATTAATTCATATAGAATTAATTTTCTTAATCCACTTTGTCAATTAAATATGAATTAAACCTTTAAGATTAATTAATTCACTTTATCGATTAGTCAAATGCATAACTAGTCGTACCACTTACGAACCAATTATGGAACAACCGCTCAAAAATGACTTTACATTGCGCTACTTTATTTTCTTGTATCTCCCCACATTAAAGATCTAGTGCTCGTCAGTTTATCAATTTACTGACAAACTAATTCACTGACTTTTTGGTATCCAAGATTAGTACCAATCGACTTTCTTATTATACCAGACGTAAAGTCCACTGGCCAGTTTAAGTACAATAAACCTTACGAGCTCTTCTCGAGAGCACCATCAACCCGGTGAACCGGTATGTGGATTCCTCTGACTAGCAAAGGCACGTAAGTAGCTAAACACCGCATACTGAACCTACAGAGGTATAGGCCTCAATTGATCGCACTCTTTGGCACATCAAAGTATACGATATCCAACTCTCATGCCCGTTCCAATCTCAAGATTGAGAGACTGAAATACTAGGACCGAATTGGCTACGCCGATCAGTTCAAGTCAATTCTATCCAAATTGATCGTGCTCAATATGCCCCGGGCATATCCGTGTGATTTTAATTAGTTTAGATAAACTAATTTCCAAACCACACGATAACCAATACCGATAGTATGTTCAGACTATCTCAGTTACGAGCATACTTTTTATATAGCAATACTTTAACCAATAACGGTATCTACCGTGTCTTTCCACACCCCATTATCTAGTTCTATGATATAATGGATCAATTTAATACTACAACAAAATGATATGTCATCTGTGGATATTAGTTTTTGATACAAGCCAAAGCTTTTATGTATTCAAAACTAACACTATGACGAGACGCAGCCTGTGTAAGGGCATCATCTGTGATAGTGTGTGCAGTATCATGTGGTGTGTCAACCTGTACTCGTGCATCTAGAATACTCGACTGACCCTTAAGCTCTTCCAATACTACATTGCTGATTGCCTTGTGAGAAACATAGTCCTTCTCGAGATATCTGGCATTGGTGTTGATCACCACCTTCTGATCCTGAGGACTATAAAATATACCACCTCTCGTTCCTTTGGGGTAGCCTATAAATTGCATAACTTCTGTTCTTGCATCTAACTTGCCAGCATCTACCTTAAGCACATGTGCTGGACAATCCCAAATCCTGAGATGTCTCAGACTAGACTTTTGCCCAGTCCATAACTCTACTAGAGTCATAGGCACAGACTTAGATGGTACGAGGTTAAGAATAAAACATGTCGCCTCTAAGGCATAACCCCAAAATGAGATGGGTAACTCACTATAACTCATCATCGATCTAACCATATCCATAAGAGGCTTGTTCCTGCTCTCCGCTACACTGTTCTACTGGGGTGTGCCAGCTGCCGACAATTGGGACTGAATACCCTCATCTGAAAAGTAGGACCTAAATTCACTAGAGAGGTATTCTCCACCACGATCAGATCGCAGGGTCCTGATACTCTTACCCAGATACTTCTCCACCCCAGCCTTAAACTCTTTGAACTTGACAAAACATTCATACTTGTGGTGCATCATGTATATGTATCCATCTAGAGTAGTCATCTGTGAATGTCAAGAAATACTCATAACCTCATCTAGCCCAAACTGACATAGGCCCATATAAGTCAGAATGAATCAACTCCAAATCCTCTTTGGCCCTATACCCCATTGCCTTGAAAAGCCTCTTGGTCATTTTACCCTCCAAGCAGGACTTGCAGGTCGGATAGCTGTCAATCTCCAATGAGCCCAAGGGCCCATTATTGACAAACCTGGAATCCTACTAGGGTTGATGTAACCTAGTCTTAGGTGCCAAAGATAAGTTTGATTCCAAGGGGAAGACTCCTTTCTCTTACTATGATTCGATGATGGGTTTATTAATTTATGTATTTTGCACTACTGGGGACTTTGTCTTAATTAAAAATAGATTGTCAACCAATGTACCGGAACATATAAGCTTTTGGTTCTTTCTAATAAAAAATAGAATTATTAGAAAAAACACACCTATAACCATCCAAAAGAAGTTTCGAAATAGAAAGTAAATTCTTTCTGACACTAGGTACATAAAGACAATCTCTCAAATGTAAAACTGAGCCTGAAAAATAAAGACAAATAACTCACACTGCAACAACAGAAACTCTGGTAGTATCCCCAAGGTAGACATGCAACTTTCCCTCTCTAAGTAGCTGGGTCACTTGGACCCCTGCAAAGAATTACAAATATAAACAGTGGCTCCTGAATCCAAGCACCAAGTATCTGTGGAAATCACCGTTAAACACGTCTTAGTAACTAGGTTAAAATTACACATACTTCGAGGCTTTGGGCAGTATTTCTTCCAATGTCCAGCCTTGCCACATCTGAAGCACTTGTTTTTCGTCTTGTGCTTCTTGGCAACGCCTCCCTTAGGTCTATGATCAGCAACTTCTTTCTGGCCCTTATTCCTTTTTTGTTTTCTGGCTTTGGGCTCAGCAGAGGAACCTGAAGGTCCAACAATAGCCAAAGCTTGTTTCTTCTCAGCAAAGAGGCCTTCAGCAGACACCAATACAGTCATGAACTCGAGAAGTGAATATGAGAGCTTTCCCATATTGTAGTTCAATAGAAACTGTTCAATATTTGGGGGAAAGCTCTGGAGAATAATATCAACCTGGGTCTTACCGTCGTTATCACCTCTCAATACCTTAATCTCATTGATGCACCTGATCATGATCTCTCACTGATGAGCCCTCTGCCATCATAGCATTCATGAGTTTCCTCATAGCTAACTTTTTGGCTGCCCTGCCCTGATATCCGAACATCTCCCTAAGGTTAAGCATCATCTCATAGGCTGAGGTTATCAACTGATGCTGGTGCTGCAGTACACTCGATATTAAAGCTAAGATGTAGCTCCTGGTCATCTCATCAGCTTTTTTCCACATTGAGTGAGCCTCTCTCTCATCAGGAGTGAAATCATCAGTTGGCACTGGGGGGCACTCTTTAGCGAGCACATACTTGTAACCCTCGGCAGTGAGGACAGTGTCCAGGTTTCATTTCCAATCAATGTAATTAGGTCCAGTGAGTTTGTTCTGATTCAAAATGACTGGTAGGGAGTTGAATGACATATCAGCTGAAAGATTTTGGTAGGATCTGGGTCTGCGCTTGCTCGATTTACCACGCAACAAAAATTTCTATTAAAGCGGAATCTTAGAAAAGTACCTTTGAAGCGTGCACTTGGTGATTCTCTTGTATGCCTCAAGACTATGACTTCACGTTGTGTGGGCAACGAACTAGAAGTCAATTGATCAGCTACTCGCCACAATCCACCTGCTAGAAAACTCTAGCCCCGCAGCACCTGGCACGTACTATAAACGCACCGCCCGCAGAGAGAGAAAGCTACGCGCAGCTGGTATAGACCAAGGCCAAAATTTCAGCCACTAGAAACCCAAAAACCAGCTGCACACTTTCTTGAAAATTCGACTTGGATAGAGAAACGTTTTCTCTCTCTAGAATTTTCTCTCTCTAGAAATCTTGTGGATTAATTGTGTTATTGTATAATCTGAATGACTGATCCCTTGTCTATTTATAGAGTTACAAGAGAGACTCCAAGTTGGTTTAGGATTGGTCTTCCTACTGGGTTTCTGTTTTCCTTCAATCCTGTTCCTGGACTGATACAGATTCTGTTTCCTTCAATCCTGTTCCTGGACTGATACACTCTCAACTATCACAGGGATTCACTTATCCCAATCCAGTTCCTGGGATGAATCACTCCCAACTGACACAGGGATTCACTTATCCCAAACCAGTTCCTGGGATGATTCACAACCAACTGACACAAGGATTAATTAATTTCTCAATTAATTAAATCCACCTTTGTCATTAACCCAGTACATAATTAATCGTACCACTAACGGATTAGTTATGGCACTACCACCCTACACCAGAATTGCTTCCGGAACAACTTAATTAAATTATATTTATAATCTCCCTACATCAAAGATATAGTGCTCGTTAATTCATTAATTTACTGATAAATTAATTCATCAACTTCTTTAATTCCGAGACTAGTACCACTCGACCTTTTTACTATACCGGACATAAGTCCACCGGCCGGGTTTAGTATAATAAACATTTCGAGCTCATCTCGGGAGCACCATCACCCCGGATGCACCGGTACATGGTTTCCTTTCGACAAGCAGCAGCACACCAAGTAACTAAACACGCGCACCCAACCTACCGAGATTATTGGCCACAATTGACCTCACCCTTTGGCAGATCAAAGTACACTATGTCTAATCCTCATGCCCGCTCGAGTCTAGGGATTTAGAGATAGAATACAAGGATTGATTTGTCTATTAAATCAGTACAAGACAAATCATTCCTAAGAGTCAAGATCAATATGCCCCGGGCATATCTATATGATTCAATTAGTTTAGACAAACTAATTATCTGAATCACATAATAACCTAGACTGACAGTTTGTCCAAAGCTATCTCGGTTACGAACCTCATTTATATATTATGTCTTTCAAGCAATGATGAGATCTACTGTGTCGCACCAGACACCTCATCATCTACTTACATAATATAAATGGACGATTAATGCACAACAAGATATGATTGAAACACAAATCGATATATTAAACTGGGAAACTGTACAATACAAGCATAGCTTATGTATTCTACTCCAACATCAGCAAACTGAAAAAATAAACAATCATGTTTTAGTATTCTTTTTCAAAAATACTCGTATACGCAAAAAATAATATAATCTCCCATCGATATCTCCCACACCAGGATTGACATAGGTCACGATGGGTAAACATCTAAGCTAAGCCATATTCGTTCAAAAAGAACAAAAATTAATTAATTTCATTATGTGACCAACGGTCTTATGATCAATGAAATTAATAGTTGATAATTTTAGCCTACACATAAATAGCGTAACCTCGATGGGAGGGATACTACAAATTGTACACTACGTGTATGCCATTACAAGACTTCTATGTTTTTTACTTAGGATACTCCTGGATGTGTTAGGTTTGAAAACATAAGCTATGTTTGTATTGTACTTTTTCCCAGTTTACATATCGATTTAATGTTTTGGTTTATATGTTGTGCATGTTTAGTCCATTCATATTATGTAGTTAGATGATGAGGTATCTGGTATAACACAGTAGATCTCATATCTGGTTAAAAGACATAATATATAAATGAGGTTCGTAACCGAGACAGTTTTTGAACACGCTTTCGGTTTAAGTTATTACATGATTTAGATAATTGGTTTGTCTAAACTAATTGAATCATATAGATATGCCCGGGGTATATTAAACTTAAATATTTAGAATGATTTGTCTTGTACTAATTTAATAGACAATTCGTTCTTAGTATTCTATCTCTTAATCCCTAGACTTGAGCGAGCATGAAGATTAGATATAGTGTACTTTGATATGTCAATGAGCGAGGTCATTTGTGGCCAATAGTCTCGGTGGGTTGGGTGCGCATGTTTAGTTACACGGCATGCTGCTGCTTGTCAAAAAGAAACCATGTACCGGTGCGTCTGGGGTAATGATGCTCCCGAGATGAGCTCTTTATGTTTATTATATTAAACCCAGCTGGTAGACTTATGTCCAGTATAGTAAACAGGTCGAGTGGTACTAGTCTCGGAATTAAATAAGTTAATTAATTAATTTATTAGTAAATTAATAAATTAACGAACACTAAATCTTTGATGTGGGGAGATTAAGAATAAATTAATTTTGTTGTTCCGGAAGCAATTGTTGTGTAGGGTGGTTGTGCCAAAATTAATCGTATCTGTTACTGGTATGATTAATTTTGTAGTGGGTTAATTGAATAAATAGAAATAATTAATTATTTGTAAGGTTTAATTAAGTAATTTAAAAAGTGGAATTATTTAATTAATTAATTAAGTCTTAAGTTTCAATTAGAATTAGGAAATCCTAGAGATTAGGAAATCTAATTGGATTTGGATTATCCTATTAGATTAGTTACCTAATTGGATTTGGAAACTAATTAATTACCTAAACCCATTAGGAAGACCAATCCTAAACCAACTTGGGGTCTCTTTTGTAGCTATAGACAAGGGATCAACAATTCTATAACACACAATTCTTAAGTTTTCAATACAAGAAAACTAGAGAGAGAAAACATTTTTCTCTGTCTTGTATAATTTTTGGGCGGCGGGAAGTAAATTCCGGTGGCGGCGGCTCTATTCAGGCGGCATCAAGCTGCAGAATTTTTTTGCTGAGTTTTTTTGTGTAGATTGTTGATCAATTACTCGCTATATCGTTGCCCACACAACATGTGATCAATGTCTTGAGTCATACAAGCGATCACCTGAGTAACACGCTTCAAGAGATACTTTCTATGTTTCCGCTTTAATTAGAAATTATTGTTGCATGATATATCGAATAAGTACATACAAATATCCCACGCAATGTTATTTTAAGCAAGGATTGGAATAGCGATTGTACTATAGTCTAGGCCTGATTAAAAGTGAATTTTTGACCGGGCCTGGGCAGATAATCTTTTAGGATGGCGAGGTTGTCGCAACTTTTTCCAATTAAACTCACTATAGTCATCCCTTTAGAAATTCAATCTAGTGATCTCGTGGTTGAAGACTCATCAAATATGGAGGAAGGTCTAAGCCAACGCGCAAGTCTAACCACATCATATATGAATTCATAATTGAGGCCATGTGGAAATATACCAACCCGCTCCCACTTAGATTTTTAAGTTTGAGAATTTTTACGTTTTAACATGCAATATCCTAACTATCGATATTCGCACCCATAAAATCGTTGGAGTTTTAATATGCGAATAATTTACCTTAGTTAATTGCACTTTACTTTTTAAAACGGGTTGATTTTCGCTCATGCAAAAGAAAAATGAAAACACACAATCAATGAAAAGACATAAAAATGGGAAATACACAAATAAACATTTCCCGACTATTACGGCCTTCTCTATCATTGATTCCTTCGATGCATCATTGACATGTCCCATCATGTTACTCCCACTCGTTATTTGGATTCCTCTCAATTTGTTCGGGTTTTCTCTACTTTCTACGTAATTAGGAATCACCCAAAGTTACGGGAAACCAAAACCCACAAATATGAGTTACCCAAAATAATGTCTTTATCATAATACATAAATTCCTATATACAAAGGCATTTTTTCTAGGAATTTAAAGACAACAACATTAGATTAAATCTTACTACAAGATTTATCTAATCCTACACGGCTTCCAGTTCGTGGTTATTACTATTACAGACATTTCTATTCAAAAACAAAATGATCCCGGACATGTCCTGGGGTTTATGAATGAAAAATAAATCTACCATAATAGCCGAGATTTAATAACCACCTATTTAACGTATTGACAAAGCAAAAATAACAATGTCAAAATAAAACCGTGTAATAAATCGAACAAGTATAAAGCCAAAACACTCGCTTTGATACCAATTTGAAGGAAACAAAACAAGCCTGGGCTAAATAAAAAATCTCACTTTCGTGCTATGCATTCCAGAGTCGGAGACTTTCAACTTGGCTCAAGCTCAAATTCATCTCCCCTGAACGGATCTAGGCTTATACTTGTTCGATCTATTAAAACGAAACGCAAAAATTGAATATTTAAATTAAAGCGGAAACCTTTAAAGATTATACCTTTGATGCGTGTCCCAAGCAATAAGAAAACCAAAACTCTGGTAAACGAGATCCACTCGAAATCCCAAGATTAACTCCAAACGACCTCGAACTTGGGTGGAAAAGTGACTACAAGGTGGCTAAAAGCACTAGTGAAGAAATCCAAATAAACCCACTTTGAGAAACTCACGAATCTGAAAAACAGATTTAGCCCGAGAACTGTCAGGCCAAATCTGAAAAGCCACTATGTCGCTAAAAGAAATCTTTCACCAACCGTAGATCTAGACATTGGAGAACCTGAAGGAATGAGCAAAAGGATCAGCGTGAAGGGAGAAGATCAAAGCTCAAAACCCGCCGGTCACCACTAGCTGGAATTTGGATCTCCAGCGTGCAAAACAGCTCAGAGGCCGGCCGGAATTTGGCAACTCAGGCAGCTCAAACTGGAACCAAAATCGGGGCGACAATCATGGGGTTTTATTGACCTATAAAGGGGCTGAGTTCTCGAAGACGAAAGTTTGCAAAATCGACTTCGAAAGAGTAGTTTCAATGGAGAAGATGAAGTTTGTTCTCTAGGATTAATTTTCTCACTCTAGCCAATATGCCTACGAGGTTTCTTATGTCTTCAAATGTGCCTAACATTAGCAATTTATAGGGAGCTTCTTAGGAGACCTAGTGGGATTTTGAGTTGGGCCTTAATGTTTGAGTTTCGTTGACCCTTAGTCTTCCCAAGACTAATAAACTCCAATCGAGCCTTTGGAATTAATTTCTAAACCCACTTCGTTAATTAAATTTAATCGAACCCATAGGATTAATTAACTCATTATGAATTAATTTCTTAACCCACTTAGTCAATTAAATATTAATTAAACCTTTAGGATTAATTAATTCACTTTGTCAATTAGTCAAATGCATAATTAGTCGTACCACTAACAGACCAATTATGGAATTACCGCTCAAAAAATAACTTTACATCGCGCTCATTTTATTATTTTTTGTTAGTTTTAAATACAGAAAAGCTATGGCTTGTATCAAAAACTAATATCCACAGATGACATATCATTTTGTTTCAGTATAAATCTGTTCCTTTATATCATAGAACTAGATAACGGGGTGTCGACAAACACAGTAGATACCGTTACTGGTTAAAGTATTGATATATAAAAAGTATGCTCGTAACTGAGATAGTCTGAACATACTATCGGTATAGGCTATTGTGTGGTTTGGAAATTGGTTTATCTAGACTAGTTTAAATCACACAGATATGCCCGGGGCATATTGAGCACGACCAGTTTGGATAGAATTGACTTGTACTGATCGGCGTAGTCAATTCGGTCCTAGTATTCCGTCTCTCAATCCCAAGATTGGGACGGGCGTGAGGGTTGGGTTTCGTATGCTTTGATTTGCCAAAGAGTGAGGTCAATTAAGGCCAATACCTCGGTAAGTTGGGTATGCGGTGTTTAGCTTCTTGCGTGCCGTTGCTAGTCGGAGGAATCCACGTACCGGTTCACAGGGTTGATGGTGCTCCCGAGATGAGCTCCTAAGGTTATTATACTAAACTCGGCTGGTGAACTTTATGTTCGGTATAATAAAAGGTCGAGTGGTACTAATCTCGGAAACCAAGAAGTCGGTGAATTAATTTGTCAGTAAATTGATAAACCGACGAGCGCTAGATCTTTAATGTGGGGAGATAGAATAAATAATAATGGCGCGATGTAAAGTCATTTTCGAGCGGTAGTTCCATAATTGGTCCGATAGTGGCACGACCGATTATGCATTTGACTAATCGACAAGGTAAATTAATTAATCCGAAGGGTTTAATTAATATTTAATCGACAAAGTGAATTTAGACATTAATTCGATTTTGAATTAATTAATTCTAAGGGTTCGATTAAATTAAATTAACAAAGTGGATTAAATAAATTAATTTAAATGGGTCGATTGGAGTTGATTAGTCGGGAAGACTTAGCGGTCAACGAAAGTCAAATTAAAAGGCCTAACTCGAGCGCCCATTAGGTCTCCAATCGAGCTCCTATAAATAGAAGACTTGAAGCCCAAGAAAATTAAGGAAGTCTTGCAAGACATTATTCTTGCTTTCTTGTGTGAAATGGTTTAGAGAGAGAATTTTTCCTTCAAGAATTTTCTCTCAAAAACAACCAGATTTTTCACTCCCTCTAGATGGGATTAAAACCAAAGATCACTTCTTTATTGATTGGGTTATAATCTGCCCAGGTTTTCGCCAGAATTATTGCTAGGGTATTATAACAAACTGCTGCCCAGTTTGGGATTTATTTTTCCCAGGTTTTCGCCAGAATTTTTCCATGGGTTTCTATCAAATTGCTGCCCAGTTTATGCAGCGTGCTGTGTGCTGTGTGCTGTGTGCTTCCGCTGCTATGTGCTTTCGTGGGCCAGTTTATGCAGCATGGGAGTCCAGCACGGAACAGCTGCTGTGGATTTTTCTTCTTCACGCGAAAAGGGATGCTGCGGGTTTCTTCATGAAATCCTGCTGCTATAGTTCGCTGCTGCCTGCTGCGTTTGATTCGGTCTAGGTCTTGTCGATCTCTTCTTGGTGATCCAAGGCCTGGGCTGTCTAGATCACGAGTGGGCAGTACGAATTCCAGTTGCTAGAGTTGCGATTTTATAAAAAGGCAGCACCTTTTAAGTGGCAGCAGTTCGCTAAAGCAATAGGTGAAATTAGTGATCAGATTTTGGTTGTTTTGTGTCCGATTTGAGAGATTTCCTTGTGGGCTAAGCGAGTAGACTTCGATAGATTATTGCCCACGCAATATTCGAAGTTTCTACGGAGAATCGATTGGATTTCTTGCGGAAATCGCAGCTAAGAAAAGAGGGTTTTCTTTAAGCGAGGGACTTCGCTACAAAAGGTATAATCTTTAAGTTCCGCTTTAATTAAAGTTTTAACTTTTTGTGTCCCGATTAATAAATTAAATAAGTATAAGCCTAGATCCGTTCATGGGTAAACTAATTTGAGCCTGAGCTTGGTCGAAAGCTTCCGATTCTGGAATGCATAGCACGAAAGTGAGGTTTTCGATTTAGCCTGGGCTTGTTCAGTTTTCCTTCAAATTGGTATCAGAGCGTTGGTTTCGGTCTTATACTTGTTTGATTTATTACACGACTTTATGTTGGCATTATTATTTTTGTCGAAATGTATAAACAGGTGGTTATTGGTTTCCCGGCTGTTATGGTAGAAATTTAATTTTCATTCATAAACCCCGGGACATGTCCGGGCTCGTTTTATTTTTGAATGGAAATTTCTGTAATAGTAATAACCACGAGCTGGAAGCCGTGTAGGATTAGAAAAATCTTGTAGTAGGATTTGATCTAATCATGTCGTCTTTAAATTCCTAGAAAAACGCCTTTGTATATAGGAATTTTTGTAATATAACGAAGACGTTATTTTGGGTAACTTATATTCGCAGGTTTTGGTTTATTGTAATTTTGGGTGATTCCTAATTACGGAATAAACCGAGAAAACCCGGGCGAATCGAGAGGAATCCAAATAACGAGTGGGAGCGACACGACGGGATGTGTCACCAAGGCGCCAAGGAATCAACGATAGAGAAGGCCATAATAGTCAGGAAATTTTATTTTATTTAATTTCCCGTATTTATGATTTTTTCGTTGATTGTGTGATTTTCGTTTTATTTTGCATGAACGAAATTCAAACCAAAAGTTTTTTCAAAAAGGTAATGTGCAATTAACTAAGGTAGATTATTCGCATATTAAAACTCCAACGGTTTTATGGGTGCGAATATCCATAGTTAAGATATTGCATGTTAAAACGTAAAAATCCTCAAACTTAATTACATTCGCAAGTTTTGGTTTAATCGTAATTTTGGGTGATTCCTAATTACGTGCGGTTTTGGTTTATCGTAATTTTGGGTGATTCCTAATTACGTAGAAAACCGAGAAAACCCGGATTTTGGTTTATCATAATTTTTGGGTGATTCCTAATTACGTATAAAACCGAGAAAACCCGGATTTTGGTTTATCGTAATTTTTGGGTGATTCCTAATTACGTAGAAAACCGAAATGGAAAACCGAGAAAAACTAGGGCGAATTGAGATTATTTTAAAAATCTAAGTGGGAGCGGGTTGGTTAATAGCCCCATGGCCTCCATTGCGGGTTCATTGGCGATGTGGTTAAACGGCTTCCCCGTCGGTTGAGTTTTCAATCACAGATATCGCTGGAATGAATTTCTAAAGGGATGACTATAGTGCGTTTAATTGGGAAAAGTTGCGACACCCTCGCCGTCCGAGGCGCATTAGTACCCTAAGTAACAAACTTAGAAGTCACGTAATGGCATACACTTAGTGTACTGTTTATAGTATCCCTCCTACGAGGTAACGCTATTTACGTGTACGGCTAAAATTATCGACTATTAATTTCATTGATCATAAGATCGTTGGTCAGATAATGAGATTAATGGACTTCGGTCCTTCTCGAACGAATGTGGGTTGGCGTAGACGTTCACCCATCGTGACCTGCGTTAATCCCGGTGGGAGAGATGTCGATAGAAGATTATATTTCTTTTCTGAGGATTTTTCAATATTTTTGAAAAGTATACTGAGACATGTTTTTTTCATTATTTTCAGTTGATATGTCGTTCAACCCGCTAGCTGTCATTCTGAACCAAAACAAACTCACCGGTCCTAATTACATTGATTGGAAACAAAACCTGGACATTGTCCTTACCGCTGAGGGTTACAAGTACGTGCTTACTGAGGAGTGTCCCCTTGAGGAGGGTAGCCAAGCAGTCAGCTATGAGGAAACTCATGAATGCTAGAATGGCTGAGGGCATTTCAGTGATGATCACGTGCTGGACATGATCAGTTGCATCAATGAGATCGAGGTACTGGGAGGTGATATTGATGGGGAGACCCAGGTCGATATCATTCTCCAGAGCTTGCCTCCCAGTTTTTTTTGAGCAGTTTCGGTTGAACTATAATATGGGCAAGCTCTCATATTCACTCCCCGAGCTCATGACTACATTGGTGTCAGCCGAGGGCCTATTCGCTGAGAAGAAGCAAGCCTTTGCTACTGTTGGTCCCTCAGGTTCCTCTGCTGGGCCCAAAGCCAGGAAGCAAGAGAGGAAGAGAGGACAGAAAGCAGGAACTAATCATGGACCCAAGGTAGGCATTGCCAAGAAGCAAAAGCCGAAAGGCATATGTTTAAGTGTGGCAAAGCAGGACATAGGAAGAAGGATTGCCCAAAGCCTCGAGGTTAAAAGTAAATTTTCCCCAGTTACTGAGATGTGATTAGCGGCGATTCCCACGGAAACTTGGTGTGTGGATTCAGGAGCCACTGATCACGTTTGTAATTCTTTGCAGGGGTTCCAAGTGACCCGGCTGCTTAGAGAGGGAGAGTTGCAGGTCTACCTTGGGGATACTACCAGAGTTTCTGTTGTTGCAGTGGGAGTTATTTGTCTTTGTTTTTCAGACTCTATTTTACATTTAAAGGATTGTCTTTATGTACCAAGTTTTTGAAAGAACATGCTTTCGGTTTCAAAACTTGTTTTGGATGGTTATAAGTGTGTATTTTCTGACGGTTCGGTTTCTATAAGAAAATGCCAGAAACTTATATGTTCCGGTACATTGGTTGACAATTTGTTTTAATCAAGACTTACTCCCCAGTTATGCAAAACACAGAAACTAGTAACTCATCACCGAATCATAATAAGAGAAAGGAATCTTCCCCTTTGAATCAGACTTTTCTTTGGCACCTGAGACTAGGTCATATCAACCTTAGTAGGATTCAAAGGTTGGTCAAGAGTGGGTCTTTGGACTTACTAGATATTGACAGCTATTCGACCTGTGAGTCCTGCTTGGAGGGTAAAATGACCAAGAGGCCTTTTAAGGCGAAGGGGTATAGAGCCACGGAGGTTTTAGAGTTGATTCATTCTGACATGTGTGGACCTATATCAGTTTAGGCTAGAGGTGGTGAATACCTCTCTAGTGAATTTAGGACCTATTTGTCAGAGAAGGGTATTCAGACCCAGTTGTCTGCACCTGGCACACACCAGCAGAATGGTGTGGCAGAGAGAAGGAACAGGTCTCTTGTGGAGATGGTTAGATCGATGATGAGTTACAGTGAGTTGCCTACCTCGTTTTGGGGTTATGCCTTGGATACAGCGTGTTTTATCCTCAACCTTGTGCCATCTAAGTCTGTGCCTACGACCCCAGTAGAGTTGTGAAGTGGGCGCAAGCCTAGTCTGAGACATCTCAGGATTTGGGGTTGCCCAGCGCATGTGCTCGAGGCAGATGCAGGCAAGTTAGAGGCGAGATCTAAGGTTATGCTGTTTGTAGGCTACCCCAAAGGAACGAGAGGTGGTTTCTTTTATAGTCCTCAGGATCAGAAGGTGGTGGTCAGCACCAATGCCAGATTTCCTGAGGAGGACTATATTTTAGATCACAAGTCAAGCAGCAAGGTAGTGTTGGAAGAGCTTAGAAGTCGGTCCACTATTCCGGATGCACACGTACAGGAAGATACACCACAAGAGACTGCACACACTATCACAGATGATGCTCTTACACAGGTTGCGCCTCGTCGTAGTGGGAGGGTTATGAGACAGCCCGAGAGGTACATGGGTTTGGGTGCTTTGGACTTTATCCCTGGTGCTCGTGAACCAGACCCAGTTAACTACAATGAGGTTCTTCAGGATAGAGATGCAAGCATCCAGATCTTGGAACATCCGTTTTGACGAGGTTATCCAGTCCTATAGATTCACTCGGTGTCCGGATGAGCAGTGTGTTTATAGCAGGCGTGATGGTGATATAGTGGTGTTCCTCGTACTTTACGTAGATGACATTCTTCTTATTGGCAACAATAAGAAGGTGTTGTAAGACGTAAAGGCATGGCTGTCCAGGCAATTCAATATGAAGGATTTGGGAGAGGCTGGACATATCCTTGGGATCAAGATTATCCTAGATTGTAGGAGACGTTCTCTGACTCTCCCTTAGGCATCCTACATAGACACGATTCTGGCCCATTTTAACATGCAGAACTCCAATAAGGGTTCACTACCTTTCAGGCATAGGGTGCATTTGTCTAAGGAGCAGTGTCCTAAGACTGCTGAGGAGATAGATGCCATGAAGGCGGTACCCTATGCTTCTGCAATGGGTAGCCTCATGTATGCTATGTTGTGCACGAGGCCTGATATTTGCTTTGCCGTTGGCATGGTTAGCAGATATCAGAGTAACCCTAGGAAGGCTCACTGGGAGGCAGTAAAATGCATTCTCAAGTACTTGCGCAAGACGAGAGATTATGTCCTAGTTTATAGAGCGCAGGAGCTTGTGCCATTGGGTTACACAGATTCGGACTTTCAAGGTGATTTGGACAGGAGTAAGTCTACCTCTGGGTTTGTGTTTACTCTAGGAGGTGGAGCCATAGGTATGGAAGAGTGTCAAGCAGAAATGCGTGGCGGACTTTACCATGGAGGCCGAGTACGTTGCCGCTTCAGAGGCAGCGGAAGAGGCTGTATGGCTCAGGAACTTCCTGATGGACTTAGATGTAGTTCCAGAGTTACCTAGGTCTATCACAGTTTATTGTGATAACAATGGTGCAGTTGCTAACTCAAGGGAACCACGAGCCCATAAGGTGAGTAAACACATAAAGCGCAAGTACCACCTGATACGAGAGATCGTAAAGAGGGGAGACGTGACCGTGGCCAAGATAGTATCAGATGACAACCATGCAGATCCTTCACAAAGCCATTGACCCTAAAGGTTTTTGAGAGACATGTGGAGGGCATGAGAGTCAGATTCTTGAGGGAGCCATGTTAGTGAGCTTAAAGGTGTTTTGGAGATTTCATTATGACAGCAGTGTAATAGCGGGTTGGACAGTTTTTGTACTTCTTAGCATAACTTTGAGTATTAGTGGGAGATTGTTAGTTTTGAATACAGAAAAGCTATGGCTTGTATCAAAAACTAATATCCACAGATGACATATCATTTTGTTTCAGTATAAATCTGTTCCTTTATATCATAGAACTAGATAACGGGGTGTCGACAAACACAGTAGATACTGTTATTGGTTAAAGTATTGATATATAAAAAGTATGCTCGTAACTGAGATAGTCTGAACATACTATCGGTATAGGTTATTGTGTGGTTTGGAAATTGGTTTATCAAGACTAGTTTAAATCACACAGATATGCCCGGGGCATATTGAGCACAACCAGTTTGGATAGAATTGACTTGTACTGATCGGCGTAGTCAATTCGGTCCTAGTATTCCTTCTCTCAATCCCGAGATTGGGACGGGCGTGAGGGTTGGGTGTCGTATGCTTTGATTTGCCAAAGAGTGAGGTCAATTGAGGCCAATACTTCGGTAAGTTGGGTATGCGTGTTTAGCTTCTTGCATGCCATTGCTAGTCGGAGGAATCCACGTACCGGTTCGCCGGGTTGATGGTGCTCCCGAGATGAGCTCGTAAGGTTATTATACTAAACCCGGCCGGTGAACTTTATGTTCGGTATAATAAAAGGTCGAGTGGTACTAATCTCGGAAACCAAGAAGTCGGTGAATTAATTTGTCAGTAAATTGATAAACCGACGAGCGCTAGATCTTTAATGTGGGGAGATAGAATAAATAATAATGGCGCGATGTAAAGTCATTTTCGAGCGGTAGTTCCATAATTGGTCCGATAGTGGCACGACCGATTATGCATTTGACTAATCGACAAGGTAAATTAATTAATCCGAAGGGTTTAATTAATATTTAATTGACAAAGTGAATTTAGACATTAATTCGATTTTGAATTAATTAATTCTAAGGATTCGATTAAATTAAATTAACAAAGTGGATTAAATAAATTAATTTAAATGGGTCGATTGGAGTTGATTAGTCGGGAAGACTTAGCGGTCAACGAAAGTCAAATTAAAAGGCCTAACTCGAGAGCCCATTAGGTCTCCAATCGAGCTCCTATAAATAGAAGACTTGAAGCCCAAGAAAATTAAGGAAGTCTTGCAAGACATTATTCTTGCTTTCTTGTGTGAAAAGGTTTAGAGAGAGAATTTTTCCTTCAAGAATTTTCTCTCGAAAACAACCAGATTTTTCACTCCCTCTAGATTGGATTAAAACCAAAGATCACTTCTTTATTGATTGGGTTATAATCTGCCCAGGTTTTCGCCAGAATTATTGCTAGGGTATTATAACAAACTGCTGCCCAGTTTGGGATTTATTTTTCCCAGGTTTTCGCCAGAATTTTTCCATGGGTTTCTATCAAATTGCTGACCCGTTTATGCAGCGTGCTGTGTGCTGTGTGCTTCCGCTGCTGTGTGCTTTCGTGGGCCAGTTTATGCAGCATGGGAGTCCAGCACGGAACAACTGCTGCGGGTTTTTCTTCTTCACGCGAAAAGGGATGCTGCGGGTTTCTTCATGAAATCCTGCTGCTGTAGTTCGCTGCTGCCTGCTGCGTTTGATTCGGTCTAGGTGACGTCGATCTCTTCTTGGTGATCCGAGGCCTGGGCTGTCTAGATCACGAGTGGGCAGTACGAATTCCAGTTGCTGGAGTTGCGATTTTATAAAAAGGCAGCACCTTTTAAGTGGCAGCAGTTTGCTAAAGCAATAGGTGAAATTAGTGATCAGATTTTGGTTGTTTTGTGTTCGATTTGAGAGATTTCCTTGTGGGCTAAGCGAGTAGACTTCGATAGATTATTGCCCACGCAATATTCGAAGTTTTTACGGAGAATCGATTGGATTTCTTGTGGAAATCACAGCTAAGAAAAGAGGGTTTTCTTTAAGCGAGGGACTTCGCTACAAAAGGTATAATCTTTAAGTTCCGCTTTAATTAAAGTTTTAACTTTTTGTGTCCCGATTAATAAATTAAATAAGTATAAGCCCTGATCCGTTCATGGGTAAACTAATTTAAGCCTGAGCTTGGTCGAAAGCTTCCGATTCTGGAATGCATAGCACGAAAGTGAGGTTTTCGATTTAGCCCGGGCTTGTTCAGTTTTCCTTCATTTTTCTATCTCCCCACATCAAGGATATAGTGCTCGTTAATTCATCAATTTACTGACAAATTAATTCATTGACTTCTTGGTATCCGAGATTAGTACCACTCAACTTTCTTATTATACCTGACGTAAAGGTCACTGGCCAGATTTAGTATAATAAAACTTATGAACTCATCTCTAGAGCACCATCAACCCAGCGAACCGGTACGTGGATTCCTTCGACTAGCAACAACACACAAAGAAGCTAAACACCACATACCCAACTTACTGAGATTTAGACCTCAATTGACCGCACCTTTTGGTAAATCAAAGCATACGATATCTAACTCTCATGCCCGCTCCAATATTGGGATTAAGAGATTAGAATACAAGGATCGAATTAACTACGCCAATCAGTACAAGTTAATTCAATCCAAACTGGTCGTGCTCAATATGCCCTGGGCATATCCGTATGATTAAATTAGTCTGGACAAACTAATTTTCAAATCACATGATAATTAGTCTGAACATACTATCGGTATATTGTGGCTAATAGTAAAAAGGAATGGATGTCCAAGCAGTTTAATATGAAGGACTTAGGGAAAGTGGGACATATCCTTGAGATCAAGATAATTCAAGATCGTAGAAAACGTTCATTAATGCTCTTCCAAGCTTCGTACAAAGATACGATTCTGGCCCGTTTTAACATGCAGAACTCCAAGAAAGGTTTTTTACCATTTAAACAAGGAGTGCATCTATCTAAGGAACAGTCTCCCAAGACTGTTGAGGAGATAGAGCCCATGAAGGCAGTTCCTTATGCTTCGGCACTAGGAAGTCTTATGTATGCCATGTTGTGTACGAGGCCTGATATCTGTTATGCCGTTGGCATGGTAAGCAGATATCAAAGTAGCCCCGGGAAAGCTCATTGGGAGGCAGTAAAATGCATTCTCAAGTATTTGCGCAGAACGGAGACCAAGTTCTAGTCTATCAGGTGCCTGAGCTGGAACCCCGAGGATACACAGATTCAGATTTCCAAGGCAACAAGGACAAAAGCAAGTCTACCTCAGTGTATGTGTTTACTCTAGGAAGTGAAGCCATAGTTTGGCAGAGTGTCAAGCAGAAATGCGTGGCGGACTCTACCATGGAGGCCCAATACATTGCCGCATCAGAGGCAACTAAGAAAGCAGTGTGGCTCAAGAACTTCCTGGTGGACTTAGATATGATTCCTGGTTTGCAGAAGTCTATCACGGTGTATTGTGATAACAAAGGTGCAGTAGAAAACTCGAAGGAACCAGGAGCCCATAAGGCGAGTAAACATATACGGCATAAGTACCACCTGATACGAGACATCCTAAAGAGGGAATACGTGGTTGTGGCTAAGATAGCATCAGAAGATAACCTTGCATATCCGTTCACGAAGACATTGACTTCAAAAGTCTTTGAGGCTCACCTTGGAGGGCTTGGGGATCAGATACTTAGGAGAGCCATGACAGTTTTTCTAGATACATAATAGCAGAGTGTATAGAAGTTAAAAGCAGATGTACACTTAAAGCACAGCTTATGTATTAGTGGGAGATTGTTGGAGTTGAATACATAAGCTATGCTTGTATTATACATTTTCCCAGTTAATATATCGATTTATGTTTTGGTTATATTTTGTTGTGCATGATTTGTCCATTTATATTATGTAAGTAGATGATGAGGTGTCTTGTGTGACACAGTAGATCTCATAATTGGTTGGAAGACATAATATATAAATGAGGTTCATAACCGAGACAGTTTTGGACAAACTGTCGGTTTAGGTTATTATGTGATTCAGATAATTTGTTTGTCTAAACTAATTGAATAATATAGATATGCCCGAGGAGTATTGAACTTGACCATTAGGAATGATTTGTCTTGTACTGATTTAATAGACAAATCATTCTTAGTATTATATCTCTTAATCCCTAGACTAGAGCGGGCATGAGGATTCGACATAATGTGCTTTGATCCAATGGGTGAGGTCTATTGTGGCCAACAATCTCGGTAGGTTGGGTGCGCGTATTTAGTTGCTTAGTGTGCTGCTGCTTGTCGAAAGGAAACTATGTACCGGTGCGTTCGGGGTGATGGTGCTCCCGAGATGAGCTCGTTATGTTTATTATACTAAACCCAGTTGGTGGACTTATGTCCGGTATAGTAAAAAGGTCGAGTGGTACTAGTCTCAGAATTAAAGAAGTTAATACATTAATTTATCAGTAAATTAATAAATTAACGAGCACTACATCTTTGATGTGGGGAGATTATGGTGTAGGATGGTAGTGACAAAATTAATCCGTTAGTGGTACGATTAATTTTGTAATGAGTTAATTTAATAGGTATAATTAATTAATTGATTAATTATTCCTAAGAGTTAATTGAGTAATTAACAAAGTGGAATTAATTAATTAATTAATTAAGTCTTAAGTTTCAATTAGAGTTAGGAAATCCTAGAGATTAGGAAATCCAATAGGATTTGGTTTATCCTATTAGATTGGTTACCTAATTAGATTTGGAAACTAATTAATTACCTAAACCCATTAGGAAGACCAATCCTAAACCAACTTGGGGTCTCTCTTGTAACTCTATATATAGACAAGGGATTAGCTATTCAAGATACACAATTCAATAGTTTCATAATTCAAGAAACTAGAGAGATGAAATCCTAGAGAGATAAATAATTATTTCTCCATCAAAGTCGGATTTTTCAATTCCTAGCGGCTGCCATCTCTCCTAAATCGGCTGGCCGGTTACTTCCCTAGCTTCTTGGTGGCCTGTGGATAAGGCGGGCGGCGGCGCGTGGATAATCGGCGGCGCGTGAAGCTACAAGTGCAGGCGGCAGATGGTGGAATTTTCCAGCGAGGTTTCTGACACAGTTTTTGTGTTGATTGCTGATCAATTGGTTGCAAGATCGTTGTCCACACAATGTGCAATCAAAGTCTTGAGATGTACAAGCGATCACCTGAGTTTACGCTTCAATATGTAATTCTTATGTTTCTACTTAATTAAGAATTTTTGTTGCGTGGTAAATCGTATAAGTGCAAACCCAGATCTTGTGCAATGTTATTTCAAGCAATGGTTGGAATAGCGATTGTGCTAGAGTCTATGCATGGCCAGAGATTCCGATTCCGAAATGCATAGCACGAAAGTGAGTTTCTGGCTAGGCCCGAATAGATAATCTTTCACCATTAACGGATTAATTATGGCACTACAATCCTACACCAGAATTGCTTCCGAAACAAATAAATTAATTATTCTTTAATCTCTCCACATCAAAGATATAGTGCTCGTTAATTTATTAATTTACTATTAAATTAATTAATTAACTTCTTAATCCGAGATTAGCTTTTTATTGTACCGGACATAAGTCCACTGGCCGAATTTAGTATAATAAACATTACGAGCTCATCTAGGGAGCACCATCACCCCGGACGCACTGGTACATTATTTCGTTTCGATAAGCAACAGCACACCAAGCAACTAAACACACGCACCTAACCTATCGACACTATTGATCTCAAATTACCTCACTCTTTGGCAGATCAAAGTACACTATATCTAATCCTCATGCCTGTCAAGTATAGGGATTAAGAGATATAATACTAGAAATGAATAGTCTATTAAATCAGTACAAAATAATTCATCCTAAATGGTCAAGTTCAATATGCTCCGGGAGACAAACCAATTTTCTAAATCACATAATAACCTAAACCGACAGTGTGTCCAAAACCGTATAAGTTATGAACCTCATTTATATATTATGTCTTTTAACCAATGATGAGATCCACTATGTCACACCAGACACCTCGTCATCTAATTACATAATATAAATGAACGACATATGTTAAACATATAAAAAATTTAAATAAAACATTTAATCGATATATACAAACTGGGAAATAGTTTAATATAGGCAAAACTGTAGTATTCAAACTCAACAGTTCACACGATCGTGGCCTGTGTAAATCCCGATGAACGAGATATCTGTGGATGATTATATTGTTTTGAGGATATGAATATTTTCTAAAAAGATAAAATACTGAAACTTCTCTATTTATTCATTTTCAGCTTTCGATATGTCGTTTAATCCACTTGCTGTCATACTTAATCAGAAAAAACTCACCTGTATTAATTATATTTATTGGAAACGTAACTTGGGCATTTTCCTTACTGTTGAGGGTTACAAGTATGTGCTCACTGAAGTGTGCCCTAAGCCACCCAGTAAAGATGCCACTCCTGAGGAGAGAGAGCCATATGTCAGGTGAAAGAAAGTAGATGAGATGACCAGGTGCTACATTTTGGCTTCTATGTCAAATGTACTACAACACCAGCTTCAGTTGATGACCTCAGCCTACTACATTATGACTAACCTCAAGGAGATGTTTGGACATCAGGGCAGGGCAGCCAGGCAGTAATCTATGAGGAAACTCATGAATGCCAAGATGGCTGAATACACTTCAGTGAGAGATCATGTTCTTGACATGATTAGCAACATCAATAAGATCGAGGTACTGGGAGGGGATATTGACTGTGAGACTCAGTGTGATATCATTTTCCAAAGCTTGTCTCAGAGTTTTGGAGCAGTTTTGGTTGAACTATAATATGAACCAACTTCAATATACTCTTCTCGAGCTCATGACTATATTGGTTTCAACTGAAGGGCTCTTCAATCACAGGAATCAAGTTTTGGCTACTGTCGGGCCTTTAGCATCTTCTTCTAGGCCCAAAGCCAGAAAGAAGAATAAGAGAGCCCAGAAGTCAGCAGCTAATCATGGACCCAAGGGTGGTGTTGCTAGGAAACCCAAACTGAAAGGAAAGTGCTTCAAGTGCGGCATATAAGGACATTGGAAGCCAGACTGCCCGAAACTCGAAGGTATAAACAATTCCACCTTTGTTACTGAGACATGTTTAGCGGTGATTTGCATAGATACTTGGTTTGTGGAATCAGGAACCACTGATCATGTTTGTAATTCTTCGGATGGGTTCCAAGTGACCCGACTGCTTAGAGATGGTGAATTGCAGGTCTACTTGGGTGATACTACTAGAGTATCAGTTGCTGTAGTGGGAGTTGTTAGACTTGTTTTTCCAGATTCCATTGTTTTAATTTTGAGAGATTGTCTTTAGTACCCAACTTTAGAAATAACTTGTTTTCAATTTCTAAGCTGATAAAGAATGGTTATAAGTTTGTCTTTTCTGATGACTTTGTTTTTATTAGAAAGAACAAGAAACTCATATGTTCTGGTTGTTGGTTGACAAACTATTCTTAATTAAGACTAACTCCCCTGTAGTGCAAAACATAGAAATTAATGACACATCATCTAATCATAGTAAGAGAAAGGAGTCATCCCCTATGAACCAGACTTATTTTTGGTACCTAAGACAATGACATATCAACCTTAGTAGGATTCAAAGGTTGGTCAATAATGACCCTTGGGCTCATTGGAGATTAACAGTTATCCAACCTGTGGGTCTTTCTTGGAGGGTAAAATTACCAAGAGGCCTTTCAAGGCAAAATGGTATAGGGCCAAAGAAGTTTTAGAGTGGTTTACTCTGATTTATATGGACCTATGTCATTTCAGGCTTTTACTTTTGAATACTAGAAAGCTATTTACTTGTATAAAAAACTAATACCCAATCGACATATCATTTTGTTTCAGTATTAAATTTGTTCCATTATATCATACTAGAAAGCACAATAAATCTCGTTGTTGGTTAAAATATTGATGTATAAAAAGAATGCTCATAACTGAGATAGTCTGAACATACTATCGGTATATGTTATCGACCTTTAATTTCGAGACTAGTACCACTCGACCTTTTTACTATACCGGACATAAGTCCACCAGCTGGATTTAGTATAATAAACATAACGAGCTTATCCTGTGAGCATCATCACCCCGGACGCACCAGTACATGGTTTCCTTTCGACAAGCAGCAGCACTCCAAGCAACTATACACACGCACCCAACCTACCGAGATTATTGGCCACAATAGAACTCACCCATTGGCGGATCAAAGAACACTATGTCTAATCCTCATGCCCACTTGAGTCTAGGGATTAAGAGATAGAATACTAAGAACGATTTGTCTATTAAATCAGTACAAGATAAATCATTCCTTATGGTTAAGTTCAATATGCCCCGGGCATATCTATATGATTCAATTAGTTTAGACAAACCTAAACTGACAGTTTGTCCAAAGCTGTCTCGGTTACGAACCTCATTTATATATTATGTCTTTCAACCAATGATGAGATATACTGTGTCACACAAGACACCTCATCTACTTACATAATATAAATGGACAAATCATGCACAACAAAATATAACCAAAACATAAATAGATATATTAACTGGGAAAATGTACAATACAAGCATAGCTTATGTATTCAACTCCAACAAATGGTACGATTAATTATTTTTAAGGGTTAATTAAGTAATTAATAGTAAAGGTTAATTAAGTAATTAATAAAGTAGAATTAATTAATTAATTATGTCTTAAAGTTCAATTAGAATTAGGAAATCCTAGAGATTAGGAAATCTATTTGGATTTGGAAATCCTATTAGATTTGGAGCCTGATTGGATTTGGAAACTAAATAATTATCCTAAACCCATTAGGAAGGCCAATCCTAAACCAACTTGGGGTATCTCTTATAACTCTATAAATAGATAAGAGATTAGCAATTCAAAACACACAATTCATAAGTTTTTAAGACATTAAAACTAGAGAGAGAAATCAATGTTTCTTGTCTCAAAGTTGATTTTCTTCCCGAGGAGAGGCGACTTTCATCCCGACGGTGCGTGACGCTACTATCGACGGTGCGTGGACTTCGAGTTGGCGCGTGAGATCTCGGGTGGCATGTGGAAGATATGCTTGGACGGTGGCGGTTGGTTTTTTCGGCAAGGAATTTTGGCGGAAGTTTTTGGTGAAATTCTGGTGATTTGTTGATCAATTGCTCGTTGGTTCATTGCCCACACAACGTACGATCAAGTTTTGAGTCATACAAGAGAATCACCTTAGTACACGCTTCAAGAGGTAATTCTTAAACTTTCACTTTAATTAGGAATTTATTGTTGCGTGACAAATCGAACAAGTAAAAGCTAAGATCCTGTGCAATGGTATTTCAAGCAAGGATTGAAATAGCGATTGTGCTAGAGCTTAGGCCTGGTCAAGAGTTCTGATTATGGAATGCGTAGCACAAAAGTGAATTTTTTTTCGGGCTCGGGTAAATAATCTTTCATAAATGTCTACGCTAGTGATCATTCGTTCGAGAAGAATCTAAGTTCATTAATCTCATTATCTAACCAATGATCTTTTGGTCAATTAAATTAACAATCGGTGATTATAGCCTGCAGACATAAGTAGCATAACCTCGTTGTGAGGGATACTACAAACGGTACACTAAGTGTATGCCATTACGTGATTTCTAAGTTTGTTACTTAGGATACCAATGAGCCTCAAATAGAGAGGGTGTTGCAAGGTTCTCTAATTAAACTCACTATAGTCATCCCTTTGGAAATTTAATCTAGAGATCTTATGAATAAAAACTCATCCAATATTGAGGAACGTCTTAATGCTAACGCACGAGCCTATCAACATAACATATGAATTCATAATGGAGGCCATTGGGATATAACACAACCCCCTCCTGCTTAGATTCTTAAAATTGAGGATTTTTACGGCTTTAATATGTAATATCTTAACTTTGGATATTCGCACCTATAAAATCGTTGGAGTTTTAACATGCAAATTTTCTTCCTTATATAGTTGAACTCATAAAACCATTTGTTTTCGATCATTCATAAAAACACAAAACGAAAACACACAAGCCGCAATTAGGACATAAAGTGGGAAATAAATAGGTAATGAAAAATTTCTCGACTATTATGGCGTTCTCAATCATGTTGGATTATGTCTAGGTGTTTAATCTAATTAAACAGCGGAATTCCTAAACTATGAGGATCAGGTCTTACCCTTGAAGCGTAATCGGTTGCGCACGTCGCCTGGCTCCTCTGAAAAGATGGCTTTTTTGTCTTCAAAATCCTTCCTCGAAGGATTCTCTACTCTTACGCACGAAAGTCTTCGCAGGTTGGTGCTAGCCGATCTTGCCTACCCCGAAAATTTGGGAAAATCAGTGTATTTTGTCTGATTAGAATTTTTTAATTCAAAATCATCATCATTCTACAATTATATCCCTAGGATATTTGTAGAGAATTAATTTCCAAAATCAGTAGTGTAATTATCCAATTATAACTTAACTGATTTTAGTCATATTCCAAATAAGTATTATTACCAAATATTATTTAACTGATTCCAAATCAATATTTAAATAATATTTACTAATTCCAAATCAGCCTCAAATAATACCTTAACGATTTGGGTTATACACCAAGCCCATGGATCAACCCATGACCCATGGATCAGGATGATTTATCAGCCCATCCCAATTGTTCCCAGGTAATTAATTAACTATTAATTAATACCACAGAACTTTCCAATAATATTTAATTAAACCAGTTAATTAAATCTTATTTATTTACGTATAACAATTATACTTATTGTAGGCAAGAATCCTTATTCTGCATCATCGAACTTTCTTATGTGCGATCCTGTAGGCCCATTCTAAATTGGCAACGGATAACTCAATCTCATTGATTAATCCATAATTCATTAGTGGTCTCTAGCAAGACATAATGACTACCCAATTCAGAATGGAGGGTCGAATGGAGATTCAACACAACCTTTCCGAGCAAACTGCGTACGATCCTCTACATTGATATCTCATTTAGCATAAGGCATGGAACCATCATCCTTATATGGCTAAACGTTTACTTGATCTCTTAGTGACACCGAATCCATCAAGCAAATGATATCCTTATCATTCCTTGGGTATGGCCATGCACTTTTCAGTTCACTATCAAGTGGCCAAGATATCATCTCTCACTTAAGAGAGATTTGTAGTCCCATCACTTCACCTACATACCTTAGCGTGTCTCATAGTGTACCCAATCATACCCGTACATGGCAACCTGTTACGGCCCCGTTAGGCGTATGTCAAAGCACACTACAATTCACGTAAGACCATGTAGTGATTTCTGGTCTAAGGATCCTAGTACCAGTACTACTCAAAAAAATCACTCGTGATCTAATTAGTCCATGTAGTGTTTCTTTTGGCTGATCGATTTCATGAATTTAAATATTCACAAGGATATTACTATCATGAAATTAACTCATTTGATAAACAATCAATCAAGCGACAAATATCTTATTTACATAAATACCCTCAAAGTATATTTACATAAATAGCCCTCCTTAGGGCACATTCACCAACAATCTCCCACTTGCCCGATGAAGGGCTATGTCCTAAACTGTTTAAGACCAAGCTCTATTACATGTCCATCAAACATTGACTTGAAGGAAAACTGAACAAGCCCGGGCTAAATCGAAAACCTCACTTTCGTGCAATGTATTCCAGAATCGGAAGCTTTCGACCAAGCTTAGGGTCAAATTAGTTTACCTATGAAAGGATCTTAGCTTATACTTATTTAATTTATTAATCGGACACAAAAAATTAAATCTTTAATTAAAGCGGAATTTAAAGAGACTACCTTTTGTAGCGAAGTCCCTTGCCTAAAGAAAAAATCCAATCTTTGTTGCGATTACCACAAGAAATCTGAAGAATGACTCCGATCCAACTCTGAAATAGTGTGGGCTATTATCTACGGAGTTACCCACGGCAAAATATAGAAAACCCAAGAAACTTGCTTCGTAAGAACCTCAAAACTGCCCTTCGAATCAGCTCCTATGCTGCCGCTAAATACAACCAAACTGCCGCCTAATGAAAAACCAACGGTAAAACAGCAGCAGCACTACTGCTATGGATCACCAAGATAATCAAGAGATCAACACAACAGCAGCAGGAACAGCACGCAAGCCAGGAAGCCGATCGTCGGAACTGGGCGAAGATGATGAAGCCGCGACGGCGCTGGGAAGGAAAAACCAGCGGTAAAACAGCAACAATAAAACTGGGGTTTTTGGGATTGAGTTTTTCGCGAAGAAGAAAGCTTTCTTAGCTGACTTCGAGAAGAAGTTTCGACGAAGAAGACGAACTTCTCACTCTTAGCTAAACTTTCTCTCACTACCTCTTACATGGGTATCAAGTCTCTTATGTCTTGACTTGCCTAACAAGTTGTATTTATAAGGAGCTTCTAAGGAGACCTAATGGGCTCTCGAGTTAGGCCTTTTAATTTGACTTTCGTTGACCGCTAAGTTTTTTCCAACTAGTCAACTCCAATCGACCCATTTGAATTAATTTATTAAACCCACTTTGTTAATTTAATTTAATCGAACCCTTAGAATTAATTAATTCATATAGAATTAATTTCTTAATTCACTTTGTCGATTAAATATTAATTAAACCTTTAGGATTAATTAATTCACCTTGTCGATTAGTCAAATGCATAATTGGTCGCACCACTAACGGACCAATTATGGAACTACCGCTCGAAAATGACTTTACATCGCGCCATTATATTTTATTCTATCTCCCCACATTAAAGATCTAGCGCTCGTCTGTTTATCAATTTTCTGACAAATTAATTCACCGACTTCTTGATATCCGAGATTAGTACCACTCCTCCTTTTATTATACCAAACATAAAGTTCACCGGCCGGGTTTAGTATAATATACTTTACAAGCTTATCTCGGGAGCACATCAACCCGTCGAACCGATACGTGGATTCCTCCGACTAGCAACGACACGCAAGAAGCTAAACACCGCATACCCAACCTACCGAGGTATAAGCCTCAATCGACCGCACTCTTTGGCAAATCAAAGCATACGATATCCAACATTCATGCCAGTCCCAATCTCGGGATTGAGAGACGGAATACTAGAACCGATTTGACTACGCCTATCAGTATAAGTCAATTCTATCCAAACTGGTTGTGCTCAATATGCCCCAGTCATATCCGTGTGATTTAAACTAGTTTAGATAAACTAATTTCCAAACCACACAATAACCTATACCGAAAGTATGTTCAAACTATCTCGGTTACGAGCATACTTTTAATATATCAATACTTTAACCAATAACAGTATCTACTGTGTCTTTCCACACCCCGTTATATAGTTCTATGATATAAAGGAACAAATTTAGACCGAAATAAAATGATATGTCAACTGTGGATATTAGTTTTTGATACATGCCAGAACTTTTCTGTATTCAAAACTAACAATCTCCCACTAATACTCAAAGCTATGCTAAGAAGTACAAAAACTGTCCAACCCGCTATTACACTGCTGTCATAATGAAATCTCCAGAACACCTTTAAGCTCACTC
This sequence comes from Knoxia roxburghii, assembly GCA_030378225.1. Taxonomy (NCBI): domain Eukaryota; kingdom Viridiplantae; phylum Streptophyta; class Magnoliopsida; order Gentianales; family Rubiaceae; genus Knoxia; species Knoxia roxburghii. Next base: position 16,178,101 of record CM059418.1, read on the forward strand.
ACATGGCTCCGTCAAGAATCTGACTCCCATGCCCTCCACATGTCTCTCAAAGACCTTTGGGGTCAATGGCTTGGTGAAAGGATTTGCAAGGTTGTCATCTGATGCTATCTTGGCCATGATCATGTCTCCCCTCTTTATGATCTCTCGTATCAGGTGGTACTTGCGCTCTATGTGTTTACTCGCCATATGGGCTCGTGGTTCCCTTGAGTTAGCAACTGCACCATTGTTATCACAATAAACTGTGATAGACCTAGGCAACTCAGGAACCACATCTAAGTCCATTAGGAAGCTCCTGAGCCATACAGCCTCTTTCGTTGCGTCTGAAGTGGCAACGTACTCAGCCTCCATGGTGGAGTCTGCCACGCATTTTTGCTTGACACTCCTCTATACTATGGCTCCACCTCCTAGAGTAAACACAAACCCAGAGGTAGACTTACTCTTGTCCAAATCACCATGAAAGTCCGAATCTGTGTAACCCAATGTCACAAGCTCCTGCGCTCTATAAACTAGGACATATTCTCTCCTCCTGCGCAAGTACTTGAGAATGCATTTTACTGCCTCCCAGTGAGCCTTCCCAGGGTTACTCTAATATCTGCTAACCATGCCAACGGTAAAGCAAATATCAGGCCTCGTACACAACATAGCATACATGAGGCTACCCACTGTAAAAGCATAAGGTACCGCCTTCATGGCATCTATCTCCTCAGCAGTCTTAGGACACTGCTCCTTAGACAAATGCACTCTATGCCTGAAAGGTAGTGAACCCTTCTTGGAGTTCTGCATGTTAAAACGGGCCAGAATCGTGTCTATGTAGGATGCCCGAGAGAGAGTCAGAGAACGTCTCCTACGATCTCGAATAATCTTAATCCCAAGGATATGTCCAGCCTCTCCCAAATCTTTCATATCGAATTGCCTGGACAACCATGCCTTTACGTCTGACAACACCTTCTTACTGTTGCCAATAAGAAGGATGTCATTTACGTAAAGTATGAGGAACACCACCGTATCACCATCACGCCTGCGGTAAACACACTGCTCATCCGGACACTGAGTGAATCCGTAGGACTGGATAACCTCGTCAAAACGGATGTTCTAAGATCTGGATGCTTGCTTAAGTCCATAAATGGACCTCCCAAGCCTGCATACCTTGTGCTCTTGGCCCTTAAAAATGAAGCCCTCTGGTTGCTACATAAAGATGGTCTCCTCAAGACTTCCATTAAGAAAAGCTGTCTTGACGTCCATTTACCAAATCTCATAGTCCATATGAATAGCTATGGCCAAGAGAATCCGGATTGACTTAAGCATAGCTACCAGGGAAAAGGTCTCCTCATAATCGATACCTTTTTTCTGAGTATACCCCTTCGCCACAAGCCTAGCCTTGAAGGTCTCAACCCTCCCTTCAGATCCCCTCTTTCGCTTGTAGACCCATTTGCACCCAATAGACCTAAACCCATCAGGAAGGTCTACCAGCTCCCAGACTTAGTTTGAGTCAATCATCGCTCTCTGCCAAGAATCTGCATCGTTATCCTAGAGAGCCTCATTGTAGCTAACTGGGTCCGGTTCATGAGCAACAGGGATAAAGTCAGAAGACTCACCCAAACCCATGTACCTCTCGGGCTGTCTCACAACCCTCCCACTATAACGAGGCGCAGCCTGTGTAAGAGCATCATCTGTGATAGTGTGTGCAGTCTCTTGTGGTGTGTCTTCCTGTACTTGTTCATCTAGAATAATGGACTGACTTCTAAGCTCTTCCAATACTACCTTGCTGCTTGACTTGTGATCTAAACTATAGTCCTCCTCAAGAAATCTGGCATTGGTGCTGATCACCACCTTCTGATCCTGAGGACTAAAAAATAGACCACCTCTCGTTCCTTTGGGGTAGCCTATAAACAGTATAGCCTTGGATCTCACCTCTAACTTGCCGGCATCTGCCTCGAGCACATGTGCTGGACAACCCCATATTCTGAGATGTCTCAGACTAGGCTTTCACCCATTCCACAACTCTGATAGGGTCAAAGGCACAGACTTAGATGGCACAAGGTTGAGGATAAAACAAACTGTCTCCAAGGCATAACCACAAAATAAGATAGGCAACTCACTGTAACTCATCATCGATCTAACCATCTCCATAAGAGTCATTTTCCTCCTCTCTGCTACACCATTCTGTTGGGGTGTGCCAGGTGCAGAAAACTGGGTCTGAATACCCTCATTTGACAAATAGGATCTAAATTCACTAGAGAGGTATTCGCCAACGCGATCAGATCGCAAGGCCTTGATACTCTTACCCAGATGGTTCTCCAACTCTGCCTTGAATTCTCTGAACTTGCCAAAGCATTCAGACTTGTGGCGCATCAGGTATATGTATCCATATCTAGAGTAATCATCTGTGAAAGTCACGAAATACTCATAACCACCTCTACCCTGAACTGACATAGGCCCATACACGTCAGAATGAATCAGCTCTAAAACCTTCTTGGCCCTATACCCCTTTGCCTTAAAAGGCCTCTTAGTCATTTTACCCTCCAAGAAGGACTCACAGGTCGAATAGCTGTCAATATCTAGTAAGTCCAAAGACCCACTCTTGACCAACCTTTGAATCCTTCTAAGGTTGATGTGACCTAGTCTCAGGTGCCAAAGATAAGTCTGATTCAAAGGGGAAGACTCTTTTCTCTTATTATGATTCGGTGATGAGCTACTAGTTTCTGTGTTTTGCATTATTGGGGAGTATGTCCTAATTAAAAACAAATTGTCAACCAATGTATCGGAACATATAAGTTTCTAGACTTTTCTAATAAATATAGATCTATCAGAAAAACATACTTATAACCATCCAAAACAAGTTTAGAAACTGAAAGTAAGTTCTTGCGAAAACTGGGTACATAAAGACAATCTCTCAACAATAAAGTAGAGTCTGAAAAATAAAGACAAATAACTCCCATTGCAGCAACAGAAACTCTGGTAGTATCCCCAAGGCATACCTGCAACTCTCCCTCTCTAAGCAGCCGAGTCACTTGGAACCCCTACAAAGAATTACAAACATGATCGGTGGCCCCTGAATCCACACACAAGTATCTGTGGGAATCGCCGCTAAACACGTCTCACTGACTAGGGAAAATTTACACATACCTCGAGGCGTTGGGCAGTCCTTCTTCCAATGTCCCGCTTTGCCACATATAAAGCATTTGCCTTTCGGCTTCTGCTTCTTGGCAATGCCCGCCCTGGGTCCATGATTAGTTCCTGCTTTCTGGCCTCTCTTCCTCTTTTACTTCCTGGCTTTGGGCCCAACAGAGGAACCTGAGGGACCAACAATAACCAAGGCTTACTTGTTCTCTGCGAATAGGCTCTCAGCAGACACCAATGCAGTCATGAGCTCAAACAGTGTATATGAGAGATTGCCCATATTATAGTTCAATCGAAACTGCTCAAAACTGGGAGGCAAGCTCTGGAGAATGATATCGACCTGGGTATCCCCATCAATGTCACCTCCCAATACCTCGATCTCATTGATGCAACCAATCATTTCCAGCACGTGAACTCTCACTGAAGTGCCCTCAGCCATCTTAGCATTCATGAGTTTCCTCATAGCTGACTGTTTGGCTGCCCTGCCCTGATGTCCAAACATCTCCCTGAGGTTGAGTATCATATCGTAGGCTGAGGTCATTTGCTGATGCTGGTGCTGCAATACACTTGACATAGAAGCCAAGATGTAGCACCTGGTTATCTCATCAGCCTTCTGCCACCTCGTATATGGCTCTCGCTGCTCAGGGGTGGCATCATCTTTGGGCTTAGGGGGACACTCCTCAGTAATCACGTACTTGTAACCCTCAGCGGTAAGGACAATGTCCAGGTTACGTTTCCAGTCAATATAGTTTGGACTGGTGAGTTTGTTTTGGTTCAGAATAACAGCTAGCGGGTTGAACGACATATCAACTGAAAGATAAACAATTTAAGTTTCAGTATTCTTTTTCAAAAATATTGAAAAATCCTCTAAAAAACCCAATATAATCTTTTATCAACATCTCTCACACCGGGACTAACGCATGTCACGATAGGTGAACGTCTACGCTAACCCACATTCGTTTGAGAAGAACCAAAGTTTATTAATTTCATTATCTGACCAACGATCTTATGATCAATGAAATTAATAGTCGATAATTTTAGCCGTACCCGAAAATAGCGTAACCTCGATGGGAGGGATACTAAAAATGGTACACTAAGTGTATGCCATTACGTGACTTCTAAGTTTGTTACTTAGGATACTAATGCGCCTCGGATGGCGAGGGTATCGCAACTATCTCCAATTAAACTCACTATAGTCATCCTTTTAGAAATTCATTCCGGTGATATCCGTGGTTGAAAACTCATCCGATAGGGAGGAAGGTCTAAGCCAGCACGCAAGTTTAACCACATCACCAATGAACCCGTAATAGAGGCCATGGGGATATTTACCAACCCGCTGCCACTTAGAATTCTAAGTTTTAGGACTTTTATGTTTTAACATGCAATGTCTTAAATATGGATATTCGCACCCATAAAACCGTTGGAGTTTTAATATGCGAATAATCTACCTTAGTTAATTGCACATTACCTTTTAAAAACATTTTGGTTTGGTTTTCGTTCATGCAAAATAAAACAAAAATCACACAATCAACGAAAAGACATAAATAAGGGAAATTAAACATATAAAATTTCCCGACTATTATGGCCTTCTCTATCGTTGATTCCTTGACGCTTCGGTGACACGTCCCATCATGTCGCTCCCACTCATTATTTGGATTTCTCTCGATTCGCCCGGGTTTTCTCGATTTACTACGTAATTAGGAATCACCCAAAATTACGAGAAACCAAAACCCGTGAATATAAGTTGCCCAAAATAACGTCTTCGTCATAATACATAAATTCCTATATACAAAGGCGTTTTTCTAGGAATTTAAAGACGACATGATTAGATCAAATCCTACTACAAGATTTTTCTACTCCTACACGGCTTCCAGCTCGTGGTTAGTACTATTACAGACATTTCCATTCAAAAACAATACAAGCCCGGACATGTCCCGGGTTTATGAATGAAAATTAAATTTCTACCATAATAGCGGGGATACCAATAACCACCTGTTTAAGCATTTCGACAAAAATAATAATGCCAAAATAAAGCCGTGTAATAAATCAAACAAGTATAAGACCGAAACCAACGCTTTGATACCAATTTGAAGGAAAACTGAACAAGCCCGGGCTAAATCGAAAACCTCACTTTCGTGCAATGCATTCCAGAATCGGAAGCTTTCGACCAAGCTCAGGCTCAAATTAGTTTACCCATGAATGGATCTTAGCTTATACTTATTTAATTTATTAATCGGGACACAAAAAATTAAATCTTTAATTAAAGCAGAATTTAAAGATTCTACCTTTTGTAGCGAAGTCCCTTGCCTAAAGAAAAAATCCAATCTTTGTTGCGATTACAACAAGAAATCCAAAGAATGACTCCGATCCAACTCCAAAATAGTGTGGGCTATTATCTATGAAGTTACCCACGGCAAAATATAGAAAACCCAAGAAACTTGCTTCGTAAGAACCTCAAAACTGCCCTTCGAATCAGCTCCTATGCTGCCGCTAAATACAACCAAACTGCCGCCTAATGAAAAACCAACGGTAAAACAGCAGCAGCACTACTGCTATGGATCACCAAGATAATCAAGAGATCAACACAGCAGCAACAGGATCAGCACGCAAGCCAGGAAGCCGATCGCTGGAACTAGGCGAAGATGATGAACCCGCGGTGGCGATGGGAAGGAAAAACCAGCAGTAAAACAGCAGCAATAAAACTGGGGTTTTTGGGCTTGAGTTTTTCAAGAAGAAGAAAGCTTTCTTAGCTGACTTCGAGAAGAAGTTTCGAGGAGGAAGACGAGCTTCTCACTCTAAGCTAAACTTTCTCTCACTACCTCTTACTTGGGTATCAAGTTTGTTATGTCTTGACTTGCCTAACAAGTTGTATTTATAAGGAGCTTCTAAGGAGACCTAATGGGCTCTCGAGTTAGGCCTTTTAATTTGACTTTCGTTGACCGCTAAGTTTTTCCCAACTAGTCAACTCCAATCGACCCATTTGAGTTAATTTATAAAACCCACTTTGTTAATTTAATTTAATCGAACCCTTAGAATTAATTAATTCATATAGAATTAATTTCTTAATTTACTTTGTCGATTAAATATTAATTAAACCTTTAGGATTAATTAATTCACCTTGTCGATTAGTCAAATGCATAATTGGTCGTACCACTAACGGACCAATTATGGAACTACCGCTCGAAAACGACTTTACATTGTGCCATTATATTTTATTCTATCTCCCCACATTAAAGATCTAGCGCTCGTCAGTTTATCAATTTACTGACAAATTAATTCACCGACTTCTTGATATCAGAGATTAGTACTACTCGTCCTTTTATTATACCGAACATAAAGTTCACCGACCGGGTTTAGTATAATATACTTTACGAGCTCATCTCGGCGAATCGGTACGTGGATTCCTCTGACCAGCAATGGCACGTAAGATGCTAAACATCGCATACCCAGTCTATCGAGGTATAAGCCTCAATCGACCGCACTCTTTGGCAAATCAACGCATACGATATCCAACTCTCACGCCCGTCCCAATCTTGGGATTGAGAGAGAGAATACTAGGACCGAATTGACTACGTCGATCAGTATAAGTCAATTCTATCCAAACTGGTCGTGCTCAATATACCCTGGGCATATCCGTGTGATTTAAACTAGTTTAGATAAACTAATTTCCAAACCACACGATAACCTATACCGATATTATGTTCAGACTATCTCGGTTACGAGCATAGTTTTAATATATCAATACTTTAACCAATAACGGTATCTACTGTGTCTTTCCACACCCCGTTATCTAGTTCTATGATATAAAGGAACAAATTTACACCGAAACAAAATGATATGTCAACTGTGGATATTAGTTTTTGATACAAGCCATAGCTTTTCTGTATTCAAAACTAACATGACTGTGGTAGAGCTTTTGTGAGATGATCTGCTATATTGTCGTCTGACCCTATTTTGCACACTTTCACATCTCCTCGATCAATGATCTCTCAGATGAGGTGAAACCTTCTGAGTATGTGTTTGGTTTTCTAGTGTGACCAAGGCTCCCTAGCTTGTGCGATAGCCCCGTTATTGTCACAGAAAAGTTCTATCGGATCTTGGATACTCGGTATCACTCTTATGTCTGACACGAACTTCCTCAACCAAACAGCTTCCTTTGCAGCATCTGATGTAGCAATGTACTCAGACTTTGTTATAGAATCGGCTGTTGTATCTTGCTTTGAGCTTTTCCAACTTATTGCACCGCCATTCAGACTAAACACATTGCCTGATTGTGATTTCATGTCATATTGATCTGTTTGGAAAGCAGCATTAGCGTAACCTTGTACAATGAGCTGTTCTTGTCGTCCATACACTAGCATTAATCCTTTAGTTCTTCGTAAGTACTTCAGGATTGCTTTGACTGCAATCCAATGATCCATCCCAGGATCTTGTTGGTATCTGCTAGTCATGCTAAGTGCATGTGCAACATCCGAACGGGTACACAACATGGCATACATAATAGATCCTATTGTCGAAGCATATGGGACTCTACTCATTGTATCCCTCTCCTCTCTTTTTTTGAAGGACCTTGGTTCTTCTTCAAGAGAAGGCCATGTGTAAATTGTACCTTACCATTTTTGGAGTTAGACATATTGAATATTTTTAATATCTTGTCTATGTACCCTTCTTGACTTAGTCCCAGAAGCCTTTTAGACCTATTTCTATAGATCTTGATACCTAGTATCGTCTCAGCTTCTCCTAAGTCTTTCATAGAAAATACACTCCCTAACAATTGTTTGATGTCTTTCATCAAGGGAATGTCATTTCCTATGAGCAGGATGTCGTCCACATATAGGACAAGGAAAACAATTTTTCTCCCACTAACTTTCTTGTAAACACAAGGCTCATCTTCGTTATTGATGAATCCGTAACCTTTTACTTCCTCATAAAAACGAAGATTTTAACTTCGAGATGCTTGCTTTAGTCCATAGATCGACCTCTGAAGCTTACATACTTGATTAGGATGCTTTTGATCGATATATCCCTCGGGTTGTTTCATATAAACATCCTCGAGTAGGTTTCCATTCAGGAAAGCCATCTTAACATCCATCTGCCATACCTCATAGTCAAAATATGCTGCTATGGCAAGCATTGTCCTAATGGACTTGAGCATCACGACAGGGGAGAAGGTTTTATCATAGTCTATACCATGAGTCTGTCTGAAACCTTTAGCCACTAGTCGTGCCTTAAAGATACGGCCAGGTTATAACTTGAAAATCCACTTGCAATCGACAACCTTTGCCTGAACAGGAGGGTCAATCAAAGTCCACACTTTATTGTCCCTCATGGATTGCATTTCAGATTCCATGGCTTGCAGCCATTTATCTGAATCTAGACTTTCTAAAACCTGTCTGTAGGTCGTGGGCTCATTAGAGTCCACCAAGATCAAATCTTGATCGTCAGTCACGAGAAATCCGTATCTCTCAGGTTGGTGACGAGATCTACCAGATCTTCTAGGTTCTTGTGTTGTTGACTCAGGTTGCTCATCTTCATGAGTTTCCATGTCAACTTCCATTTGAGTTTCTGTAGATCGTTCTACATTCTCTTGTGGTTCTTTAACTTCTCCGAGTTCTATTCTACTCCCACTGTCTTTCTTGTACAGAAATTCTTTCTCTAAGAAAGTAGCTCCTCGAGCAACGAACACTTTGTTCTCTGTTGAGTTGTAGAATTGATATCCTTTGGTTTCCTTAAGATATCCATAAATAGGCATTTGTCAGTTTTGGGTTCAAGCTTATTACTTTGTAAACGCTTTACATGAGCTTGACAACCCCAAACTCGTAGATAGGACATATAGGGCTTCCGACCCATCCATATCTCATGTGGAGTCTTATCTACTGCCTTAGATGGAATACGATTCAATAAGTAGGTAGTAGAAAGGAGAGTATAACCCCAAAAGGATGAAGGGAGAGTCGCTAGGCCCATTGTTAATCGAACCATATCTAATAAGGTCCGATTTCTCCTTTTGGATACACCATTCCATTGAGGTGTTCCCGGTGGAGTCAACTGTGAAATAATTCCACACTGTTTTAGATAGCCATCGAACTCATCACTAAGGTATTCACCTCCCCGATCGGAGCATAGCCTTAATCCTTCTATCCAACTGATTCTCTACTTCGTTTTTAAACTCTTTGAACTTTTCAAAAGTTTCACTTTTATACCTGATTAAGTTGACATACCTATATCTACTAAAGTCATACTTCAACAGCAGTAACTCTTGCTCCGTTGCCCACTCGAAGATCTACTTCAGCTTTCTTTGTCATCCTTCTATTTCTAAGTCCCTGCACATTAGTACAAATGTGAGCCCCACAACCAGTATCTAATACCCATGAGGTGGACATAGAAAGATTAATTTCTATAACAAAGATGCCTGAAGCTTGTTCACGAAACATTTCCGTCAGTGACTCATAAATTCGGAATGCTTCCAAATTCATGAACTGCTTTTGAAGCTCACCTGTCATAGACGCGAGCATCAAGCACGTCACATCATCGGAGTCGCTTTTCAGCTTATCCCAGGCTCATTGAATAGTTGCCGAAGCATTTTGTGGTGGTTCAGGTAAAGCGGTCTCTAAGACATGTAGCTTCATTTCTTGTTTGAGAACTATTCTCAAGTTTCTTTCCCAGTCGAAGAAGTTTGGTCCAACCAATTTATCTTTATCCAATATACTTCTTAGAGTAAAGTTTAAGATAACATTTGTGCTAGATAATGCCATTTCTACGAAGAATATTGCAAAATATTAGAATGAGTTTTAAAATTAATTTTCCACAATAGCCAAAATTGAAATCCCTAACAATTTTGTGTTGGTGCTAGATTGTGGGACGAAAATCCACAAAGAGTCAACCCCAGTCTTGCTTTGGAAAGTATCGTAGGGATTGGGCTATTCTGGTAAGCAACGTTCAAATCACATTCCATGTAATCTAACACTTTCCAATTGCATACCATGCAACTTTTCGGTGATAGAATGAACATTCCAAATGTTTGACACCATCCTATCTTTGCAAAATTAATCCCTAGTCAACTTATCGGGTCAAGCTAGGATTAATTTTCCCAAGTTAAACGATCCCTCAAGGCATCACATCAATAGACACCCACACAGTTTTTCCATAACAAGTGGTAGTGATAAAGTTGAGCATCTAATACCCAAACAGTTTTTCCACTCATTAATGGTAGTGATAAAGTTGGGCACTATTATGTAACAACCCGCCGCACGAAGAAAACATGAGGCCCTTAGGCTCTCCAAGTCCACCAGACGTTCGACGCTCAAGTAGGCCCTCAAGTATGGAAGCCAAATCTTGGTTTTTTTTGGATTTAAGTTTGATCAGCTTAACATGCATTTTCGTTTATCATTTATTTACATAAATAAAAGAATGAATTAAAGCGATGAACTGGGCTCTAGTCTATTACAGGGCCTTTTAAAATCTTCATGTTTGGGCCTCCGCTACTGAGTTCCACCATGGACTCCTCTTGGAACCTCCTGGATCAGGTTGATGGGTCAAGAACTTCAATTGCAATTAAATCCCTTGATTTATCAGCCCATCCCAATTGTTCACAGATAATTAATTAACTATTAATTAATACCACAAACTTTCCAATAATATTTAATTAAACCATTTAATTAAATATTATTTATTTAAGTATAACAATTATACTTATTGTAGGCAAGAATCCTTATTCTGCATCATCGAACTTTCTTATGTGCGATCCTGTAGGCCCATTCTAAATTGGCAACGGATACTCAATCTCATTGATTAATCCATAAGTCATTAGTGGTCTCTAACATGACATAATGACTACCCAATTCAGAATGGAGGGTCGAATGGAGATTCAACACAACCTTTCCGAGCAAACTGCGTACGATCCTCTACATTGATATCCCGTTTAGCATAAGGCATGGAACCATCATCCTTATATGGCTAAACGTTTACTTGATCTCTTAGTGACACTGAATCCATCAAGCAAATGATATCCTTATCATTTCTTGGGCATGGCCATGCACTTTTCAGTTCACTATCAAGTGGCCAAGATATCATCTCTCACTTAAGAGAGATTTGTAGTCCCATCACTTCACCTACATACCTTAGCGTGTCTCATAGTGTACCCAATCATACCCGTACTTGGCAACCTGTTACGGCCCCGTTGGCGTATGTCAAAGCACACTACAATTCACCTAAGACCATGTAGTGATTTCTGGTATAAGGATCCTAGTACTAGTACTACTCAAAAGAATCACTCATGATCTAATTAGTCCATGAGTGTTTCTTTTGGCTGATCGATTTCATGAATTTAAATATGCACAAGGATATTACTATCATGAAATTAACTCATTTGATAAACAATCAATCAGGCGACAAATGTCTTATTTACATAAATACCCTCAAAGTATATTTACATAAATAGCCCTCATTAGGGCACATTCACCAACAAATCATTGCTTCTTTCTTATGCCTTGTTGAAATGTCCTGTCGTGTCGCTCCCAGTCGTTATTTGGATTCCTCCTAACTCGTCTGGGTTTTCTCGATTTTCTACACAATAAGGAATCAGCCAAAATTACGATAAACCAAAAACCATGAATATATGTTACCCTTAATAACGTCTTCATCATTTTACATGAGTTCCTATATACAAGGCATTCAAGAAAAAATATATAAGAAATCTTTAGAATAAATCCAACTACAAGATTTAATCTAATCCTACACGACTTCCAGCTCGTAGTTATTACTATTACACACATTCACATTCAAAATAAAACGAGCCCGAACATGTCCCGGGGTTTGTAAATGAATGTCAAAACCATAATAGCCAGGAATGATAACCACCTGAAATCAAGAATGACAACGCCGTGTAATAAATCAAACAAGTATACAGCCAAAACCTCAGCTCTGGTACCATTTTGAAGGAAACAGAACTGGTTCGGGCCAAACTAAAAATCTCACTTTTGTGCTATGCATTACAGAATCAGAGACTTACGATCGAGCTCGAACACTAAAATCATTTCCCCTAAGCAGATCTAGGCTTATACATGTTCGATCTATTAAAATGACACGCTAAAAATTAGATCATTAATTTAAAGCGAAACATAAAGATTATATCTTTAAAGTGTGTCCTCGAAGCAATAAAGAAAACCAAGCAAAATCCACAAGAGAATCTTTCAAATGACTCCAACTACCCCCAAAGTTGTGTGTGCAACTATCTACGGGGTGGATCTAGCTCCAAACAAGAAACCCGTATCAAAAACTCAAGATCTGCCTAAACAGATATTGCTTGGACTGGTCTGGCCCCTACACCGATGCCGGACCACCAGGACTCCATCACGACAGATCAAGTTCTCCAGCCGCGATCTAAACAAAGATGCAATGGATCGGCGATCAAAAAGATCATGATCAATGCAGCACTTCAGATCGTGTGTGCCGGAGTTCAAACGGTCGCCTATCACCGATAATGGCAGCCCAAAGTCTCACCAAAAAAGTGAAATTGCGACAGCAAAAAAACGGCGGACGGTGACTATAAACTGGCGATAGTGAAGATGGACAAGTCTAAGGGTTGAGTTTCTTGAGGAAGAAGGATCCTTAGTCGACTTCGAAAGAGTGCGGCAGCAAGAAAAACGGTGGACAATGACTATAAACTGGCGGTAGTGAAGATGGATAAGTCTAATGGTAGAGTTTCTTGAGGAAGAAGGATCCTTAGTCGACTTCGAAAGAGTTCTTCGATGAAGAAGTGGAAGTTCTCGCTCTAGACTACACCTTCTGTCTTTAGCTTATGCCTCTCAAGTTTCTTATGTCTTGAAAATGCCTAACATTAAGTATTTATAAGGAGCTTCAAGGGAAACCTAGTGGGCTTTTGAGTTGGGCCTTCTAATTAGATTCAATTGACTTTCTTAGTCTTCTCTAAACTAGTCAATTCTCAATTAGACCAAGGATTAATTCTTCGACCTACTTCGTCAATTAAATACTAATCAACCCTTAGGATTATTTTGTAGCCCACTTTGTCAATTAAATATAAAATTAAACCAAGGGTGAATTTTATTTAATCCACTTTGCCAATTAATCAAATTCATAATTAATCGTACCACTAACAGATCAATTATGGAACTACCGCTGAAAAATGAAATTACTTCTGCTCACTTTAATTATTCTTCTATCTCCCCACATCAAAGATATAGTGCGATTCATAAATTTACTGACAAATTAATTCATTGATTTCTTTCTATCCGATACTAGTACCACTCAACCTTATTATCATACCGGACATATGTCCATTGATTGGGTTTAGTATAATAATCCCTATGATCTCATCTCGGGGGCACCATCAACCTGGATAAACCAGTACATGGATTCCTTTCGACAAGCAACGACACACTAAGAAGCCAAACAAGCATACCCAACTTACCAAGATCTAGGTCTCAATTGACCACACCCTTTGGCAAATCAAAGTACACAATGTCTAAATCTCATGCCCACTATAGTCTAAGGATTAAGAGATTAGAATATTAGGTTCGAATTAATTATAAAGATCAGTACAAATTAATTAATTTGATCCCGAATAGGTCCTGCTCAATATGCCTCCGGCACATCCGTATGATTTAATTAGTCTAGACAAACTAATTTCTAAATTATGCAATAACTTAAACCGATAGTATGTTCAAACTATCTCAGTTACGAGCGTTTATTTATATATCATAAATTTAACCAATGATAAGATCTACTGTGCTACACCTGGCACCTTATCAGCAAATTATAATACTGAAACACAATCTGAAGGAAACAGATCTATTCCAAGCTAAACTGAAAATCTCACTTTCATGTTATGCATTCCAGAATAGAAGACTTTCGATTCGGCTTAGGCTTAAAATCATTTTCCCTGAACGGATCTAGGCTTATACTAATTTGATTTATTAAAACGACACGTAAAAAGTAAATCTTTAATTAAAAGTAGAAAACTTAAAGATTATAACTTTGAAGTGTGTCTATTGCAATAAGAAAACCCAAAGCGAATACCACAAAAATCCTTAGGAAGACTCCAAGAAATACTGAATAATGTGTGGGTGATAAACTATCGAGAAGTGCTCACAAAACCTGATAAAAGTTCTTAACAAAAACCCCTTGAAATGATTCAAAATTGCCCAAAAGAGCCACCACAGTCAAGCCAAAAAAATGTCGTCGATCCGCCGGAGTCGATGCCCACCTATCGGAAGTGACCACTAATCAAACTATCCTCCAGCCGCTGATCTAGACCATGGTGAACCTAGAGGAATGAGCCAGGGATTGATGCATGAAGAAGTCATCAGAATCTTGTCAAAAACAGCGTGATGAACAACCTTAGCGCGGCTGAGAGAGAAACCCGACACGGCAAAATAAAAACAGGCGCAATAAAGAAAAATTTGACCTTTTGTCTGAATCTAATCCGAGAGAATGAGATCTGTAGTTTGAATTCGAAAGAAAACTTCAAGAAGAAGAAGTTCTCTCTCTATAACTCTCTCACTCTAAGAGGCAAGTCTTGTCTTGCAAGATTTTTCTTAACTTTCCTAAGGCTTAAGCTTTCTATTTATAGGGAGTTCCAAAGGAGACCTAGTGGACTTTTGAGTTGTGCCTTAGTGTTGGACTTTGACTAACTTCTTATTTTTCCATAGACTAATCAACTCCAATCGATCCTTTTAAATTGATTTCTTAACCCACTTCGTCAATTAAATTTAATCAAACCCTTAGGATTATTTCATTTAATCCATTTTGGTAATTAAATATTAATTAAACCTGTAGGATTAATTAATTCACTTTGTCGATTAGTCCAACGCATAATTAGTTGTACCACTAACGGACCAATTATTGAACTACCGCTCAAAAATAAATTACATCAGGCTCACTTTAATATTCTTCTATCTCCCAACATCAAAGATCTAGTGCTCATTGATTCATAAATTTATTGACAAATTAATTCATCTTCTTCTTGGTATCTGTGATTAGTACCACTCGACTCTCTTATTATACCGGAGAAAAAGTCCACCGGCCGGATTTAGTATCATAAACCTTACGAGCTCATCTCGGGAGCAACATCAACCCGGCGAACCGGTATATGGATTCCTTCGACTAGCAACAACACACAAAGAAGTCAAACACCACATACCCAACTTACTGAGATCTAGGCCTCAATTGACCGCACCTTTTGGCAAATCAAAGCATACAATATCTAACTCTCATGCCTGCTCTAATCTGGGGATTAAAAGATTAGAATACTAGGCTCGAATTAACTACACCGATCAGTACAAGTTAATTCAATCCCTAACAGGTCGTGCTCGATATGCCCCAGGCACATCCTTATGATTTAATTAGTCTAGACAAACTAATTTCCAAATCACACGATAACCTATATCGATAGTATGTTCAAACTATCTCAGTTACGAGCATCTATTTATATATCATTACTTTAACCAATAACGAGATCTACTGTGCTTTTCTACACCTTCTAATCTAGATATATGATATAAAGGAACAATGTAATATAGAAACATAAACAATATGTTAACTGGGTATTAGTTTTTTATACAAACAATAGCTTTTCAGTATTCAAAACCAACACAATCGATATGTAAACGGGTATTAGTTTTTCATACAAGCAAAGATTTTTACTATTCAAAACTAACATGTTGGGTATAAGTGTTTTATTTCATAGTGTGTCGTTACTTTTCAAAAAGAAACCATGTACCGGTGCGTCCGTGGTGATGGTTATCTCGAGATGAGCTCGTAAGGATTATTATACTAAATCTGGCCAGTGAACTTATGTCCGGTAAAGTAATAAAGTCGAGTGGTACTATTCTCATATAAGAATAAATTGATCAATTAATTTATCAATAAATTCATAAATTGACGAGCACTATATCTTTGACATAATAAGATAAAAGAATAATTAAAGTTGTACCCGGAAGCAATTTTCTTTTGAGTGGTAGTTCCATAATTAATCCGTTAGTGGTATGATTAATTATGTCTTAAACTAATTGACAAAGTGAATTTAATTATTTAATCAATTATCTTTGGGTCAATTGGAATTATTAGTCTAGTCAAGACTTAGAAATTAATTAAAAGGGCAACTAGAAGGCCCAACTCAAAAGCCCACTAGGTCTTCTTTGAAGCTCCTATAAATAGATAAGTTAGTGTCTTCAAAAAAAAAGAAGAAAACTTAGAAGACAAGTTGTCTTGCATCTAGAGAGAGAAAGGCCTAGAGAGGGACTTAAAGAAATAGTAAAATTGAGACCCACTCGAAATCAGCTTTTAGATCTCTCTCTCTCAGAAAAAGAAAATTTGGATCTCATCTTTTTCCGGTGTTGGGCAGATAGGATTTCCAGTTTGGAGCAGCCTAGTTTTTCCGGCAGTTTTGGTAATGTTGGGTTTGAATACTAAAGTTTTGCTTGTATTAAACTATTTCCCAATTTTATATATCGATTAAAAGTTTTAGTTAAATTGTTTTATATTTTTACATATGTTGTCCATTTATATTATGTAATTAGATGATGAGGTGTCTGGCGTGACACAGTAGATCTCATCATTGGTTAAAATACATAATATATAAATGAGGTTCGTAACTGAGACTGTCAGTTTAAGTTATTATGTGATTCAGAGAATTGGTTTATCTAAACTAATTGAATCATATAGATATTTCTGGGGCATATTGAACATGACCATTTAGGAGGAATTGTCATGTACTGATTTAATAGACTATTCGATCCTAGTATTCTATCTCTAAATCCCAAGACTTGAGCAGATATGAGGATTGGACATAGTATACTTTGATATTCCAAAGAGTGAGGTCACTTGAGGCCAATAGTCTCAGTAGATTGGGTGCGCGTGTTTGATTACATGGTGTGTTGTTGCTTGTCGAATGAAAACCATATACCGGTGCGTCCGGGGTGATGGTGCTCCTGAGATGAGATCGTTATGCTCATCATACTAAACTCGGCCTGTGAACTTATGTCTGATACAGTAAAAAGGTCGAGTGGTACTGATCTTAGATTATAAGAAGTTAATTAATTAATTTATCAGTAAATTAATAAATGAACGAGCACTATATCTTTGATGTTGAGAGATTAAAGAATAATTAATTTAGTTGTTCCACAAGCAATTCTTGTGTAGGATGCTAGTGGCATAATTAATCCATTAGTGGTACGATTAATTATGTATTGGGTTATTAGCAAAGGTAGATTTAATTAATTAAGTAATTAATTAATCCTTGTGTCAATTGGTTTTGAATCAAACCACGAAATGGATTGAGGATAAGTGAATCTTTATCTTTGTTGGTTGTGAATCAGACCAGGAACTAGATTAAGGATAAGCGAATCCTTATGTCAGTTGGATGTGAATTAGTCCCGGAACGAGATTGAAGTAAAACCCAAACCCAATAGGAAAATCAATCCTAAACCAACTTGGGGTCTCTCTTGTAACTCTATAAATAGACAAGAGATTAGCAATTCACAATACACAATTCATAGTTTCATAATTCAAGAAACTTAGAGAGAGAAAGTCTAGAGAGAGAAATTAAATATTTTTCTCTCGTGGTCGATTTTCTTGAGCTCTAAACGGCGACCTGATTCCCAAGAAAGCTCCGGCAACTTTTTCCTTTGAGGTCCGATGGTGCATGGGACTTTGGCGAGCAGCACATGGAGAGCTTCTCGGTTGGCGTGTGAATATCACGCACGAGTGGCGACGTCCGGTAAAAGTTTTCCGAGGACTTCTTGCTGGTTTTCTCCGA
This sequence comes from Knoxia roxburghii, assembly GCA_030378225.1. Taxonomy (NCBI): domain Eukaryota; kingdom Viridiplantae; phylum Streptophyta; class Magnoliopsida; order Gentianales; family Rubiaceae; genus Knoxia; species Knoxia roxburghii. The sequence goes on from CM059418.1 coordinate 16,195,994, forward strand.
TGAGTTTGGTGGTGTTTTGTTGATCGTTGGTTCATTGCCCACACAACATATGATCAAGTATTGAGTCATACAAGCGATCACCTAAATACAAGCTTCAAGAGGTAATTCTTGAACTTCCGCTTTTATTAAGAATTTATTATTGCGTAACAAATCGAATAAGTAGAAGCTAAGATCCTGCAAAATGGTATTTGAAGTAAGGGTTGGAATAATAACTACACTAGAGCTTAGGCCTGGTCAAGAATTTCGATTCTGGAATGCGTAGCACAAGAATAAATTTTTGACCGGGCCCGGGCAGATAATCTTTCTGTATCCAGCTTCTATTATGGACTCTGCCACGCATTTCTACTTAACACTCCGCCAAACTATGCCTCCACCTCCCCGAGTAAACACAAACCTAGAGGTAGACTTGCTCTTGTCCATATCACCTTGGAAATTAGAATATGTGTAACCCTTTGGAACTAACTCTTGCGCATGATAGATCAAAACATGGTCTCTTGTCCTATGCAAATACTTGAGAATGCACTTGACAGCTACCCAATGAGTTTTTCCAGGGTTACTCTGATATCTGCTAACCATACCAACGGTAAAGCAAATATCACGCCTCGTACACAACATGGCATACAGAGATTTCCTACTACAGACGTACAGGGAACTGTCTTCATGGCTTCTATCTCCTCAGCAGTCTTAGCAGACTACTCCTTAGATAGATACAATCCATGTCTTAAATATAGGAAACCCTTCTTAGAGTTCTGCATGTTAAAACGGTCAAGAATCGTGTCTATGTATGAAGCATGAGAAAGTATTAATGAACGTCTCCTATAATCTCGAATGACCTTGATCATAAGGATATGTTCAGCCTCTCCCAAATCTTTCATATCAAACTGTTTGAACAACCATGCCTTTACGTCTGATAATACCTTATTAGTGTTGCCAATAAGAAGAATATGATCTACGTAAAGTACAAGAAACACCACCAAGTTTTCATCATCCATATGGTACACACACTATCATTCGGACACTAAGTAAATCTATAGGACTTGATTACCTCGACAAAATGGATGTTCCAAGATTTGGATGCTTGCTTAAGTCCGTAGATGGACTTTTTGAGCCTACAAATCTTGTGTTTTTGGCCTTCCGCAATGAATCCCTATGTTTTCTGCATAAAGATGGTTTCTTCAAGACTTCCATTAAGGAAAGTTGTCTTGACATCCATCTGCAAAATTTCATAATCTAAATGAGCAGCTATGGCCAAAAGAATCTAGATCGAATTTAGCATAGCCACTGGGGAAAAGATCTGCTTATAATCGATATCCTCTTTCTGAGTATACCCCTTTCCCACAAACTTAGCCTTGAAGGTTTGAACCTTCCTGTTAGATCCTCTCTTTCACTTCTAGACCCATTTACACCCAATTGGTCGAAACCCATGAAGTAGGTCTACCCAGCCCCCAGACTTGATTTGAGTCCATCGAATCCATCTCAGAAATCATCGCTTTTTGCCAAGAATCTACATCTTTATCTTAGAGAGCCTCATTGTAGTTAACTGGGTATGGCTCATGAGCACCAGGGACAATATTCGAAGTTTCTCCCAAGCCCACGTACCTCTCAGGTTATTTCATAACCCTCCCACTATGATGAGGCGCAACCTGTGTAGGTGCATCATCTGTGACATCTTGTGGAGTATTCTGTGGTGTATCTACTTATACTAATGCATCTGGAATATTAGACTGTCCCCTAACCTCTTCTAATACAATCTTGCTACTTGGTTTGTGGTCTAGAATATAGTCATATTCTAAAAATCAGGTGTTAGTGCTAACCACCACCTTATGATCCTTAGGACTATAGAATAAACCACTATTCGTTCCTCTAGGATATCCTACAAACAACATTACTTCTAATTATGCTTCTAACTTGCCCACATATACCTTAAGCACATGTGCTGGACAACCCCAAATCCTGAGATGTCTGATACTGGGTTTCCTCTCAGACCATAATTCCAGAGGGGTTGAAGGCATGGACTTAGATGGTAAAAGATTCAGAATGTAAGTCACTGCATCCAAGGCATATCCCCAAAATGAATTGGGTAACTCACTATAACTCATTATAGATCTCACCATATCCATAAAAATTGTGTTCCTCCTCTCTGATACACCATTCTGCTGGGGCATGTAAGTGCAGACTACTGGAACTGAATACCCACCTCTGAAAAGTAGCTCCTAAATTTGCTAGAGATGTACTCATCACCACGATCTGATCGCATTGTCTTGATACTTGTACCATAATGCTTCTTTACATCTGGCCGAAACTCTTTGAACTTGCCAAAGCATTCAGACTTATGGTGCATTAGATAAAATGTACACATACCTAGAGTAATTATCTGTGAAAGTCACAAAATACTCAAATTCACCTCTAGCCTGAATTGACATAGGTCCACATAGGTTAGAGTGAACCAACTCTAAAACTTCCTTGGCCCTATACTCCTTTGCCTTGAAAGGCCTTTTGGTCATTTTACCTTCCAAGCAAGATTCACAATTTGGATAGTTATCAATCTCCAATGAGCCCAAAGTCCCATCATTGACCAACCTCTGAATCCTACTAAGGTTGATATGACTTAGTCTAAGGTGCCAAAGATAAGTTTGGTTCATTTGCAGAGGTTATTTTCTCTTACTATGGTTAGATGATGTGTCATTAATTTCAGTGTTTTGCACAATAGGGGAGTTAGTCTTAATCAATAAGAGATTTTCAACTAATGAATCAAAACATATAAGTTTCTTATTCTTTCTAACATCAATAGAATTATTAGAGAAAACAAACTGATAACCATCATTCAAAAGTTTAGAAACTGAAAGTAAATTCTTTCTAAAATTGGAACATAAAGACAATCCTTCAAAACTAAAAACAACATTATTTGAGAAAATAAGTCTAACAACTCCCACTGCAACAACTGACACTCTGGTAGTATCTTCAAAGTAGACCTGCATCTCACCATCTCTAAGCATCCGGGTTACTTAGAACCCCTGCAAAGGATTACAAACATAATCAGAGGTTCCTGAACTCACACACCATGTATCTGTGGGAATCATCGCTAAACATGTCTCAGTAACCAAGGTGAAATTAATCATACCTTTGAGCTTTGGGCAATCCGGCTTCTAATGTCCTACCTTGCCACACTTGAAGCATTTGTCTTTCGGCTTTTTTTCTTAGCAATGTCTGACTTGGGCCTATGATTAGCAGTCTTCTGAGTCATTTTTTTCTTCTTCCCAACTTTGGGCCTGGAAGAAGATCCTGAAGGCCCGACAGTTTCTAAACCTTGCTTTTTCTTATTGAAGAGGGTTTTAGTAGACACCAATGCCGTTAAGAGCTCGAGAAGTGTATAAAGTTGCTGACTCATATTGTAGTTCAACAGAAACTGCTTAAAACTTTGAGGCAAACTCTGGAGTAGGATATCAACCTGAGAATTGTAGTCAATCTCACTTCCCAATACCTCAACCTCGTTGATGTTTCCAATCATGTCAAGCACATGATCTCTCACAGGTGTCCCTTCAGCCATCGTGGTAGTCATAAGCTTTCGCATAACTACTTGCCTAGCTGCTCTGCCTTGATGACCGAACATCACTCGTAGGTTAGTCATCATATAAAAAGCTGAAGTCATCAACTGATGTTGGTACTGCAGAACATTTAACATAGAAGCCAACATGTAGTACATAGTCATCTTATCATCTTTCTTTCACATTTGATATGTTTCCCTATGCTCGAGAGTCGATTCATCATTAGGCACATCAGGGCACACTTTAGTGAGCATCAACTTGTATTGCTCAGCCGTGATGACAATGTCCAAATTTCGTTTCCAATCAATATAATTTGGGCCAGACATTTTGTTTACTTTTATTATGATAGACAACGGATTAAATGCCATATTGAAAGCTGAAAAAAAATAAACAAAGAAGTTTCAGTATTTTATCTTATTAGAAAATATTGACACCCTCATAACAATATAATCAAATCCACTAACATCTCGTTTCTCGGGATTTATGCAGGTCACATTTGTGTGTACGTCTCTGGTAGTGTGAAAATAAATATCACCTTGCAAATGGCAGATAAGTCCAAAGTGGTGCCTAATGGAATGATCGAGAATGTGATGGTACAAATGAGTTAGGTTATTTTTCTAGCTGACTTCATTTTGATAGATATAGAGGAATATCAAGAAGTACCAATCATAATGGAGAGGCCATTTCTGGCTACTGATGATGCAAAGCTGAAAAACAGGGACCAAATGATCACCTTCAAAGTGTTTGGTACCAAATACATTTTTAACGTTGATGAGTTCAAGAAGAGACCATACGATGAGATGATTGGTGTTGTGCTGATGGCCATTACCACTTGTGTAGAACTGAAGCATGAACAAGAGGTGGATATGTCTTAATTAGCCCAAAGAGTTAAAAAAATTCCACAAAACATCAAGTGCACTGGGCCTGGAGAGACCAGAAGATTGAAGGCATATATTGAGCTACAAAAACAACTGATTGAGTAGTAATAGAGTTTGAGAAAGGGTCGGTGTTAGTTTTAAATACTGAAAAACTATTGCTTATATAAAAAACTAATACTCAGTTGACATATCGTTTTATTTCAATATTAAAGTTGTTCCATTATATCATAGAACTAGATAACGAGGTGTAGAAAAGCACAGTAGATCTCGTTATTGGTTAACGTGATGATATATATAAACAGATGCTTGTAATTGAGATAGTTTGAACATACTATCGATATATGTTATCGTGTGATTTAGAAATTAGTTAGTCTAGACTAATTAAATTATACGGATGTGCCCAGGGCAAATTGAGCATGACCTATTCGGGATTAAACTAACTTGTACTGATCGGCATAGTTAATTTGAACCTAGTATTCTAATCTCTTAATCCTTAGATTGGAACGGGCAAGAGAGTTAGATATCATATGATTTGATTTATGAAAGGGTGCGGTCAATTGAGGCCTAGATCTCGGTAAGTTGGGTATGCGGTGTTGGCTTCTTTTTGTGCCGTTGCTAGTCGAAGGAATCCATGTACTGGTCCATCGGATTGATGGTGCTCCCGAGATGAGCTCGTAAGATTTATTATACTAAATATGGCCAATGGATATGTCAGGTATAGTAGCAAAGTCGAGTGGGACTAATCTCAGATACCAAGAAGTCGATGAATTAATTTGTCCGTAAATTGATAAATCGATGAGTACTAGATCTTTGATGTGGGGAGATAAAAGAATAATAAAGTGAGCGTGAAGTAAATTTATTTTTGAGCGGTAGTTCCATAATTGGTCCGTTAGTGGTATGACTAATTATGCGTTTGACTAATCGACAAAGTGAATTAATTAATCTTAAAGGTTTAATTAATATTTAATTGACTAAGTGGGTTATACAAAATAATCCTAAGGGTTCGATTAAATTTAATTAATGAAGTGGGTTAAGAAATTAATTCAAAAGGCTCGATTAGAGTTGATTAGTCTAGGGAAGACTAAAGGGTCAACGAAAGTCAAACATTAAGGCCCAACTCAAAAGCCCACTAGGTCTCCCTTCAAACTCCTATAAATAGCATAAGTTAGGCATTTAGAAGACATAAGGAACCTTGAGAGAAAACTCCAGTGAGAGAAGGAGAAATCTAGAGAGAAGTCTTCATCTTTTTAGATCTTTCTCAAAGTTGATTTTGATCCTTCTTCTTCAAGAAACTCAGCTCACGATCGATCATAGAAATACCCAAGATCATCGCCCAGTTCCTCGATTTTCGGCTGGCCAAACCATTTTCTCGTCGCCACAATTTCGGGCGCCGGTGAAGTCAAAATCTGGCGAAGACCATTTGTTGGGTTTTGCTTCTTTTGTCACATTGATCCTTTGGCTCATTTTTACGGGTTCGCCAAAGTCTAGATCTAAGGGTAAAAGGCTTTTCCCGACAAATTTTATTTAGGTGGCGTGGGTTTTTAGATTAGGATAAGACCTTTGGGCTGTTTCAGATTTAGGCAGATTGAGTTTTCTTGAAGTTGATTCCTTTGGATTTCTTCATATTGTGCTTTAGCCAAGCCGTGGAAATTTGCCCACTCAAATTTGGGATCGTTTGGATCTCGGGACTCTTTAGTGGATTCGAATCACAAGACCCAATTTTCTGTATTTACGAGGGACACGCTTCAAAGGTAGTCTTTAAAGGTTTCCCCTTTAATTTAAAGATTTAATAAATAAAAATTTTATTTGCGTGTTGATTTAATAAATCAAACTGGTATAAACCTACATCCATTCAGGGGAAATGATTTTAAACCTGAGCCGAATCAAAAGTCTCCGATTCTGGAATGCATTGCACGAAAGTGAGATTTTTGGTTTAACCCGGGCTAGATCTATTTCCTTCAAAATGGTATCAGAGCGAGTGTTTTGGTCTTATATATGTTTTATTTATTACACGTCTTTGTTTTGGCTTTGTTATTTTTGCATTGTTGATATATTAACATGTGGTTATTATTCCCGGCTATTATGGTTTTTATTTTCATTCATAAACTCTGGGACATCTCCGAGCTCATTTTTATTTTGAATGAAAATGTCTGTAATAGTAATAACCACGAGCTGGAAGCAGTGTAGGATTAGATGAATCTTATAGTAGGGTTTAATCTAATGTTATCGTCTTTAAATTCGTAGAACGCCTTTGTATATAGGAATTTATGTATATTGATGAAGACGTTATTTTGGGTAACTGGTATTCATGGGTCTTGGTTTATCATAATTTTGGGTCATTCCTAATTACTTAGAAAACCAAGAAAACCCGGACAAATTGAGAGGAATCTAAATAACGACGATAAAGAAGGCAATAATAGTTGAGAAATGTTTAATTATGCATTTATTTCCCGTTTAATGTCCTTTTCGTTGCTTGTGTATTTTTTGTTTTATGCATGAACAAAAAAAACTTTTTTTTAATACGTGCAATTAACTAAGGTAGATTATTCACATATTAAAATTCCAATGGTTTTGGGGGTGTGAATATCCATAGTTAAAATATTGCATGTTAAAACGTAAAAATTCTCAAACTTAAAAATCTAATAGGGAGCGGTTGGTATATATCCCCATGGCCTCCATTACGAATTCATATGTGACGTGGATAGACCTACACGATGGCCAATGGCCTTCTTCCCCATGGATAAGACTTCAATCCACGAGATCACTAGATTGAATTTCTAAAGAGATGACTATAGTGAGTTTAATTAGAGAAACTTACGACACCCTCGCTACCAAGGCGCATTATTGTCCTAAGTAACAAACTTAGAAATCACGTAATGGCATACACTTAGTGTACCATTTGTAGTATTCCTCTTAAGAGGTCACACTACTTATGTGTGTGGCTAAAATCATCGACTATTAATTTCATTGATCATAAGATCGTTGGTCAGATAGTGAAATTAATGAACTTGTGTTCTTCTCGAATGAATATGGCTTGAAGTAGACGTTCACATAACGTGACCTGCGTTAATCCCGGTGTGAGAGATGTCGGTTTGAGATTATATTGTTTTGGAAGATGTCAATATTTTTGAAAAAGAATACTGAAACTTAAATGTTTATTTTTTCAGTTTTTCGATATGTCATTCAATTCACTTGCTGTCATTCTGAATCAAAACTAAATTACCGGTCCAAATTACATTGATTGGAAGTGTAACCTGGACATTGTCCTTACTACTGAGGGTTACAAGTATGTGCTCGTTGAAGAGTGCCCCCCAGTGCCCACTTATGATTCCACTCATGAGGAGAGAGAGGGGCTCAATCTAGGTGGAAGAAAGCTGATGAGATGCCAGGTGCTACATCTTTACTTCTATGTTGAGTGTACTGTAGCACCAGCTTCAGTTGATGACCTCAGCCTATGAGATGATACTTAACCTTAAGGAGATGCTCAGACATCAGGGCAAATCAGCCAAGCAGTCAGCTATGAGAAAACTCATGAATACAAAGATGGCTGAGGGTACTTCAGTATGAGATCGCGTGCTGGAAATGATTAACTGCATCAACGAGATTGAGGTTTTGGGAGGTGAAATCGACGGGGAGACCCAGGTTGATATCATTCTCCAGATCTTGCCTCCAAGTTTTGAGCAGTTTCGGTTGAACTATAATATGGGCAAGCTCTCATATTCCCTTCCAAAGCTCATGATTGCATTGGTGTTTGCTGAAGGCCTCTTCTCTGAGAAAACACAAGCTTTGGCTACTGATGGAACTTCAGGTTACTCTGCTTGGCCCAAAGCCAGGAAGCAAAAGGGGAAGAAGAGCTAGAAGGCAGGAGCTGATCATGAACCCAAAGGTGGTGTTTCAAAGAAGCACAAATCGAAAGGCAAGTGGTTCAGATGTGGCAAAACAGGAAATTGAAAAAAGGACTACCCAAAGCCTAGAGGTATGAGCAATTTCACTTTTGTTACTAAGACATGTTTAGCGGTGATTCCCACAGATACTTGGTGTGTAGATTTAGGAGCCACTGATTATGTTTGTAATTCTTTGCAAGGGTTCCAAGTGACCTAGCTGCTTAGAGATAGTGATTTGCAGGTCTACCTTGGGAATACTACCAGAGTATCAGTTGCTGCAGTGAGAGTAGTTCGTCTTTATTTTTCAGACTCTATTTTATATTTAAGAGATTGTCTTTATGTACCATGCTTTAGAAAAAACTTACTTTCAGTTTCTAAGCTGCTTTTGGATGGTTATAAGTTTGTCTTTTCTAATAATTCTATTTTTATTAGAAAGAACAAGAATCTTATATGTTCCATTGTATTGGTTGACAATTTGTTTTTAATTAAGACGAACTTCCCAGTTTTGCAAAACACATAAATTAATGACACATCATCCAATCATAATAAGATAAAAGAGTCTTCCCCTTTGAACCAGACTTATCTTTGGCAACTAAGACTAAGTCATATTAACCTTAGTAGGATTCAGAGGTTGGTCAATGATAGGTCTTTAGACTCATTGGATATTGATAGTTTTCCTACCTGTGAGTCTTGCTTGGAGGTTAAAAAGACCAAGAGGCCTCTTAAGGCAAAGGGGTATAGGGTCAAAGAGGTTTTAGAGTTGGTTCATTTTGGCTTGTATGGGCCTATTTCAGTTCGGGCCAAAGGAGGTTATGAGTATTTCCTGACATTCACAGATGACTACTCTAGATATGGATACATATACCTGATGCACCACAAGTCTGAATACTTTGATAAGTTCAAAGCGTTTAAGGATGAGGTGGAGAAGCATCTGGGTAAGAGTATCAAGACCCTGCGATCTAAATTTGGTGGTGAATGCCTCTCTTGTGAATTTAGGACCTATTTGTTAGAGGAAGGTATTCAGTCCCAGTTGTCTGCACCTGGCACACCCCAACAGAACGATGTAGCAGAGAGGAAGAACAAGACTCTTATAAATATAGTTAGATCGATGATGAGTTATAGTGAGTTGCCCAACTCGTTTTTGGGTTATGCCTAAAAGACAGTGTGTTATATACTTAATCTCGTACCATCTAAATCTATGCCTACGACACCCCTGGAGTTGTGGACTGGGCGAAAGCCTAGTCTGAGACATCTCAGGATTTGGAGTTGTCTAGCATATGTGTTGGAAGCAAATACAGGTAAGTTAGATGCGAGATCAGAGGTTATGCTGTTAATAGGCTACCCCAAGGGAATGAGAGGTGGTCTATTTTATGGTCCTTATGATCAGAAGGTGGTGGTCAGCACCAATGGCAGATTTCTAGAGGATTATAATTTAGATCACAAGCCCAATAGCAAAGTCATATTAGAGGAGCTTAGAGGTCAGTTAAGTGTTCCAGATGCATATGAGGATGACACATCACAGAATACTGCACGCACTGTCACAGATGATGCACCTACACAGGCTGCGGCTCATCTTAGTTAGAGGGTTGTAAGACACCCCGAGAGCTACATGGGTTTGGGTGAGTCTTCAAACTTTATCCCTGGCGCTCATGAACCAGACCCAGTTAGCTACAAAGGCTCTCCAGGATAAAGATGCAGATTCTTAGCAGAGAGCGATGATTGCTGAGATGGGTTCTATGGACTCAAATCAAGTCTGGGAGCTGGTAGACCTTGCTGATGGGTTTCGACCTATTGGGTGCAAATGGGTCTATAAGCGAAAGAGAGGATCTGACTGGAGGGTTGAGACCTTCAAGGCTAGGCTTATGGTAAAAGGGTATACTCAGAAAGAGGGTATCGATTATGGGGAGACCTTTTCCCCGGTAGCTATGCTTAAGTAGATCCAGATTCTCTTGGCATTAACTGCTCATATAGATTATGATATTTGCCAGATGGACGTGAAGACAGCTTTCCTTAATGGAAGTCTTGAGGAGACCATCTTTATGCAGCAACCAGAGGGTTTCATTATTCAGGGCCAAAAGCACAAGGTATGCAAGCTCAAGAGGTCTATCTATGGACTTAAGCAAGCATCCAGATCTTGGAACATCAATTTTGATGAGATTATCCAGTCCTATGGATTCACTCAGTGTCTGGATGAGTAGTGTGTATACCGCAGGCGTGATTGTGATTTGGTGGTGTTCTTTGTACTTTATATAGATGATATCCTTCTTATTGGCAACAGTAAGAAGGTGTTGTCAGACGTAAAGGCATGGTTGTCCCAGCAGTTTGATATGAAGGGCTTGGTAGAGGCTGGACATATCATTGGGATGAAGATTATTCAAGATCGTATGAGACGTTCTCTGACACTCTCATAGGCTTCATGCATAGACACGATTCTGGCCTGTTTTAAAATGCAGAACTCCAAGAAAATTTCGCTAACTTTCAGGCATGGAGTGCATTTATCAAAGGAGCAGTGTCCCAAAACTACCGAGGAGATAGATGCCATGAAGGCGGTACCCTATGCATCTGCAGTGGGTAGTCTCAGGTATGCTATATTATGTAGTAGGCCTAATATTTGCTTTATCGTTGGCATGTTAAGAAATACCAGAGTAACCCTGGGAAGGCTAAATGGGAGGCAGTCAAATGCATTCTCAAGTACTTGCATAGGATGAGAGATCACATCTTGATTTATTGAGTACAGGAGCTAGTTCTATTTGGTGACACAGATTCAGACTTTCAAGGTGATATGGACAAGAGTAAGTCTACCTTTGGTATTGTGTTTACTCTAGGTGGTGGAGCCATAGTATGGCGGAGTGTTAAGCAAAAATGCGTGGCAAACTCTACCATGGAGGTTGAGTATGTTGCCGCATCAGAGACAGCGAAGGAAGCTGTATGGCTCAGAAACTCTCTGGTGGACTTAGATGTGGTCCCTGAGTTGCCGAGGTCTATCACAGTCTATTGTGATAACAATGGTGCAGTTGCAAACTCAAGACAACCATGAGTCCACAAGGCGACTAAAAACATAGAGCGCAAATACCAACTGATACGAGAGATTGTAAAGCGATGAGACCATTGACCGTTGCTAAGATCGCATCAGAGACAACCTTGCAGATCCTTTCACAAAGGCATTGACCCCAAAGGTCTTTGAGAGTCATATGGAGGGCATGGGAGTCAGGTTCTTAAGAGAGCCATGCGAGTGAGCTGAAGATTGTTTTGTAGTTTTCATTATGACAGCAGTGTAATAAGTGGATTGAACAGTGTTTTTATACTTCAGAGCATAGCTTTGAGTATTGTGGGAAATTCTTAGTTTTGAATACTTAAAATCTATTGCTTGTATCAAAAACTAATATCCAATAAACATATCGTTTTGTTTTAGTATTAAATTTGTTCCATCATTGAAAGATTATCTGCCCAGGCCTAGCCAGAATCAGAATCTCTGGCCAGGCCTAGACACTAGCACAGTTGCTATTCCAACCCTTTTGAAATAACATTGCACAGGATCTGGGTTTGCACGTATTCGATTTACCACGCAACAAAAATTTATAATTAAAAGCGGAACTTTAGAAAATACCTTTGAAGCGTGCACTCAGGTGATTCTCTTGTATGCCTTAAGACTTTGATTTCATGTTGTGTGGATAATGATCTAGAAATCAATTTGATCAGTTAATTACCACAATCCACCTGCTAGAAAATTCCAGCACCGCTGCACCTGGCACGTACAATAAACGCCCGCCCGGAGAGAGAGAAAGCTACACGCGCAGCTGGTTTGAACAGGCCAAAATTTTGGCCAAGAACAGAAGAAAATCCAGCAGCACAAATCTCAAAAAATTCGACTTGGAGAGAGAAGAAAATATTTCTCTTGCTATAATTTTATTTCTCTAGTTTTCTTGTCTTGAAATTTTATGAATTGTATTTCTGAATTATGTATCTTGAATAGCTAATCCCTTGTCTATATATAGAGTTACAAGAGAGACCCCAAGTTGGCTCAAGATTGGCCTTCCGACTGGGTTTTTGTTTCCTTCAATCCTGTTCCTGGACTGATATGTTAGTTTTGAATACAACAAAGCTATGGCTTGTATCAAAAACTAATATCCACAGATGACATATCATTTTGTTTCAGTATAAATTTGTTCCTTTATATCATAGAACTAGATAACGGGGTGCCGACAAACACAGTAGATACCATTATTGGTTAAAGTATTGATATATAAAAAGTATGCTCGTAACCGAGATAGTCTGAACATACTATCGGTATAGGTTATTGTGTGGTTTGGAAATTGGTTTATCTAAACTAGTTTAAATCGCACAGATATGCCCGGGGCATATTGAGCACGACCAGTTTGGATAGAATTGACTTATAATGATCGGCGTAGTCAATTTGGTCCTAGTATTCCGTCTCTAAATCCCGAGATTGGGACGGGCGTGAGGGTTGGATATCGTGTGCTTTGATTTGCCAAAGAGTGAGGTCAATTGAGGCCAATACCTCGGTAAGTTGGGTATGTGGTGTTTAGATTCTTACGTGCCGTTGCTAGTCGGAGGAATCCAGGTACCGGTTCGCCGGGTTGATGGTGCTCCTGAGATGAGCTCGTAAGGTTATTATACTAAACCCGGCCGGTGAACTTTATGTTCGGTATAATAAAAGGACGAGTGGTACTAATCTCGGAAACCAAGAAGTCGATGAATTAATTTGTCAGTAAATTGATATTCCGACGAGCGCTAGATGTTTAATGTGGGGAGATAGAATAAAATATAATGGCGCGATGTAAAGTTGTTTTCGAGTGGTAGTTTCATAATTGGTCTGTTAGTGGTACGACCGATTATGCATTTGACTAATCGACAAGGTAAATTAATTAATCCAAAGGGTTTAATTAATATTTAATCGACAAAGTGAATTTAGAAATTAATTCTATTTTGAATTAATTAATTCTAAGGGTTCGATTAAATTAAATTAACAAAGTGGATTAAATATATTAATTTAAATGGGTCGATTGGAGTTGATTAGTCGGGAAGACTTAGCGGTCAACGAAAGTCAAATTTAAAGGCCTAACTCGAGAGCCCATTAGGTCTCCTTAGAAGCTGCTATAAATACAACTTATTGGGCAAAACAAAGGATTAAAAAACTTGATAGCCAAGAAAGGGCTAGTGAGAGAAAGCTTAGCTTAAAGAGAGAACGTCATCTTCCTCATCTAAATTCTCTCTCGAAGTCAGCTAAGATAGCTTTCTCCTCCGGAAGATCAAATCTTTATATACTGCCCCGTCGATTTTTTATTGCTCGCTGTTTTGCTCGCTGTTTTTTTTTCTCGCTGATTGGATTTTTCGAAGGAATAGCACCCAGCGCTGATTATCCTTCCTGTTCGGTTATTTTTAGATAACCTGTGCGTTGTTTTCATTTGGTGCCCTGAGCCGGCCTAGGGTTTCACGTTGATCTTCTAATTAGAGTGATCCGTAAAATCTGGGCTGTACAGATCGGGACCAAATAGCTTCGCTCAAGTGGTGGGTTTTTTGCGGCGGAAATCGGCGAGCTAGCAGCTGAAGAAATTCTGGAAAAACTGGGCAGTTTGATTTTCAAGTTTTTTTTAATTTCAGATTTTGGGTTTTTCTTCCGGAGCAAGTTTCTTGGATATCTTAATTCGCCGTGGGTAACTCCGTAGAAAATAGCCCACACTATTTCGGAGTTCGAATTGGAGATATTCTTCGGATTTCTTGTGGAAGTTGCGTCAAAGATTTGGTTTTTCTTTAGGCAAGGGACTTCGCTACAAAAGGTAGAATCTTTAAATTCTGCTTTAATTAAAGATTTAATTTTTTGTGTCCCGAATAATAAATTAAATAAGTATAAGCCTAGATCCGTTCATGGATAAACTAATTTGAGCCTGAGCTTGGTCGAAAGCTTCTGATTCTGGAATTCATTGCACGAAAGTGAGGTTTTCGATTTAGCCCGGGCTTGTTCAGTTTTCCTTCAAATTGGTATCAGAGCGTTGGTTTCGGTCTTATACTTGTTTGATTTATTACACGGCTTTATTTTGGCATTATTATTGTTGTCGAAATGCATAAATAGGTGGTTATTGGTTTCCCGGCTATTATGGTACAAATTTAATTTTCATTCATAAACCCCGGGACATGTCCGGGCTTGTTTTATTTTTGAATGGAAATTTCTGTAATAGTAATAACCACGAGCTGGAAGCCGTGTAGGATTAGAAAAATCTTGTAGTAGGATTTGATCTAATCATGTCGTCTTTAAATTCCTAGAAAACGCCTTTGTATATAGGAATTTATATACTATGACGAAGACGTTATTTTGGGTAACTTATATTCGCGGGTTTTGGTTTATCATAATTTTGGGTGATTCCTAATTACGTAGTAAACCGAGAAAACCCGGGCGAATCGAGAGGAATCCAAATAACGAGTGGGAGCGACACGACGGGAAGTGTCACCGAGGCGTCAAGGAATCAACGATAGACAAGGCCATAATAGTCGGGAAATTTTTATTTTATTGAATTTCCCATATTTATGTCTTTTCATTGATTGTGTGATTTTGTTTTATTTTGCATGAACGAAAACCAAACCAAAGTTTTAAAAGTAATGTGCAATTAACTAAGGTAGATTATTCGCATATTAAAACTCCAACGGTTTTATGGGTGCGAATATCCATAGTTAAGATATTGCATGTTAAAACGTAAAAATCCTAAAACTTAATTAAATTCGTGGGTTTTGGTTTAATTGTAATTTTGGGTGATTCCTAATTACGTAGAAAACCGAGAAAACCCGGGTTTTGGTTTATCGTAATTTTGGGTGATTCCTAATTACGTAGAAAACTGAGAAAACCAGGGCGAATTGAAATTAATTAAAAATCTAAGTGGGAGCGGGTTGGTTAATAGCCCCATGACCTCCATTACGGGTTCATTGGTGATGTGGTTAAACTTGCGTGCTGGCTTAGACCTTCCTCCCTATCGGATGAGTTTTCAATCACAGATATCACCGGAATGAATTTCTAAAGGGATAACTATAGTGCGTTTAATTGGGAAAAGTTGCGACACCCCCGCCATCCGAGGCGCATTAGTACCCTAAGTAACAAACTTAGAAGTCACGTAATGGCATACACTTAGTGTACTGTTTATAGTATCCCTCCCATCGAGGTTACGCTATCTACGTGTACGGCTAAAATTATCGACTATTAATTTCATTGATCATAAGATCGTTGGTCAGATAATGAAATTAATGAACTTCGGTTATTCTCAAACGAATGTGGATTGGCGTAGACGTTCACCCATCGTGACCTGCGTTAATCCCGGTGTGAGAGATGTCGGTAGAAGATTATATTTCTTTTCTGAGGATTTTTCAATATTTTCGAAAAAGTATACTAAGACTTGTTTGTTTATTTTCAGTTGATATGTCGTTCAACCCGCTAGCTGTCATTCTGAACCAAAACAAACTCACCGGTCCAAATTACATTGATTGGAAACGTAACCTGGACATTGTCCTTACCGCTGAGGGTTACAAGTACGTGCTTACTGAGGAGTGCCCACCTAAGCCCAGCGATGATGCCACCCCTGAGCAGCGAGAGCCATATACGAGGTGGCAGAAGGCTGATGAGATGACCAGGTGCTACATCTTGGCTTCCATGTCAAGTGTTCTGCAGCACCAGCATCAGCAGATGACCTCAGCCTACGATATGATGCTCAACCTCAGGGAGATGTTTGGACATCAGGGTAGGGCAGCCAAGCAGTCAGCTATGAGGAAACTCATGAATGCTAAGATGGCTGAGGGCACTTCAGTGAGAGATCACGTACTGGACATGATTGGTTGCATCAATGAGATCGAGGTATTGGGAGGTGAGATTGATGGGGAAACCCCGGTCGATATCATCCTTCAGAGCTTGCCTCCCAGTTTTGAGCAGTTTCGATTGAACTATAATATGGGGAATCTCTCATATTCACTTTCTGAGCTCATGACTGCATTGGTGTCTGCTGAGAGCCTCTTCGCAGAGAAGAAGCAAGCCTTGGCTACTGTTGGTCCCTCAAGTTCCTCTGCTGGGCCCAAAGCCAGGAAGCAAAAGAGGATGAGAGGCCAGAAAGCAGGAGCCAGTCATGGACCCAAGGCGGGCATTGCCAATAAGCAGAAGCCGAGAGGCAAATGCTTCAGATGTGGCAAAGCGGGACATTGGAAGAAGGACTGCCCAAAGCCTCGAGGTACATGTAAATTTTCCCTAGTCACTGAGACGTGTTTAGCGGCGATTCCCACAGATACTTGGTGTGTGGATTCAGGAGCCACTGATCATGTTTGTAATTCTTTGCAGGTGTTCCAAGTGACCCGGCTGCTTAGAGAAGGAGAGTTGCAGGTCTACCTTGGGGATACTACCAGAGTTTCTGTGGCTGCAGTGGGAGTTATTAGTCTTTATTTTTCAGACTCTATTTTATATTTAAAGGATTGTCTTTATGTGCCTAGTTTTCGAAAGAACTTGCTTTCGGTTTCGAGACTTGTTTTGGATGGTTATAAGTGTGTATTTTCTGATGGTTCAGTTTTTATTAGAAAATGCCAAAAACTTATATGTTCCGGTACATTGGTTGACAATTTGATTTTAATTAAGACTTACTCCCCAGTTATGCAAAACACAGAAACTAGTAACTCATCACCGAATCATAATAAGAGAAAAGAGTCTTCCCCTTTGAATCATACTTATCTTTGGCACCTGAGACTAGGTCATATCAACCTTAGGAGGATTCAAAGGTTGGTCAAGAGTGGGTCTTTGGACTTACTAGATATTGACAGCTATTCGACCTGTGAGTCCTACTTGGAGGGTAAAATGACCAAGAGGCCTTTTAAGGCGAAGGGGTATAGGGCCAAGGAGGTTTTAGAGCTGATTCATTCTGACGTGTGTGGGCCTATGTCAGTTCAGGCTAGAGGTGGTTATGAGTATTTCGTGATTTTCACGGATGATTACTCTAGATAGGGATACATATACCTGATGCGCCACACGTTTGAATGCTTTGGCAAGTTCAGAGAATTCAAGGCAGAGGTGGAGAACCATCTGGGTAAGAGTATCAAGTCACTGCGGTCTGATCGCGGTGGCGAATACCTCTCTAGTGAATTTAGATCCTATTTGTCAGAGGAGGGTATTCAGACCCAGTTGTCTGCACCTGGCACACCCCAGCAGAATGGTGTAGCAGAGAGGAGGAACAGGACTCTTATGGAGATGGTTAGATCGATGATGAGTTACAGTGAGTTACCTACCTCGTTTTTGGGTTATGCCTTGGATACAGCATGTTTTATCCTTAACCTAGTGCCATCTAAGTCTGTGCCTACGACCCCAGTAGAGTTGTGGAGTGGGCGAAAGCCTAGTCTGAGACATCTCAGGATTTGGGGTTGTCCAGCACATGTGCTCGAGGCAGATGCAGGCAAGTTAAAGGCGAGATCCAAGGTTATGCTCTTTATAGGCTATCCCAAAGGAACGAGAGGTGATTTATTTTATAGTCCTCAGGATCAGAAGGTGGTGGTCAGCACCAATGCCAGATTTCTTGAGGAGGACTATATTTTAGATCACAAGTCAAGCAGCAAGGTAGTATTGGAAGAGCTTAGAAGTCAGTCCACTATTCCAGATGCACACGTACAGGAAGACACCACAAGAGACTGCACACACTATCACAGATGATGCTCTTGCACAGGCTGCGCCTCGTCGTAGTGGGAGGGTTGTGAGACAGCCCGAGAGGTACTTGGGTTTGGGTGAGTCTTCGGACTTTATCCCTGGTGCTCATGAACCGGACCCAGTTAACTACAATGAGGCTCTCCAGGATAAAAATGCAGATTCTTTGCAGAGAGCGATGATTGCTGAGATGGGTTCTATGGACTCAAATCAAGTCTGGGAGCTGGTAGACCTTCCTGATGGGTTTAGGCCTATTGGGTGCAAATGGGTCTACAAGCGAAAGAGAGGATCTGACGGGAGGGTTGAGACCTTCAAGGCTAGGCTTGTGGCGAAGGGGTATACTCAAAAAGAAGGGATCGATTATGAGGAGACCTTTTCCCCGGTAGCTATGCTTAAGTCAATCCGGATTCTCTTGGCCATAGCTGCTCATATGGACTATGAGATTTGGCAGATGGACGTCAAGACAGCTTTCCTTAATGGAAGTCTTGAGGAGACCATCTTTATGCAGCAACCAGAGGGCTTCATTGTTAAAGGCCAAGAGCACAAGGTATGCAGGTTTAGGAGGTCAATTTATGGACTTAAG
The DNA here is from genome assembly GCA_030378225.1 of Knoxia roxburghii. Classification (NCBI taxonomy): domain Eukaryota; kingdom Viridiplantae; phylum Streptophyta; class Magnoliopsida; order Gentianales; family Rubiaceae; genus Knoxia; species Knoxia roxburghii. The sequence goes on from CM059418.1 coordinate 16,214,557, forward strand.
CAAGCATCCAGATCTTGGAACATTCGTTTTGATGAGGTTATCCAGTCCTATAGATTCACTCAGTCTCCGGATGAGCAGTGTGTTTATCGTAGGCGTGATGGTGATATGGTGGTGTTCCTCGTACTTTATGTAGATGACATTCTTCTTATTGACAACAGTAAGAAGGTGTTGTCAGACGTAAAGGTATGGTTGTCCAGGCAATTCGATATGAAGGATTTGGGAGAGGCTGGACATATCCTTGGGATTAAGATTATTCGAGATCGTAGGAGACGTTCTCTGACTCTCTCTCAGGCATCCTACATAGACACGATTCTGGCCCGTTTTAACATGCAGAACTACCTTTCAGGCATGGAGTGCATTTGTCTAAGGAGCAGTGTCCTGAGACTGCTGAGGAGATAGATGCCATGAAGGTGGTACCCTATGCTTCTGCAGTGGGTAGCCTCATGTATGCTATGTTGTGCACGAGGCCTGATATTTGCTTTGCCATTGGCATGGTTAGCAGATATCAGAGTAACCCTGGGAAGGCTCACTGGGAGGCAGTAAAATGCATTCTCAAGTACTGGCACAGGACGAGAGATTATGTCCTAGTTTATAGAGAGCAGAAGCTTGTACCATTGGGTTACACAGATTCGGACTTTCAAGGAGATTTGGACAAGAGTAAGTCTACCTCTAGGTTTGTGTTTACTCTAGAAGGTGGAGCCATAGTATGGAAGAGTGTCAAGCAGAAATGCGTGGCGGACTCTACCATGGAGGCCGAGTACGTTGCCGCTTCAGAGGCAACGAAAGAGGCTATATGGCTCAGGAGCATCCTGATGGACTTATATGTGGTTCCTGAGTTGCCTAGGTCTATCACAGTTTATTGTGATAACAATGGTGCAGTTGCTAACTCGAGGGAACCACGAGCCCATAAGGCGAGTAAACACATAGAGCGCAAGTACCACGTGATACGAGAGATCGTAAAGAGGAGAGACGTGATCGTGGCCAAGATAGCTTCAGAGGATAACCTTGCAGATCCTTTCACAAAGCCATTGACCCCAAAGGTTTTTGAGAGGCATGTGGAGGGCATGGGAGTCAGATTCTTGAGAGAGCCATGTGAGTGAGCTTAAAGGTGTTCTGGAGATTTCATTATGACAGTAGTGTAATAGCGGGTTGGACAGTTTTTGTACTTCTTAGCATAGCTTTGAGTATTAGTGGGAGATTGTTAGTTTTGAATACAGAAAAGCTATGGCTTGTATCAAAAACTAATATCCACAGATGACATATCATTTTGTTTCAGTATAAATTTGTTCCTTTATATCATAGAACTAGATAACGGGGTGTCGACAAACACAGTAGATACCATTATTGGTTAAAGTATTGATATATAAAAAGTATGCTCGTAACCGAGATAGTCTGAACATACTATCTGTATAGGTTATTGTGTGGTTTGGAAATTGGTTTATCTAAACTAGTTTAAATCACACAGATATGCCCGCGGCATATTGAGCACGACCAGTTTGGATAGAATTGACTTATACTGATGGGCGTAGTCAATTTGGTCCTAGTATTCCATCTCTCAATCCCGAGATTGGGACGGGCGTGAGGGTTGGATATCGTGTGCTTTGATTTGACAAAGAGTGAGGTCAATTGAGGCCAATACCTCGGTAAGTTGGGTATGTGGTGTTTAGCTTCTTACGTGCCGTTGCTAGTCTGAGGAATCCACGTACCGGTTCGCCCGGTTGATGGTGCTCCCGAGATTAGCTCGTAAGGTTATTATACTAAACCCGGCCGGTGAACTTTATGTTCGGTATAATAAAAGGACGAGTGGTACTAATCTCGGAAACCAAGAAGTCGGTGAATTAATTTGTCAGTAAATTGATAAACCGACGAGCGCTAGATCTTTAATGTGGGGAGATAGAATAAAATATTATGGCGCGATGTAAAGTTTTTTTCGAGCGGTAGTTCCATAATTGGTCCGTTAGTGGTACGACCGATTATGCATTTGACTAATCGACAAGGTAAATTAATTAATCCAAAGGGTTTAATTAATATTTAATCGACAAAGTGAATTTAGAAATTAATTCTATTTTGAATTAATTAATTCCAAGGGTTCGATTAAATTAAATTAACAAAGTGGATTAAATATATTAATTTAAATGGGTCGATTGGAGTTGATTAGTCGGGAAGACTTAGCAGTCAACGAAAGTCAAATTTAAAGGCCTAACTCGAGAGCCCATTAGGTCTCCTTAGAAACTCCTATAAATACAACTTATTGGGCAAGACAAAGGATTAAGAAACTTGATAGCCAAGAAAGGGCTAGTGAGAGAAAGTTTAGCTTAGAGAGAGAACGTCGTCTTCCTCATCGAAATTCTCTCTCGAAGTCAGCTAAGATAGCTTTCTCCTCCGGAAGATAAAATCTTTATATACTTCCCAATTGATTTTTGATTGCTCGCTGTTTTTTTTCTCGCTGATTGGATTTTTCGAAGGAATAGCGCCCAGCGCTGATTATCCTTCTTGTTCGGTTATTTTTAGATAACCTGTGCGTTGTTTTCATTTGGTGCCCTGAGCCGGCCTTGGGTTTCACATTGATCTTCTAATTAGAGTGATCCGTAAAATCTGGGCTGTACAGATCGGGACCAAATAGCTTCGCTCAAGTTGTGGGTTTTTTGCGGCGGAAATTGGCGAGCTAGTAGCTGAAGAAAAAACTTGCGCAGCAAGGTTTTTTTCCGGAAAAACTGGGCAGTTTGATTTTCAAGTTTTTTTTAATTTCAGATTTTGGGTTTTTCTTCCGGAGCAAGTTTCTTGGATATCTTAATTCGCCGTGGGTAACTCCGTACAAAATAGCCCACACTATTTCGGAGTTCGTATTGGAGATATTCTTCGGATTTCTTGTGGAAGTTGCGTCAAAGATTTGGTTTTTCTTTAGGCAAGGGACTTCGTTACAAAAGGTAGAATCTTTAAATTCTGCTTTAATTAAAGATTTAATTTTTTGTGGCCCGATTAATAAATTAAATAAGTATAAGCCTAGATCCGTTCATGGGTAAACTAATTTGAGCCTGAGCTTGGTCGAAAGCTTCCGATTCTGGAATGCATTGCACGAAAGTGAGGTTTTCGATTTAGCCCGGGCTTGTTCAGTTTTCCTTCATGATACACATCCAAATGATACAGAGATTCACTTATCCCAAGCCAGTTCTTGGTATGATTCACAACCAACTGATACATGAATTCACTTATCCCAAACCAGTTCTTGAATTGATTCACCACCAACTGACACAAGGATTAATTAATTACTTAATTAATTAAATCTACCTTTGTCAATAACCCAATACATAATTAATCGTACCACTAACGGATTAATTATGGCACTAGCATCCTACACCAGAATTGCTTCCGGAATAACTGAATTAATTTATATTCATAATCTCCCCACATCAAAAATATAGTGCTCGTTAATAATTAATTTACTGATAAATTAATTAATTAACCTCTTTAATTATGAGACTAGTACCACTCGACCTTTTTACCATACCGAACATAAGTCCACCGGCCGGGTTTAGTATAATAAATATTACGAGCTCATCTCGGGAGCACCATCACCCCAGATGCACCAGTACATGGTTTCCTTTCGACAAGCAGCAGCACACCAAGCAACTAAACACGCGCACCTAACCTACCGAGACTATTGGCCACAATTGACCTCACCCGTTGGCAGATCAAAGTACACTATGTCTAATCCTCATGCCCACTAGAGTCTAGGGATTAAGAGATAGAATACCAAGAATGATTTGTCTATTATATCAATACAAGACAAATCATTCCCCATGGTCAAGTTCAATACGCCCCGGGCATATCATATGATTCAATCAGTTTAGACAAACAAATTATCCGAATCACATAATAACCTAAACCGACAGTTTGTCCAAAGCTATCTCGGCTACGAATCTCATTTATATATTATAACTTTTAACCAATGATGAGATCTACTGTGTCACGCAAGACACCTCATCATCTAACTACATAATATAAGTGGACAAATAATGAACAACTAAATATAACCAAAACATAAATCGATATATTACTGGGAAAATGTACAATATAAGCATAGCTTATGTATTCAACTCATAGAACTAGATAATGAGGTGTAGAAAAGCACATTATATCTCGTTATTGGTTAAAGTAATGATATATAAATAGATTCTCGTAACTGAGATAGTTTGAACATACTATCGGTATAGGTTATTGGGTGATTTGGAAATGAGTTTGTCTAGACTAATTAAATCATACGGATGTGCCCGGGGCATATTGAGCATGACCTGTTTGGGATTGAATTAACTTGTACTGATCCGTGTAGTTAATTTGAACCTAGTATTCTAATCTCTTAATCCCTATATTGGAGCGGGCATGAGTGTTAGATACCATATGCATTGATTTGCCAAAAGGTGCGGTCAATTGAGGCCTAGATCTCGGTAAGTTGGGTATGCGGTGTTTGGCTTGTTTGTGTGTCGTTACTAGTTGAAGGAATCCATGTACCGGTTTGCCAGGTTGATGGTGCTCCCGAGATGAGCTCGTAAGATTTATTATACTAAATATGGCCAGTGGACTTTATGTCCGGTATAATAGGAAAGTCGAGTGGTACTAATCTCAGATACCAAGAAGTAGATGAAATAATTTGTCATTAAATGATGAATCGACGAGCACTATATCTTTGATGTGGGGAGATAGAAGAATAATAAAGTGAGCGCGAAGTAAATTCATTTTTGAGCGGTAGTTCCATAATTGGTCTGTTGGTGGTACGACTAATTATGTGTTTGACTAATTGACAAAGTGAATTAATTAATCCTAAATATTTAATTAATATTTAATTGACTAAGTGGGTTATACGAAATAATCTTAAGTGTTCGATTAAATTTAATTAATGAAGTGGTTAAGAAATTAATTCGAAAGGCTCGAATGGAGTTGATTAGTCTATGGAAGACTAAGGCGTAAATGAAAGTCAAACATTAAGGCCCAACTCAAAAGACCACTAGGTCTCCCTTGAAGCTCCTATAAATAGCTTCAGGTAGGCATTTAGAAGACATAACGAACCTTGAGAGACAACTCTAGTTAGACAAGGAGAAATCTAGAGAGAAGTATTCATCTTCTTAGATCTTTGTCAAAGTTGATTTCGATCATTCTTCTTCAAGAAACTCAGCCCACGATCTCAATCCTAGAAATATATAAGATCACCGCCCAGTCCCTCGATTTTCAGCCGGCCAAACCGTTCACTCGCCGTCACTATTTTTGGCGCCGGTGAAGTCGAAATCCAGCGAAGCCCATTTTTTAGGTTTTGCTTTTTTTATCGCATTGATCCTTTGGCTCGTTCCTAAGGGTTTGCCAAAGTCTAGATCTACTGGCAAAAGACTTATTATGACAAGTTTTATTTAGGTGGTGTGGGTTTTCGTATTAGGATCAGGCCTCTGGGCTGTTTCAAATATGGGCAGATTGAGTTTTCTTGAAGTGAATTCCTTTAGATTTCTTCATCTTTTACTTTAGCCATCCAGTGGACATTTGCCCACTCAAATTTGGGATCGTTTGGAGTAATTCTCGGGACTTTTTAGTGGATTCACATCACAAGACTTGGTTTTCTATATTTGTGAGGGACACGCTTCAAAGGTATAATCTTTAAAGGTTTATACTTTAATTTAAGATTTGATTTTTGCATGTCGATTTAATAAATCAAACTAGTATAATCCTATATCCGTTCAGGGAAAATGATTTTAAGCCTGAGCCGAATCAAAAGTCTCTAATTCTGGAATGCATTGCACGAAAGTGAGATTTTAAGTTTAGCCCTGGCTAGATCTGTTTCCTTCAGTCGGCATCAGAAAGAGAATACCAGAGTTCTGGGAAAGATGATGAAATCAGAGCTGATTCTGACGATTGTGATTCAAAATGTGAAAAGATATCTGAAACAGGTAACCAAAGGATACTGGATCAGAAACTGCAAGAGGGGGATGTGCCTTCTCAATAGTGTTCTGAAGTTCAGACTTCAATGAGCATAATTTGCCAGTATCTAGACCCAAAAAATCAAAGAAGGAAGGAGTTGTTGGGATCGGAGGCATGATTTTCAAAATTTTTTGCACAGCAGATTCATGCCAATTTTAATTTTAGTGTTTTAATCCTATGTTCAAAACAAGTAAACCATACCCATGAAGCATAATTGGTAGCCACGTTTGGATCCTAGATTGATGTTGGTCCAAACCTTCTGCTCTGATTACGTTTGTCACCACCAAAATCCTTCCTTGAAGGACTCTCTACTTTCAAGCACTGAAGTTATTCGCAGATCCGTGCAAGCCGTTTTTGCTTACGGAAATAGTTTGGGATTTTGTGTATATTTTGCTTGTTCTGATTTTCTGGTTGAAAATCATCATCCTACTACTATAATATCACTAGGATATTTGTAGATTTGAAATTTCCAAAAAATCAGTATTGTATTCAATCAATTATTAGTTAACTGATTTAATTATATTCCAAATCAGTATTATTACTAAATATTATTTTACTGATAATAAATAAGTATTAAATAAAATTTACTGATTCCAAATCAGTATTAAATAATACCTTAATGATTTGGTTTATACACCAAGCCCATGGATCAACCCATGACCCATGGATCAGGTTGATGGGTCAAGAACTTCAATTGTAATTAAATCCCTTGATTTATCAGCCCATCCCAATTATTCCCAGGTAATTAATTAACTCTTAATTAATATCACAGAACTTTTTAATAATATTTAATTAAACTATTTAATTAAAGCTTTTTTATTTAAGTATAACAATTATACTCATTGTAGGCAAGAATATTTATTCTGCATCATCGAACTTTCTTATGTTCGATCCTGTAGGCCCATTCTAAATTGGCAATGGATAACTCAATCTCATTGATTAATTCATAAGTCATTAGTGGTCTCTAGCAAGACATAATGACTACCCAATTCAGAATAGAGGGTCGAATGGTGATTCAACACAACCTTTCCGAGTAAACTGCGTACGATCCTCTACATTGATATATCGTTTAGCACAAGGCATGGAACCATCATCCTTATATAGCTAAACGTTTACTTGATCTCTTAGTGACACTGAATTCATCAAGCAAATGATAACTCTTATCATTCCTTGGGCATGGCCATGCACTTCTCAGTTCACTATCAAGTGGCCAAGATATCATCTCTCACATAAGAGAGATTTGTAGTCCCATCACTTCACCTACATATCTTAGCGTGACTCATAGTGTACCCAATCATACCCGTACTTGGCAACCTGTTACAGTCCTGTTAGGCGTATGTTAAAGCACACTACAATTCACCTAAGACCATGTAGTGATTTCTAGTCTAAGGATCCTCGTATGAGTACTACTCAAAAGAATCACTCATGATCTAAAAGTCCATGGAGTGTTTCTTTTGGCGGATCGATTTCATGAAATTAAATATGCACAAGAATATTACTATCATGAAATTAACTCATCTGATTATAACATCAATCAAAACGACAAATATCTATATAGCCCTTAAAAAGGGCACATACACCAACAGGAGTGTCCAAGGGGAAAAAACGAGCGAGGGGAGGGCCATGTTCGTATGTCTGAGAAATGTGCCTTGATCTGTGTTGGTGACAAACGAATCTTTGAAGGATACTGATGAGGGAAAGGAATAGGAGTCTAGATGTAGACGGCAAACCCAGCGTTTTTGGGAGGCACCATAAGAATAAGCAAAGCACTTTCTCTTTTAGTTGTTTCATTTTAAACTTTAGTAAATCTGTTAGTTTTAATACATGTAAATGGTAATGATCCAGGTGAATTTTTTTGCAGAAACATAGCAGAAAGAACAGGGTGCAATAGAATGCAGTGCACAAATTCGGCAGTCATAAGTACTCTGAACTCAAACTAGTTTCTTTCTTTTTTTAGCTTTGAGCATGTGGATATAGCATCAAATTAACTTCACAATTAGGATCATGGATAAGTGTTTTTTGTGCATATTTTCCAATAGTGGCGCCACTCAGCTCATCCCATTTGCATTTGATTTTTTTTTTTTTTTTTTGTGCACAGTTAACCCTTATATGTTCGAAATCAGTGAGAACACTGGTGGATTTAAGTGTGGGTAAAGTGATGACTTTAAGGTAGAATCTTGCCTGAAACGTAGGTTACATAGCCATATAGTTCAGGTAAGTCGTCAAACACTTTGCCTTCTTCCAGAAATTTGTATAGCCGAATAGGTAGTAAATTTTTCTAATCTTACTGCTCCAGAATACATTTTGTCAAAATATTTGAAATGTTCCAAGTGTTTTTTGTGACAACGATGAATTAAGCAAGTGTATTGGCTTCCTTTAGATGGGATGATATTGATTCTGAACTGAGATATGCGAATTCTTTCCTGTTTTATTCATATTGTACTGAGTGAGTATAATTGAGCCTCCGTAAGTGTTCTTCGACTGCTTACTCTTTGTTGTGGATGTGTGAATGATTTCTGCTGGGAAGAGTATCTAGAATTTTTGAAGAGTATACATGCTATTGCCTAATTTTGATATAAAGTGTTGAAATGACAAAAACATTAGAAACCCATGTGTTCACCCCCTCTTTTATAGCTACCCTAACACAATAACCCTTAGGATTAGCCCCTAGAGCCCCAACTCTTCTTTATTTACACCTAAATTATAATAAGCACAATAGCCTTCTTTTTTGATCTAGTCATTTGTGAACCCTCTAAGGAACTTAACTGAAAAGGAAAAAAAATTTAAAGCTGAACATTTTGCACCAGGACTCAGTTTTAGGGGTAATGCACCTCCGCATAAATTGGAGAAGCTAGGGACATTGAAGCCCTAAACCTCCTCAGAAAGAGAGAAAAGTAAAAATAGAAAAGAAAATCATAACAAAAAGAAGAAGGCTTAAATCCATTTTTGTCCCTCATAACATGGGTCATTCCAGTTTTGGTCCCCCATATATTTTAGTCACCAATTTTAGTCCTACTTAAATTTTTTTTACCAATTATGATCCCTTTTAACGGAAAAGTTTAGAAGATAACGGATTAACTCTTTTGATATCTAGTTAAACCTATTTTTTTTTTTCAAAATGATTTGTACCATAATGTTTTCAATCCATTTTATGACTCGGTTCCTCATAGATGTTCAACCCATTTAGATCGACTCACAATCCAAAATGACGGCCGAAACCCTAAATGGGTTGAATATTCATGAGGATCAAATTATAAAATTGGTTGAAAACATCACGGTACAAATCATTTTGAAGAAAAAAATTAGGTTTGAAAAGCAATCAAATGAGGTAATCAGTTATCTTCTAAACTTTTCCATTAAAAGGGACCATAATTGGTAAAAAAAAATTTAGTGGGACTAAAATTGGTAACTAAAATATATGGGGGACCAATACTTGAATAACCCATGTTATAAGGGGCCAAAAATGGATTTAAGCCAAAGAAGAATAAGAACAAAGGTTCTAAGATAAAGAAGTGAATGACAACTAATCGTTGAACCTTCATCCAAAAGAGGTCCTGAGTCTACATAAGCTTTAGAAGAAAATTGAATGCAGATAGTTGAGTTCCTTAGATATGTTAAACCTCCATTTTTCTAGCCTTGACTATTTCTCCTAATAACCCTAACTTTTAACCCTGCTTGTTTTTCTGATTAACAGTTTATGCTTAGAATTAGTGTGGGGGTGTGATCTCTTCTCAAGCAAATGGTCGATGCTTCTCAGTATAAGTCCAGAGAGTCCAGTACAAGATCCCCTGAATTGAGTGCAGCTCCCCTGAGCCGTCTTTGTGAAAATGACTGGACCAGAAAATGATTCAATGGAACTCTTTCATAGTTAGCTACATCTTCATATTCTGTTTTAAGCCGTTATACTCTATGAATCTATCTTGTTTTGATTTAAATTCTGCACTTGGAAAGAGTTAATACTTTTGGAGTATATTTTATGATTCAGCTATGCGAATTTCCCTATACTTTGATTGACTTTGCTTGAGGACAAGCAAGATTCTTAGTGTGAGGGGAGGGAGTGAAACGGATTTATCACATTTATTCTTGCTTTCTACATGATTATTCAATAGTTTTGAGTGAATATTTACCTCCACACCTATGATTTATAAGCTTATGTTGGGTAATTGTGAATTGCAAGCAATAACCTGAAGGTGATGAACTTCGGTGCAAATTGGATTGGAAGCTGCTGAAAACACTCTAAAGGAAGAGCCCTTAATTTTGGGGATAATGAAGATCAAGACCAGTTGTTGACCGGACCTAAGGAAGAACCCTCACCCCAGAATTTACCATTTTACCCCTTTAAGTTGTAATTAATTCCTACCCTAATTTGTAGCAGATATAAATACCCATAAGACAAGGCCTCTAGGGTATCTTTTGTTCATTATATCATTTAGCTGAGTTCAGAGTCTTCTTTAGGAAGCTTGAGCTATGGTTCAGCGACTGATAGCACATGAGCTCAGATCCATGGAGTTCTAAACTCTATATTGGAGATTTGAGCCCTGGATGATGGAGAGTTAGTGCAAATCGAGCATTACGACAGCATTCTACTCGTAACCATCGTCCAATCAAAGTGTTATGCTTCAGAAGAGTCGTGTGCCTATGTAACAGTACCCTCTTCTGTGGAAGGTATAAATATCTTTTAAACAGTTGTCAGTGCTTGAGTGTATGTGTATGCTTGATTTCTTTGGTTATTTATATATCGGATGGTTGATTCAATATTATTTCATGGTAGAATTATTTCCTTAGCACCTAATTCCTTGTGTATTCATGTTGGACCTCGGATTATATGCAGCGTCGTTCCTCCCAGAACATGTTGATATCGTTAATCAAATGCAATAAATAGGATAGGTTATCAGACTGGAATCTGATCCCTGATAAATTGACCCCATCTGCTAGATAAATAACACAACATGAATTCTAATAGTGGCCGAATCTCCTCCCTAAAACCAACCTTATTCCAATCTGCTAATTTGTATACTTTGTGAATGCTTTCTACTGTCACTTGTATACTTCTGTGAACATTAATCAAAAAGAAATTAAATATGCATAATTGCTCGGCTGCTCTCTGTGAGATCGACACCTAAAATACTACACAGGTGGGATTTTGGGATCCCTTAGTGTCGAAATTTAGGTTTTTATTTTGTAGTGTAATTTTTGCACTCCAGTCAGTAATGATTACGTCATCAGTGACGTAGCTAAACACCTCCCTGGTTCTCACCAGGACGTTCTTTGTTACCAAAAATACGAGTTTTCAATAACTTTTTAAAACAAAAGTGGAAGTCAACTCTAATGGCGGAATCATTAGAGTTCAATGGTCGAGGATCTCTTCTACGAAGTTTCTATATAGGGTTACTATAAATCCCAAGTCATAATATTATAAATCCCTAATGTAACATAACTCCAAAATTAAATAACAGTAATCCAAATCTCTAAATCCCCAATAGTAATGCGTAAGTTAAATCCATATCACCTCAAGGTAGCGTAATAATCAGGTACAAGGATAAACAGGTCATAAGCAGTAGCCAAAGCATGGTCAGGAAGAACAATATCTCAAGGTGCTAGTCCAACACTATCGCGATCTTGGAGCAAGTCATTGTCTGGTTCATGTGTCTCTAGAACCTAGGGGTAGAGAAAACGGGGTAACATATGGGGTGAGCATGCACCATGCAAGCCTAGTGAGTATTCACGGGACACATATACATATAGACTTAGACGACACTTGTTCATATAACATTTAGCATGTAGTCAAATAATGTCATGCGATAACGATCAATCAATCAATCAATTAAACAAATAGTGGAGGGTTGTTTAGCGATCAACTCATAACATTAGCCGCAAGCCAAATTGGCTGGATGGGTAGACGTGCCATGTAACCAAGTTCGGTATGTCCCTGTGACAACTGCCCTTGATATACCATGCCCCATCCTACAGAGGATTTTCCTACTGATCTGTGGGATGAAGGATTTTTCGTAGTTTCTCTCTTACCCTTAGGCGATTTTGCAGATCCCTTGGGGGGGGAGAGAGAAAGAGAGACGGTGTTTGTCCTCTCCTTTTCCTAACTACTGTTTATCCTTCCCTTCACTAGAAAGGTTAATTTTCTTATCATTCTCTCATTCTTTACATAGTATCTCTTGAGCTAGAGCAACCTGCGTAGTAGAAAGAGGTAATAGATTAGCTTTTTACCCTTGTACAATAAAGAATACCTGTTAGTGAAGCCATATTTGGAAACTCTTCTGTCAAATTCCCAAGGCCTTCTTAGCAGTATATGGCAAGCATTCATTGGTACTACATTGCAGTATTTCTTCTTTGATAGGACCAAGGTAGAAAGTTACCATAGCCTTATTTTGTACCTTCACATCGCCAGCATTGTCTAGCCATTCTAATCTGTAAGGTTTTGGATGAGGCAAACAAGTTAATTTTAATTCTTTAACCAAATATTCACTTGCTACATTTGTGCAGCTGCCACTATGTATGATAGACAGTCGCTTCCTCTGATCCTTAGTCTTACACCACATATGAAATATGTTATTATGTTGCCCTTGACTTGGTTCTGGCACCAATTGAGCACTCAAAGATTGGATCATGACTAGAATAGAATTCCTAATCAATGGTTTTTTTAGGTGTTTTACCTCAGAAGTTACTCTTGTATTGTCTGATTGTTCCACATTATCCTGCAAAAGAATTGTAGAACAAGGAAATATCAAGTGTAACAGACAAGACTCTAAAAAAAATAGAACAAAATAAAAACAAAACAAAAGACTCAGAATTTAGAAAAAAAAAAAAAAAAAAGAATGGAGGAAGACCTTGTCAGGACCCAAAAAGCACCTGACTTTTCTAAACTGATAACAAGGCTCTAACGAGCTAATTAAAATCAAAACCTGCATTGCTAATTAATTTATTGGATAGCTCAAACAAAATAAACTGCGTAAATGCGAACAAGGATAATGTCACAATTCCAACATCTAAAAGTACTACATAAAGCTCGAATCCTGTTGCAACAACTAAATCTTACAAGTCAACTGCCTAATCCAGTTACTACAACTACTAAAGTGGTTATACAAATTCAACCCATTATTTCCCCGAAACTGCTCTCAAGTCTCACGCAGAAAGCTCTTACCTGGATCACATTCAAATAGAAAAATGGACATAAGTATACGAAATCGCATACCTAGTGAGGGTCACCTCCTGGACCCAACAGTATAATTGAAAAACAACAAACAGAAGAACAACCTACAGCAACAGTCATGTATTCATAACGTGCCCAAATAACATGCCAATGTTATAACAAATAACCACATAATGCGCATACAAAAATAACCAACAAACCTGGATCTGTACCAACCAATGGAAACGGGCATCCCACCCGTTATCAACCGAGCCACCAATATCCGCCGAGCCACCAAAGGTACCCCGGGCCATACCTGTCCTATGTACTAGGCCTCAATCCTGCCACTACCTAGTAGGTCGGCATGGAAAGGGCAGGGCCCCCAAAAGATGCAAACATAACCATGACTCTTAAATAAATCATACAACAGTTAGTACAAATAATTATACGGTGGTGCCATAGACTCTACAGAGATTTCGGCAGCATAACGACTGAAAATACAATAACCCAAATCCCCAACCAGCATAAATCATTCAAAACAGCCACATAGTCAATCAACAGCACCACGTAATATACATAACTGAAACCTATGTGCCGGCAAGGCCATAATTTCTATACAAAATATAAACAAAAAACAAGCATAAAAGAACTTTGAATGAAATCCAGGTTCTTCCTAGGTTACGCCTGTATGTCTGTAGAACATACCGGTGTACTCCTAGTCAGAACAAAAAGCACAACTAAGGGGGAGACACTCACCTGATATCAAATCAGTAGTAAAACCCTCCTAACTCAGGGAAGAGGTCAGCGTCGTCCTGGGATTCGTCGGGAGTATCTAAACATATTAAAGAACTCATATGACTTTTAACTTATAAATTAGAAGTTCCAAAGTACGAAATGCTTATATGTAAGCTATTTTCATAACATTACACCAACTTGCATTGTTCCTTAAGATTAAGTAAGGATTAAGGGCCATGAAAGTCTACGTGCGTGGCCACCCAAATAGACTTAGCATTCCTTTAACCCATCCTCAATCAAAGGACAACACGTTGGTATGACATCATGAACTACTAACCTAAATGATCATAGACCTACTAAAGGGGTTCACTTAGTAGCTATCTTAAAATGGCAAGTTCCTAATTAAGCCATGGATAAAGTGTTAAAGCTTAGTTCCTTTATTCTAAATATTCCGACTTACAACTACTCATCAATTAACCCCTTTAGTTCCAAGCTAACTCCAAATTTCCAATTGAATCTAAACCTACTCATAAATAAGCTAAGGAGTTAATAATCTTTAGTTTATATAAAAAAAAAAAACAAGGTTTAATTGACTTGTTAAGGATTTACCACCAAAGTTTCCGAGATGAAATGGAAACCCAAATGGGGAGTGTTCTGAACTGTGAAGAATTAGAAAGGAGGCGGCGGCAGCGGCGGTCCGGCGGTGGTCCGGCGGCGGCGATCCGGCGACTTGGTCCAATCACAAAATTCTTTGAGGGTTTTTATAGCCCTCACTTAGGGGAACATTCTGATGGTAACTTTGACCCAAAACGGGACCGGACCGAGACAGAAGGTGGCGGAGGAGCGGCGAACTAGGGTTTTCAACCCACCAACATGCAACTTCTAAAATACTATGGGTTTTGTTCTAAAAGGTAGAAGGAACGTTTTTGAGGTAAGATAGGAACCAAATTCCGGCCAGAGTGGCCGGAGTTGAAGAAAAAATCCGGCGGGAAGGAAATTTAGGCGAACTAAAAACGGAACAAAATGAAGAATGGAAGGTAAGGTTTTGTTCCCTACATCGTGGGGATCATTTTGGTATATTCGGTTTGTCAAAATGGTGGCCGGTTGGCCGGAAACGAAGTGGCCAAAGATGGGTTGTGGAGTTGGGTTGCGTCGGGTAAAGGGGGAAGAAAGAAAGAAGAATGAGAAGAGAAAGAGAAGAAAAAAAAAAGAAAGAAGGAGTTTTATTTTTTTAAATTTTCCAATTTATGTTTAAGTCCCCAAGATTTTTAAGCTCTTCCCATTTCACCCTAAAATTCTTAATTCTCCAAATTTAAATTCTTTCCCTACAATTCTGCCATAATTCATTTAACCCACTTATTTCCTAGGGTCCTGATCATTATTAATACCTATGTGATATGCAAATTTATTTTAACTATATACACTAAAGAGAAAAATTTTTTCCAGTTTCTCCCAGGATGTCACAATCCTCCCCCCTTAGGAAATTTCGTCCCGAAATTACCTAAAGAGGTGAGGGTACTTGGACTGCATCTCGTGCTCCAACTCCCAAGTAGCCTCCTCCACTTGTTGATTTCTCCATAATACCAACACCATAGGAATCTCTCTATTCCTCAGCACTTTCACTCTCCTGTCTAAGATGCTAATAGGCTGTTCCTCATAAGTCAAATCCTCTTCCAACTTAATATCTTCATAGTTCAACACATGGGATGGGTCTGGATGATACTTTTTCAGCCGTGAAACATGGAACACATCATGCATTCTACACAGATGACTAGGAAGCTCCAGATGGTAGGCTACCTCTCCAACTCTAGTGAGGATCCGGAATGGTCCTATAAATCTGGGGCTTAGTTTGCCTTTCCTGCCATTCTTAATCAACCCCTTCTGTGGAGTTACCTTCAAAAAGACCATGTCTCCAACCTCAAACTCCAAAGGTGTCCTTCTTCTATCAGCATAACTCTTCTGGCGATCTTGTGAAGCCTTCATTCTCTGTCTAATCAGCTTTACATTTTCAAAGGCTTGTTCCATCCAAGGGATTTGTTCCTGAATTAGAGCCTTTCTTTCGCCAACTTCATCCCAGCACAGAGGAGACCTACAACTACGTCCATACAGAGCCTCATATGGTGCCATCTTGATAGTAGAATGATAGATGTTATTATAGGCAAACTCAATGAATGGCAAATGCTCGTTCCAGCTTCCCCCATAATCTAGTATACACGATCTCAACATGTCCTCCAAAGTTTGGATGGTATGCTCTGACTGTCTATCCGTCTGAGGGTGTGCTGCAGTACTCATCCTCAACTGTGTTCCCAAGAGTTCTTGAAGTTTCTGCCACATTTTGGAGACAAACTTGGGATCCCTATCCGACACAATAGATACCGGTACCCCATGTAACTTGATGATCTCTCTTATGTAAATCTCACAAAGCTTTTCTGTTCTGTAGCGAGTCCCCACTGGTAAAAAATGTGCTGACTTGGTCAATCTATCCACAATTACCCATATAGCATCGTGACCATGCCTGGTTCTGGGTAGCCCAACCACAAAGTCCATAGTGATATGCTCCCACTTCCATTCTGGTACTTCTAATGGTTGCAACAATCCCGCTGGACTCTTATGCTCCACCTTGACCATCTGGCAAGTCAAACACTTGGCAACATACACTGCAATGTCTCTCTTCATGTTCTCCCAGTAATAACTCTTTTTTAATCCTTTGTACATTTTATTGTTGCCTGGATCAGCTGCAAATCTGGACTTGTGTGCTTCATCCAATATGTACTTCCTAAGATCTTCCTCGTTGGACACCACTATCCTGTGCTGATATCTAATGATCCCATCTCCTTCCCTAGTATGATTGGGTGCTGTCCCCCGTCGGATCTTCTTCCTCAACTGGCAACATTCGACATCTTGATTCTGAGCTTGTCTGATCCAATCAAGCAATGCTGGTACTATTCGAATTCCACATAGCACAATCCTGTTTCCCACCAATCTGGGTTTCCACTGACCTCTTCTAGCAAATCCACCCTCCTAGCAGCCAAACTAGCTAGAACAGCATGTCCACTCAAAGAGTCAGCCACCACATTGGCTTTCCCTGGGTGATACTCAATGGTGCAATCATAATCTTCCAGCAACTCCATCCATCTTCGCTGTCTCATGTTCAAGTCTTGTTGGGTAAAAAGATACTTCAAGTTCTTGTGGTCAGTCAAAACCTCAAAGGTAACTCCGTATAGATAATGTCTAAATTTCTTCAAGGCAAAAACAACAGCTTCCAATTCCAAATCATGAGTTGGATAGTTCTGCTCATAACTCTTGAGTTTCCGTGCGGCATAAGCAATCACCTGCCCATTCTGCATCAAAACACACCCCAATCATTCTTTAGATGCATCAGTATAAACCACAAAACCCTTGTTACCTTCTGGAAGTGTAAGGATAGGGGTGGTGGTCAGTCTTCTCTTCAACTCCTGAAAGCTTTGTTCAGCCTTGTAATCCATTCAAACTTGACATTCTTCTGTGTCAATCGTGTCAAATGATTGGCTATCTTCGAAAAGTCTCTAACGAATCTGCGGTAATACCCTGCCAAACCCAAGAAACTTCTCACTTCAGTGACATTCTGTGGCTGCCTCCAGTTAATAATAGCTTCTACCTTAGCTGGATCTACTGCAATCCCTTCCTGCGATATCACATGCCCCAAGAATGACACCTGATTAAGCCAAAACTAGCATTTACTGAACTTGGCGTACAACTGATTATTTTGGAGTGTACTCGAAACTGTATGCAAGTGGCCTGCATGTTCATCCACAGTTTTAGAGTACACCAAAATATTATCAATGAACACTACTACAAAACGGTCCAAATATGGCCGAAACACACGATGCATTAAATCCATGAAAGCCGCCGGTGCATTAGTCAACCCAAATGGCATCACCAAGAACTCAAAGTGACCATAGCGAGTTCTGAAGGCAGTCTTCGGCACATCTGAGTCCCTTATGTGAAGCTGATAGTATACCTGCCTCAAATCTAGCTTTGAGAACACTGTTGCCCCTTGCAACTGATCAAATAAATTATCGATCAAAGGTAGTGGATACTTGTTTTTGATTGTTAACTTATTCAAACCCCTATAATCAATGCACAACCTCAAGGACCATCCTTCTTCTTGACAAACAACACTGGCGCACCCCAAGGTGATATGCTGGGCCTTATAAATTGTCTCGCCAACAAATCTTCTAACTGTACTTTCAATTCCTTCAATTCTGTTGGAGCCATCCGGTAAGGGGCTCTAGACACTGGGGTAGCTCCTGATACCAAGTCAATTACGAACTCAATCTCCCTAGGTGGGGCTGTTTCTTTTAACTCTTCGGGAAACACTGCTGGGAAATCACAAACTATAGGAACTTCATGAAGCTAAATCCTCTCCTTGGGTGGGTTGATTAAATAAGTCAAATACCCAGTGGCTCCTCGAAGTAACATCTTCCTCGCGCGCACACAACAGATCAGCGCCTTGTGAGATACTCCAGGCTTCATCTTTAATTCAATTCGAGGCTCTCCAGGTATCTCAAAAATCAGTTGCTTAGTCCTGCAATTTAGACTTGCATACCACTTGGCTAACCAATCCATTCCCAATATTACATCAACGTCAGCTAAGGGAAATTCCACCAAATCCACACACATAATTCTACCCTCTACCTCTACTTCACAATCTCTATAAACTACGTCTGTTTGAATAACATAAGAAGTAGGGGTAGTAATTGCTAGACAATAAGGTGTTCTACAATGTTCAACACCCAGACTTTTCATGAATGAATGCGATGCAAATGAATGCGAAGCACCTGAATCAATTAAAATTCTAGCTACATGCTTATTAATTACAAGTGTACCTTCCACCACACCTGAAGGTAGTGGCACATCAGCTTCTCCCATATGAAAGACGCGAGAGGGAAAAGCGGGCTTGCTAGGTCCACCTGTCTTACTGGGCGTAGCCTGGTTGGAAGGTAAGGAAGGTCCCGATCCAAATCCCGCTCTAGGTGAGGTACCAGAACAACTATGTGCATAATGTCCACCCTGTCCACATCTGTAACACTGCTGGTTCTTCCTCCGGCAATCTGCCTCCACATGTCCCACAATTCCACAAAAACCACACTTGCTGGATCCTCCTCCTTTAGCACCTGGCTTGGTTGGTGATTGTGGTCCTGGATTCCTCTTTCCAATAGGTCCCTGTCTAACCCCTAGTGCCGGAGGCCTTTAATGAAATCTTCTCACATTCCCTTGCGCCCGTTCAACATCCTCAGCAATTTTAAGTGCCGCCTCAAAGGTGGTAGGAGGCACAGTTGCCATCTGTGCAAGGATAAGTGGGTGCAGACCCTGAATAAATCTCCTGGCTCGCGCATCCTCATAGCGAAGTCCTAAAGGTGCGAACCTGACCAACTTTGCAAATTTAGCTCCATATTCTATCACTGACCCATTACCCTGCTGCAAATTAAGAAACTCTGTCTCCTTCCGTTGATACACATGAGGAGGAATATACTTAGCATCAAACTCCTTTTTAAAATTGGCCCATGTCCAAGGAGTTTCCTCCCGTTCCCAGCGTTCCTCCACCAAACTCCACCAATCCTGCGCTGGCCCTCTCAACATAAAGGCAGCAATACGAACCCTGCAATCCTCCTTGTACCTAAGCACTTTGAAGATCGACACCATGGAGCGCCACCACGACTCTGCCTTCTCATAATCAATTTCCCCATGAAACTCCGTAGGCCGAAATTTGAAGAATCTCTCCAAGGCCATATCATCAGACAACTCACTTCCCTGTCGTGAACTGGACTCACCCTGTCCTGCCATCTACCTTGCAAGTACATAATACACTAAATAATACTATTCCCTAACTGGTTGGAAGATTTAACGTGATATACGGTAAGAAATAGAAATCAAATAACATTTAATACAAAATTACAAGCAGAAGTTACACAACTACGTTCGTATAACATCTACCCACAGTAGGAGAATCCAACCTACAAGGCACCCATTTACTACCCAACTAATTTCCACTTTTTAAAGCTTAATTAGTGCCCTAAGGTTATTAACCTAAAGCTCTGATACCAATTCTCAGGACCCAAAAAGCACCTGACTTTTCTAAACTGATAACAAGGCTCTAACGAGCTAATTAAAATCAAAACCTGCATTGCTAATTAATTTATTGGATAGCTCAAACAAAATAAACTGCGTAAATGCGAACAAGGATAACGTCACAATTCCAACATCTAAAAGTACTACATAAAGCTCGAATCCTGTTACAAAAACTGAATCTTACAAGTCAACTACCTAATCCAGTTACTACAACTACTAAAGTGGTTATACAAATTCAACCCATTATTTCCCCGAAACTGCTCTCAAGTCTCACGCAGGGAGCTCTTACCTGGATCACATTCAAAGAGAAAAATGGACATAAGTATGCGAAATCGAATACCTAGTGAGGGTCACCTCCTAGACCCAACAGTATAATTGAAAAACAACAAACCGAAGAACAACCTACAGCAACAGTCATGTATTCATAACGTGCCCAAATAACATGCCAATGTTATAACAAATAACCACATAATGCGCATACAAAAATAACCAACAAACCTGGATCTGTACCAACCAACGGAAACGGGCATCCCACCCGTTATCAACCGAGCCACCAATATCCGCCGAGGCACCAAAGGTACCCCGGGCCATACCTGTCCTATGTACTAGGCCTCAATCCTGCCCCTACCTAGTAGACCGGCATAGAAAGGGCGGGGCCCTCAAAAGATGCAAACACAACCATGAATCTTAAATAAATCATACAACAGTTAGTACAAATAATTATACAGTCGTGCCATAGACTCTACAGAGATTTTGGCAGCATAACGACTGAAAATACAATAACCCAAATACCCAACCAGCATAAATCATTCAAAATAGCCACATAGTCAATCAACAGCACCACGTAATATACATAACTGAAACCTATGTGCCGACAAGGCCATAATTTCTATACAAAATATAAACCAAACACAAGCATAAAAGAACTTTGAATGTAATCCAGGTTCTTCCTAGGTTACGCCTGTATGTCCGTAGAACATACCGGTGTACTCCTAGTCAGAACAAAAAGCACAACTAAGGGGGAGACACTCACCTGATATCAAATCAGTAGTAAAAACCTCCTAACTCAGGGAAGAGGTCAGCGTCGTCCTGGGATTCGTCGGGAGTATCTAAACATATTAAAGAACTCATAAGACTTCTAACTTATAAATTAGAAGTTCCAAAGTACGAAATGCTTATATGTAAGCTATTTTCATAGCATTACACCAACTTGCATTGTTCCTTAAGATTAAGTAAGGATTAAGGGCCATGAAAGTCTACGTGCGTGGCCACCCAAATAGACTTAGCATTCCTTTAACCCATCCTCAATCAAAGGACATCATGTTGGTATGACATCATGAACTACTAACCTAAATGATCATAGACCTACTAAAGGGGTTCACTTAGTAGCTATCTTAAAATGGCAAGTTCCTAATTAAGCCATGGATAAAGTGTTAAAGCTTAGTTCCTTTATTCTAAATATTCCAACTTACAACTACTCATCAATTAACCCCTTCAGTTCCAAGCTAACTCCAAATTTCCAAATGAATCTAAACCTACTCATAAATAAGCTAAGGAGTTAATAATCTTTAGTTTATATAAAAAAACAAGGTTTAATTGACTTGTTAAGGATTTACCACCAAAGTTGCCAAGATGAAATGGAAACCCAAATGGGGAGTGTTCTGAACTTTGAAGGATTAGAAAGGAGGCGGCGGCAGCGGCGGTCCGGCTGCGGCGGCGATCTGGCGACTAGGTCCAAACACAAAATTCTTTGAGGGCTTTTGTAGCCCTCACTTAGGGGAACATTCTGATGGTAACTTTGACCCAAAACGGGACCGGACCGAGACGGTAAGTGGCGGAGGAGCGGCGAACTAGGGTTTTCAACCCACCAACATGCAACTTCTAAAATACTATGGGTTTTGTTCTAAAAGGTATGAGGAACGTTTTTGAGGTAAGATAGGAACAAAATTCCAGCCGGAGTGGCCGGAGTTGAATAAAAAATCCGGCGGGAAGGAAATTTAGGCGAACTAAAAACGGAACGAAATGAAGAATGGAAGGTAAGGTTTTGTTCCCTACGTCGTGGGGATCATTTTGGTATATTCGGTTTGTCAAAATGGTGGCCGGTTGACCGGAAACGAAGTGGCCAAAGATGGGTTGTGGAGTTGGGTTGCGTCGGGTAAAGGGGGAAGAAAGAAAGAAGAAGGAGAAGAGAAAGAGAAGAAAAAGAAAAGGAAAGAAGGAGTTTTATTTTTTAAAATTTTCCAATTTATGTTTAAGTCCCCAAGATTTTTAAGCTCTTCCTATTTCACCCTAAAATTCTTAATTCTCCAAATTTAAATTTTTTCCCTACAATTCTGCCATAATTCATTTAACCCACTTATTTCCTAGGGTCTTGATCATTATTAATACCTATGTGATATGCAAATTTATTTTAACTATATACACTAAAGAGAAAATTTTTTACCAGTTTCTCCCAGGATGTCACAGACCTGTTCGCGCGTCGCATGACAGAGGCTCATTTTTAGATACGCCAAGCTAGGTTTTAGCGACCGACGGCTAGGCTACGGAACTCCTTCTGTTGGGTCTTTTAGCGACACTTATACCAAGGGTCACTACAAAGCTAAGGCTAGGGTTTTAGGGGTTCAAAAAGGGCTTTCCTTACCATATTTCAACCTTTCAACTTGTTTTCACAGGTATAAAATCCCCTTAGAGAAGTGTGAATACAATGGTATCTCTTCAAAAAGACTCAAAAATACAAAAAATTGACACCAAACTAAACAAAAACTGACTCTTAAAATAAAAATAAGACACAAAAATTACTAGTATTGAAAAGGAAAAATCTGATAGAAAGTAAAAATTGAAGACACAACAAAGTTGACAAAAATAAGTACAATATAAATAGACGCTTATTAAGTCACATAAAGTCAACAAACACCAAAGAAAGCATGTAACTTTTGCAGTCAAACTGTGATCTCTAGAACAAGAGTTTAATTACCGGTGGAGGGGAAAGAGTTTATATACATACCAGGGGTAATTAACTTATGGGATACTTTTCACCCTTTACTCACTTTGTTGCTCACTTAGGCGCGATCACTCCTATCTCTGGACTCCGTTTGCTTCCTTAAATGTTAGAGCAACTTACTTTTGACTTGTTTTTCTTACTTAGCCAGACTTTTCCAAAAGAGTTTTGACTTTAGGATTTTGTCAAGATCCTTTAGTTGACTATTTGGCTCTTGTCTCATCTCACTACTTTTAGACTTTTCCGGGAGTTTTGAGCAAACTATTTAGATGCGAGGAGGATTCCAACCTCAAGTACTTAACAAGAGGGTTGGGGTTACCAAACTTTAAGTATTCCTACAAAATCACAAACAAACCTTAAAAAAAAAAAAAAAAAAAAAAAACTCACTAATCTCAGAGTTGTCACCTTCGTGATCCACGTGCAACGTTGGTGTGAAAATATGGTTTTCACCTCTACAAGTCCAAAACTCTTACAACCTGACTGAAAAATCCAAAACCAAATTAAAGTTGACAAAAATAACTTTTTGAAACTAGGACAAAGACACGAAATTAAAAATTGACACCAAAGTTAAAATCGTAATTTACACCATTTTGGAACTCGAGATATTTCTGTGGTTAAAAACGAATTTTCTTCCACCAGAATAACACATAATGACTGTCAAAATTCCTAGGGACTACTAGGGTAGATTTCGAAAACACAAAAATCACAAAAAAGACACAAAAACGAAAAATCTAAAATTTTCTATGGATATAGGCTAAAAACACCTTGACACAAAATGACACAAAAACATATAGTATAGTTGAAAAAAACAACGGTTGCTCTGATACCAATTGACAGTGGATCCCCAAGGGAACAGGTTATCGATGGTAACAGATGTTGTCTGGTTAATCTGTACTTGTTGAATTACCTAAGTGTTGCCCGATCTTTCTGACTACTCTCTCAACTATCTTATGATCTATTGAATTGAGGCAGCGGATTCTCAATCAACAGATTACACACATGGGTAGTTTGTTTTCCTCACGTGAATAATCTATCAGTTAGTGCTTCATGTTTTCAAAACCAGTAAAAAAAGGAAGCAAAAGTGATGGAAAACTAATGGCTTGAGCTAAGGGAGAATTAATTCCTAGATTAATTCTAATCTAATATTTCAGCCTATAAATAGTGGAGTGTAATTTGATTTGCGACACATTTTAGCAAGGAAAGATTCTTTCTCCTCGGAAACATTTTGCGCAGGTATCTTATTGCTCGTTTGTAGAGGGCAAATATATTTTAAGAAAATTGTGATTTTCACACGCGTTGGAATTTCTTTTATACTTTCTAAATACTAGCCATTTGAATTGTATTTTTCTAACATCTTCTACATCTCGAGTAACAAGTCATATATATATATATATATATATATATTCCAATTACAATTGTGATTGGCTTTGTAGTACTTAAGCATTGTCTTTATGAAAGATCTACAATGCATCCTTAATTGGCTTGGAAGATTGATAGAGTTTAACCAACCATGGTTTCAGGTTTTCTTGCTCATTTTGTCTCAAATAAGGAACCTTATTTTGTTCCGGGTCAAGACTAGCACCTTCTGTTGAAATTGATCGCCTAACTTTTTGGTTGGGGATCCATTTTGGGCGTTGTTTTGGCTCACTTTGTGACCTTGCTTTTGCCTTTGAAGATTCTGTTTTGGACATGTAACTTGGACTGTCAAAGAGAGGTTGAGGAACACTGATCAATGCCGCCGGCACTTTTGTTTGTTTGTTTTTGGAATGTGAGCGTATCATTTCTTCAGTAAATATTGCTGAGGGACTCCAAATACTCCTTGCCTCGTGCTGATCTTCTTCCATACATGTTGAAAGCAGACCAGAATAGCATTTGCTGTTCAATCCGTTTTCCATTCTTTCAGCTCTTGGAAAATCCAACGGTCCACTTTTGCTCTTAAATCTTCTTGCTTCATGGCTATTTACTTTATGCTCCTACAAAATTGGATGGAGTTGTCGTTATCGGCTAATGCTAAGGATTAATGTAATGATCATAAATGATGTTTTAACCGAAATCAGTGAATCTGCTTGATGAAGAAAGCTTGATTACCAAACTTCTGTTTGTTGATCTGGAGGAAAGATTATCAGGATTTGATCCTCCTGTATAAGTTCTGTTGATGGAATTTTCTGCGAATCCAGCCGCCTCCACCAATTGAACTCTCTTGTACCGAGCTCGAACTTGAATAGTCATCAAAGCATGCATGCTTCTTAGAACTGCTGTTGTTTGTTTCCTAACCAGGTGACCTCTAACTAGCGCTTGTAACTTCACAAGTGCTTTTAAAGCTCTCAACGCCTTCCGCGCCTGCAATTTAATCAGACAGTTACATTAAACATCAGATGATTATCATGTTTAGGCAAAAATCGAAGATAATGGAGGGTACTGGATCTATGAGTCTGGAGGTTGGAAAACCGGTCTGATACCATGTTAAAAGGCCAAAACAAACCCTTAGGTGATTCCACCTGGAGCTTGTATGATGATGTTAAGGGCCTTAATTTTTTCTTGTGGGACAAGTTAACATTGGCATTTTTCATTTTTTTCAACACATAGCAGGGATCCTAAGACTACAATTGCAAATCCTGAAGAACTCATATTATACGTACCAAATAAGAACGAAAGCGGGATTGTATTTTGATGGCAGCGGCATCTTTCATAAGGGGCACGATCATCACTTGTGATTTTGGAGAAGTAGCCGCAAGCCCAGTACTCCCATTAACTTCACTAGTAGTATTGCAAGTCTTAATGAACACAGCTTTGATCCGGATTTGCTCGATTTCGTGCTCCTCTAACACTTGCTTGACTAGTTGGACAGTTGAGATTGAATCAAATGATCTGTTGCGGTGCGTGATTCTTTCCGTACTAGTAGTTGTACTGGATTTCCTGAAGCTCCATCTTTTCTTCTCTTTCGTGACTGACAAGATGGCCTCGTTTGGATTTCCTAATGCTTCTTCAGAAATTGAGCTCACTCTTTTCTTGTTCTCCTTCTCCTTGTTACCATCATGATCCCTTTTCCCTAGTAAAAAATTTCTGATCCATTTGCTCGCTTTCCCCATGTTTGGCATACCATCAATCCAATCCTTAAAAGAAGAAACCAATAAACAATGGTTAATTACTAAGGAGGGAGCTTTTACAAGCACTCAAATCAACAGTCAAAGAGGGATCAATGCGCTATATATTAACTTTGTCTGAGGTTTGGGGTGGTGGTACCCATCAAGAAACTACAATAATATCTCAAATTAGGGACACTTTGTTAAAAGTGTTACGAATCAATTCACTGTCGCATATTTAAGGGTATTTCATTCTAATATCGTATATAAGTGTCATATATTTCCTTTATAACAATCAAACATAATATATTTGAATTAATATTATTAATTGACGTCCTCCATACATTATCTTTTATCCCAAACATTTTTTTTTTTTTTAAATACTATGGTACCCTGTTATATACAATGCTTCTATATATTAAATGGGTCACATCTCGACTTTTTATGTTAACTAAAACAATGTTATCGTTGGTTGGAGGGAGAAGTTTTAATGTTTGTTCTATTTGTTTATGAGCGAGGCCTGCTTTGATTTCCCTTATCATGCCATTTGACACATTTCTACTGATATAGCCAAGAAGAAATCTCTTTCTTTAATCTTTGAGCTTATGCACGCTTGACTATTGTGTTTATTTTACTTGGTATTGATTTCTTTTGCCCTGGATCTTTAGACACAAAACAACAAAAGCTACATGTCCAGGAAACCCTTGCTTGATTTTGTTTCTGATATTCAGGTAGTTATCAAAAGATCCTCAAAATAAAATAAAAAAAGGAATTTAAAAAAGAAGGAAAATTGTCAACCAAACTGGGTGGGACTTGGGAGTGAGTCGCTATCATTAAAGAAAAGGTAAAAAAAATATGATTTGTCCATTTGTAAAGGACAAACAACTCTTTTTCTAGAAAAAAAAAAAAAAAAAAAAAAGATCATCTAACTATTTACGCATTTTTAGTCATTATGTCAAATTTTTCGGTTACTCAAACGTAGGTGGGCAAATTAAGCTATCCGCCCTGGCTTCATTCCAATCCAAACTAATTCAAATTTTATTTGGATAGATCCATGCACACGGTAAAATATCATTTTCCCTATATTTACCATAAATTATTTCTCCAACCCGTACGCTAGTGAATGAATGTTGAGATAGTATCACAATTGAAGTGGGCTCTTTCATTTTTTTAATATTTTATTTTGCAGCCTCATTTTCTTTTTTTTAAACTTAATTATTTCATTTATTTTTCTTCTTTTTATTGATGTATTCAAATTTTTTAAAAATATTTAACACTAATAAATTTTTTTATTAAAATATATTTAATATTAATAATTAATGTATGATTAAAACTTTTATATTTAATTTTATAGTTCAAAATTCTCAAATTTTTATCGTTATTATAATAATATAATAAATTTAAAATTATCTAACATTGAATTTTAGGAAAAAAATGAAATAAAATAATATAAATATGTATATAAAAAAATATTGTGAATGAGTAAAAAAATTATAGTAATATAATAATAATAATAATAATAAATTTGAATAAAATATTATTTTTAGATAGAAGATAGAGTTGTTGAGTTGGAGTATAGTTACTGTAAAATACTGTATATACTGAAATTTAGAGTAGAGTGTATGGCATTTTTGAGGATGTGATTGGAATGCTCTAAAAAGAGAGTAAATTTCAAAATTGGTCATGATACTATTGCCAGTTTCCAGTTTTTGTCATCATACTTTGAAAACTATTTTTAAGGTCATCATACTTTTATTTTATTTTTAACAAATGGTCACTCCGTCCATGTTGGCCGTTAAGCTTCATAACGGAGCCCTTTTTTTAGGGCATTTAGGTCAATCTCATTTTTTTCACAAATACAACTAGCAACACGCCTCAGATCAACAGGAACCACGCCATGCTAGTTATTTTTGATGTGGTGTTAGTAGTTCTGAGACGTGGTGCTAGTTGTCTTTGTGAAAAAAATAGCTTAAATTCACATGCATGGATGTAGACGTTTATAAACGTTGTGCTAGTTGTTCTGAGACGTGGTGCTAGTTATTTTTGACGTGGTGTTAGATGTTCTGAGACGTTGTGCTATTTTTATTTGTGAAAAAAATAGCTGAAATTCACAATCATAGATGGAGACGTTTCCGGACGTGGTGCTAGTTGTTTTTGACGTGGTGTTAGTCGTTCTGAGATGTGGTGCTATTTTTTTCACAAATACAACCAGCACCACATCTCAGAACGACTAACACCACGTCAAAAACAACTAGCACCATGTCCCAGAACAAGTAGCACCACGTCAAAAACAACTAGCACCACGTCCAGAAACGTCTACATCTATGCGTGTGAATTTAAATTGATTTATTTCACAAAGACACTCCACCACGTCTCAGAACAACTAGCACCACGTCAAAAAAACTAGCACCACGTCCAGAAACGTCTACATCCATCCATGTGAATTTAAACTGATTTTTTTACAAAGAAAACTAGCACCACGTCAAAAACAATTAGCACTACATCCAGAAACGTCTACATCCATGTATATGAATTTAAACTATTTTTTTCACAAAGAAAACTAGCACCACGTCTCAGAACATCTAGCACTTCGTCAAAAACAACTAGCACCACGTCTCAGAACAACTAGCACCACGTCTAGAAACGTCTACATCCATGCGTGTGGATTTAAGCTATTTTTTTTTCACAAAGACAACTAGCACCACGTCTCATAACAACTAGCACCACGTCCAAAACAACTAGCACCACGTCCATAAACATCTACATCCATGCGTGCTATTGTCTTTGCAAAAAATTAGCTCAAATTCACATGCATAGATGTAGACATTTTTTGGACATGGTGCTAGTTGTTTTTGGACGTGGTTCTAGTTGTTCTGAGACGTGGTGGACTGTCTTTGTGAAAAAAATCAGTTTAAATTTACACCCATTGATGTAGACGTTTCTGGAAGTGGTTCTAGTTATTTTTGACAATGTTCCTATTGTTCTGAGATGTGGTGCTAGTTGTCTTTGTGAAAAAAATGAGATTGAGCTAAACGCCCTCAAAAAGGGCTCCCGTTATGAAGCTTAATGGCCAACATGGACGGAGTGACCATTTTTAAAAATAAAATGAAAGTATGATGACCTTAAAAATTATTTTCAAAGTATGATGACCAAAATTGAAAACTGACCATAGTATGATGACCAATTTTGGAATTTACTCCTAAAAAGATGGACAAAAAAAAAACATTTGGGCCAAACAAGATTACAAACAGGAATAGAATCTCATAGTCGAATCAAAGAACTATACTAGAAAGCAGTGCAGCAATTCCAATGGTTACTCACATATTCTAGCTGTCTTCCAAAAGAAATCTCGAAACCTGAAATACATCGCAAATTATATGTTGTACCACTAGGTACATGTACCTAGTAATACATCACCACCTCACTGTTGGAGTAGAATACATAAGCTATGCTTGTATTGTACAGTTTCCCAGATTAATATATCGATTCGGGTTTCAGTCATATCTTGTTGTGCATTAATTGTCCATTTATATTATGTAAGTAGATGATGAGGTGTCTGGTGTGACACAGTAGATCTCATCATTGGTTGAAAGACATAATATATAAATGAGGTTCGTAACCGAGAAAGTTTTGGACAAACTGTCGGTTTAGGTTATTATGTGATTCAGATAATTTGTTTGTCTGAACTAATTGAATCATATAGATATGCCCGGGGCATATTAAACTTGACCTTTAGGAATGATTTGTCTTGTACTGATTTAATAGACAAATCGATCCTTGTATTCTATCTCTTAATCCCTAGACTCGAGCGGGCATGAGGATTAGACATAGTGTACTTTGATCTACTAATGGGTGAGGTCAATTGTGGCCAATAGTCTCGGTAGGTTGGGTGCGCGTGTTTAGTTACTTGGTGTGCTGCTGCTTGTCGAAAAGAAACCATGTACCGGTGCGTCCGGGTAATGGTGCTCCCGAGATGAGTTCGAAATGTTTATTATACTAAACCCAGCCGGTGGACTTATGTCCGGTATAGTAAAAAGGTCGAGTGGTACTAGTCTCGGAATTAAAGAAGTTAATTAATTAATTTATCAGTAAATTAATTTATAATTAACGAGCACTATATCTTTGATATGGGGAGATAAATGAATATAATTTAATTAAGTTGTTCTGGAAGAAATTCTGGTGTAGGATGGTAGTGCCAAAATTAATCCGTTAGTGGTACGATTAATTTTGTAATGGGTTAATTGAATAGGTAGATTAATTAATTAATTGGTTAATTATTCCTAAGGGTTAATTCAGTAATTGACAAAGTGGAATTATTTAATTAATTCCTAAGGGTTAATTAAGTAATTAACAAAGTGTAATTATTTAATTAATTAATTAAATCTTAAGTTTCAATTAGAATTAGGAAATCCTAGAGATTAGGAATCTAGTAGGATTTGGTTTATCCTATCAGATTGGTTACCTAATTGGATTTTGAAACTAATTCATTACCTAAACCCATTAGGAAGACCAATCCTAAACCAACTTGGGGTCTCTCTTGTAACTCTATAAATAGACAAGGGATTAGCTATTCAAGATGCTAGTTTTGAATACAGAAAAGCTATGGCTTGTATCAAAAACTAATATCCACAGATGACATATCATTTTGTTTCAGTATAAATTTTTTCCTTTATATCATAGAACTAGATAACGGGGTGTCGACAAACACAGTAGATACCGTTATTGGTTAAAGTATTGATATATAAAAAGTATGCTCGTAACCGAGATAGTCTGAACATACTATCGGTATAGGTTATTGTGTGGTTTGGAAATTAGTTTATCTAGACTAGTTTAAATAACACGGATGCGCCCGGGACATATTGAGCACGACCAGTTTGGATAGAATTGACTTATACTGATCGACGTAGTCAATTCGGTCCTAGTATTCCGTCTCTCAATCCCGAGATTGGGACGGGCGTGAGGGTTGGATATCGTGTGCTTTGATTTGCCAAAGAGTGAGGTCAATTGAGGCCAATACCTCGGTAGGTTGGGTATGCGGTGTTTAGCTTCTTACGTGCCGTTGCTAGTCGGAGGAATCCACGTACCGGTTCACCGGGCTGATGGTGCTCCCGAGATGAGCTCATAAGGTTATTATACTAAACCCGGCCGGTGAACTTTATGTTCGGTATAATAAAATGACGAGTGGTACTAATCTTGGAAACCATGAAATCGGTGAATTAATTTGTCAGTAAATTGATGAACCGACGAGCACTAGATCTTTAATGTGGGGAGATAGAAGAAATAATAATGGCGCGATGTAAAGTCGTTTTCGAGCGGTAGTTCCATAATTGGTCCGATAGTGGCACGACCGATTATGCATTTGACTAATCGACAAGGTAAATTAATTAATCCAAAAGGTTTAATTAATATTTAATCGACAAAGTAAATTTAGAAATTAATTCTATTTTGAATTAATTAATTCTAAGGGTTCGATTAAATTAAATTAACAAGGTGGATTAAATATATTAATTTAAATGG
The DNA here is from genome assembly GCA_030378225.1 of Knoxia roxburghii. NCBI lineage: Eukaryota > Viridiplantae > Streptophyta > Magnoliopsida > Gentianales > Rubiaceae > Knoxia > Knoxia roxburghii. The sequence goes on from CM059418.1 coordinate 16,246,106, forward strand.
GTCGATTGGAGTTGATTAGTCGGGAAGACTTAGCGGTCAACGAAAGTCAAATTTTAAGGCCTAACTCGAGAACCCATTAGGTCTCCAATCGAGCTCCTATAAATAGAAGACTTGATGCCCAAGAAATTTCCAATAATTAATTCTAAATCATCGAACTCACTTATGTGCGATCCTGTAGGCCCATTCCAAATTGACAATGAATAAATTAATCTCATTAATTAATCCATAAATCATTAGTGGTCTCTAGCAAGACATAATGACTACACAATTCAGAACGGAGGTTCGAATGGTGATTCAACACAACCTTCCGAGTATACTACGTAATGTCCTCTACACTGATATCCAGTTTAGCATAAGGCATGGAACCAATCATTCTTATATAGCTAAACGTTTTACTTGATCTCTTAGTGACACTGAACTTAATCAAGCAAATGGTAACCCTTATCATTTCTTGGGCACGGCCATGCACTTCTCAGTTCACTATCAAGCGGCCAAGATATCATCTCTCATTTAAGAGAGACTTGTAGTCCCATCACTTCACCTACATACCTTAGCGTGACTCATAGTGTACCCAATCATACCCGTACTTGGCAACCTGTTACAGTCCCGTTAGGCATATGTCAAAGCACACTCTAATTCACCTAAGACTATGCAGTGATTTCTGGTCTAAGGATCCTCGTACGAGTACTACTCAAAAGAATCACTCATGATCTAACAGTCCATGGAGTGTTTCTTTTGGCGGATCGATTTCATAAAATTCAATATGCACAAGAATATAATTTCATGAAATTAACTCATCAGATAAATAACCAATCAAACGACAAATGTCTTATTTACATAAATAACCCTCAAAGTTTATTTACATAAATAGCCCTCAAAAGGGCACATACACCAACAATCTCCCACTTGCCCGTTGAAGGGCTATGTCCTAAACTGTTTAAGACCAAGCTCTATTACATGTCTATCAAACTTTGACTGCGGTAGAGCTTTTGTGAGAGGATCTGCTACATTGTCGTCTGACCCTATTTTGCACACTTTCACATCTCCTCGATCAATGATCTCTCGGATGAGGTGAAACCTTCTGAGTATATGTTTGGTTTTCTGGTGTGACCGAGGCTCCTTAGCTTGTGCGATGGCCCCGTTATTGTCACAGAAAAGTTCTATCGGATCTTGGATACTCGGTATCACTCCGATGTCTGACACGAACTTTCTCAACCAAACAGCTTCCTTTGCAGCATCTGATGCAGCAATGTACTCAGACTCTGTTGTAGAATCGGCTGTTGTATCTTTCTTTGAGCTTTTCTAACTTATTGCACCGCCATTCAGACTAAACACGTAGCCTGATTGTGACTTCATGTCATCTTGATCTGTTTGGAAAGCAGCATCAGCGTAACCTTGTACAATGAGCTGTTCTTGTCCTCCATACATTAGCATTAATCCTTTATTTCTTCGTAAGTACTTTAGGATTGCTTTGACTGCAGTCCAATGATCTGTTCCTGGATCTTGTTGGTATCTGCTAGTCATGCTCAGTGCATGTGCGACATCCAGGCGGGTACATAACATGGCATACATGATAGATCCTATTGCCGAAGCATATGGTACTCTACTCATTATATCCCTCTCCTCTCTTGTTGAAGGACCTTGGTTCTTCTTCAAGAGAAGGCCATGTCTAAATGGTACCTTACCATTTTTGGAGTTAGACATATTGAATCTTTTCAATATCTTGTCTATGTACCCTTCTTCACTTAGTCCTAGAAGCCTTTTTTACCTATCTCTATAGATCTTGATACCTAGTATCATTTCGGCTTCTCCTAAGTCTTTCATAGAAAATACAGTCCCCAACCATTGTTTGATGTCTTTCATCATGGGAATGTCATTTCCTATGAGTAGGATGTCGTCCACATATAGGACAAGGAAAACTATCTTGCTCCCACTAACCTTCTTGTAAACACAAGGCTCATCTTCGTTCTTTATGAAGCCGTAACCTTTTACTGCCTCGTCAAAACGAATATTCCAACTCCGAGATGCTTGCTTTAGTCCGTAGATGGACCTCTGAAGCTTGCATACACGATTTGGATGCTCTTGATCGATGTATCCCTCGGGTTGTTTCATATAAACATCCTCGAGTAGGTTTCCATTCAGGAAAGCCGTCTTAACATCCATCTGTCATATCTCATAGTCATAATATGCAGCTATGGCGAGCATAGTCCGAATAGACTTGAGCATCACGACAGGGGAGAAGGTTTCATCATAGTCTATACCATGAATCTGTCTGAAACCTTTAGCCACTAGTCGTGCCTTGAAGATCCAGCCAGGTTTCAACTTGAAAATCCACTTGTAATCGACAACCTTTGCCTGAACAGGAAGGTCAATCAAAATCCACACTTTATTGTCCCTCATGGATTGCATTTCAGATTCCATGGCTTGTAGCCATTTATCCGAATCTGGACTTTCTAAAACCTGTTTGTAGTTCATGGGCTCATTAGAGTCCACCAAGATCAAATCTTGATCGTCAGTCATGAGAAATCCGTATCTCTCGGGTTCATGACGTGATCTACTAGACCTTCTAGGTTCTTGTGTTGTTGACTCAGGCTGCTCATCTTCATGAGTTTCCATGTCAACTTCCATCTGAGTTTCTATAGATTGTTCAATATTCTCTTGTGGTTCTGGAACTTCTCCGAGTTCTATTCTACTCCCACTATCTTTCTTGTAGAGAAAATCTTTCTCTAAGAACGTGGCTCCTCGAGCAACAAACACTTTGTTCTCAGTTGGATTGTAGAATTGATATCCTTTAGTTTCCTTAGGATATCCCACAAACAGGCATTTGTCAGTTTTAGGTTCAAGCTTATTACTTTGTAAACGCTTTACATGAGCTTGACAACCCCAAACTCGTAGATATGACATATAGGGTTTTTGACCCGTCCACATCTCATATGGAGTCTTATCTACTGCCTTAGATGGAATATGATTTAGTAAGTAGGCAGCTGAAAGGAGCGCATAACCCCAAAAGGACATAGGGAGAGTCGCTTGGCCCATCATAGATCGAACCATATCTAATAAGGTCCAATTCCTCCTCTCGGATACACCATTTCATTGAGGTGTTCCTGGTGGAGTCAGCTGTGAAACAATTCCACACTGTTTTAGATAGCCATCGAACTCATCACTAAGATATTCACCTCCCCGATCGGAGCGAATAGCCTTAATCCTTCTATCTAACTGATTTTTTACTTCGTTTTTAAACTCTTTGAACTTTTCAAAAGTTTCATTTTTATACCTCATTAAGTAGACATAACCATATCTACTATAGTCATCGGTAAAAGTCACGAAGTATTCAAATTCACCTCTGGCTTGTGTGCTCATCGGTCCACATACATCTGTATGTATTAGAGCCAATAGCTCACTAGTCATCTCGCCTTTCTTGCTGAAAGGACTCTTCGTCATTTTGCCTTGCAAACAGGGTTCACATGTGTCATAAGATTCAAAATCAAATGACCCAAGAACTCCATCCTTATGAAGTCTTTGAACTCACTTCTCATTTGCATGGCCTAGACGGCAATGCCATAGATATGTTAGACTTAAATCAGATTGAATTAATTTGGCTTTCTTTTCAATGTTATAAACCGGTTTCTCTTGGGTCAAATCCAAGATATATAGGCCATTGCACAAATTTGCAACTCCGTATAAAACATCTTTTTGATATAAAGACAACGATGTATTACCAATAATAAAACGAAATCCTTTAATATCCAAACAAGAGATTGAAATAATATTCCTACTCATAGTAGGCACATAATAACAATTCTCTAATACAATGTTTAAACCGGAAGGCAAAGACAAAATGTAATCTCCAACTTCAACGGCTGCAACTCTTGCCCCGTTGCCTACTCGGAGATCTACTTCGCCTTTCTTTGTCATCCTTCTATTGCTCAGTCCCTGCACATCAGTACAAATGTGAGCCCCACATCCGTTATCTAATACCCATGAGGTGGACATAGAAAGATTAATTTCAATAACAAAGATACATGAAGCCGGAGGATTCTGTTTCTTCTCTTCAAGAAACAGCTTGCAGTTTCTTCTCCAATGCCCCTTCTGATTGCAATGGAAACATACTGTGTCCTTCTGAGCATTTTTCTTAGCAGGAGGAGTTTGAGGCTGAGCCTTAGGAGCAGTCTTACTGTGAGGCTTCTTTTTTTCAGCAACTTTTGCCTTGCCTTTAAACTTTCTCTTGCTTCCCTTACCTTTTTCCACAACAAGTACTGGCGTTGCCTTCCGAAGGGTTTGCTCAGTATTTTTAAGCATTCCATGGAGCTCAGGAATCGTCCTCTCCATGTTATACATGTTGTAGTTCACCACAAAGTCATTGTAATCATCAGGCAGTGAAGCCAAGATGATGTCAATGGCTAACTCTCTAGAAAGAGGTGCATTTAATCTCTCTAGGGTATCAATATACCCCTTCATCTTGATCAAATGCGTGCTTACTGACGATCCCTTCGCCATCTTGCACGAGATCAATGCTTTTATCGTAACGAACCTTTCGTTACGGGCTTGTTCACGAAACATTTCCGTTAGTGACACATAAATTTGGAACACTTCCGAATTCATGAATTGTTTCTGAAGCTCGCCTGACATAGTCGCGAGCATCAGACATGTCACGTCATCAGAATCGCTTTTCAGATTTTCCCATGCTCGTTAAACCGAAGTCGTAGCATTTACTGGTGGTTCAGGTAAAGCAGCATCTAAGATATTTAGCTTCCTTTCTTGTTTGAGAACGATTCTCAAGTTTCTTTCCCAATCTAAGAAGTTTGAACCAACAAGCTTTTCTTTGTCCAAAATGCTTCTTAGAGTGAGATTAAATGTATTAGTGCTAGTAGATGCCATTTCTACAAAAGAAAATGCAAAATATTAGAATGAGTTTTAAAATATTTTCCACAATAGCCAAAATTGAAATCCCAAACAATTTTGTGTTGGTGCTAGATTGTGGGCCGAAAATCCACAAAGAATCAACCCCAGTCTTGCTTTGGCAAGTATCGTAGGGATTGGGCTCTTTTGGTAGGCAACGTTCAAATCACATCCCTATGTAATTTAACGATTTCCAATTGCATCACATGCAATTTTTCGGTGATAGGATGAACATTCCAAATGTTTGACACCATCCTATCTTTGCAAAATTAATCCCTAGTCAACTTATCGGGTCAAGCTAGGATTAATTTTCCCAAGTTAAACCATCCCTCAAGGCATCACATCAATAGACACCCACACAGTTTTTCCATAACAAGTGGTAGTGATAAAGTCGAGCATCTAATACCCAAACAGTTTTTCCACTCATTAATGGTAGTGATAAAGTTGGGTACTAATATGCAACAACCCGCCGCACGAAGAAAACCTGAGGCCCTTGGGCTCTCCAAGTCCACTAGACGTTCAAAGCTCAAGCGGGCCCTCAAGTATGGAAGCAAAATCTTGGGTTTTTGGGATTTAAGTTTGATCGGCTTAACATGCATTTTCGTTTTCATTCATTCACAAAACATAAAATTGCGGAAATGCGATGAATTGGGCTCTAATCTATTACAGGGCCTTTTTTTTTTAAAAAAAAAAAAATATCCTTTTGGGCCTCCATTTTGGGCTTCCATTCCTGGGCTCCACCATGGACTCCTTTGGAACCTCCTTTTTGGGCCTAACTATTACATAATTATTTAATAGACACGCAGGCCCAATTTTAAAATGGCTCGCAGACCCAAAAATTTAAATAATAAATTTTAAGCCCAATTCATGCATAGAAAAACACACAAATGCATATGCTTCATACAAGCCAATTTTATTAAGCCAAATTATTTAATTATGGATTGTGTAACTCTTACACTATTAAAATTGATCGTGTCATGATCAATTTTAATCAATCCCAAGTTCATTCATTTTAATCGAATGATGCATGGTCATACCAATAATGCGTGCAATTATTTAAATAAAAACACATTATTTCAGAAAAATAAATAAATAAATAAAACCATAATAATTAATTAACTAATCTTATTAATTAATTATTTATTTATTTATTCATTTAATTATCTAATTTTATTAAGATAATCTTTCTAATTTTAAAATTTAAATATTTCTAATTATCCTAATCTTATTAAGATAATTATTAAAAATTCTAAATTTTAAAATTCTATAGGATAAGAATTAAATCTAAATCTAATCCTATCTTATCGTAATTTAAAATCTGATAAAATCTTTTAATTTATCCTAAATTATAAATTAAAATTTTTATCAAATTTTAAAATTCAGAAAATTAAGTTTTTCTGAAAATTTTAGGGCAAATCTGTAATTTACAAAAACTCTCGGGCTAGGGTTTTAAAGTTTAAAACTTCTGGGGTTGTTTTGCAATTTTAAAACATTTG